>OZ005651.1:53251703-54645870 GCA_963930645.1 Salticus scenicus
AAAAAGTTCATTTATTATACATTAAATAGTATTAGGAATTTTTGAAATCCTTACTGTCAAACACAAAAACAATGAACTACAGTTCTTATTTTTTAGTTGAAAACACTCCATTGCAGTTTAAGGTCCTAAAGCATGTACTGTTATCATAAAATTGAGGGAGTATCTAAACAGTCAGACAGAAGAAGCAATCTGATGTGGGAGTAAGCAGGGATGTATTTGTCAGAAAAATGGGATACCAGGCTCATACAATTTTGTATTTTAATATTTGAATATTTATAGCATCTTTATGAAAGTTTATTTTGTCCCTGGGCAAAATTAACACATTCGCACTAGCAAATGAAAATTCTCTTTAATATAAAATAAAAATTAGCCCTGCTCTTAGTCGTTCCTCTAAAACAATATTTTAAATTGAAAATGGAATTTGTATATTTGTGTTAAACCCTGTAAATGCTAACTAGCACATATACATGCCAGCAAAATTTCGAATCAATTGTTGCTGAAGATAAAATTTAATTGATTTAATCAGAAATACGTAAAATTATTTCTCTAAAAACATAACGATTTAGAGGAATGCCAAAAGGCATAGTTTACTGTTCAAAATAGAAAAATACCCCGATAACAATAAGTTCACATAGTTGGTATAAAATATCAGCCTTCCACTCCAAAATTTTCTTAAATGATCTTTCATGGTTGATGAATTAATTTCTAAATTAAACAATAAGTTATTTTACAGATGCTTGAGAGTGTGGGATCACTTAATTTTTTTATTATGGTACGTAGAATATACTGTAGGGTCGATGCACAGTTTTCATTTTTGCCTCTGAATCACTGAAATCTAAGCCCGTTTTTAGATAATGCAATTTTTTTCTGTTATAAAAATTCAAATTCTATATATTATACTAGGATACAGCCTGTAATGGTATTACTCAGAAAGGTAACACTTGAAATATTTGCTGACAAGGGAAGTATGAATGAGCAAAATTGCTATTGAAACCAAACCAAGCGTAAATTAGAGAACATTGGATACAGTACAAATTTGCTGCAACAACCCCCATGGGAATGAGGTATGACCCCTAATAGTTTGAGTTATGTCTATAAAAGCCAACAAAATGTCCAGCGTAATGAGAACGGATGGCGTAGTGATAACGTGCTTGACTTCTGATACGAAGATCCTCTACGGACACCAGAAGGGCGTTTGGTATTTTAATTTTTTATTTCAACTTAAATATTTGTTTTTACATTTTTAATTGAATTAAAGCATTATTTTAAGAGAAAATATTTATTACATTAAGAAGATTCTTTTTTTTTTTTTTTTGAGTATTGCAATTCATAAAGTATTGACCATGAATTTAAGAAATATATATTTTTATTTTTTTATTTGTAAAAAAGAAAATCATGTTTAAAGCTACGAATATAGTTCCTAATAAATTTATAACAATTATGATTAAAAGTAGAAAAATCATGAAACCATAAGTATTTTTCACAATTAGAACAAGAAATATAAAAAGATTGATCACAATTATTTGAATATTACAATTTTGTTCACCGTCAATTATTATTCATCACAAACATTTTGTTAAGTATTTGACTTTGCGTCGAGATTACTAGATTTGTAAAATTCATATTTACCCAGATTTTTAATTTTTTGAGGTGTAAACTAATTATAAATTAGTAAAATCATTTTGAGAAAATTTGTCATTGTGTTCAATATTATTATCAGTTCTTCCAACACCACCAAATTTAACAGTTATTTAATGAAATATTTGAAATAAGTTAAATGCGATGTTGAATAGTTAAGCAACAGCTGTTGTTAATTCCTGATTTTTTTTCTAAAACATTTCATGAATAAATAATAGAAACTGAAAGCAGACAATTAATTCTTGCTATTAATCTCCTCGTTAAAAAATAGTAATTAAAAATTTACATAAAACATAATCATTATCAAAATCTTATTTAAATGTAATATAAAAGTATTTTTCGTTAAATTATTAATTCCTTTAAATTTAGTAAATAAATAAATAAACTGGTTGAAAATTACAAAAATATTAAATTGTCCGTGCTAAAAAAAAAAAAAATCTCAATGTAATAAATATTTTCTCTTAAAATAATGTTTTAATTTAATAGGTTACATTTGTAAAAGAATAAATATTTCAATTGAAATAAAAATACAAAACGCCTTTCCGGGGATTTGATCCTAGGACCTGCGTATCAGATGTTAAGCACGCTACCACAACACCATCCATTCACACTACGAAAGGTGTTTTGTTGGTTTTTATATACATAACTAAAACTATTAGAGGGTCATATTTCACCTCCATGGGGGTTGTCAGAGCCTGACTAAGGCAGGGGCATATGGGGCAGTTGCCCCGGGCCCCCAAATTGAATAGAAATTTTATTTTACGTTTCCTTCTTTAATGAACTTTTTTTAAACAAAATATCAATATAGAGTAAAATCCGACTTAATTGAGCCATTGTAATTGCAAAAGTTTAGCTGAATTCCGCCCTAATATCAGCAAGGATATGAATTTTTCGCAGCTAGATGACAAAGTTAACAATCAGAAATAAAATGGATAGAATGATATTTCGTTTGACCATTGGTGTGTGGGAGGGGGGGGGGGGGGGATTTATAGCTATTTTAGGTTCTAGTCAATTTTCTTGTTATATATCTATAATGAGGTGAAAAATTTAAATATCTCCATAAAGTTCGGTTCTTCATTACTGAAGTAGTGAAGCAGAGGGGGCCCCCAAAAAAAGTTTTTGCCCGGGCCCAAGTTAGGCCCCAGGCGGGCCCTGAAAGTTTTTGCAGAAAATTTGTACTGTACCCGATGTTTTCGACCATGCTCTTTAATTTAAGCTCGGTTTGGTTTCAATAGCAATTTTACTGATTCATACTTCCCTTGTAAGTGAACAAAATAAAATTCTAAGTAATATATTACATATTAGAATTAATGTTTTAGGATATTAAGAGGTTCTGCGCCATGCTTGCTGTGTTAACTACACCCATAAACACTACGTCCATCTTGTTTCTGTTAACTGAACCCAGAAAAAGCATCGCCTCCATACTCCAGATAATTAAATAAAAATAACCTTGTAAAAATTTTCACTGAAATTTTGTTATAATTCCTGCATATCACAACTGTATCTTTTATTTGGCTATAATTATTATAATTTCTTAATTACTTACGTATTACTGCATATGCATATAAAGCATTGCAAAAGAGTATTAAATTTGATCAAATCTTATTTTCAGTGAAAATATTGGTGGGGGGAGGGGGAGGTTTTTCATTTCGGGCGTATTTTATGTTCATCAGCTTGTCATATCGTACACATTTTTTGATCATAGGTGAACCTACAACTTTATGTTTGCAAGCTTAATGTCAACCCCAACTAACCGAACTATTGTAACTTAGCATGTTTATATTCTGCCCCCCACTGCAGCATATAAAAAAATTTAGTTAACAAAATACCATCATGAGATTCCCACAGTCCATAAAAAAATATCACAAGTGATACAATAAACTAGTTACTACGAAGATAACCATTGACAAAAATTCAGATTTTCAAGTGATGAAGTACAACTCTCCACCCCGCAGACATACTAAAGAAAAAGGTGATATGAAAATATACATTATATACAATATTAATTTCTAATAACAATTATATACAGTTATATTATGCAATTCAATTTTATGTACAAGAATAAATATAATGGATATATATATACAGCATATGAAAAATTATGGAAAAATGAATATATATACAAATGAACAAATACGCAAAGCGCCTCACGATTTCACACACGCATTCACACCATGATAACATAACATAAAAATTATGAAAAACATCTGCAAAGCGAAGAAATTAATTCAAACACAAAAAATTTATATAAAGATCACTTTTATAAATTTTAACAAATCATTTTTTGTCAACGGCTTCGTAAACGGGTCGGCAAGATTTAATTTAGAGGAAATACACTCAATATGAAATTTGCCCTCATCAAACCAATCCCTTATAAAAAACAGTTTAATATTAACATGACGTGTATGAAAATTCTCAATCCTGGACTTTGTAAAACATATGGCAGCCTGATTATCAGCATATAAGGTGGGTATATCAAAATTATTTTCTATAAGATTTAAACCAGAACACTCACATAGAATATTGTAAAACCAATCCTGCTCACGAACACAATCACACATAGAAACAAATTCTGACTCCATTGTAGAAATCGTAATTCCCTTTTGTTTATTAGTACGCCAAGAAACAGCAGCACTATCCAAAAGAATTAACTGGCCACCCATAGAAACATAATCGTCCCTATTAGCAGCAAAATCAGCATCAGAATAAGAAATTAATTTAACTTGTGTGCATTTAAGACGGAGCTTATATTGACTGGTGTATTTTATATATCCTAGGAGTTTAAGTAAGCCCTGCCAATGTTTAATACCTGGATTTTGTTGGAACTGTGAGAAAATGTTAGTAGCATATGTGATTTGAAATACAAGAAATACAACCCAAAAGATTTCTATAAGGTAAATGAGAAGCTTCATCGATGTCTGCTTGAATAACAGGACAATCACTCTTTGAAAACTGGATACCTTTAACGATAGGCAAGGAGGAGATAGGTACTCGGTGATTTTGAAATCTTTTACTAACTTCATCAATATATTGATTTTGATGAATCAAAACACCTGTATCTGTATACTCAAACTCCACACCTAACAACTTGCGTGTGATAACCAAAATTTTCAAATCAAATTTTGATTTCAATAAACTTAAAATATCATTAGCTTGAGATTCAGTCCTGGCAAAAACAACGATGTCATCAACATAAACCAATAAAACAGAGAAATCATAATAAGAATATGCACAGTTACAATTTTCAAATTTATTAAAACCAAGTTCCAACAACACTTTATTTAATTCATAAAACCACAACCTGCCTGATTGATGTAATCCGTACAATGCTCTATCCAGTTTACAGACCCAGTCCTCTCTACCTTTTTCAGCAAAGCCAACTGGTTGCCTCATGTAAATCTCATCCTTTAAGGGAGCATACAGATAGGCACACTTAACATCACACTGTACATTAAACCAACCGTAACATGAGACTAAAAGGGAGAACAAGAATCTAACAACAGAAAAATTTATTACAGGCGAAAAGGTCTCATCATAGGATTCACCCTGGATCTGGTTGAAACCTTGCGCAACTAATCTAGCCTTGTATCTGACAATGTTGCCCGACTCGTCACGCTTTACTGTGTAAACCCAGCGGTTTCCCAACGCAGTTTTGTCCTCAGGGAGTTTCACAAGATGCCAGACACCTCTCGTGGCCATACATTCCAATTCCTCCAACATAGCCCCATGCCACTCATCAGACTGTGCGGATTTTAAAGCCTGTTTATATGTTCTCGGGACCCCCACATCTAGTCAACTAGTCGTGCTGGACGCGGAAGGTATAACACTAGGATTAACAACACCAGAAAAATTATTAAACTTAGAAAAATCAAAATCAGCAGGGTTAAAATCAATACTATTTGAATTACAAAAATTTTCGACATCATTAGGTGACCTTAGACAACACTTTTTACCCTCTCCATCAGGATAATAGTAAATATCGACCTTTTTCCCCTTAGGACGAGGTACAACCTTCCGGTACCATATGGGATTGGTCATCCAGTTAGGAGAAGTAGTATGGGGAGTAACTTGAGGAGCAGGAGTAACAGGAGAGATGGCTGGGACGACAACTTCAGTCTCGCTGGGCAAGACCCCAGAGGTACCAGGCTCCGGACCAGGAAGAAGGTACCGGTCAACGGGCCGTGGTTGTTCCTCTGGGACAAGCACCAACTCAAAAGAAGAGTCGCCCATCACCGCTCCACTGCGTAAAGCATCACCGCTTTCAACAAAAGATACATTTATAGTTTCCACAACTTTCTTCTTGTCTTCCAACCAGACCCTGTAACCACGAGCAGGGCCCGCTTTACCATTAGGCGAACCTAAGCGGTCGCTTAGGGCCGCCGATAAAGTTGGGCTGCCAAAAAAATTGAAACACCAAAATTGAAACCCAAAATTTAAGGGGAAAAGAAATGGATGGGGAAAAAACGAAAATCATAAGCCAATTTTTGATTTTTTTTTTTTTCTCTTTCTTTTAAGGAATATGTGTATATTCATTTGTAAATTGAAAATAACTTTCTTTAAGGATTTTAACTTTGCATAAAAACACCTTAACCCTTTCAGGGGCAAGAAAATTTCACTCATTTAATATAGACTACCACCAGAATTTTCGAACAAGTCTAAAATAGAAGAAATAAATGAAGAATTTTCTTCATGTTATTAAAGTAAAACTTTGAAAACAATTTCCAAGTTGAATTTTCGCAGTTGGGAATTAAAATTAAGTGCTCTGACTAAGGTACTAAAATGTTGATTTTTAATACACATATGCTTTGATTTGCATTGTGATAATGAATGAAAAGATAGGAAAATTAAATTTTTGAAATTAGATGGAAAAAATGATAAAGAGGAGCTGAATTATTTGCAATTTCAACCCGAACAATTTGGTTTTAGACCTAAACATTCCACCACCTATCAGAATAACAGAATTTATTAACGATAGTTTTATTAAATATGAAAAATTCGAAGCCCTTTTACTTGACATCACTAACGTGTTTGACAGTTTCGCATGGCGGCCTAATTTTTTTAAGCTCATTCAGCTTAAAATTCCAACTCCTTATATCAAATTTCTTATATCAACTAAATAATAGAACTATGAATAAGAAAATAGAAAAGAAAAAAAAAAAAAAAAAAAACACTGTTAAATTTATATGTATCTAAATAAAAAAAATCCTGAGAGTTTTTTTACATTTGTGAAGAAAAAAAAAACTTCGGAAACAAGTCAGAAAATAGTTCAGATTTCAGAAAGGTCTTAAGAATAGATTTAGAATACGCAAAATATGTAAATTAAGATTAAAAAATAAATAAGAGTAGATTTAAATTACATAAGAGTGACTTTTACTCGCCTATGGTGTCTAGAAAATCTGTTTAATGCATTGACTTTAGATAGTGTTTTCTGCAAAAGGCTTTACCTTCATATGAAAAAATTAAACACTACTTTGATTCGCATCACATACCCACCAGTGATCGAGCGGTTCTGCACTCAAAGCTGGTAGATGGGAAGTGCTCGGTTCGATCCCAGGTTGCGCTCATCTTTCTAGCCGTTTGCAGTTTTCCATGGTTTTCTCCGAAACTCATGTAAATATGGGCTAGGATCCCTTTGAAAGACCCCCCTCGGAAGGGGGCTCTACCTATAGGCCACGGACCTTAGCATAGTCAATCGGTCTTAAGCACTTCAAATCGATTCATATCACCATACCTAAATAAGAATATCTAATTATGTCGCGTGTTTATGAATGAAAAGGCTTCGTAATCGTGTTTGAAAGTTATTAGTTTGCAATTAATAATAGCTGACACCAATCCACTGAGAAGCGAATTAATAAAAATTTTATTTCACGTATACATTGAGTTCAAGCAAAAGTGAAAGGGAAAGCCTTTTTAACACTTTCAATTAAAGTTTTAAAATGTTGACGACTTCGGTTTGTCAGCACGGCCGTAGCTAATGTTCGCTGTTTAAAATGGCAGAAATAGGGTAACTAGCTTGTGTACAGGGACACCCAAAAGAATGACAGTTAATTGCTTTCTATGAGATGTATTTTTATAAATCACATTTAAAAAACTTTGTACTACGAAAGTTGTATTAAAATTTAGATTTATTATTCATATGATTAAAAAAAAGAGAATCTGTAGAATATGGTATGCTTAGCATTAAGATTTACAGGATCACACCAAAATATTCAAACACATTATAAGAGCTTAAGAGCTGCAATTGGAAATTGCTAGAACCGCATTCTCGTTTGTGTTAAGGTTTTTTAACACTTTTCAACAATGATTTGGAGTGTTGGGTCATTCCATGCCAAATCAACCAAAAAATTTCAATTTTCAACCTGACCACCTCAGATTTCTATGAAACTTGCAGGAATCATTCTCCTTGATGATATAAATGAGAATATATTTTTAGAAATTTTTTATCTCTTTCGATTTTTTTTAAATGAATTTTTTAAATTTCAAAAAATCAGCATTTTTTAGCTTGTGTAAGGATTTTCAATCTCAAATTTCTCAAGTTCTATAAGGGATAGATAAGTTTATGACCCCTCATTTTAAAGAGTATTTTTCAAGGTTTAATTTGATATGCAACATCATTATGTTGGGTAAAAATTTTAAAAATTATTAAATTTTAAAATTTTAAAAATTTCAAAGATAGTGTTTTTTAAAAAATTTGAAAAAAATTTATGTTTTTGGTTATACTAAAAGCTATATAACCTGAAACTTTTAGAGTGGGATCTCTATGGGATCAGAAGTTATTACAAAAAACTTAGTTACTCTACATGTTAAATTGTATTATAATTACAGTTGAATCTCGAAAATCCGGATTTGGTAGGACCACGGCGATTCCAGATTTTAGAGATTTATTCAAAACTAATTTTTTGAGATATTATAATAACATACAAACTGCAATTTTATGTTAATGAAAATAAACAACAAAACAAATTGGTTAATTAAAATATAAATATAATAAAAGACTTATGTTAAATTAAAACAGATATATTACACTAAAATATAATAAACACTTGATAATGCCTCCTAAATAACTGCTAATAAACTAAGGAAACAATTTTTTTCTTACATTTCAGTAATTATTTTTCACTATGACAGGGATGGAACACGGGCGCAGAATTCATACCACTATCAATATAAGAAAATTTTCTACTTCTTAAATCAACGATATTATAGGTACAGAAATTTCTTAAACGGATTCCGGTATGAATTCTGCGCCCGTGTTCCATCCCTGCTATGATTTTATTTATTTTTATTTTATTTTTTCCATTTTATAACCTACCTTTTTTTTTGTAAAAAATAAAATCTTTAATTCACAATCAAACAATATAAAAATATGTCAGATTATGTTCAAATTTATGTATTCAGTGTTCAATTAAACAAATTTTAAACTGCATTGCACAAGAAATATGGAAATAAGATACAGCTAAGTCTTATTTTAAAATTTAAATTAAAATTGAAAAATCGTCTGGATTTTAGAGATTTTTGGATGTCCGGATTTTCGAGGTTCAATTGTACCATATATGCTTACTTGATAAAAGACATTATTTTGAAAGTTCATATTTATGACTAGTAAAATAGTAAAAAAAAAAGTTTTCTTCAGGAAAATTTCTAAGATCATTAAAAATTTGATTATTTGATTTCTTTTTTAAATGTGTGTGTAATTCTTCAAGTTTCAAATTTTTAAGATTATAATCATTAGTGATGGTTTTAAAACTTACGCAGTTTTTTAAAGACAGATTACAAAATGATTACAATATAAGGTTATAAATTTATATCAGAAGCCATTCAGATAATAAATTACTACACTTACAAATTAATGACAGCATAAATCATAAGTAAGTAAATAATAATCAATTCATTTGCTAATTAGAGATGTTCTGGTTCAAAATTGTCTTTATTTAAAGATTGTTTTATTTATGTTGTTGCTGGCATATGACTCATCTGCATCTCCACTGTAGTTTAATTTGATCTCAATGTAGAAAAAGTTAGTTGTGATTTTGGGTTCATACCAGGGTTCCAACTCAATTTCAAAAATAAAATTCCCTGACTTTTCCAGGTCTATTTTTAGAAAATTCAAGTCATGAAATTTGGTTTGCAACATAAAAGGTAAGCTCACAGCGTAAAACATAAAACAGCTTGCGACATAAAAGACAGCATAGTCATGTGACCCGCAACATACACTGAATGCTGAAAAAGCATTTTCCAGGTTTATATCATCATTTTTCCAGCTTTTTAGACAATATTTGTGATTTTTCCCTGACATTTCCTTGACTTTTTACAATAATTTCAAATTCCCTGACTTTTCCAGATTCTCCCTGACCCATGGGAACCCTACCATACTCTTTTAAGTAGAAGTAAAATAAGCATTTTTTTTTTTTTTTTAATCAAACATTTTTGGCATATTTATTTTAAACAATGAGTACCCTCTTCAGATAAAAAATTTAATCAATTCTATTTAGTTTTTACTTTTGGGATGTAAGAAATTTTATTTCTTCTGACAACCTGACTTTAAATTAGTATGATTTTTATGATTAAATGTATGATTAAATTTGTATGATCATTAAGACTTTGTGTAAAGATGAGTAAACCTAGCACATCAAAACATTTTTCTATATATTGCTATAACCCATTCAAGAAAGGTTGCCATGATTATTATAAAAAAAAGTTTGTGATTTGTAATAATGAAAAAATTTATATTTATATATGTTTTCATTTATAATAAAGAAAACATTTTGAGATAATGTCCAAATTTGTATAAACATGTATTGGATGTCGTAAAGCTATATTAAAGCTTCCAGTAATTTTAACTGAACAATGTATTTATATGTACCTTTGTTTCTTTATTATCATTTCTAATCGCAGCAAGAACCTACTCTAAAACATTCCAGCTATAAAACGCACAGTAATTTAAAAAAAAAAAAAAAAAATTTTTTTTCTTTTTAAATAATCTAACAAAATTTTATCAAAAGAAATGTTGTTTATTTTTTATTAAGCACAATTACATTGAATATTGATCCCCCCCCCCATGTTTAATTGTATATTAGCATGCAATACTGTATGTGTGAATTTTAATTAACAGGTATTTTATAAAGTAAGCATATTATATGATAATTGTAATACAATTTACCATGTAGAGTAGATAGGTTTTTTGTCATAACTCCTGATCCCATTGAGATCCCACTCTAAAAGTTTCAGGTTATATAGCTTTTAGTATAACCAAAAACATATTTTTTTCAGATTTTTTAAAAAACACTATCTTTAAATTTTTTTAAATTTAAAATTTTAAAATTTCAATTTTTTTTAAATTTTTATCCAACATAATGATGTTGCATATCAAATTAAACCTTGTGAAATACTCTTTAAAATGAGGGGTCATAAACTTCGCTATTCCTTATAGAACTTGAGAAATTTGAGTTTAAAAACGCTTATACAAGCTAAAAAATGCTGATTTTTTGAAATTTAAAAAAATTATTTAAAAAAAATCGAACAAGATAAAATTTTTTAAAAAATATATTCTCATTTATATCATCAAGGAGAATGATTCCTGCAAGTTTCATAGAAATCTGAGGGGTTCAGGTTGAGTGAGTGGTTGATTTGGCATGGAATGACCCGATTATGAATTCAGTTAGTTTATCTGTCTGTATTTTTTTCCATTGAATGATAACGTAGGCAAAGTACATTAAAGGGTAAAAAAGGCAACAAGTACGTATAGTTGGAAAATATTAATAGCCTACGCGAACCAAAGGATTTTTCGCTCTTGTTTAAAGAATGGAACGAGTTCTTGTTACCATCTGGTTTAATGTAAAATTATCCTTTATTATGGAAGGATTAAAATTATAATAAAAATAATAACTAATTTAACCCGTTAGTGCCCATAGTGTCCTCATTTGAGGGCAGATAATAAAATGGCACGTATATTTTTTGTGGTTTCTTGTAATGATTTCTGCTTTTTTAGTGAAAGTTTATAGCGTCACTCTAAATGATCCCTGAAAGTTTTATGTGCCTACTATTAATTATTATTTCATAATTTGGATAGTCATTTTATGATTTTTCATTCGTCGCATCTATATTTGCTTTTGCGCAGGTATACTAATTTAAATCAAGTTGAATAATAATATATATTATAATATTTTACTTTCGAGATCTTAGTCAACATATAATAGGAAATTAATCTGTTGTCTCAAAGTTTTTTTATCGCGAAATTATCTCGCTAGATCACTAAACGTCAATAAATGAGGATAGGCTTTAAATTTAAAACTATCAGAATTGTTTAAGTTAATATATTTTACTGTCAAGTTGTCTATATTAATTTAGAAGAGAAATAATCAGCTAATAATATTTTGCAAAATTAATTCGGGCGTTAACGGGTTAAAAAATAAATAAATAGAAATAACAGTAATATTTTAATATTATTATTATTCACTCTGGAATTTTTTGGTGGTAAAAATGTAGCAACTTGATAGATTCACTCTGTTTTGTAATGCAATGCCGCAATCTGATAGCTAAGCAATGGTTGAGGGAATGACGGATTTCAAATTCCCTTTTCTTCTGGACATTCAAAAATTTTCTTTTTCCTTCCATTGTACTACTTTTTTACTAAAATTTTCGGCCAAACAGTTTATGGTACAAGCTGTACATGGTATATGAGTACAAGTACAGATATAACAGTATTGATGTACAGTAGTTTCATTGTACATCAATACGTGCGATGTCATGTAGAGAAGTGTGATTAGTATGAACCGAAATTTTAAAGCATTTTCCCATCGAACGTTTAGCGCAGTCAGTTAGAAAAGCTAAAGGTTTGATTTAACGTGTTCATTTTTTCTTATTTCTAAATATGCTGGATCCAATTCAATTAAAAAAAAAAAAAAAGTTATTTAAATTTATATTAACTTATAATATTTGAATATGTTGAATCTTAATATAGTAGCTTTTTCTTTCATAAGGAAGGAGGGGGGGGGGGGGGGGGATCACAGTGAGAAGATTTACCTCGTGTCACATGAAATCTATAAGCTGCCCTGGCGTAATATCGGAGGCCGCCAAAAATCTATTGCTTAGGGCCGCCAAAATTCTAAAGCGGCCCCTGACCACGAGTACATAATGCATAGCCCACAAGGACACCACGTTTTGATTTGGAGTCTAACTTGTGCTTACGTCTAACCTTTGGGACACCCACATATGTCAAAGTACCGAATGGTCTTAAATGTCGAACAGAAGGCCTATTTCCTGAATAGAGTTCAAATGGAGTTTTAGAGTTCCCACCGTGACAAACCCTGTTCCATGTATAATTAAAATGTAAACATGCTTCAGGCCAAAAATCATCAGATAAACCACTGGATTTTAACATTGCCCGAACACAGTTCATGATTGTCTGGTTGAATCTTTCACAAACTCCATTTTCTTCTGGTGTGTAAAAGTTGGTCAATTCATGATTTATTCCATTTTCTCTACAAAAAACCTTAAAAGAATCATTATCAAACTCCTTACCATTGTCAGTTCTGATCGACTTCAACTTAGTTTCCAAAAACCTTTCGGCCCTCAAAACATGTCTCTTAAAGACCTCAAAACACATAGATTTTTCCTGGAGGGGGTAAACGGATGATTTACCAGAGAAATCATCTACTATAGATAAGAAAAAACATTCACCTTTTTTTCCAGGAATTTTAATTGGACCTCAAGTATCCATAAAAAGTCGATCTAAAGGTTTTTTGGAAGAAGAATGACTTAAAGGTTTGAAAGAAATACGATTTTGCTTACTCACATGACAGGGATCACAAAAAAAATTATCAACTGATTTTAAATTGGGCAGACCTTCAACAGCAGAATTACGGATAGTATTAAAAATTAGATCAGGGCTTAGATGATCAAAACGAAGATGCCAGGTATCAAAATCTTTTATATTAACAGGTTTTATTACAGGAAAAGCTGAAATTTCAGCATTATCATTTAAATTTTCATTAGAATTCTGCCCCCCATTCAATTAAACACTGTGCTTGTTTTTAAGTACTTTAGGAAATGTATAATAAATCCCATCATGGAGTTTAGCAGAGAAAAGGAAATCACCATACTTGTCGACCACGTTTATTTTGCCAGCCTCACCAATAAATTTTGCACCACCCTGGTCGAATCTAGAACCACTCAAAAGATTTTTCCTCAAGTTCGGCGAGTACAAAACATTCTAGAGTTTAATAACAGTCCCATTAAAACTTAGCTCCACTTTACCTTTGCCAGTAATGGGAAAAGTGAACCATCAACAGCCACGTGTAACTCATCACCAGAAATTTCAGAAAAATTACAGAAAAACGATTTATCTTTGCAGAAATGATGAGAGGCCGCTGTATCATAAGCCCAGCTTCCCTCTCTATCAAAACTACTTAAATTTGCTTCTACAATAAAATTTTGAGCTTTAGGAGTTTTATCACGTTTTGACTGTTGACCGGAGCCACCCCTCTTAGAAAAATTACTTCTGAGTGGTTTTTCCTTTTCTTTTGCAGCTAGATCATTATTTAATTTAACTTTACAATCTTTAATTACATGGCCTTTTTTTCCACACTTCCAACAAGTAAAAACAGGCCTACGTTTAAATTTTACATTTTGGGCCTCAATAGAACATTCCGTTCTACTCTTATCAAAATTTCTAAGTTGAAGACGCGTTTCCTCGGCACAAAGCTCAATAATAATTTTCTTAAAAGTAAAGTCCTTATCAGGCCAACGAAGAATTTGCTGAACAACCTGATCGAATTTATCAGGTAAGTATCTCAACACTTGGAAACACATATATTCATCTGCGATAGGTTTATTATAGGGGTGAGAATCGATTAAGAGTTTTAACTGGGTTAATCGTAGTTCATTAATCGATTAATCGGTCGATTAATCGGATTTTTAATCGGTTTTCATTTTTTTATATATAATTTTATTCCAATGATGAATAAAACTCTCATATTGTGTACAGTCAGTAACAAAAGTATCCGATTACTAGCAAAAATTCCTATATAAAAAAAAGCAGAGTTAATACTATTTTGTTAAATAAATCCTTGTCGAATCATGTTCTTAGTCAGTCTAACAACAAGATTCGACAAAGATTTATTTAACAAGTTAGTTCTTCTATCTCTTCCGACTAGAACACATAATGTTATTTTCTGTTTCTACTTCGATAGTTACTATCAGCAATTCTGAACAGACAATAAACGCTTGAAGATATTGTGAAACTCTATTGACATTTTCCCCATCAGAGGAATAGTGGAAATCTCAATCCCTTCTTTTCTTTTCTTTTTTATCTTTAGCATTTTCATTTTTTGAAAGCTTCTTGTTTATGAGAATACTATTGCCCTAGCAAACACTTTCTGTAGAAGACTACAGACAGGTGGTGTTGCTCCAGCATGCACATGAAGCGGCATTCTGTTTAATAACTGTCCTCTCCCTTTTCTCTATCAACAAAAGTGCAACATCTTCTTTTGTGAGGTTTTATTTTTTAATTAATTAATTAATTAATTATTTATTTATTTTTTTTTTTTTTTTTGCTTTTTCATTATTTGATGGATGTTTCTTAGAAGGTTTGTTTGTGAAAAAAATATTTTGTAGGCAGAACAGCATTTTTACTTTAATTCGTAGTTTGAAAATTTTTAATCGAATTAATTGATCCAATTAACTCGATTAAAAAAATTGATCGGGGCTAAGCATTGATCGATTAACCGAACCGATTAATCGACACAGCCCTAGTTTATTAATGGATTTTAACTGATCAGCAATTTTAGATATTCTAGCTGCAAAAACACCAATAGATTCGCCAGGTTCTAAAAAACATGTCATAACCTCTGAAAAAAGTTTCATATGATGACTTCTACTATCTGGCTGGAAGTTAACTTTTAAGATTTTCAACGCTTCTGAGGGGTCAGTACATTCACATATCAACCCTCTAAATTCTGAATCGATATTTAGATATAAAATTGACATGGCAGCATTCTGCCTTCTTTTCAAGTCATGCACTGCCTCCTCAGTCACGGATTCACTAACTTTAGGTTCTTTCTCGACACCAATAACGATGTCGTACGCGTTTTTCTCCATAAGCAAAAATTTAACGTCACACTTCCAACCAGCATAGTTAGTTGAATTTATCCTAGTAATTTGAGGCATAATATTATAAGCCATTTTTAAATGGTTACAAATTATCAATTACACAGTAAAAAAACAACTGGTCAAGTTTAAAAAAATGACACCCTCAAAAAAAACTTGCCCATAACCAAATGACATAGACTAAAGGTCTATGTTTTAATTAATTTTTTATTAAGCAGGTCACATACAGTAAAAACATTAATCTTTAAGTTTTAAGGGTTTCAATAAAAGTAACCTGACCAGTGTTCAACGGTTATGACACATCAAATACGAAAGTTTTAACAAAAAAAAAACAATTTTATTCAACAAAGTATAAATATATATTAAACTTTCAAAAATATAACAAGAACATGATTACCTTTTTCAGGTGATGAACCAGACATAGCAATAAGCACAATCAAATATCGATAACAATGCACTTTAAGAACAATCACAAAGCATCCGCGATCGCCAGGTTGATCAGCGGGAAAATAGGATGAAAACTATACTTCCACAATCGCCAGGTTGATCAGCGAAAGTAAGACGAGATGTATTAACACAAAGTAGCAACGATGAAGATTATGCTCATACACTGTTAATTATACGATTTAATTTAGAAGAAGATTTTAATTTCATTTTTATTAACTTTAGATCTTTTCAAACTTAACAATTGCTGCTTAAAAAGCAGCTAAACAATATATAACATTAATCAAAAAACAAATTTAACAGCCTCATTTCAAAAACGTCGATTATCAATTTTTATTTCAAGAGTTCTCATCACCCGCGAATGACGAGAAAACTTTATCCTTTAAGAAGGAACAAATTCAAACAAAAACTTAATAATTTTAACATATGTAAATTAACAACGGCAGCCATCGTTTCTAAAAATGCAATAGCCAAAAGAGCATAATTAGCTTAGCTGTAATAACACTAAAAGCACAAACTCCAGTGCTTAGCCAACAACAGCTTAAAGCTGCTCAACTATTCACAAAACTACTACTTCATTTCTAATTGAAGACTAGCTGGCCATTGCTGACAACTGCTGATAACTGCGTTTTAACACACATACCGCGATCTTTTTATACTGACTGAAAAGTCAAAATCTACCTATAAAAAATACATTACTATTGCCACTCAACGGCCACAGCCGAAAATACAATTTACTATAACTATTTTAGTAGAAGTGGCAACAGTAAAAATAGAAAAAATTATGTAGAACAAGATTGGCAACGGCAATGATGTAAACAAAACATCGATCGTTAAGGCGTGATGCAGGCTAAGATGGCTGACCGAAATTTAAGTAAAGAAAACTTTTAAATTTAAAGAAAAGGTAAGTTAACAGTTATATAATGAAAAATAAGCATTTATATTTATAAAATTAACAATTTTTTTTATGTGTGAGGACAATTGATAGATATCAATAAATTCCTCAGTTGTGCTATTCAACTCAAATCCAGCTTCATTCATTCGTTTATTTATTTCAAAAGAAATATTTAAAGTGGATTCTTTACTATATGTACAGTCGGCAGCAAAAGTATCCGAGCACTAGCCAATAATTCTGATATCAAAAAGGTACACTTAATACTGTTTTGTTAAATAAATCCTTGTCGAATCATGTTTTTAGACTAAGACCATGACACAACAAGAATTTATTTAACAAAGCAGTAATTAAGTGTACTTTTTTTAGACAGGGATTATCGCTAGTGCTCGGATACTTTTGCTGCTGACTGTATGTGTGCATATATGCCCATGCACATAAACCTATTACTATTACTGCAGGGCGCAATTATTCTTCAGCCCCCTCCAGATGGAAATTCTGGATGCGCCACTGCAAGGAAATCTCAAAATGTGTAAATTCATCGAAAACTGGAAATCGAAATTTTTTCTGTATCTTCGACTTTCTTATTATATATGCAAAAGCTAGTAATAAATCCACTTTTTAAAAAATAAGTAGCCAATTTCAATTGATTGAAATGCAAGGAAATCTCAAAATGTGTAAATTCGTCGAAAACCGGAAATCAAAAATTTTTCCAAATCTCAAACTTTCTTCTTATATATACAGGATATAGAATAATAAAGCCACTTTTTAAAAAATAAGTAGTCAATTTCAGTTAATTGAAATGAAAAGAAATCTCAAAACATGTAAATTCATTTTAAATAGGTTGGAGTGTAAAGGTTGATTAAGTTTTTATATACCAACTATGTGAAAAAGGCCAGAGCCGGGAATCGAACCTGAGCCTTCCGCATAACGTGCGAATGCTCTTCCACTGAGCCACCCTGGCTGATAATCAGCCTAGCATTTCTCACATAACAACCGTTGGCAAAGTCACCGTGTCTGCAAATGCAAATGTAATAGGTGAGACAATAATAATCATAGCACAACTCCATACACCATGAAATTTCAAATTAAAAATTTTTGTTCATGAAAGTGACTATTTCTTAAAGCAAGAATCTCAGAAACTTTAAATTACAAAATTGATTAGAATCAAGAGTAGTTAAAAAAAATAAAAATGAAAAGAGGGAGGGTACACATATATTAAAATATAAAATTTTATTATTATATGGAACTTTTTTCCTATCACTATATTTGGAAAAATATTGCCCTTTGCCCAACAGTGACACTAACAACATAGGATCATTTTGAAAACTTTTTGAAAGAGCCCATGTCAAAAAAATAATAATCTGTGGCAATTTTAATAATTCAGACTATTAAAAACTTAGAATTTGTCAAATTATAGATTTGCCTTTTTAAAAAGCAAATTAGTAAAATATTAATATTAGGAATGTTGTTATACACTACTATTTTATAAATGATGGACACTTTTAATTTCAGATGGTTTGTCAAATATTTCAATTGTCTTGAAACTTCAGTCATAAAGAACATATGTTTCAGTGAAAGTTTTGTCCTAAAATCAAAAATTAAAAAACAGTAAAAAAGTAAATAAGACAAGTAAAAAATTATGTTAGGTAAACAGAAATGTTTGGGAATGCCCTGTAAAAAATAATATTTGAAATGCATAGTAGCAGAGTCACACGATTATGATGCTCCTTTTGACTATCTATATTTATTTATAGGAGAATAACACATGTATACATGGAAATGCAATTTTTTTTTTTTTTTTTTTTTTTACCTTGAAACTGAAAATTATTTCATAAGTTTCTCTTTCTTTTTTTTTATTTTTATTTTTATAACATGCAAGGTTTGCAAATCAATAATGCAATGTCCTTTTAATGTTTAATCACGCCTTTTTGTGTTTTCTCCCTTACTTTTTTGGTTTTAACTCTGCTCACTTTTGGATTTTTTATTTTATTTTTCATTTATTTGCGCGAGATGCACTGCCGTTTTGTTTGTAGCACTTGTGCCTACTTTGTTTGCTTGACGAAGGGTCATGTTTTCTTTCGACCCAAAATAATTACTGCGTATTCTTGCATTTTAAAGTGTTTATTCAAAGTTTTGCACTAATTACACTCATATTATGTAATCGATTCCTGCTTCTGGCCAAAGAGAAGAAATTATGTTTATTTTAACTGGAGGCTCGCCTCCTCCTTCCTTCTTCCTTGTATAACAGGAAGGAACGAACGCGCCATTCATTTATTCAGTTTTGATGTGCTCATCATTGCATACTCGTTGCTCAGGGGTAGCCATTACCCGAATAGGAGACAGTTATTCACATTGTTATTTTTTACTCTCTTAATTTTTACCGTTTATCTGTCCCCTTCCTTATGCACACACTGAAAAAAAAAAAAAAATTACAGTAGAGCACCGATTATCTGCAGAATTGGTTGGCATTATAAATAAATGTCAGTAATTTTTTACCTTTACACTGTAGAACCTATTGTATTTTCCCTGTTGTTGGCTTGGATTAAAATTGGGTTTTTTGGAGGTTAGTAAAATTAAACTTTATTTTCGCAGCTCTTGCATTCGCGGATAATCGGTGCTCTACTGTACTTTATTTTTGAAGATTGTGATAATGGAAGAAAAAAATATATCATGTAACAGCCGTACTTTTTGTAAGAGCAGAAACCAAGAAAAAACAGCCTTTTTTTTTTCGTAAGGGCCGCGGCTCATATGCCAGTTTTTAAGGTACTCAAAATCAAATTTAAAATAAATTTTCAAACAGATAAAGAGATAAGAACTTGAGCAATTCCTTCTGTATTTCTGATAAAAATTTAGATTTTAAATAAAAGCAGCATCACTCTTTAACCACAAAACGGAAAAGGAAAAAAATATTTAATTTCTATTTACTTGACCTTTTTTTAGCATTTACATGATTTTTTTTTTTTTTTACAACTGTTTGATTTGCATATTTGTAATTCTTAAAAAAGAAATCTGCAAAATGTAAACTATATAATTTCTCACTTAAATTTGAAAAATCCAACTTAAATCTTTTCTTTGAGTGGGAAAATTCCATTCAACATTTTTTCCTAGTGTGAACTAGAGGTGAGTTCGGGCTCTATATTGGCAATCCGAGCCCGCCCGGGCCTGAAACATTTTTGAACTGAGCTCGCCCGAGCGCGAAAAATTTTGTGTAATCAGAGCCCGAGCCCGATATTGAAAGTGGTACGTTATGCAACGCATACACAATAGTAAAATTAAATACCGTTTTCATTTTCAAATTAATTTTCTTATTATCAATCCTCAATTTAAATAACTATAAATGTTATTATAACAATTTATAATATCTGTGTTTCTGTATACACGTATATATTTATATAATGCATATTTATAGTGCAGCCCATTGTTTATAACGCGCCTATCGGGGGACAAAAAAATTATCCGAATGAGTGATATAATGAGGCAAAATATAACGAAGCAGGAAGAATTACTGTATAACACTATGACATAATATGCATCCCGTTGAAAAAAAAAGTTCTATTTAGAAAAAGGAAAGTCAAAGCTACGAAGATTTGCAAGATTATTTTGTGATTTATAACCTATCATGATTATTATGGCATTACTAAAAGTGCTCTCAAAATGATTTTTTTTTTTTTTTTACATTTTCCAGTTAGTGAAGAATAAAATAAACGGAACTTTTAGCTTGAATCCGAGCCCGCCCGGAGCCCGAAGACTTGCGTAAGATTTGAGCCCGTCTCATCTCTAGCGTGAACCCTGCATAGACTATTATTTGTTTCATTTTTCTTTGGAAGCTATTTAAATATAAATGTAAATAATTTATATAATGCAACTAATAAAATTAGAACACATTTAAAAAATTTGCTAATTAAAATATTGTGTAGTGGATTTTAGTAACTATCTATAATTATTTGCATTCAAAATTATTTATCTTAAACAAGTCTTAATTAGAGTGGCTTAAATTACTATTTATAGAAAATAGCTGAGAAAGTGAGAAATGAATGACATTCAGTAAATTTAAAAATACTTACGTATTTTAATTGTCTAATTTTAAAAATGTCTTCAATACAATTTAATTAAAAGTCGTAATTAATTTGGCAATATAGTAGTTATAAAAAGTATTAGTTAGTTACTTAGTGAAAGTTATGTAAATTGAAATACAGTACAAAATTGCTTTCTATTGAAAAGAGGTTTTTTTTAGAGGATTAAAATTAATAAAAAGGCATACTTATTTATAAAATTTTCAAACGTTAAATGCCTAAATATTTTCAACAAAGAATATTTCTTTAAATTTTAAGAAAAATAATCAAAACATATATAGTTGTTTTTATTTTTTCGAATTGGGATAGTGCAAATTTCAGTATGGATCTGAAATTGTTTATTTTTTAAATCCATTATACAGGCATATTTTAAATGTGTTGCATTGATTTTAATTTAATATCATAATAAATATAAGCATAAAAGACATGCAGAATTCCAGACCAAAAGAATATTTACAACAATTTTATTTATCTAAAATATTATGAATCATATTAAAATGAAAGCCAGAGAGTCTATTAATAACAGATGTAAATTATAACTATTTCTGTTAGTTTGCGCCAATAGTCAGATTGCACTACTTTTAGAGGTTAATTTGTCTCTTTAATTGCTGGTTTAATATTAAAAAACAAGAAATGCACCAGGCATTTAATATTACAGAGGTAGCAAATAGTGACTTAATGCACTTAAGGCAGTATAATCCATAAAATTACAAATTGGGACAAATACTAAAAATATAGATAAAATTAAATAAATAAAAGATGATTTAAAAAAAAAAAAAAAAAAAAAAATTGAAAAATTAAAAAGCATATACTTACATATAAGAAACTGCAAATGGAAAATCCAGTAAAATTAAAAGGAAATTATTTTCCAGCAGGCCATAAACACATAATTGTAATTTTCAGCTGAAAATTAGATAAAAATGATAAATTGAAATTTTCAAAATCATAATATCAAAGAGCAGGGTTGGTCAATTTTTGCCAAAGTGGAAAAAACCATAGTAAAAACCGTGAAAAAAACCATCCCGGCAAAAATAGTTTTTGCCACAATTTTTGCCAGTGGCAAAAATTACCAGTATTTCAAACAGGGTTTTAAGGATTTTAATTACACGATTTTAATGTTAAAACCATAATTTTAACAAATTAAAACCAGAGGTTTAATTACGCTCTTGATCAACTGAGTCTCATCCTTATGTAAATCATTAAAATAATGCATTCTAAAATTTCTTTAAAATGAAATTAACATAATTTTTTTCATTTTTAAAAATATTTAAATTACCTTTCTAAAAAATATTCTTCAATAATTAATTACTAGAATATTTGTGTTTTTCAATGTATTACATATTATTGTTTACAGTGGGAAAAGTTAAATATTGAGTCAATTATTGACTCAGCTGTTCTAAAAATTGCCAGTCAGTCACTGATCATGCATTTTTCGGAATTGAAATGTAAATTGCAACTAAACTCTCTCTCTCTGAATATGTCTTACTTAAGATTTTTTTACTTCTTTAAGAAAATAACTATTTTTTATTTATAAAGATAAAAACAAACTATTGGAGGAAAAAAAAAATCCACAGAAATAAATATTGTTTTTACCTTTAATATAATCATCAAATATATTGAGAGTGTTTAAGTTTTGGCTTTAAAATACTATTTATCTATAAATTTTTCAGGACAGAATTCCTTTAAAGAGAATCCATTTGATAAATATCATACTATTTAAACTTTCTTGTTGTAAATTCAAACACAGTTTGCTCTAGATAATGTTGAATTTTGTTATCACAAAGATTGATATGGAAAGTACCAATATAGTAGTAAGAAGATTTATCAAACATAGGAATTTCTTTCATGGAAAAACATCTTTAAAAACAGAAATTGTTAAATTTTTCAGAAAACATTAAACTTATACTATTCATTCAATACATCAGCAATGTCATATTTTATACCAAGACAAGAAGGTGGAAGGAAAAACAAAAATATACATAAAAAAATATTGTAAATGCATGAAATTTTTTTTGTCAGTCTGCCGTAACTGGTCACCAATAGATATTTATAGTCACCCTGGCACCCGGAATTTGTTAGACACTGGCTATATATTATTAATTAATTATAATTACTTTTTAAATTAACAAATCTTCAAAAAATTTTTTCATTGAAGTGCCAAAGTGTAAAGGGTGAAAATTGAAAGGAATTGTGTTGTTCTAATTTTATTTTTCGACTTTTCCTAATTTTTTCCATTTTTGCCAATTTTTCCCGCTTTTTTCCACTTTTTGCCACTGTCCTGGCAAAAATGCAACCCAACCCTGTCAAAGAGTAAATAACAGTTTAACACATAATGCAAAATTACATGTAAAATTTAAGGCTGAATATTCCATATAAAACTTATTTTTCTTATAATAATAATAAATTACATCTTTTCCCATGTTGGATAAATTAAAAATATGCATAGGAAATTTTTGTTATCATGCTTAATCATCTTGAATATTACTTTTTTTTTTTTTTTTTTTTAGAACAATTTCCTAATGAACTTTATATCTCTATTTACATTTAAATTATCACTTTGCTATTTCTAAAAAGACTTTACTACAAAGTTACATGATTTTTATTTAAACAAAAGGAGATATAATTATTCATGAATATAATATGCATCTAAATATTTGCCCTTGAATAAAAAAAAAGTTTTTTCTACAAACAGTTTGACTATAATAAACCAAAATAAACACTACCCTGAATCAGCAATACACTACTAAGACATTATATTACTTAGATATTATTTTGACACACATGTTTTTTGAACTCGATAAAGCTTAAAATTTTTGAAATGTGAAAAATATGTGTTAAAAAGTATATGCTAAATTAAAGTATAAGTCAAATATATATTAAAAAGCATACTTAAGAAATAAATTACATATGACAGGAAAGGTATAAGTTCGTAATTTACAATCAAACTGAAAATATTCAATGAAAAGAAAGGAAAAAAAAAAAAAAAAAAAAAAAAGAAAAAGAAAAAAATCAGAAGCACTAGTCTTCCTGGACAGTAGAATAAAACATTACAATTTTATATAATTTTTTTCCTTATCTTCTTTCTATTTCATCAAAAGTTATTTATTATTATTTTGTTAATTTTAAAACAAATATGAAAAATCATTCTAGATTATAACAATATGAGAATAGAAAATATAATGAATATACACTATGATTGCCTATCACTTACATTCCTCCACGATCAATTATTGTTATTATTACTTTAATAAAATTGAAATTAATAAAGAAATAAACAAAGTTCGTACATACCTGCATTATTAAATAAACAAAGCTTGAAAACTTTTACGTATTAAACACCGATTGCATTATTTGCTTGAGATCATGTTCAAGAATATAAATTTAATTAAATCTTGGCATAATATTTACAAATATTTTTTGTAAATCAATATATAATTTGAAAATAATAAATGAGCATAAACAATATCATTTTACATATAATTAATTCCGGTAAAGAGGTTTACAATTTACATAAAATTACAAATTAGTTTAACACACAAACAAATAAAATAAAGCGGAATGTTTTAAAAATCGTAATTTTTAAAGAGTCAGTTAATTTTTCAAAAACTTCTGAAAATGAATGAAAGGATGAATGAAAAATGCCAAGATGATAAACTATTGGAAGCCATGAGGAGTGATCCTGATCATTCTTTTTTTTTTTTCTAGAGAAGTTTTTACTTCTGATTTCCTGATTGTGTGATGCAGCCTAACTTTTAACCAATGATATTTTAGAGCAAATCTTGCTTTAGCCATTTAGCAGTGATGCCAGATGGTCGAAAATTATTTCCCCAACTAGATCTTCAAATTTCCCCAAATCAGGGGGGGGTTTTTCGAAACAATCCCCAACTTAATTTTTACTAAAAAGGGAAAATAAATTTTTTTTTCAAAAAAAATATCAAGCAGATTTTTCTATGATTTAAGCTAAAATTTTTCCCCAAATGAAGGCAATTTTTGAAAAAAATCCCCAAATAACAATAAACCTATCGAAAGTCTCTAGTCGTAGGGATAAATCATTACGTTGCCAACATTGACAGAAAGTTGAAGAACTCCCCAGATTTGTCCCCAAAAATTTTAGAATTCCCCAAAAAAGTCCCCACAAACATTTGGTCCCCAAAATTGTGTCCAGAAGACTCAAAAATTCCCAAAATGGGGACAAAATCCCCAATCTGGCATCACTGCCATTTAGTTTAATATGATTTGCCAGACTTGGGGATTTCTCCCCATTTTGGGGAGTTTTGAAGCTTCAGGGGAAATATTTGGGGATAGAGATTTAGTGGGGAACAGTTTAGGGAAATACACGGGGATTTTCTTTAAAATTAGTAAAATATGACATTTTCCTAAAATACAATAAAAAAAAAAAAATGGGCTATTCTGGATGCTATTTGTATTTCAGAAACAGAAAAGCAACTTTTTTATCTTTTTGATTATAAAATTTATTCTTCTTTTTTTTTTTTTTTTTCCACTTGTAATCTCTGATTCCCGGAATTATTTGGTTTTGGTTTATATGTGTTGTAGCAAGTATAGTGAATGCTAAATACTTATTGATAACTGCTTCGCTTGAATAATCAAACTTATAGTAAGTTGGACTAGCATAAATTTGGATGCTTTGTCTTAGCTAGCTTGAATTAAACTTGCAGGGATGGAATATTCAGTTTGACGAAAGCTTTTTAAGCTCCCTGAGTATACCTTGGTTTTCATGCATTTAAAAAAAAAAAAAAAAAACTGTTTTTATATGCTTATGGGTTACGTACAAATGATTAGAGATGAGGAAACTCAGAAAGTTAGACAAATAGACAAAAGTTACACAAATTTAAAATTTTCCAAAAACTAGCGTATTAGAATTTATTTTTATAAATGGGAATTTTTTTCTATAAAGAGCTTCATTTGGGGAGAAATGTGAGTTTAAATTTATTAAATATATTTTAACTTTTTCCAAAAAATTTACATTTTTAGAAAAATTAAGTTGGGGATTTTTTCGGAAAAAACCCATGTTTTGGGGAAATTCACTTTGAACCATCTGGCAACACTGATTGATATGGACGCCGAGTGGGGTACATCGAGCAGATATACTAAAATTAAATACAGATATATTAAAATTAAATGCAGATATACCTAAATTAAAGCTCGATGGTGGGGTATATACTGGGGTGACCATTAGTCCTCGATATTCGAAGACAGCCTCTATTTGAAACTGTTTTTGTAAATTTTGAAAAATTGTAGCAAAAAAATTACTTAGCCGATTTTTCCCTCATTTATTTAGAATAAAACATAATGTAACGAAGCAGAGACTCTGTATTTTAACAGAGATGCCTGTAATCTGCGTATGAGGACAGTCTTCCAGTGGCAGATCCAGAACTTAACTTTTTTTTTTTTGGAGGGGGGGGGGGGGTAAGATTTTTCAGGATGTTATTCCAGATCAGTGAAAAGTTTACAATAGTAATATTCAATTATGAATGTCAGTACTTTTTTTTGGGGGGGGGGGGGGTTCAGCCCCCTAGCCCCCCCTTAAATCCGCCACTGCAGTCTTCAGCTTTTAAGTGTTGTTATCAGTTAACTTCGGAAAGTAACATGTATGGTAAGGGTTGACAAATGTCCTGGAAATTCGAGGGCAGTCCAAAATCGTTTTCCTAAGTTGGGAAATATTGTAGCAAAGGAATTACTTATCATAATTAATTACCTTGTTAGCTCTTAACATAACCCTTACTTAACATAACTCTTACTTAACATAAACTGTACTCACGTAATTGGGTAATTGTAACATTTTTTAGTGCTAACATATTATAAAGGTACTCAAATATGCTCACTATAATTAAGGTGACCAAACGTCCTCAAATGATGAAGACAGTCCTCAAATTTCGACCTATGTCCTCAGCAATTTGAAAATAATTTAAGGACAAATGTCCTCGAATTCACAAATTTGTCCTCAAATTAAAGCATAATTTAGCTCTGTCCTCGAATGGCTCTTCAATTTGAGGACGCTGCGATGATTTGTCCTCAAATTGGGTTTCAAAAATTTGGTCGCCTTACTATAATAAGCTAACCAGAATTTTACAAGCGAAAATGAGGACAAATGACACAATGTACTCAGTTTTGGTTAGAAAATGTGGACATGTTTAGGTTAAAAATGAGGACATTTCTGAGGACAAAAATTCAAGCACATTTAGGCTATTATATTAGAACAAATATACATTTATATATCGTAAAGAAAATTGCTTATTTTAAATTACCTCTATTGAAATCGTAAATTAAAAAAAAAAGTTAATAATTTTTAGTTTTAACATTATGCTAATTATTGTTAAAACTCGTTTTACTCCAGGATTTAAACTAATGTATGACTTCCATTAATGATAGTGTGTGAAGAAAAACAAAAAATAAGGTTCTGTCACAACAGAAAGGAAGTTCAAATCTAAAATTGAAAAATCATAACACCAAAAGAAATTTATTAGTTTTGCTTCCAATAAGAAAAAAAATCCAAATACAACTGAGATTTAGGGAATAAAAAGACATCATAAAAAATTAATTTAAACATTTCCAAATCATAAGCATATAAGTAATGTGATGAAATTTCATTAGTTAATTTATAAAAACTTTTCACGTGACGGATGTATAGTAGATTTTTAAATGAAATTATTTAACTTAAGTTTTTGATAAGTAAAGACCCTTATCCTAACTAATTTTATTACTTGTTAAAATCTTTAATTTTGAATAATCTGTAAATTTATTGTAATATTTATTTTAACTAAGTAATATATAATTAAAATTTTTGTAAAGTTTAAAAAATATGACATTTTAGAAAAAAAATAACTTATTTTGTAAGAGTGTTAATGGAATTATTTAACTTAAGTTTTTGATAAGTAAAGTTTAAACCTTATATCATAAAATTCGTTTAAAATAATACGTTTTCATGAAAGTACAATTATTATTATAAGATTTTAAATGAATCTTAGTATTTTTATTATTATAACAGAATAAACTTAATCATGTAATATATTTACTATAACATTAGAGTAAATATTTAACAGGTAAGTTAAAGATAATTTTTGTAATCACTATATATATTATGAAAAACTAAACTGACATTTTTTAAAGCTATATTGAGTAAATTCATTATTATAAAGTTGATAAAAATAGTAAACAGATCGAAAAACTTATACTAAAACATCATAATAATATTAAGAAAGTGCAAAATGGTAAAAATCTTAGTATATTGTAAATATATATATATATTTATCTTATGTAAGAAAAATTAAGATATTTGCTTATGTGCTGATTTCCGAAATTCCTCATACTAAAAAATTCTCAAAAAGAAATATACTCACCTTGGAATCGAACCCGGAACTTTCTCTCTTCGAAGCAGGAACCTTTCGCCCCCAATTTGTTTTTCAGCAAACTTCTTTCGCCGGATATCTGAAAAGAAAGAAAAAAGATGTGTGCCTATCCCGCTTCTTTCATGGGGAGAATTTAGACTCCCCCATCGGTGGGTTAACACACACCATTCACACATCATTCACACACCATTCACACACACACATTTTTTTCTTCTAGCTATATCAGCTTTTTCTTTCTTCTAGTCAAATTAATTTATAATTTTCTTTCTAATTTTCCTGTCGTAAAGTTCTAAGGAATTTTCTTTCACAAATTTCCTGTAGTAAAGTTCTAAGGAATTTTCTTTCACAAAGTTCTTGAATGAGAATATATTTACAAAAACTATTTACAAAACTGAAGACCATGGGGTTTGTCCAGTATATCGAAAAAATTTTTAAGTGATTATAAAACTAATTTATAAATAATTCTTCGGAACTGTCTTCATAATCACTTAACATTATTTTTCGGCATACTGGACAAACTCCATGATCTTCAAACCACTGAAGAATACAGTTTATGTGGAATTTATGACCACATTTCAGTTTTAATAATTTTGAATCATCTATCTGCGAAAAGCATATTGTACAGTTAAGCTCATCTTGTGAGAAGTTGTTTGTAGTTGAATTAGAATTTTCCAATAAAGGTTGACGCTCACTGTTGTCAGAAATTATTATTGTATGCTGGCTATTGCCGGTGTAGTGTGCTGCTTGAGTTAAACTCTGGTCATTTTCAAAGCCTTCTGTAGGAGTATTTATCTAAAAAGAGTGTATTTGTAAGTTTACATGAAAAAAAAATTGCTTACTTTGAAAACAGTTGCGGCAAACTAACTCTCTAATTAATTTTTCTTCCTGCATAACAGTAATGAAAATCTTTAAGTGATATTAAGATGTAACCGTATCTTTTGGTTACTAAGTATGAGGAATTCCGGAAATCAGCACATAAGCAAATATATTAATTTTTTTCTTACATAAGATAAATATATATTTTTACAATATACTAAGATTTTTAACCATTTTGCTTTTCTTCCTGTATAACACTAATGAAAATCTTTAAGTGATATTAAGATGTAACCGTATCTTTTGGTTACTAAATAAATAAGTTTTGTGGAAATCAACACTTTCATTAACCACATAAGCAAATATCTTAATTTTTCTTACATGTGATAAATATATATTTTTACAATATAGTAAGATTTTTAACCATTTTACACTTTCTTAATATTATTACAATGTTTTATTAACCATTGTGTTTCCGATATTTTACACTGTTTTCTGAAAAATGAATTAAAGTCTCACATATAAGAACATTGAAAATACTAGTTTTCGTTACATCATAAGAAATTGTCTTTTTTAAAGTATAAGAAAAATGTTTAGACAGATTATAAAAAAATAAAAATAAAATAAATAAATAAAATAAATATTTAAAATTTATATGACTCTAAAAATATTTAAAATTTATATGACTCTAAAAATATTTAAAATTTATGAGACTCTAAAAATATCTACCAAATACTTAATTTTATAATGATAATTTAGACTTTGAAGCGATTTTTAAGACTTTCAAAACAATTTTTAAAATTCTAAGGAAAACATATTAATACTTGAAATATTTTTTTAAAAAAAAGACAGACAATTTTTTAAACACAAAAATTATTTATTTAAAAATTTACATATGTACAAATTATGTTTCACAAAAACAGTCTTCAAACAATCTATCAAAATATTCTATAGTGCATTCTTCAAAAAAAGATAAACTATAATTACAAATACATTTTGTAAAGATATTTTTGGCAATTTTGTAACAATTTAAATTCAGTAACACAGTTTCTTTCATCACATTGAATTTTTGCTGTGCATTTAACATAAGACAATCGTGACGAAATTGCGAAGGATGTGAAATTAAGCAAGCTTCACACACATACAACTTTTCGATATTAGATTTCACCTCTTCACAAATGCAATTAATATAATGTTTTTTTGTTTCATGAATATCAATATGTGAATTACATGGCACAGATTTGTTCAATACTATGGCAGGAATCTGCTTCGTTAAAATTTCTTCAATAAGGCAATCACTAATTTGTGATTTTATTTCGTTAATCTTTAAAAATTGACTTCTACCAAGTTTAATGCCATTCGGCGTGAAATAAAAACCATTGTTTTTAGTTTTAAACATTTGCTGTAAATAACAGTTATCATCATCCCAAAATGCAGTTAGTAACTGATTATTACTAATAAAACTTTCTTTTACTGAAGAAAAATTAAAAGAGTTTATCTTACTTTGAAAATGGTCCCAGGTTACAGATGTTAGAATAACGCCGTTATTTGTCGGGTATCGTTTCCCATCATTGATTTCTTTGAAACTTCGTATATGCAATCGGAGAAACACATCATTTTCCAACATTATTTGGATAAAGGTAAGCCAACCAATATCCCATTCGACGAGGAGAGGATTAGGCTTGTCTTTCTCGTGGTAATAGTTTTCGAACCAATCGTTTTGGGGTAAAACATTGTTGTTTTTAGGAAGCACAGTTTTTTCAAATTGTAGTTCAGGAAGTACAGTTTTTTCAAATTGTAGTTCAGGAAGTACAGGTTTTTCAAATTGTGGTTCGATGTTCAATCTAGGTTTTTTCAGGGGTGGAGATACACAAATCAAATGACGAAACGTTAAACTTATTCTTGAATTTTTAATGGATGGGTCAGGTGCAATTCCATGGGTAAAAAGTTCATTGGTGGGCTTCCCCATAGTATATAGAGAACCGTGCTTCAAGTTAATGAATGTAGACGGTGCATTCGGTTTTTTAAACTCCATTTTTCTTGACGCACCAAAACTTAACACAGCGATAGGAAAAGTGTCATCCAAGCTGTTTTCATTGTCCTTGTGCTGAGAAATATAACTTTGTCCATCGCAATACATATTTAGTAACACATAATTGTAAGCACATCCAATATGTTTTTCCACAAGATTTCGCAGTTCCATCATTAAGGGAGTCCATGGCTGGGCAGCTACTTGGGTACCGCTGAAAGCATAGGAAATTCCAGCATCGCCATAGGCTAACACTTGTCGCTTAGGCATAACATCCTTACCCCAAAATTTAAAAGTAGGGGTATAAAACGGCAGAATTTTTAACTGTTCAAAAAACACATCAGCTTTCGTCTTCTCAATAAAATTTGCATAATAACTCACGTTCAGTCCGTTTTCGTAGAAAGAAGTAGCCATCTTTAAAAACATAGAGCAACACGTCTGACACGAGCAGAAACAACAAGCGAAATGAGATCTTTTATACTGATTTTATCTTAGTATGACTTAGTAAGCTACGTGACTGATAACACTAATACAGTAGGCAATGTCAAGTGATGTAGTAGATAAGACCACGTGATCTTGATAAGAAATAGCGTTATCGCTCATTTCACCTCGTGCGACTGGAAGAAGAAGACGTTAAGTGTAGAGGTAAGCTCAATTTTTATATAATATATATTTAAACATAAATAAAGAGACAAGTGTTTTATATAAAGAATATTTTTTATTAATACTTTATCCAATAGGGGGTTACATTTGGACGTTTTCGTTCCTTGGGTACAGAAGATAACAAAAATTTGTGTTTAGCAAAGGTTTTAGGCATATGCATGTCATTAAGGGCTTGTAACAATTCGCCCTGTGCATTGATAGGCACTTTCTTATTCGTAGAAAATATTAAATAAATCAGCAATATTAGAGTTCTTTATTTTATGGTTTTTATAAGTCACTTCGTCCCATTCCAATTTGTTGGGGAGAATTTTTTTATATCATAACACATTTCTTTAAACCGAATTAAAATCACTAAGTCTTATTGCATATAAATGTATTAAACGATTTAGTTAATAAGAAAGCAAAAATATATTTACAATACGTTATATGTAAGAAAAGTTTACACATGTTTAGATTTTAATAACACGTGACTTAACGCATCTATTGTAAGATGAAATGTTGTGCAGAAAGTAATTTCATAATAAAAACACAATTTTTGATTAAAATATTTTATTTTACATTATTATTATCAGTATAAAAACAGATTCATAAGAATCTAAATTGTTGTTAAATCGTTACGGTTATATTGATTCATTCACTCTACATTAAAATTATCCAAAAATTTCAACAAGTCGTTATCAGCGCTCACCGGTGAAAAATTATTTTGATTATTATTATTATTTTGATTATTATTATTACTCATACACTCTACATTAAAATTATCCAAAACATTCGTAAAGTCCACATTTATATTCTCAAAGTTGTTCGTTGGTGAGTCATAAATATTACTTTGTGTCAAACATTCGGTATTAATATTCATATTTTCATTAGCAGTGGGTAAAACGTTGTATGCATTTTTATTATTATTATCCAAAACATTTGATAAGATCACATTTTCACTGGTAAAGTTCTCGGTTGATGAACCGTAAACATTATTTTAATTATAACATTCATTATTAAAATTATCTGAAAAATTCGTTAAGTCCGCATTTACACTCTCAAAGTTGTTGGTTGGTGAGTCATTATCATTATTTTATGTTATGCGTTCGATATTCATATTTTCATTATTTAAAAATATTAATAAATACATATTGTTATTTTCATCATGAAAGCTTTTGGCTAAAGAATAGCTGTTGGTTAAAAAAGCAGTATTCAAATTATTCAAAAAAATCGTTAAGTTCATATTTTCACTGTCTAAGTTGTTGATTGGTAGAGTATTTCGTTCATTGCATTTTGTACATACGTAAGCAGAAGAATCTTTACGATGATTTTTTCTGTTATGTCGTAATAATTCATACTTATATCGAAAACTTTCATTGCATTCTACGCATAGATATTCAGGTAAAACCTTTCGATGTAGCATTTTTTTATGTTTAAATAAATCTTGTTTAGTCCTAAAGACTTCAGTACATTCATCACAACTGTGTTTATGTAAAGTTTTTTCATGAATTCTTGCATTATGTTTTAATAAATCCCGTTTACGAGTGAAATTTTCCTTACAGTATTCACATCCATATCCTATGCGAGGTTTTTCATGAATTTTTAAGTGTTTCTTACAATCGTACGATCTACTAAATGCTTTCTTACATACATCACAAATATATGGCTTTACATCCTTATGATCCTTTAAGTGTAAAGTCTCATTATACTTTAAACGATTAGACAACTTCTCATCTTCAAAACATGATGAAGAGGCTTGTTGATGAACAGAAACTTGCACTTCCTGAGATAGATCCATCATAATGAATGAATATAATCAAAGTAAAACTTTAAAAATGCTATATGAAAACTGAAGCAACTCCACGAAAACAAGTCAGCAACTGATTAAATTTTCTATGAGACTGAATTTATACTCGATGTTTAATGCCAAATTAGTATTTATTGTCAAATACATTAAAAAATCTCGCCAAATCTTAGCAGCTATGTTATTTTAATAGCCAAATCTTGTAAAATATTCTAGTTTATCCTCAAATACATTAAAAAATCTCGTAAAATATTTTAGTTTATCAGCGTGTTAAAACAGATAATTTGTTCATGTCTAATTTCAAGCACACAGTATGTCTGTTAAGACATGCAGTAAAGTTAAACTTTAAGTAGGTTAGTATTTCCGTAGACTATATGTCAAATGGTTAATGCTAAAATTGCAACGTTCATGATTTTTTGATACAATCTCTAAAATTGGTAAGATTATATTTACTATAAAATATCAATTTATTTATGAAATAACGTTTTATAAAAATATATAGTTTTAAAATCATATTAAAAATATATATATATATAAAACATTTAAATACCTCTACATTAACATAAGTGTATTTATTTTAAAAATCCGATTAATAGTTTAAACTTTTACGTAAACTTTTCATAAAATTTCAGTCTTTAAAATTTTTATATGAGGTAAATAATTTAAAATACAATTTTTATACACATACTTTTATTTTTCAAATTATAAGATTTTTACATGCATCATTTTTATACAATCGTTTTTGTAACAAAGCTTACAATAATTTTATAAGATTCAACTAACAAATTTTAATATATAGTAAAATCAGATATTACATTTGAAAAGAACCATGTTTAGTCATACAAAGTTCTAATTTGAAAATTTCTGTTAATGTCGAACCTGATCCTTGTTCGCTAAATTCATCAAAACACTTTTTCATCTTGTTAAAAGCGCTTTCAAGATCATTATTTAAATCCTTTATTAAAAAAGTTGTTATACTTTTCGACCTAAATTGTAAATGTATCAAGAGCATTTTTTCTTTTAAAATGCATAGTTTTCTCCTTGAGCAGATCTCTGTCAGAATTTGTCATTCCCTTTAATGTTGCTTGCGATAAGGGTTTTCGATGATTTTCTCTAACATGCTCTAAAAATTTATATTTCTGTCTAAATGTTTCTGCGCATTCATCATATGAATGTGTTGGTAAAGGTTTTCGATGGTTTTTTCTATTATGCACCAGCAACTGATACTTGCGATTAAAGGATTCACTACATTGCTCACATCTATGTTCAATAGGAGTCTTTTCATGAATTTTTAAATGTCTCTTTAACTCATCTGATCTGGTAAATGCTTTTCAACATACATTGCAAATAAAAGATTATTCATTGAGATGAATTTTCATGTGACGAGCCAAATCCCACTTTCGTTTAAATACCATACTGCAAGAAACACAACTAAAAGTTTTTGGTACTTTCTTAGTATCCAAGCTTGATGACAACTCATTTGAAATAGGCATCTTTTCTGATAAATCCATCTCTCACTACAATTTTAGAAAGTAGAGTGTTATAGAAAATCCAAGTTATAAAATTAAACGTGCGCACTCCTCAGAAATACAGCAGCAACTGACAAAATTTTCTCTGCGACTGCATTTATACTGTAGGTTTACCATCAAATTTGTAATTATCGGCGAATGTATTAAAATCACGCCACATATATCCTAAATTCGTACACTAGGAAAAGCAGCCAAATTCTTTATAGCCTTGTTAATCACGCCAAATATATATCATTTTAATAGCCAAACCTTTTAATGCAATCTAGTTTATCAACATGTTAAAACAAATAATTTGCGCATCACATATTCTAAAGCTTATAGACTAATCGTTTAAAGTTTTCCATGTTTTTTTTCTGAAACTTGCATACTAAAATCACTTAGAAACCTAATTTCATAATGTCCATTAAATCCATACTTCTGATTGGTCGAAAAAATCACGTGACCCCTAAATTATTTGTATATAATCAGCACTTAATTCCACAAAGTGCTTAATTTTAAAATACTATTCATTAAAAATCCATGTTTCTGACTGATTCATCAATCTAAAATCTTTATCGTTTAAATAGTAGAAATTTAATTATTATCTAGATAGATTGCAAGTAATTTCATCATAATAATTTGAACCCAATCTTCATATGAGATTCAAAGCTGGTAGATATTTAAAGTTTTCCATGTTTTTTTCCGAAACTTGCGTACTAAAATCACTTAGAAACCCTCATACCTAATTTCATAATGGTTATACACTCCATGCTTTTGATTGGTTCATGGTACCTCAAAAATATCTGTATATAATCAGCACTTAATTTTAAATTACTATTCATGAAAAATCCATGCTTCTGATTCGTCGAAAAAAATCACGTGACCTCAAAAGAAGCCACCATGTTGAATACTAGATGAAATCCACCTATTTCTATCTTAAATCGATTCTTTGGAGTGTATTCCTGTGGGATAGTTGTTATGTCGCTTGAAAACTACAATCCCTCGGGAATATTTTGTCTCGGGTTCAATTCCAGGTTCTGCTATAAAAACAAATGGTAAGCACATCTTCTAAAATTCTCTTTTTAAATTTTTTATCGTCTAACAGATGGCAGCACTACCGATAATTAAAGCCCTCTTTTAAAAATCATAATATTTAAATTTTTCCATAATTTTTGTCACGGTAATATTTTGTCTCAATTCCGTCAAATTTCTCTTTATTTTAAAATAAATTCTCTCAAAATCGTCTATTTATCACAATATTTAACTATTTCAAAATCTTTTTAAAAATATTTATCTCCCTCAAACCTAATTTCTAAATGCCGCGGGTTGAATGGTGGGGCCGTGGTCGCGAGGTCAGACGCCAGAGGTTCATAGAGAGAAAGTGCCCCGTTCGATTCCAAGGTAAGTATATTTCTTTCTTTTTGAGAATTTTTAAGTATAAGAAAAAAAAAAAATGTTTAGACAGATTAAAAAAAAAAAAAAGATCTGATTGAACATAAGAAATTCTCTTTTTAAAAAATCGTAATATTTAAATTTTCCATAATTTTTGTCACGGCAATATTTTGTCTCAATCCCGTCAAATTTCTCTTTATTTTAAATAAATTCTCTCAAATCGACTAACAGATGGCAACACCACCGATAATTAAAGTTCTCTTTTAAAAATCATAATATTTAAATTTTCCATAATTTTTGTCATGGCAATATTTTGTCTCAATCCCGTCAAATTTCTCTTTATTTTAAATAAATTCTCTCAAATCGACTAACAGATGGCAACACCACCGATAATTAAAGCCCTCTTTTAAAAATCATAATATTTAAATTTTCCATTCTGTAAATTTTTATAATTACTATAATTAATTTTAATCACTAATATAACAACATCGATAACTGCTTCCTTATCTTTCAGGATAACAAGGTCACGCGACGCCGGAAGGACGCTGATAAGATAACACGCTGACTGGGTAGTAGATGACTCATGCACCTCCCCACCTCACTCTTTACTCCTGCTGGCATAGAACGCCCCTTCTTCATCTACTACCAAGTATGAATTATGCTTGCTACATCCAGTATTAATTATACTTGATGCACTAAACATGAAACAAATGTTACTTGACAAGCATGTTTTTAACATGATGCAGTCGGCAGCAAAAGTATCTGAGCACTAGCAAAATTTCCTATATAAAAAAGTACACTTAATACTATTTTGTTAAATGAATTCTTGTCAAATCATGTTCTTAGACTGACTAAGAACAGAACTCAACAAGGATTTATTTAGCAAAACTGTATTAAGTGTACTTTTTTTAAGGTAGGAATTTTTGCTAGTGCTCGGATACTTTTGATGCCGACTTTACATCAAACGCAAAGGGACTTTCTACTTACCAGGTGTATAAACTTAAATCCGCTGTTTGCGTATAGATGGCGCTAGTGAGTGTATTAACAGCGGACATTTAAATGTCTTATTGTTTTTGTATCAGTTTGACGTCTGTTCACATAAATCAGTGCAAATCGTTAGTGATTTCATATAAAAACATTAATTTTTCTTCGTGTAAACATGTCTCGTTTTGTACCAAAAAAAGAGCATATGCGGGAAGCTCTGCTTTTCTGCTTCAATTTGAAGAAATCAGCTGCCGAATCGCATAGAATGCTTGTGGAAGCTTATGGTGACAGTGCTTTGTCAGAAACAACTTGCAGAGACTGGTTTCGTCGGTTCAAAAATGGCTATTTTGACTTAAATGACAAAGAGCGTGAAAATCGGCCCCGAAAGTTTGACGACCATGAATTACAGGCTCTTTTGGACGAAGATGATACCCAATCGCAAAAAATGCTTGCCGAGAAGTTAGGTGTCACTCAACCAGCCATTTCTATCCGTCTACATGCCATGGGAAAGGTTCAAAAAATTGGAAAATGGGTACCTCATGAATTAAATGATAGGCAGAAGGAACGGCGCCAAAACACTTGTGAAATCTTGCTTGCTAGGCAAAAAAGAAAGTCATTTCTGCATCGTGTGATGACTGGCGATGAAAAGTGGATTTATTTCGAAAATCCTAAACGCAAGAAATCGTGGGTTGATCCGGGCCAACCATCAAAATCTTCTCCAAGACCAAATCGATTTGGACAGAAAACGATGCTGTGTGTTTGGTGGGATCAGGAGGGTATCATCTACTACGAGTTGTTGAAACCTGGTCAAACTGTAGATGCTAACCTTTACCATCAACAGCTGATCAAACTGAACAGTGCTTTATGTGAAAAAAGGCCTTATTATCAACAAAGACATGACAAACTGATTTTTCTTCATGATAACGCGCCAGCACACACGTCAAAATTGGTCCAAAATTATCTCAAAACACTTAACTGGGAGGTGTTACCCCATCTCGCTTATTCACCAGACCTGGCTCCTTCTGATTATCACCTGTTTTCATCAATGGGCCATGCACTCGCCGAACAGCACTTCGTTTCTTACGAAGACGTTCGAAAATGGCTGGACGAGTGGTTTGCCTCAAAAGATAAGGAATTCTTTTGGCGTGGAATTCACCAATTGCCCGAAAGATGGGAAAAATATATAGTTAGCGAGGGAAACTATTTTGAATAAAATTTTGTTTTGCTTTATATAAAAAATAAATGTGTTTTTATTACTAAAAAACAGCGGATTTAAGCTTATACACCTGGTATCATCGCTGGTAGCCAGCTACGAAGAAATAATCCTCTTCTCTACTCTACCTACTCTCGCCGACATCCAAAGCCTATGTTTTCTATGGTAAAATTTGTTTTCAGAATAATGTATTATCGGTTTTTTTTATTATTATTATTTGATTTTCACAATTCACGACCAATAAATCAGTATTCGTATTTTAAAATTAATTTTTAATATTTTATTTCTTCAGTTAAAAAATAATTAGTGGATTTTTCGCAATTTCTAGCTAGAAAATGAAATAATATAAATGAGAAAAATAAGTTTTTTTTTTTTTTTTTTTTTTTTTTTTTGAAAACGAGAACTAATTTAATGATTGAAAATTTTCTGAAAGTGAAAAAGGAATTAAAAAAAAAAAAAAAAAAAAATTAGGTAATGATTGGTTGTGGACACAAATTTTTCTATTAAATAACGTGAGTCTTGGCAGTCGGTGATATTAGGTATCCTCCATTCTTACTGCATATTTTAAAATTATGTTTCCACATACAGAAAATTCACAAGTGTAAATTGATTATCGATCCTTTCCATTTTTAAAAGTTTACTTTAAACGTATAAAAAGCTAAATTTCACTTAGTGCAAATTTGCATTTTTCAGCTTCTAAAAAAAATTTAAAAAATAATAAAAAATAATAATCAGTTTTTATATAACGATAATTAATTTAATTGTTGGAAATTTTCTTTATTTGAAAACGGAACTACCCCGCTAGTACACGGGTTAGGTCTGTGAGACCCGTTTTATTTACTAGAATGCAATGTTAGCAAAATATTTTAAATATTCTGTCAATATATATATATATATATGTATATATACTAGCAGGCTAGGCCCGCTTCGCTGGTCACTATTTTTAAATGAATCACTATAATTAATGAATTCTCAAAACTGCATTAATTTTTATTATGCAATAAAAAAAGGAGAGAGAGAGAGAGAGAAACTTCATTGGAAAAAATGTCACACCGGGTCCCCACTGCCTTCGGCAGCATAGGCCATTGTGCGCTGCGCGCGCGCATTTATGTTAGACACTCTTAATGAATCACTATATTATCATAAGGGAAAAACATAAATATAAACTACAAAAAAAAAAAAAAAAAAAAAAAAAAAAACTTCTCCCATCGGGGGAATAATCGGCCCGGGACCCCACTGTCTGCGGCAGAGTATACAGACACGCATGTTCCTTCACTTACCGTTCCCGCCCCTCCTAATTATTTTAGACTTTAGAAAATACTCGCAATCGTTCTCTCGGGCTTTTAAACCTAATAATACTAATTTCCAACATTCTATCTGAATTTTTTTATTTTACCCCTACTCCCGTTCCCCTTCCCGCCCCTCGTAATAATTCTACACTTTCGAAATATCCACAATCGATTTATCAGGCCACCAATCCTAAAAACACTAATTTTCAGCGCTTCAACTCTTATTTACATATTTTTGCTCCGTTCCCCCCCCCCCCACTTCCCGTCTATATTAATAATTTTAAAAATTCGAAAATATTCGCAATCGATTTGTAGGTATCAAAAACCTCCATGTACCAATTTTGTGCGACCTAACTCTATTTTTATTTTTTTGCCCCTCTGCACCCCCTTCCCACCCCTCGTAACAACTTTTCAAATTCGAAAATATTCACAATCGATTTGTCGGTATTAAAAAACTCTATGTACCGATTTTGAACGGTCTGACTGTATTTTCATTGTTTGCCCCTCCGCCCCCCTTCCCCCTCCTAATAACTTTACAAATTCGAAAATATCCGAAATCGATTTGTAAACCTCTATGTACCAATTCTGAACGACCTAAATCTATTTTTGTTGTTGCCCATCCGCCCCCCCTCCTTTCTCACCCCTCCTAATAACTTTACAAATTCGAAAATATCCACAATCGATTTGTAAGTATCAAAAACCTCTATGTACCAATTTTGAACGACCTTACTCTATTTTTATTCCTTGGAAAAGATGTCACACTGGGTCCCCGCTGCCGTGCGCTGCACGCGTGCATTTATGTTCGACGCTCTTAATGAACCACTATGCTATCATAAGGGAAAAACATAAATATAAAATACAAAAAAAAAATAAAAAAAAATCTTTTCCTATCAATGGAATTATCGGTCCGGGCGTCCACTGTCTGCGGCAGAGTATACAGGTACGCATGCTCCTTCATCTACCGTTCCTGCTCCTCCTAATTATTTTAGACTTTAAAAAATACTCTCAATTGTTCTCTTGGGCTTTTAAACCTAATTACACTAATTTCCAACACTCTATCTGAATTTCTTTATTTTTAACCCTGCGCCCGCCCCCATCCCTGCCACTCGTAATAATTCTGTACTTTCGAAAATATCCGCAATCGATTTATTGGGGGCTCAAAACCTAACAACACTAATTTTTAGCGCTCTAACTCTTATTTATATATTTTTGCAACTTTACCCCCCCCCCTTCCTTCTCGTCTATCCTAAGAATTGCAACCTAATTCTATTTTTATTTTTTTGCCTCTCCGCCCCCTTCCCACTCCTCCTAATAACTTTACAAATTCGAAAATATCCGTAATCGATATGTAAGTATCAAAAACACCTCTATGTACCAATTTTGAAAGACATAACTCTATTTTTATTTTTTGTCCCTCCGCCCCCCCCCTTACCGCTCCTCCTAATAATTTTACAATTTTGAAAATATCCGCAATCGAATTGTCGGTATTAAAAACCTCTATGTATCAATTTTGAACAGTCTAACTCCATTTTCATTTTTTTGCCCCTATGCCCCCCTCCTTTCTGACCCTCCTAATAATTTTATACATTCGAAAATATTCGTAATCGATTTGTAGGTATCAAAAACCTCCATGTACCAATTTTGAGCGAACTAACTCTATTTTTAATTTTTGCCCCTCTGCCCCCCCCCCTTATCACATCTCCTAATAACTTTAGAAATTCGAAAAGATCCACAATCGATTTGTAAGTAACAAAAACCTCTATATATCAGTTTTGAACGACCTAACTCTATTTTTATTTTTTTCCCCTCCGACCCCCTTCTCACCGTTCCTAATAACTTTACAAATTCGAAAATATCTGCAATCGATCTGTAAGTATAAAAAACCTCTATGTATCAGGTTTGAACGACCTAACTCTATTTTTATTTTTTTGCCCCTACACCCCCCCCTCCTAATAGTTTTACAATTTCGAGAATATCCGCAATCGATTTGTCGGTATCAAAAACTTCTATACACCAATTTTGAACGGTCTAACTCTATTTTTAATTTTTACCCCTACGCCCCGCCCCCTTTCTGACCCTCCTAATAATAATAACTTTATACTTTCGAAAATATCCTCATTTGACTTGCAGGCCTCTCAAACCTATCTGTATCAATTTTGAATGATCTAACTGTATTTCTATTTTTTTTTTTTTTTTGCCCCATAGGCCCCTTTTCCCGCACCACCTGGAACGATTTTCTAAAATTAAAGAAATTAGATTTTATGTATTTGTGGGAGCTATATTTTAGAGTAAGAATCTCACATTTATCTTTTTTTCTGTTTGTGATATAAAAAATTATTTCAAATCATTTTGTCCCCTCTCCCCCCCCTCCCCCTCTTGCGGGCTGAATTTCTCAAAATCCAGAAATTGGTTTTAGGTATTTGTATTAGCTATAGAGCAAAAATTTCACGTGTATCTGTTTTTTTGTTTGATATATATAGGAGTATGTGAAACCACGTTTTGCACATGTGAAATCACGTTTTGCCCCCTTTCCCCCCTTGGGGACCGAATTTCTAAAATTCCAGAAATAGATTTTTAGATATTTGTGTTAGCTATATTTTAAAGCAAAAATTTTACGGATATCTGTTTTTTTCTTTGAGATATGAAGGATTTTGTGAAATCGCATTTTGCCCCCTACTGCCCTTCGGGGGACGAATTTCGCAAAATCGCTTCTTAGGAAGTGCTTACACTATATGTTCTATAATCCGACTCAGTTTCGAGTTAGTGGCTCCAGTAGATTTTGCTATGCGTTGATGAATCAGTGAGTTGAGTGAGTGGAAGTACTCTTTTATATGTATAGATGTTTTTTTGTCCCTACGCCCCCCCCTTCTGACCCTCCTAATAACTTTACACTTTCGAAAATATCCTCTTTCGACTTGCAGGCCTCTAAAACCTATCTGTACCAGTTTTGAACGATCTAACTGTATTTCTATTTTTTTTGCCCCATAACCCGCCCCCCCTTTCCCGTCCCACCTGGGACGAATTTCTAAAATTAAAGAAATTAGATTCTATGTATTTGTAGGATCTATATTTTAGAGCAAAAATCTAACATATATCTTTTTTTCTGTTTGCGATATAAAGGATTATTTAAAATCATTTTGCCCCCTTTACCTCCTGTTGGGGGCTGAATTTCTAGAATTCCAGAAATTGGTTTTTAGGTATTTGCATTAGCTATTATATTAGACCAAATTTCACGTATATCTGTTTTTTGTTTGAGATATATAGAAGTATGTGAAACCACGTTTTGCTCATGGGAAATCACGTTTTGCCCACTTTTCCCCCTTGGGGACCGAATCCAGAAATTGGTTTTTAGATATTTTTGTTAGCTATTTTTTAAAGCAAAAATTTTACGGATATCTGTTTTTTTCTATGAGGTATGAAAGTTTTTATGAAATCGCATTTTGCTCCGTACTCCCCTTTGGGGGGCGAATTTCGCAAAATCGCTTCTTAGGGGGCACTTACACTATATGTTCTATAATCTGACCCAGTTTCGAGTCAGTGGCTCCAGTAGACTTTGCTGTGCATTGATGAATCAGATAGTGAGTGGAAGTATTCTTTTATATGTATAGATAATAAACGTGAAATTTTATACTTCGTATTTTCATTGCATGTTTTAATTCTGTGGGTATCATATAGTAAGCATTAAAATACTGGAAGAAAGTGGTGTATATATGTTATTAAATTGAAAAGTAGTTTCGGAGACACAGAGTTTAGTCAGATAAACAAATTCTTTGATTTCAATGTCAGAATAATGAAATTCGCGTTACCTTTTTTCTAAACAATTAAGCGCACCTTCAGTGGGGACATTAGATGTGAAGTCTTTATTTACTAATGTCCCCACTGAAGGTGCGCTTAATTGTTTAGAAAAAAGGTTACGCGAATTTCATTATTCTGACATTGAAATCAAAGAATTTGTTAATCTAACTAAACTCTGTGTCTCCGAAACTACTTTTGAATTTAATAACAAATTTTATAAACAGTGTGATGGTTTAAGTATAGGTAATCGTTTATCTCCTATTCTTGCCGATATCTATATGCATTATTTTGAGGAAAAATTATTAAAGATGTTAAATTTAAAATGCTGGCTACGTTACGTAGATGGCACTTTCATTCTTGTTAAAAATCCATTTGATGTTTCTGCCATTCTTAATATTGCTAATGCTATTGATCCCCATATTCAGTTTACCTTCGAGTTAGAATATTGTAATCAACTTCCCTTTCTTGATGTTTTAGTTACTAGGTGCGATTCCTCTTTTAAAACCTCCGTGTACAGGAAACCTTTCTCTGTTTCTAACCCTCCCCATGCTCTCTCTAATCATCCGGCTAAACAAAAAATTGGCTCCTTTTACACTTACGTGCATCGTGCCCTTAAAATTTGTTCTGATACTTCTTCTCTTAAAGAAGAACTCAATTATTTAAAGTCTGTTGCTATTAAAAGAGGTTTTAGACCCTCTATAATTGATAAAGCTCTCAAAAAGTTCAGTAGGCCAACTTATAATTCTACTCTTTCCATTGATGATAAAATTAAACCTGATAATCTTGTTGTCTTGCCTTTTTATCTCCCCTTATGTTTTAAATTAGCCAAAGTTTTCAAGTGTTTCAATTTTCACGTTATTTTTAAACCTGTCAATAAATTCCAATTCCCTTCAACCAAATCCCCTGTTCCTTGAGCTTCATAAGTGGGGTATCTATAATGTCCCTTGTAATAATTGTAATTTATCTTCTATTGGTCAAACAAAAAGAAATCTTGAATGTCGTTTACGTGAACATTCTCGGTATGTTGTTAATCAAGAAATTTCTAAATCTTCTATTGCGAAGCATAGTTGGGAATTTGATCATAGTTTTAATTTTAAGAATGCCAAAATTATCTTTCATGCCAAACGCGTTTCCGAACTGGATTTTTTGGAAAATTTAGCTATTTACCTTAATAGTGATAAAATTGTCAATGAAAAATCTGATCTCACTTTGCTGTCTACAGCCTGGAAAAATTTGTTTAATTCAATTAAATAATTTCCTTCATTATGTTTATAACATAATATTATTTATAATAAAATAATTCGTTTAAAAAAAATAATAATAAATAAATAAATTTTATCAAATTTACTTATTAGTATAATATTAATTAAATGATGGAGAAATAAATAAATAAATAAATTTAATTGATTACTTCTTCCCTCCTCCCCCCCCCCTTTTTTTTGTGTGTGTACGTGTGTTCCTCTCTGATTGGTCCTGCCCTGCATGATGCTTCCTATTGGTTGTTTGTGTTGCTCTTCCCCCCTCTGGATTTTGCCCTGCTTTCACTCTTGCTTTTGCCTCCAAGGCAGTAGCACGTGTTTGCACCTGATGAAGAAAGGCTACGTCCTTTCGAAACCGGTTGTGCTGACTTAAAATTTATGGTGTGTGAAGAAGTTTTTATATCTTTCTATTGATTGTACGCCAGTTTTCGGTAGATGTCTAATGGTTTAGCCAATTTTTCTTTTACAACAGCAAAAAGTAAACTAGGCCAGTATTCAAATCTAGAACCTTTTTGTTAACGTCCTACAATGCTCTACCAACTGAACAGAACTATCCTGGTCGATAATGGAACCGCATAGTTCACTCATATAAAAGTTGTACATTATTATTTATATTGTTGTTTAGATTTCTGATAGATTGGACAAATTTTTGCAAAAGCAAAAGTGAAAGAACATTGGTACGTTAATTCAAAATGTCATAAGTTCGAATTCTGGCTTTGTTTTTACGCTATTGTAAATATTAATTCGGACAGTCCATTAATAAAAACTATTGTATAAATAGTCAAATTTTTTATTCCAATTACTCACTGATATTTAGCAGTTATGTTATTAATATAAAGAAAAAAAAAAAGATATTCATAAGACTGTTTCTGTATTTGCAAGACATAAGAAATATTTCACTTTTTATATAAGAAAATTTAGTAGGTCACATACATACTAGGAGAGCTGAACTGGTAGAATGTTACAGTCATTAACGCAAAGGTCCCAGGTTCGAATCCTGTCCTGAACAATTTTCGCTCTTAAAAAGATTAATTCGGTTAATATATCGAAACCTGTTGTTTAAATGTGCGAATTTATCATATTTGGAGTGTCAACATACATGAGTTGCGTGGTTAATTTTATTTCATATTACCTGTATAATTTCACAATTTTCTCAATGCAGGAATTAGAGGTGAGTTAGGGCTCTATTTTGGCAATCCGAGCCCGCCCGGGCCCGAAACATTTTTGAACTGAGCCCGCCCGAGCCCGAAAAATTTTGTGTGATCAGAGCCCGAGCCCGCCCGAGCCCGATATTGAAAGTGGTACGCTATGCAACGCATACACAATAGTAAAATTAAATACCGTTTTCATTTTCAAATTAATTTTCTTATTATCAATCCTCAATTTAAATAACTATAAATGTTATTATAACAATTTATAATGTTTGTGTCTCTGTATACGTGTATATATTTATATAATATATATTTATAGAGCAACCCATTGTTTATAACGCGCCTATCGGGGGACAAAAAATTTATCCGAATGAGTGATAATGAGGCCCAACATAACGAAAGAGGAAGGATTACTATATAACACTATGACATAATATGCATCCCGTTGAAAAAAAAAGTTCTATTTAGAAAAAAGAAAGTCAAAGCTACTAAGGTTTGCAAGATTATTTTGTGATTTGTAACCTATCATGACTATTATGGCATTACTAAAGGTGCTCTCAAAATGAATAAATTTTTTTCTTTTCTTTTTTTTTTTTTTTAACATTTTCCAGTTAGTGAAGAATAAAATAAACGGAACTTTTAGCTTGAATCCGAGCCCGCCCGGAGCCCGAAGACTTGCGTAAGATTTGAGCCCGATCGGGCTCGGGCCCGGGCTCGGGCTCGGGCTTACGGGCTCGGGCTGAGCCCGTCTCATCTCTAGCAGGAATACCACTTACAAATTAGAAAAAAAAAAAAAAAAAAAGAAGAAAGGAAGAGAGAGAGAGAGAGAGAGAAATAGGGGGCGGAGGTTTACGTGTTTGTGAAAGGATCTTTTTCTTATGGGTTTAGGTTATGTCTAAATTATTTATACTATACTGTTATTGTATTAAAAATATCATGTATTGACTAGGGGATGAAACAAAAAAATCTTAAACTATGTAAAGCAAACATTCGCGATATATTTATGAACTAAATGATTAAATTAACAATGATTAAATGAAAAATAGTTAAATGATGTTTCTTCTTATTGAAATTTTTAATTAGAAATGCAAAAATTTAGCTTTTAGTATTAACTTATCTAAAGGAAGGACCATATGCAATTTGAAAAATGTCCGTATTACATAAGTTACTTTAGACTCCCTTTCCTTTTATATATTAATCTTTGAAGTTGTCAAGTGGTGCATTGAATGATTCTATCTTTTAAAAACAAAACTTTCTATACTTAAGGCTTTTCTCTCTATCTTTCAAATGTTTTGTTAAAGGTGTCTGCCATTTCTTACATCCAAAATGAGCAAAATTCTATTACTATTTTCACATAGATACCTGCAAAGGCATCCTCTCTCCTTCGCACTTTTATATTGTCATTTTCTTACTTTTATATGAATCTATTCAAGTTATTCTGTGATGCAAAACAATATTATTCTCCGATATCTTTTTTTTTTTTTTTTTTTTTTTTTAAAGGTATAAAAATATTTAATCGTTTGAATATACAGTAATCTCTCACTTATACGAGCTATTCACTTATGCGCGTTTTTTTCTTGGTCCGGGCCAATATAGGAAAACAATGATAACTCTTATCATTTACGCACGGAATTAAAAAAGCACCTTTCACTTATGCACGAACTTTTTTTCTCGACGAAATTTTTTTCAGTTCAGTTTGTAAGTTCCTCAAGATAAAAATTTAATCACAGTTGAATTGTGGGAAATTGGTGACTTAGTAGCTGAAATAAATGGTAGTGACCAAATTGAAGAAGGCGACGATGATAATGAAGATGTGGCAAAAGTTTCCCCTAACTCCAACAAGATCGGAAGCGTTAGAAACTCCGCGGGGCTATTTTCAGTTAAATTTCGGAACTAAAGGAGCTTTTTCATGTCTTCGTGAACTTGAAAAAACTCTCTATGAAAACTCTCGAAAACAAAAATAATCCTCGATTGTAAATTATTTTGTAAGAAATTACATAGGAATGAAAGACAATTTAAATAAAAAGTACTCCTCTTTTTTTTTTTTTTTTTTTTTTTTTTTTTTAAATGTGTGTGTGTTTCTCATTTACGTTTTTCAATAATACTATGTGTACGTAGCATTAATTAACAATTACTATGTACCATTGGGCTGATGTTTCACTTTTAAGCTCCATTTGGGATTTTTTACTTATGCGCATTTTTGTCACGGTCCCTTGTGCCCGCGCATAACTAAGAGATCACTGCATATATATAAATATATAATTTCTTCCTTAACATAAACTTTAAACATTAATGCCGTCAAATATAAATAAATAATATTACAAGAAATATTAAACTTTGTAATTTCTATATATATATATTCAAAAAAGTTAGTGTCACTGGTGTCAATTTCTTTTGTCTGCGACAGCATATTCTACCGGAGGGCAGGGTCCTTCGCGTCAGGAGAGGTATCAATGAATTCCGAATACTCCAAGAAAGACATTTCAGTTGCTTAGAAATTTCTATCATTTTAATTAAAGAAGTTATTAACTAAAAACGACAAGTTTCTGAAGGTACGCCATTTTGAAAAATGTTTCTCCCAGTAACGTTGTTCTTCTGTCATGAAGTCATTTTACACGGGAAAATTAAAATATGATCGATGGTTGTACGTAAGTAGGTAGGTTGGATTTAACGTTGCACCAGTACTGCGCTATGGGTAATTGGCGACAGTCTCGGACGCAGAGATGTTCCGGAGACATGCCATCACAATTTTGATCCTTCACGGAGGGGATGCCCTCCCCCCTCCGCCTTGATGATCCCCAGAGGTATAGTGTGGATGGGAACATGGAAGACTTTACAACTACGACAGATTTTATATGGACCAGCCACCATTAGTGTACACGACAGTCTTTGGCCAACTCAAGTATCGAATTGGCAATCTTCCAATTACGTGCTCGGCGCTCTACCGACTAGGGTACCGTGGCCCGAAACCATGGATGTAAAAAAGAAAGAAAATAAGTATCAACATTTTTTCTCTACTTCTAGAAAATTTATTTTCTTACACGGGAAAATTAAAATATGATCCATGGTTGTAGGTAGGTAGATAATTAGGTAGGTTGTGTTTGACGTCTCACCATTACTGCGCTATGGATAATTGGCGACGGTCGGGGACACACCTCTACGAAGGTTCCGGAGACATTGTAAGGTCGGTGTGTAGTAGAGTTCACGTCAGCATAGCGCTGCAGCTAAGTTCACAAGTTGCGAAGCGATAGTGAACAAGAAGAAGTCTTAGAATTAAATGAAGTGAGTCGAATGGATGAAGATTAGATATAAATATGGATGTGTAGTGGGAAGTAGAAGTGGAAGGAGAGTAGGAGAGTGGTTTAAAGACGACGATAATAGAGTTTTCTTAAGTGATCTTTTGCGATTCTAAGATTCTAAGACGGAAGGTGGCCGCTCACCACTATGCAGCGGTTTTGAGCGATTTTAACCTTTAGAGGGGCTCCGATGGCACTGTGGTGATTCAAAAGAGCCCGTGTCTAAAGGTTAAACCTCCTCCGTTGTTTATTGCATAAACAGAAAAAAAAAAAAAAGGTTACAGAGGTCGCCAAAGCGGAGCTTTCACACGACAGAGGGCGACAAGGAACAAGAATATAAAAAGAAGAACGGAGCCTTGATCCCTCGCATGGAAAAGCTTGTGATGAAAAATTTATATGGACCTCCAAGAGAAAAGTTGGTAACTGCCTTGGAAGATTGAAAAATTAGTTGGTCAAATTGGAAAGATGCATTAAGAAGTTATAGATTCTGGTTAGTTTCTGACGTAGGGGAAGCCGGGTAGCGTATCTCCGAAATGTTGGCGCGTACAGGCGAACCTGGCGAATTTTTGTAGCTCGCGCCAGAACCCTCTCTGCCGCAAAGCAACCCTTCTTATCACTTCATTCACGATTCGTTAAGGATTCGAGCAATCTTTTTTTTTTTTTTTTTCCAAGAGAATAAACTATTAAAAATGTGTCAATGGAGTTTTAGTATCGTAATTCTTAAATAATATATTTAATGCAAAAATTTATTAGAAATCCTCCATCCTTTAAATTTAATTTAGCAAGATTAATGAAGAAATAAAATCGTAATATTCTAATTTTAAAGCTTTTAAAATTGTTCTTGAAATACATTTATTTATTTATTTATTTATTTTACTTTCTCTTACCAATATATATGGTAGAGAAAGTATTGTTTTGGGGTCAAATTTTCGAAATTGAATTTTTGTTATATATACACGTTTTGAGGCTCCCTGAACCATAATTGTTAAAAATGTGTCAATGGAGTCTTTGTATCGTTATTTTTAGATAATATAATTTAATACCAAAATTTATTAGAAAACCCTTTAAATTTATTTTATCAAGATTAATGAAGAAGTATATTTCTAATATTATGATTTTAAAGCTTTTAAAATTATCCTTGAAATACATTTATTTTATTTTATTTTATTCTGTTTTATTATTATTTTTATTATTATTATTATTTACTTTCTCTTCGTCAAATAAAATTGTTCCTAAACCTATTTTAGATTATTTGAAAAGTACATTAAACTTTACATTCTTACGCTATTGATCTTAAGATTTAATGTGCAATCTGTCATTATAATATTGAAATGCAGGGTAAAAAAGAAAGTCGTGTGAGTGACACACCAGATTATCATTATTATGATCATTATTTAGTTTATTTTACCCATATATTGTAAGAAAAGTTTTATTTTTGATTCAGATTTTCGAAATTGAGTTTTTGCTACATTTGCTTAAATATCCTGAAACAAAAAATTAGGTTTTTAGCGGTTGCCTGAATGTGCCTGTGTGTTTGTTATCACCATACCTCAAGAATACATATTGGGACATTACAGTGACTAAGAAAAGAATTCAAATTCATTAAGTCTATGTGTGAATTTTCTGGTAAATACAATTTAATATTTTTGATGAAGCAAAATAAAATAAATTGAACTTATATTTTATGTGCATGAAAGAATGTTTCGTATACAATGTAGAATGTATATCCTTTATTAGAAGTTTACACAGAACCCCACAAAAGAATTCAGATATATTCATACAATGGAATTGCTGAAAGGTCATTTCATGTCGTGCTATGTGTTTTAAATTCTGTGCTAAATTAGTACACTATATTGTGTTTGTAAAATATATAGTAAATATACAGGGCTACCCCAAATTAAATGAAAGCATTTCTTTTTATAAATAAAAATCAATGTAATAAATGCAACTAAAGTTTATTAATTTAAAATTATTCTCTTATTCTAATTTACTTTATCTTATCCGTAAAAGGTCGCGAAAGTATTGTTTTCGGATCAAGTTTTCGAAATTGAATTTTTGTTACATTTATATGTTTTGAGGTTTCCTGAATCCAAAAATTATGTTTTTAGTGGTTGGTTTATGTGACTTGTCTGTGTGTATTATAGATATTGAGTTTGTAAAATGGGTGCATCAGTTTTTAAATATCACTTATGTTATTGATAAGGACAATATTGCTTTGGAACAATGTAAGTTGTAAACTTCGCATGTTATTCAAAATTTACGTTTTCTTTTTAACATGGCAAAATAGAGCAAAATTTCGTTTAAACGTCCATTATGCCAATATTTTGTCGTAAACATGTCAGACTAATATTTTAAAATATATTTTTTAATACACTTCATTAAATATGAACATTTTAATTTGAAACTTTAGTAATTAAAACTTGTGTTTCCTTCATTTGACAAATTAGGCCAATACTTCCCACGAACTTGCAATATGGGGATCAGTTGTGTTGGAAATTAATGTACGAAAACAATCCTAATAAAATTAGTCATTTAATTACGATAAGTCAAATGTATCGAATTGGATAGAGGGTAGCCTATGAGGTGCGGCATTTCAGTCTGCGACTGTGTTGAGTGTTCTATCATACTTATTCCTTTTGATATGAATACATTTCGCTCTCAATAGAAATTAGTAACAATCAATATAGGATGAGAATGGTTATGCGCATCATTATTACTTTGATTTGTATAACATATTAAGTTAGATTGTTTATGATTGCTGAAAAACAAATAGAATAGCATTAATAAAATGTTTAACGTTTTATTTTATAACTTTGTATGTTGGGGTTGGGGGGGGGGGGGGTAAAGAATGAGAAATGGACGTGTCCGAGGAGGAAATTATACGTAGAAAAATTTATGAATTTCAACCATAAAATTTAACACGAAATATCTATTTTATTATGATTAAGATGTTCTTTAAAAATACCTAATAGATAAATATAAGGTGATAATTTATGAAAATTCAAGCACTGCATCGTAAGAGATATATTTTATAAAGTCGTACATTTTAAAAATTTAAATACAAAATGATAATAAAAATAGTTGAAATGTAAAATGGCGTATACTTATGAACTTTGGACTTATGAACATTCTTCATGCATTTTACTAAGAATTTGTAATTTGTTTGAACAATTTTTACAAACTTTTTGGCCTTATACATGAAATCGGATCTCAATGCTAATATATTACCATTATTATTATCTACTTCTCTATTCGGAAAACTATTTCTTAATTTCAAGATATGTTTCGTTTTTCGATTTAAATCCTACATTAATCATCAGAAGAAAAAAAAATAATAAAAGAAAAAAGAAAGAAAGAAAAACGCCGGATTTTTATTTATACAGGTTAAGCGGCGTGAAGTTTCTCTTTGCACTTCCAGATTTGGCGAAAATCGCATTCTCTGGCGAAAAATTGTGAATTTTTTCTGCGCGCCAACATTTCGGAGATACGCAGCCTGGTAACGATATTAAAAAGCCAGTCGTTAGGTTTATTAGGTGGGTTAAGGATATGCCAATCATGAGTTAGTGGGCATGAGAAAAAGTAATGATTTACATTACCCTCAGCGCCGCACTCACATTGTGGAGTGCGCGAGCAATGAAACTTGTAAAGATGTGATTTGAACGGGCCATGGCCCGTTAAGAAGGCTGTTATGGCTGGGGAAAGGTCAAAGTTATAATTTGACACTTTTGGGAGGAGGTTAAACGTAAATCTACCTTTAGGAGATGTATCCCAGTATAGCTGCCATTCTTTCTTTAGTCGTGCTTTAAGATATCTTTTGATGTAAGAGGGGGGGGGAGGGCCAGAAAGAAATCCACTGCTTCCTTTTTAGTGGCAGTTTTTGCTAAGAGATCTGCCATTTCATCGCCCGCGACGCCCCTGTGAGCGGAGACATGAGCTAAAGAGAAAGTGTCGGGCTTAGACAGGAGATCTAATTTGATTTTCTGAATAATAGGATGGTTACTCCTGTGGCTGAGCCAGAGCCTGAAGACCTGAGAGACTGTCACTGTAGATATAAATTTTCGAATTGGTAAAATAGGAAATTGATCAGGAAATTGCTTGGCTGATAGAGAAAATCTCAGCCTGGAAAACAGTGTTACAGTCCCCAAGCCTAGAGGACCACTGATGAACCAAGACCCCGTCAACAAAGGCGCAAAATGCGGCACCCACACCATGGTCTGTCTTAGATCCATCTGTATATATCGCCACAGGGGCTGTAGGAGAGAAGGAGTTAATGTTAGTATTAATTAATGCATGCGTAAAGTCCTTTGCTGGGTGTATGAACCAGCTGCCCATTTTGAGTTGAATTTCTTCATCTGGAAATAGGATTTTCTGTAAGACTTTGTTTCTTAGTTGTAGTACGTTTATTCTGTTGTATTCGTAATTCAGAGTGAGGTGTAAAGGAGGAACACCGGTGATGACATGGAGGGCATCAGTGGAGATAGTTTTATAACCCCGTGACAGTTGCAAGAGGAACATCCTTTGCAATGAATTTAATTTTCCTATAGCTGTTTTTGAAAGATTACCTCCCCAGATTCCCGCCCCATAAGTAACAATTTCTTCCACTATTGTTAGATACAATGTTTTTAACATTTTGGTGCTTATACCCCATTGTTTACCCATTAATTTGCACGAGTTATGATAATGTATAAGAAGTTTAATTTTAAGTGAGTTTAAATGTTCAGTCCAGTTAAGGTTTTTGTCTATTGTTAGTCCTAAAATTTTCAAGTGATCGACATGTTTTACACTTTTGCCCTCAAACCTCATCGTCGGCTTTCTCTTCAGTATACGTGGTTTGGAAAAAGTTAAAGATTGAGTTTTATTGGGTGAAAGTTGAAGGTTTAGGTCTTTGAGCAGCTGGGAAAAAGCAGTGAAGGCATCCTGAGCTAAGGTCTCCAGATCTTTTCTGCATTTGCCCGAGAGAATTAACGTGAAGTCATCCGCAAATGCAAATAATTCAAAGTCTTGTGAGCTCATAGAATTCAGTATGTTATTAGCAATGAGTGTCCACAGGACTGGGACGAGACACGAGCCCTGTGGACAACCTTTCTGTTGACTGTGCACACTAGAGCCTGAGCCCCAGTCGATTAAGATGGAACGCTCAGATAAGTACGATCGGATGACTCCCGCCAAGTTTCTCGGACATTCAATTTTTGACAGGGAGTTAAGAATATGGGGCCATTCGATATTGTCGAATGCCCCTTGGATATCCAGGGATACTAAAGTTGTATATTGATCAGTATTGTAACTGAGGGCACTAGAAGACAAAATTTTTTCCAAGGCCTGTTCGCAAGATCTGCCCTCTCTGAACCCAAATTGCCGTTCATTTAAGAGCTGGTTAGATTCCAAAAAGTAATTAAGTCGGACAACAATTAATTTTTCTAATAATTTTCCTAGGGTTGGAAGAAGGCAGATCGGGCGATATGATTTTGGCTCAGAAGGTGACTTCCCTTGTTTCAGGAAAAATACAACTTGGCCTTGGCGAAGAACTCTAGGAAAGTGATTATAGTCTAGACAGAGATTTATCCAGATGTGTAAGATATTAGGGATGCATTTGTTAACTTGTTTTAAAATTTTAAAATCTATGCCGTCTGGACCTGGTGCTTTTTTGTCATTAAAATTTTTAAGCGCGGTGTGGATTTTCGCCTTCGTAAAGGCTTTGTCCTCCTGCGCGGAGAAAACGATGGGAACGCTCGCAGAATTTGGAATTGTTGACGGTCCGAAAATTTGCTGCGTAAGAAAAACAAGGTTGTTTTGTTTAGAGGAAAGACCAGGAGACCTTTGTAACATTATTTCATGAGGAGTAAAGTACTTTTGCGAATAAAATTTTTGTTCTGTGCCAAAGACATTCGTCTGCGAAGAGCAGAAGGTCTTCCACGCAGCATGTTTGGCTAAGTTAATTTGTTTTTTATATTGCGCTGCAAGTCTCTTAATTAATTCTTTGTGTGCTTGTGATTCTGATATTGGTATATGTTTAGTTTTCCGTCTTAAAGCCGTGAGTCTGTTGCGTAGCGTTTTAAGTTGGGGGGACCAGAAAGAAGGGACGTGGTGACGTCGTACTGATCTCAACCGGAGTGAAGCGCTAGCTGCTTCTTTTATTGTTGAAATGAAATGCTCTGTGAAAGTGTACAGTTGTGTTATCGATTCGATGTCATTTAGTTGATGTAGTAATGAGTGTTCGTTAAATTTTATGAGTCTATTGAATTTGGTAAAGTTGGCTCTTTGTGTTGAGAAGCGAGTGCGGGTTTTTAATTGTGGAGTTGTGTTTAGTGAATATGTTATGTAATTGTGATCAGAGTTATTGAAGACATCTAGCACTGACCAGTCGTTAATCTTACTGAAGGTTTCTGGGTTGACTAGAGTAAAGTCTGGCCAGCCCAAAGCTCCGTGTTTTTGGAATGTTGGTGATGAATTTTCGATGTTGTGTTTTCGATTTCATAAGTTGTGTGTAATAATATGTTCTATTAAGCGGCTTCCCCTAGTGTCCTCACAAGACAAGCACCAAAGAGGGGAGTTTGCATTTAAGTCACAGCCGCAGAGGAAGAGTGCCTTGTGTGTAATAAGATGTTGCCATTCTTGATCTTTTGCGATTAAGTTCTTAGTTTGGTGGATGTCATAGCCATTTTGGAAGGTGCTAATCTATAGTGTAGAGTTAGGCGAATTTAGGGAATCCTTTCGCCGGCGGAGCATTGTGGATCGGCAAAGAGCAATCGTCGACAGTATCTGTATTGATGGGAATAGTTTACGTTTATTTAATGATTGTAGTTATCCCCTAAAGTTATCTAAGAGTTACTTCTGAGTTAGCCCAACACCCGCCTTGAACTTGGTCTTTAATAAACTTTATTTGTATTTAACTTTGAGTCTTGTGCATTTATCATATACCATTTGAGTTAGATTAATTTAAGACTGAGGAAAGGAGATGAGTGTGTGTGTGTGTGTATTTACTGCGCATGTTTTAAATATAGATATTATTGTTATTATTGTTATTTTACATGTTGAACTCTATATATATCGGACAACTTATGTCAAAAGTTTATTTGAATAGAGTGAAAATTAAGCAAATTATCTGCAAAAGAATGGGGTAGATTTTAGACATTTTTCAGAGTTGAAATTTAATAAGGGGATTTTCACATTACCACGTTTTTAATTTGGAGATCCAAATATTTCAAGCACATTGCAAAAGTTCCTCTTTGTATTAAAAAAAAAAAAAAAAAAAAAAAAAAAAACTAGGAAATTCACAAATTTTAGCAAATAAATAAAAATATGTTAGAGCCCACAAGGAATTTTTTGTAAAAAAGAAATTTTGCAATATAGTTGAAATCATTTGATCTCCAAATAAAATACTTGGTATGTGAAAACCTCTTGTGAAATTTTAACTCTAGAAAATATCTAAAATCTAGCTCATTCTTTTGACGATAATTTGCTTAACTTTTACTCTACTCAAACGAACTTTTAAAGTAAGTTACCCAACAGACATTCGTGCTCAAAAGTTTTGCAATATTTCCAAACGACCAGCTTTTCTCAATGTAAAAACATACTTTTCCATGAAATATTTCCAAAAACTGGTTATTTGAAAAACTGGGTCTTCCTCGTGTTTTTCATTGACGATTGGTTTAAGACTAATATTTAGGGGACCGGTAACAACTAGAACAAAATCAATAAAGTTTGTGATCATGCTGTATCATTAAATAAACGAAATGACCTGTAACTTTAGGCTATGTTAATACATACCCAGAACAATTTGTGGATGGATTTGTGCGACAATAGCATGTTAAATAACAGCAATAAAAGCATTTATTTTTAAACTTAAAAAAAAAAAAATCCGCATACTTTTTTATTTATAATCTAGAGAGTTTTAAACGAAAATTATTCCTACTTTCAGAAATAAACTGAATAACACTTCTGAAACAATATACTGCAATCGGAATACAAATATCTTAACTATCTCATGAAATATGAGCATTTTTATGAAAAACGCTTCCATTGTGCATGCGCGAAATATAGAAAAACTTTTATTACACAGGTTGAAAGCTAGATATATTGGGCAACTTTGTCAAAAGTTCGTTTGAATAGAGTAAAGATTTAACAAATTGTCGCAAAAAGAACTAGTTAGATTTTAGATATTTTTCTAGAATTGAAATTTAATAAAGGGTTTTTACCGGGTTGTGTAATTAATTTGAAGATCCAGTTATTTCAACCACGCTCGAAAAGTACTCTTTTGTGAAAAAACCCCTTATAAGCCTGTAGACCTAACTTATTTTTGTTTATTTACTAAGATTTGTGAGATCATAAGGGCTTTATCCACAAAAAATAACTTTTTCAAATCGATGGAAGTAATCGGATCTTTAAATTAATCACGCGCCATGTAAAAAATCCTTATGAAATTTCAACTCTGAAAAAAATATCTAAAATCTAACTCGTTATTTTGCCGACAATTTGCTCACTTTTTACTCTATTCAAATGAACTTTTGACAAAAGTTGCATACTATATCTAGCTTTCAGCCTATGTAATAAAAGTTTCTTTTTTATCTTTTGCGCATGCGCAGTGAAAACGTTTTTTATAAAAAAAAAATACTCACATTTCATGAGACGTTTAAGATATTTATATTCCGATTGCAGTATATTGTTTCAAAAGTATTTTTTCTTTCTTTTTTTGAGTAAATAAATGCTTATATCTCCGCTATTTAACTTGCTATTGTCACACAAATCCATCAACAAATTGTAATTGGTTTATAATAATACATCCTAAAGTTACAGATCATTTCTTTTATTTAATGATACAGGATGATCACAGACATTAATGAATTTGCTCAATTTGTTCCTGCTGTTAAATATTGTCTTAAACCAACCTTCACTGAAGAACATGAGGAAAATATAGTTGTTTAAATACCCAATGTTTGAAAACATTTCATTGAGAAATAAGTTTTTAAATTGAAAAAACTGATCGTTTGCAAATCTTGTTAAACTTTTGAGCATTAGTGTATCTAGCTTTCAATCCACGTAATTAAAAAAAAAAAAAAAAAATTATTTTTAGCGCATGCGTAGTAAAAAAGAAAAAAAATAAAGAAAAAAAATAAAAAACTCTAAATACTCAAATCTCAGCGAATATTTCTCGTGTTAATTTTGTGTTATAGAATAATATTTCTTCAAGTTTTTAAAAATGTTTTGAAATGCATTCTTGTTATAAGCAAAATATTTGCCAAAAATAACTTTTTGAAAAAACGTTATATCAGCCTTAATAATAGTACGATTAAAAAAAAAAAAAAAATGCAAATATTGTACATATAAAGTGCAATAATGTGTTAAAGTTACAAGTTATTTGTAGTTTTTTATAATACAAGGTGATGAAGCATGTTTATGCTTTTCTTCAGTTTATAGTTTGTCCCCTAATTTCATTCGTGACTAATTTGACAGTGTAAAATGTGAGTTTATAAATGTTTTTTGCATGTTTGGAGTTCAATGCCATTTCGTCCTGTAGTTTTTTTTTTTTTTTTTTTTTTTTTGAGAATGGAAAAAAAATGTCAAAATTACAAATATTTCTAATAATTTTTTCACCAACTGTACGTAATGAACCATTTGAAACAAAAGGACACATACGCAGAAAACAAAGTATCCAAATTCAACATAAAAGTAAGAAATTCTTCTTACACCAACTGCGTCTAAACATGTTTTATTTAAAACAAGAAAATTATAAAAAAATTAAAGTAGAATTATTTAAGACATGATATGTATAGGTTCCTTCAAAGAAATTTCCAAAACACTTGTCAACACAGAAAGTCAACAAAGAAGTCTTGTACCTTAATCTTAAAAAATAAAAACATAAATAAATAAATAATGAAAACAAAGCTTTGATACATAATAATTAAAAAAAAAAAAGAAAACTTTATTTATTTTTTACTTTCTCTTACCCATATGGTAGAGAAAGTATTGTTTTTGGGTCAAATTTTTGAACGCGAGATTTTGTTATATTTACACGTTTTGAGGTCCCCTGAATACGAAAATCATGTTTTTAGCAAACGGCCTGTGTGTATGTCTGTGTGTCTGTGTGTGTGTCTGTCTGTTATCAGCATATCTCAAAAACAAATCATGGCAGAAAGTTCAAACTTGGTATTCTAAATGTGTTTCATATACGGATGCTACAGTAAGATTTTCGTTAAGATCAAGCAAATGGTTCGTGTACAGGAACAATCAAGATAATTCTAATACATTACGTCTATGGGGGAAATTGCAGGTAAGTAGATTTTAACGTCTATAGACTGCACTAAACCAAATGGAACGAAAATACATTTTTTGTAATAGAGATAGTTAACTCAGAAATTTTTTTTTTTTGTGTATGTAGGAGCCTCGCCTCCTCTCCTGGGGGGGGGGATTTCCCCCCCTCGAGCGGAGTAAATTTTCATGATGGGTATCTTTCAAAAGAGCTCGCCAATACCTTTAAAACGAATGGTTGAACCATCGATATGCGATAATTAAAAACAAAGTTATCGATTTTTTTTACTTTTAACAAAAAAAAAAAAATTATTATTATTATTATTATTATTTTTTTTTTAATATTGAGAATAAAATGGACCTTTTTTGGATATTTGGTGTTATACGACTTCTCTAATATGGAAATCGTCTGCATTATCATAAAAGATAATTTTTTTAAATAATAATTTTAATAAATTATTTCTTAAAAACAGAATTATTTTTTAATAACCGAATTAAATTCTATATAAACGTAGGTACATTAATGAAACGGGTTGTTACCGCCCCCCTCACACAGAACTAATTATCATATAAAACTCTTCAGAAGCCTAATATGAATTGTTTAACACAGGTTTACATAACGGTACTCGTTATCTTACCTTTTAATGTGCAACCTGTATTTATAGTATTAAATTTCAGGGTAAGAGAAAGTCGTGTGAGTGACACACCAGATTTTTTAGAATATAATTATTACATTTAATCCCTATCAGGATTATAAGAGTCATCTACTTGCCCCAAATGACTATTATAGCTTTATAGGTTAATAATGCAAATAATTTCTGATAATATAGGCTATTATGTTGTCGAGAAACAATGAATTTCAACCTTTTTTAAAAAAACAAATTACCGAAATATGCGATAATTTTACAACCTATGTTTAAAATACTGAATAATTTCGTTGTTAGATGTCAAAATTTACGTTTAAAAATGTAAATAATTTCCGAAGTTTACAATTATTTCTTCACTGTCATCGATAAAGTTCGCAATTCTTCAAAGTTATTTCCCGAAATATGCATTAATTCGGCAACCTATTAATGAAATATACAAGCATTTCACTCTTCTTTGATAAAAATTACGTTTAATTGCAATTAATTAAAGTAGATTATTGTTTCGAAATACGAAATACGCGATAATTTTACAATCTATGTTTGAAATACTGAATAATTTCGTTGTTAGATATCAAAATTTACGTTTAAAAATGTAAATAATTTCCGAAGTTTACAATTATTTCTTCACTGTCATCGATAAAATTTGCAATTCTTCAAAGTTATTTCCCGAAATATGCATCAATTTTGCAACCTATTAATGAAATATACAAGCATTTCACTCTTCTTTGATAAAATTTACGTTTAATTGCAATCAATTACTAAAGTAGATTATTGTTTCGTTGTTAATCAATAAAATTCGCACATTTCCCCAACTTTTGTACTATTTATATTTATATTTACAGCTTTAGACGGCAATTGTATTCTTTTATTGAAACCGCTATTATTTTTAAAGCCAAGAGATTAATGGTGAGAGAAGCTCGATTCCGTATAGTTGTTGTTGACAGGTATGTAATATATATAACAAAAATGGGATTTTCTAACACTAATCACCATATTAGTAAACTGGAAAAAAAAAAAAAAAAAAAAAAAAAAGCCGAATGTTATCCGTGATGCATGCTAAAATCCTTATAAAGAAATAATTGATACCGATAGATATATTTCCCATATTACTACTCCGATTCAAAAAATCCCTTTTCGGCAAGCTTAAAGGCAAAGGTAGATTCCTTTACGTTAATATTACAAATATGTAAAGAAATTTTACATATGGATTAATACTTAACCAATGGCTTTGTTCTCACACATTGTATTATTTAAGCCGCTATTCTGTTTTCAAGAAATTTAATTTTCAACTACAAAAGGGATTCATTCTACTTAAAATTTTAGGCTAGACTTATTGGTCTGTAAATGTTTCAATTTTTTAGAACTCAAGCTCATAATCATTCAATAAATAGAAGTCTTAAAGATATACAATCCCAGCACTGGTGAATCCCCCCCCCCTCCCTACCCAAGCTTAATCAAAATTATAATTTTTATTTAAAATCCATATAACTGTTGTTCAATATCTTTCTTTTAAAGAAAAAATAGAAACGTCAGGGATGGAACACGGGCGCAGAATTCATACCGGAATCTGTTTAAGAAATTTTACTACCTATAATATCGTTGATTTAAGAAGTAGAAAATTTTCCTACATTGATAGTGGTATGAATTCTGCGCCCGTGTTCCATCCCTGAAACGTGAAAATGCACTTGTGACCTTACTATGGTCAAGCACTGGTAAGCCTGGCATTGCTATGGTCAAGTCAAATACAGTTAAGTGGTAGCGGTTTTAGATAGTTATTACATTGTAATTTTTATTGAATTATTGAGAGTTTTGTATTGTGTTTTTGTGATTCTTATTGTCAGATGAATAAAAATTGTAGAGTGAAACTGTCTTGGTTGATATAAGCTGGAACATTAACATTAGTTAACATTGGACCATTTGACACCGCTGAATTTCAATGTTAATTGTTATGAATTTAGTAAATTGTATGATTTGGCGAAATTTTGGTGACAAAACTTGCGACTTAACAATGAAATTTGTGAATTGGCGGCAAAATTTGATAGTTGACGACGAAAGTTTTGACTTGGCGACATAATTTGTAATCTGACGACAAAATTTGGCTAGCTTGGCGGTGGAGAAAGGCAGCTTTGGCGTCATATTTTCTTTCAACGCGAAAACCTCATATCTCTTCACAGACCAATATTTTATTTTGACAAGATAGAAAATCAAAAGAAGCTGTAACGTATTACTCTCTATCATAAATTTTAAATTCTTGCCTAAAACGACATTCTAAACTATTCACCACAAACGATATTTGTATTAAGATTGACGTATTATTGTAATTATATATTTTAAATGATTAAATAAAGCGTTTAAGATGGTTTTTAATTAACACACTTTTATTAACTTGATATGATGCAACTATTAATGTATGTAACGGAATTTTGCAATATAATTTTCCGCAACTTCTTGTCGTCCGAAGGGCCTGAAATTTTGCACAAGACTTCATAATCAATGACAATACTAGATGCAAGTGTTTCCAGGCACTTTTCCTATCAGAGGCAGGTTCCAGGGGCAAACAAAAAATATGTACTTATACAAAACTATCGCATGTGACACAGGATTTGGATGTATTTGTATAATGTCGAGTGGCAACAATTAATTTTTTTTAATAAAGATTTAAAAGTATGTAATAGTTTTCTAAAACCTTTATTAGTTCACTTTTCAATAAAAGAGTGTTCTTTCTTTCTTTTTTTTTTATGGTATAATTTTATTTATCAAAATAAGGGAATTCGAGTAATGAAATACTTTAATTTAAATTTAAGTTTTTATGAAAATAAACTTCAACGGAAAATTCATCAAAATCGTCCCTAGTTCATTTGTCAAAGGGATAATATCTAAATGTCCCCAAATTTATTACTTTTTTTATCATGCCAGTTTAATTCGTTTAGCATCGATTTACACGATTTTTTTTTTTTTAATGATGACATTTACCTTTTACATTATAGCATCTATGTCATAAAGCTAAGTCTAAATCTGCTTAGCCCTAAGATATGTTGATTTTATTTACATATTTAATTATTTATTTATTAACTATTATTTTATTTCTTTAAAATCACGGATAAAATTTTATTTCATTTTTCTCAGTACATTGTTGTAATAGTGACGTCATATTTTCTGTTTTTTTTTTTTTTTTTTTTTTTTTTTTACTTTATCAGATTATTATATTGTTTAAGAACGTGATTAAAATTTTATTATATTTTCAGTGATCTTTTTTATTATCGTTTGCACGGGACATAAGCATCAGATTATAAATTTTTGCAATGAAAGCTATAGAAAATGTCGGCTTCAACACAATTCACGAAAAATCACTTTTTAGCTTATAACTTCTAAGCAATTGAAGCTATCGAAAAAGTTTAAATACAAAAATTGTTCTTTAGGGTAAGGCGGTAATTCGACTGATTTGAATATTTTTCCTATTTTCAATATTAAAGAAATTATGGGCATATGAAAATTTCCACCCCCCACCATTTCCACCCCCTTTGAGCTGGACACCCCATCTACGAACTCGACCGAGATTTTTACTGTCCTGACAACATATCCTGAGCTGGTTAAATTTAAATAAAAATTACTCCAGTTATCGTGTTCACAACTTAACATGGGAAAAAGCGTTATACATATATATATACAGTGGAACCTGTCTAAAGTGACCACACTAGGGACCAGCTAAAATGGTCACTATACGCAGGTGGTCACTTTATAAAGTCTCTTTAAAATTGGAAAATGGTCATTTTAGTCAGGAAAGTGGTCACTTTAGTCAGGTGGTCACTTTACCAAGGTGGTCACTTTTACAGGTTCCACTGTATACCTATATATATATATATATATATATATAAACTTTTGAACGGAGGGTGGTTTTGGGTTCTAGGAGTCATGATCGGTGAAGATATGAACAAATTTTCCAGAAGTCGTGTCATGAGAACCATTGCAATAGGTAGATCTCCTATAAGGAATCTACCTAAAATTAGAATAATGTAAAAAAGAATGAGTTTGATGTTGCTAACGCGTCAATTTGCATACTGCGTCCAGGAAAAAATATATTAAAAGTATCTAATTATCTTCAGAGCATTTATAAATATAACATAAATATTTATTTTTATCTGATATATTAATAATTAACTATTTAAAAAATATTAGAATAATTCAAAGAAATAGAATACCTCGATAGCATGGTTCAAAAAATTAGAATATTCAAATTTTTCTTATAAGTTGAGAGAACGGCTGCGGGATTAACATCTGTGGGACTATAAAATGTGCTCCGTTGAAAATGAAAAGTCGTTTGGCATTTGATTGTAGCGTAGTATTTGCTTAATATGGGACGAAAGAGCGATTTATCTGAGGCTGTGAAATATCGTATTGTGTACTTGCACGAAATAGGAAAAACACAACTTTTTATAGCAAAAGAAGTGAAATGCTCTCAAGCAAGTGTGAGTAGAGTTTTGAGAGAATATTCTAATAATAAGTGTTTTCAAAATAAACACTTTAAAAGAGGTCGAAAGCCAGTAACTTCAAGAAGAGATGAAAGGCAATTGAAAAAGATTGTGAAGAAACATCGTTTTCGGAGTGTGAGATATGTGCATAGAAAATGGAAAGAAATGGGTATAAATGTCTCCAAATCTACAACACTACGACGACTTCGCAAATTAGGTTTTAGATCACGTGTGCCTAAGATAAAGCCATTCTTATCATCTAAGCAAAGGGCTGCTAGAGTTAAATGGTGTAAACAAAGGCTATTTTGGGATCACGACGATTGGAAAAAGATACTTTTCAGCGATGAAAGTGTGTTTTGTGTGTCTCACGGAAATCAAGGTATACGTGTCTGGAGACTCAAACATGAAGCTTATAAGAAAGAATGTTTAAAACGTTCGTTTAAATTTGCGACCTCTGTTATGGTATGGGGCTGCAAGACTGCTGAAGGCCCAGGCAGGTTGTGTATTGTTTCCACAACAGTCAATTCAGAAGTCTATCAAGAAATTCTTGAACATTTCATGATTCCTTCAGCTGAGGATTTATGTGATGACGATTTCTTGTTTCAGCAAGATTCAGCTTCTCCCCACACTTCCAAATCAACAACTAAATGGCTCAAAGAGAAGGACATACCTGTACTCCCTTGGCCTGCAAACTCACCCGATCTAAATCCTATCGAGAATTTGTGGGGAATTATGAAGAAACGACTTCAAGAAGTTGCGCCTAGAGACAAAAAAGAACTTATTTCTAGTATAAAGAGCATATGGGCGAATTTGGATAAAAAAGATTGTGAACCTTTAGTTAAAAACATGCCAAAACGTTTAAGAGCTGTCATTAAAGCTAAGGGTGATGCAACAAAGTACTGATTAGCAAGTAAAAATACTTAGAGTTTAAATTATGTTCAATATATTTTCATTATTCTAATTTTTTGAACCATGTTAGAAAGTATTCTAATATTTTGAATTTTTTGTTGTTAGCTGATTTAAATATATTTTCTATTTCATTGTAATGTGTTTACATTTTTATAATCTGCAAAATATGCAGATTCATATTATAGTACTTTATATTTGATATTGTTGATTATTTATTTGATAAATTCGATTTTAATTTCCCTTGACCATATTTCTTTTCATTATTCTAATTTTTTGAATCGGAGTAGTATATGAGACAGGAGCAAAAAGTACTTGCTTCTAAAGAATAATGGAAAACTAATACCTTTGAAAGTTGAAAGACTGATTTGTAAAATTTCTAAATTTAAAATCAGGATTTGACTTTAAATATTACAGTTTCATTAATGCTTGACAGTTTTGTTTTCAAGTAACATAAATTTGCACAGAAATTATTATATTTGTGTTGGAAGCAGTAAATGTTTATCTACTCTGTTTAAAATAAATAATTTCAGTTTATTTCTAGCTAGGTATAATTTAACGAATTGTTCTAAAAAATTGTAGACTAGACTACTAGGTTTAAACTTAGGTCATATCCATCGACCTAGTCTTGCAGAATTTTCTGTAATTTCCCCCAAAACTCACAGGAAAACCGCCATGGAATGCACTCCTCCGAAGACCTGGGTCCCAAAGGCAGACAAACGGGTTAGATTCTTCCACTATTCCTGATATGTTTAAATTTATCCACAGACAGACGCAGAATAAATTATTAGAAATTTTTATTAGATTTATTAGATTATCATTTAAACCCAGATTCATTTTTTTAGAAAAATGAAATATCTCTTATTAATTATAGTACTTTTTATATAAATTTATCGTACTAAGGCTATTATGAAACCAAAAATCGCTATTTTTTGACATGCTAGAAAAAATCCCTTTTATTCGTAATCAGAAGAATAGAGGTATTCTTATTCATTCACTAAAAATCTCGCAGTTTTTATTTAAATGTAAAAACTGCGATTAAATGTGATTTTTGACAATAGTGTATCAAAGTGATAAAAAAATAAAAAAAAATGTTTTGTGTCTGCCGAACTATGTTATATTCTTGATTTACAAAATTTATGTTTAATTGCAGCTAATTACTCGAACATGTATTTATTTACATCATCGATTGCTAAAATAGGCAATTATATCTGTGTTTAATCGTCAAAAATCGAACTGTTTTGCTGATTCCAAAAAAAAAAATAATAATAATAAATAAAAAATAAATAAATAAATAAATAAAATAAAATAAATAAATAAAAGTAAATTAAATATTCAGCAATAAATCCGCATATTTCAGAATTTAGGTGTATGCTTGCTAAAATATGCCATAGATTTTTTATTAACTAACGCAAAACAAGGAAATGCTATTTATTTATGGGTATTGTATTATATTGAGGGGAAAAAAAATAAATAAGTGAACAAACAAATAAAGAAAGAAAGATAAAATCCTTTTTTGTAAAAAAAAAAAAAAAAAAAATAGAAAAAACACCAAAAAGCAACTACTATTCAAACAACTAAAAATTAAAGAAAATTGGCAGCAAATGGAAATGTAAATTGCGCCTAAAAGTATAAAATAATTTCCTTCGCCAAAAAAACCTAAATACTACAATTAAACATAACTTTTGAAGTCGGCGCAAAATTAAAAATTTAATTCGTTTTTTAAAGGTTTGTTTTTAGACCGGTAGCTACAAATGCTGTTGTCTCGAATGATCCAATTTCATGTTTCCTTTATTATTTTATCATTATGTACAATTGGTCCATTACAATTGGTCCATTAGTAACATTTACAGTCGGTAACAAAAGTGTCCACATACTAGCAAAAATTCCTATATAAAAAAAAAGTAGCGTTAATAGTGTTTTGTTAAATAAATCCTTGCCGAATCCTGTTCTTAATCAGTCTAAGAACAGAATTCGACAAGGATTTATTTAGCTAAACTGTATTAACGCTACTTTTTTATATAGGAATTTTTGCTAGTGTTTGGACACTTTTGTTACCGGCTGTACAGTCGGTAACAAAAGTCTCCGAACACTAGCAAAAATTCCTATGTAAATAAAGTACACTTCATACGGTTTTGTTAAATAAATTCTTATCAAATCATGTTCTTACACTGACTAAGAACAGGATTCGACAAGGATTTATTTAACAAAATCGTATGAAGCGTACTTTTTTCACACAGGAATTTTTGCTAGTGTTCGGACACTTTTGTTACAGACTGTACATATAGGAAAGTGAACATTTTTGCAATTCGGTATTTACGTTTTTACGAAGTTACTAAAGTTTTTTTTGTAAACTTGATATAACTTTGATAACTATCATCATTCGCGGCTTTTGGATTTGGCGATCAAAACGTAATGCAAAAATATGCACGCGAGATGTATATTTTTATAATATATATTGTACGAAGTATTGTTTCATATTCTAGATTGTTATCTTAATATACCTTGTTAAAATAAGCATGATTTCTCAAAGGAATTAAATATGTTTACCGATATAATTTGGCGATTTTTTTTTCACCAAGGATACCAAGTACCAGCAGCTCCGCCAACTTTTGCAGTTTACGAAATCTTATTTGTTCATTTGAATCAAAGTAGTTTACTGCTGTGTTTTGCAGGTGCTAAAGTGACTTGTATATTTTGAATAGAATTTGATTTTTGTATTGAATAAAGGTATCAATTTTTATTTAATTTTGCGCCGACTTCAAAAGTTATGTTTAAATGTAGTATTTAGGTTTTTTAGCGAAGGAAATTACTTTATTTTTTTAGGCGCAATTTACAGTTCCATTTTCTGCCAATTTTCTTTCATTTTTAGTTGTTTGAATAGTAGTTGCTTTTTGGAGTCGGTTCTACTTTTTTTACAAAGAGATTTTATTTTTTTCTTTTCAGTGAAAATTTATTCAAGTAGCAGAACATCAGAAGACTTTCGACGACGGTTTGACAAATCACAACCCACAAGGAAAGTGATAACTCAAAAAATGGTAATTTCGAGTTTATGTCACTGAAAAATAGATGAAATGCCCCCTATATGAACAGAAAACATTACATCTCCATCTAAAAATTTACCCACTTGAGAGACAGTTGTGTCAGTTTTATTCTAGCCAATGCCTTATCTTTAAGTTGATTTTTCTTAAATACTGTATTTTTAAGTTGTGTCAATTTTTTTGCCTTTATCGGATATGAGAAAAATTTATCTATTGAATCACAACGGATTAAATTAAAAAGGCTTTAGAAATGTAAAGAATGGATACGCTGTATTCGTAACCAAAAATTCGGTTAGGCATGTATTGAACTTTACAGTGAACATGTGTCACCCGCTACGCTGGAATCCGTGCAGCGTAATGTTCAAACAAAGATCAAAATATGCATTTGCAGCTGACGGACAGAAGTTTCAGCCCCGAAATAAAGACTTTTTGATTTGTTTACAGTGTAGAAAACTGCGAACAAACAGATGCACATTTAAACATACTGTTTTTAACATTTATGTCTACAAGGTGTCTTTTCGCTTTTAAATAAATGATGCTGTTCAACTTTGTAATTTACCTTTTTTCTCATACCTTATACTATTTTGAGATAGAAACGCTAACTCTCCTGTCTCCTCACCAGGTGGCGCTGTAAGCGGTCATATCTTGTAGCGCATGGCCACTTTACAATACTTACATATTACTTTTACGAGTGTAGAGGCAACCGTTCTGCAGAGTGAGAACGGACATTTGTGAATACCCTGTAATTTGTTTAGATATTAATGAAATCATAATGAAACCTATTTCAGATCAAGATCTTTGCGACAACAAAACAAAGTATTAAAATTAAAGCATTTTATACGTAGTTATAAGCTAACAAACCTCAACGTTACTTTTTCGTTATCCCTTTGATGCGATTCGGACTATTTGTTTTCGTATGCTTTGGATTTCGGTAGTTGCTGCGCTCATAGTTTTGTTATTGTAAATGCATGATATAAAATAATGCATTCAAGCTTTTTACTCAATTTTGTTTTAGTACATTTATTATGTAGAGGAAAAGAACAAATTTTAGAGTTCCTTTTTATTTCCTTTCCTTCCCTAAAAATACATAATTCTATAGTACAACGATTTAATTAAAAAAAAAAAAAAAAAAAAAAAAAAAAAAAACATTTTTTAGTGCTTTTATTATTATTTTCACATGCCCTTTTTTTTACATAGATAAAAATTGTAATAGAATAAAGAAAATAAAATAACTAACTTTGAGAGCGAATTAAAAAGCAAGTAATCGAAGAAAATTACCGAAATTATATACAACGAAAGAACAAAAATTAAAATTTTATCCCCAAGGGAATTTTATTTGAACGAGAGGCATATATTTATTTATTTTTTATTAGTGAAACATGACTTCTGCTTTCAATGAGACATTTCGCGTTGTCATCATTTGCTGTGTTAAAACATTGAATATGTCAGGTTTTTTTTCCCCTTTTATAACAAGTTAAAAAAGAAAAAAAAAAAAAAAAAGAAGGAAATTTTAAGAAATATACATAGTAACAGTAGCTAAAGCATGGAACTTCATATTTTAAAGTAAGAAATCGGTTATTTAGTTTTTATTTATTTATTTTTACGCTTTTTGTATATTTAGACGAATTAAAAACATATTTTTCCTTTTTTCCCCCCTCTCGCATCAAGTTAATATATATATTTAAAAAAAAAAATCGTTTGAAAGAAATTTTAAGAAATGAATACAGTAAACATTGCTAAGGAACGCAACACAGTTACCGCATGTATTTATGTGGAAGGATAGACTCCGTTGTACTAAATTAAATTCTGTTTTGTACAGAATTTTATATCTATTACTTAGAAAGCAAAAATAGGCTCCAGTTTATTTATTTTTAAGTGGATGTTGTCGGAAACAGGTTCTCTACTACATGGTAATGACATTTTTTGTTTTTCTGAACGAAACAGTTTTCTTGTCCTTAGAAATCTGTTTTTAAAGATTTTAATTCAGTACCAATATTTATAAAAGCGCGTGTTTTTGCTGTTTATGGTGTTAGTACACCAGTATTTAGATTCATTGTTCTAATTGAATATATATATATATATATATATATATATATATATTGCTTTATAATTAATTTCTTGTATATACTTCTCAGGTCACAAACTTATAAAAGTATATATTTATATATATTTTTTAACTGTTCGAAATTCAGGGTTTTAATCTGAAACTTGATTACAAAATTTACATAGTTTTCAGTTGCTGTGTAAAAGCCTCTGAGAGGAAAAACAATCTTTGAAAATAACCAGTTTATGATCAAAATTGTTTTGTTAAATGTTGCTTTTAAAAATTTAAACAATTACCACAACACAGTTTTTGTAATATAAATAAACATCATTAATATATATATATATATATATTATTCTCTGTATCGTAAAAACATCCTCAGTAATGTAAAATGGACGATAACATTTATTGTTGTCCTGTTTCCATCCGCTTTCTCAGTATACTGTAAAAAAAAATAACTATTACCAGCTGCAAAAAACTCTCTGTGATTGGAGAAAATAATTATTTTCTCCAATCACAGAGAGTTTCTTGCAGCTGGTAATTGTTATTACCATGTTTTTATTAACTTCGATTCTTGTTTGTTTGTGTGTTTGTGTGTTTGTGTGTTTGTCAGGGACAAATCTTGCAATCGATTTTTAACTAACTTCCCGACTAGTTAGATATTTGAAATTTTCAGGACAGCTCACAACACGGTGACAATACATTTTTCTAATAATTTTAGTTAACTGCTTCAGGTTCTGCTGCCTTCGGCAGCGTTTATATGATTCGGCAGAAGATTTATTTAACTAACTTCCCGACTAGCTAGACATTTGAAACTTTCAGAATAGTTCAGAATGAGGTTAAAATGCATATTTTAAATACCTTTAGCCAACTGTTTCGGGTTCCCGCTGCCTTCGGCAGCGTTATCAGTACAAAGATTGCAATCGATTTTTCCCTAACTTTCCGACTAGCTAGACATTGGAAACTTTCAGAATAGTTCAGAACACGGTGAAAATGTATTTTTAAAATATTTTTAACCAACTACTCCGCGTTTCTGCTGCCTTCGGCAGCGTTACCAGTACAAAGCTTGTAATCGATTTTTCACTACCTACACATTTGAAACTTTCAGGATAGCTCAGAATACAGTGACAATACATTTTTTTTATACTTTTAGTCAACTGTTTCAGGTCCCTACTGCCTTCGGCAGCGTTTATATGATTTGAACGAAAATTTATTTAACAAACTTCCCGACTAGCTAGACATTTGAAACTTTCAGAATAGTTCAGAATACGGTTAAAATGCATTTTTTTAATACCTTTAGCCAAATGTTTCGGGTTCCTGCTGCCTTCGGCAGCGTTATCAGTACAAAGGTTGCAATCGATTTTTCCCTAACTTCTCGACTAGCTAGACATTTGAAACTTTCAGGATAGCTCAGAATACAGTGACAATACATTTTTTTTTATACTTTTAGTCAACTGTTTCAGGTCCCTACTACCTTCAGCAGCGTTTATATGATTCAACAGGAAATTTATTTAGCTAACTTCCTGTAGCTAGACATTTGAAACTTTCAGAATAGTTCAGAATACGGTGTAAATGCATTTTTAAATTATTTTTAACCAAATGTTTCGGTTCCTGCTGCCTTCGGCAGCGTTACCTGTACAAAGCTTGCAATCGATTTTTCACTAACTTCCCGACTAGCTGGACATTTGAAACTTTTATAATAGCTCAAAACACGAGAGCAATGAATTTTTTTAAAAATTTATCCAATTGCTCCGGGTTCCCGCTGCCTTCGGTAGCGTTTATATGACTGAACAGAAAATTTAAAAACATGGTATATAAAAATATCTTTTTATCTTGTAATTATTTTTACTTTCTTCTATATGTAATATAGAGAAAATATTGGATTCGCGAAAATTTTCGACCTCCGTTTTTTGATGGATTTACATGTTTTGGGATGTCTAGATTACGAATTAATAGTTTTTAGAAAATGTCTGTCTGTCTGTCTGTATCATTTTTTTGTGGACGCTGTATCTCACGAACCAATGAATGAAATTTAACCAAACTTGGTATTTAGTTGCACCCTGACATGAACTGATGCTGATTAGATTTGGGGATCAATATCTCAACAGGTGGCGCTGTGATCGCATTCTATGCAAATTTTAAACATGGCAGCATAGGACAAAGTTCCGTATAAATGGGCATAATGAGAGTTATTTTAAACTTGTGATTGTAAAATTAATATGAATTATTGATAATAGTAGTAGTTAACTAGGAAAAAAATTTTGTGCATGTGGGGGCATCGGTTCCCCCCCCCCCCGGGGGGGGAAGCACCCCCCCGGGGAAGTAAATTTTCAAGATGGGTATCTTTCGAAAGGTCTCGTTGATAATAGTAATAGTTAACTGGGAAAAAATTTTTGTGCATGTGGGGGCATCGGTTCCGCCCCCCCGGGGGTGGGGGCAAAGTTTCAAGATTGGTATCTTTCGAAAGGTCTCGTCAATATCTTTTAAACGAATGGTTGAACCATAAACCTGTGATAATTTAAAACAAAGTTATCGATTTTTTTTACTTTTAACAAAAAAAAATCGTATTTTTTTTAAACGAAATTTAACCAAACTTGGTATTTAGTTTGTCCCCGACATAAACTGGTGCTGATTACATTTGGGGATCAATCGCTCAACAGGTGTCGCTGTGATCTCATGTTCTCTAAATTTTTAACATGGCAGTATAGGACAAAACTTCGTATAAATGTACATAATGAGAGTTATTTTTAACTTATGATTCTAAAATTAATATGAGTTATTGATAATAGTAATAGTTAACTAGGGAAAAATTTCTGAGCATGTGGGGGCATCGCTTCCTCCCTGGGGGGGAAGTACACCCCCCCCTCGCGGGTGCAAATTTTGAAGATGGATATCATTCGAAAGATCTCGTCAATACCTTTAAAACGAATGGTTGAACTATAAATCTGTGATAATTTAAAACAAAGTTATCGATTTTTTTTACTTTTAACAAAATAAATAAAAAAAAAAACCTTAGAAAAAAATTCGTAATTTTTTTTTTTTAAATATTGTTACTGATTGAATATGTATTACTTTTAACAAAAAAAAAAAAAAAAAAAAAAAAAAAACCTAGAAAAAAAAAAATCGTAATTTTTTTTTTTTTTTTTTTTTTTTAAATATTGTTACTGATTGAAGGAAAATATAGAAGAAAGTCTTGTGGGGGCCACAACATACTAGTTTTACAGTGTAGTAAGTTTGAAAGTACACTGTAAAAAAATAGCTATTACCAGCTGCAAGAAACGAATACACACGAATACATACGCGGGTAGTCATTTTTTCGTTACTTTTACAGCTCTACACTGTAAAAAATAACTATTACCAGCTGCAAGAAGCTCTCTGTGATTGGAGAAAATAATTATTTTCTCCAATCACAGAGAGTTTCTTGCAGCTGGTAATAGTTATTTTTTTTACAGTGTAGAAATAAATTACATCAGGCTTATCAATATGTGCAGTAAATTAAAACTATCTCAGTGTCTGTGGTATGATCAATGTCCTTGATAGAAAAACTTCTGTGCTTTGTTTAGGTGCGTTCGGGGCAATGTTTGGATTGGGTCTGCATATGACCTTTTTCAATCTTTCGTACAGTATTTGTTGATCTTACATCAGCAAAAACTTCTCATTTCCGTTTTGACATGTTTAGTTTGTATCTGCTCGAATATGTATTTTGGTTTTTTGAGATTATTTTAAACATAATTTTTTTTTTTTTTTTTAATTTTTTTTTTTTGTTGTTGTTGGGGGAAAAAAGCAAATCTTTCTGTCTTAGCAATTACTCTGTTTAATATTTAATATCAAATTAATACTGTTTCATTTAAACAAAATATGGATATCTCTTTCTTAAAACACCTATAGAAGCCTGTTCGCTCCCCGTAAAAACAACCACAGAAAATGCTGATCGTAGCAAAGTTCCGTGATTTTACTCTCAAAGAATTTATTTATAGAACTACTATTTTTATAGTTCCAATCTTTAATTTAAAATTTTACGAATCTACCAACACCCTTTTCCATACTTCGCTGTAATAATTTTAGCGCTTCGAAAGTATGCGTCCACATTTATTTACCTCCCCCCCCAAAAAAAAAGTATATATATATATATATATATATATATATATATATATGCTGCACGACTTTTCTAAGCTTAACACTTAATGTGGAAAGAAAGTTGATTTTATGACGACAGCTCAGTATTTTTTTTTTCCCAAAAAGGATTTTTATGAAAAAAAAAATTTGTTTAACTTATCCCATATTACTGGACCAATTATTCGTTTTAAAAGTATTGACGAGTTCTTTTGAAATATATCCATACTGAAAATTTACACACCTCCTGGAGAGGAAAAGCAGTTATTCTCTCGAAAGGAGAGAGGAAATGCCCTTACATACACAAATAACTTTCCCTTATTGATTATCACAATCATAAACATATATATATATATATATATTTATACATAATATTGAAAAAAATATATAAAAATTATTCTCATTATGTACATTTATATGAAATTTTGCCCTATACTGCCACATTAAAAATTATGGAAAAAAAAAAAAAAAGCAGGATGACAACGAAACCTGTTAATTGGAGGATCACTAAATGTAATCAAAGCCAAGCTAAGCCAAGGTCCAACTAAATATGATGTTTGGTTAAATTTCGTTCATTCGTTCGTGAGGTATAGTGTCCAAGAAATTTTTGATACGCATTGACACACGTGCACACTCATACATAGAGAGAAAGATTTTCTAAACGTGGTCTAATTGTGTTCAGGACAACTGAGAAAACGTGTAAATTCATCGAAAACTGGAAGGTCGAAAGTTTTCAAGATTTCAGTAAGAAGAAAAAAAGATAGTTTTCTTTTGAGCAAAATATTCCAAAAGGGTAATAAATAAATGAATAAAAGTAAAAATAGCTCAATCTTTTCCTTAAAATATAAATTTACGTTCATTGGCAACGGTTACTTATATAAACTTTTTAAAATTTGTTTTACACTTTTTTATTTGATGCCAAAGGAAAAAAGAAAAAAAAAAAAGAAAAATCCTTTTTAATTGCTGTATTTTGCCTGAAAGAAATAAATCTCTTGTCCTAAGGTCTTTCTTCATAACAGAAATTCAGAGCTCAAAGTCTCAACCGTTTTCAGGACATTTTCCATCACTAAATTTAAATAGCAATTTTTATCATAAAATAAGTAAAAAAAAATATTGATACTGAATAATAGTTGGAAAATGTCTTTAAAAAAGGGGGTATTTCGAGCTCTACATAAATTAAAAATTCAAAGAAGCATTAATTGTAAGACAATACAAAATAGCACGTAAATCTAATATAAAATCCAGCTTCAATTAAGTATATCTCTTCGGTGGCAGATATCAATTTTGAAAATTAATTAGTTAATTAATTAAATTACAATAAATAAATAAAATTTAGAAAAACTATTCTGAGATTCAAAACACCCTATTATCTCATACATTTCCCTTTTCAATAGAATTCCCCGCTATGTCATCATTTGTATTACGAAACGGGCATAGAGCACAGCTGGCGCCATCAAGCGGAAATTTGCTAAGGACAAAATTTTCTGAAGTGTTTACAAGGTGAGCGAACAGGCTATTTTAGATCCTGAAACGGAGAGAGGACACAGCACCAGCAGATGCCACCAAGTGAAAATTTAATACTGTAAGTTTTCTCAAGGATCGCGAACGACCTGGTTGCAGAATGTGGTTATTAAGATATACTGAAATAAAACAATTTTAATTTTAGTTTAATTAAATTAATTATCTAAAATTTGCTTTATTTCTACCTCTATTTATACTGGGATTAATATTCTTAAAAGGAAACAAAATGTAAAATTTTGAATTATGTTTTAATTTTAAATGACACAATAAATCTTTCAAACTAAGCTCTAAGGATCTCTAATATGAAATTGAATTTGTCAAGAGGCTTAAAGTTTTTCCTATTTTCATCTGGATCGAACCCGAAAATATACTTATTTTAATTTTAGAGTAAAGTATGTGCATTATGTCGTCAAGCAAGCATTCTTTGCTGTTATTTAAAAAAAAAAAAAAAAAAAAAAAAAAAAAGATTCAACTGATATTTTAAGGAATATGTTTTTATATTTATAATATTATCTGCCAAGATTTGATGCAAAAGAAAATATGTTTGAATTTAAAGTAATGAATACTTCTTTTAAAAATTAATGAGAAATTGTGAACATATTGAACTTATAATGAATTACTTAATAAATGATGAATATTTTTTGTTGAATTTCCTCAGTGCAAATTTATACACGTTAATATAACCTGCTAATATAAACAAGTGTGTCTACCATTTTTTTTTTTGGCCGACGTATACGGTACCTGAAAAATGAAATTGTATGATGGGGGTTTAAAATAAACATACTGAATGATTAATAAGAAACAATTTTTTTTTCTAAAAATTAATTATAAATGTCTTAACACACAAGTCTTAAATGTCATGGACAGATTTCAGCATTGCTTACAGTACTGAAACGTGAAATATATTACTAGGTTAGCTGCATACAATTAGTTTAGGTGATTTAGATAGCATAAAACAATATGTTTGAAAGTAATTCATTTTAATTAATCAATACAAAATATTAATATTGTAAAAAATAACAACAACTAACCTTTTCCATGAATGTCCATTCCATACTTGTCTCGCTGTCAGTTCAGAGACGCAGATGTTATGTGCCCGTGCAGATTTTCCGTCTAAAGTCCAAAGGACGGCACCTTGCTATTGGTTGAGACAGGAAAAAATAAATTTTTATATCATTTAGTGCTTGAATTCTATTTGATAGCATTGATGCTTGAAAAAATACAGCGGAAAGTGCAGGAAAAATTACAACATTTTTTTTTTTTTTTTTTTTTTTTTTTTACAGTGAGATGGTAGTTTCTTTCAGTATTAGCAGGGTGATGCTGTTGACACTTCGTTAAAATTTCAAAAAGAGCATCATAGGAATGAACAACCTTTATATATAAAAATAGCTAAAACAGCTGCAAATGATAGGGGAGACCGGGGTTAGCTGTCATAAGGGGCGAGTTGGCACTCAGCTTTTATTTCTGCCACAGTGGAGGTAGAGCGCTGGCATTTTACTAGTGACAAGTACAAGTGTATGTACCAGGTGTATAAGCTTAAAGCCGCTGTTTTTTAGTAATAAAAACACATTTATTTTTTATATAAAGCAAAACAAAATTTTATTCAAAATAGTTTCCCTCGCTAACTATACATTTTTCCCATCTTTCGGGCAATTGGTGAATTCCACGCCAAAAGAATTCCTTATCTTTTGAGGCAAACCACTCATCCAGCCATTTTCGAACGTCTTCGTAAGAAACGAAGTGCTGTTCGGCGAGTGCATGGCCCATTGATGAAAACAGGTGATAATCGGAAGGAGCCAGGTCTGGTGAATTAAGCGGGATGGGGTAACACCTCCCAGTTAAGTGTTTTGAGATAATTTTGGACCAATTTTGACGTGTGTGCTGGCGCGTTATCATGAAGAAAAATCAGTTTGTCATGTCTTTGTTGATAATAAGGCCTTTCCCATGGCATGTAGACGGATAGAAATGGCTGGTTGAGTGACACCTAACTTCTCGGCAAGCATTTTTTGCGATTGGTCATCTTCGTCCAAAAGAGCCTGTAATTCATGGTCGTCAAACTTTCGGGGCCGATTTTCACGCTCTTTGTCATTTCAGTCAAAATAGCCATTTTTGAACCGACGAAACCAGTCTCTGCAAGTTGTTTCTGACAAAGCACTGTCACCATAAGCTTCCACAAGCATTCTATGCGATTCGGCAGCTGATTTCTTCAAATTGAAGCAAAAAAGCAGAGCTTTCCGCATATACTCTTTTTTTGGTACAAAACGAGACATGTTTACACGAAGAAAAATTAATGTTTTTATATGAAATCACTAACGATTTGCACTGATTTATGTGAACAGACGTCAAACTAATACAAAAACAATAAGACATTTAAATGTCCGCTGTTAATACACTCAAAAGCGCCATCTATACGCAAACAGCGGATTTAAGTTTATACACCTGGTATAGGTGTACCATCCACCGTAAATTCAACCTGATTGGCAGCGTCATGAAGAAAAAACCCTTAATTTACCATTTTTTGACTTGTGAGTAAAATTTTTCATCGTACATTTCTTTGGTCTGATGAATCTGCAGATCAAATTGAGGCGCTGTTTATGAGGTTTTCGAATGTGTGGGTAACTGTTGTTATATGTACGGTCGGTAACAAAAGTATCCGAACACTAGCAAAAATTCCTATATAAAAAATGTAGAGTTAATACTGTTTTTTAAATAAATCCTTGTCGAATCATGTTCTTAGTCAGTCTAAGATCACGATTCGACAAGGATTTATTTAACAAAACAGTATTAACTCTACTTTTTTTATATAGGAATTTTTGCTAGTGTTCGGATACTTTTGTTACCGACTGTATGTATCATGATCTGATTTTTTTTGGTGCATAGGATTCTGTGGTATCCATCTAATATTGGGTTATCTTTGTGGGACAAGTTGGCATAATTACAGGGTGTGCTCACAAAGATACAAGATTGGTCTGAGAATACAAATTTATTAAACATTTTTGTACAGCGAACTAAAATTCTTCGAAATATGACGCTTGGGCACCAACACACCGCTGCCAGCGTTTTTTCCATTGTTCATAGGCTCCCTGGAAGTCTTCGCGCGCAAGGCTGTTAAGGGACCTCGTCGAAGTTGCCTGGACCGCTGGAATCGTGTCAAATCGCTTCCCTTTCAGGTCTTTCTTAATCCGGGGGAACAACAACAACAAAAAAAAAAAAATCGCAGGGAGCGAGGTCGGGGCTGTAGGGGGCTTGTGGCAGTGTTGCCCACGTTGAACTTAGCCAAAACTTCGACGACGGTTTGTGACGTGTGAGAGGGCGCATTGTCGTGGTGAACCACCCAATCGTCTTTGACCTCTAGGCGGACGCGGTCTCTATCCTTCAAATGGCGGAGCACTCCAGCATAAAACTGACCTGTGACACTCTGTCCGGCAGGAACAAACTCTTTGTGGATCAGTCCTTTAGTATCGAAAAAAAAAAAAAGAATAAGCATGCTTTTCACGCGTAACTTGTTCATGCGAGCCTTCTTGGGGTTTGGAGATGAGGGGGTGTGCCACTCTGCACTTTGAATTTTTTGATTCCTGGTCGTACTCGTAGACCCAGGTCTTATCACCAGTAACCACTTTATTCAAAAAATAGGGAACGTCTTACAAACGTTGAAGCATTTCTTCGCAAAAAGCTAGGCGCCGTGCCTTCTGTTTATCCGTCAGAACTTAGGGAACAAGTTTGGCACACACTTTTCTCATCTGCAAATCTTCTGTCACTAACTTCTATACCGTAGTCTGACCCAATTGCGGTTCATCGGCAATTAATCTAACACTAAAACGACAGTCCATGTTTAAAAGTTCGTGCACTTTCACCAGATTTTCCTCAGTTCGGCTTGTTGAAGGTTTCCCATTGCGGTGATCGTCTTCAACTTCCTCACGGCCATTTTCGAACCTCCTGTGCCACATGAAAACCATTGCACGTGACATGGATTCTTCTTTGTAGGCCTCTTGAGTCATACGAAAAGTCTCTGTCGCGGTTTTCTTCAGTTTCATACAGAACTTTACAGAATAACGTTGCTCCAAATGACGCTGCATTTGCCACTCAATTAGTTTTCGACGGAGGTCAATGACACGCACTCACTTCACTAGCGATCTTTTCACTCCAATGTCTCGGAGGCAACTGACGCTCATGCGCTCCGTTAGCTGACACCACCCACTACCTCACCCTGTCGGTTGAACGGGAATGCGCGTGCGTCCCTACTCAGGAAAAAATCAGTATTGAAACTTTGTGAACAAACCCTGTAGGTATGGGGCCAGTTGACACAGCTATTACATAGCTAAGGCATAGCTTGACTTTTCTTCATGGTACTTCTAAAGCTGAAGAACTACACCAGATGAAGAATTTTCAACCTCAACCTCCTTCCAAGACGATGGTTAAGGTTTTTATTCAAAAATACCTACGAACTCTGGAAAACCGGATGGGTCAAACAAAACAAGACCAACAACGAGTTCTTCATAAAATCAAGGGCTTCCTGACCACTCTGAATACAAAATAAATGATTTCGTTTTGGTCAAATACCAATCCCCTTAATATCTTTGGAAAACTGGTGAAACCGATGGCAATGAGATTCACACGTCCACCGTAGTCAAGAAGGAAAAAAAGGGATATAGCCAGACGAGAATGGTATTTACAATTTTGTATGAACAAAGTAAAATTCGCAAAAACTGAACCCACCTGTTCAAATAAACCAGCGCACAACTCCTACAGTCGTGATAAGTACAAAAATTTAATAAACACCATAAAATGCAAGCACTCTCAACAGTTGTTTGGGGTCCAAAGAAGACATGACCCTTCATCAAGCGAACAAAGTAGGTACGAGTGCTCAAACATTGAGCTAATTCTATTTGAATAACTGTAGAAAGTTATAATAATAACCATAATTTATTTTTCTTGGTAAATTCATTATTTGTTTATACATTTAAACAGAAAGATAAGCATTATTAAAAAAAGATTTTTCAGAAAATTAAAACCTTTTTTCTTGAAAATTGCTGTGTTCTGCCTAAGTATATCTATTCATATCTATTCATATTCATTGCAAACTTGCCCCGCACTCGGGGCTAGTTGATATAGTTGCCAGGTCTTAGAAAGAGTGTCTTTTGAGTTGTTTCAACATTTAATTAATTGATGGGTAACACATGAATTTGTAGCCAAAGAGTCAAGTTTTCCAACGCAATCATTGAAATTTCTCTAAATATTGCTTAAAAAATAGAAAAATCAAAAACCAAAATCTATCCCAACTAGCCCCGGTCTTCCCTTGATTAAGTTCAATCTGTTTAATAAATTACGATTTCTTTAGTGGAAACACTGTGGGTTTGTCATAAATTGTCATGCTACCAATATATAGTTCTTTACACAATTGTTTTTTGTCGGCTACATTACAAAGATTTTCTCTTATTTTAAGTTTTAAAGCAGCATAAGTTGGGTTTTGGCTTAAAGTACGGGATGCGACTGTATCGAACAAAATTAACGTTGCTTAATCCGGTAAAATAGACTTGGGCAGGGTGCATAAAAAATTGTTGGGCGCCATTGTAAAGGCTGGTTATTATCAGCCTCGTCATTTTCCCCCACTTCACTTCGATAGATGATTAAAATCAAGAATTAAAAGTTACATATATTAAATATTTAAAAAAAAAAAAAAAAAACTAACTCTTTTTATTAGAGCCTTAAAAGAGAAAAATGAAGACGTTCCAATGTACTTTTCATTTGATTTAACATAAAACACACTTTAATGTCAAAGTGTGGGGAAATTAAGTAACTCATCAATGCGTTCTTAACATGAAAGATTGAAAGATAGAAATCCTTAGCAAGGGTAGCGTGTTCGCTTTACTAACACAGCAAAAGCACTCCAATCAAACACTGATGTTTTCTTAACAGTTTAACTGGAGAAATACTTAATTTCAATCACCTTAAAACAACTAAACTGAAAATACTGACATACAAGTAAACTTTAAAATCTTTCCAACATCCATAACCAAGTTTCAAGTACTTTCTATACTTCCTTCGAAACCAACGCCAGCTAATCTAAATTCGACTGGACACCTTTCCTTCAACTAACTCAATTCTCCAGGAACAAGTGACGTTATGCTCACAATCTCAGCACGATTTCGAGCAATTACAGTCGGTAGCAAAGTTATTGAAGCACGCAATCACATTTTTCATATTTTATTTCTTAGTTTGATCGTTAATTTTTATCATCAACTTACTTTTTTAAAAACAGCATAAGACTAAGATTATGACTCGACAAATATTTACTTAACAAAATAGTATTAGGTGCAAATCTATAAGGTACGAATAACTGCTAGCGCTTCAATAATTTTGCTGCCGAGTTTAAATGAGCGAACGTCTCACTATCTTACAACTTCAAGTAAGAATTAATTGCTTGCTAAAGTTCAATTTCTCTCGGACTATCGTATTATTAAAATAAATTGAAAATCGCACATTTGGATTTTATTTTAAAAGGAAATAGTAAAATAGTTTTTCAATTTTTATACATGATTATGAAAATCTTCAAATTCATGCACTGACAAATAAATACAGTGTTATTGCATAGCTCCCAACTTGTACGTTTTTTTGCTATCGAAAACTCTTAATATATTATTTAGCAGTTTTCTGCGATTAAACATGATGGAATTTTTAAAAAAGAAACAGTGATGTGAAAAAGACCTTAAAAGTTGGCAATTGGCACCTATGTTGCTGGTATTTGTACCTGTTGGGAAAGTGAGCTGTCAGAAAACGTGCCTGTAACGTGTACCTGTACCTGTAACGTACCTGTAAACGTACCTGTTGGGAAACTGAGGGTCAAGAAATCGACCTGATACGCTCAAGACATTTAGCCAATAAATAAATGAAATTTTGTTAAGAGTCTGGTCATTTATGGAATTGTAGTGTGTGTCGGTATGTACCCAAGGAGCAAAACCAACCCAAGGCGGATATTCATTTTTATTTTAGCCCAAATTTATATTTTGCATTGTTTTTAACCCTAACAATACTCCGTAATAATGCTCCGTAAAAGAAGAAAAAAAAAAAAAAAAGGGTAAATGAATTAGCCAAGTGGTGACATGATTCTGCTCAATGAAATATAACTGAATCCTGCTTTTACACGCCGTATTCAGATCCGGGTGTAATTTAAATTAGTTTTTTACATGTTTTGCCTTCTAATGCTTTAGTTTAAAGAGCTCTATCATTAAAATATGTATTTTTTAAAAATATAATTTAAGACTATATTATATTTAATATTTTTAATTTTATATTATTAATTTAATGTTATTATATTTTAATACTATTATATTACATTTTATTTTAATAATGTAAGCTATTTCAAACATGCCAGCCCATTTTTAAAAGCATTTGCTTATTTTCTAAATTATGTGAATTTTTAAACTGTTAGGTAAAAGGGAAAATGGTAAAATAGGTCAAATAGGTCATTTTTATAATTTTCTGTACATTTGCAAAATGAGCGAATTTTTATATTCAGAAAAAACAGTAGGAAAGAGTATGCTTGAATGAACTTCTAGATGTACATATTGCAGAAAGGTAATTTGACTTAATAAACATATAGTCGGCAGCGAAAGTATCCGAGCACTAGCCAATAATTCCGATGTCAAAAAAGTACACTTAATACTGTTTTGTTAAATAAATCCTTGTCGAATCATTTTCTTAGACTGACTAAGAACATGAATGAATAAGGATTTTTTTAACAAAGCAGTATTAAGAGTGCTTTTTTTATACAGGGATTATTGCTAGTGCTCGGATACATTTGCTGTCGACTGTAGACTACTCCTTGTAGAAAGTTGGAGTTGATATGTCCGGAAAAAAAAAAAAAAAACAGAAGTTGAAATCGTAACCACAGAAGCCATTAAGTAACATAGCAATAAGTAATGTTTTGGTGGACTCAATATTGCTTCTACAGTAGCGATGCTATAGCAAGCCATCTTCAGTAGACAACAGTACGATACAAGCTTCAACGAGAAACCGGCAACTCTGTCATCGATTATTTTCAAACTGTATTTACTACAGTCAGCAGCAAAGTATCTGAGCACTTGCAATAATCCCTATCTTAAAAAGTGTACACTTAATACTATTTTGTTAAATAAATCCTTGTCGAATCATGTTTTTAGTCTGTCTAAGAATATGATTCGACAAGGATTTATTTAACAAAATAGTTTTAAGTGTATTTTTTTGATATCGAAATTATTGGCTAGTGCTCGGATACTTTTGCTGCCGACTGTATAACGTCATTTAGAAAGATTTGTTTTGCAAGAAATTCTCAAACGTGTTAAAATGAACTGCAGTTGGAGGGAAAGGATGTTGCTCGCCAAATCGCGTGCCCTTTTGTGTTTTTGCGCCAAATATTCGATTGTACAGTCGGCTGCAAAATTATTCGAGCACTGGCCAATAATTCCTATATTTAAAAAGTACACTTAAGACTGTTTTGCTAAGTAAATCTTTGTCGAATCATGTTCTTAGACTGATTAAGAACATGACTCGACAAGGATTTATTTAACAAAGCTGTATTAAGTGTACTTTTTTTTTGGCAAGGATTATTGCTAGTGCTCGAATAATTTTGCAGCCGACTGTATTTTATTTTTTTGTAGACTTTTTAGTGGGATTCCGCCGATAAATTTGACTGATCTTTTATTACCCATGTAAGTAGTATCTCTGTAATTTTTTTCAAAATATTCTGAGTATGCGCTTTAAGGAGACCTTCCTTGTTAGTTATAATTATTTTATGCAAAAATATACTACGAATATGATAGATAAAATAATTTAGTTAAAACACCTACCTGTAAAAAACATTTACACTTCCACTTTATTTTACACAATTTTATTTAAATTCCTACACTGTCAAAAAAAGTCCTATTTGCTGCAGTTTGCTGCCAGAAATTTTCTGTAATTCAGAAAAATACGTTCTATCAACATAATTTTTCCATTGATAGAACGTATTTTTCTGAATTACAGAAAATTTCTGGCAGCAAACTGCAGCAAACAGAACTTTTTTTTGACAGTCTAACTGTTTGGATCAATGATTCCATCTTTGATCTAAATCTTTTTTATCTCTTTCCATTGAGTCGATTTTGCATACATATTCATTATCAATGGTAATGCAAATTGTGGTTTATAGAGGCTTTCATGTGTGTGTGGCAAGAGGAGTGGAAGGTGAGGCAGAATTTAGCGAAAAAAAATTATATTATAGGGTTTTGATTAAAATATCTTATACAAAGAATTATTGTCAATAATAGTGCAATATTCAATTAGGTTTTAGCAGTCTTTCAAGGGTGACCGGATCCCACGACAAAATATCTCTTTTATTAACCGACTTCAAAAAAGAAGAAAGGTTCTCAATTCAAACATGTTTTTTTTATGTTTGTTAGCGCATAACTTCTGAACGGATGCTCCGATTTTGATACTTTTTCTTTTGTTGAAAAGGTCTTGGTCTAAAATAGGTCCCACGTTTTTTTTAGATCTTTACGATCTAAAGAAAATACAGGGTGCCCAAAAAAATCAGTCCCAACTCTTTTAACTGCTAAACGGCTGCAGCTATAGTGATAAAAATGGTACGTAAGTATAGCAAAGTGGCCATGCAGTACAAGGTTAAACTGCTTGCAGAGCCACCTGGTGGAAAATAGCGGAGTTAGTGCTCCTATCTCGAAAACGGTTCTAAAGAAAAAGTTAATTACAAAGCTGAAGAGTATCACAGATTTAGTACAAAAAGATAGTTTAGACATTCATGCTAACGTTCCTATCTCGGAAACGGTTCAAGACAGGGGAGAAAAGTGAATTATAAAACTGCAGAGCATTATCGATTTCGTACAGTCGGTAACAAAAGTCTCCGAACACTAGCAAAAATTCCTATGTAAATAAAGTACACTTCATACGGTTTTGTTAAATAAATCCTTTTCAAATCATGTTCTTACACTGACTAAGAACAGGATTCGACAAGGATTTATTTAACAAAATCGTATGAAGCGTACTTTTTTCACACAGGAATTTTTGCTACTGTTCGGACACTTTTGTTACAGACTGTACGAAAAGTTAGTTTTGACATTGATGCTAAAAACACAAGGCTAAAAACGTGCATTATTTGTTCGCTATTTCTTACACTATACATACTTGAGCTACATTGCTCACGTTGTAGCGTAACTGGTGAGACATACGCTATATAGTTCAAAATACGGTTACTTGATAGTTTTTGTTTTGTTGTACAGATCTTGGTCTGAAGTAGGTCCCATTATAACACCTTTACAATCTAAAGAAAATAAAGCGCCATCTGGTGAAAAACAGTGGAATTAGCGCTCCTATCTCAAAAATGGTTCAAGATGGGAGAAAAGTTAATTACAAAGTTGAAGAGCATCTTCGATTTACTACGAAAAGACAGTTTTTAGTCATTATTACTAAAAATAGAACGCTTAAAACGTGCAGTTGTTTGTTCGCAATTTCCTACACTGTGCACACTTGAACTGCGTTACACACTTTGCAGCATAGCGGATGACACGTATACTCTGTGGTTCAAAGTACTGTTACTGTAAGCAGTCACATCGATTAGCGCAAAGTCGTTTTCAACCAACTTCAGAAAGGAGGGTGTTCTTAATTCGAGCTATGTGTTGTTGCTGGTGTTTGTAAGCTTATAACGTAAGAGATGCTCTAATTAATCGACTTCAAAAAGGAGGAGGTTCTCAATTCAAAGTGTATGTTTTTTTGATTTTGTTTTTGTTTGTTAGCTCATAACTTCTGAACGGATGATCCGATTTTGATACTTTTGTTTTTTTCTAAAGGTCTTGGTCTGAAATAGGTCCCATTGTAAGATCTTTACGATCAAAAGAAAATACAGGGTGCTCAAAAAAGTCAGTCCCGACTCTTTTAACTGCTGAACAGCTGCAGCTATAGTCATAAAAGTGGTATGTAGGTATAGTAAAGTGGACATGTGCTACGCGATTCAACCGCCTAAAGCGCCACCTGGTGGAAAAGAGTGGAGTTAGGGATCCTATGTCGGAAGCGTTTCAAGACAGGGGAAAAAAGTGAATTATAAAATTGCAGAGCATCATCGATGTAGTACGCAAAGATAGTTCAGACATTAATTCTAAAAACAGAACGCTTAAAACGTGCATTTGTTTGTTCACAATTTCCTATTTTGTGCACACTTGAACGACATTGCATATGTTGTAGCGTAGCGAGTGACATTTATGCTATGTAAAATTCAAAGTATGGTTATTGTAAGCGCTCACATCGATTAACGCATAGACGTTTTAAACCGACTTCATAAAGGAAGAGGTTCTCAATACAAACCATGTTTCTCGTTGTTGTTGTTGAAATTTGTTAGCTTATAACTTCGTAAGAGATGATTTAATTTTAATATTTTTTTGTTGTAATGATCTTGGCCTGAAATAGGTTTCATTATGATTTCGTTAAGATATAAACAAATTACAGGATACTAACAAAAGTCTGTTCTCACTCTATTCGTTGTAAAGTTCAATATATGTACCTAACAGAATTTTCGGTTACGAATACTGCGTATCCGTTCTTTACATTTCTAAAGACTTTTTAATTTAACGTATGTTCGTTCAACAGATAGTTTTTTGCTCATATCCGATAAAGGCAAGAAAAGTGACACAACTTAAAAATGCAGCATTTGAGAAAAATCAAATTAAAAATAACTTGACTAGAATAAAACTGGCACAACTGTCTCTCGAGTGGATAACTTTCTAGATGGAGATGTAACTTTTTTGTTCATATTGGGTGCATTTCATGTATTTTTCAGTGACATGATTTTTTCAGTAATGTCACTTTTCTTGGAAGTTGTGATTTGTGAAACTTCAGTCGAACGTCTTCTGATGCTCTGCTATATAAATAAGTTTTCACTGAAGAAAAATAAAATCTTTTTGTAAAAAAATAGAACCGACTCCAAAAAGGAACTACTATTCAAACAACTAAAAATGAAAGAAAATTGGCAGAAAATGGAACTTTAAATTACGCCTGAAAGTATAAAATAATTTCCTTCGCAAAACAATCTATAACACTACAATTAATCATAACTTTTGAAGTCGGCGAAAAATTAAATAAAAATTGACACCTTTATTCAATACAAAAATCAAATCCTATTCAAAATACATATCTCACATTGTTACCTGCGAAACGCAGCCGGAAACTACTTTGATTCAAGAAAACAAATAAGATTTCGTAAGCAGCAAAAGTTGGCGAAGATGCTGGTATCTGACGTACTTGGTGAAAGAAAAATCGCCAAAATTATCTGCCAAACATATTTAATTTCTTTTGATAAGGTATATCAAGAGAGTAATCAAGAGTGTGAAACAACACATCGTACAATATATATTATGAAAATATACATCTTGCATGTATATTTTTGCCTTACGTTTTGATCGCCAAATCCAAAAGCCATCAAGGATGATAGTTATCAAAGTTATACGGAATTTGCAAAGGAAACTCTAACTTCGTACAAACATAAATACCACATTGTGAAGAATGTTCACTGTTCTATGTAGATGCTACTAATGGACCAATTGTATACAGTGATAAAATAGTAAAAGAACATGAAAATGGATCATTCGAGACAACAGCATTTGTTGCTACCGATCTAAAGACAAACCTTTAAAAACTAATTAAATTTTATTTAATTTTGCGCCGACTTCAAAAGTTATGATTATTGTAGTGTTATAGGTTGTTTGGCGAAGGAAATTATTTTATACTTTCAGGCGTAATTTAAAGTTCCATTTTCTGCCAATTTTCTTTCATTTTTAGTTTTAGTTGTTTGAATAGTAGTTCCTTTTTGGAGTCGGTTCTATTTTTTTACAAAAAGATTTTATATCTCTTTGTGTTAATATAATAATCTCTTTGTGCTTTATATCTCTTTGTGTTGTTGTTGTTAAAATATCTCTTTGTGTTATAAGCATCATACGTAATTCTTTACACCTAATTTCAGAATTACTTTAATTGAATAATAATAATAATTATTATTATTAAAAAAAAAAAAAAAAAAAAAAAAAAGAAAGAAAAAAAATGAAATCGGATTTCCGTTTGCTCATAAAATCTGCTGTCTGAAAAGAAAATTCCTCAAGAGATAGTGGAATGAGACCTGCTCGAGTAGTGCAAAATCTGAAAGACCTATTTAAAGAAAACTTAAATTTAAGGAAATTAATTTTGCTAACCCGAGATTAGATCCAATTTTATTTTAAACTTAAGGGCTTAATAATTGAGCAAGACATTTTTTCATTCTGCATATTGTGTGAGTTAATCATAAAACATCGACTACTTGAAAATGTATAATAGAATTTGTTGTTCACTAAATAAGTGATTGAAACTAAAATTAAATTGATACAAAAAAAAAAAAAAAAAAAAAGTGCTCCAGAAATGGCCCCGAGATATTGCTCTCAAAGCTGGTAGAGGGGAAATTCGAGTTAGAACCTAGGTGACACTCGTCGGCTTAACTCTTTTACCGTTACAAACGGCTTTTTCCATTACTCGGCGCTTGAAATAAGAGGCTGGTATGGCAAGATATTAATTATTATTATTTCAAATAAATGATAGTTTTTTCTAGAAAATAAGATTACTGAATATCTGTAGTTTTAAATAACAAATTTTCATACTCCTACTTTACATGGTATTTATTTTATAAATTATTAAACAGATAACCTGGTAAACTACTACACGACTAAAGTGCCTGAAACTCGGTAAATACAGTTCTCAGATAAATACTGTTTACAGACTTTTCTGAACTCTTAACTTTTTCATTCAGATCATATGTTTGATTATTCTAGACGGGTCTTGCATCGATTATCATTTAAGTAAAATTTTATAACTGTTCATTTTTCTTTGGAATGCATTCAAATGTAATTTCGAAACAAATTAAATCACGCAGCTGTATGAAAAAAATAAATAAATAAAACAAACACACACACACACTTTTCATGTGCTGCTTGGAATTTTTAACGATTTTAACTATATTTAGTTTAATTAAACATAAGAGGAGATACTTTGTGCTGGTAATATAAAAGAAAATGAAACAACGTGAAAAAGACCACAAATTTGTGAAATTCAAAAATTAGCAAACGGCTGTTTCGAAACTTCTAAATTTCCATCATCAGTGTTTGTAGAATTTTTAAATTAATAAAGCATAAAAAATGAGAGAACAAGAAAAAAAAAAAAAAACGAAAAATCACCTGGAGTTTGCCAAGCAAGCGCAGTCCAAAGTTAGACCAGGAAAGGTAAGTTGTGCAATGTAATTTCAGTATATATGTAAAAGTTACGGTGATGTAGTTGAAAAGAGAACCAATGAAAAGCGTGGCACAAAAACACATTTGAAACGAGGGGAGGAAGGAGAAGAGAGGTGTTATATTTTTAAATAAATTGTAACCAAATTTTAGCAAAGCTTGGCGTGCCTGAGGGTTCATTTATAAGAGAATTTAAGTTTTTGTGGATATGGAAAGCTTCCCAGAAATCCAGAACGTGAACTGAAGATCAGAAAATTTAAAATTGTGATTATTAATTCAACTATGTTCAGCTATAGCAGAAGGATCAATAATTACATTTTTAACGTGGGTCTTGTGGTCACCCAAACGAAATTTAAAAGTTTGTTTGACATATGTATAAGGCGTGCCCAAATGAAAAGGAGACCTTAGCTGAAGCGGCGTTATATGAAATCCCAGTGAGTTAATGTGTTAGCCGATAGATGGAATGGTGGTAATGCTAGATGCACGTGCGTAGTTAACGACTTCGCATCAATATCCTCATTGCTGGAGAGTCATTTTCGAAGTTCGTTGCATGATGGATTCCTCAAGATCCGCACAACGAGATCGGCTGAGGATGAGCTCATACGGCAGAATTACTGGATCACCACTCGTGAAATTGCTGTTGAACTGTCGATGAGTAAAGGAACAGTGCATCACATAATCCACAAAAAGCTTGGTTATGGCAAAGTTTGCGCACATGATTGTCCAAGCATGTGTCAGAGAATGAGAAGACGGAGAGAATGGTGTTTGCCTGACCCATGTGCGGAGCCATCCACTCCTTTCCTACGCGCTGGGATGACAATTATTTATAGTTTTACTATTCCACATAAACTGTAATTATTATTGTAATTAAAATTTCTTCACATATAACGTTAGTCTCTTTTTTATTTGGGCACACCTTATACATAAGACCAAGTTACATTCACAAGTTATTTTATAAATGATCCATTTGGATAAATTATCAATTGGATCGTTGAGACTAGTAAATTTTATTTTATTGGATGGAGTATATACTACTATGAAATCGAATTTCTTGCGAATCTGAAAAACTTGATAGCTTAATAGGATAATATGGTTAGTCCCATGAAATTCTTGTTCAGATTCGGTTTAGCAATAGAATGCTTTTGTTTGACTAGTTTACAATATAATGAATCAATGCTATTAACGGAATAGCCACGATCAACAGCTACAGATTTGATGCAGTTTAATTCTGATTTTAATGAAATATCCGTAGAGCACGAGATATATATGTATTGAAAGCAGATAGCTTTTGATTGGTGGTTGGGGGGGGGGGGGGGGAGAAATAACGGTGATGGGGTAAACAAACTACAAAAGGTTTACAATAAACAGTGGTTTTGAAGGGAACAATTTTTATGGAAAACACGAACGTCAAGGAAAGAAAGTTGGCCACTAATTCCTTTTTCATAAGTAAATTGGATATGCTTATCCAGTGAATTTAAAATAGAAAGAATATTAGATTAATCTGTTTTATTTGGGTTTACTGTATAACCACGTTTCCTACGAGTAGCAGTGAGGACGAGCCCAAAGGCTTGGAGGGGTGCCAAATTGACCGACAGATTGGGATTTGGTAAACATCCAGTCATTCGGTATTCCCCTGTCGCTTATTTTCTTTCAATCACCCCTATTTTAACACTGGACACGTCCAGCTTGCTCTTGTGCAGAGGCTTCCATGGTCGCAAGAAATGTGGTTAAAGAATAATAATGCGAAGGAATCGTCAACATAGCGAAAATAAAATGGAAAATTCAAAAATTTAAAAAACTTTACTTCAAAGCAGTGCATGTATATGTCACTTGGGCTGAAGAGGGAACCCATGGATAAACTGTCAGTCATCTGATAAAAATTTCCATTGAATATGAAAGTATTTTGTGACAAACATGCTTTTGTGAGGTGTCTTAATTCATTAATTTCAAAATCAGTAAAGAGAAATTCATGGAGACGTTTATTAAGACAGTTTAGAGCTCCTTGAACTGTCACATTTGTAAAAAGAGATTTGACATCGAAAGAGACCATAATATGGTTTGTAGCATTTGTAAAATTTCGGAGTTTATAAACAAATACGCAGGAATTTTTTACATGTATACAAGTTGTTAGAAAGAAGAGGGAGGAAAAAAGGAAATAAGATGCTGTGCAAGTTTATAGGATGTAGTACCAATATTTCAAACAATCGGCCTGAAAGGATTTTTGGGAAGCTTCCCATATCCACAAAAACTTACATACTCTTGTAAATGATCCCTCAAGCACGACAAGCTTCGCCAAAGTTTGGCTGCAATGTATTTAAAAATATAACTTCTCTTTTCTCCTTCCTCCCCTCGTTTAATTTTTTTTTTTTTTTTTTTTTTTTTGTGCGATGCTTTTCATCTGCACCACCGTAACATTTACATATATACTGAAAGTGCATTGCACAACCTGCCTTTCCTGGCTCACCTTTCAATCGCGCTTGCTCTGCAAGCTCAAGGGGATTTTTAGTTTTTCTTTTTCTGTTCTTTCACTTTTCATGTTTTAATGTTTAAAAAAAAATTACCAGCACTGATGATAGAATTTCAGCAGCTCCAAAACAGCCGTTTGCTAATTTTTGAATTCCTCTTATTTGTGTTCTTTTTATCGTTATTTCATTTTTCTTTATATATTCATTTTTCTGGCTTCAAATATGAAAACAGTTTTTCTCTACCAGCTCTAGCTTTTTAGAATTAGTGTGGGGGAATCAATTGTATGCTTTTAAAATTCCTCTTACATATTATTGAATATTGCATTTAATTAATTAAGTAATTCATTTTTTTAAAACTACGGAAAAAAAAATGTTAGTTTCAATTAGAAGCTCTAAAATTTTACCCTCCACTACATTTGTCTGTCAGATGGTGACTCAGAAGGTCAAAACGATACTCATATCTAAAATTCCACGAATGAGACTTAGAGAATAATTGTTGATCTCATTTTGCAATGCAGTGGTTTATCAAGCACACGAGAGCTGATGTGCAAAAACTAAAATCCTAGTTGTTTCCTGCACATGAATTACACATATAATTAGTTTAAAGCATTCGGCAACAAATTGTAGGTTAAGCTGTGTTACCATTAATCTGGCTTTCATAACTGAATTTTTAGTGATAACCTTTTGCTACAAAATGGATAAAATCAGGTAGTGGTAGTGGTGAGTGATGAGTGGGTAAAGGCCGATTGTCGACGGATAGTCTGAAAGAAATGCCTTCCATGAAGGTCTTTTTAAGTGGTTGTAGCTCGTATTCAAGAAAGTTTCGGAGAAAACACGGAAAAGTTCGAATGGTTTGGCTGACGAGCTTGACTTGAGTGTAAGCAGTCAAGAGAAGGGAAATATTTTAGTCGAATGCGTTTTAGGCGAGGTATAAATTAAAATTTATGAAGAAGCATTTACATTCTCAAGTGTTTATAAATAAAATTTTTGGAGAAATCTGGCTTAATTCGAAGAATTAAAATACTCTAATGCAGGTGGATGCATTAGAAAAACAATGAGTGGAGATTTTTTTTTTTAGTTTTTTAAGTGATTCCTTTTGTAAAATATGTACTCATGTACAGAAAGAAAACATTATTTTGTGTAAAATGACATCTTTGTGCGATTTGTTTCTTAATATTCTCAACCAAAGACGGATGTTCAATTTTATTATTATTATTATTATTATTATTGTCGTTATTGTTGTTCTTGTTATTATTAAAGATAGTATACATGCATCAAAACTGGTTAATTAAATGTAGACTTATTTAAATAATGAAAGAGACTGAAGCATTACAAAACATTGCAAACAATTTAAATTGTTTTATAGTTGAACATTAAATTAGTTTGAGAAAGAGGCATCAAACATCGCCTAATTAAAAATTCTTTTATCTGAAGTATTTTTAATGGTGGTCGCAGCGTTCCTATATTTTTACGTGCGTTTTATTATTTTTTCATCATTATTTAAGAACAGCAATTTTTTAAGTAATGTTATAGCCTTACATCCTTCATTTCTTTCTTTCTTTTTTTTTTAATAGGGGTGACAAAATGATAAAATGTATACGTGAAAATAAAGGAACGTTACGATCCTTGTTTAAAAACGTATTATATTATTTTTTATACTACTGTTTTCGAAATCTTTTACTATAAACTTCCGATTTATGGGCGAAAACGTGTGTTTAATCTATACATGTAATAAGATGTTTGTGTGTGTGTGTGTCATTGTGTATGTATGTCCGGAGCATTTTAGGAAAACGGCTGATCGTAGAACTACACAAATTTGCATGGAGGTTCGTAATGACCTTTCCTGATGCACCTCGAAGCCTGATTTTCGAGGTTTTGATTAGTTTTCTTTTAATTAGAAGTTTTTTCTTTATTGAAATTGGATTTTGCCACAGTGTTTCCGTGTCGCGCTAAAAAACAAGGCGTTGCCATTTGAAAGTAAATCTGAACTATTCCTTATATCGGTCAATGGCTCAGTCGGTTAAAGCGTCAAATTGTTAATACGATGGTCGTCGGTTCGACAATCCGTGGTGGATGTGTTACTTTTTTTGCAGATAATTAATAGATAAGAAGTCAATTGTAAAAGAAAACATTTCATTGTCGACACAGTATCCTAAGAAATTTTGATTAGATTTTTTAAAAGCTTTCTTTTAGTTACTAAAACGTACAAAATAAAAATTTAAGTAAAAAAAAAAAAAAAAAAAAAAAAAAAAAAAAAACACCGGAGCCCTAAAAATTATAAAATAAATATTTATTCTTGAAGAGATATGGCTATATAAAAAATCAACGTCTCATCAATAAGTAAATTTTAAAGAAAAATATAGATGTTTCACTTTTGCGAAAGATGAAATATTTTAACTAATCAAAATATTTTAAAAAGCATTTAAGAACAACATTCGAGATTCTTTTTATATTTGTTAGATTTTTGATTATTTTTGATTATTATATTATTATTTTTTAATTGATTAAAATATAAAAATAATTTCCTTATAATAGCTTGAAAATTAGCCATTTAAATATTAGTTTTAAATTTAATTGTTGCCAAAAGAGTTTTCCAATTCATTGTTTTCAACAAATAAATAAATAAATAAATAAATATATTTTCACGCGAATAATGAAATTTTGCTACTGAATAATGAAACTAAAATATTTAAAAGATGTTAAGATACAGTCATCTTTGAAATCGTAGTTCATTAAAAAAATAAGAAATCTACCTTTCGCCGCTAAATACCCAAACTGAAGTACCGGAAATAGACTTTACTACAGGCAGTGGTAACCTGGATCTGATGCAGTGCGGGCAGAAAAAGACCTGCCGTAGGCTGCAGATACCCGAAACAAGGTTTAGGGCGATTTCAATGTAGGTAATTTCTTTTTTCTTTTTTTTAGTTTTTATTTATAATGTGATATAAAAAATAAACAGTGATTCAATCCTTTTGGAAAATCATTTAAATATAGTGACCAGCGAAGCGGTCGTAGCCTGCTAGTATTCAATAAACAAAAGAAGCAATAAATTTTAAAACAAGTACTTCGTTTGACTGAAGTCTTTATTTTCAGTTCATGATACAAATGTAAAATTACAAGAAGAAATGAAATACACCAGGAAGCACAGTTTTCTAAAATGTTTTAAAGAAAAAATGTTTTATATCTCTGTAGAAGATGAAAATCATTATTTTCATACGAAACATTTTCTAAAATGCTTCATAAATACTTTAAAAAATCTTGTTCTGCAAAGATTATAATATTTTTAGAGGAAAGAAGTACTAAGGCAGCGCGTGATTTATGTCCTCCTTACAATTAACTTGTTTAACGCAATTTTATTTGCGAAAAAGCACGTAATGCATATTTAAAAGTAGAATGTCTTTAACCGTTGTTAAAATATAAATCTCCTTATTAGTTACAAATAACTTGACAGACTTAAATTATGGTGGAAATAGCACATATTTTCATATACATAATATATTCGTGAATATATACATAATACAACGTGAAACACATTATTTAAAGTAAGAAAAAGTAACCAAATCTAATAATAATTTGGTGTGCCTTGCCTTCTTGCGAAACAAGAGAAGTTCTGAAATTTAAGTTCGAGTCCCTTTACAAAACAATTCATTTTTCTTTTCAGCAACAAAGCTATGTTCCACATCTTTTTACATTTAAACGGTCATTTATATAAACCATATTTTCAAACACCTCAGTTCCTGAGCTCGAAAACAGCTGTTATCTCTAGATGTGCGTTTCTAGTTCATTTCAACTTGATATTTCTTTTTACATAAATTACTTTCACAGCATGTTTAGCGATCTAGCATCCACATCGGTAAGCTCCTGATGTTAATTGTTTATTTTGATTAAGATCAGCTTTTTCCCATTGCAACCTTTCCATTTCATCAAATTTACTAGCCTAAAAAGAAAAGGGAAATATATATCGAAAATGACAATTAATATTTGTAATTCTAACTATCATTATCAAAAATTGAATTTACTGATTATAATAAAATATTAAATATATTGTAAGTTATAAACTGCATTTTTAAAAAATAAATTTAAAAAATTGTAATAAGCAACAGTCCAAAACGATCATTCTGGGAAATATTTCTACCTATTAATTTGGTGTTATCAAAATAAAATACGAAATCCATCTTTTAAATAACTTGTCAAATTTTAAAACACTATTATACATTAAAAAAAAAAAAAAAAAAAAAAAAAAAAATGTGAAACAATGAACTATACACAAATTATTAAACCTTAATTAACCAAAATTTCGTTCATATTGTTACAACAGATTAATTCTCTTTCTTGCATCAATTATTCTGTTGCAGTGAAAGTACTTTTAAAGGCAAATTAAAAATAAAGAAACAGTTCATCACTTTCAGAGAGGCCAGGCTTGGTGACAAACTTGGCGACTTGGCGACAAAATTTGTTGAAAAATAGTAGTTTAGGGTTCCCAAAGTTACGAAGCTCTCCGATGTAGGGGTGGCCGGGCGGTTCCTGCGCTGAAAGCTTGTGAATGTGAAGTTCCGAGTTTGATCCCAGGTCGTGCTCATTGACCTAGCTGTTCGGAGTTTTGAGTGTTTTTCTCCGAAACTCGCGTAAATATGAGTTAAGGCCCCTTAAAAAGATCCTCACGGAGGGCTTTCTAACTCTAGGTCTTGAACCCTAGTATAGTCAATTGGCCTTAAGCCCTCCAACCAACCAATGCACTGAAGCCCAGATATCAAACTTTCCATGGGTTTCTGAATAAAACTACCACCAAGCCCATCGCCAAAGGGTAAAAATAGGAGTGAGTTAACTTCTGCGAAGAAAGTGAAATCACTGCGAGTCAGTGTTGTTCAGAGATTTATTCTGAGCGATTGCACTTTGGAAACTGTTCTCCAAGCGACTGAACTTTGTTCGTGAGTTCTGCTCTGGAGTATTTGACGTTATTTGCTTTACTCCTGTAAGAAACTGTTTGCTTTACTGTTGACCGTTTTCTTGGACTGTTTCTGGATATTTCCCGAAACGTGACTTTTGTGGTACGAGTGACAGCTTCATTGGACTGCTACCAGAATATTTGGCGAATTAACAGTATTATAGGACTGTTTCGAGACTATTCGTTGTACTTAAAGTTTTGTTGTACCGATTCGAGAAGTTACGTTGAATAAAGAGCATTCATCGACTAGAAACTAACATTATTTTTCGAACTACTTTCTCATACAAGAAAGTCGACAAGTGTTTCATAACATTTGGCGCCCAATGTGGGGCAGTTCGAGTGAATGCCAGCAACTACAGTCGGCAGCAAAAGATCGAGCACTAACCAGTAATTCCGATATCAAAAAAGTGCACTTAAAACTGTTTTGTTAAATAAATCTTTGTCGAATCATGTTCTTAGACTGACTAAGAATACGACTCGACAAGGATTTATTTAACAAAGCCGTATTAAGTGTACTTGTTTTAGAGAGGGATTATTGCCAGTGCTCGGATACTTTTGCTTCCGACTGTAGAAGTATGTCTCACGCAATGGAGAAACTTCTTGAAACTTTAATTGTATGATTTGACCAGTTGTGAGAGGAGATGAAGGGAATGAAAGCTGGACAACAAGAGATAAAAGACCAGACGATTGCCAGACTACACAAGATAGAAGTTAGACAAGATGAACTGATAAAAAGATCAAAACCTGAAGAGAAGAGAGGAGAGCTGGACGAGAGGAGATGAAAGCCCGATTAGATAAGATAAAAGTCGGAAATGATCAACTGAGAGAAGAGATGAAACTTGGATTAGATAATATGGAAGCCGGACAAGATCAGCTGAGACAGGAGATGAAAACCGGATGAGTTTAGCTGAGAAGAGAGACGGAAGGCGAACGATCAGTTGAGAGCGGAGATTAAGGCCGTACAAGACAGACTGAAAGATGTTGATGATAGCCCAAGTGGAGGAGACTTCGATGCCTTGAAAACCCTGAGCAAGACTCAAGAGCATTTCATCTGGAACCGACTTTGAAGTGATGAAGAAAAATGGTCTAGGATATGTCATGTATGTAAAGAAAGAAAGGAATCGAAAACTCGAAGTAGAGGACGTTTGCAGTGCTATAATATTCGTGCTACTTTTCAGAGAATCGCTATGGACTTATTAGGATCGTTACCTGAGACGTCTAAAGATAATCCATATATTTTTGTGAAAATGAACTATTTCAGAAGAAGGTTGAAGCAATTTCTATGTAGAACAAGAAGCATCAGCTGTTACAGATATCTTGAAATACAAAAGACGGACGATGCCTTTGCATCCTGAGTCCGATGGCATGCTTCATCTGTATCTGTTCATTTACGATAATCGAACTGACTGGGACTTCGTTTCTTTCTGCCTACTTATAAAAGTGCTCTGCGTGAAACCTCGGGATGGACACCTACCGAAATGTTGTTTGGACGAAAACTTTATTTGCCTTGTGGCATCCTGTTTGTGCGACCATGCGATATGCCTTCCTCGCCTAATGACTACCTACAAGATTTAGAGGCACGTTTGGAAAACATACATGAGTTCCCTAGAGAAAGGATTAACCTGGTCAGCTATCATACGAAGACACACTACGAGATAAAGGCAATTGGAAATCCTCTGAAGGAGGGAGACTAAGTGTGGTCTTTGACCGAAAGCGCCGAAATGTACAGTGTCCAAATTTACAACAGAAACATTACGTCATAATTAAGAAAGTGAACGCTGACATTGTGATGATACAGAAATCGTCATGTAGTAAGCTGAAAGTGATACACATCAATTAGTTTGCTTCATACCGTGCACCAAATCATAAAAGGCTGTAGATACACTGCCCGGGACGCGCAGTCTTCGAAGAGGAGTGCAATATTACAACGGATTAAGCCCTTTCCCTGCATCAATTGTTTTGTTGCAGTGAAAATAATTTTACAGACAAAGTGAAAATAAAGAAGCAGTTCATTCATTTTCAGTAAGGTTAGCCTTGGCGACAAAACTGACGACTTAGCGTCCAAATTTGACGAAAAATAGTAGTTTAGGGTTCCCTAACTTTCGAAGCTCTTCTGTGCACAGGAGCCTAGATCTTGACCTTTCATGTACTTCTGGATAGGATTACCGCTAAGCCCCACCATCAAATGGTATAAATGAGGAGCAAACCTTCAAACCGTGTTTTCTACTTCGGATAAAATTTTTCAGACAACACAAAAACTGATAAAATAAAATATAACTAAACTTAAAACCTACTCATCGTTTGTTTAGATGTATTAATAGATACTAGGAAAATATGTAGACATATCTAGGAAGATGTGCAAAGATATTATTTTTGTGTTAAGTTTAAAGAAAAATCACTAACTCCGTTTTTTTTAAATTTTGGAGAAAACACAGTTTGAATATTTGTTCCTTAAATAGGAGTGAATTGAATTATGTGGAGAGAGTGAAGTCACTGCGTGTCATTGCTGTTCAGAGAGTTATTGTGAGCATTTGCACTTTGGAAACTGTGCTCTAAACGACTGAACATTGTTCGTGAGCTAGTGAAAATTTCTGCTCTGGAGTATTTGATGTTATTTGCTTTACTCCTGTGGAACAATTGACTGTTTTATTGGACTGTTCCAGAATATTTTTTGAATAGTGATTTTTGCGGTACGAGTGACAGCTTCATTAAACTGCTACCAGAATATTCGACGAACTAACAGTATTATTGGACGGTTTCGAGAATATTCGTTGTAATTATAGTTTTGTTGTACTGATTCGAGAATTTATGTTGAATAAAGAGTATTCATTGACTAGAATCTGAATGTTTTTTTACGAACTACTTTATCACACAAGAAAGTCGACAAGCATTTCGTGACACTATCATCACAAATATTCAATGTCGTTTCATCTCGTAACACGATGCGCGTCTCTTCGCCTATCCTATACCTACACACCAATATTAATGGATATAAATGAATTTGTATTGCAGTTATTGAACTGAAGTTTCTGCCTGCAGAGACATATAAAAATGTTTTCAATACATTCCCAAAGAAATAAATTAATAACTCGATGTCTGAAAATCGCGAAGGCCATGAGAACAATTTTAAAATGTTCTTTGTCTAAACCGGTATCATGCTTCCCCATACCTTATGGCAAATGCTAATTTTAATATTTTGATGTGCATTTGGATACTTATCCTTTCATACATGTTTCCTTATTACATGAGTAATACTTTTTTGAAATGAATTCGCACGTGTCATTTATAATTATACTGCAGAACAACACACGTATCACACTGTTTTAGTTAACTTGTTGAACATAAACATTCATAAAATATCCCTAATTCTTGGATTACTCCCTTGAGAATAAACTTAAACCACACAGAACATTTTTTTAAATATACAATTAATAATATTACAATCATTCTTACTTGAATTATTCTTACATGTCATTCAATGGCGTTCATTTTAATGGTAGCTTAATATTGCAGAAAAAGTTATAAATCAAATTATTATATGAAGATCTGTAAAATGAGCCTTTAGTTAAGCAAAGAAAAAAAAAAAATGCCTCACTGCAAGAAATTTTGTTATTAGTAGATTTCGGAAAGACGTTTCTGTAAATTTTGGAACTAGATTGGCTTCTAATGGGTTTTTCTTCATTTCAGGGATATAGTGGAAGTTTACAACATTGCTGGAAGCATCGCAGCTTTAACAATCTAATACATTTTCCCTTTAATAATAAATAAACAATTTAAATTGCGTAAACAATAACAACAAAAAGAATTAATTAAACAAATATTTAATTCAATGTTGATTAAAAAATTATTTCAAATAGTAGAAAAATTTATTATCATCTATATTATTATAAGATCATTATTAGATAAAAGGCTAAACGACCATTAGAACAGGTATAATTAAGCTTCACTATAGAGTTACATTTAACTCATAAAAAAAAAAAAAAAAAAAAAAAAAAAAAAACTGAAAAAGATAATTTCACCGTAATAATGTGATGACTTTGTTCATGGAAATAAATTTAAGCCAAAATGCTATTGCTTGAATTGAACCATTTTCAAACTTTCAAATTAATAAATCTCCTTTAAAACTCTTTATATTTTTAGTATAGTGAAACAATATTACTACCTTTTTAAATTTCTCGTAAGGTAACATTGCATATCAAGCTACATTATTTCAAAATTCCGTAATATTAAAATCAAAATCTGTATGAAGAATTTCATTCTCAGATACCAGGTTTTACTTATATGAATTTAGAAAGTGTTTTTAATCATTAAAAAAAATATTATGTTGATCGAAAGAACGAAGCAAAACACACTCATGCATAAGTTAAAGGCAAAATTGTAATTATGGTTTTCTATTAGAAGATATTAATTAATAAAAATTATGTGAAGTTGAAATTTTAATAACAACTAGCTGGAACCCGTCGAATTCGACGGTTACTTTATTGACTGAAATGTTTAAAAAAATGTCGCATCACTATTTACGACATTTCACTTAAAAAAAGAAATTCGGAAAAATGCTTATAAATAGAAATGAACCTTAAATTTTGTATGATTTCATATCTTTAACCCGATTTTGCTTGAATTTCTATTTTTAAATAAAAGCATCGCAAAAAAAAGTAATTAACTGTAACAAAAACATTACCTCAAACTAAACAAAACTCCGATTTGTGACCCCGAGGCCTGCGGCAGCGCATACGCCGGTCGCTAATAACATAAAAAAATTAACCTGGAACTGAACGAACCCGCTCGGTGTTACCCAGGCCCATGATACCTTAAATGAACCTTAAATTCATACGATTTTATATCTTTAACTCAATCTTGTTGGAATTTCTGTTTTTGAATGAAAGCATCACGAAAAAAATTACCTCGAACTGAATGAAACTCTGCCTTGTGACCCCGGTGCCTGCAGCAACGCATATGCGGGCCCCTAATGTAAAAAAATTTTTAAAAATTAATCTGGAACCGAATAAACCCGCCCGGTGTTGCCCGGGCCCATGATAATAACCTTAAATTTGTAGGATTTCATATCTTTAACTCGATTTTGTTTGAATTTCTATTTTTAAATAAAAGCATCGCAAAAAAATAATCAGCTGTAACAAAAAAATTACCTCAAGCTAAACAAAACTCTGATTTGTGACCCTGAGGCCTGCGGCAGCGCATACGCCGACTACTAATAACATAAAAAAATTAACCTGGAACTGAACGAACCCGCTCGGTGTTACCCAGGCCCATGATACCTTAAATGAACCTTAAATTCATACGATTTTATATCTTTAACTCAATCTTGTTTGAATTTCTGTTTTTGAATGAAAGCATCACTAAAAAAATTACCTCGAACCGAATGAAACTCTGCCTTGTGACCCCGGTGCCTGCAGCAGCGCATATGCGGGACGCTAATGTAAAAAAATTCCTAAAAATTAATCTGGAACCGTATAAACCCGCCCGGTGTTGCCCGGGCCGCATACACGGACCGCTAATTACATGAAAAAATTCCCAAAAATTAACCTTGAACCGAACGAACGGGGCTTATGGTGATGGTGATAGGGTAATTTGTAAATATTGGGTTAGATTTTCACAATTTTCTAAAAACAGCAAGGTATGTGTGCATTATTATTATTATTATTATTATTATTTGTTATTATCTTCTTTCTTTTACTTAGTTAAAGTTTATACTTTGAATTCTAGAGTATTGTAATAGTACTGAAAGATTTGTTCCTTTCCTGTTAACATTTGTATACGTTTATATGAAATGTTAGTGTTAAAATTTTACTATTAGCACTTTTTAATGTTTTGTGTGCATGTAGTATATTCAAAATGTTAGATTATTACAATTTTCGCGAAATTGCACCTGATGAAAATTGCATCGAGCTTCATCAATATTTCTGTATTACACCGAAAATAAGTATTTTTATTTTTAGTTACTCCCATTATTTACTTCGTTTATTTTTGAAATCTTATTATAATAGTATGAATAAATTAAATCTAAAGTGATTATTTTATGTATATATACTTGTAGCGTATGAATTTCTTTTTGTATTCTTGGACGCTCTCAACACCCCTGCTTAATGTAGATTATTTTTTGAAATAATGATAATGCACAAACCAATTTCCACCAGGTACAATCTCACGATTATTGTAAGCATATATAATTTTTGAACTAAATAAAATATAGCTGCAGTAGAAAATAAAATGTAAACAATAACATTTTAAATAAACACATAAAAAGCAGAAAAAAAAGTAGAGTTTCAAGTGCTATATACACAATACTCTAGATCTCATACAAAGGCGTAAACTTTACACATAGAGGAATAAATAATGCATATAGGACACCTTATTGTGTTTGAAAAAAAAAAAAAAATAATAATAATAATAATTAAGTGGGATATTTTAAATTTCTTTTTAGAGAATTACAATTGCAAATTAAACAATTAAAAAAAAAGTCAAATGTTAGTTTTCTTTCCCTTTTTCTGACTAAGAAGAGGTACTTCTTCAGTATTCAGGATCTAAATTTTCATAAGAAACGCAGAAGGAATTGCTCATGTTATTACTTAATCTCTTTTAAAATTTATTTTCAATTTTATTTTGAGCATTCAAAAAGTGCAGTAACTGGAATAACTTAAATTATTTAATGTATAATCATCGCAATTTATAGCCTTCACACTTCGTAGTTGTTTGTTGTTATAATACACACTTCATATATCCTCTTAACAGATATTTATAATTAAGAAGTATTTTGAAATAATTACATAATATATCCTTATTTTTTTTTTTCCTTTTTTAATCAAGAAATTTTATAGAAGTTTTAAAAAAAAGATCACTACAGGCTTCAAAGCAATTAATGTATTACCCAACTGAACTAAAAAATTGATGAAATACTCATAGAGCAATGTGAAAAAATTAGGGCGAAATCCCCCTTATGATATATTTTTGAGTGAGACTTTCCAAAATATTCAAAGATTCTCGCAATAACACCCTCTAATCTAATAGGAACCTTGAATTAACTGCGCTTATCTGTACATCGTTGAATGAAATACTTTGATTTAAATTAAATTCTGAAAAATAATTCAATGGAAAGTAAATCAAATGTGATAGATACTTAAGTATGTTAGCATAATTTGTGAACCAAAAATGGTTCGCAGCTTAAAGAGTTAGGTACCAAACATAAATATTTTAGAGAATTTTCCAATCCTTATTATATATTCAATCCAGGTTTATGAATATTTAAAGTACAACCATAATTTTAAAAACCTAAATTTACAGAAGTCATGTCAGTGAGTACAAAAGAAAGAGCGTTTGAATTATATTTTACAGAAATAAAAATATTAAACGTAAAATTAATGATAAATTCGGGATGTTGCATTATGACATAGGCTGGCGTACCATTGAGTTATTTTGAGTTGCAATTTTTTTTTTAATACTACATTTGCCTTGAAATTGCTGTCATTTTTGGTTGACCACCCTCCGCCCCTCTAAAAGTAATAAGTAAATACTTTTTACATTCACTAAAAACAGAACTTAAATTAGTACGACAGGACTATCCTTCCATATAAAGACATGCAGTCACTGTATCTCATTCTCTAGCATAGGTAACTTTATATATATATATTATTAGGCAAGCATAAAATTTGTGGTACACTTTTAACATATTAATTATGGAAGTAGAGGGTTGAAAATGGTATCATTCGAAAGGTATGGTTAGCCAGATGTGCAGAATAGAAAAATTATTTATCTGTTAAGAGGATATATGAAGTGTGTATTATAACAACAAACAACTACGAAGTGTGAAGGCTAAAAATTGCAATGATTATGCATTAAATAATTTAAGTTATCCCAGTTACTGCACTTTTTGAATGCTCAAAATAAAATTGAAAATATAAAAAAAGCACTGGAAACTCTACTTTTATTTTTTTTTCTGCTTTTTATGTGTTTATTTAACTGCATCTATATCTTATTTAGTATATTCAAAAATTATATATGCTTACAATAATCGCGAGATTTTACCTGATGGAAATTTGTTTGTGCATTATCATTATTTCAAAAAATAATCTACATTAAGCAGTGGATCGTCCAAGAATGCAAAAAGAAATTCATACGCTGAAACTTATAAACATAAAATAATCACTTTAGATTAAATTTATTCATACTATTACAATACGAATTCAAAAATAAAAGAAGTAAATAATGGGATTAACTAAAAATAAAAATACTTATTTTCGGTGCAATACAGAAATATTGATGAAGCTCGATGCAATTTTCATCAGGTGCAATTTCGCGAAAATTGTAATAATCTAACATTTTGAATATACTATATGCACACAAAACATTAACACATCTTTCAATACTATTACAATACTCTAGAATTCAAAGTATAAACTTTAACTAAGTAACAGAAATAAGATAATAACAAAAAAAAAAAAAAAAAAAAAAAAAATAATAATAATAATAATGCATAAAAATAAAACCTTGCTGTTTTAAAAAAATCCATCACCGTAAGCAAGCCACGAAAGTTAGTCACTTCATGACGACGCCATTAAAATAAAACACGAACGGAAACGACGGTCTTTACGCTTAAGGAAAGGAATCGACCCTGCTTCGGTTGCTTCCTATTGGTTCAAAGTAAAACGTGTACGTTTCAGCTATTGGTCTCCGATTGCGTTTAAGGAAAGGAACAGCCTTCGCGCATGCTCAAATCGGGCGATTTTGGTCTTAAGGAAATAGCTTTGTGTTTTAATGTATAAGATTTTCTTTTCTTATTTCTTTCTTTATTTTTATTTATTTTCTTTTGTTTATTTTTTTATTTTTGAAATATGTTATATTTTAAAACTGAGAATAAGATCTTAAAAAAAAAAAAAAAAAAAAAAAAAAAAAAAGAAACTTTCTCCCCCTTTTATTTACATTATTGTAAAACACGAACTTCATTTTCACTAGAAGAAGCTTCCCTCCTGTTCCTCTTTGGTGCTGGGACTGCGCTAGGGTCCTGTGCCTGGGAGAAAAGTGCTCTCCGTAGGTGGGTGGGTAGGGGTTGTTTTTCTGAAGGATCCATATTCGGAAAAATGTTTCAGATAAAACTATGAAAAAGTCCAAACGACTAAGCTGACGAGTGCAAACTGGGTTCGAACACGCCACCTCATGTTTATCATCTTCGAAAGCAGAACTCTCTCTTTGAATAAAAATCTGTCATATTTAAGAAGTCGACTGCCGACTGTTGCTGAGATATAATTGTATACTTGCATAATTTCACGGCATTAAATAATATTACATGTTACATATTTTAGCGCTCTTGTGTAAATATTAGACACTATTAGAATTGATTATTTGTATTCTGTCTAATAATTATTCATTTAATGTTTAATCTACTTGTGATTAAAGAAAAAGTCAGATTACTTTTTTGATTTCATGGTATTAGATAATATTAGATGTTATTTGATTTAAGATTCTTGAGTATTGGTTAGATGCCGTTAGAATTAATTATTTTTCAATTCAAGCTAACAATCAATTGATTTAATATTTAATCTATGTGTGATTAATGGAAAAAGACAGATTGTTTTTTCTGTGGATCTATCTATATCTATCTATATATATTATCGATATGTTCTTGCGTGTGCATCGTAAGTGGTTGTTAAAAAATGTAATAAGTACAAGACTTTGAATAAACACCATAAAATGCAATAAACTCGCAACGATTGTTTCGGGTCGAAAAGCACACGACCCTTCGTCAGGCGAACAAAGTAGGCACAAGTGCTGGAATCAAAGCGACAACGCCTGTACTGATTACATTAAAACACCAGTTCTGTAGTGCTGCCTTATTATTGTTAAAGAATGAGTTTTTCAATAATTTTAAAATTATTGATTACAAAAAAAAAAAAAAAAAATCATACATTTAAAAATTTTGCAAAATTTTCGATGTTTCATTATTCAATAGCACAAATATCAGTAATTTGAGAGGCCATGATATTAGAATATATGTGAAATATGCACTATGTAATAGTTTATAAAATGAATAAAAATTTGTGTGGTTTAAATCATATTTAATATTGTTACATTTTCAGTTTTCACATGAGATCTCTGTAAAAGAAAATGCTTAGAGCATTTATAAGGTTAAAGAAAGCATTAAGAATAGAGAATTTAAAATTCAAAACTTTTTATTTCTTCTGTCTGATAATATATATATATATATATATTTTTTTTTTTTTTTTTTTAACGAAAAAAAAAAAAATTATTTTATTTTTATAAATTTCTAAATGGATTTGTTATAACTCAATAAACTCTTACATGGCTTTTCCTAGATTTAGGCCTCGCATTGTTCCTAAAATTTTACGCTCATTTTATTATATTGTCACCACTCTTTTTAAAACAATACTTTTTCACGTAATACTTTAGCATTAAAACAATACACATGCCTCGCAGCGTTCCTAAAACTCTATGCTCATATTATTATTTATACTGTTACCACAATTTTAAAACAATACTTTTAAACATAATATTTTAGCATAAAAGCGCTAAAAAATATTCAAGAAAAATTTGTTATTTACGGTAGGGGATCGTGGGGCAGATTGTAACAGTTTTCGGATAATTAAGTATATTTTGAAATGTATTTACGTTTTCCTGTTGATAATTGCGGTTTTCCATAACATGCATCTTCATCTATCATATTCATTAAAAAAAAAAAAAAAAAACACTTTCGTTAATTTTGCTAATTTTAGCACAATTTTTTTTTTTCAAAATTATTTGCCTGTTACAATTTGCCCCGGATTTGGGGCAAATTGTAACACACGTGGGGGCAAATGTAACGAATACAAAGGGATGGATGGATGGATGGATGGATGGCTTTTTATGGCACAAAGTCCACAATGGGACATGCTGCGCCAAACAAAAAAGGGTTAAACAAAATTTAGCCTCTGGATGGGTTTACCCATCCAGTTTGTCATTAACACAAATTAAAAACGAGTAGGTAAAAGGTAAAATCAAAGTCATAAAAAACATTGTGGATAATAAAAACAGATGTAAAATGTAATGAACAGTGTAGATAATAAAAACTGATGTAAAATGTAATGAACAGTGTAGATAATAAAAACTGATGTAGAATGAGATGAAGAGTGTAAATAATAAAATCAAATGTCATAGTAAAAACCAGCGTCTTTTAAAAAATTTGTCAAATGATAATGAGGTGAACTACCTAAAAGGTTCGTCAGGTTTGGGGAGGATGAATTAAAATATTGCCGATACATATGACGAAGGCAAGGACAGTCAGTGAGAATATGGCGAATGGTAAGTGTATGGTAGTGACATTTGGGACAGGTCGGCTCCGCCTGTCGAAGTAATAAGTACTTATGAGTAAGCCTAGTGTGCCCAATTCGTAGACGGCTAATAAGTACATCATATTTCCTAGGAGTAAACGTTGGCCAGATTGCAATTTGAGGTTTAATATCATGTAATTTGTTATTAATTTGACTATTCCACTCCCTTTGCCAAATATCTCTGAAATAGCTCCTGAGGCTATGCTTAACATCGTCATAAGGAATAGGACAGTTTAAAAAAATGGAAGCTTGCTTTGCGGCCTTGTCTGCTATTTCATTGCCTTTAATACCAACATGTCCAGGAACCCAACAAAATAAAATACTGAATCCCCTTTTTAGAAGGTCGTTATATGTTTTTAAAACAAACATAAAAGAAAGAGTGCAAGAGATAGAAGAAAGAGAGTCAAGAACACTCTTTGAGTCCGTATAGATAATGAATTTTTTGCTGCAGTGAGACGAAATAATGTTTAAAGCTACCTCAACTGCAAAAAACTCTGCAGAAAAAATGGAAAAAGAGCTTGGGAGTTCATAGCTATACGTGGTGTTGCCAGTGACGACACCACAGCCAACTTTATTACTTCTCTTGGAGCCGTCAGTAAAAATCTCGACATAGTCCTTATATTCAGAGCGATGAGATGAGAAAAGTGCTTGAAACATGGAAGCATCTGTGTTAGATTTGTCAAACCCCTTAAATGGATGAAGACAGGAAATTGGCTGGAAATTCCAAGGTGTCATGTTTAAAAGAGACCGAGGACGAACTTTGGTATGAATGTGAGAGGTGCCAGCAAGAAAGTTCTTAATTCTAAGAGCGAAATGTGGGATGCAAGACGGGCGATTCACATAAAGATTATGATCGTTGGTATTTAAAAGTGAATGAAGAGGATGATTAGGATGTGAGAGGACGCGAAAGTACAATTCACATGAAAGTCTTTGTCTGATGTCAGTGAGAGAAGGCTCCACACAGTCAGCATATAAACTAAGCACAGGAGAGGTGCGAAAGGCCCCTGAGCATATCCTAAGTGCACTGTGATGGGTTGTGTCTAGTTTTTTAAGATAAGAAATAGGAGCAGACCCATATACTTCACAGGCATAGTCTAATTTTGAACGGATAACAGAGTGGTAGATTCTCAATAAAGAAATGCGATCTGCACCCCAAGAAGTGTTTGATAGTACTTTTAAAAGATTTAATGTTTTTTCGCATTTTGTCCTTAAATATGATATATGAGATTTAAAATTGAGTTTTCTGTCAAAAATTACACCCAAGAATCGAGCAGAGTCAACAACAGAAATAGGATTGTCATTCATAAAAATCTCTGGATCAGGATGTAGACCTCGTTTACGACAAAAATGCACACATTGTGATTTGTCAGTAGAAAAGTTAAAACCATTTTTATTAGTCCATTTAATGATATTCTTGATGGCAAGTTGTAATTGGCGTTCAATGAAGCGCATGTCATTTCCCTGGCAAGATATCTGCAGGTCGTCAACATATAGACTGCCGTGGACACTTTGTGGAATTTCTTTGAGGATGTCATTAATTTTTAAAGAGAAGAGTGTAACACTCAAGACACTGCCTTGAGGTACACCTTCTTCCTGAAAATAAAAATCTGAAAGAACTGATCCAATACGAACTTGGAAGCGTCTGACCCTTAAGAAATTTTCAATAAAAATAGGAAGATTCCCCCTGAAGTCCAAATTAAAAAGATCTTTTAAAATACCATAGCGCCATGTCTTGTCATAAGCTTTTTCTATATCGAAAAAAATTGACACCAAATGGTTACGTCTCACATTAGCTTTGCGGATATATGTCTCTAATAATAAAATATTGTCAACCGTAGAACGGCCTCGTCGGAAACCACTTTGCCATGGAGAAATAAAATTATTTTTTTCAAGAATAAAAACCAATCTAGTATTTACCATTTTTTCGAGTAGTTTACAAAGACAGCTTGTAAGAGCAATGGGCCTGTAATTTTTTGGATCAGTAGCATCTTTACCTGGTTTTGGAAAAGGAATAACAATAGCATCGTGCCAAGCAACAGGGAAAATATTTTCAGTCCAGATCCTATTGTAAAGATGAAGGAGATTTTTAAGAGACAGTTTTGATAAGTGTTTAATCATAATGTAGGTAACACCGTCGGGTCCAGGAGCAGAGTTACGACAATTTTTCAAACTATTTTGCAATTCATTTTCAGTAAAAGGACTATTGTACTCTGGTGAAGAACGGGAGTGAAAATTAATTGATAAACGCTCAGAATTATGTTTATATGACAAAAAAGGTTCAGAATAGGAATTAGAGCTGGATATGTCAGATAAAGATCTACCAATGGTGTTTGCTATATTTTTAGTTGATGTTATGGTTTGGCCATTATATTTTAAAAAGGAAATACTTTGATTAGAATAAATTCCCATTGCTTTCTTGACACGATGCCAAAGTTGTTTGCTGCTTATACTGGAGGTTATGCTGGAAACATATTTAACCCAAGACTCCTTTTGCGATTTTCTGCGGATTCTTCGAGCATTTGCTTTTGCTTTCTTGAATGCCATGTAGTTGGCAGTCGTTGGGTACCGCCTAAAAATCCCCCATGCTTTTTGTTGCTTTTTTTTTGCAGTATTACATTCTTCATCCCACCATGGCTTTGAGTGTTTATTGTGGCGGCCAGAAGATTTTGGGATAGAAATGTTAGCAGAGTTCATGATACAATTAGTCACATCGGTAACAGCCTTGTTAATATCACCTCCAATCATGTCATGTGTAATTACAGCATTAATGGTGAAGGCAGCCCAATCCGCTTTGTCATAAATATAATGTGGGTTTCCGGGTCGATGTTCATTAAAATTATGAAATGAAAAAAATAAAGGAAAATGATCGCTATTATGTAGATCGTTACTTACGAAGAAATTAAAATATGGATACAGAGTGGGTGAGCAAATGGCTAGGTCTATTGCATGGAATGTTCTGGAAGGTTCATGAAAATATGTATTGTCCCCATTATTTAGAATACATAGATTATTATCTGTGACACAATCCTCAATAACTTGACCACGCTGATTAGTGTCGGGACTACCCCAAAGTGGGTTGTGCCCATTAAAGTCTCCAAGAAAGACAAAAGGAGTTGGCAACTGCAAAACAAGATTATTGAGATCATGAGGGCTGAGAGTCATATTTGGGGGTATATAGATATTGCAAATAGTGACAAGCATGTGAATATGGACCTGGACTGCTACAGCTTGGATATTAGTATTTAAAGAAATATTAATGTGAGGTACATTATTAGAAATAAGAAGAGCTACACCACCTGTAGCCCTGTCAGAATGAATAAAGTCTTTTCTAAAACAGTTATAGCCACGAATTTTTACAATATCATTTTGTTTTAAGTAGGTCTCTTGAAAGGCAAAGCAAATGGGTCGATGATCAGAAATGATCTCTCTGATTTCATCTCGTTTATTTGTAAAACCTCGGCAATTCCAAGAAATGAAATTAGTCATTATGATTTTTTTTTTTTTTTTAGATTAAAACATCCACGTCATTATCCTCTGATGCGGTAGACATACCTTCCCCATCAGAAGGATGAAGGGTTATTAGGTCCTGTTGTTTAGTAAGATTTATCTTTTTTGTTTTGTTTGAATTTGGAGTGGGCAATTTTGCAATTCTCTTTTTCTTAATGATATGGGGACGCAAGGGTGAATTAGAATTTTTTAGGGAGACTGAGGAATGTCCCCTGTCAGACGAAACATTTTTTGGTATTAATGGAGATTTTTTTGAAGTTGTTGGTTTAGGTAAAGAAGACTGTGTGGAGGTAGCTGTCTGACTTGGTTTGGTTTGTATATTTGAGGGATTGATTCGTAAGTTTTCCATAGGAGTACCATTGGAGGACTGTGTGGAATTTGAGGCCTGATTAGGCTTAGGTTGCAATTTTTGAGAATTAAGTAAAGCAGTTTCAACTGGAGAGCTGGTTTGTGTAGCTATTGTTCTAGAAGTTTTTTTGATGGAAGTAGCAGAAGCATATGATTTTCCAATGATGGGTGTTCTTGATTCAACTATTTTTCTTGCCTCAGGGTATGATATATTTTCTTTAGTTTTAATAGTCTGAATCTCTTTTTCTATTTTCCACTTATCACAAGACTTGGAGTACGATGGGTGATCATTTTTACAATTAATGCAACGGGCTGGGGCTTCGCAATTTTGACTGTCATGGCCGATGGCACTGCAACGGGCACACGTCAGTTTTCCTCTGCATGAAGTTTTAGAGTGTCCAAAGCGTTGGCAGTTGAAGCAGCGTAGTGGATTCGGAATATATGGCCTAATGGGGCATTCGAGATAACCGGCTTTTATAGAGCGTGGAAGTTTTGGAGAGTCTATCGTTAAAATAATATGCTTGGTAGGTATTTGTTTGTCATCTCGAAAAACGGAAATGCGTCTAACTGCTATAACATTTTGTTCTTTAAGGTTCTCAAGGATTTCTGATTCTGGTATGAACTGTAAGTCAGATTCGGAGATAACACCACGACAAATATTCAAAGTTCTATGAGGAGTAACAATGACAGGTATGTCTGCAAAAAAGGAACATCTTTTTAAACTCTGAGCTTGCTTGTTATTTTCAACTTCTATTAATAATTCCCCTGATCTAAGTTTTTTGACTGATTTTGGATCACCCATTATAGATTGCAGTGCCTTTTGTATTAAGAAAGGAGATGTTTTTGAGAAATCTCCTTCTTTCCTCTTTACAACAAAAAATGTAGCTTCACAATTTACAAACACATTCGTCTCATTAAGGGTGGAAGAAAACTCTTCCACTCTATCTCCCCAAGATTTCTCATTTGAATTTTTGATAGCTTGGCTCGAGCCAGACGCATTATTCGTATTTCCTTTAGTTGTCGCCATATTGAGATAAGAAAAAAAGGGTCGAGGGTTTCCTTAGTCCCACAAGTCAGCCCGTTTCTTGAACAGACGTAAAAGCAAAGGGTTTTCAGAATCGCTCCCTGGGACACCCATAACCACTCACCAGCTACCAGACCGTCGACCCAGATTGGGAATCACATGTGGTAGTCGTGTTAGTCCGGTGTTTCTCGTTCGAGTAGTCACCGTTGTCTCACCTTCACCAAGGGCACCAGTCTCCCAGTGTGATCCCAAGGCTAGACTACCGTGAGACCCTCACCAAATCACCAACCCAATAACCAGCGCCACATCTACACCGGACATAGCTTGGTTAATGTTTTAGAAGTTAATTATTTTTAGTAGAACCAACAAGAAAAAGACCAAAAAAAATAAAGGCGAGTGAAAAATAAACAAGGTAAGTAGAACCCAACAAGGTGAGTAAAACAAGGTAAGTAGTTTCATTTTTTTTTTGTAAGTTTTTCAAATTTTTATTTATTTTTTTCCCATTTTATTTTATTTTTACAAGAACAATAAACAAGAACAAGTACCAAAACCTTATTGGCAGTAAAAACCAAAAAACTAACAAGGACAAAAAAGCAAGACAAAAAGCCAAAATCTTATTAGCAAAAAAAATAATAAAAAATAAATAAAAAAATAAATAAAAATAAAAAAAAATAAAAAATAAAATAAAAAATAAAATAAAAAAATAAAAAGTAAAAGGAAGGAAGGTAGAAGGAAAAAAAAAAAAAAAAGAGAGAAAAAAAGATCACTCGGGCCCGGGGTGCGTGACTCCCCCTGAATACCTGAAGAAGGTACCCCCCTGGGGGCGAATACAAAGGGAACTCTAACAATAAAAACGACAATATTTCAAAATGTTTTTTGTTATCAATCATTTATTAATTTAATAAAAAAGACAATTAATAACTAATATTAAATTTTAACCTTCTTGGTATAGTAACAATGAATTATATCAAATGGATTATAGTAAAATAAAGATAAAATTAAAGATAAAATCAACATAGAAGTCAATCTTAGTCACAATTTAAATTAATTCAAGCAGATGATATTTTATTCCCTCTTATGCATTTAATGTGTGCACACATTTTTCAAATTAAGCATTATACCCATTCTTATGCCCCAGACAACGTTTAGCAGAGCTCGAATTCTCCACCCTTTTTTCAGGACACTCTCACTGATGAGAAGTTTCTGCTTCTTTTCTACCACTATTTTTATGGAATATTCTCTAATTCATGACTAAATCGTGATTCTAATTCGTTGTTAAACAATCACGGTACTATAATATAAAAACACAGAAAATATTTCTGTATAAATATAGTATTGGCAAAGAAGAAATTTTTTTTTTTCATTTCTGAATGTTTCCTGAAAATGGGCGGAGACTTCGAGGTTTGGCTGCAGGTATCTCCACAAGCCACTCCTCTAACATATTACAACTTGCCCCATCGTATGATTTTGGACATTTTGTTTATTTATAAAAATGTATAACGATTCATACAAAAAATTAAACATGCTTTTTATAACTCCACACACAGACTAAATAAATAGCTATAAACATTTCGTTAAAGTATAAATTAACATACCTTTAATCAAAATTTACGAAAAAAATTTTTCCCCACTAACTAGCTAAAATGAAGCACATGTATAGAAGCTCAATAGTAAATATATATATATATATATATATATATATATATATATATATATATATATATTTGCTAAACTATTGCTGAATAATTTTGAATTCATTTATTTTCTATGCATTTCACTTCTATTTTGTTGTTAGGCTATAATTTAAAGCAATAGTAAAACCAAAAAAGCTATTTTGCGCAATCTCTCCTCATAAGCTAGGTATGATTACGCGCATGGGTCGGAGAGATTGTGTTTAATTTTAACTATAATTAAATTGTTAACAATAATAATTGCACTTAAATTACATTGTTGTACGGTTTTTGCAAACAAATGTTTTTGTATTAGGAGTGAATTTTTCAGTTTAATAATTAAAAATTCAGAAAAAAAAAAAAAAAAAGACTGGATAAATTACAAAATAACACTAAGTTACTAGATAACACACTTAACTTAAAACTTGTATATTTCCTTTTCAGTTTGAAAGTTTCTCTATTCTGACACAATATGTTGTTGACCACACGTTGCATTTATTTTTGTAAATGGTGCGGCTTTCGTGCAACCACATGCCACAAGTTAACGAATTCGAGACGATTGCACACCGTGTGTGCAATGCATTTCTAAGCGAAAAGAATGGGTAGCACACCATGCGTCTAATGACATATGTCTGGTTCCGTCATTTTTAAGCCCAGAATCCGCCCACCGTTTATTATTTATTAAAGTGATTTTCGCAAAATCTTCCGGACATATATCTTTAAAACACAAAACCTAAATTTCACTTAGTTTGAAATCTTCTCGTTTGAACTTTAAAAATCTTTACATTAATTTAATTTAATTTAATTATTGAAATTTACACGATTACAATCCATAAAAAGATATTTGAAAAGTCTGATATTTTTTGTTTGCATTCAGTTTTATCTCTTCTGTTTAAGCAGCCGACAACTGTACAAAACTTGAGCATCATACTTGAAAATATTCCAAATCTAATCAGATATACAATAACATTAAATAATTTGCGATAAATTTCCTCTAAGCTAACATTGGTACACAAGAGGTAAATATTGTTAGACATGTAGCTTTTGTCGATCATTGCAACTCCTGAATAATGTCCAATTTTTGATTCAGAGGACGGTTTACAAAAAGACGCGACGTCTCGAATGGGTTAAACTAGTCCAGTCACTTGTTGAGGTTGCATCCTAGTACAGTTCGAGACATTTAACAAACACATACTTATTGTCATGTCATTAGCGGTAAGATGTGTTATTCTCCTAGTATAGAAGTTAAGGGAATCAATGTGTAATCTCTCCTAAGTAGCAAATTCGTGAACTATCACATTTCAGTAGAAGAAATTGTTCAATGTTTAATTTAAAAATTATTAAATTTTACAGAGAACTATTGGTGTTCGTAGCGTTAATCTAGGTTAGTAACTTATGAGAAATTGTTTAATTAAAAAATATTTTGTACTTCTGCCCTTCTATAGAAATTCCTAGGAAGTGATATGAAAATTCAAACATTTATTTTTTAAAACAAGACAAAATTATTACGTTTTATTTTACACCATCGGACGAATCTACGTATAAAATTAAGTCAGAACTTTACTCTTGCTGTTGAACAACTACCTGGAGTAGCAGCGTTTGCACGCTACTCCTTCCCTCCGATCCTCTATGTGAGCAATCTCTCCTAGCTTTACTTTATTTATTAGATAATGATATAAATGATTACAGCGTATTTAAGACGGTTCCTCAACGAATAGTTTTCAGTGAATGAAAATATGAAACCTATAAAATTTCGGTAATGATTAAATGTCTAATATGGTAATTACACTTTGTCGAGGTCTTAAATATGAAATTGTCCCACCATGTTTAAAAATAGTTTTGAAAAAAAAAATTAAAAATTTGACTAAAAATCGTCGTTCAAGAACAAGCCGTAAATTGAGGGAAAATTTTACATACTTCAAACCTTATTCCTTAATGCTCGACGGATGAAAAGAAAAAATTAAAATAAATAGATGTAATACTTAAAAAATGACCAATAAAACTACAATAAAAATAATCTTCCAGACTTACTCTTATTTCCCGTTGTTCTCGAATTTTTCGGGCAAGCTCAATGAAAGCTTCATGAATATTTTCATTATTCTTACAACTGCATTCGAAGAATGGGATTTCAAAGGTCTCAGCCATCTACAAAAATATTTTTAAAGTCGTGAAATTAATGGTCAACATTAAACTATCAGTAAATCACTCATTTATTTTAATATTACAAAATTTTGTAATTAAAAAAATATTGATGGTCAAATTAAAGATCTCCCTTCTATCTTCTACACTTCCTTTCTTAAAATCTAGAATTAAGAAAATTACTGTATAAAATGATTCTTAAAATAGTTTTCTATATCCATAAAAATTATTTACTGGATTTTTTCCCTAAATATTCATGTTTATTGTTTGTAGAATTATACAGAACATTAAAAAATGTTAGATAGATGTATCTTTTGGAAAAGGAACTATTAGAATGAATATTCTACGTTGCTCAAAGAAGCCCTTTTTTAGAATAATTGTCAAATCAAATTATAAATATGTCAATAACATTTCCGCCAATTTGTTCGTTTTCTGTTTTTTTTTCAACCGGACATTTTTAATAGAAATTTTTTTGTAATATTTTTAGCAGTTTTCTGCGATAAAACATGATGAAATTATTTAGAAAGAAATACTGGTGTTAAAAAACCGTACAAATTGGCACCTATGCAATAAATTAAATTCTTTGAATTTTAAACGATTGTTGAACTACATGCATTGAATAGTTTTACTGATAAAAAAATGAGTTTTAGGTATTTAGAAATATTTTATAATCACATGATTGACTGAGAGGATTAGTTATTCCTTTATCGACCATAAACAACTCTGGCCAACTCTGCCTAAATTTTGTGTAAGTATTCACATGCAAAACTGCTTATTTAGTTTTTTAATTATTTGTTTTTTACATGAACACAAAGAAGAACAGAATAAGTTGTTTTACAAATAAGTATTATATGGGGGAAATAGTCCGCGACCTACCAATGAAAATAAAAAAAATAAAAATGTAAAATTATTTTTATTAAGACATATCTCCTTGAAAATAAATGCACTTCTTCTAATGAAAGGATACCAATTTGACGTAATTTGAATCGATATACGATTTGTCAAATTTTGCAAAACTTTTCATCGGTGTGAAATCGTGCATTTTTTTTTTTTTTTTTTTTTTTCAAATTAAGAATCAAATACAAGTTTTTGAAGAACATGTTTGTAGAACTCGATAATTGGGGATGCAATTTCGAGAATGCGCCGGCGTGTTCTGATGATAAAAACTTTTCTGAAATAAACTTTTTCTTCTTCAAGAGTAAACTTTTCTCTTTTATCCTTTTATCCAATAATGTAGCATAAAAATTTGTCAATTACTGTTTTTTCCTTCTTTAAGTTGTTGATGAGTGTTATGATTTGCATTCCAAAAAATACCCCTATATATTTTCGCCAGCCTCAAATTGGGTTTTAGACTGGCTTTCACTGACTTGCAACCTCTTATAAACTGTCTATAGACCTACGATGTTTAATAATTCTTCTACGTTTCAGCAATAAACACAAACACAATAATTCCATTGGATTACTCTGAAACAACATCAAACTAATTTCGAATCACCAATATGCTTTTCGTCGATAGTTAAAGAATGTGGCACTCATCACGAAGACGGCTGTTTCATACCTAGATATTTATATTAAATATTGCGCATGCATTCTACAGATATCTTTACGATGTAAGCTTTTAACTTTTCAAACATTTATATAATAGTATGATGATTTTTTTTTTTTCTTTTTTTCCCTTGAATACAAAAATTTCGTTAATTTTTGTAATTCAAAAAAGTAGGATTTTTAATTGAGTCAAATTTGAGGATTTAACTTTTTAAATTGGTTTTAAGATTCTAAAAAACGTATGAATAGTTTTCATCCTCTTCTAGGGTAGTTAAAAAAAATATGAAATAAAAGTACTTTCAAATTATCAATACTGGTTTCATTTTGTCAATACAATACGTATAAATGCAAAGTTATTTGTAATTATACATAGTCACTAATTTTGTAGAAGAGACCGAGGCTAGTTGGTATAAGTTTTAAGTTTTGATTTTCTATCTTTTGTGCAATACTTAGAGAAATTCTGGGGAATGTGAATTAAAGCCTAACCTTTTGCCTATAAAACCAACCATCAATAAAAGGCGTGTTTAAGCAATCCCGTAAGCACTTTTTGTAACTATGCCAACTAACTCCGAGTGCGGGATTAATAGGCATACTCGTTGGGATGAGTTGACATAACATGATATGAATAGGGATGCTTAAGCAGAACACTAATTTATTTACGATTTTAAACATATAAAGCTACAAATTTAATTAAATAAACAAAAAAAAAAAAAAAAAAAAAAAAAACCTTACTTAGCTTTACCGATGTGACACTTTTTGGCGAAGTACTTTCTTATTAGGGGGCCCCCCCTCATCGTCATCGTCGGTCACTCCATTCTGTGCGCTTCTGAAGATTTTCTGCAGGTGTTTTAATTTCTTTTCTCTTTTTTAGGATATGGCGCCAGGTGGCGTCTATACTTGTTGTTGTTGGTTGGTCCTGGAGAACACTAATTCTCCAGGAAAATATTTTATTTTATCAACACATTTTATTTCAATAATATGCGATCAGAAATTTCTGCTTATAAACGTTTAAAAAAATAAAGAATTCTCCAAGAAAAAAAAATATTTTGCTTTTTATTTTACCTACATATAATTATTGAAATAGAATTAGTTCAATGTTTGAAATAAAGTATGAATGTAAGAGTTGTGAGCTCGTTTTTTGAACAGGTGGGTTCAATTTTTGCACAATTTTATTTTAATAGTATAAAATTAAGTCATCCTCGCCTAGTCATCTCCATTTTTTTTCACTTTATGACTATGCGAGGACACTCGAATTTCATTACTATCGGTTTAGTCAATCTTCCCAAGGCACTAGCGGGCTTGGTATTTCACTAAAGTAACCTGCACATACAGGCTTACAGATACTTGTTCAAGCATGCATGTAAATATACACACACACTCATAAAAGTGCTTATACTTATGCAATTATATGCATTTTAGTGTATTATATCTAGGTTAGTTACCTTTTGTCCTTTTTCAAAATCAACCATTCTCATGTGAGTAGCATCACTCTTGTTACCAACAAGTACTTTGACGACATCTTGCGAAGCATTCTATATATATATATATATATAAAGAAAAGAAAAATAAGAAATAAATTTGCGTTTTTTTTACTCTTTTTACCTATAAAATTTGATAATTAGTTACAGCTATAGCAGTCTTACCTCTTCAACATTTCTAAACCAATAAGTCAGATGATTGAAGGAATCCAAATTAGTGACGTCGTACATTACCAAGATACCCTGTAATAGGCACAATTTTATTTGTTGTAGGCCAACTCATATGAATTATATAGATATATAATGTATAAAAAACTTTCCAATAATTTAAATGCTAAAATGTATGTTAATACACCAGTATAAAAATATTCATATTATTAATAGTTAATATGTCAATGTGGTGAGTGCTAATATCAGTATTACATGGGAAAACAATTGTAATTATTGTTAAAGAAAGATATATTCAAAACTTCTATTTTTAAAGTACAAAATTAAAATTATAACCCAGCTAATAAAGCCATTTAATATCATTAGAAGTCAGCATTTATGTTTCTGTACTTCTTCAACAGAATATTGCAGTGCTATTTGAATATTAATTCTCCAAATGAAAAATTAGTTACATTAGGCGCGGACTGATCACATTGTCACGGTCTACTTCAGTGAGATTATAATGCAAATGCATTGAATAAGGAAGTCGTTTAAAATGCTAGTCCGGATGGATAAACGCAAGAATATGAGGGACTAGGAAAGGGACAGTCGAATTTGGCCGTGTTCATGACCACACAGTGAGTGAAAATCTTAGTTTCTTTGATGACTCGAAAAAATTTATCAACTAACTTGTATAACAAAAGTGGTGTAATACAATGTCAAAATTGTGGTCGGATAAAGATACTAAAACAGAGGGTTGGTTGGTTAGGTTTAACTTCGAACTAGCACTGCGCTATGGGTAATTGGCGACGGTCTGGGACGCACTCCTAAGGATGGTCCGGAGACTTTCCATCACAATTTGGATCCTCCACGGAAGGGACCAAAACAGAGGGATCGGAGATGAACTTTTAGAAAACTAATATCAATCGATTTCCAGTTTAACTGAATCCCTACAGTTTGGAAATAACGGTTCCTCCCAACTTTGTAGACAATTTGACGGTGAACTGGTTCATTTAGTGTGATCCCATTAACCATGAATTTACCATTTTTTAAAATATGCATGGCTTTGAGAGTACCGATGTGATGAACCAATTAGACATATTATCATCGAAGTGTGGAGGGGGAAGTTCAGATCAGATTTGGGTCTAAAATGATTTAGGGGTACTTTTTGCATTACGATTTTAGCTCACTTACTCTGGTTATAGTTAACAATAATCAGTGTGCTAATATAAACAGTCTCTATCATGAAATGTTGATCTGCAGTCAATACATTCAAGGCAAAATGTGCTTCAAAGCATTATCTCTTAAAGCAAAATACGTGATACAGTAAAAATTGAAATAAAATTAGTTTCAATAAACTAAGAAAAATTGCATATGTTTTTGCACATTTAGATAAACAAAAACGTGATCATTTACAAAGAAAAACTTGGCAAAGAAGAAAATAAAGAAACGTGAACTTGTCTTTTAGAGTCGTGTACAATTTAACGTGATATTTGTAAGTAACATACGAAGTCGCTACAAAAAAAAGTATGCAGTGGGTTTATAAATTTTTGAAGATAGCTCTTTATATTGGTTCTTTGCACATTCTCATCAAATCTTTTCAATAATGAATATTTAAATTTTATTGCAGTTTTTTCAAAAATTCTTTTTGATCTACTTTTTGTCTGTCAAAATTAACGTTGAAATTTTTATGTTTTCTGAAATGCTAGTTTTATTATTTAAAATTTTCAATAATAATAATAAAAAAAAATGAATGTTGTATCTTTTAATTTTTTTCTATTTTGAAAACATTGGATTTAACAATCTTGGATTTATGATTTATGCAAGATTATTGTCACTAGTCATTTTTAACAAATTAGAATAATCAGAATTAGTTACTTTTTAACCATTTCAAAACTGTATATGTACCCGACATGTACCCAGAAATATATTAAATGCTTTTTAAGTGGAAGAATTGTAATAGTTAAAATATTTTATCATTTTAAAATCTGAAAATTTAGATCCATATAAGAGGAAAATTTGGAAGAAATTTGAATGAAAAATATGATTTATTGTTTTATTTTCGTACAGATTTTTATAGTGTGTATGCATTTAAGTGAGTTTTAGTGATTTAGGTCAGTTTCTTCTTATGATAGAAAAACGGTATTATGAATTATTTGGGCCCATAATTTGAAAGACAGGGAAACCATTTAAATGCAGATAAAGCAGAATTAAAAGAAAGTTTCTTTTATAAAATAATACTTACTTATTTACCTGCACTGCAATTTAGTGGGCTAAAATGACCTCATAAAACGAAAGTTTTACTTCCTTTTTGAAACGTTTTATGAATCAAAAACAACCTAAAAGCTTTAACTTTCTTAAGAAAAAAGTCATTTAAAAAACCTTCGTACGTAACTTTGTTTATTATGGAAAAACTTTCAGTTATAAAATTAATTTATGTACTTTGTCAAATTAAATTAGTAAATAATATTTCAAGATTTTTCTGTAAGAAAATCATTTTCAGAAGAAAGTTGAGAGGATTGCTGAAGTCAGTCTATAGTCAACTAGATCAAGAATCGTTGTTAGAAAGTCAATTCAACTGTTATAGAATTTTAAAAGAGAGTAGTTTACGAATTAAGGCAGATTATTTGAGAGTTACTTAAAATTCTGAAATAATTGTTTTGTAAAACCAAATCTTCTCTACAGTGCAACAAAGATTTGGTAAATAAATTATTTACTAGATGCCTGTTTAAATATGAACATGATATTATGAAATTTATGAGTAAATTGAAGAGAAAACGTTATCATTTAAATAGTTATTTTGCAACGAGACGTTATATGTTATCCCTAAAGTTAGAGATTATATTTAAGAGAATAATTACTTTAAATAGCAAAATTAAATTATCTTTATTATTAATATTGTTTCTTGACAGAACCCTTACCATGGAAAAAACAAAAATTCGTAAAAGAAACATCCTGAAACTTAGATTCGTTTCAAATTGGGGGGAAAAAAAGGTTTCCTTATTACAGTTTTCAAACATATGATGCGATATTAATAAATTTTAAATCCAATTTTGAAAAAAAAACTTTTCAGAGCGAAAAATTCTTGGCTAGAAATCGAACCTAAGAAGACCATTGGCTTACCGTGCCGACGCGCTACCACTGTGTGCCAGAGCTGGAAAATTGGCGTAGAACTCATACCAGTATTCTTTAAAAATATTTCTCTACCTATACAATCGTTGGTTTTATAAGAAGAAAATTTTGTTTCATTGTTTGTTCATTGTTTGTTTCATTGTTTGTTTCATTTTTTGTTCAATTTTGACTTCTGCGCCAATTTTCCCTTCCTGCTGTGTGCGTTTAATTTTTTTCGTCTTTAAGTTCAATGTGCTAATAAATTAATACCAGTAACTGAAATCCTAACTTATGAGGAGCATCATTCAAACCATGTTTTTTCCTTCGGATACAATTTTTCAGGAAAAAAATTGTATCCGAAGGAAAAAACATATGTCTACGTATCATCTTCTTAGTAACTAGTAATATTACTAGTTACAAAGAAGATATGTAGACATAGCGAGGAAAATATGTAGACATAGCTAGGGAAATATGTACGCATACTATTTTATGTTGAATTAAAAAAAAAAAAATCACTAACTCTTTTTTTTTTTTTGGAAAAACACGTTTTGAATGTTTGCTCCTCATATATTAACTGAAAACATGTCCTAAATTTGCCCAGTCTTAGATTTAGAAAATTAACATATAAATATAAATAAAGTAATGAATAATTACAAGATATTTATAAAAAAGACCCTGCTTTACTTACCATGGCTCCTCTGTAGTATGCAGTTGTTAAAGTGCGAAATCTTTCTTGTCCAGCAGTATCCCTAAGAAAGCAACAGTTTTTATAAGAAAAAAAATTAGTAATAAATATCCTTAAAAGCTTACCAATTACGTCATAAATTAATTGCTAATTTATAAGAATGTTTATAAAGAAATATATTCCCCTTATATATGCTGTCAATAATTATAAAAATAGTAATAAAACCATACTTTCAGCACATCACACTATTTAAAATATCTTTACATTCCGACATTTCGGTTAATATTCAATTTTTAACCATCTTCAGGGAAATGATGTATATAAACTATAAACATTAATCAAATTAAGCCATTATTGGATATTACAAATACAATTCACAAAGAAATTAATATGTGTCTTAAAATGAGTTAAAAACATCTAAAAAAAAACACAATCATGCACATTACAAGAAAAATAAAGCTCTCTTAAAACGAGTTAAAAAACATCTAAAAAAAAAAAAAAAAACACACACACACACAATCATGCACATTACAAGAAAAATAAAACTCTCTTAAAATGAGTTAAAAACATCTAAAAAAACACAATCAGGCACATTACAAGAAAAATAAAGCTCTTTATATTCTAAAATATCTTTACATTCCGACGTTTCGGTTAATATTCAATTTTTAACCATCTTCAGGGAAATGATGTACATAAACTATAAACATAAATCAAATTAAGCCATTATTGGATATTACAAATACAATTCACAAAGAAATTAATATGCGTCTTAAAATGAGTTAAAAACATCTAAAAAAAAAACACAATCATGCACATTACAAGAAAAATTGTGTTTTTTTAGATGTTTCTAACTCATATTTATTGAAATTTTATTTTTTCGACTGAGTGAAAATAATGCCTGGACCGGGAGTCGAACCCCGGATCTATGACTTACAAGGTCAAGGCTCTACCAATTGAGCTATCCAGGCCGACAACCGGTCGGCCTTACTCACTCAGACAACCTTTAGGCAGAAACATCTGGTCTATCATGTAGATAACTCAACAGAAATAAGCCGCAAGTAATGGAAAACACCATTAGACAACGGGAGAAAGAAATACAATTTTATTTATTTATTTATTTATTTATTTTTATTGGTAGAGCCTTGACCTTGTAATTCAAAGATCCGGGGTTCGATCCCGGTCCAGGCATTATTTTCACTCAGTCGGAAAAATAAAATTTCAATAAATATGATTTTCTTCCCAATCAGTTGATTGTGTGATTTTAATTTTTAAAAAAATGTTTTAAACTCATTTTAAGATGTACATAGAGTGTTTTTTATATAAGTTATCTAATCACGTATTAATTTATTTGTGAATTGTATTTGTAATATCCAAGAATGGCTTAATTTGATTTATGTTTATAGTTTATGTACATCATTTACCTGAAGATGGTTAAAAATTGAATATTAACCGAAACGTAGGAATGTAAAGATATTTTGGAATATAAAGATATTTTAAATAGTGTGGATATGCTGAAAGTATGGTTTTATTACTATTTTGTAAGAATGTTTATTTACATTATTTTCTATATAACTAAAATGATATAGAATCAAGATCAAAATCATTAGTTTTACAAAATATAATTGGATATGTGTATGAAATTCCGAAATTAAGGAAATATTTGAGGCCAGGTTTGAAACAACGAAATTTTTTCAGTTCATTTTAATAACAGATTTACACTAAATTTATTGCATGATTCATGAATGTTAAGGATATAGGCATGAAGTACTTCTAGTAGTAGTGTATAGGTATGTGCCTGTGGATGTAGTATTCCATTTAAATGATTGAAAATGTCTGCATTTTAGAATTAATCTAAAATGAATAAAACTTGACATATAATGGGAAATAAGTTGACACATAAAGCGTCATTCTCGTGACGAAGAGGAATAACTAAACAAACTGCGATGTTGAATAAAACAGTTAAAGTAAAATTTTGAGTAGCTTAAAAAAACCACGATTTTGAACTGAGCCGTTTTTTGAAAGGCTCAAGTTGGTATCTATAACATGTCAAAAAGGCGTAATTCAATTTCTATTGGTTGCCTAGCTGTAATGAATTTATGATTTGTATCTGAAAAGTTAGTAATTTGAATACACTTGTTTGTCATGAAAGCTCCAAAAGAAGTAAATATATATGCACTAAGCGACAAAAAAAAAAAAAAAAAAAAAAAAAAAAGCCGCACTGTAGAAAATTTGAGTTATACCTTTTGAGTTTGTAATAATTTAAAAAATAATGATTGCAACAAATAAAATTGTTATGTTTGTTTAATATGGAAGTCATAACATGATACCTATGTACATTTTCGATTTAATAATTCATTTTATTATACTCTACGAAGTATTTAATAAAAATCTACCGAAAATTTTCTTTTCAAACGTAATATAATAAACATATACTTTGTATTATATTAGGACTTATTATATGAAATAAACAAGTACAATTTTAACGTATGAAATGAACCTAATTATTTGTTACATCTAAACAATTATTTAATAAAAATATGTATTATGGATTGGATAACTCCGCCTTTTTATGGAATTACTGCTTTAATGCGAGTGGCATCGTATTTTACTGTTTTTTAACATGAAACTCAGAAATTTCACTGGGCCAAATATATCATAAATAATTTTTTCTAGTTCTTGCAAGGTTGTGGGCTACAAATTTCTAATCCACACCCTCTTTTATAGACTAAACGTTTTCGAGCGGATTCAGATTTGGATAATTTTCAGGTCTAATAAAGAAGAAATCCTGCGATATTCTCTGTGGGATTTAATTTTAAGTAAAAAAAGTTACGATAACTTACAAAAATTATAGATTCTCATGAGAATGGATAGGTAATTTTAACAATATGAATCAAATAAACGAACTACAGACGACATACAAGTAGGTGCATTATCATCTTGAAATGCTGATTACGGAAGAGTCTAAAATTACCTCCAAAGTAGTCAGTCAGGTATCAGTTTTTTAATGGCCAAGTTTTATTTCGGGTTAATTGATCCCTTGAACATGAAAATTTACCAGACTCACTGAAAAATTATTCATTTTCATATCGTAATGTACAGGGAATTGTTTTAAAAGTGCGATTTTCATTAAGTCAGTCACATTTTCGTGATCAGATCTACTTGTTTCCGTCAGTTCGAAATAAGTTAAACTTAATTCATCAGAGAGAACCACTTCAGCCCAATAATTAGCCCAATCATTCTTTAATGTTTTTAACCCTCTAATGTCTTCGTTTTCGAATTATTTTCGTTAATAGTAGACTTTTTTTCAGATTTTCTGGCAATTAAACCTGCTTTGTTTAATTGTTATTGCACCGTATTTAGGTAAATTATGTTACTAAACACTTTTTCTGAATTACTTCAATGTTCTAAATGTAATCTTATTTTTTAAGCGTTGGCTTTTTAACTTGCGGTCATCTCGATTGGATGAGTAACGTGGCCGCCTAAGGACAAATGTGCAGCTTAAAAAGCCAAAAAATATTATATCTTGAAAAAACCAGATCACTAATATCTTTTTTAACATTTAATCATTTTGACATTCCACGTATTAAAATATTTTTTTGATTTTCGCTTTAAAATTAATATTTTTTGTGGTATCGTTAATAGCCTTATTCTTGCCATTTTTGAAATACTTTTTAAAATTACAACTTTCCAAACAATTGCATCTTGTTTTTAACACTTGGCTGAATACTAAATTGCACGTGGAACACAATGTAATGAAATCTGTTCAAAAGTTTACTTTTCAAACAATAAAAGTAGCGATTGCAGTAAGGAAAATGGAAACTATCCAAGTGCGCCTTTTTTTTTTTTTTTTTTTTTTTTTTTTTTGTCGCTTAGTATATATATACAGTAACCGCCGCTTATTCACTGGTTAATAAAATCAGCCGCTTAATGTGATCAAATTACCAGGACTGGAATCAAATCAATACAAATTACTTTTAAAGCCTCCGCTTAATAAAATCAGCATCGCCGGTTAATAAACTCAAAAATATCTCCTCAGCAGCCAAAAATGTCATTTAAGCACCTAAAAAAGAATTATTTACATTGTGATTTTATTTTATTTTATTTATTTATTTTTTTAATAAGAAAAGAAATTAAAGTACAACAATAACAATCCCTCCGTTATCGATCATTGTCGAAGATTTTATACTTGCAGCACAGTTACAAATTAAACACGCCCCATCACTTATCTCCGTAACAATTTCAAGAAACGTATTCTTCAAAACCCAGTAATAAGTTACAAATTTAATTTGAAATTATATATATATATATACTGCTCGACATTGAAAATGTAACACCAAGAAGGAATGATAACAATGGAATGAAATTTGTTGGACACATACATTATAGTAGGAAGAACAATTGATTAAAGATTCAGGAAATTTGAAGTAATATGTACTGAGAAAACAGTACAACATTAAAGCAGCGACAACTGTGAGCAATAACAGCATATATCTGCCTAGGCATCGAATGGAACAGCGATTGGATGACATGTACGGGTAGAGCACTTCATGAAGTTTTAACACGATGCCACAATTCATCGATCGAAGTTACTGGTGAGTGGTGGGGGGCAAGTCGCTTTTCAACGATTAAACAGTTATTTTCATTGGTGCGAGATCAGAAGAATGCGCTGGCCTGAGCAACAGTCGAACACATTCGGCATCAATGAAGGTCCAGACAATATGGATAACTTGCGGTCGTGTATTGTCCTGCTTAAATGTTGCGCTTCGAAAGCCTTGAACATAGGGCAGAGCTATGGGCCTTAACTCGTCAGAAATGTAATGGCTGGTATTCAGATTGGCGGGAATGAAAACAAGAGGTGACCGGATCGTGTATCCAATGGTACAACATACCATCAATCCAGGTGGTGGCTCAGTATGCGGCTACCAAAATTCTGATTACCCTCAAAACTGCATCACTGATATGGGCGCCATTAATGTGTGATCAACGATGAACCTGGACGCAGGAATGGCGTGAAGTCACTTTTCAGACAAATCACAATCCTGTTTACAGCATCAAGATTGACTTATCCATATTTAACGGCATTATGAATAATGCACATTGCCAGCTGGGATTCGACATCATCATACTGTCCATCATTTGCAATGATGTTATGGGTTCCCATCGGATACACGTCTCGATTACTTTATGTTCGTATTCCTGGCACTCTGAACAACGGCCATTAAATTTGTGAAAAGTTAAGGCCCGCCCCTCTGCCCTGTATTCGAGGCCTCCGTAGCGCAAAATTTAAGCAAGATAATGCACGACCGCAAGTTGTTTGTATTGTCCGGACCTTCTTTGATACAGAATGTGTTCGATTGTTGCTCTGGCCAGCGCGTTCTCCTGATCTCGCACCAATGAAAATGACTGTTTAATCATTGAAAAGCGACTGGCCCCCCACCACTCACCAGTAACTTCATCGATGAATTGCGGCATCGTGTTGAAGCTTCATGAAGTGCTCTACCCGTACATGCCATCCAATCGCTGTTCGATTCAATGCCTAGGCAGATACGGGCTGTTATTGCTCACAGAGGTCGCTGCTTTATGTACTGTTTTCTCAGTACATATTACTCCAAATTTCCTGAAATTTTAATCAATTGTTCTTCCTACTATAATGTATGTGTCCAACAAATTTCATTCCGTTATTACCATTCCTTCTTGGTGTTGCATTTTCAATGTCGAGCAGTGTATATATATATATATATATATTTCGAATTATTGATAGGCAATTTCTAGTTCTTATTTTAAAATTACTATAATTCATGAGGTTTAAACGAAAAGATTTTAAATTTATAAGAACAACGTGAAATTTTGGTAAAGTAATGATGATTTTCTTCAAACGAAAGTGCATGGGAACTTAGAATGCGTTTAATTTGTTTATATCGAAGAAACAATTAAGTAATTATCTATCAAAAATTAATTAATATTGTTTACTAATTCCATTATTCGTCACCTATTGACGTTTCTTTCCAATTTCAGGGAAGTAATACCTTTTCCTTAAGTGCAGGAACGTTCGGCGGATATAAAAATCAGCCGCTTAATAAAATCATTTTGGCTCAAAACGAACGTGATTTTAATAAGCTGAGGGAACTGTATATAAATCTGTATTCTCTTACTTTTAATCACAGCAATAAACTATTGTAGTTAAACTTATGATAAAAATTTATTTATATAGCTTAGCATAAGCTTCAGGCAAAATTTGAAAAAAGAAACTTTCTTATTATTATAACTTAAAAATGAAGTGAAATGGTAAAATGAGAATTTTAGATTCTTTTATTGAGGAAAGAAAAAGAAACAACAAGTTGTAAACTAAAAAAAAAAAAAAAAAAAAATCGTAATGAGTATAGTAAAAAAACGTTTTTTAATTTTTTTATCACCGTATTCTTAAATGTAAGAAAACTATTATGCGTTTCTACCAAATATACAATGGGGAAAAGAAAAAAAAAAAAAAAAAAAAAAAAAAAATTAACTAATAAAATATTTTTTCTCTTGCAGGTTCATTCTATGTCATTTTTCCCCCAATAATCTATGAAAATATTCTTCTTTTTTTCCTTTATTTTGTTAATTATTTATTTATTCGCAAGTAAATACCCCGTGTTGTTTGAAAGATGAACATTTCTATATTACATAGATTCAAACGTAATTTCTTTTCTGTTCTTTTGTTTTTTTCGTTCTTTTAGGCTGATTTCTTTAGAAATCGACCTATTGCAATCACTTCGTTTGTCTATATATATATATATACACACACACACATATATATATCTACAATGAAAATTTTGTCATCACGGTAACTCCCGAAATAATACTCCAAATCGAACCAAATTTGGACAGTGAACTGATCTTATAAATATCTTGGATGAGTTCGTTAACCAATATGCTCGGACTTTTTGTTTTCAAGTGGCAGCCACTTGAAAATTTCAAACCGACATTGTAAAAAGCATATTTAAAGCAAGATTTGGTTGAATTTTGATGTAAATTCAGGACACATAAGGGTCTCAATGAAGTTTATTAATGAAGTTTATCCGCCATTTTTAATAAAGTGGCGGATATCTTAAGTTAAGTGGGGCCACTTGAAAATTTAAAAACACGATAACTTCCGAAATAATACTCCAAATCGAACCAAATTTGGACAGCTTCTTAACTTGTGTTATGAATATCTTGGATGAGTTTCTTAACCGAGTTGCTCCACCATTTTGTTTTAAAGTGGAGACCACTTGAAATTTTCAAATTCAAATATTAAAAAGCGTATTCCGAATTTGTTTGAATTTTGATGCATACATAGACTATATAAGTGTCTCAATGAAGTTTATTAATGAACGTATCCGCCATTTTTAATAAAGTGGCGGATATCTTAAGTTAAGCTGGGCCACTTGAAATCAGACTACCACTTGAAAATTTAAAATCCCGATAACTTCGAAATAATACTCCAAATCGAACCAAATTTGGACAGTGTCTTAACTTGTGTTATGAATATCTTGGATGAGTTCGTTAACCAAGTTGCTCCGACTTTTTGTTTTCAAGTGGTAGCCACTTGAATATTTCTAACCCTTATTGTAAAAAGCGTATTTAAAGCAAGATTTGCTTGAATTTTTATGTAAATCTACACTCCATAAGGGTCTCAATGAACTTTATTAATGAAATTTATCTGCCATTTTTAATAAAGTGGCGGATATCTTAAGTGGGGCCACTTGAAATCAGGCTACCACTTGAAAATTTAAAATCATGATAACTTACGAAATAATACTCCAAATCGAACCAAATTTGGACAGCGACTTAACTTGTGATATGGATATCTTGGATGAGTTTCTTAACCATGTTGATCCACCATTTTGTTTTCAAAAGGAGACCACTTGATATTTTCAAATTCAAATTGTAAAAAGCATATTCCGAATTTGTTTGAATTTTAATGTATACATAGACTATATAAGTGTCTCAATGAAGTTTATTAATGAACGTATCTGCCATTTTTAATAAAGTGGCGGATATCTTAAGTTAAGCGGGGCCACTTGAAATCAGGCTACCACTTGAAAATTTAAAATCGCGATAACTTCCGAAATAATCCTCCAAATCAAATCAAATTTGGACAATGTTTTAACTTGTGTTATGAATATCTTGGATGAGTTTCTTAACCAAGTTGCTCAACCATTTTGTTTTCAAGTAGAGACCACTTGAAAATTTCAAATTCAAATTGTAAAAAGCGTATTCCGAATTTGTTTGAATTTGGATGCATACATAGATTATATGAGTGTCTCAATGAAGTTTATTAATGAACTATGGATTTTCTCGCCAAAAATCGCCAAAAAAGTCGCCAAGTGTAAAACTCACCAAATCCGGCGCCAAATCCATTACCTGACATATTGGAGCTTTTTAATGCATTTTTAAGGGAAAATTTGGCTATTTTAACTTTAAAACAAACTAGAAATGCAGAAAATTAACATTTAATCAACTTACTAAGCCTCTTTAAAAGAATTTCTACAAAAAAAAAAAAAAAATTATTTTCAAATTTGCAACAATAGCTTAGATTAATTAGTTCACTGAGCAACTTTCTCCGCCATTTTCATCCAAGTGGCAGCCACTTAATTTTTCAACACGATGACTTTTGAAATTCTGAATTAATTCCATCTATATTTGTACAGTAGTCTTATCTCACAAATGCATTTGATATACTTGTCAACTTGGCCCACCATCTTGTTTCCAAGCGCCGGCCACTTGAAAATTTTAAATTCACATAAAAAGGTATTTATGAACCGATTTGCTTAAAACTCCATATGTAGGTAGCCTACATCAATATTTCTACTAATTCGTTAATAATTTGTAGCCGCCATTTTGAAACAAAATGACGGCTACTTGATAAGGGAAAAGAAATCAACCTACCCTTCCGAATAAGCCGGAAGGACTTTTTTTTTTTTTTTTAGTTTATTATGGAAGCTCATTTATTTTCTCTGAACAAATTGTTAACTAATAAAAAAATAACAAAAGTTTAATCGTTTAACTGGTTTGATGATACATTCGTGTCAAACTTTCACTTAATGAAGGGCTGGGATATTACTTAACATTAAAAAACTCAAACTCGCAAGCAAAGCAACAAAAACTCACAAAGTTTTTGAAGTTTATAATGTTTGCTTACAAAGTCTTTTTTGTTTATTAAATTAAATATTATTTGAAATTAATCAGGTTAACTTACTTGATGCTTCAAACTAAAAATTTCTCGAAAATAAAAATAATGCTAATTGCTTCTTTTTACATATTTTAGATCAGGTATGTGTCTAATGGCCATTTTGGAAATTAGTTTAGCAATATTCAAAAATAAAATGAAATAAAATAAAATAAAATAACATAAATAAAAAATAAACAAAATAAATAAATAAATAGTAACCGTTAAAGGATAAACCGAAAGTCACAGTTATTATTAATTCAAGAGTTTTATAAATTATTTGCTTAAGGTTAATATAACAATAGTTACTCTGTCTGAAACCTTTGAATAAACCTTTCTTTTGATCGTAACAAAAAGCTACCTAGTTCTTCTGGACTAGTTCGATTTATAGGTTACTGAGAAACTATAGGAAGCAAGCAAATAGTTCTGTTAAATGACTTATTGCTTTGACCATCTTTAATCCAAACTTTATGCTACTCCAAACCTCTTTCTGTTCACTTAAAAAAAATAACGTAAGCTGCTTTTGTTTGCTTATTTCTCCGAAAACGTTTAATGCAATTACTCTCCTTTCTTTGTCCAAAGAATAAAAGAAAAAAGAAAAGCAAAAAGTTTTGTCGACGTTTAAGCTACTTTACGCCAAACGCAAATTTTGGCATTTAGCCAAAACTAAGATAAGAATTATACGTAATTTGTTGAAAAATAAACTCTCTTCTGACTCTTAAAAAAAAAAAAAAAAAAAAAAAAAAAAAAAAACTGAAGGATTTTTGGACAGTAAAAATATTTACATTTGATACTTCCGATTAGAATTAGCTTTTTTGAGTAAACATCAAAATCTTTTTCTATTTCTATTTAAAATGTACTTGCATACAGATGTATGGGCCTATGGTAGAGGCCTACGGTTTGGAGAAAAATTGATTGTCATTTTTCAACTTGGTAAAAACTTATCGTGAAATCGATGTTACCACAATAGCCAATTATTTGAAAAATAAATATATATATACATATATATAAATTTAAGATTTCATAAAAATTTAGCTTTTAAACGACACATGATAATACCAACGCCACAAAAAAAAAAAAACTGATTGTAACTCAGTAAAAAAGCTAGCGCAGAAACTTTACGATTCATTTTTAGTTCCCATTTAAAGACAAAACCAACTTAAATTACTTACACCTACATGAGGAAAAAGGACAATAAAACTTTGATAGAGAAAAATTGATGAAGGTTCTCAATAAATTTATTGAAAATGTAACAGGAAATAAGAATTGAATTAAAAAGTATGAAAAAAGGACCACAGGAATTAACATATATATATATATATATATATATATAAAACTGTTTAAAATAGAATACTTTAACGAAATAAATTGTAATTAATATTGTTCAGTTAGAAATCATTACGTATTTTTATTACTTTTATTAATTACATTATTTGAATTACTAAATATGAAACTATATTTATAACCATTATTGATTACATACTTATTAATTACATCAACGTAAATAATATTAAGATAACTTAACTTTTTTTTTTTTTTTTTGAGCTTTTTAAGTTACGTTATATCTTTGTTTGTAAGTAACATTTAAGTAAGTAAAATAGAAAAAAATATATAAAAGAGGAAAATATATTTAAAAATAAAATATTTTTGGGGAAAAAATAGAACCGACTCCAAAAAAGCAACTACTATTTAAACAACTAAAAATGAAAGAAAATTGGTAAAAATGGAACTGTAAATTGAGCCTAAAAGTATAAAATAATTTCCTTCGGCAAACAACTTAAATACCACAATTAAACATAACTTTTGAAGTCGGCACAGAAATAAATAGAATTTAATTCGTTTTTAAGGTTTGTTTTTAGACCGATAGCTACAAATGCTGTTAATTTAAATGATCCATTTTTATGTTTCATGTATCATTTTATCACTATGTACAATTGGTCCATTACTAACATCTACATATAATAGTGAACATTTTTGCAATTCGGTATTTATGTTACTACGAAGTTACCAAAGTTTTCTTTGTAAACTTGGTATAACTTTGATAACTATCATCCTTGGCGGCGTTTGGATTTGGCGATCAAAACGTAATGCAAAAATATACACGCGAAATCGATATAATTTGGCGATTTTTTTTCCACCAAGGAAGCCAGATACCAGCAGCTCCGCCAACTTTTGCAGTTTACGAAATCTCATTTGTTTATTTGAATCAAAGTAGTTTTCGGCTGTGCTTTGCAAATGCTGAAGTGAGATGTATATTTTGAATTGGCGAAGGAAATTATTTTATACTTTTAGGCTCAATTTACAGTTCCATTTTTACCAATTTTCTTTCATTTTTAGTTGTTTGAATAGTAGTTGTTTTTTTTGGAGTCGGTTCTATTTTTTTTTACAAAAATATTTTATTTTTTTCTTTTCAGTGAAAATTTATTCAAGTAGAAGAACATCAGGAGACATTCAACGGCAATTTGGAAAATCACAACCCACTAGAAAAGTGACACTCAAAAAATGACAATTTCGAGTTTATGTCACTGAAAAATATACGAAATGCCCCAATATGAACAATAAACATTACATCTCTATCTAAAAAAATATCCACTTGAGAGATAGTTGTGTCAGTTTTATTCTAGTCAATGCCTTATCTTTAAGCTGCTTTTTCTCAAATACTGCATTTTTAAGTTGTGTCACTTTTCTTGCCTTTATCGGATATGAGAAACAACTATCTATTGAATGACCACGCATTAAATCAAAAAGATTTTAGAAATGTAAAGAATGGATACGCTGTATTCGTAACCAAAAATTCGGATAAGCATGTATTGAATTTTACAGTGAATATGTGTCATCCGCTACGCTGGAATGCGTGCAGCGTAAAGTTCAAACAAAGATCAAAATATGCATTGCAGCTGACGACTGAAGTTTCAACATCGAAATAAAGGCTTTTTGATTTGTTAACAGTGTAGAAAACTGCGAACAAACAGGTGTACATTTAAACATACGCTGAGAAAAAAAAAACTGTCAAAAGTACAGGAAAAATATCGCAGCTAGGGTGCCAGTATTTCTCCGTCAAATATACAGTTTAAAACCGTAAAATTATATCACTGACATATATTTTACACAGGAATCCCGTAAATCAAACAGGCTTTTTGTTAAAAGCACAGTTTTGTCCTGTATATTTGACGGAGAAATACTGACACCCCAGCTGCCAGATTTTTCCTGTACTTTTAACATTTTTTTTTTTTTTTTTTTTTACAGTATACTGTTTTAAACATTTATGTCTACAAGGTGCCTTTTCGTGACTAAATCAATGATGCAGTACAACTGTGTAATTACCTTTTCTCTCATACCTTATACCGTTTTGAGTTAGAAACTCTAACTCCGATATCGTCCCACCACGTGGCGCCGTAAGCGGTCAGACCTTGTAGCGCATGGCCACTTTACAATACTTACATATTACTTTTACGAGTGTAGAGGCAGCCGTTCAGCAGTTAGAGTGAGAACGGACTCTTGTGAATACCCTGTTATTTGTTTAGATATTAATGAAATCATAATGACACCTATTTCAGGTCCGTGACAGCAAAAAAAAAAAAAAAAAAAAAAAAAAAAAGTATTAAAATTAAAGCATTTTTTACGTAGTTACAAACCTCAACTATAACAACAAAAAACATGGTTTCAATTGAGAACCTCCTCCTTTATGAAGTCGGTTTAAAACGTCTATACGTTTATCGATGTGGCCGCTTACAAAAAACATACTTTGAATTTTACATAGCATAAATGTCACCCGCTACGCTACAACGTATGCAATGTTGTTGAAGTGTGAAGATAATAGGAATTTGCGGACAAACAAATGATCGTTTTAATTGTACTGTTTTTGTATTAATGTCTACAAACTGTCTTGTCGTTCTAAATTGATGATATCCTGTAACTTTGTAATTCACTTTTTTCCCCTATTTTGAACCGTTTTCGAGATAGGAAAGCTAACTCCCCTGTTTCCCACCAGATGGCGCTGTAGGGGGTTGAATCACGTTGCGCATGACCACTTTACTATACCTACATACAAGTTTTATGACTATCTGCAGCCGTTCAGCAGTTAAAAGAGTCGGGACTCACTTTTTTGGGCACCCTGTATTTTCTTTTGATCATTAAGATATTACAACGGGACCTGTTTGAGACCAAGACCTTTACATCAAAACAAATAGTATCAAAATCGAAACATCTGTTCAGGATTTATGAGCTAAAAAATAAATAAATAAATAAATATAAAAAAACATACGGTCTGAATTGAGAACCTCCTCCTTTTTTGAAGTCGGTTAAAAATTTAAATTCCCTGTCTTTTCTTCATTACATTTTAATGCTCAGAATAAATATTACATAAGTAATTACTTTGAAAAAATGTAAGAATAGTTAATATGCAAGTTAAATTAAAATAATATTATGGTTGTAAAAAATTAAAGAACACTCTTTTATAGAAATGTGAACTAAAAAGCACAAAATATTTATCTTAGTATTAAAATGCAGTTTAAGAGAAAATCGTGTGATTGACACACCATATTATTTACATACATTTAAATCTTTAATTAAAATAATTTAGAATTAAACAAAAACCATTTTTAAAAAATCTCCCCTGACTGGAATCGAACGCTAGACCTTTAGGTTCGTAGAGCGGAGCTATACCTCAACGCCACGGCGTTCACGTAGGGATTTTTTTTTTTTTTTTTACAATATAGATTTTTTGTTTGCTCCCAGAGCGGTTACAAACATACATACATACAGGTGAAGCTAATAAAAGCGTGTTAAAAAAAAAAAAAAATGCTTTTATCTAAATTTCTGTGGCACAGTATATATATGTAGGCTAGGAAAAAATGAAGTTTATTCTGAAACACAAAATTATAATTCATTAAAATATTAGTTAAGCATTTTTTATTTATCCATTTTCTGTTTGTTTTTATTAAGTTAGCACATTTTTAATGTGCTTTTTAAAAAAGAAACTTAAAAAAAAAAAATCACATAACATAGTATATTGAACACACCTAACATATCGAAGGAAACAACTATCAAATCTTAAAATCCCCCTTTCAAAGTTATTAAAGTTTGATTAAATTGCTTTAAGCAACATAAAACATTCTTTTTCTAACACCAATTATACAATTAATAATAATAATAGTAAAAATAATTTTAAGTAGTAGAAAATCAACAAATCTAACAGCAAGTTGGGATTAACTACAAATTGCAAGAAAGCACAAATATTTCAGATTACCCTGTATCATAACGAGTTACAAATGACTTATAACCTTAATGCATGATTTCACTTATTATGTAATATATATATATATATATATATATATATATATATATATATTGTTGGAATGGCACGACTACTTTAGACAGATATAATTTTTTTTTTCTCTAAAATTATGTAAAATTATTTGGAGATCCAATTAACAGCTGCATAGCAGGAATTCTTTTTTGTGAAAAACCCGTTGTGGGCTGGTAAATCTAACATAATTTTATTCATTTACTGAGATTTGTGAGTTCATAAAAAAGATTTTTCGCAATGAAATTGAAATAATTGGGTCTCCAAATTAAATATTTGGCACGTGGAAAACCCCTTATGAAATTTCAACTCTGAAAAATATCTAAATATAACTCATTCTTTTGAGAATAATTTACTTGATTTTTACAGTATTCAAATGAACTTTTGACATAAATTTCCTAATATGTATAGATTTCAACTCATATGTAATAAAAAAGAGCTATCTTTCACTCACAGAACTGCCAACATTTTAAACTTTTAAATCAGAATTGACACCAATATTTTTAAATGCAATTTGTTATATATTTTCGACGATTAATGTTACCGAAAACAGCTATAAATTTTTTCCAGTTTGAAGTCTCCCTTGAAAACGGAAGACTTGGCACCTATGCGCTCATGAGCACTAAAATAGTATTTACTGCAAATACTCATATCTCAGAGAAAATTAAATGTGTGTATTTTGTGTTTCAGAATAATAATTTTCAAATGTTTTGGCAACATTTCTGCAAGTTTAGAACAGAGATGGAACATTAGCGCAAAACTCGTACTAAGTATTTTTTTTTTAAAAAGTTCTGTATCTATAAAATGATTGGTTTAAAACGAATAATTTTTTTTTTTCATTAAAAGTAGTATGAATTCTGAGCCAATGTTCCAACACTGTTAGTAAAATTTTGTTGAAATCCTTTCTTGTTATATGCTAAAAGCTTACCAAATAATAATAATAATAATAATAATAATAATAATAATTTTAGAAAAGAAATTAACTTCTGTCTAAATAATTGTACAATTTCAACAAAAAGCACACAAATATTTTACATAGTAAGTAAAATGAAGTTTTAAAGTTGCAAGTCATTTGTAGCTTTGTATGATACGAGGTAATTCGAAATACTTGCGAGTTTTTTCAATTTGTGATGGGTCCCCTAATTGCAGTCGAGACTAATCGATACTAGAAAGTGTGAATTTATAAATGTTCTTGGCATGTTTGAAATTCAAGGCCATTTCGATGAAGTTATATTTATTTAGTTACGATTACGACAAACATATATTTACTTATAAAACTTCATACTTTATCCAGAAACTTGCGGAACTCACCATATTTGAAGCTTTATAGGCATTCCATCTAAGTTAATGATTTTCTGTTTGAAGTCAATACCTATTAAAAAGAAGGAAAAAGAAATTACTTTTCTTGGATGCACCATATTTTTCATTTAAGAATATGTGAAATTAATAATATAATTCAACTCCGCAAATTCATTGTCTATTTAAAAAAGAACCAAAGGTTCAGCTATTTAAATATGCAAAACTGTTACAGCTGGTAGCAAAATCTAGTACTAACGAAATATAGCACATTTTTGTAACTCTTACACAACCCAGATTTTAACTACTATTAAAAATCTAATTCAAAAACTGAAAATGGAAAAACTGAATGTCTGCATTTATAATGAGATTAAAATCATGTTCTATAAATATCTGCTATTACTTTATATTTCTTCGTTATTTAGGTAATCTCTCTTAAATATTTTGTGGTAGTATTTGCTAAGCAGTATTGTAGATTTTGCTTTCGGCTAAAGCAGAAACATTCGTAGAAACATTATACAATAAATAAATAAATAAAAACTTAACGAATTTTCACTTACTTGTATAAATTTACTTACTTTATGTAAATTTAATTACACTGGAAAACAAATTTTAACGAATGCTATGTTTCTCAATTGGGTGTTTTTCTCTTTTTATAGATTTCAGGGCGCTGAAGAAGAATATATTTGTAAAAAATTCCTGTCACCCTCCAATATTTCGGAAATTTAGTTACAAGTTTCACATTATATAGCTTGTTTCATAGCAATTACAAATATATTACACATTTCTTTTACATGCGATTGACCCACATATATATTTGTTTAACTTATTACATCCGGAGAACTTGTCACAATAACAGAGAAGAAACAGAATTTATTTTGATAAATTTTGTGTATGTGACTTTGAAGAGACGGCACTAGCCGTGCTGCCAGATTTGAGGGAAATTTTTATTCAACATCCACCGTTAAATTTTACTTGTAACGGTCACCTAATTAAATAGACGATTTCTGTAAAAGATGTTTCCAAACAATTAGCAAACCGTTTGAATTAAAATTTAGTGGTGGGTGTTAAATAAAAATTTCCCTCAATCTGGCAGCACTGGGCACTAGGCGTTCCGTAAAATTTTGATTTTGCTCCAGATCACGGCATTTGGAGCTTCTCTTTCGACATTTGATTATCATTATTTGTTTGCCATTTAAATCTTTTCTTATACAGCATACTCGGTTCCAGAGACGTCACAAATATGATGTAAGTCGCAACATCTCATTCTTGTCACATCTCAGTATGTCCTTAATAGAACATCTCTGAGATATCGCGGTTGATTATCGACGAAATGTACTTACTGAAGCATTTTGAGTACGGAAACTCTGATTTTACGCATGCCCAGAGTGCAATGCATCATAGATGTTGCAATGCGATATCTCCGCTGCAGGATAAGATATGTCTACGTCCCAAGAACATTTCTGGGATGCACCGCAAATAAAAAGAATATCTGTGGGGACCTAAATGGACACCTAATTATCTTTGTACAAGATGTCCAAAACTTGCGTGTTTGGGCGAAATGTACAAGAAATTACCTATGGTACGTCACGAGCGAAAGGGTCATATAAACGATTGCTACTTTTGTATCACAAAAATTAAATGACTCCCTGCAAAAAGTAAACAGAATTAAAATTTTCAGCTTAAATATCCGATTCTGTATCTTGCAGTAATGATATACAAGTATAAAAACCGCTGGATACTTATACAAATGACGATGAAGAAGCAGATAATCTAACTGATATAAACTAAAGTACTTGAATCGATATTTCAAAATTGGAGTCTCCTTAAAAAAGAAAAAAAAAAGAAGAAACTCTAACATATCCGTTTTTCGAGATCTATGTAATAAATATTCTTCTTTTTTGTCTTCTTCTTCTTCTTTTTTTTTTTTTTGTTACAATAGTCGATTTATGTTACTGCAATAATAAAAAATATTTAATGACTACTTTAAATTGTCAATGAAACTCATAACAATGGCGATTGTTTGTCGGTTTAAATAGTATGAAAAGCATTTCCATCAGGATATATCTGCAATGGAAGTCCGATACCAAGGCAAGTGGAGCTCTAATATGCTATTCGATTACTACTAGAATTTTAGCGAAGCTACTGTTTACGTATACGAGAGAACATCCAAGGTTAAGGAATTTACTGTTACATAAAATACCTAATTTGGAAAGTTGATTATGAAAAATTTTTGTTTTAAAGAAAATTCTCTTCGATTTTTTTAAAACTTTATAAATAATGTAATTTTTCAGCGTTAAAATTAGTTTTAAGCTTTACAAATGTTTATTTAACACTTTATTTCTATTAAAATGTCGAATTAAATATATTGAATAAATGTTATAAATGTGAGATTTTCAAATTTTCAAAATTTTTTAAAGTCTGTGAAGGATAAAATGATTTTAATGCATAATCTTCTTTTTAACGCATTACCTTAAAATATAAAAATCCCCACTTGATGAGGACAGAAATTTCGTTTACCCATGTTATCAATATCATTGATTTTAGTCTAAAAATATACGGAAACTGATAATAATAAAATGAAGCTAATTATTTTATCCAGAAAAAAATATTCATATTTCTAGCCCTAAAATGATTTTTTTTCAACTTTTAAAAGTTTCGAATAAAATACATTTTTGTATTAAACTAGGGGTCTCTGCCCCCTGCTCGCCCCGCTCACCAACCCCCGAAGAAAGGCTTCGCCTCCCCTGACTCACTTTACTTATTAACACATGCAGAGCTGTACCCCTCTATTCGCTGCTTTCATTTCACTGAATAAGGAAAGGGCATGTTTACAAACAAAAGCTCTGTCAATCAATCTTTGCCACTCTCGAGTGGCAAAAGATCAACCTGTATTGGTGGAAATACCAACAGTTTGCCATTCTACCCAAAATTTGGTTGCGAGTGACGTCACGTGCCCTTTCTATATAGGAATATTAATAATGCATAACACAAGACAAAAGCAGAAAGTTACTATAAAATTCCCCCTATTCAATGTCAAATTGAAATATATAATATTTAATAATACATTATTTACTTTTATGAAAATTACGCTAAAAATCAGTTTTTTTTTTTTTTTAAATAGAAAGAAACTCGTAATATCTAGCTTTAGTATATGATTCTGTTTATTTCTATTTTATAACCGTAGATCCGGACCGCGGTACCCTAGTCGGTAGAGCGTCGAGCTCGTAATTGGAAGATTGCGAGTTCGGTACTCGAGCCAGCCAAAGAACGTCGTGTATACTAACGGTGGCTGGTGCACGTAAAATCTGTCGTAGTCGCAATGTCTTCCATGTTCCCATCAAAATCATACCTCCGGGGGGTCACCGAAGCTGGAGAGTCATCCTCTCCATGTAGGATGAAAACTGTGGTGGCGTGTCTCCGGAACATCCTTGAGGTGCGTCCTAGACAGTCGCCAATTATCCATAGCGCAGTAATGGTGCAACGTCAAACCCAACCTACCTAAAACTATGGAGCATATTTTAATTGTCTCGTGTAAAAAAATTAATTTTCTAAAAGTAGAGAAATTAAGTTACTAATAGCAACACTAACATTTATTTTCTTTCTTTTTTAGAACCAGAGTTCCCGGCCGCGATAAACCAGTCGATAAAGCGCCGAACTCGTAATTGGAAGATAGCCAATTGGATACTTGAACCGGCAAAAGACTGTCGTGTACACTAATGGTGGCTAGTGCACATAAAATCCGTCGTGGTCGCTACGTCCTCCGTATTCCCATCAATACTATAACGCTATGAATCAGCAAAGCGAGGGAGCCATCCCATCCATGGAGTATCAAAATTATGATTGCATGTCTCCGGAACATCCCTAGGGGTGCGTCCCAGACTGTCGCCAATTATCCATAGCGCAGTACTGGTGCGATGTTAAACCCAACCTACCTACCTTCCTACCTCCTTACAACCATGGATCATATTTTAATTTTCCCGTGTAAAATAACTTCATGACAGAAGAACAACGTCACTGGGAGAAACTTTTTTCAAGGTGACAAATAGAAAACCTTCATAAACCTGCCGTTTTTGGTTAATAACTTCTTTAATTAAAATGATAGAAACTTCTAAGCAACTGAAATGTCTTCCTTGGCATATTCGGAACACATTTATACCTCTCATGACGCAAAGGACACTGCCCTCCACGACAAGATGCTGTCGCAGACCAAAAAAAAAAAAAAAAAAATTGACGCCAGCGACAGTAACTTTTTTTTAATATATAGAGAAAACCACGATCCAATTTTTATATTAGTTATTTTCTCGAAATTTTTCTCTCGAAAAATTACTTTTCGAGTTCGGTCCTCTAAAGCACATGTTTTAATGTATACTTTCAAGAAGGGGTTCAGTCACGAATGCATATGGATAACGATTATCAAATTAAAAAGAGAAGCTGTTTGTAATTCTGTATAATAATAAAAAAATTGTTGGTTTGCACTTTTTATACATTATTTTACTTATTATGTTATATATTTGTTGTATTTTCTCTGATATGCATACATACATACATACATATATATATATATATCACAGCGAAATTTAGGTACATTACTGTCCATTCTACAAATATTCGAACTTGGGGAGATATATTCACCGTATTATACTGTTCAATTTTGATTATTTACGGAACAATTCAATGATTCAAATTTTTTAATCACCTGATAACAGTTAAATGTTCGGAAAGTGAAGTTCAGCAACACCACACACACACACACACACACACATATATATTTATGTTTAAAGAGTTATTGAATTTCAAAAATAAATACTAATTATTATTTCTTTGAAATTCAATATATTAAAAATGACATGTAAAATTTTACACCAGTTTATAATTTGTTGATACGAATATTTTTCTTCGAAATGAAAATTTTCATAATCACGCTTATTTGCTAAAGCATTTCATTAAATACTGCTACTTACAAAAGAGACTTTCATGAAAACATCGCCAGTCACAATGAATGTTTCTCGAAGTAATCATGACTTCATATCGATTGAGAAAGAGGTTTCAGATGATTAAAATGGGTAAAAAATGATATCTGAAACAGGTTGTTACTAAACTGTGTTTGTGTGCACAATCTTTTAATGATAATACTGAAAGCCTCGAAAGTGTGTTTAACTTTCAAGAATCATTTGTTAAATAGACTATGAAAGAGAGAAGTATTATGAGATTAAACAAGAAAGCTTCAATTGGCCCCTCTTTTTTTTTTTTTTTTTTTTTTTTTTTTAATTATTTGCAAAAAGTAACGCATCGACCCTTGGAGGATTTAACTAACGACCTTCCAGTTAATAGCATGACGCTTACCAACTTTCAAACGATTTTTAAAAATATTAAAAATAGGCTATTAAATAGTAATTATGAGTTTAGAATCCAAAAATCTCTAAATTAGGTTTAAACTTTGAAATTGTATAGAGAAAAGAAATGTTTAATTAAATTAAAAGCCAACCATGCATTGACGTTTTTATATAATTTACAAGTCGGAAATATTCATCTTAGACGATAAATCACGTAATTTTTGGTTGGAGTACAATTTATTTACTTACTTATTTATTTTTTTAATCGCGAATTTTCAAGTAGTTTTAACAAAAATAAAAATCTGATTTTAAATTGTGATTATCAGTGCAGAGTCCAAAAATGCCTGATTTCGGTTGTTAATAATGGATGTTATAGAATAATAATAATTAAATTCAAAGCCTGCCATGCATTGGCATTAATATGTTTTGCGAGTTGGAAAGCTTCCAATTTTTAACATGTTTTAGATGATAAATCCCGTGATTTCTGAATCAGAGCATAAATGACTTTTTTCCACTTATTACGAAATTTTCGCCGATTTTAACAAAATTAAAAATTGGCTTTAAAAAATAATTATGAGTGCACAAAAAAAAAAAAAAAAGACCTCTCTAAATTCGGTTAAAAATTACAGGTTTTATAGGAAAATAATATTTAATTAAATTCAAAGACACGCATGGGTCGACAGTCTATAATTTGTAAGTTAGTATTTTTCCAACTGAGAAATTACAGATTATATAGAAAAATGATATTCAAATTTAAGACCAGGGAATTTTATAAAGCTAGCTTTACTATTATTTCTAAAGGATTCTTTAATTCAGCTCAAACCCTGACATAACCTTTGAGCCATCTATCAAAATTTAGAAACCACCTAATATTTATTCATTTATTTATTTATTTATTTATTTTTTTGTAACGAAACAGTAGTAGATTATTACTGAAAATGCCGAATCTTTGTTTCAAAATTAAAAAAAAAAAAAAAAATAAAAAATAAATAAATAAATAAATGTAAATTTGTTTCCATGAATGCTAATGATCTTCTGTATTTTTAAACTAAATGGAACATTCATAAAAGGTTTATTGTGGAGACTTCAATTCTTTAATAATCATAATTCGCACACAGAAAACATTCTCTGGTGTATATTCCACGGAAAATATATTTGTATTTAGCGAAATAATAGTTAAGAGCATTAAGTGTTTTCTTTTCTTTTCGACACACATTCATGTAACCACAAAATGTTTTTAATTAAGTTTAAATTTTTACCTTGTTGCATTAATAACGTAACTCGTATCATATACAGTAAAAGCTTTGATGCTCTGTAAGTATCATTGTAAGTAGTGGAAAAAATTGGAACATGATTTTTAGGATGGAAATTATAAACATTTGTGAGGATTTCAGAAAAAATTATAGAAATGTGATGTGACAAGATTTGTATTTTCCTCTATTCAATATCAAAAGTAATTTACTTTTGCTGAACATGAAAATAAATAAATTTGTTTTCTAGGTAACAATATTTTATACTTTTTTTATTAGTTATTTTATGAAATAAGAAATTAATATTCAATTTAAAAAGCATTTCTTTTTCAAAGTATTACATGTTTATATAAGCGAAAAGTTTAAAGAAAATACATAAATTCGAAATTTTTGCAGTAAAATAAAACTACATTAGTTAAACACAGCAAGTAGAGAGATAATTAAATATATTATATTTCATATATTAGCCCTAGCTTTAAATTGAGGAATGACTGCTGTTATTTTCTCTTAAAATTTCGAACATTTTCAAGAATCCCAGGTTTATCTTTCGAATTTTCTCGATTTAATTCCACCTTATATATATATATTTCAAATTCCAGTTTAAATTCATGAATACAAAAAGAACGTCCTCTGTGATTACACTCCGAAAACGGACATCCTGTGTACTGAGTCTTCTCTTGTTATTCTAACACTTATTCCTAGGTTTGCATAAAAATGTGGAATAATGGCAGTTTGTTTAAAGGTTTTACATAAATAAAGTTTCATATACAAAGAGTTTTAACTGCTTTAAATGAATTCAACGACATAAAATAGAAATTAATTGACAATGGTGGCGGGATGTCCTAATTTGAAATTCAAGCATTTTCGGCCAAATTTCAATTCATAATACCATATTTAGAAGCATTTTCAGAGTTAATGTTTTACATAAATTTTTTTTTAAAGTAAGATTTTCATACTTTTCCCCCCCTTCATTATATTATGTTTTACAACCAATTTCTTAATTGTTTTTATTTTTGTTTACAAGCATCTGTTTGAAAATTTTTTAATTCACAATTTATTTTCCTTTTTCTCTTCTGTATTTCTCTCATCATTCTGCAGGGTTTTTTTTTTTAATTTTTAATTTTTAATTTTCAAACTGTAAAAGGAAAAATTTCACATATTGAAAATTTGTATTAAAAAAAAAAGTCCACCAGTGTAACTGTTGTGAATTTTCTGAATGCGAAAATAGAATTTAAAAATATGTATTTGTTAATGAGTTATAAGTAAACAAAATTTCCCATACAATAACATTGGCTTGGGCTTTTAGCAAAGGTAAGTGTGTGCTGTTCTTATTTTATATTTAAGTATATTGCAAGAGAACTTTCATGCAAGTGTCCCATTTAATGTATTTTGGGTGGCATCAAATATGATATATAATAAGAAAGCCATTCACTCGAACAGGTATGGTTTATATCGAATACATATATATACATATATATATGTATATGTATATATATATATATATATATATATATATTGTGGTCACTATTTAATTTTCATTTGCGCCCTTACCTTCTTAAATGCTTACAATCATAGTAAAAAAAATTATCATATTGTAAAACCCCTTTTATTTTTTAATAAAAAATTTCATTTTTTTTTTTTTTTTTTTTTTTTTTTTTTTGTCGTCTTTTCAAATGATGAGAGAACATCTTATTATGAAAAAACATCTTAAAATGTGAAATAAATTATATATTGTATATTTATTTATTTATTTGCTCATGTATATACAGTTATGATAATACAATTATGAGGAATATAATTTCTAATATAGCTAAGAAATAGTTAAAAAATCTTTTGCAGGAATAATATGCATTATGTGCATGGAATTTATTTATTCTTTTAAAAAATACACCCGGAAAACGTACCACTAACTTTATCATAAAGCTTTTAGTAAAAATAATTCATGTTTACAAATACATTTATTGGTAAATATAGTTCATGTTTTCAAATAAAACCTTCTAAATAAAGATAGATGAAGTGTGAACAAAGTATTCATACATAATCCATTATTAAAATTTAATATACTCCATTAATTGTTAAATATGAGATAATATTACCGGTAATTTTTGTTAATTGATAAATTTAACGAAATGTGAAAAGAGAAGAGATATGCAGAAATGCACGCGTCTAGAGACATGCATTAATTTCGGAAGATGAATGTATGACAGCAAGCTTATCATCCAGTTAGGAGAAAGTAATTACCCGGAATTCTTGAAATGATCTAAATCAAGCAGCAATTAACGGATGAAATATTTCTTAAAGTTCTCTAATAGTTATATTAAACCTGTTTGCTATCTCATAAAATTAAGGGTAAGTTTTAAAAAGATTCAGACCGATCGATTAAAATAGAAATAATTTAAGAAACAGCCCAACATTTTTCACTTTTTGTATGCAAAAAAGAATTACAATATTTCGATACAGTTATTTTCTTTATGAAAATAGTATTTTGTAAAGCATTAAAAAAATGCAAATAATGTTTTTTCCTATAAATAAAATGAAGAGCAGAATTTAAGAGACGGTAAATCTCAAGGAAAATAAATATTATCGGGCCTCGCAGCGTTCCTAAAATTTTACACTCATTTAATTATACTCGCACCCCTATGGTAAAATACTATTTTTTATTTTATTTTATTTTATTTTATTTTTTTTTTTTGCATAGTGTTTAGACGTGTTTTAGCATTAAAACATTCAAGAAAAATTTCGTAGTTACGATAGTGGTGTCAATATAATAAAATGGGAGAAAAATTTTAGGAACTCTGCGAGGCCTGTATTATATATTCGGAACTGAAAAGCGTTTAGGCAATAGAGATTTGCAAAATAGGAAATAAAAAGAAAGTTAGGTTTAGTAGACAATATTGACCGAAAATCCTTTTTATATTTTTAGGTTAACATTTTTGACAAAGCAAAAGACGATACGAATTATTAATACAGGACACGGGCAAAAAAAAAAAAAAAAAAAAAAAAATCCTATTAACAAAATGACGAAAAGTGAATGAATATATCTAAGAATCAGCAACATTCGGTTATATGTGTATTAGAAATGCTAATATGACTGCAGGATACTGTAATGTCAACTCTGTAATTCAAAAGAGTCTTGTAGCACCTTACCTGCTTTCCTATTAAATAAAGTCTGTTTCGTTAAGTATTATTTCTTTAGAACGAATTTTATTCCGAAACTTTTATCGAAATTAAACTTTGCTAAATTATTTACAATTTGTAGATATAAATCCCTTCAAGATAATTATTCAATATCAGTGTTTACTTACCAGATAAAGTATCGCTCAGTTGATATTGAATGTTATAACTATCAAATAATTAATGAATTTAATACTGTTTTTATACAATTTTTTTCTCTGTAAGTTAATTTTAGTCATTATTACAAAACAGATATTTTGTCTGTTAAGACAAAGAGCTTTTGTTCGCAGGCACTTACGAATTTTTAGCTTGAATTTAATGGAAAGATTTTCGTGACAGGCATTCTGTGATACCGTTCATATTAATGTATAAATACATGGGACATTTATACACGGTAAAAAACACGAAACCAAATTTACGGCCAAACAATTGGAGGTTAAACTTTAGTTGTAAATTTTACGGTAACCATTATTTTTATTTTACATTATTTGCGGCATATTTTATGGCGAAGTGTAAATTATACAGAAAATTGATCCTATTCTGTCTTACAGTTATTCTTAGTCACATTTTACGCTGAATGAACTGTAATATTCATTCACGGTTATTTTTTAAAGAGTGGATAAAGAATTATTTGGCAAATATGCATCGATAATAAACGTATTGAAATATTAACACAGTAAACAAAATATTGAATTTAAAATTAACTAAATAAATGTTTGATTTTTTAAAAATTTCCTGAATACAACTCAGGCTTTATATATATATATATATATATATATATATATATATATATATAAACTTGTATTTGTTCATTAAATACTAAACCACAAATGATGATACTTCAAGTATGACTGGATTTAAATTAATGTATTCATATTTTTAATGTAATGCTTAAATAAATTCCTTTTCATTACATTTTTTTTTTTTTTTTTCATTATACCTTTGTTTAAAATTCTTCCAATAATTTTGTACAAATGATAAAAATAATAATACACACATGATTTTCTAATATATAAAATCTACTTTTTACTTGGCATGATTCGTATTGTTCTTCAAACGTTTCAAATACAAGACAGAGTTTTCACTATGTTTTTTTTCTTATATATATATATATATATATATATATATATATATATATGTGTGTGTATATATATGTATATATATATATATAGTTTTCTTATATAAAAAATAGTTTAATTAATTAATTAATTAATAAAATTTAAACAAAGCATAAATTTAAAAAAGAGATCTAAAAAATTATGATATAATGCCAATTTTTTAAATTATTCCGTAGCATTGCTTGTATAAACATCTTTTTTTCACACCACTTTCTTTGTAGAGTAATTTTTTCCAATATTTAATTACAGTTAAATAAGAAGAAAATAACTCTTCTAATAAAGTAGTATGAAAAAAGGGCGGGTACTAAAAATGCCACGAAATAAATAAAAAAGTGGGAAATTCTGATAATGTTTCGTAATTGCATTAAAATTATAAATGAGAATAAATAAATTTCATTTAAACTAACATAAAGTACCAGTAAATAAATTAAATCTAAACCAATCAAAACAGTTAACAACTATTCAACATAAAAACTATGACTTCTCAAACATATTCTAACGTGAAGAGTTTTTAAGAAAAATCCATTGGCCAGACTTTTTAGCGATGGAATCTTTACAGCATATTTCAATTTTATTGAAATCCATTCTTCAAACTTATTATATTGCTATGATCTCTTTTAAGATATAACAATAATAGCCATAATAATAATAAACAGAACGTTTTTAACACGCTTTTTTATTAGTTTCACCTGTATTCATGTTTGTATGTATGTTTGTAACCGCTCTGTGAGCAAACAAAAAATCTATATTGTAAAAAAAAAGACTTTCCGTACGTTAACGCTGTGGCTGTGAGGTAAAGCTCCGGGCTACGATTCTAAAAGTCTAACGTTCGAGCCCAGTCAGGGGAGACTTTTTAAAAATGGTTTTTGTTTAATTCTAAATTATTTATTTTTCATTCCTTCATTATGTTATTTATTCAGTTAATATTACGTAATTTCTAGACTTTTTAACACGTTTTTATTCATTTGACATGATGTAACTATTAATGTATGTAACGGAATCTTGGAAATCAATTTTCGGTTACTTCTGGTCGTCCGATTGACCTGAAATTTTGCACACGACTTCATTATCGATGACAATACTATATACAAGTGTTTCCAGGCGCCTATCCCTTCAGGGACAGGTTCCAGGGGCAAAGTATTACGTAAAAACCCCATTTTTTTAAACTTTAAAATTACTTAAAAGAGATAAACAAATTGATGCCAAAAATAAGTAAGTGAATACATTTCTTATTATATCAAATGAATAAATAAAAACGTGCAAACCTTTTTTTTTTAGCACGCTTTTATTCTTTTTAGTTCACATTTCAATAAAAGCGTGTTCTTTAGTTTTTTAAAATTATAATTAATAGTTGAAAAATTGTCCAGAAGAAGCTTCTTTAAAGTGAGTAAAAGAAGAATATGTTAATTGCAAAGAATATTTGGTCAAATTTTTATTTAAGCGGTAATTAATCATTCTCCATTTAGAAATATAAAGATTATATATCACACTGCTTGTATATGGAAACTGTCGAATAATGAAACACATCCAGTGGAATGCTGAAACGAATCGTCCGATGCATCTCTGTAAAGACACCATAAATATTACGTGTAGTAAGTTTAGCAGGGACTGTGCTGCAATTAATGTTTTATAGCACATATTGTTCTTGGTTTATTAAAAACGATTAACTTATTAAAATGCATAGCAATAATTTCTGCTTATAGACCATTAAGTATACCAATTCATTTTTATAACCCTGAAAAAGAACTATAAGAATTATTCATATTATTTTCAAAAGTAAGTACGTTATAGTAAATCATAATAAAAATTTTAATTTATATCAATGCAAACATATTTACAGAAGCTCGAGCTTAGAATACCAGAGAGATTAATTGAAGTTTTAAACATTTTTTAATATTGATAAAAGATGTTAAAATGATAAGTTTCAGAAAGTCTTAACTGGTACATAATGAAAAAAAAAAAAGAATTTCTCAAATGACTGTGGAAACATACCCTTTTTTTAAAACTAAGAAATTTTTTTTTCTATGTTTGTTTCTGATAGTGCGATGTAAAACCCATCCTCAACTCTGCTTGTTTCTGCTTTTTTCTCTGCTTGTTTATTTCATTGCTTTTACCAAGGAAAAACTATTCTGTAAAAAGGCATAAAAGCACGAAAGAAGAGAAAGAGCTATGCAGCGTTTTGACAAGATCTGGGGCATTGAGATCGATCATAAGTAGACTGAGTTCATATCCGATTTACGTCGGTTAAACATAAGCTTGTTTAAATGATTTTTAACGATAATTTTTACATTTCATCAATGAATAAAATTTTTCTTAATAATGATAATAATGACAGATGATGATAATGCAAGAAGATGAAGTAACATAAAAAAGTCAAAGGATAAAATCAAAACAAAAAGAAAGTTATTTAGTTATATGTAATTTAAGGTTTTACTTTTATTTTATTATTAATATTATTTTGTGAAAATTTCGTATGATTATTTATTAATTCTTTTTTTAATGTAACCTTGCTTTTAAAAACAGAAATTCATCGCAGTCAGTTATTATTTACACCAAATTATGCTTTAATTAATAACGCTTGTCTACTTAATAATGTATAAAAACTAAACAAAATTTATATACTTAACTATTCGTTTGCATCCAGTACTATTATCTGTTACACCTACACTAACAAGCAAAGACAAACACAGTCATACCTAAAATGTGCGTGTGCACATATTCACAGAATTTCAGTTTGCATAATATATCAATTTACACAAAAGAAATAAGTGTAATATGTCTTTCTGGAACGTTTTACTTTATAATTGTTTTCGTTTTATGTAACAGAGAATACCTTTTATTAAAAATAATTAATTTAATTTTTAATATTTTGTCATCGTATTAAATGATAACAATTATAGTGTTTATACAAACAGACGGAGATATTATTCACATTTAAATTTAGAAACTAAATATTTAAATTTTTAGTTCATAAGTATCATACAATCTTTCTGTAAAAAACTATATACATGTATATAATAATAATGATTACAATGATCAAATGCCAAGAAGGAAGAGTAGAATTAACCAATTAGCAATTACAAATGGGAGTGATGCCTAAAGAAAAGCAAACTATATTGGAAAAGTTAAAATGAGTTGTATCTGAGAATGAGACATATTAATTATCTACAAAATGAGATAATTTCTAACAAATATGAACAAAGTATAACAGGAAAAAAATGATAACTAGAAAATTGCATACAAACACGCACACTACACACATATATATACGGGATGATTTGAAAGGATTCCGACAAACTAAAAAAGGTAGGTCAAACATACCTAAACAAGTCCTTTTTACATAGGAACACACGTGCAACGTGCCGTGTGTGCGCTCGCAATACAATAACACTTAAAAATAAATCCATGCAGTTATAATTTACAAAAACAGGTTTATTAAACAATGTGTGCATAACGCTACAGAAACGGCTCAAAAGTATTGCTATCTCCAACAAATCAAGCCTCGCGGTGAATCGTGAATTAACGAACACATTCAAATGTTCCAAACCTATCACGGGCACATGCTGCTGCTTCAAAATCTCTTCAAACAACGCCCTTTTGCACATACACATAGCGTTTCACCTATATGTTCCTTTGTAAAAATGGTTTGTATTGATATGCCCCATATTTCTTTAAAGTTTATCAGAACCATTTCGAATCACCCTATATATATACTGTCATGGAAAAAACTTTGAGACCACATGTAAAACTGTCATAACTTTAACTTCATTGAGCATAAATAAATGTGTTATAATAATAACAACATAATAAATCATTGTAAATGTAGTTACAATATTATAACTGCACTTTTGTACTTATAAGTATTATTCGATTTTTTTTCCTTTAAATCATGAAAGCGTAGAAAAACTTTTGAGACCACAAAGCCACATACAACTGATATTGTTATGTTGTTTTATTTAGTACTTAGCTTGTCTTGCTTTCATACGAATTACTTCGAAAAGACGTTCCAGAAAGCATTTTGCTAAAGTTCTGCATGTCAGAAGTGATATCCCTACTAAAAATGATCCATAGATATCAATACAAAAATCTATCGATATCAATAGAATTTTATTGGCATGAATTGATTTCTATGGATGTCCCTACCGCTATCAATAGAAGCTATTGACATCTGTAATCTATTGATTATGATATCAATAGACCTTTACAGACATCATTAGAAATTTGATTAGTAGGCTATCGATATCAATAGAGTTTTGTTGATATGAATTGATTTCTATGGATTTCCCTACCGCTATCAATAGAAGCTATTGGCATATGTAACATGATTATTATATCCTCAATCGATATCAATAGATCTTTACAGACATCAGTAGAAATTTGATCGGTAGGCTATTGATCTCAATTGGTTGGTATCTGTAAAAAAAATGATAACTGCAAATTTTGTTCATTTTTTTTTTTTTCAAAGTCTCGAAAAAAAAAAAAATGTTTTAAAATCTGTATCTCCCGTTTCAAAGCATGTAGAATCACTTGCTACGCATTGTTTTAAACGCAATGAAGTATTCCTCCAAAAAACATTATTTTTCATGCTCCCTCAGGGGTTCCCTCGTCACAAAATTTATATCAGCGAAGTTTTGATCGAAAATTTTAAATATTCTATTTTTTTTTTTTTATTGACATTTTAATATAAAAACTGAATAAAAAAATTTCAAGAAGATTCAAAGAAAATTGGTTGTGAGGCATATGCATTAGGTTTGCAAAATTGATTCATTTTTTCCAAGTCTAGAAAAAGAAAATGGTTCAAATATTTAAAAATCTGTATCTTCCGTTTCAGTGCATACAAAATGCCATGCTAAACATCCTTTTAAAGGTTGTGAAGCATTCCTAAAAAAACGTATTTCTTTTATCCCCCCCCCCCCCCCGCCTCGTCAGACGGTATTTCCTATCATCAGTTGGAGGGGAAATGACGCTAGTAACTCAAAATTTACAGTCGACAGAAAAATTATTGAAGCACACACTTAGATTTCCCATATATATATATATATATATACATATTTAGTTTGGTTGCTAAATTTTATCATCAGCTTACAGCATAAAAAGAGCATAAGGCTAAGATCATGACTCGACAAATATTGAACTCGAATATAGTACTTGAAAAAAATCTATAACCTTGTTTTAAATTAACACAGATCTATGGTTCAACCATTCCTTTCAAAGGTATTGACGAGTTCTTTTGAAAGGTATCCATACTGAATATTTACATCAATTGGGGGCTATTTCCTCCCAGGGGTATGTTCTAACGTGCCCATACATTTTCCTCATAGTTTACTACTACAATTATCAGTAATTCCTATTAATTTCACAGCCACTTCATAAAAATAATTCTCATCATGTACATATTTATACGAAATTTTGTCCTATATTACACACTAGCACACACTCAGACATTTTCTAAAAATGGTCAAATCGTATTAAGGACCTCACAAAACATGTAAATCCATTTATAGCTAGAGTTCGAAAACTTTCGCGAATCCACCATTTTCTTCTTAGATATACAGAAGAATGTATAAATAGTTAACTCGTACTCGAGACTTATCAAGACATGTGAATCCATCAAAATCCAAGAGTTGAAAATTTTTACTAATCTTCTTTTGAAGAAAGCAAAAAAAAAAAAAAAAAAAAAAAAAAAAAACTTAAAAAGTCTGTTGAAACATTGTAAAATTAGTTTGCTATGGTCATCACAAAACTGTTTTCTATATATTCCGGCACAAATTGTAAAATATTACTGATTGAAATTATTTTCCTTCGAAATTGGCGACAGTCCTCGGAAAATGAAGACATTTGGTTACCTTATGAATGAATGATTGAAAAATAGAGCTTAAGGGCAATGACCTTGAATTTAATAAATACCTTTGCTAAACCATACAATACTACATTAAATATTGAAACAATTAAAATCCCTTCAAACTGTATATTCTTTCAGCGACGTCATAAGAGGCTCCATTTTAAAATTAAAAATACGATTTTTTATTAATATTGGTTAAATGTTTTTTAGTATACCCTCATACAAATATTAATTGGTTTATCAGGCTATCGTTTATCTAATTTACTTACGATGTAAAACCCACTCAATCTCAACCTGAAAGAATTTCCATGGCAATGGGTACATACAAACGAAACACTTCCGGTTGCAAAGCCGTTTGCAAGCGTTTCCAAATGTATGACCACAGTAGGCTGACCTGTCTCTAGGAACTGTGCTCGACTGTCCTGGGCTGGGGACTGTCCTCGAATCTCGAGGACAAAACTACCTTCGTCCCCAAAAAATTACAGCACATTTGGGGACGCCGGTTATAAAGTTATTAATGTTTTATTATAGTAATTTATTATATATATAATAAATAAGATGAAATAAGTTCTTTTAGGTGCTTTATACATAAAAATTACTAAAATTTTACAATTTAAGGTGATTTAGTTATTATTTTTTTATTTTTTTGTTCTCGAAATTCAAGGACACTGCCATCTTTGTCTTCAAATTCAATGAAAATAAATATGGTCGCTCTAGACTACAGTCGGCAGCAAAAGTATTCGAGCACTAGCAAATATTCCTATGTAAAAAAAGCACATTTAACACTGCTTTGTTCAATAAATCCTTGCCGAATCATGTTCTTAGACTGACTAAGACCAGGATTCGACAAGGATTTATTTAACAAAACTGCATTAAGTGTACTTTTTTTATATAGGAATTTTTGCTAATGCTCGGATACTTTTGCTGCCGACTGTATTTGCAAAAAAATTGCAAAATTTACGTAAGCGAAGTTGCAAGTACAGTAACCGCCGCTTAATAAATTCACTGGTTAATAAAATCAGCCGCTTAATGTGATCAAATTACCAGGACCGGAATCAAATCAATACAAATTACTTTTAAAGCCGCCGGTTAATAAACTCAAAAATATCTCCTCAGCAGCCAAAAATATCATTTAAGTACCTAAAAATTTTTTATTTACATTGTGATTTTATTTTATTTTATTTTATTTTTTAATAAGAAAAGATATTAAAGAACAACAATAACAATCCCTCCGTTATCGCTCATTGTCGAAGATTTTACACTTGCAGCACAGTTACAAATTAAACGAGCCCCACCACTTATCTCCGTAACAATTTCAAGAAACGTATTCTTCAAAACGCAGTAATAAGTTACAAATTTGATTGAAGGCCGCGGTAGCCTGATCGGTAAGAGCAGCGAGTTCGTGATCGAAAGATTGCGGGTTCGGTCCTCGAGCCGGCCGAAGACCGTCGTGTACGCTAATGGCGACTGGTGCACGTTAAATCCGTCGTGGTCGCAAAGTCCTCCAAGTTCCCATAAAAAATTATACCTCTGGGGGTACCGGAACATGGGTTTAAAACTCAGCCTTGTCCCGGATCAAAATTCGAGTTCCTGCTGGTGCTGCCATCTATCGCCAGCTTCTGGAGCTAAGACGTACTTCCTCCTTATAATGGGCGCTCCTCTCTTAAACGGAATGACGCACCCCTCCTGCCTTAAACCCGTTTAGTTCCACTAGCGGGGCTCGGAATTTCCGAGTGGCATAAGTAACAACAACAACAACAACAAATTTGATTTGAAATTATATATATATATATACACTGCTCGACATTGAAAATGCAACACCAAGAAGGAATGATAATAATGGAATGAAATTTGTTGGACACATACATTATAGTAGGTAGAACAATTGATTAAAGATTCAGGAAATTTGGAGTAATATGTACTGAGAAAACAGTAAATAAAGTAGCGACCTCTGTGAGCAATACCAGCACATATCTGCCTAGGCATTGAATCGAACAGCGATTGGATGGCATGTACGTGTAGAGCACTTCATGAAGCTTCAGCACGATGCCGCAATTCATCGATCGAAGTTACTGGTGAGGGGTGGAGGGCCAGTCGCTTTTCAATGATTAAACAGTCATTTTCGTTGTGTGAGATCAAGAGAACGCGCTGGCCTGAGCAACAGTCGAACACATTCGGCATCAATGAAGGTCCAGACAATATAGACAACTTGCGGTCGTGCACTGTCCTGATTAAATGTTGCGCTTCGGAGGCCTTGAACATAGGGCTGAGCTATGTGCCTTAACTCGTCAGAAATGTAATGGCTGGTATTCAGAGTGACGGGAATGAAAACAAGAGGCGACCGGGACGTGTATCCAATGGTACAACATACCATCAATCCAGGTGTTGACTCAGTATGCGGTTACCAAAATTCTGATTACCCTCAAAACTGCATCACTGACATGGGCGCCATTAATGTGTGATCAACGATGAACCCGGACACAGGAATTGCGTGGAGTCACTTTTCAGACAAATCACAATCCTGTTTACAGCATCAAGATTGACTTATCCGTATTTAACGGCATTATGAATAATGCACATTGCCAGCTGGGATTCGACATCATCATAGTGTCCATCATTTGCAATGATGTTATGGGTTCCCATTGGATACACATCTCGATTACTTTATGCTCGTATTCCTGGCACTCTTAACAGCGGCCATTAAATTTCTGATGAGTTAAGGCCCGCCCCTCTGCCCTGTATTCGAGGCTTCCGTAGCGCAAAATTTAAGCAAGATAATGCACGACCGCAAGTTGCTTGTATTGTCCGGACCTTCTTTGATACAGAATGTGTTCGATTGTTGCTCTGGCCAGTGCGTTCACCTGATCTCGCACAAATGAAAATGACTGTTTAATCATTGAAAAGCGACTGGCCCTCCACCCCTCACCAGTAACTTCGATCGATGAATTGCGGCATCGTGCTGAAGCTTCATGAAGTGCTCTACCCGTACATGCCATCCAATCGCTGTTCGATTCAATGCCTAGGCAGATATGTGCTGGTATTGCTCACAGAGGTCGCTACTTTATTTACTATTTTCTCAGTACATATTACTCCAAATTTCCTGAAATTTTAATCAATTGTTCTTCCTACTATAATGTATATGTGCAACAAATTTCATTCCGTTATTATCATTTCTTCTTGGTGTTGCATTTTCAATGTCGAGCAGTGTATATATATATATATATATATTTCAAAATATTGAAAAGCAATTAATAGTTCTTATTTTAAAATTACTATAATTCATGAGGTTTAAACGAAAAGATTTTAAATTTATAAGAACAACGTGAAATTTTGGTAAAGTAATGATGATTTTCCTCAAACGAAAGTGCATGGGAACTTAGAATGCGTTTAATTTGTTTATATCGAAGAAACAACTAATTAATTATCTATCAAAAATTAATTAGTATTGTTTACTAATTCCATTATTCGTCACCTTTTGACGTTTCTTTCCAATTTCAGGGTAGGAATACCTTTTTCTTAAGTGCAGGAACGTTCGCCGGATATAAAAATCAGCCGCTTAATAAAATCATTTTGGCTAAAAACGAATGTGATTTTAATAAGCGGCGGGAACTGTATTCCGTTTGTATGTAACCCCAAATCTTATTTCTTTTTTAACAGATCGTAGTATTTTGAAAAACAGGTATTGCAATCTAGCGCTTGTTTGTTTACAAGATCAAGAACAAGACTCAAGATAGATGCTGCCTGCTTAGGAAAACGTGGTGCTTCGGATTTTTAATCTATAGGATTACTATTTTAATTATCGAGATAAGTTCATAAATAAAACATTTGTAACATTTTAATATGTTTTCGTTTTTGTCATTATAATTTCGTGTTTATCATTTGATGAATTGAGGCTGTCTTTTCATAAATTGATTCATGTGCATGTTGAACAGCGCTAAATTTTTGTTGAAAGTTAGCTCCAGTACATTTAATTTTGGTCATAGCTGTAGGAAATCTGTTATAATAAAAATAATTGGTATGTTTAACCAAATTGTCTTTTAAAAGGTTAACGTTATCATTCTAAATGCTTATCTGAATGTATTATATTTAAGTAACATCGAAATGTGTTTAAAATAAGTCAAAATTATTTATTTCATAATAAAAGTTCATGAAATCCCTTTTTTTTTCTATACGATATTTATTGTTTTCACTTAATGTTAAAATTCATTTACGCCATAATTAAATGCATTAAACTATTTCTACTTTAAATTAAACTGTAATTTCTACCAACATATTTTCCCAGTGCCTTTATTAGCCTATAATCTAATGGTAATAATGACCGTAATGTTTTAAATTTGATTCTGTATATTTTTAAGAATATATATATATATATAATAAAATAAATAAATAGAAATAAATAATTTTTCTGTTTTATTATCATTTTATTTATTCTGCTAAAAAATATTTTTCAAAATATACAATCTTCTTCAAAAAATCTACATTTCTTAAACGGGCAAATTCTAGAAACTTACATATCACAATAAATTTAAACAATGAAACTTAAAAGTTTTCAGAACAAAGTACTAGATAACAGGAACAGCAATTTATTAGAACTTTGTAAACAAAAAAAAAAAAAAAAAAAAAAAAAAAAAAATTATTGGGAAAAAAAATCTTGTATAGCCGTTTAGCTTAGCAGTTACTCTATATATTGCTTAATATTAATGTACAGTCGGTAACAAAAGTATCCGAACACTAGCGAAAATTCCTACATAAGAAAAGCAGAGTTAATACTGTTTTGTTAAATAAATCCTTGTCGAATCATGTTCTTAGTCAGTCTAAGAACATGATTCGACAAGGATTTATTTAACAAAACAGTATTAACTCACTTTTTTTTATATAGGAATTTTTGCTAGTGTTCGGATAGGAAAGAAGGGGGTACAGTGGGTCAATTTTTAGATTTTTAAATATAATTTAAAAAAAATATTTTAAAAACAGAATATCAAACTTATGTATTATTTTTTCAAATCTATTTGCTATCCTAATTAATTTTATTTCAATTTAACAAAAGGTATTTGTACAATAAAAAAGCATTTTTTTTATGTACTACTTATTGACCCACTGTGCCGCATAAAGGGGTACAGTGGGTCAACAAATGGGGTACACTGGTTAAACTAACGAAAAATACAGTAAATAATTTTCTTTCATTCAATATTGAATATATTAAACTTATTTTATTGCCTAACAATATTTAGAATTAAGTTAGATATTAAAGTAGCTCAAAGTGTATAACTTAAAAAATAATTTTCTTGCTTTAAATATACACACACACGCTATATTTTTTAACAAAATTAAAGAAAAAGGTTGTAGTTAAATATTAGTTCTATTAAGTGAGTTCTATTGAGTTCTATTAAGTTTACAAATATTTTATGGTTGTATAGTTATTTTTCAGACAGTAAATCAAAAACTTATTGTACAATAACTAATGGACATTATATGACTGAAAATCTACAGCAAAAGTCAGCTTTGTCATTGTTCTCTCAGTCCCTTGAAATACATTTGGTTTTGATAACTTTCTCACAAATTCATTTTCTCTTTTGCCTACGACTTCAGCAACATAGTGTTTAAAACTGTATTTTTTTCTTGCCATGGACCGTGACTAATAAGAATTGGGAGTATGCGGGTCAGAAAAGTATTGACTGGTATTGAAAAAGGGAATGAGTGAAAGAGAATCTGCTGGCAAAATTAACAAATCAAAATCTTTCTTTCATAATTGTCTCTCCAACTCCAATTAACACAGATATGGTGCAACAAATAGAAGTGTAAACTTTATTTTAAGACTGATTAAAGTTTAATATATTTAATTAGCATAACGATAAGAAAAACGGCAAACTTTAGGTTTACTATTAATACGCCCCCCCCCCCCGCTCTTATCGTTTGCACTTTTATACTTAAAAAGTTAATAATAAAAAAACATCAAGCAAAACTTTACATAAAATACATAATCATATGAATGTAACTAATTTAACAGTTCATTCAAAACTTAAAAAAAAAAATAATTAGGTATGATAATCAGCTGCACAGCAACAGAAATCAACATCTTGAGAGAAGTGATCTACAAAAAATTTATTTTGAAAAACAATTTATCATTAACATATACCTTATTTTATTAAACCTCTTCAACCTCCATTTTTGGTTTTGAAAATTTTTGACATGCTTTTAAAAATAACTGTAGAAAAATTCATAAAATGGATTATTTGTATAATTAATTTAACAACAAAATATAACAAGAGTATAATCACATTCAATACCATAAATATATGTATAAACACAATTCTTTCTTACAATATATAAGTATAAATTACATGCAAATATATAACAAAAAAAAATAATACAGAATGGATTATTTCGGGAATGGAGAGGAGAGAGAGATTAACCAAAAATTGCCGTGAGCAATTGAATTAAAAAAAATTCGACTTACTGTCAAAAGAATATGAGAATTGAAATTCTCAAAAAAAAACTTCCAGCCTAAACCTGGAAAGATTTTGCTTAACTTGCAAAATTTGAAATTTTTTTTTCTCTTGAATTCAAGAAAACATTTGAATTCATAGAAAAAGTTTAAATTTTTGAATTCTTAAATTCTGAATTCTTAAAGAAAATTTTTTGAGTTCATTAAAGATTTAAATTCATAAAAAATTTTTTAGAAAATTTACATTTTTAAATTTTTATATTTAAAGATTTTTATATTTTATAAAAAAAAACTTTATAAATTCATAGAAAAATTTGAAGTTGGGAATTTAAGATTCGCTTTTGAAACATTGTCAAAGAAAAGATTTTTCACAAATTTTTGTAATTCGAATTTAGTTTGTGGCTTAGTAAATACGTCAGCCAAATTTAATTTGCTACGAATGAAAGCCAATTCAAAAACATTTTTGATAACAAGATCCCTAATAAAATATAGTTTGACTTCTATATGTTTACTTCTATTATTTTCTATGGGTGATTTAATAAAGTTTATAGCAGCCATATTGTCAATTAGTAATTTTGAGATTTTCTTATTTTTTATAATCTTCATGTTTTGGCATTCTTCTAAGAATTCGATCTAGACAGACAATTTCTTTTGCTGCTTCTGTAGAGGCAATGAATTCCAGTTCCAACGTGGACAAACTACCAGCCTTCTCTTTAAAGGTCCTCACACTGATGGGGCTACTGTCTAGAAATACTATTTGTCCACCCATGGATGTCCGATCATCATGATTTGAAGCAAAGTCGGCATCGGTGTAGGCTACGAAATGTGAATCAGCACATGAAAGTTTCAATTTTAATTGGCTTGTTTTCTTTACATATCCCAGTAGTTTATCAATCCATTCCAGTGATGAATTCCTGGATTCGATTGGAATTTGCTATAGATATTGACGGCATATGCTATATCAGGCCTTGTTCTGTTAAATAAACATGATAAACATCCCAAAATATTGCGATATGGATACTTGACCATCTCTTTGGTTTCTTCTTCGGTTTGAGGACAGCTTGATTTTGAGTAAATACAGCCTTTGCTGATTGGTAAGGATGAAATTGGAGGGTTAAAACTATTAAAACGACTGCATATTTCTTGAATATAACTTTCTTGATGAATGAATAGCTCTGAGTCAGTTTCAACAAATTCTACTCCAAGTAGTTTCTTTGTCCTTCCCAAAATTTTTAATTTTTAATTTTGTTTTAAAACATTAATAGCTTCCTCTAAAAACATTTTACTTTTACCGAATAAAACCATGTCAACAACGTATAATAATAGGATGACTTGAAATTTAAATGTATAAACACAGTTGCAAGAAGTAAATTTAATAAAACCGATATCTGATAAAACTCTGTCAATCTCGTAAAACCATTCTCGTCCACTTTGGTGAAGGCCATAGAGAGCTTTGTCGAGCCTGCAAACTAAATTCTCTTTTCCTTGTTTAATAAAACCAGGTGGCTGCTGCATGTATAATTCTTCTTCTAGCAGAGCATATAGGTATGCGCCAGTGACATCACATTGTACGTGATCCCACTTGTGCTGTACTACCAAAAGTGAAAAGAAAAAACGAATTAGATCAAAATTTATAGTAGGACTAAAAGTTACTTCATAACTCTCGCCTTTTACTTGAGCGTAACCTTGAGCTACGAGCCTTGCCTTGAATTTAGCAATTCGTCCTTCTTCATCTCGTTTTATTGCATACCCCCCCCCTCCCCATAGCAGAAAATGCGAGACGCGCGACGTACGTCGCAGATTTTTTTTTAGTCTGCAGATTATTTCCAAATCAACATTATGCAGAAATCGCAAATCTCCCGATTTTGGCAGGAAAGATAGTGATTATCTATCTTTTTCCATCCACAACATAAATGTCAATATTAATTTTAAACATGTTTTATTAAATTCTAGAACCTATAGAGAGGTAGAACTGTTCAATATTTTTCACTCATATAATTTTTTTTGTGACCCCCACCCCCGTATCCCCTGTTAACGATCGGCTATCATATAGATCGCGAATTCCTTGCAATTTCCCCCCCCCCCCCCATCAGTAACATAAATATCGATATTATTTTTTAAAACTTACTTAATTAGATTTAAGAACTTATAAAGAAGTAGAATTGTTTAATATTTCACTTACATTTGTTTTACTCCCCCCCCCCTCCCGCTAACGATCGGTGATTAAACGTTCCACAAAATCAAAGCGTTGTAATTTTTAAGCTTTCCTCCATTCACAGCATAAATGTCAATATTCATTTGAAACATGCTTTATTAGATTCTAGAACCTATAAAGAAGTAAAATTATTCAACATCTCTCATTCATGTAATTTTTTCTGACCTTCCCCCCACTAACGATCGACAACCAAACGGCTCGCGGAATTCTTACGATTTCAAATTTTCTCCATCTGCAACATAAATCCCAATGTTCTTTTTAAACTTATTTACTTAGATTCCAAAACCTAAAAAAAAGTATTGCTTACTATCTCTCACTCGTATATTTGCTTTACTCCCCCACCCCTCTCCACTAACGATCAGCAATCAAACGCTCCATAGAAGCATTGTAATTTCCAATCTTCTTCCATCCAGAGCATAAATGTCAATGTTCATTTTAAGCTTACTTTATTAGATTCTGAAACCTATAAAGAAATAGAAATGCTTTATATCTCTCATTCATACAATTTTTTGGGGACCCCCCCCCTCCTTTAGCATTTGCTACCGATCGGTAATGAAGTTCCCTGCAGAAGATTCCCATTCTTTCTTCATATGCAGCATAACTGTCAGTATTCTGTTTAAATAGCTTCATTAAATTGCAGAACCTATTTAGAGGTAGAATTGTTCAATATCACTCACTATACACCCAGCGACAGCCAATTATTTGCTTGTTTTGAGGAGGTTTTACAAGATGCCAAACCTTTCGTTCTTGGATGGTTCCTATTTCAGTTTGCATTGCATTGCTTCTAGCCATTCTTGAAACTGGTCTGATTTTTGGGCTTGTTTGAAAGTTCTTGGTATAATTAATTCTAGTCATGAGGAATTATGACAAAAATTGGCACTTGTGTCTGAATCAGATTCTTCTATTGGAGTGAATGAAAATTTAGTGGGGTCATACTTAATTTTGTTTTCTTGGCAATATTTTCTAACGTCTCTATGGGATCTTAATCTTGTTCTTGTATTTTCTGGATAGTAGTACACGTCTGTTTTAGATTTATCACTTCTTAAAACTTGTTTTCTTTCAAACTTTATGTTCTTTATGTGAGATGATTGAGCAGGTTTTTTATCATCTGAGGATTCCTCAGTGTCAGATAATTCAGATGGTACGCTGGACTCTCTTTCAGGAGTTTTGTCAACAGCCTCTTCATCAATATCTTCGTCACTATTTTTTGGAAATACATCTTGCATTGTGTAATGCTGGTTGATGGTGCCAAGCACTGCTCCACTTAATTCTGTTTTGAACAAACGGTTTTCTTTAAAGGTTACATTTAAAGACTCTACTATTTTATCTTGCTCTGGGATGCAAATACGGTATCCCCTTGTATGGTGTGCGTACCCAACTAGATAACCTTTCACAGCTTTTGGATCTAATTTCTGTCTTTGTTTTGCCAGTCCCACATAAGCTACACATCCAAATGGTTTAAGGTGTCTGATTGATGGCTTTCTTCCACTGTACAATTCCAAGGGTGATTTTTCAAAATTTTTATGGCATAGTCTGTTCCAAGCATAATTAAAATGCGAAACTGCTTCTGGCCAAAAACAAAAGTCTAAACCACTTTCATATAATGATGTACGGTCTTTATTAATGACAGTCTGGTTATAACTCTCAATAGCACCATTTTGTTCTGGAGTGAACGTATTTGTTAGTTCATGTTTGATGCCTTTCTCCTGACAAAATATTGAAAATTCTTTGTTAACAAACTCTGTTCCATTATCTGAACGGATAGCTATAAAAGGTTTACCTATAAATCTTTCTGCCCTTTTGATGTGATTAATTAAGGTTTCAGCCACTTGAGATTTTTGGACTATAGGATAAATGAATACTTTACTGGAATAATCGTCCATGATTGATAGAAAGTAATGTTCTACATGTTTGCCTCTTACTTGACATGGTCCCCAAACATCTGTATATAACAGTTCTAAGGGTCTCTTGGATCGAACAAAATTTCTGTATTTAAATGAAGTGCGTTTAAACTTATTCAACCTGCAATCTTCACAAAAAATTCTGTATGTCCCTTTAACAATGGTAATCCCTTTGCACCCCTCTTATTACCCGTATGCGTCAAAGTTTGAGGATTTACATGAGCGCATGTCTTATGCCACAGGTTTAGAATTTCCTGTTCTTTTGAAGAGGTTGTGGAGGCTTCAAAAGTTACATGTTGTTTTATAGATTTTGGGACTTTTGCTTGGACACGATAAACACCATTTTTTAATTTTGCTTTGAACATTATATTATCATTTGAAGTAATTTTGACTTCGCCTCTTCCCCCAATAAATTGCAGACCTTCTTTGTCAAGTTTCGGTCCTGATATAAGGTTTCTCCTAAGTTTTGATGAATACATCACTCCTTTTAAAGTAAAATTTCTTTGGCCAGAATGCAATTTAATGTCGCCTTTCCTTTCAGTTGGCAAAGTGATGCCTTCCATGGCTACAGTTATTTCTTCATTTTGTTGAGGTTTAAATGATGTGAAAAGTTCACAGTCATTGCTAAATTGATGAGACACAGCAGAATCGAATATCCAATCTGATTCATTTGTTTGCTGAGCTGAACTGGCCTCAGTAATGTAGTAAGATGAATTTGAATCCCTGCTACGATTACGCGTCTTAGATTTTGATCTAGATTGATATGAAATATTTTTTCGACTCTGCCTAACTCTTGATTGGAAGGATTTCTTAGGACTGAAATTCTGAGAAGGTAAGTTCTGGTTTCGAAAAGGGGGTTTAAAGTCAACATTTTTACTCCTGTTAAGAGAAAAACAATTTGGTCTAGTACGGCCGTTCTTATGACAAAATGTACAAATTAATTTTTGTTTTAAATGCTTATTTTTAACTGTATCATTTAGATGAAAAAACTGAGCAGAAATTTTAGCTTTACTTAATTCGTTATCTTTATTTCTTAAATTTAGCCTAGTTTCCTCGGCTACCAAGCAAGTTACAATTTCATTGAATGTAAATTTATCATCATCCCATCTTAGTATGTTTTAACAATACTGTCGAAATATGATGGGAGATAACGTAACAATTGATAAGATGCAAAAATTTCTGTCAGCTCCCCCCCTTAGAATTTTCTATTTGTTTAAATATCCTCATGACCCGGGGCGCAAAGACATTTACACCCTCTCCAGGCAATATTTTGCAATCACACAGCTCAGGAAATAAACTCATGTGCTGTACACGAGTATCTGGAACAAAACTTTTGTTAATTAACTTCCACGTTTTTACGGGGTCATCCTCGTTTTCTACAATTTTCCGGTACTCAGTTTCTATATTTAAGTACTAGACAGCCAAAGCAGCATTAGCTCTAGACCTAAATGTATTAACAGCAGAAGCATTGCTTCTGTCATTAGCCAAAACTGAGGCTGTTTCTGTACTGACAACAATGTCCCAGAGTCCCCGGTCAAGAAGAACAAACTTAATATCACTCTTCCATTCCTCGAAATTAATCGCATTCAGTTTGGGAATAGAATGTAAATTGTTGACAGCCTATTTTGAGTAAAAAAAGATTTGTATAATTTCAGTTCAAACAATTTAAAAATATAATATATCAAAAATATCACAATTTTCTCATAAAAACCTTGCTCCCCCTCCCCGAATTAAACATTCGGTAAATTCACTTATTACTTGAAAATTTTATTCAAATATATATAAAATTTCAAAAAGTTTTTTTTTTTTTTTTTTTTTAACTGAAAAAAATTTACAATATTCCCTCAACAATATGAAAAAAAAAAAAAAAAAAATTCTGGTCATTATTACTTAAGTTAAACGAAACATTCAAGATTTTCATTTATTAACATTAAACAACTTTTAATTTAAATTCAAACAATATCTTGTTTCAAAATTTACTATAAATGCTATAAAAAAAATTTAACTTTCAATTTCTCCATTCTAACAGAAATTAATTTCCACGTTGATGAATTAAATTCCTGACTCAATCTCTAGGTAATTTTTCTACATTTCGTTTCAACTGTCCCATTCAAAATTTTTCCTATCTGACGTCATCTCATTATACAAACAATCGCTTATTACTGTGCAAAATCTAGGGCATGAAAATGAATACTCAGATTGTAAACAATAAAACAATGTAACAAGTGAAGATATATATTCTTATAAAAATGTTATTATATATATTCATTTATACAGGGTGTTTCAAAACTCATGGGCAAAAATTTAAGGGGCGCACAGTGGATCGAAGTATAGGCAGTGGCGAACATAGGAAAGTTATGGTATTATTATTATCTATGTATGATGTTTTTCGTCACATTTCGATTGAAATATGTATATATGTATGATACTAAAAGCGATTCTATGTTTTTTTAACCCTTTATAAGGCCACATGAATATTTTCCCCACCAAATTCGTTATCATTTTATTCAACTGACACCATTTTTTAAAAAAAAATAATGATTCCTGTGTATCATTTTTCTAGAAAAATATAAGTATAAATATTATTTTTATAATATTGGTGCGAAAAAAATAAAAAATAAAAATAGTCATTAGTGGCAATTCTGCTTATGCTAACACAATGGGTTGTGAGAAGTTTGCGATTAACTAAGAGAATAATTTGTCAAAATTAAAATTAATTATTTCTAATAAGCTAAATGAATTTTTTTTTTCTTTACATCAATTTTTATTCGTGAAATTAGTTTAATGTGCCATTTGAGGAAAAATTGGCATTATAAAGGGTTTAAACGGCATCATATTTTTCTGCTGCAAACAGGTATTTAGAAACATACCTGATAAAGAAACAAATGTTGCAAAAAAGAAGAGAATAAAAGAAAATAAATAAAAGTTTCGTGAAGAAAATCTATATTTATAACACAATTAATTTAGCACACAATGTTAAATATATCATCACATTATTGCTTATTTTTTCTTTCTTTTTTTTATGTAGTATTTCAATAGGAAACGCATTTACTGACAAACTCTATGAAAAATTCACATTTGTCTTTATTTTTATTGCACAGAAACTTTTACTTTAAATCGTAATATGGGATTATAATATTTAATTTTAACATTTTGTAATTTAACATTAAACATTTATTTAATTTTAACATTCTATGGCATATCACAGCAACCAAACTTTTTTTGGGTCCAATGGTACTTTTCAGTACCTTTAGAGTAAAATTAATTATTTTATTAAATATTTAAAAAAAAAAAATAAGAAATAATTTCTGATTTATTAAATCTATTTTAATCGTCTAATTTCTATAATATTTTCACTTTAAAAATTTAATATATTTTCTGTCATTAATGAATACAGTTATTCAGTTAAATTTCTCGATTGATAATTTGGGGGTAAACAGAATAAAAATTTATTTTTCTCTACAAGTGGCGATTTCTGGCGAAAATCTTTTTCACAGATTAAAATGCATACTTTTGGGAGTAGTAAAATGTGTTTGAAATTTTGGACAATTTTGGACAAAATAAGTTACACAACTTATAAATTTAATTTTGTTGTTAATTTTATATTTACATTTCACGCGTGAATCACAACATAAAAAAACCAACAAAATGTTGGCAGAAGTACCTTAAACTTTTATTAGGACATTATTTAAAGTATTTTTATTTCGTATTTTTTCATAGTTATCTTAAGTGCCACTTGATGGCTATTCAAATAAAGTCACTGAAATTCATCGAAAAATCTTATTTCTGAAAGTTTTCGTTTTGAACTTATTTATATATAATAAAACTTCTTGTAATTGAAGAAATAACCATATATTTGTATTTTTTAGACATTCTTTTAAATTACTTCACTGCAAAATATCAGTTATTTAGAGATTTATTTTTGGGCCTATGTTCGTATTTTAACATTGTTCGATCCACTGTGGAGCGGTACAAAACATCTAAACAAGCAATTTTCACAATAAAATGCATGGGAGGAGAGCAAGCGGTGACCGCTAGAGGGCGCTGTAATGAAAAGTATAAAGCGCATGATTTCTCACACGTCGTCATTTCTGTCGTGGATTTCAGCAGGCATGGCGACATACAGTAATCAGAAAAAGGCAGACATACATTTTATGTATGGTTTGGCGAATGGGAATGTTCTGGAAGCCGCAAGACTGTACAGTCAGCGTTTACCGAGAAGACCCTGCCAGATCGAAAAATGTTCGAGGGATTGCGTCTACAACTTGTCCCGTCTGCACACTACTGTCCCGTCCTGTATCATGCACGCCAGAGACGAAGGATCCCGCTTCACACAAGCACCGATACAATCGCTCGAACATTTTTCGGTCTGGCACGTGTCTTCTTGGGAAACGCTGCCTGTACAGTCTTGCGGCTTCCAGAGCATTCCCATTCGCCAGACCATACATAAAATGCATGTCCGCCTTTTCCTGATTACTGTATGCCGCCATGCCTGCTGAAATCCACGGCAGAAATGAAGATGTGTAAGAACATGCGCGCTTTATACTTTCCTTTACAGCGCCCTCTAGCGGTCACCGCTTGCTCTCCGTCCATGCATTGTATGGTGAAAATGGCTTTTTTTAGATATTTTCTACCACCCCTTAAATTTTTGCCCATGAGTTTTGAAACTTCCATTACACATTCATTTAAAGATAGTGGAATTTTGATAATTTTCAAATAATAAACTTAAGAACAGATTAAATGGTAAAACTTTTGAAATTATATTCTCTATTCAATTATAACAGAGATTCTTTGCTGAAAACTTACTTTTGAATTTTACTGAAGCTTTCAAATATTCTAGCTTCATTAAATTACTTTAATCAGAGAATTAAATATTTAAAAGGAATCAATACTAGAGGGAATACTTCAGAATTTCGTCGCGGTAACTTTGTTAGCATTGAGAATACTTGATGTCGCAGAAATACTTTAATCAATTTAAATTAAATATATGTCTCTCAATAGCTTATTTCTCAATAAATTTAGTTAAGGAATGATTTCAGCTGTCTTTTTTGGATAGTTAGTAAGATTAACTAATAGCTTAAGGATTCCTAATGATGAAATTAAATCTATATTCAAACTTCTCAAAATCAATATTTTATGTTATTTAATTTATTCATTTATTTTTCACGAAGCTACAAAAAAATTATATACAGTGAGATTCACTCTAAACTTTCTTTCGAATTTTCGCATATTATGATGTTACATAAGATTTTAAGGCCCAATTTTGTAGAATTTCAATAATGGGTGTATAAAATTATATTTGAGACACAGTTTGTGAAATATTATTTCATGTTAAAAAGTTTTTTTTAGAATTTTATAAAATATTTGTTAAACATTTTCAAACATTTATTTAAATTATTTTTCAACTTTATTGACTACATAAAAAAAAATCTGGAGTGACTCCACTCGACTTTCCGAACATTGAGTAACTAACAGTTTTGTAGATAAAATAAAGAAAGAGGAGTTGCTAAACAAACAAAAGAGAGAAAAACATAACAGAGTGTCTGAGTATTTTTCTCCATATATCACACGAGGTTTTACTTAACGCTACTGAACTTTGAGCCCTTAGATCATAATGATAAAGAATTTTTCGTTGTGTCCCTGTAAAAATCTATAAATTCTGACAAACTTAAACAAATTTTCACATTTTACCCACAATTTTGTCAAAGTCCCACTTTTTTTTTTTTTTTAAATTATTGTTACTGAGTGAATTTGTATAGGAAGATATAGAAGAAAGTCTCGTGGTGGCCACAATTCACCAAAATGCTTATAGTTAGTGCAACAGTGATTTATAATATTCATACAAATTTTCAGCTCAATTGAATAAGGCGTTTAGATGCTATTGCACTTTTAAAAATTTGGTCTCATAGGCCATAATGATAAAGAATTTTTCTTTGTGTCCCTGTAAAAAAACTGTAAGTGCTAGATTCACCAAAATCTATACAGTTGGTTCAAATGTGACCTATAACATGTGTACAAATTCTTTGCTCAGATTAATAAGGCGTTTAGACGCTATCACGCTTTTAAAAATTTGGCAAAGAATTTTTCTTTGTGTCCCTGTAAAAAAACTATAAGTGCTAGATTCTCCAAAATCTATACAGATTGAGTATCTGTGACCTATAATATGTGTATAAAGTTTTTGCTCAATTGAATAAGGCGTTTAGATGCTATCGCACTTTTAAGATTTTGGTCCCTTGGCCATAATGATAAAGAATTTTTCTTTGTGTCCCTGTAAAAAAACTATAAGTGCTAGATTCACCAAAATCTATACAGTTGGTTCAAATGTGACCTATAACATGTGTACAAATTCTTTGCTCAGATTAATAAGGCGTTTAGACGCTATCACACTTTCAAAAATTTGGCAAAGAATTTTTCTTTGTGTCCCTGTAAAAAAACTATAAGTGCTAGATTCTCCAAAATCTATACAGATTGAGTATCTGTGACCTATAATATGTGCATAAAGTTTTTGCTCAATTGAATAAGGCGTTTAGATGCTATCGCACTTTTAAGATTTTGGTCCCTTGGCCATAATGATAAAGAATTTTTCTTTGTGTCCCTGTAAAAAAACTATAAGTGCTAGATTCACCAAAATCTATAGGGTTCGTACTATGGTGACTTACAATATACGTACCAACTTTCAGCTTATTCGAACAAAGCGTTTAGACGCTAGCGTGTTCACTCACAGACATACACACATACATACACACAGACATACACACATACATACACACACAGATACATACATCATCGTAAAAATAGTGAAAACGGACTCGTTGGACCTCGAAACGTATAGAAACATCAAAATCTCGAATTCGGATTTTTGACATGATTACAATACTTTCCTCACTATAGTGTTCGGAAAGTAATAATGCTAGCTAACAAAGCGATTTAAAAAATACACTGCGAATTAAAAGTGTAACAGATTAAAATGCACACATGCAACTGTATCCTTTCCAAATTCTACGAACAAAATTTAATTTTCATTAAATTCTTCATGCCTGAATTTCTGGATATGTTAATCTGTAAAACCTTGTTATACTTCAATGAAAATTTAAAGAAAACTGTTGATAAGTAAAACTTACAAATGGATTAGTATCGCAGCTTTTTCTAGTGTGTACAAAACTTAATATACAATGCATATTTGTTATGCTCAAAAACCATAACACTCCTTTTTTCTCAAAAAAAAAAAAAAAAATCTTTAAATTTTCAAAAATCGAATTTGAATTTAATTTTGGATAAATCCGGAAAACCTATTCTTTAAAATAATTGTATTTAGGAAATTTCACCAATATTCCAAAAACCTTAAGTGCTTCAAAAATTATAAATTTTCTAATTAAACTATTTCCATGGCTAGAAAATTCATTTGAATAGAATTAAAATGAATTTATTCCATAACTCCGACTTTAAAATGGAGTTTTTAAATATTTTAGAACTTAGATTGCAAAATAGAAATTTTTTATTCATGAATTAATCAACCGTGAATATCCATTTTAAGTAAATTGGAGTGTTAAAGGTTCATATTTTTGTGTACCAACTATGTCAAAAATACCAGAACCGGGAATCGAGCCCGAGTACCTCCTCTTAACACACAGATGCTCTACCACTGAATTACCCTGGCTGACAGCTAGGCATTTCTCACATAACATTCGTCGGCAAAGTCACCGAGTCTGCAAACGCATATATAACAGGTGAGACAACATTAATCGTAGTACAACTCCATAGACCACAAAATTTCAATTTAGAAATTTTCTATTCATTCATTTTTCACTTAGTTGGTATATAAAAATATCAACCTTTAGACTCCAATTTACTTAAAATGAATTAGATTGCAAAAGTCATTATTTTATTGTATTCAAAATATCGGATCGCGATTTTATTCTTTTCCAACGGTAATTTTTGTATTTTTTCTAATTATAAATATTTTGACTATTTTAAATTAATTCATTTCATGTTCTGTGAAAAGTCTCTTCAAATTTATCAATTTTCATATATTTTTCATCTTAAAGAAATGAAATATTTTGGCCTTTACTTCAAAAAATCTAACTCTAAAAAGCTGCCTTTTATAACTCTGAAAATCTCATATTTCACCGGGAACCATTTTCTCTGCGATTTTGTTTGACTTTCCCTCCAAAAAAAAGGGGGAAAGCATTACCTTCCCGAATTTTCGGGATTGATCGTCTTGCCGTTTGGTATCGAGGCTAGCGTCTCTTTCCTGCTTGCGGATTGGTCTGTGAGAGAGAGAGCTCACAGCCCGGCCACGGATTAAGACTATCTGTAGGATGAAAAACAAGATAGGGCAGCCAGTGCGGAAACTGGAGCTTTCTATTCCGCATTAATTCAGCCGAGTGGCGCCGCCTGGTGTAGTATCTTTGAAACTTATCGGAAGAAAGGGAAAGCCCGCCCCTTCAGCTTCTGTCATCATCCGATTTCCGAGAACGACCAATGAACCGCTACAAATGTAAACAAACACGCTGATTGGTAGATTGTCAAGATCTGTTCGCCCTCTACTGTAAGATGAAAATTATTACTTTTCTGTAGCATTCGTAATACATCCTAAACTCTTAATCTGTGAGCCCGGCAAATGAGAATCCATTCTGACTGAAAGTCTTGGAGAGGACAGTGACAGTGTGAAGTTCTCGCGTGGCCAGGGTTTCCCCGCGTCAGTCGCAAAATTCCGTCATGAGAGGAGGACTTGTACGTTGAAGCTCTCAGTAGTAGAGCTGGACGATATCAGAAATTAAATATTGCGATATATCCCCAAGATAATATCGATATTAATGATATTATCTATATTTCTCTCAAGAAAAGGAAAATAGAGATTTGCTACTTTTTAAAGACAAGTGAACACCAATTTTAATGTGTACAAGCGTGGACTGTTTTCTACATATTTTTTGGTTTATCACTTTCATAACTTTTTCATTAAAAGAAAAGTAATAATAATAATAATTAAAATTGCATAAAGAGTGAATCGATGTTTTGTGTTTATTTTAATTTATATCATTGCTTTTAAATAAACACTGAGAAAAAAAAATATATACCGCTTTCCTCTAGAATCAATGTGTGGCCATTTTCTAAATCTCTTAACTAGAAATATAGATTTCCGAACTAAGCGCATAAGGCATGCCAATAAACTGAATAGTCGAAATGATCGAGAATTTCTAATTTACACATGGTAAAACAATATTAGATGGTGAAACAATATTCTGAATATTATAAATATTTTGAATCTTTTGTATTGTGAGACATTCTCGCTTGATTTTCTAGAATTGGGTAATAAACCAAGATTATAGTTGCTGAAACCTGCCTCTTGTAGTCTCATTTATTTGCAGAGATTTTTAAATAACTTTGCCCTCGATAATATTAACAAATGCTCTAGAATTCTAATAGGGGCTTCTAGAACTCGCTTTTCAAGGGGACTAGAATGTATAAAGATTACATGGAACTGTTTTTTCTAGAGCCACAATTTAGATTCTAGATGTCAGTTACAGAATTTTTTCTCAGTGTACTAGTGTATAATTTGTCCCCCCATTCTTCCGATTTTCAGCTTTAATTATTTTAAAATAACATAATATGTGATATAGGTTTTATTTTGATCGGGTTGATATTTTGATATGGGTTTTATTTTTATCGCAACACGCGATATTCTAGCAGTTTATTTCTGAAAGCCAGGATCATTTTACGGATACATCTCAAAACCTTTAATTGCTGCAAGGACTTTAAAAATGGCTCTTTTTCATTGCTGATTTTCAAAATAGACAATTATTTCACCGCTAGTCATCATAAACCGTGCTTCCCCCTCCCCTTCAGAGAAAACTAAAAAATGAACTAAAATGAATAAATGAACTAAAATAAATGAATTTTATAAAATTCATAAAAAAAAAGTTAATAAAATACACATGCAAACAATTCAATATTTATTTTATCATTAAAACCAGGAAAACTTAAATATCCCCAAACATTTTCCATATTTAGTATATACTAGTATATATACTAGTAATATATATACTAGTAGGCTACGCCTGCTTCGCTGGTCCCTATTTTTAAATGAATCACTATAATTAATGAATTCTCAAAATTGCATTAATTTTTTATGATGTGAAAAAAAAACAGAGAGAGAGAAAGAAAATCTGATCAGGAAAAATGTCGCACCGGATTCACACTGCCTTCGGCAGCTCATGCCATTGTGCGCTGCTCGCGTGCATTTATGTTCGACACTCTTACTTACTATCATTACATTATCATTATTTTATCGAAAGGGTAAAAATATAGAATAATACAATAAACATTTTCTCTCATCGGTGGAATAATCGGTCCGGACCCCCCACTGCCGGTGGCAGCATATACCTGCGCGCACGGCGCACGTATTCCTTCGCCCACCGTTCCCGCCCCTCTTAATAATTCTATACTTTCGAAAATATCCTCACTTGATTTATTGGGCCTTAAAACTTAATAATACTAATTTTTAACGCTCTAACTCTTATTTCAATCATTTTGCCCCTTCGCCCCCTCCTTCCCTTTTATCCTAATAATTTTGCAATTTCGAAAATATCCGCAAACGATTTGTTGGTATCAATAACATCTATGCATCAGATTTGAACGATCTAACTTCATTTTTATTTTATTTCTTTTTGCCCCTCTGCTCCCCCTTGCCCTTCCCGCCCCTCCTAATAATTTTAAAAATTCCAAAATATCCGCAATCGATTTGTAGGTATCGAAAACCTCTATGTACCAATTTTGAACGATGTAACTCTATTTTTATTTTTTTGCCCCTCCGCCCCTCACCCCCTTCCCGCCCTCCTAATAGCTTTACACTTTCGAAAATATCCCCATTTGACTTGCAGGCGTCTAAAACCTATCTGTACCAATTTTGAACGGTCTAACTGTATTTCTATTTGTTTTTGCCCCATAGGTCCCCCCCCCTTACCTCCCTACCTGGGGGCTGAATTTCTAAAATTTCAGAAATTAGTTTTTAGATATTTGTATTAGCTATATTTAGAGCAAAAATTTCACGGATATCTGTTTCTTTCTTTTTTTTTTTTAGATATATAGGATTATGTTAAATCACGTTTTGCGAATGTGAAATCTAATTTTGCCCCCTTCGCGACCAAATTTCTAAAATTCCAGAAATTGGTTTTTAGACATTTGTGTTAGCCATATTTTAAAGCAAAAATTTTACGGATATCTGTGTTTTTGGAGATATGAAGGATTTTGTGTGTGTGATTTGCCCTTGGAGGGCGAATTATGTAAAATCGCTTCTTAGTGGATGCCTACGTCATAGAAGGAACATTGTCAATAAATTTCATGCTTCTAGGTCTAGGGGTTTGGGTTGGGCGATGATGAATCCTCCACTCACGCACTCAGAACAAACGATTTTATATATAATTTTTTTTTTATATTTCGAACATTCTACCCCATTTCGAGTAACCATTTTAAATATTTTTAGCATTTAGAGAAACCTAGTTTTGCCGATAACGGATGAAATTAATGAGAAAACAAAGCAAGTAATAAGCGGCAAGGAACTGTCGACGAACTCTTCTTGTAGGCACTGGTATTTGAAATATTGCAGTTCGGCTTTGATCAGAGTACACACTGCTGAACCTAGTAATATCGATAGCTCGCTGTTGAAGTTCGTAGTCAGTAAATATCGATACTTTGAAATATACCAATGTCAATGAATGAATGACAGGATGAGCTAAAACGTCAGCCTGATATCGTTTTCACCTGCAAGACATGCAGCTGCAATAAATATCATTTATTGGTCTGTGGATGTACGAATGTGAATCATTTGATGGATACCATTTAACGGATCGGACTTTTTAAAGCAGTGAGGATTTTAGATTTGAGGTTTCGCAGGAATGAAGGAAGAGGAAGTATGTGTATTGTGGGAGAAATCGTTTGGGGTTCGGATTATATTTTTCTACTTTAGTGAATGAGTAGTGGAAAGAGAGTAGTAATGAATAGGAGGAAAAGACGACAAAGGGTATTAGTATAAGATATTCGGCGCTCTTTTTGTTCGGAGTTCGTTCGGTGGCTCGTTGACGCGTGCTAGCGGTGAAGCAGGATTTGAAGAAGATGTAGGATTTGCGTTCAACGTTATTTATCGGCATATCAATCGATGGCGCAGTGCGCACTAGGTAATATCGTTAGAGGGCTATATCGGCAGAGCAATACCTTAAATATTGTTATCGCGATATTAAAAAAAATATCGATACTTTGGGATATATTGATAAATAATCCAGCCCTACTCAGTAGCCCTTTTCTTTTCTTGTCTCTCCCTGAATATAAACCTATTAAATATTAAGCTTGATTAATTCAAAATAACATTTCCATCTGGATTACAGTAAACCTTGAATTTATTTGATGTATTTATGGATGAGTTAGCAAGAATATGTGTGCTGATGTTTGAAGATTAAACTTAGTTCAAGGATCCAATGCATAATTCGCGAATATTACTTCGGAGGTATCCTCGTGGCTGTTACTCATCACTGGCATCTAAAATGTCTTCAACACACAAGATCAAAAGGAATGGACAGAAACTGAGAAGGAAGATCTCCATAGGCGCATACGCAAAAAAATTTGAAAAAAATTACAGAATACTCTACTCATGAGGTTATGTATATTTAAAAAAAAAAAAAATTCTGGCGGGATCACTATATATCTTCCGTAAAAAAATATTGAAAAAGTCTGATTCTTGGCTGTTTATCGTTCCTTGGCGACACACTGAAAGCTGGTGCAAAACAGTTTTTTGATAAACACACTCATTACAGAAATATGTTTTCCAAACTCTTCATACTAAACTGGTTTAATAAAGTTTACTTTAAGTAAATACACTTTTATAAAATTACGTCATATATATTTATAAGTAAACCAAATGATCGTATTATATAATTTTTAGTTTAACGTGAAATACTTAAACTAAGCTTAAATTTTACTTGAGCTTTAAAATTATGGCTTAAAGTAAAACTGTACGCATATTTATTTATATTGCATAACAAATTAAAAAGAACGTGCATAACTGTTTGGAAATGAAATAATGGTAAACGGCAATCACTTATCAGTGCGCTCTTTTGTGTTTTCGAATAATACAGATTTCACAACCAGTAATTTAGATCAAAATACATTAATACTGGAAATTTACACCGTTATTATTACAATTTATTTTTTGTTACAGTGGTAAGATAAAATATACCAAATATATATATATATATATATATATTTAACTCTGTGTACCAAATCAATTAAAATAGGTTTAACTTAAAAAAAAAAAAAAAAAAAAAAAGTGTAATTGTCATTTTTGAACCGTGTGTGTATCTTTTGTTCCTTTATTCAAACTTTAAACCAAATTTTAATTGAAAATTATAAAGAATTAAAATTTTTTAAGCTCTTTATGAATTTAAATAATAATCATAGATTAGGACGGGGAGTAAAACAGGCTTTTGAATTAACAAAAATGCACAAAAACAAATTTATTTGTATAAGCATACACTTTATTATTGAAAGATGTTTCATTAGAAGATGTAATTCAACCCCCCCCCTTCCTCCTCCAAGAAAAATGGTTTTTCTTTCTTTCTTTTCTTTTCTTTCCCCCTTTTCTTTTTTTTTTTTTTTTTTTCTCCTCTCTCTACTATTAGTTACATTTTCAATTTGTATCCAATGATACAATTAATGTAATTTTTTTTTGCACATTTAAACTTCGTTTGGACATTTTTTAAACTGCTATATAAATTTCCAAATTTCCCATTATGCCAACATTTTACAGCCTTCTTACAGTCCCATGATACATATATATACTTCTATTTATATAATTTGCAAGAGATGTGACGATTCCGGTTCGTACTCATCTATATGAAATCATGACATAATTTAGTTAATTTTAAAAAATCCAATTGTCCGATCGATAAGCTGTTTAGTCCGACGGATTCCGAAAAATCGCCCCTTTCATTTGGTACCATATTTGTAACGAAGTTTTGATTAGATTTTTTTAAAATTAATTAAAATTTGAAAATAATAACCTGTTAATAACTTCAAAATTGGACATTTAAATTTATAATTATTGCCAAAAGAATTTACCAGATATTTAATTATTATTATTATTATTATTATTTTTAGCAAAAAATGAAATATGCTTTCACGCGAAAAATAAAAAATTATAAAATATTAAATTTATTCATGCATATGAAAAAATGAAAATACGAAAATGGAGTAAAAAAACAGCCATAACCTTTTTTTAATATACTTCAACTTTAGATTTTTTTCTTTTTGTTTTGTTTAAATAGTATGTTTTTGGCTCGGATGAATCGCGCTTGGCATGAAAGCTAATTCGTTGATAATCCTGGGTAATATTTTAAAATTTTGATGCTGAAGTAGATCGGACATTTTTCGCCAAGGACTCGTGTGAGGACTTTTGTGAAAGCCACTTTAAGCCAAGTTAGCGCATTAAAAATATAAATAAATTATAAAATATTGTAAAGCAAGAAAGAAAGAAAGGAAAAGAAAGGAAAAAGAAAAGAAAGAAACAGAAAAAATAATCGAATAAATTATGTATTTTTGTATAAAATGGCGGTAAAAATTCAAAAGTCAACAAGGGGAGCTATATTAAGGCTGTACTATGAAAAGATTTACATATTTACATATTTATTTTTCTATATACCAACTACTGTTAACTAAATCAACTACTATTATAACCACAAAAATTTAATTGTCTCATGCGATAGATGTTGCCGATCATAGCATCAGCTTATATAGTTACGCTCATCAATGCCTGACTCTGTCACGCTTAAAAAGGCTTAAGAGATTTCCTTGGACTCTGTTTGTGAACGCAAGTTGTCACCTAATTTTCATGCTTTAGTTAATTTAAAAAAATCTAATTGTCCGATCGATAAGCTGTTTAATCCGAGGGATTAAAAAAAATCGCTACTTTCTTTTGGTACCTTATTTGTAACAAATTTTTGATTCGATTTTTTAAAACTAATTAAAATATAGAAATAACAGCTTTAAAATGTACATTTAAGTTTTTAATTGTTGCCATTTTTAATTTTTATTTATTTATTTATTTATTTATTTTTTCAAAATAAAATGAAATATGCTTTCACGTGAAAAGAAAAATTAGAAATATTGAATTTGCTCACGCATATGAAAAAAATGACGTCTAGAAAATAATAATAATAATTTTAAATTTTAAAGGTAACAAAGAGATAAATAAAGTGTGAAAAATTCGCACGGGCTTGTTAGTATATATATATTTTTTATTTTGATGTTTCACATCTTTAAGAGGCAATTAGGTAATATACTCATTTTCCTCGGAATTTTGCGATATTGCGTTAGACGAAGAATTTGCATCATCAGGAATGCTTTCGAATTTTTCATAACTTACATACTCATATAATTTTTTTTAGTATTTCAACAATGCGGTTTTTTAATTTAATTTCTTCTTCTGTAACATTTGTATGTGTCATTTTATTTTTCGATGTATTATTTATACAGCATCCAAAAACATTATACCTGTTAACTTCCAAAGACATGTCTTTAATGAAAAATTAAATATAATTTTTCAAATTGTAAAATTTATTTTGAACGCTAAATAAAAATGAAAATAAATATTTGCAACTTGCAAAATAGAGAATTCTTCTTCTTCTTCTTCTTCTTTTTTTTTTTCAATTACCAATTAAACAACTAAAAATATGTATAACCTAACCGTACATTTCACATTGAATATAAATATTTGCAACTCGCAGAATATTTTCTATTTTCAAAGCTAAAATGAAATACCTTTAATAAAAGGCCATACGCATATACTATACAAGGCTGTACGACTTGTAGCCAACACCTTCATTGATTATTTTCGAAATATATTTACTATAACGCTATTCAGAAAGATTTGTTATCAAGAAATTCATAAACGCATTGAAAATCACTTGCATTTGGAGAGAAAGGATGTTGCTCGCCAAATCGCATGGTCTTTTTTCTCTTTTTGCGCCAATTATTCGAATGTATTTAATTTTTTGTAGACTTTTTAGTGAGATTCCGCCGATACATTTGACTGATCTTGTATTACCTATATAAGTAGTATCTCTGTAATTTTTTTTTTTTTTTTTTTTTTTTTGTGAGTGAACTATCGTGAATAACTTTATTGATTGCAGATTATTTAGTGCAGCACCATCGTCGTAATGCGTGTTATAAAAATATTTATAGTGTTCAATCATATTTACTATTTCTGTAAAGTGTCTTTTTAACCATGATAGCTACCTATTCTTCAGTATTGATATTATGTTCTCCTCGTAAATAAAAGTAATTTGGTAAGTCAAATTTTACCTTGTCTATTCCATTATTTTTGTTCAGGATGTCAATCTCTTAATTTTTTTCAGATCAATCACGTGTAAAAATATTGTTCACAATGCATTGTATTAATTCAATGCAAATAATTTTTCACGGCCACTATATCTAATTATCAGAAATCTAAAATTAACTATAAATAAAATAGATATCCAAATATCGTCATATACATATATATATATATTTTTTCTTTTTTAAGTTATAAAAATATTTTTTATAACTTGCTTATTTTAAAATACTGTTTTTATTTTCGCGTATTTTTAATTTTATATGATAAAAATCCACACTGTCATTAATTCTAACATTTGTTCATGATTTGGCATACAAATAACAAATGATGTGCATTATTTAATCTTTATTTGAAGGTGAAGCAAGTTGACCAAACATCCCCATTTCTTGGGGGACAGTCCCCATTTTTAGTAGCTTGTCCCCAAATGTATGTCCCAATGTGGGTCCCCATTAAGGCCTGCATTTTGGAAAATTTGTCCCAATTTTTTCAAAATTGTTCAAAACTGTATATTTAAACTTTTATAAAATTATCTCAAATTATTAAAGAAATTCATGTACCTTAGATTTAAAATATTTTTATATTACGCTGAATTATCTGTTTAATTGCTCTTATATACATCAAAAATAAAATGATTCAAATATGATAATAAAGCAAATTCAGTGAATTAACTTAGTTTACTTTAACATTATTTTTTCAAAGTAAATATTAATTTTATTGAAACTTTTAAATGTAGAATTGTGGAAAATGCATTTAAAAAAATTACAATGCTATTTCATGTAATTTTTAATACTAATGTTATTGTAATAAATAAATTATGGGCACATTTGTAAACTCCACATTAAGTGCACTAGTTTTCGTGCCAAAATTAAAATTAATGTAGTTAGTTATGATTTAGTGAAACCAGCTTTCTATAGGTTTACGAACACTTTTCGGCGCATTTAATGTTGCAGTGTAAACAGTCCATGGTTTATTTTATTTTTTATTTTTTTCCGTGTGCAAAACATTTTGTTACATAATATTACTTTGAGTTTATTTAATTTTTTCTTTTTTTTTATACTTTTATAAATGATGCAAAGAACAAAAAAGAAAAATAATTACATGCTTAGCAGATATATATATATATATATGTATATATAATTTTAAAAATATGTAGAGACTTGAAGAGAAGTGGCCGTGGTCAACAAGAAGAAATAACGTTAATAAAAGCAAAGAAATAACGAATTAAAGTAGCGAAGAACAATTTTAAAAACAACACTACATGTGAAAAACACCCTTATATATTTTTGTATAATTTTTAGTGCTGCCTTTGGCGCCTTTTTTATACAAATACACTTTTATTAATAAGTAATTAATATATATATATATATATATATATATATATATCTGTTTTTAGGAGGAAAGAAAAGAATAACAGAATTTGTATCGAATCTTTCAACGAATTTTGAATCAATAAACAAACAGACAATTTTTCGTAATCGGACTGCAAAACAATTGTGAAATTATAGCAATTATTGGTTGAGACAAATGTTTTTGTGACAATCTTTAACGGTATATTAATTCATTTTAAATCGAATTTTTGCTAGTGATGCTTATGTTTAACTCTAGCTTTTAGAATGCAAATCGACTATGGATGATTAATCTCATAGTATCAGGAGCAACAAAATTTTACTCATTCATACTCAACAATATCAATTTGTTGTTAATTGTTATTTCACGTAACAACAATGTTATTTCATGTTTTTGTGACAGTCTTTAATGGAATCTTAATTAATTTTAAATTGAAATTTTTGCTAGTGATGCTTATGTTTAACTCTAGCTTTTAGAATGCAGATCGATTATGGATGACTAATCTCGTAAAATCAGGCGCAACTAAATTTTACTCATTCAAGCTCAACAATATCAATTTGTTGTTAATTGTTATTTCATGATCAACAATGTTATTTCATGTAATTTTTAATACTAATGTTATTGTAATAAATAAATTATGGGCACATTTGTAAACTCCACATTAAGTGCACTAGTTTTCATGCCAAAATTAAAATTAATGTAGTTAGTTATGATTTAGTGAAACCAGCTTTCTATAGGTTTACGAACACTTTTCGGCGCATTTAATGTTGCAGTGTAAACAGTCCATGATTTTTTTTTTTTTCGTGTGCAAAACATTTTGTTATATAATATTATTTTGAGTTTATTTAAAATTATTTTTTTTTATAACTTTATAAAGGATGCAAAGAACAAAAAAGAAAAGGAATTGCATACTTAGCAGATATATATATATATATATATATTAAGGAAAGAAAAGAATAAGAGAATTTGTATCGTATCTTTCAACGAATTTTAAATCAATAATAATAATACAGATAATTTTTCGTAATCGGGCTGCAAGACAATTGTGAAATTATAGCAATGATTGGTTGAGACACATGTTTTTGTGACAATCTTTAATGGTATCTTAATTCATTTTAAATTGAATTTTTGCTAGTGATGCTCATTTTTAACTCTAGCTTTTATGAGGCACATCGATTATGGATGATTAATCTCATAGTATCAGGCGCCTAAATTTTATTCATTCATGCTCAACAATATCAATTTGTTGTTAATTTTACGTAAACAGACTTTGAGTTCTTCTCTAAATCGCTCATTTTAGCGTTTGCGGATTTGAGAAATGAAATATCTTTTGCAATAAGCAATTAATCAGATAAAAATTCTGATTAACCATGCCAATTTCAAATCGCATTGTTGGCACCATAGTTGGTAACATAGGTCTCTTTTGCCGCCAGTTATTAGTGGGGCCATATGAAGAAGAGTATGTCCTCTCCTCAGTAGCAATTCAATCGCAATACATTCTCTTATGTCACATTTTCTTAAATGTTTTCTAACCTCTGGTAAACCTTTCCGTTAAAGTAAATCAATTGATTTCCTTTGTTATTACTTTTTCGAAAAGGTTTAGGATGTAATTTCATGTTATAGTCGCCTCAAAAATATTTGGGGGTTTAGGAAATGCAATTTATTTCTAAATACTATAAAGGTTCGTAAAATGATATTTATCAATATGTAAAATGAGGCTAAAGTTACATATACGTATAAACAATAAAATTGTAAATAATATTAAGACTCAAATTAATATTAAATGCATGTACGTATTTATTAAATAATAAAACCTGTAGGAATTGAAAGAATTGTTTGTGAGTGTGAAATAGTGAATATGATGGGGAAAAAAAAGCTCGTGATAGTTTTCTTATTTTTCCAAAATTTTCCACTAAGACTTTAACCTCTTTAGTGGGAATGTATTTGTAAATATTAAATATTGTTAAGAAATATTAATCGCATGAAAAGTCTACTTTAAATTATTTTTGAGAATGTACAACAAACTTATTTTATATATATATATATGTGTGTGTGTGTGTGCGTGTTGAAAACAACCCGCTAAAATGCTAAGATTTAGGTAAATAAAAATATAAAAAGATTAATTTCATGGATGAAAAAAAAAATAAAAAAAAATAATAATAAAAGACAAATGACTATTCAATTTTCTCCTTTCTCGGTGAGAATGGCAATGGTTGATTCACATAATTGAGTAATTTATTAGTTTTTTCTTATAACTTTAGAATAGGTAATTTGAATAAGTTCTTGTTTCAAACTACTCTTTGATGAAGTAGTATGATTTTGGGGGTTGACCAACAGGTGCACCAGTGCACGGGCATGGGGCGTGGGGGGCTGTGGTGACGCACCGTTATCTTATCAGCATCCGGGGTTGCATGAAGCTGTTATCTATCTAGCCTCCACAGTCTTAAGAAAGGAAGTCGTTATCTTTGATGATAATGAATATTATTTTCTTTAATGATTGATTTTTCTTAATTACGATTTTAAAATAATTATGGTAATTTGAAATAGTTAGAAAAATTTTAAACTTAGAAAAAAATTATGGAACATTTAATATTGTGATAAGTATATGGTTTTTGTGTTATATTTAGTAATAATTGTGAAATCCACTGTTTATCTTTGAAATAGTGTATTTAAAGAACTTTATCAGGGCACTCTCACTTTCTTAAATTACAGGATGTTGATATTATCTTTTACACTTGGAATTTTTTTTTGGTTTGAACTTCCATTTTATAATAAAATAGTTATATTTCAAATAAATAGAGAATCTTGTGAATGAGTTGTCTTAGAAATTTTGTGAAGGAAAATTTAAATAATGTGATAAGTTATTAAGAATTGTGTTGACGTATGTTTATCTTTGCAATTCAGGAAATGGTTAAACATGTATTCATGAGATCTTGGTCATAAACTTTTAAATAGATAATAAGTCTTTTAAATAAGTTGAATTAGAAATTATGTAAGAAGGTATTTTTATGTAGATAATTGTTAGATAAGTAGTTTTCGTTTAAAAATATGCGATTTACGATGAAACTTTGATAATGAATTCACATAGATAATTACTGAGTTGCGATAACTGATAGCGTTTCCCAAATATTTAAAGTGTTAACCAATATCACTCATTTTTATTTTCGGATAAAGTCTATTGATATATTTTTATCAACTTGCTACTTTCAGTGAAAAGTTTAACTAAGAATTAATTAATAATTGCGTTGAGGTTTTGAATGTATTATGATGATATTTTAAGACATGTACTCAGCTTTGTTATGACGTAGATGTGAACCCGTAACCTTTTCAACTTAAGTGCTCATATTTAATATTGTATTTTAGATGAAATGAGTGATTATTAAAAGTTAAGCATAATAGAAAAAGTAACATAGGAATTCACCCTAATGAAGTGATTTAAGATTAAACTAAATTTGAAATATTTAATCTATGTTTAATGAAATGAGTGATTATTAAAAGTTAAGCATAATAGAAAAAGTAACATATGAATATTTACAGTGCTTACTGCAACAGAAAACAAGCATAGAAAAACAATTAAAAATAGGTCAAGAAAAACATAAACTATATACAATCTGTTAAAATAAAATCAGTCTCAGTCCCTTTGATGACAAACGATACATTGCTGAAGATGATATAACAAGTTTAGCATATGCACATTGCGAAATTGATTAAGATTTAATATTGCAAACTTAATTATATTGAATGAAATTATATACAATACTTATTAAATAAGTAATACTTGCAAATATTGTAAAAATGATGAAATACATTAAAGTTTAATACTTACTTAGTTCTATTTTATGTGTATATATAGTACTTTTTAGGATGTTATGCAACTTATTAGGTGAACGATACTTATAAAAGATGCAAAAATGTTGAAGTACATTAAGGTTTAATATTTTATGTGCATATATAGTACATTTTGTGATGTAATGTAGCTTATTAGATGAACGATACTTATAAATGATGCAAAAATGTTGAAGTACATTAAGGTTTAATAGTTACTTAGTTATATTTTATGTGCATATATAGTACATTTTGTGATGTAATGTAGCTTATTAGATGAACAATACTTATAAATAATGCAAAAATGTTGAAGTACATTAAGATTTAATAGTTACTTAGCTATATTTTATGAATTTATATAGTACTTTTTGTGACGATATGTAACTTATTAGGTGAACGATACTTATAAATGATACAAAAATGCTGGAGTACATTAAGGTTTAATAGTTACTTAGTTATATTTTATGAATTTATATAGTACTTTTTGTGATGATATGTAACTTATTAGGTGAACGATACTTATAAATGATGCAAAAATGTTGAAGTACATTAAGGATTAATAGATGCTTAGTTATATTTTATGCGCATATATAGTACTTTTTCTGATGTTATGTAACTTATTAGATGAACAATATTTATAAATATTGCAAAATGTTAAAATACATTAAGGTTTAATACTTACTTAGTTATATTTTATGTGCATATATAGTACTTTTATGATGTAATGTAGCTTATTAGCGGAACAATAGTCAAAAATGATGCAAAAATGTTGAAGTACATTAAGGTTTAATACTTACTTAATTATATTTTATGTGCATATATAGTACTTTTTTTGATGTTATGTAACTTATTAAATGAACAATACTGATAAATATTGCAAAAATGTTGAAGTACATTAAGGTTTAATACTTACTTAGTTATATTTTATGTGTGTATATAGTACTTTTTGTGATGCGAAACAAAATATTCTCGGGGTATAGTTGTTTTCAAGCGATTTAACCACAGGAATACACTCTATTTAAGATGGAAATAGGTACACTAGTATTGAACATGATGGCTTCTTTTGTGGTCACGTGATTTTTTTTCGTCCAATCAGAAGCACGGAATTTTAATAAATAGTATTATAAAATTAAGTGTTGGTTATATACAAATAATTTAGGGGTTTTTTCAACGAATCAGAAGCATGGATTTTTAATGAATAGTATTATAAAATTAAGTGATACAAATATTTTTGAGATACCATGAACCAATCAAAAGCATGTATTTTTAATGAATAGTTTTATAAAATTATGTGTTTTTTATATACAGATATTTTTGATGTGCCATGAACCAATCAAAACCATGGATTTTTAATGAATAGTATTATAAAATTAAGTGATTTTAGTACGCAAGTTTAGGAAAAAAACCATGGAAAACTTTAAATGATTAGTCCATAATCTTTAAAATCTGTGATGCGCAAATTATTTGTTTTGACATGTTGATTGCTTTAAAAGGTTTGGCTATTAAAATGATATATATTTCGCGTGATTAACAAGGTTATAAAGAATTTAACTGCTTTTCCTAGTGTACGAATTTAGGATATATTTGGCGTGATTTCGCCAATAATTACAAATTTGGTGGTAAACCTACAGTATAAATGCAGTCGCAAAGAAATTTTTGTCAGTTGCTGCTGTATTTTTGAGGAGCGCGCACGTTTAATTTTGTAACTTGAATTCTGTGTAACACAGTACTTTGTAGTGAGAGATGGATTTACCTGAAGAAACACCTATTTCAAATGAGTTGTCATCAAGCTTGGCTACTAAGAAAGTACCAAAAACTTTTAGCTGTGTTTCTTGCAGTATGGTATTTAAACGAAAATGGGATTTGGCTCGTCATATAAAAATTCATCTGAATGAAAAATCTTTTATTTGCAATGTATGCCAGAAAGCATTTACCAGATCAGATAAGTTAAAGAGACATTTAAAAATTCATGAAAAGACACCCATAGAATATAGATGTGAACAATGTAACGAATCCTTTAATCGTAAGTATCAGTTGCTGCTGCATGTTAGAAAAAACCATCGAAAACCTTTGTTAGAACATCCATGCGGTCAATGTGCAGAAACATTTAGACAGAAATATAAATTATTGAAACATGTTAGAAGAAATCATCGAAAACCTCTGCCAGTGCATTCCTGTAATGAATGTGCAGAAACATTTAGCCAGAAATATAAATTATTAGAGCATGTTAGAGAAAATCATCGAAAACCCTTATCGCAAGGTGCATTAAAGCAAACGATGAAGTCTGACCGAGATTTGCTTAAGGAGAAAACTATACATTTTAAAAGAAAAAATGCTCTTAATACATTTACAATCACCACATTTGATAATAAAAACAATGATATGGATTTGTTGTCATTTTTTAATAATTTAAGAACTGACATTTTAAACGAATTAAACTTTCAATTAAATGAGAAAAAAGCATTTAAATTGTACACAAACGTAAAAGTTATCCTTAGTCGTACCTCATCAGTTGGAGAAGAAGAGTATATTTCACCAAATTTTAGATCAAAAACTATAATAGCTCTTTTAACAAGTGATTTGGATAGTGATCTTGAAAGGGGTTTTAACAAGATGATAAAAAGTTTTGATGAATTTAATCAACGAGGATCTGGTTGGATATTATCAGAAATTATCAAATTAGAACTTTGTATGGCAAAATATCGACCCTTTTACTAAATATTGGTTGAATCTTAAAAATTATTGTAAGCTAACAAAAACTTTGTCACAAAAACGATTGTGTAAGAACGATGCATGTAAAAATACTTATATAAAAATGATACTTTTTTAGTTTATTACATGATATGAAAGATTTAATAGACTGAAATTTCATAAAAATTTTTTAAAACGTGAAAACTTTGCTACAAAACGATTGTATAAAAATGATATATGTAAAAATACTTATATAAAAATGATATTTTTTAGTTTATTACCTGATATGAAAGATTCTAAAGACTGAAATTTTAAAAACTTTGTTACAAAAACGATTGTATAAAAATGATAATTGTAAAAATCTTATAATTTAAAAAAATAAAAGTATGTGTATAAAAATTGTATTTTAAATTAGTTATTTCATACAAAAATTTTTAAGTCTAAAATTTTAAGAAAATTTTGAAAACTATTAATATGATTTTTTAAATAAATGCACTTATGTACACATGTTTAAATAGAAAGTTTTATTTTATCTAAGTAATTTTTTTTTTTTTTTTAAACATCTTTTTAAAAACAATATTTTTATGAAAATTCTTTTATAAAAACGAAAAATGTTATTTCATAAATAAATTAACTTATTTTATACTAAATAAAATCATAATCTTACCAATTTTAGAGAAAGTGTGAAAAATCATAAACTTTACAATTTTAGCTTTAACCATTTGACATATATTCTACGGAAACACTAAAGTACAAGATATGAGAAATCTACCTTTAAAAGTATAACTTTATTGCATAACTTAACAAATATGTTGCATACATGAAATGCAGGAGGAGTAAATTATCTGTTTTAACACGCAGATAAACTAAAATAGTTTATGAGATTTTTTTTTTTTTTTCATGTGTTTGAGGATAAACTGGAATATTTTACAAGATTTGGCTATTAAAATAACATATCTGTTAAGATTTGGCGAGATTTTTTAATGTATTTGGCAATAAATACTAATTTGGCTTTAAACATAGAGTATAAATTCAGTCTCGCAGAAATTTTAATCAGTTGCTGACTTGTTTTTGTGGAGTTGCTTCAGTTTTCATATAGCATTTTTGAAGTTTTACTTTGATTATATTCATAAATCATAATGGATCTATCTGAGCAAGTGCAAGTTTCTGTTCATCAACAAGCCTCTTCATCATGTTTCGAAGATGAGACTTTACACTTAAAGGATGTAAAGCTTAGGACGTAAGATTCTTCTGGACGTAAAGATTCTTCTGCTTACGTATGTACAAAATGCAATGAACGAAATACTTTACCGATCAACAACTTAGTAAAAATATGAACTTAACGAATTTTTTAAATAATTTGAATACTGCTTTTTTAACCAACAGCTATTCTTTAGTCAAAAGCTTTCATGATGAAAATAACAATATCCCTAACAGCACAGTTAGGGTTAACTTATCCACAGTACATCTTAAGGACGTTTCTGGGATGTCTTTTCATCCAGAAGACATTTTGAAGATATCCTGGGGAGGCGATGTGCTGTCTGGGATGTATTTATTAATATTTTTAAACAATGAAAATCTTTTACCATCTGTTAATGAAAATATGAATATTAATACCGAATGTATGATACAAAATAATGAGTCATCAACCAACAACTTTGGAAGTGTAAATGCAGACTTTGCGAATGTTTTGGATAATTTTAATAATGAATGTTATAATCAAAATAATGTTTATGATTCATCAACCGAGAACTTTAACAGTGAAAACGTGAACTCATCAATTTTTTCTGATAATAATAATGAAAATGTGTATAATATTTTACCCACTGCTAATGAAAATATGAATATTAATACCGAATGTTTGACACAAAGTAATATTTATGACTTACCAACGAACAACTTTGAGAATATAAATGTGGAATGTATGAGTTATTATAATAATAATTTTTTCACCGATGATAACGACATGTTGAAATTTTTGGAAAATTTTAATGTAGAGTGTATGTGTCAATATAACCTTAACGATTTAACAATAATTTAGATTTTTATGAACCTGTTTTTATACTGATAATGTAAAATAAAATATTTTAATCAAAAATTGTGTTTTTATTATGAAATTACTTTCTACATACCATTTCATATTACTATAGATATGTTAAAACTTAAGTCACGTGTTATTAAAATCTAAAAATGTATAAACTTTTCTTACATATACGTATTGCAAATATTTTTTTTCTTTGCTTTCTTATTAATAAATCGTTTAATAAATTCATATACAATAAGACTTAATGATTTTAATTCGGTTTAAAGAAAATTACAAATTTGTTATGATATAAGAATTTCTCCCACACAAACTGATATTGAACGAAACAGGCGAAGTGACTTACAAAAATTGTAAAATAAAGGACTCTAATATTGTTGATTTATTTAATATCTACACATAAAAAGTAGCTATCAATGGACAGGGTGAATTATTACAAGCTCTTAATGACATGCATATACATAAAACCTTTATTAAAAACAAATTTTTGTTATCCTCCATACCCAAGGTGCGAAAACGTTCAAATGTAACCCTGTATTGGATAAGTTTTTAATAAAAATATTTTTTAACGTAAAACACATGTATCTTTATTTATGTTTAATTTAATATATTAAATAAATTATATAAAAATTGGACTTACCTCAACACAGTTGTTAATTTGCGTCCTTCTCTTCTATTCTCACAGGGTGAAATGAGCGATAAAGCTATTTCTTATCAAGATCACGTGGTAGGCTTTCTTATCTACTACGTCACATGACATTGGCTAGTATGACGTAGTAAGTTACGTATCTAGTACGTGACTGATAACACAAACCCTCCGCCAATGTAGTATATGTGACGTACTAGATACGTAACTTGTAAAATCTTGTAAAATATTCCAGTTTATCCTCAAACACATGAAAAAAAAAAAAAATCTCATAAACTATTTTAGTTTATCTGCGTGTTAAAACAGATAATTTACTCCTCCTGCATTTCATGTATGCAACATATTTGTTAAGTTATGCAATAAAGTTATACTTTTAAAGGTAGATTTCTCATATCTTGTACTTTAGTGTTTCCGTAGAATATATGTCAAATGGTTAAAGCTAAAATTGTAAAGTTTATGATTTTTCACACTTTCTCTAAAATTGGTAAGATTATGATTTTATTTAGTATAAAATAAGTTAATTTATTTATGAAATAACATTTTTCGTTTTTATAAAAGAATTTTCATAAAAATATTGTTTTTAAAAACATGTTTAAAAAAAAAAATTACTTAGATAAAATAAAACTTTCTATTTAAATATGTGTACATAAGTGCATTTATTTAAAAAATCATATTAATAGTTTTCAAAATTTTCTTAAAATTTTAGACTTAAAAATTTTTGTATGAAATAACTAATTTAAAATACAATTTTTATACACATACTTTTATTTTTTTAAATTATAAGATTTTTACATTTATCATTTTTATACAATCGTTTTTGTAACAAAGTTTTTAAAATTTCAGTCTTTAGAATCTTTCATATCAGGTAATAAACTAAAAAATATCATTTTTATATAAGTATTTTTACATATATCATTTTTATACAATCGTTTTGTAGCAAAGTTTTCACGTTTTAAAAAATTTTTATGAAATTTCAGTCTATTAAATCTTTCATATCATGTAATAAACTAAAAAAGTATCATTTTTATATAAGTATTTTTACATGCATCGTTCTTACACAATCGTTTTTGTGACAAAGTTTTTGTTAGCTTACAATAATTTTTAAGATTCAACCAATATTTAGTAAAAGGGTCGATATTTTGCCATACAAAGTTCTAATTTGATAATTTCTGATAATATCCAACCAGATCCTCGTTGATTAAATTCATCAAAACTTTTTATCATCTTGTTAAAACCCCTTTCAAGATCACTATCCAAATCACTTGTTAAAAGAGCTATTATAGTTTTTGATCTAAAATTTGGTGAAATATACTCTTCTTCTCCAACTGATGAGGTACGACTAAGGATAACTTTTACGTTTGTGTACCATTTAAATGCTTTTTTCTCATTTAATTGAAAGTTTAATTCGTTTAAAATGTCAGTTCTTAAATTATTAAAAAATGACAACAAATCCATATCATTGTTTTTATTATCAAATGTGGTGATTGTAAATGTATTAAGAGCATTTTTTCTTTTAAAATGTATAGTTTTCTCCTTAAGCAAATCTCGGTCAGACTTCATCGTTTGCTTTAATGCACCTTGCGATAAGGGTTTTCGATGATTTTCTCTAACATGCTCTAATAATTTATATTTCTGGCTAAATGTTTTTGCGTCGTTCTCTTCTATTATCACAGGGTGAAATGAGCGATAAAGCTATTTCTTATCAAGATCACGTGGTAGGCTTTCTTTTCTACTACGTCACATGACATTGGCTAGTATGACGTAGAAAGTTACGTATCTAGTACGTGACTGATAACACAAACCCTCCGCCAATGTAGTATATGTGACGTACTAGATACGTAACTTACTACGTCATACTAGCCAATGTCATGTGACGTAGTAGATAAGAAAGCCTACCACGTGATCTTGATAAGAAATAGCTTTATCGCTCATTTCACCCTGTGCGAATAGAAGAGAAGGACGCAAATTAACAACTGTGTTGAGGTAAGTCCAATTTTTTTATAATTTATTTAATATATAAATTTAAACATAAATAAAGATACATGTGTTTTACGTTAAAAAATATTTTTATTAAAAACTTATCCAATACAGGGTTACATTTGAACGTTTTCGCACCTTGGGTATGGAGGATAACAAAAATTTGTTTTTAATAAAGGTTTTATGTATATGCATGTCATTAAGAGCTTGTAATAATTCACCCTGTCCATTGATAGCTACTTTTTATGTGTAGATATTAAATAAATCAACGATATAAGAGTCCTTTATTTTACAATTTTTATAAGTCACTTCGCCTGTTTCGTTCCATATCAGTTTGTGTGGGAGAATTTTTTATATCATAACAAATTTGTAATTTTCTTTAAACCGAATTAAAATCATTAAGTCTTATTGTATATGAATTTATTAAACGATTTAGTTAATAAGAAAGCAAAGAAAAAAAAATATTTACAATACGTTATATGTAAGAAAAGTTTATACATTTTTAGATTTTAATAACACGTGACTTAAGTTTTAACATATCTATAGTAATATGAAATGGTGTGTAGAAAGTAATTTCATAATAAAAACACAATTTTTGATTAAAATATTTTATTTTACATTATCAGTTTAAAAACAGGTTCATAAAAATCTAAATTGTTGTTAAATCGTTAAGGTTATATTGACACATTCACTCTACATTAAAATTTTCCAAAAATTTCAACAAGTCGTTATCATCGGTGAAAAAATTATTATTATTATAACTCATACATTCCACATTTATATTCTCAAAGTTGTTCGTTGGTGAGTCATAAATATTACTTTGTGTCAAACATTCGGTATTAATATTCATATTTTCATTAGCAGTGGGTAAAATATTATACACATTTTCATTATTATTATCAGAAAAAATTGATGAGTTCACGTTTTCACTGATAAAGTTCTCGGTTGATGAATCATAAACATTATTTTGATTATAACATTCATTATTAAAATTATCCAAAACATTCGCAAAGTCTGCATTTACACTTCCAAAGTTGTTGGTTGATGACTCATTATTTTGTATCATACATTCGGTATTAATATTCATATTTTCATTAACAGCTGGTAAAAGATTTTCATTGTTTAAAAATATTAATAAATACATATTGTTATTTTCATCATGAAAGCTTTTGACTAAAGAATAGCTGTTGGTTAAAAAATCAGTATTCAAATTATTTAAAAAATTCGTTAAGTTCATATTTTTACTAAGTTGTTGATCGGTAAAGTATTTCGTTCATTGCATTCTGTACATACGTAAGCAGAAGAATCTTTACGATGACTTTTTCTGTTATGTCGTAATAATTCATACTTATATCGAAAACTTTTATTGCATTCTACGCATAGATATTCAGGTAAAACCTTTCGATGTTGCATTTTTTTATGATTAAATAAATCTTGTTTACTCTTAAAGAGTTCACTACATTCAACACAACTGTGTTTATGTAAAGTCTTTTTATGAATTCTTGCATTATGTTTTAAAAAATCCCGTTTACGAGTGAAATTCTCCATACAGTATTCCCATCCATATCCTATGCGAGGTTTTTCATGAATTTTTAAGTGTTTCTTACAATCGTACGATCTACTAAATGCTTTCTTACACACATCGCAAATATATTGCTTTACATCCTTTAAGTGTAAAGTCTCATCTTCGAAACATGATGAAGAGGCTTGTTGATGAACAGAAACTTGCACTTGCTCAGATAGATCCATTATGATTTATGAATATAATCAAAGTAAAACTTCAAAAATGCTATATGAAAACTGAAGCAACTCCACAAAAACAAGTCAGCAACTGATTAAAATTTCTGCGAGACTGAATTTATACTCTATGTTTAATGCCAAATTAGTATTTATTGCCAAATACATTAAAAAATCTCACCAAATCTTAACAGATATGTTATTTTAATAGCCAAATCTTGTAAAATATTCCAGTTTATCCTCAAACACATGAAAAAAAAAAAAATCTCATAAACTATTTTAGTTTATCTGCGTGTTAAAACAGATAATGTACTCCTCCTGCATTTCATGTATGCAACATATTTGTTAAGTTATGCAATAAAGTTATACTTTTAAAGGTAGATTTCTCATATTTTGTACTTTAGTGTTTCCGTAGAATATATGTCAAATGGTTAAAGCTAAAATTGTAAAGTTTATGATTTTTCACACTTTCTCTAAAATTGGTAAGATTATGATTTTATTTAGTATAAAATAAGTTAATTTATTTATGAAATAACATTTTTCGTTTTTATAAAAGAATTTTCATAAAAATATTGTTTTTAAAAACATGTTTAAAAAAAAAAAAAAAAAAAAAAAATTACTTAGATAAAATAAAACTTTCTATTTAAACATGTGTACATAAGTGCATTTATTTAAAAAATCATATTAATAGTTTTCAAAATTTTCTTAAAATTTTAGACTTAAAAATTTTTGTATGAAATAACTAATTTAAAATAAAATTTTTATACACATACTTTTATTTTTTCAAATTATAAGATTTTTACATTTATCATTTTTATACAATCGTTTTTGTAACAAAGTTTTTAAAATTTCAGTCATTAGAATCTTTCATATCAGGTAATAAACTAAAAAATATCATTTTTATATAAGTATTTTTACATATATCATTTTTATACAATCGTTTTGTAGCAAAGTTTTCACGTTTTAAAAATTTTTATGAAATTTCAGTCTATTAAATCTTTCATATCATGTAATAAACTAAAATAGTATCATTTTTATATAAGTATTTTTACATGCATCGTTCTTACACAATCGTTTTTGTGACAAAGTTTTGTTAGCTTACAATAATTTTCAAGATTCAACCAATATTTAGTAAAAGGGTCGATATTTTGCCATACAAAGTTCTAATTTGATAATTTCTGATAATATCCAACCAGATCCTCGTTGATTAAATTCATCAAAACTTTTTATCATCTTGTTAAAACCCCTTTCAAGATCACTATCCAAATCACTTGTTAAAAGAGCTATTATAGTTTTTGATCTAAAATTTGGTGAAATATACTCTTCTTCTCTAACTGATGAGGTACGACTAAGGATAACTTTTACGTTTGTGTACCATTTAAATGCTTTTTTCTCATTTAATTGAAAGTTTAATTCGTTTAAAATGTTAGTTCTTAAATTATTAAAAAGTGACAACAAATCCATATCATTGTTTTTATTATCAAATGTGGTGATTGTAAATGTATTAAGAGCATTTTTTCTTTTAAAATGTATAGTTTTCTCCTTAAGCAAATCTCGGTCAGACTTCATCGTTTGCTTTAATGCACCTTGCGATAAGGGTTTTCGATGATTTTCTCTAACATGCTCTAATAATTTATATTTCTGGCTAAATGTTTCTGCACATTCATTACAGGAATGCACTGGCAGAGGTTTTCGATGATCTTTCTAACATGTTTCAATAATTTATATTTCTGTCTAAATGTTTCTGCACATTGACCGCATGGATGTTCTAACAAAGGTTTTCGATGGTTTTTTCTAACATGCAGCAGCAACTGATACTTACGATTAAAGGATTCGTTACATTGTTCACATCTATATTCTATGGGTGTCTTTTCATGAATTTTTAAATGTCTCTTTATCTTATCTGATCTGGTAAATGCTTTCTGGCATACATTGCAAATAAAAGATTTTTCGTTCAGATGAATTTTTATATGACGAGCCAAATCCCATTTTCGTTTAAATACCATACTGCAAGAAACACAGCTAAAAGTTTTTGGTACTTTCTTAGTATCCAAGCTTGATGACAACTCATTTGAAATAGGTGTTTCTTCAGGTAAATCCATCTCTCACTACAAAGTACTGTGTTACACAGAATTCAAGTTACAAAATTAAACGTGCGCGCTCCTCAAAAATACAGCAGCAACTGACAAAAATTTCTTTGCGACTACATTTATACTGTAGGTTTACCACCAAATTTGTAATTATTGGCGAAATCACGCCAAATATATCGTAAATTCGTACACTAGGAAAAGCAGTTAAATTCTTTATAACCTTGTTAATCACGCCAAATATATATCATTTTAATAGCCAAACCTTTTAAAGCAATCAACATGTCAAAACAAATAATTTGCGCATCACAGATTTTAAAGCTTATGGACTAATCATTTAAAGTTTTCCATGGTTTTTTCCTAAACTTGCGTACTAAAATCACTTAATTTTATAATACTATTCATTAAAAATCCATGGTTTTGATTGGTTCATGGCACATCAAAAATATCTGTATATAAAAAACACATAATTTTATAAAACTATTCATTAAAAATACATGCTTTTGATTGGTTCATGGTATCTCAAAAATATTTGTATCACTTAATTTTATAATACTATTCATTAAAAATCCATGCTTCTGATTCGTTGAAAAAACCCCTAAATTATTTGTATATAACCAACACTTAATTTTATAATACTATTCATTAAAATTCCGTGCTTCTGATTGGACGAAAAAAAATCACGTGACCACAAAAGAAGCCATCATGTTCAATACTAGTGTACCTATTTCCATCTTAAATAGAGTGTATTCCTGTGGTTAAATCGCTTGAAAACTACTATACCCCGAGAATATTTTGTTTCGCATCACAAAAAGTACTATATACACACATAAAATATAACTAAGTAAGTATTAAACCTTAATGTACTTCAACATTTTTGCAATATTTATCAGTATTGTTCATTTAATAAGTTACATAACATAAAAAAAGTACTATATATGCACATAAAATATAATTAAGTAAGTATTAAACCTTAATGTACTTCAACATTTTTGCATCATTTATAACTATTGTTCCTCTAATAAGCTACATTACATCATAAAAGTACTATATATGCACATAAAATATAACTAAGTAAGTATTAAACCTTAATGTATTTTAACATTTTGCAATATTTATAAATATTGTTCATCTAATAAGTTACATAACATCAGAAAAAGTACTATATTTGCGCATAAAATATAACTAAGCATCTATTAAACCTTAATGTACTTCAACATTTTTGCATCATTTATAAGTATCGTTCACCTAATAAATTACATATTGTCACAAAAAGTACTATATAAATTCATAAAATATAGCTAAGTAACTATTAAATCTTAATGTACTTCAACATTTTTGCATTATTTATAAGTATTGTTCATCTAATAAGCTACATTACATCACAAAATGTACTATATATGCACATAAAATATAACTAAGTAACTATTAAACCTTAATGTACTTCAACATTTTTGCATCATTTATAAGTATCGTTCATCTAATAAGCTACATTACATCACAAAATGTACTATATATGCACATAAAATATAACTAAGTAACTATTAAACCTTAATGTACTTCAACATTTTTGCATCATTTATAAGTATCGTTCACCTAATAAGTTGCATAACATCCTAAAAAGTACTATATATACACATAAAATAGAACTAAGTAAGTATTAAACCTTAATGTATTTCATCATTTTTACAATATTTGCAAGTATTACTTATTTAATAAGTATTGTATATAATTTCATTCAATATAATTAAGTTTGCAATATTAAATCTTAATCAATTTCGCAATGTGCATATGCTAAACTTGTTATTTCATCTTCAGCAATGTATCGTTTGTCATCAAAGGGACTGAGACTGATTTTATTTTAACAGATTGTATATAGTTTATGTTTTTCTTGACCTATTTTTAATTGTTTTTCTATGCTTGTTTTCTGTTGCAGTAAGCACTGTAAATATTCATATGTTACTTTTTCTATTATGCTTAACTTTTAATAATCACTCATTTCATTAAACATAGATTAAATATTTCAAATTTAGTTTAATCTTAAATCACTTCATTAGGGTGAATTCCTATGTTACTTTTTCTATTATGCTTAACTTTTAATAATCACTCATTTCATCTAAAATACAATATTAAATATGAGCACTTAAGTTGAAAAGGTTACGGGTTCAATTCTACGTCATAACAAAGCTGAGTACATGTTTTAAAATATCATCATAATACATTCAAAACCTCAATGCAATTATTAATTAATTCTTAGTTAAACTTTTCACTAAAAGTAGCAAGTTGATAAAAATATATCAATAGACTTTATCCGAAAATAAAAACGAGTGATATTGGTTAACACTTTAAATATTTGGGAAACGCTATCAGTTATCCCAACTCAGTAATTATCTATGTGAATTCACTATCAAAGTTTCATCCTAAATCACATATTTTTAAACGAAACCTACTTATCTAACAATTATCTACATAAAAATACCTTCTTACATGATTTCTAATGCAACTCATTTAAAAGACTCAATATCTATTTAAAAGTTTATGACCAAGATCTCATGAATACATGTTTAACCATTTCCTGAATTGCAAAGATAAACATACGTCAACACAATTCTTAACCACTTATCACATTATTTAAATTTTCCTTCACAAAATTTCTAAGACAACTCATTCACAAGATTCTCTATTTATTTGAAATATAACTATTTTATTATAAAATGGAAGTTCAAACCAAAAAAAAATTGCAAGTGTAAAAGATAATATCAACATCCTGTAATTTAAGAAAGTGAGAGTGCCCTGATAAAGTTCTTTAAATACACTATTTCAAAGATAAACAGTGGATTTCACAATTATTACTAAATATAACACAAAAACCATATACTTATCACAATATTAAATGTTCCATAATTTTTTTCTAAGTTTAAAATTTTTCTAACTATTTCAAATTACCATAATTATTTTAAAATCGTAATTAAGAAAAATCAATCATTAAAGAAAATAATATTCATTATCATCAAAGATAACGACTTCCTTTCTTAAGACTGTGGAGGCTAGATAGATAACAGCTTCATGGAACCCCGGATGCTGATAAGATAACGGTGCGTCACCACAGCCCCCCACGCCCCATGCCCGTGCACTGGTGCACCTGTTGTTCAACCCCCAAAATCATACTACTTATGATGGGGAAAAAAAGCTCGTCATAGTTTTCTTATTTTTCCAAAATTTTCCACTAAGACTTTAACCTCTTTAGTGGGAATGTATTTGTAAATATTAAATATTGTTAAGAAATTTTAATCGCATGAAAAGTCTACTTTAAATTATTTTTGAGAATGTACAACAAACTTATTTTATATATATATATATGTGTGTGTGTGTGTGTGAGTGTTGAAAATAACCCGCTAAAATGCTAAGATTTAGGTAAATAAAGATATAAATGATTAATTTCATGGATGAAAAAAAAAATAATAATAATAAAAAAAATAATAATAATAAAAGAGAAATGACTATTCAATTTTCTCCTTTCTCGGTGAGAATGGCAATGGTTGATTCATATAATTGAGTAATTTATTAGTTTTTTCTTATAACTTTAGAATAGGTAATTTGAATAAGTTCTTGTTTCAAACTACTCTTTGATGAAGCTTGATAAGGGTGTGTTAAAATGAGCAGTTATATTAAAGTCCAGTAAAGATTTCTACTAAGCGAAAGAACTATTTGTTTGATAAAATAAAATTTACTTTGTTGTTACATATGTCTTGTGTTATCCTTTTATAAATAATTTTATACCATATATGAGACGAAAAATGGATTAGTATATTTTTATTTTATTAGTATTGAACAAAATAATATTAATCATTATCCACACTTCTAGATTTTCACTCTGAATAAAAATTTCGACTCTTTTCCTATGAAATTTGAAAGCTCCACATAACTTCTAACACTTTAAAGAAAAGGATTCTTTAAACAAATCAAATTCAGAAAATAATCTTTGGTCAGCAGAGTAACTGAAAAGAAAATATTTATATCTTTTCTGAGAGTAAATTTGAAATCCCTGGATCACTGACAGTTTTTCTATTGTTACGAGAAAGAGTTCATATAAAGAAAAAAAAAAAAAACATTTATAACATAAAAAATATCCAAACTATTTCAATTTTTGCATTTGCAATAATATTTTCTAATTCTATATTTTTTGCTGTTTAACTTGGCATTAAGAATTATTAATTTAGTATAAAAAAATAAAAGTAATTAAAGTAATTTTTTAGCTTAATTACATAAATTACACACACACATAAAAAAAAAAAATCAAACAAAAGTGGATTTTAAAGAGATTAAATTTTTAAAATTTCTTTCAGTGAAAATTCTAAGGAGCTGAAAACTTAGTTTTTTTAATTACACTTTAATTTACTTTTTTTTTCTTTATAATATCATTTAATTTATTTTAACTTATCTGTTATATTTATTTATAATAATTTTCTACAGTTTAATATATTTGTTTACTATAGTATGCAATTATTCACGTTATTTTCAGTTACAAATACTTTCCAAAACACAGTCCACATTTATAGCATTTCTATGCTGGCAGTTATATTTTAAATTTATTTTCGCTTATGAAAAATTCAGTATTTCTTTCAACTGATAAACTGCTTAGATAAGAAATGCATTATTAAGTCTAGAATGTTTGCATGTGTTTCTTTAATGTAGACATTTTGATGTGATGCATTTATTTTCTGAGAATCAAATTTATTGTTAACAAGTTTCACTTTTCTTTCCTTTTGAAAATATTACTAAATAATATTTGGTATAATGTTTGCTTTTTTTTTTTTTTTTTTTTTTTAAATAACAAACTTAGTCAATAAATATACAAAATCATGATAATTTTCATTGTACAGAATTTTAAATAATATAATTGCCAAGGAATACGCGCAAAGATTAAAATAACTAAAGGCATTTTATTAACCGACTTCAAAAAAGAAGGAAGGTTCTCAATTCAAACCGTATGTTTTTTTTATGTTTGTTAGCTCATAACTTCTGAACGGATGCTCCAATTTTGATACTTTTTGTTTTGTTGAAAAGGTCTTGGGCTGAAATAGGTCCCATTGTAATATCTTTACGATCTAAAGAAAATACAGGGTGCCCAAAAAAATCAGTCCCAACTCTTTTAACTGCTAAACGGCTGCAGCTATAGTGATAAAAGTGGTATGTAAGTATAGCAAAGTGGCCATGCAGTACAAGGTTAAACCGCTTGTAGTGCCACCTGGTGGAAAATAGCAGAGCTAGTGTTCCTATCTCGAAAACGGTTCTAAAGAAAAAGTGAATTACAATGCTGGAGAGTATCACCGATTTACTACAAAAAGATAGTTTAGACATTCATGCTAGCGTTCCTATCTTGGAAACGGTTCAAGACAGGGGGGAAAAGTGAATTATAAAATTGCAGAGCATCATCGATTTAGTACGAAAACGAAAAGGTAGTTTAGACATTGATGCTAAAAATACAATGTTAAAAACGTGCATTTGTTTGTTCGCATTTTCTTACACTATGCACACTTGAGCTACATTGCACACGTTGCAGCGTAGCTGGTGACACATATGCTATATAGTTGAAAATTCGGTTACTTGATAATTTTTGTTTTGTTGTAAAGATCTTGGTCTGAAGTAGGTCCCATTGTAATATCTTTACAATCTAAAGAAAATAAAACGCCATCTGGTGAAAAACAGCGGAATTAGCGCTCCTATCTCAAAAACGGTTCAAGATGGGAGAAAAGTTAATTACGAAGTTGTAGAGCATCATCGATTTACTACAAAAAGAGAGTATTTAGACATTATTGCTAAAAATAGAAAGCTTAAAACGTGCAGTTGTTTGTTCGCAATTTCCTACACTATGCACACTTGAACTACCTTGCACACTTTGCAGCATAGCGGATGACACGTATACTCTGTGGTTCAAAGTACTTTAACTGTAAGCGGTCACGTCGATTAGCACAAAGTCGTTTTCAACCAACTTCAGAAAGGAGGGTGTTCTTAATTCGAGCTATGTGTTGTTGGTGTTTGTAAGCTTAAACTTCGTAAGAGATGCTCTAATTAACCGACTTCAAAAAGGAGGAGCTTCTCAATTCAAAGCGTATGTTTTTTTGTTTTTGTTTGTTAGCTCATAACTTCTGAACGGATGATCCGATTTTGGTACTTTTTGTTTTATTGTAAAGGTCTTGGTCTGAAATATGTCTCATTGTAATATCTTTACGATCAAAAGGAAATACAGGGTGCCCAAAAAGTCAGTCCCAATTTTTTTAACTGCTGAACAGCTGCTGCCTTGTCATAAAAGTGGTATGTACGTATAGTAAAGTGGAGATGTGCTACGCAATTCAACCGCCTACAGCGCCAGCTGGTGGAAAACAGTGGAGTTAGCGTTCCTATCTCGGAAACGGTTCAAAACAGGGAAATAAAGTGAATTATAAAATTGCAGAGCATCATCGATTTAGTACGAAAAGATAGTTTAGACATTAATGCTAAAAACAGAACGCTTAAAACGTGCATTTTTTTGTTCACATTTTCCTATTTTGTGCACACTTGAACGACATTGCATATGTTGTAGCGTAGCGGATGGCATTTATGCTATGTAAAATTCAATGTATGGTTATTGTAAGCGGTCACATCGATCAACGCATAGACGTTTTAAACCGAATTTATAAAGGAAGAGGTTCTCAATACAAACCATGTTTCTCACTGTTGTTGTTGCTGACATTTGTTAGCTTTTAACTTCGTAAGAGGTGATTTAATTTTAATACTTTTTTTGTTGTAATGATCTTGGCCGGAAACAGGTTTCGTTATGATTTCATTAAGATATAAACAAATTACAGGATACTCACAAAAGTCTGTTCTCACTCTAACTGCTGAACGCATGCAGCTACACTGGTAAAAGCAGTATGTAAGTATTGATGTTGAAACTTCTGTCCATCAGTTGCAATGCATATTTTCCTCTTTCTTTGAACTTTACGCTGCGCAATTTCCAGCGCAGCGGGAGACACGTATTCACTGTAAAGTTCAATATATATGCCTAACAGAAATTTTGGTTACGAATACAGCGTAACCTTTCTTTACATTTCTAAAGACTTTTTAACTTAACATATGTTCATTCAATAGTTTTTTGCTCATATCTGATAAAGGCAAGAAAAGTGACACAAATTAAAAGTGCAGCATTTGAGAAAATTCCACTTAAATATAACTTGACTAGAATAAAACTGGCACAACTGTCTCTCGAGTGGATAACTTTCTATATGAAGATGTAACTTTTTTGTTCACATTGGATGCATTTCATGTATTTTTCAGTGACATAAACCATTTTTTGTGTTATGTCACTTTTCCTGAAAGTTGTGATTTGTGAAGCTGCCGTCAAACGTCTTTTGATATTCTGCTATATGAATAAGTTTTCACTGAAAAGATAAAAATAAAATCTTTTTGTAAAAAAATAGAACCGACTCCAAAAAGCAATTACAACTGAAAAAAAAAAAAAAATGGTATGAAATGACACTGTAAATTGCGCCTAAAAGTATAAAATAATTTCCTTCGCCAAACAACCTATAACACTACAATTAATCATAACTTTTGAAGTCGGCGCAAAATTAAATAAAAATTTATAACTTTATTCAATACAAAAATCAAATCCTATTCAATATACACATCTCACATTTTCACCTGCAAAACGCAGCCGAAAACTACTTTGATTCAAGAAAACAAATATGATTTCGTAAGCAGCAAAAGTTGACAATGATGCTGGTATCTGACGTCCTTGGTGAAAGAAAAATGGCAAAATTATCTGGCAAGCATATTTAATTTATTTAGGATATCATGATTGTTTTGATAAGGTATATTAAGAGAGTAATCAAGGTTTTGAAACAATACATCGTACAATATATATTATGAAAATATACATCTTGCGTGTATATTTTTGCATTACGTTTTGATCGCCAAATCCAAAAGCCACCATGGATGATAGTTATGAAAGTTATACCAAATTTGCAAAGGAAACTCTAACTTCGTATAGAAACATGAATACCGCATTGTAAAGAATCTTCACTGTTCTATGTAGATGCTACTAATGGACAAATTGTATACAGTGATAAAATAATAAAGGAAACATGAAAATGGATCATTCGAGACAACAGCATTTGTTGCTACCGATCTAAAACCAAACCTTTAAAAACTAATTAAATTTTATTTAATTTTGCGCCGACTTCAAAAGTTATGATTAATTGTAGTGTTATAGGTTGTTTGGCGAAGGAAATTATTTTATACTTTTAGGCGCAATTTACAGTGTCATTTCATACCATTTTTTTTTTTTTTCAGTTGTAATTGCTTTTTGGAGTCGGTTCTATTTTTTTACAAAAAGATTTTATCGTGGTAATTTTATTCAATCATCATAATGAAGATTTCAATAAACTAAAATATTAAAACTGTTGTTGATAAATTAAAAATATTATGTAGAACATTTGTGGAACACTTATATTTCTTGAAAAAAATGTGCTAACAAATGTGAACTGATTGAAAATGAACATTTACTTAACAAAAGCTATTTCTGTTTCATTGATGTGTTAAAATTAAAAAGTACTTGAAATTAATTAATAAAAAAAAAAAGAGAGAGAGAGAGACTTATATCATAATTTGAAAACAAATTATCTCTGAAAAATTAAATTATTTCAATAACACATTGCTTTATTTAAAATGAGGCTTAATTTGTATAAACTTTTATGTTCTATTTTAAGTTCTCTATAAAATTTGCATTTGTTATTTAAAAGACAGCGAACGAATAAACGGAAGGGAAAAGAGGAAGAGTTGAAGTAAAAGCAAAATAAATCCACACGAAGCCTTAGAGTAAACGTTTTAGCACCTATTTAAATCGTATTCGAAACATACAGGGATTTCCTTTTCTATTCATCTTTCATAGAATGGTCGATTACTCTTTGTAATGATTGCAAAATTTGCGATTTTCTTTCTTTTTTTTCTTTTTTCTTATATTTTTTACTTGTTAGATAATATTAGCTCATACTCATACGCATAATCCAGTATCCCTCTCAAACCATATTTTTCTTTACATTTATGTCATTCAAAGAGTTTATTATTTTTTTATTAGATAATAAAGTACATTATTAAATTCCACATTAAAGATAAACATGATTTTACGCTTATCTAAATCACAATATACTATGACGTGCAAATATTTGTTTATTTTTATTTCATTTATCCATAGCTCCATCAGAAAAATTAAGAGAAAGTCCTTAAACAAAGTTTAAAGAGGAAAAAAAAAAAAAAAAAACTGTATAATTTGACTACATAAAGATTTTTAATAAATTACTGAAAATGAAATTAATAAATTTATCCGACTGACTTAACGTAAAGTACTGTCATGCTTTAAATATAAACACAACATACAAATTTGGCACAAAAAATTTAAATTATGGTTGCTATAAGAATAATAAACTTTTCAAGCACTAAAGTTATTACATTCACAGATTTTAATATTTTTTTCAGGAGCAGGCATGATATCTTGCTTTTAAAATTTTAACCTCAAAAGGCTGAGATTAAAGTCCTGCGTGGTTCGTGTTCATCTTAAAATTTTAGGGAATTATAATATGCCACTAAAAGTTCCGATCCATACTTAAAATTTTAGTCGATTACAATTTTCCACTGAAAAATGAAAAAATAAAATAAATAAATAAATAAATAAATAAAAATAAATAGTTAAAACTACACAAATCGATCCGAAATTACCAAAGTGATTTTTGTTAGATCTCAAACAGATGCTTTTTAACCAAACCGAAGCATTTTAACCAATTTGTAAAGAAATTTAGATAGTTACCACAAAAATCTGGCCAACAAGATATGCTTTTCTAAGAAAACGTGCCTCAAATTCTTATGACGTACTAGGAAATATTTGACTGACATCGAAGAAATATGGATTTCTTTTAAAATTAATTCCCTGGAAGTTCATGAAAGTAAATAACTTGACTGCGAATAGAAAGGATTAGAAGAATGAAATAAAGTTTGCTTTTAGAAGATAAACAATGTAAGAAAAAAAAATTTTTTTTTAGGTAAATAATAATAATAATATTAATAATAAAATCATTCCTTAACAAATTTTAATTTCAGTATCAATAACTTATTCTACGTAAGCATAAAATATTACAGGCATATACAGTCGGCAGCAAAATTATTCGAGAGCTAGCCATGTTTCCTATATAAAAAAAAAAGTGCACTTAATACTGTTTTGTCAAGTAAATCCTTGTCGAATCATGTTTTTAGACTAACTAAGATAATTACTCGACAAGCATTTATTTAACAAAGCACTATTAAGTGTACTTTTTTTTACATGATTGCCGACTGTATATATAGGTATATATATTTGTGCAATGTCTAAAAAAGTATTCATAATATAGGGGAATGTATTCGGTTGTGGGCACAGTTTTGATTTTAGTTTATAACTTTTGATAGAGTAGATATTATGTAAACATATGAATACCAATGAAAAGCTAGAACCCTTAGCTAACATTTAATGAAGTAACTGGATTGATTCTGTCAACCAGAAAAAAAATTATTAACAATTTTCTGAAACGTTCATTTTTGGCAAAAAAAAATTTGTACCCGGTTGTGGGCACGCTCGAAAAATCCGCTAAAAATGGGAAAATAATAAAAAAAAACCACCATAAATACGAAAAACAACCAAATTTATTCTTTTTGTAAAGATTCAGGGGCCGAAATAATAACAGAAAATGGCATTTTTCCAATTTTATTCGTCATCTTCTTCGTCCTCCAAATCAGAAGTGCAATGCTTGAGAGTAAAATAATTTGCATGTATATTGTCACATTTTAAATGCACCAGACGATCACACGCGTTGCATTTGATTGAGATGGCTCTTGTTAGGCATAGTGGCGGGCGTTTCAAACAGATGGCACAGAAGTCGATATCGTCAGATTGTTAACACTCCGATTTTTAACGCGTTTGGCCGGCACTTCAAATGGTAGAGTTGCCTTACTTTCTCCAGGCTTCTTCTGGAAAGACTCAGATGCGGCAAGGAAGTCCATATTCTCGGGCAGTCGATTTTATGGATTTCTTACCCACTAAGCAATCCTAAATGGCTTTAACCAGCGCATTAAAACCCATTTCTTTTGGATCGGTTGAGTTTTATCGCAGTTGACATTGCTGTAAAAGCCTAAACATACATAAAAACACTAATAAAATGTACTAATAAAATGTCACTAATAATATTGTGACATAAACGACCATATTTGACAGTTTGTAAGTCAAACACACGTTTTAAATGGAAAAAAAAAAGTGTGTCCACAACCGGCTACATAAAGGTGTCTCCAACCGGGAATGGCAGCCATTTTTATATGGCAGAAAAAGCAATTTTCGGTCCACATTTTGGCTAAATTCGATATTGCATCACAAAATATAAGGGATGTACAATGTAAAAAATATGTTCTATTTGCTGCCAGAAATTCTTTGTAATTTGAGAAAATACGCGTAATTTACGAAAACATTACGTTGTCAGAACGTATTTTCTCAAATTACAGAGAATTTCTGGCAGCAAATAGGACATATTTTTTACAGTGTACTGCATAAATATGCCTTGCATTTACATTTTTGAATTAATTCACTTCGATTTATCGCATTCTGAAAATATTCACAAATCACTTTTGTGTTGCTTTTTCTTAGATTTTTTTTTGTTTTGTTTTTCGAAACTTTTTGTTTTCACTTACTAAGAAAATGCATCTATGCACTTCGGTGTTAGCATAAAAACTGCGTACTGTCACAAAACATGTTTGACAGTACTCAAATCCACCATATTTGCTTTTTGTTAAACGATATGGTGGGGTGCCCATAACCGGAGAGTGCCCATAGCAGGAGTAAGGTTTTCATAATATATAATAAAGAATCTGTATTTAACTATCGTTTTAAAAGTTTCTTTCTTTCTCTTTCTCTCTCTTTTCCACAGAAGACATTTTTTCCCTTTCTTTTATTCCTCTGAAGAAAATGGTTTTTACTTTTATAGCTGTTTCTACATTATTATTATTATTATTATTATTTTTTTTTTTTTTTGATAAGCTCAAGGCGATTAGAGATATGAATAAATCTTTTGTTATAAATAGAGATAAGATTGTTATTGCAAATTGATTGAAATTGACCCCTGGCAATACAAATATTTAATCAATTCAAAATTAAATTATATAATTGAAACATTAAAAAAAAAAAAAAAAAATATTATTAGGCTAAGAAAATACAAATTTTTTCTTAGAAAAATTACCATGAACCAGTATAGAATAGTATTATTAACAATATGTTAGATAAATAATTTTAACTGAAAACTTTAAAGCGTCTAAAAGAGTACGGTACTCTAATTCGACAAGTAAAACATTAAGATAATAAATGTCTCTTTACTATATATCAATAACCATGCCTAAAATAATTAATAATAATAATAATAATAATAACCAATAAAATTTTATTTTAGAAGATATGGGATTTTAAAAGCAAGACAACAGTAACTACTTTAAATAAATGAGAAACACAAAAAAAAATTCTCGCGCAATAAAATATTTCAAAACAAATATAATGAAAAATTGATATGGTAAGCAGTATATAAAATTTTTTGGGTAAAAAAATTCTATATATTTATTTCCATTACAAACTTATATTGTCAACAGTACGTCAGATAAATAATAATAATTTTAAAACTTAAAATGCTTAGGATATTATAATTATTATTATTTTTAAGTATCATGATGATATTTGTCCTTTAACTATATTTTATAGCATATATAAAATAATAAAATAATAATAATTCTTTAATTCATATTTATTTTTTATGAAAAATCTTTTGTTTTCCTTCCTCAAGAGAATTCAGAACCTCTGAAGTTTCAAAATTTTACAAAAAGTATAAATTTGGAAATTTTTCAACCAAAAATGTCCTCATATAATCAAGTACATTCTAAAATTTTCAATTATACATTTCAGTTAGAACGCCTGCTACAGCTGTTTTAAAAAATATCAATCTTCTACTTTGTGGTTTGAATTAGACCTTTCAATTCATCTCATTTCATGATTTTTCAGATTTCTTTTTATGTTCTTCAAAATGTTAAGACTTTATTAAATAGGCTTGAAATTGCTTGATTTCTTTTTTCTTTAATGAACATAATATCATATGCCAGAGGTTTAATGTTCGGATCTGCGTTATTTTAAATATTTTTTACTTAAAAATTCATATGTACGATCATGTATGATTGTTTCTACCTTTTAACTGAAGATTATAGTTTTTTTTTTTTTTTTTTTTGTCAGAAACTAACATTAAAGAAAATGCGATTCTTAAACCAATTCATGGTTTGAGTTGTCACCCTACGGTCTCTCTTTCTCTTTCCATTTCTTTTTTTCTTTCTGGCACATATGTACTCATTTGGACAGTACCTAAGGATTAAAGGGAATTTCGAGCCACTATGAAGATAGATGCTTGAACCAAGGTTTGAGCAAGGCACCTAGCAGTTGAAGGTCAATTCGCTAACCTTTCGGCTATCAAATAGTACAAATCTATTCAATATGTTATTATTGTCATTATATAAAATAAACCAAACAAAATAAATAAATAAATAATAATGAAAAAAAAAAATAGGAGCATGCAGTATTTTAAAATTAATTGTAAGATCTTAAACGTTTTAAATAAAAAAATAATGTTTTATTTATTTATTTATTTTTTATTTTTTAACTTTTTTATTTGGCCTTATTTGAATATTAACAAAAGATATTATAAACACATTATTATTATTATTTTCAGTGAATAATAAATATTTTTTATTTCAGGTGCCGAGTTCCCAGAAATTCAATTTTTAATTTTTTTAATTTGTAAATACTTTATGTGTTTCCTTCCGGTTAATTTAGTATTACTCAAGAAAAGTAATTCACATAAAATATCGCATATATTATTCCAGGTATTAAATTTAATATAACCTTGTATCTTATGACATTTTCTAATACGCTTAACTAGGAAAGCAGAATTCCCAAAAGCTTTTTTGAAATGTCTTTTTAAAAGTGCATAAAAAAAGACAAAGAAATAGGAAACCTCTTCCGTGCTTACAAGTAAATATTGGAAATTTTCTTCCGTCAAAATGTGGAAAAAATTAACGTGAGGGAAGAAAATCCTCTTAAAAGATTTAAAAGTCAGAAATAATCAATGTAAGGGAAGCCAAGCCAGTTATAAAATAAAATAATCTTTTACTTCATTTGCATTTAGTTTGAGTAAAATTGTTTTATTGATTGGTTTTTGCCATTAAAAAATTCAACACATCTATTTGCATAGTTATCTGTAAACAAGCGCCATTTTCAATTTTTTAGTTTTTTTTTTTTTTTTTTTTTCAGCATACATTGTTTTGAAATGTAAGCTAAACGGAATCAAGATTAAAACAGATGTTAAAATTATTAATGAAATATTGTGTAGTATGTTATGGCATTGGATTTTGACTATAAATGTTTTCTTACAACGTAAGTCCAAATCTTTAAGAATGAATAAAAACTCTTTGATATATGGTATATATTAATCAAATCCCAAAATACTCTATGGTTACTCTATTTTCATATCTAATGTAAAAAGTCTGAATTAATGTAATAAGGCTAATTTAATTTATTAGCGATATAGTCTTTTATTAACACAAGATTCTTTTGTAAATATTTTACTTAATATTGATTAATATACAGTCGAACCTCTTCAACGTGAATCTCAAAGGGGAGAAAAAAGTTGTTCATGTTATCAGTATTTCATGCTATCGGTAACTAATCTCCATATAACTAAAGTAATCTTCATTTTGACGGGGATTGTGGAAACAGTTCATGTTAAAAGTAATTCACGTATTGCTTTTAAAGAAAGTTGACCTTAGGTCGAAATACTATCAAATAATTTACATTCCTATTAGTCATGTTTTAGTCTTTTGAAATAGACCTTTTAAAATTGCAAATAAATATACAATATTTAAAGAAATATATAATATATAATAAATATATAATATTTTATTTTTTATAACATAGTTAAATTGAATAGTATTACGCGAAATTGTAACATCAGTTAAGAAAACAAATGTAATTCTTTAAATTTTTAGTTATTTATGCAACAATTTGAATGTTGTAGACTTGAATTGTATAGTACTAGAAAAAGTTCATGTAAATTCATTTTCATTGCTTTAGTAAATTTGGGCTTTCTGTTGAATAGAATTTTGCCTCACTTACTTATTTTAAATTTCGCAGCAATTATTCAGAAGTGCAAAATCTTGGACAAGTATTAAAAAAGGGAAAAAAAAAAGATGAAGCTAATATTTTTTCTGATTCTTATCTATTGATTAAATAAATTAAAAGAAAAAAAATCTGAAAATGGTAATATTAAAGTAAATGCATTAAAATATATGGGATCTCTATTGTTTTGGTAGAGTAATCAAATATTGCCGTACAGGCTTAGTATTTAAAATACTAGGTAAAATATATAAATAATTAAACAATAAGTTTTTTCGAAAGTAAATAAGGAATGCAGATATTGGTTTCATTCAAACGAACAGTTTTCTTGTTCATAGTTAAAAAAATAAATAATATATTGTAGTAAAAATATCCGAATTAATTTTAATAATCAACCTCGATTCAACATGCCTGTTCTAATTTTTCTTTATTAAAAAAATATTTTCTTAAATGTATCAATGTTTCCTCTCTCCCTTATTTCTCATTAAATTTCTACCCAAAATGTCTGTTAAAAAAAAGAAAAAAGAAAAAAATAAAGTCTTTTGCTGTTTTTAGTATAAAATAGCAAAAATGGTATAGAAAACATTTGCATTAAAGACCATCTTGTGCTTGCTTAAATACTACTACTAATAAAAAATATATATACACAGTAAGAAGATATGGAAAAATCCTTATATAAATAAAAATAAGAACAAAAACATTTCCCTTCTATTACTATTTTGGCAAACTTACTTAAAGAACAGGCGTCTGAAACTTGTAAGAAAAAAGAAATAAGGCAAATGTAAGTCATGTACTAAGATGTAAATTGTATTGTATATCAAAGATTTATGCTTAGTTTAATAATACCTTTTGTTTAACATAAATAGCTCTTTACGATTCCTACTTTTGTCTGAGTTTTAGATGCCATAAAAGAGATTAGCATAACATATGCGTTCATTTAGAAAAGTAATGCGGCGAAAGTAGTTTTACAGAAGAAATGCTTTATTATGCTGTTTCGACACAAAGCCTTTTGCAGACAAAGGACATTAGGGATCAACTAAAATTTCATTTAATGGCATCAAATTAGAGAGTTTTTGAGATAAATACAGGTTTGGACATATATCACATTTTAAATATGTTATTAAAAAATGTATCTTGTATGTTGTTTAAAATAAATATTTATTTTCTTGTGATAGTTGAGGGAAAAAATGTGTCAAATGTTTATTAAATTTTTTAAATCTGCGCTGGAAGAGAGAATTTCCTCATGGACATATTTCCTTTCTAAACATGTCTAAATATTTATATGTTTATTCATTAAAACTGAAATTAAGACATTTGCATGTTAGTGATACATTTTATTTTAGACAAATGTATTTCTTTTGACATATATGAATCTTAAAGTTTAAAATTCGAACAAATAAAGTTTATTTATTTATTTATAAATAAGAGTTACCTAATTATTTTGCAAACGAAAAAGCAGCTTAAAAATATTTTTTTTGCGTTTAAGAATTTTTTATTCTGCAAATTATCCAGTAAAATATAGTACTTAGTGTTAAAGAATACTACGTAGGAACGTAAACTTAGAGAACTTGCAGGAATCTATAGAGGTAATTATGCAGCACTAAACAGTCTATTACTTAAAATATTAATTAAAACCATGCAAAAGTTATTTTTCATCATAATCGCACATTGAAGACTCGTATTATTATAGAAAACGTAAATAAATATAAGTAGTCAAAAGTGCATTGATTTTTTTTTTTTTTTTTTTTTTTAAATAACAAATCACTTTCTTAGAAAAAGGTAATTTGCTTACCAATAGTAGAAATGTATGTATCATAATATCTTTCATCGCAAAAACGGTGCACTATGCAGGTTTTTCCAACATTACTATCGCCCAGGACCAGGATTTTGTAGGTAGCTGCAAACTCAGCTGCCATGTTGACACCAGGATAATCGGATCAATCAATGAAAGGGATTCGCTCGCTAGAGGGCATAACCGGTCGTTTGAGATGACATCATGCTTTGATGACGTCACTGCCCCTAAAAACCTCATTTCCCTCGAACATCGAAACATACCTCTTCTTCGAACAAAATGCAAATATATTTCGAGGGATTGGAGAAATCTTTATTTCAGTTAATAAGATTTGTAAATAAAGGGGATTTTCGGAAAAACCTGTACTTTCTAGTTAAATAACTTCCTTTTATCATAAACCAATTTGCAATATTTCATGATTACACAAATATAATTACATAGTCTGAAATAAATTAAAAATTATATTTCTAGTATTTGTTATTATTATTCAAAATGATAAATTCTTAAATTTGTGTAATTTTAAACTTTGTTTGAAACAATAATAACAATAATAATAATAATAATAATAATAATGCATTAAAATAGATCATCAAAGCATCATTTCATGGGTTTCCGTTTATTAAAAAAAAAATCCCACTTAGAATTTTGATTTTGATGTCGAAGCTTCATAATTAATAAAAAATTCAAAGAACATTAAATAAATTAATTTCCTGCTTAAAATAATTTAAAACTTATTGCATTTAGAAATTTAAAAAGCAGAAACATTAATCATTTTGTTTAATAACTCACAAAAAGGAACTTAAATCTAAAATAAATTTTTAATTTTATTTTTCAAAGTAATATTAATATTATATTATTTTTATTACATCGTGATTCACTAGATTTTTAATTTTCTATCAGGAAAAGACAGAAAAGAAAAAGAAATATGTCTCAATAGTAAATTTTTGTAAAGGTGTAGATTATTATTATTATTATTTTAAATGAAAATTTTATAAAAGTACATTTCTCTCTTAATTCTGTATCTAAAAGAAAGAGAAAAATAAACGCTTGAGGAGAAAGTAATGGGAGATGAATATGCAACTGATTCTCCAAAACAAGATATTGCACTCAATGAACAACGGACAAAAAAATAAAAAAAGAAAAAAAGAAAAAGAAAAAGAAAGAAAGAAAGAAAGAAAGAAAAGAAAGAAATGAAAAGAAGAAATTAGAAAAATTGCATTAAATAAGAGAGTACTACATTGCACTTAAAAGATTTTAAGCTATTTATTTCTGAATAAAAATATGAATGAGTGGCTTACTTTACTGTTGTTCATTATTTAAATAATTCGTGAAATTAAACAAAACAATCATTTTAGACTTATTTTAAATTGTTATTGTTTAAATATTCCTTTTCATAGTAAAAATAATAATAATAAAAGCTATGTACTGTTGCATTCTAAATATTAAACACATACGCCTCAAAACGAATTTGGAAATATATGAGAATCTGGTGCATAGTGGACCAGCAGCCCATTTAAATCCATTAATATCTAACTTTTTAGTTCCTATTAAAGCTCATAGGAGGTATTATGGTACTGGTTCCAAAGCCAAAAGTTACTTGGCAGAAAGCTAAAATAGCCAATTCATGTAAATTTTATCTTTGGAACAACTCAAAGTGGATTTTTCTTCTTGACGTTTTTTAATTCTATCAAAAATAAGCCGCTGACTAAAGGAATTTAATTATTGTTTTCGAATAGTAAATTATTATTGTTTTTATATTATTAAAAGTGATTTGCATATTTATAATCCATATAAAATTTTAATCGTGTTTCATTTGTTTATTTATTAATTATTATTATTTTTAATTTTATTTATTTATTTATTTTTTGCTTCTACATCAGGCACAGTGGATCACCCGTCTATGTGTCTAAGATTAAGGATTTATACAAATAAATAAAAATAATAAATATCTAATTATTTTAAGGGATACATATATACATATATATATATATATATATATATATTAATATATGAACTGAAAACTATGTGAAACAAGGGCATATACGGGGTGTCCCGTAAGTCTGTACACAATTTAAAAATTAATAAAAATTGAAGGAATCTGTAGAATTAAGCGCGGTTTGCGAAAAAATTATTCTCGTTAAGGGAATTTTTCTCTTTTTTTTTCGGGGGGGGGGGGGAATTTTTGTCGATAGAGGGCACTGCGCAGAAGCGTAACAAGAAATATGTAAATAAGAGTTCAATAAATTGCAGGGCTTTAGGATTAACAGCTCATTCCTTATGAACCGACTTCTAAAAGGAGGAGGTTCTCAATTCAAACCGTATGTTTTTATTTTATTTATTTATTTATTTTTTGTTTGTTAGCTCATAACTTGTGAACGGATGCTCCGATTTTGATACTTTTTGTTTTTTTCAGAAAATTTTGGAGTGGAAGGCTGATTTTTTTTTGTTTTGTTGAAAAGGTTTTGTTCTCAAATAGGACCCATTGTAATATCTTTACGATCTAAAGATAATACAGGGTGCAAAAAAGTCAGTCCCAACTCTTTTTACTGCTAAACGGCTGCAGCTATAGTGATAAAAGGGGTATGTAAGTATAGTAAAGTAGCCATGCGGTATACAGATTAAATTGTTTGCAGCACCACCTGGTGGAAAATTGCGAAGTTAGTGTCCATATCTCGAAAACGGCTCAAGATAGAGAAAAAAAAGTGAATTACAAAGTTGAAGAGTATCGTCGATTTAGTACAAAAAGACAGTTTGTAGACATTGATGCTAAAAATAGAACGCTAAAAACGTACATTTGTTTCTACACAGTTTCTTACACTATGCACACATTGAACTACATTGCTCGCGTTTTAGCGTAGGTAGTGACATATATACTATATAATTCAAAAATACGATTTCTGTAAGCGGTCGCATCGTTTAGCGCTTTGCCTTTTTTAACCGAATTAACAAAGGAGCGGTTCTTAATTCAAACCATATATTTTTGTTGTATTTATTTGTTAGCTTATAACTCCGTAAGAGATGCTCCAATTTTAATGCTTTCTTTTGTTGTAAAGATTTTGGCATGAAATCGGTCCTATTATTTCATTAAGATCTAAACAAATCATAGGATGCTCACAAAAGCCCGTTTTCACTCTTTTAAATACCGAGCGGCTGCAGCTACACTCGTAATAGTAGTATAATAAAGTGGCCATGAGCTACGAGATGCAACTGTTTACAGCGCCTTCGGTGGAAAATAGCAGAAAAAACGTCTCTATCTCGAAAACATTATGAAGTAGAGGAAGAAATGTAAACTACAAAGTTGTAGAGCATTTTCGATTTAGTGCAGAATGGTACTTTATAAATATGAATGTTAAAAACAGAACATTTTTTACGTGCATCTGTGTGTTCGGAATTTCCTGCAGTCTAACATGCCGAAACGATTTTAGAAAGCAAAAAGACCTTCATTTCCATGTTTAAACTTCTACCAATCAGCTGCAGTGAATATTTTGGATCCTTGTGTAAACGATATACTGTGCACTTACAAGCGTAGCGGGTGACAAGTACGCTATGTACAATTCAGTCGGAATCCAGATGTGCATTGCAGTCGAGGTTATGAAATATATCGTTTCTATGTCTGTTTTAATTTATTAAAAGTATAAGCTTTATTTTTTTCTCTGGAGCCTCATTTGATAACTTTATATGAAAAACAGAGATTCATCGATTCTTTTCAAGCTGCTTCTCTTTTGAACGTTTGTATTTTACATATTTACTGACACTGGAAACTTTTATACTGCTTGCAACAAAAATACGTTCGTAACCAAAAATCCTGCTTAACAGGATTTTTGGTTACGAATGTAGCGCATCCTTCTTTTACATTTCTAAAACTTTTTTAATGTAATGTAATGGATTCAATAAATAGCTTTTTTTTTTTTTTTTTTAATCTCATATCGCATAAAAGCAAGAAAAGTGACACAAACTTAAAATGCAATATTTAAGAAAAATTAACATTAAAATAACGCATTGACTTGAATAAAACTGACACAATTGCCTCTCGAGTGGATAATTTTCAACAAGGAGATGTAACATTTTTTGTGCACATTGGGGCACTTCATTTATTTTTCAGTGACATAAACTCGAAATTACCCTTTTTAGAGTTTGTCACTTTTCTTGTGTGTTGCGATATGTGAGACTGCCGTCGAACGTCTTCTCATGTTCTGCTATGAATAGATTTTCACTGAAAGGTGTTAGGGATTAAGGCCGATTGACAACACTGGGGTCCTAGGCTTGAGGGGGAGGGCCTTCCGTGGAGGTCTTTCTAAGGGGTCCTAGCCCGTATTTACGCAAGTTTCGGAGGAAACCACGGAAAACTCCGAACGGCTAGGTCGACGAGCGCGACCGGGGATCGAACCCGGCACCTCACGTCTACCAGCTTTGAGCGCAGAACCGCTCGGCCGCTGGTGGGCTTCACTGAAAGGAAGAGTACTTCCTGACTGAGTGAGTGAGGGGGTGATCTATCATCGGCCAGACCAAACCCCTGGACCTAGAAGCATGAAATTTTGTGACAATGTTCGTTCTATGACGTAGGCATCCACTAAGAAGCGATTTTACAAAATTCGCCTCCCAAAAGGTGGAGGGGGGGGGCAAAACGTGATTTCACAAAATCCTTCATATCTCAAACAAAAAAAACCAGATATCCGTTAAATTTTTTGCTTTAAAATATAGCTAATACAAATGTCTAAAAACCAATTTCTGGAATTTTCAAAATTCGGTCCCCAAGGGGGGCGGGGGGGGGGGGGCAAAACGTGATTTCACATGCGTAAAACGTGATTTCGCATAATCCTATATATCTCAAACAAAAAAATAGATATACGTGAAATTTTTGCTCTAAAATACAGCTAATGCAAATATCTAAAAGCCAATTTCTGGAATTTTAGAAATTCAGGCCCCAGGTGGGGCAGCAGGGGGGGGGGCTATGGGGCAAAAACAATTGGAAATACAGTTAGGCCTTTCAAAATTGGTACAGATAGGTTTTAGAGGCCTGCAAGTCGAATGGGGATACTTTCGATTGCGTAAAGTTATTAGGAGGGGCAGGAAGGGGGAGGGGAGAGGGGGGCAAAAAATAAAAATAGAGTTAGATCGTTCAAAATTGGTATATAGAGGTTTTCGATACTTACAAATCGATCGCGGATATTTTCGAATTTGTAAAATTATTAGGAGGGGCAGGAAGGGGGGTGGGGCTGTAAGGGGGGGCTATGGGGCAAAAACAAATAGAAATACAGTTAGGCCATTCAAAATTGGTACAGATAGGTTTTAGAGGCCTGCAAGTCAAATGGGGATATTTTCGAAAGTGTAAAGTTATTAGGAGGGCCGGGAAGGGGGGAGGGGAGAGGGGGGGGAGGTTAAAAAAATAAAAATAGAGTTAGATCGTTCAAAATTGGTATATACAGGTTTTCGATACTTACAAATCGATTGCGGATATTTTAGAATTTGTAAAATTATTAGGAGGGGTGGGGAGGGAGGGGGCGGTAAGGGGGGGCTATGGCCAAAAACAAATAGAAATACAATTAGGCCGTTCAAAATTGGTACAGATAGGTTTTAGAGGCCTACAAGTCGAATAGGGATATTTTCGAAAGTGTAAAGTTATTAGGAGGGCCGGGAATGGGGGGGGGGGGGGCGGAGAGACAAAAAAAAATAGAGTTAGATCATTCAAAATTGGTACATAGAGGTTTTTGATACCTACTAATCAATTGCGGATATTTTCGAATTTTTAAAATTATTGGGAGGGGCGGGAAGGAGGGAAGCAGAGAGGCAAAAATATAAAAATTGAGACAGATCGTTCAAAACTGGTGCATAGAGGTTTTTGATACTTACAAATCTATTGTGGATATTTTCGAATTTGTAAAATTATTAGGATAGACGGAAGGGGGGGGGGAGGGGGAAAATAATAGAAATAAGAATTAGAGCATTTTGGAAATTTTTTCCGAAGGCAGTGAGAACCTGGTGCGACATTTTTCCTAATCAGATTTTGTCTCTCTCTCTCTTTTTTTTTTTTTTTTTTTTTTCACGTGATAAAAATTAATGCAATTATGAGAATTCAGTAATTATAGTTATTCATTTAAAAATAGGGACTAGTGAAGCGGGCGTTGCCTGCTAGCGAGGTATATTAAGAGAACAATCAAGAACATGAAACAATATTTCGTACAATGTATATTACGAAAATATACATCTCGCGTGTTTATTTTTGTATTACGATTTGATTGCCAAATCCAAAAACTGCCAAGAACGACAAGTATCAAAGTTATACCAAGTTTGTAAAGAAAACTGTTATAATTTCTTAGAAACATGAATACTGAATTTCGAAGGATGTTCACTCTTCTATGTAGATGTTACTAATGGACCAATTGAATACAGTGACAAAGTAATAAAGGAAACTATGAAGATAGATTATTCGGGACAACAGCGTTTGTAGCTATTGGTTTAAAAACAAATCTGTTAAAAAAAAAAAAAAAATATCTGATTTTGCACCGACTTCAAAAGTTATGATTAATTTTAGTGTTTATGTTGTTTTTCGAAATAATTTATTTAATACTTTAAAGCGATATTTTCGATTTCATTTCATTTCCCCAAATTCTTATGTACTTACTGGCATTCACTACGGTAAGTTTGTTAAACTCAAGCTAATAAAAAATGCACCTCCATTTTAAGGTAAATATAAGCTTCTTCATTTGTTTCTCCGTGGTTCAAGTGGTTAGAGCGCCGTGTTAGTAACGCGGTGGTCGAGCGTTCGATACCCCGAAGGTTCGGCGTGTTAATTTTTGCAGATAATTAGTAGAAAAGATGTCAATTGATAAAAGAAAATTTTTCGTTGACTACACAGTATCCTGAGAATTTTTGAAGAGTTTTTTTAAGAAGCCCTTTTTTTTATGTTCGAATGCTGAAATTTAAGGCAAAAATGTAGTATGCAAAAGTTTAGTATTTTTGCAAAACTGCGATAAATTCTATAAATAATTTCTTCAATTTTTTTTTTTTTTTTTTTTTTTTTTTTTTTACATTTTTTAAATGTCTACAGATTTATGGGACCCCCCCCCCCTCACAAGTCTGTAATAATAATAAAAATTATATATATACATAAAGGTGCCCGGATCGTTTATTGCCAGGTTTTTATTGGATTATGTCGTAGACAGTGCTGCTGTGTAATTATTGTAATGGGTAAAAATCATTCACTGTTACAAAAAAGTCAGAAATATTGTCTCTGCATGAAATTGGATTTTCTGAACGTCAAATAAGTTCGAGGGTCAATGTGAGTAACACAGCTGTGCATCAAGCTATTAGTAAATTTAAAATTTCGGGAAAATTTGTGGACCTTAAAAGTCATTTCTTTTTTCATACTTGGAGTAAGTCGAGGTTTCCTTGCAGGTTTATGGGATGATAAACCAAAATCTTTGGCTAAACGTCTTGAAATAGTACTCAAACTGACGTCGGCGCCTTTTACAGCCATAGAATGTCTAATCGTACAGCAGGAGGTTCTTGGATCTCGTACGGCCATTCTTCTTATCACATGATCATTACGTGCACTCGTTTTTCTAGGGCGACCGCTTCTATAAGGTCCACAAATTTTCCCGAAATTTTAAATTTACTAATAGCTTGATGCACAGCTGTCTTGCTTACATTTACCCTCGAATTTATTTGACATTCAAAAAATCCAATTTTATACAGGGTCAATATTTCTGATCTTTTCGTAACAGTAAGTGAAGGTTTTTTTTATCCATTACAATAATTACACAACAGCACTGTCTACGACAAAATCCAATAAACAACTGGCAATAAACGTGACGGGCATCTTCATTTATAGCAGTAGAATGCGTCTGATGCAATCATCACATGAAATGATGCAATAATCAGCGCAAATGATGCAATGTGTTAAAATACTGAAAATCGGATACTATGGTCTTAAACTTTTTCAAATGATTGTGTGTATATATATATACAGTCATATTTGATAAAGAAAAAACAATAATTAAAAATCTCGTCGATTGAGGGCGCTCTACGTGAACAAATCATACATTTCCGTGACAAACTATATGTATTTACATGCAAATGTGTATAAGCATATAACTCCTATTCTATGAATTAGCCGTCACTGCAAATCGCAGTTTGCATACGAATTACAACACTGCTAACTGCATGCAGCTTCTATTAGCGATTCATAGCTGAAATAAAACGTCTTCACTAATAACGCTTTATCCATCAAGTCAGTATCGCAATTAAAGCTTCATGTATGCACAAGTAGGAAGGAAAATAAGAAATGAGCTATTAATCGTAAAACAGTGTCATGTCATTCATAGAACTTCGATTTGCATATTTCTCGTTTCGCATTTGTGCAGTGCCCTGAAAATTGTTGCTTTTTTTTTTTTTTTTTTTTTTTTTTTTTTTTTTTTTCCGTTAATAAAAAAAAAAGTTCACGAGAATATTTTTTTCGAAAACCACATTCAATTGTACCAATTCCTTCAATTTTTATGAATTTTTTAAAATGCCTACAGAGATATGGGACACACGGTATAACGCAGGTTAGAAAAATCGCTAATTCCGGAACAGTGATGAAACGATTATAGCTGCAGGCAATCGCTTAACACAAATGCTTAACCTTTGAACATCGCTTAACCTATGAAATCTTCCAGAAAAAATACTTCTGTTTTTATAGTCTTTGAAATGATTGACGAACTTTCGAGTTATTTCTGTGCCAGAACCAATGGATCAATCCGGAAAATTCCAGAAAATACAGCTGTTATTAAAAATAAAGCTTCCAGATTTTACCAACTCTTAATTAATATTTTCATCAAGTTAATTGCCAAAGCTGACCACCACAGGGCCACACAATGGAGCGCCCTTATTTTGCTTATGCCAGCAACTTTATTCTTTCTGCCACAGTAATTCAATTGCAGGAAAAGGGTTTAATCTTATGCAACACTGCTTCTCTCATCGAACGTTGCCTTTTAACTGCTGTTTAGGTATGTATTACGATGCATTGGACAGGAAACATTGCCTTGCATTCAGATTCAGAGATCTCTTGATATAAACTGGATTAAGATGGGATACAATTTTCGCACTGTTGTTATTTAATTCCTTCCGATCCAGTCAAGACCATAGCCAAGGCCGAAATTTATCAAATTGGTGGAAAACTTTCGAGTTTTACATCATTTTTAATATTCAGTTTTATGTACTAAAGCTTAAACATCACCCCTTCCGATTTTTTTTTTTTTTTTTTTTTCCTTAACAACGGACTGGGATCCAGCTAAGCATTCCCTATCAATAACAATAAGATTTTACACATTAAGACCTATTTTTAACACGCTTTTATTAGCTTCACCTGTATGTATGTTTGTAACCGCTCTGGGAGCAAACAAAAAATCTATATTGTAAAAATAGACTTTCACTACGTGAACGCTGTGGCTGTGAGGTAAAGCTCCGCGCTACGAACCTAAAGGTCTAGCGTTCGAGCCCGGTCAGGGGAGATTTTTTAAAAAAATTTTTTGTTTAATTCTAAATTATTTTAATTAAAGATTTAAATATATGTAAATATTATGGTATGTCACTCACACGATTTTTTTTTACCCTGCATTTTAATACTAAGATTGATATTTTGTGCTTTTTAGTTCACATTTCTATAAAAGCGTGTTCTTTAATTTTTTAAAACTATAATATTATTTGCTTTATAGACCTATTTTTTGCTTTATAGATGTTTAAGAAGTATTCAAATACTTCTTAAACATCCTTTATTCAAACTTTATTTAACAGCTGACTGCAGCTTCTTTCGAATTTTAGTGATGCCCTGAGCGGAATCGAGTTATTTAAAAAGGAAATTAAATTTTAAAAAGTTCACGCACGCATTAGGAATCAATGTCAGAATGCCGACATGCTGCCGACAACGTCACTCAACGTGTAAACAGCAAATTTTAAAAATATATAATTTTTAACAATAAAGGAAAAAATAAAATAAAAAATACAACACTTTTTTGAGGTAAAATACACATTTGTATAGAAATATGCAAGTGTAATTAATTATTTATGTTTATTTTGAATTGTTTGTCTTTTCCTTTTAATCATTCTGTGTTCAAATAGCAGTTAAAAATACACGAAGGACTGGTGATGCAAAGTAATAAATAAAAAACTTTGTAGATGAACATCATAAAATATAAAAATCTCGCAGTAGATGTTTTGGATTACCTTCGGATACAAAAGCCAGTTCATTCAGGCATTGATCTTCTTATTGATTTGGAATCTACTTAAAGCCATAGATCCTTGTTTATTGAGCTATAATGTGTAAAATATGACAATATAGCAGAAACCCAAATTTAACCCTTGTCCTTTTTGTAAATTGTACTTTCTTCTATATTCAATAGTGAAAGTGTTGGATTCGTAACAATTTTCAAATTCTGGTTTTCAATAGATTTACAAGTTTTGAGAGGTCCAGAATAAGATTTGACCATTTTTAGAAAATGTCTGTCTGTTCTTCTGTCTCTATGTGCGTGACAAAAATTTTGTGGCGACTGTATATTCAGGAACTACTGCACATAATTGCATATAAATTTATATGTAGATGCACTTGACATAAATTAGGGCCTATAAACTTTTGGTGCCATTCGCTCAACAGGTGGGGCTGCTATACAGGAATTTCCGCAATTTCAGGGCAGGCTATGTCTCAGGAATACAGCAGAGAATTACATATAAATTTATATGTAGATGCACTTCGACATAAATTAGTGCCTATCAACTTTTGTTGTTAATAGCTCAACAGGTGGCGCTGCTATACAGAGGTTTCCGCAATTTCAGGGTAGGGTATATCTTAGGAATTAATACACATAATTGCATATAAATTTATACGTAGATGCACCTTGACATAAATTAGTGACACCTTTTGCTGTCAATCGCTCAACAGGTAGCTCTGCTATTTCCGCAGTTTAAAGGAAGACTTTATCTTTAGTTCTAGTGCATAATCCAACAAAACGATATGTGAATAGGCCATTATGTGACATTATACTGATTCAGTTTGGGTGCATATCGGCCGAAAGGTGACGCTGCAATACTGCGATTTTCCCCGAGAAAGGAAAGAATGTCATCTGCACAGTAAAAATTCACTTCCTTTAGACACTTAATGTCAGAGGCGGATTCAAGTTCAATTGCACCTTAGGCTCATTTTGCTATGTCCCCCACACACATGCATACTATATTTTGAAACACTGTGTATATATTTCATAATAGGAACAAATATAATATAACTAAGGAAAACTATATTATTGTCCTATTCATCAACCGCTGTGCAACATTGTATATAACAACCAACTTATAGTTAAAATATAAATTAGCCTAGTATGATCATTGAAATAAATTGCGTTATTTAATTTTCCCTATGAAGGCGTGATTTACTGGGCTGAATTAAAACTTTTGTTTAAATCCAGCTCGGTTCATTCTGTAAGAAAGTAGCAGCACCTTTTAGCTTCATATGGCCAGAGTGATCAATCGTACAAATATGGTGTTACGTAGTATAAATATAGTATTGTGAGTTGTATATGTGAAACCGATGTAAAAAAATTCTCAACATATCAAATGGATAAATTGTATTCTCGAAGTCGACGAAAAATCTGATCGACCTCCAGTTTTATCATTTTTTCAATCATAGTTCTTTTTCAATTTTTACTCATTCTTCCAATTTAAATCACCGCTACTGTTCAAATTTAAACAGTTTTATTAACAGTTTTGTTAACAGTAATTTTTTAATTCAACACAAAAATGGCCAAAAATATTTAAAGTCACGAAGGGCTTCCCATATTAAAGCCGATCGTTTTCTATTTATGTATTTATTTATCGATAATATTTTCTATTAAAGACTTCGGGAAATGTTTCATGCATTTTTCTTTCCATTTTACACTTTCTTTAATTCTTTCATTGATTTAACCTGAGCAGTAGACCTGCTAGTATAATCATAAACATTTTTTTTATCATTACACATTTTTCCAATTCAAAAAGAAAAGTTCAATCATTCGAAATACATTAAAGTCATTTACTATTCTTTCGTTAAGAATTTTGTCTCATTCCAAGTAAGTAATTAATTTTAAACGTCAGCGGTTATAAATAGCGTATAACACATGATTCTTCTCTATACTCTAATCTTTTATGTAGTAATAACAAAAAAATTCTTTCAAGACTTCTGATTAAAACAACTTTGTAAAATGAAGACTTTGCTTGGTAAGTGAGGCGTCATGTATTAAAAATCGAGTGCTTTTTAACAAAACAAACTTGCAGAAATAACGATTTTCTGTCTATTTTCCATTATGTAAGTAAAATATTAAAGCCAAAAAATGTTCTTTGAATTCATTTCAAAGAGGAAATATGTTTCAAGAGAGAGAATAATAGTATTACTTCCGGATTTTTTTTTTTTTTTTTAAGAATAAAAAGATGATAAAATGTAACTTCCATCTTCTTGTGATATATAAATGAACTAATTGCAAAAATGGTTTTAAAGCTTTTGTTAAAAAGTAGTGTTTATTGTAAATTAATCACTTAAAAAAAAAAAAGAAAATAAAAATAAATAATGCCAGTCTTATATGGAACAATTCTTTCATTTCAATGAATTTTAAAACCGCTGTTTATTAAATAAATGTTTAAATTTTTAATGAAATGTACATTAACTTAATTAAGTTAACTAGCAAACTTTTATTCAATATTTCAACTACTCAGACAAAATAATAGTAATAATACTAATAAAGTTAATAATAATGTTAATAATAATTATAATAATAATAATTAAAACAGTTTTTTTTTTTTTTTTTTTTTTAATCATAATTTTTTTAATAGTTGTTTTTAAAAATGGATTTTAGTAGAGGAATATTTTTTAAAACTCCTTTTTATAGTGTGAAAGAGGAAGCGTAAAATACAACTGTATTACTTTATAAATAGAAACATTATAAGATTATCAACATCCTAAATATATAAAAAGTTAATGTACTATTATTAAGTATGTACTATGTTATAAGCTCACCGTACAAAAAATTAGTCTACCTAGTGCGCAAGCACAGATGAATTATTAAGCCTTTACAATGTGAAAATTTTTTGTGTAACTGCACTGCAAATAAAAGGGTCTTAAAGTAAGACATAAAAACAACTGAAACGACATTTAAGACACGTAAATGTCTTAAAATGCACCTTAGACGTTATAGGTATTTTAATTTAAGACAGAAATATCAAATATGTCTGAAATATCAATTCAGACACAAAAATGTCTGAAACACGTAAATACGCGAATTTTCAAACAGAAAAACACGTTTGAATTTTCAGACACTTTAGAAATTCAGACACTTGCATTACTTAGAAATTTTTTCATATGGAATCTACTTTAAGAAAAAATGCTTATCCTACTTCGTTCCACATCCAATAAATATATTATTATTTTATATAATAAGCAGTTAAACTACTTAAATTATGGTAGCTTTATGAAATTATATTTTTATAGAATAATACTTTAGGGATGTGAATGATATTTGCATGCTATTATCTTTAACACAATTCATAAACAACATATTTAAACACAAAGCTTATTTTGTTCCAAAAGAAAAAAAATCTTTGTCTTTAAAGCTTTCTTATATTAAAAGAAAAAGTGTGAAGACGGATGTAGCAAGTAATTTGTAGAGAAGAAAGCGAATTTATAAGTGAACAATCGTGAATAATTTGTGCATATTTTTTTTTTCTTTCTTTCTTATTATTTTTATTCATTTAAAAACTTTTTTCTTTCACAAATTCTCCAACATCTAAATGTAAAACTACAAATTTTCTGGTATTCATGATTACAGTTCGTTTTTATTTAAATATCACTTTAAGAAAAGAAATCGTTATCATCGAGGGATGAAACCTTCACATACTTGTTATGCATTATTAAAAAATTCTGGTCCTCTATATAAGAAATTTAAGATAATAATATTTATTAAGTTTAAGATACCATACTATCAATAGTTTTATGACAAAAAATTAGAAATAAAACATAACACTGCGATTAGTTTGACGAATACTGCAGTACATTATATCATAAAAACATGTACTGGTGAATTCGACGGTAGCGTGATTGGCAAATGTTTCACTCCGACGATTCTTGGGGCCCACCAGCGGCCGAGCGGTTCTGCGCTCAAAGCTGGTAGATGGGAGGTGCCGGGTTCGATCCCAGGTCGCGCTCATCGACCTAGCCGTTCGGAGTTTTCCGTGGTTTCCTCCGAAACTCGCGTAAATACGGGCTGGGACCCCTTAGAAAGACCCCCACGGAGGGCATTCCCCCTATAGGCCTAGGACACATAAGGAGTCAATCGGCCTTAATCCTCCAACCAACCAACCGACGATTCTTGGCTCGAGGTTTCGGTTTCCTTGGACAATGTGAGTTCGAATCCCAACGCCGGAAAATGGGACTTTTTTCTCTTCTTTTTCATATAAATATTTCATTAATGCTCTAAACAATTCTAAAATATATTTTTAACAGAAAAATATAATCGCACGCCAAAATTATTTATTTATATATTTATTAAAAAGCCTTAAAAACGGTAGTTTTTTTTAAGCCTAACATGGCGGTGTTTATAAGCCTAAAACATAGCAGCGTTTTAAGACACTTGCAATATCTTAATTTCTGATGCAAAAAAGTGTCTTAAAAAGTAAGAAATTTTTTTTCGCTTATAAAATGACTATCCATTTAAGACACTTTTTAAACTGAATTTAAGACATCTACGTTTACAGTGTGTACACCAAAAATGGTAGCAACTACTTTACATCAAAAATGGTGTAATGAAACATTTTTCGTTAAGGTGTAGGGAAACACCAAAAATTATTGGTGTTTCAATAAACCAAAACAGTTCCAATACTCTGTTTATTGGTGTAAAGTAGTTGCCAACGTTTTTGGTGCACAATAAGTTTTCAAATTACTAGGTTTTTTTTTTTTTTTTTTTTTTTTACATTTTTTTGATTATCCAAAAAAAGTACTAGACGAAATGACCCGAAACTTCATAGGCGCAAAGAACATTTAAAAACTCATATTTTTCATTATCGGCTTAGTCCAGAGTACAAATTGGGGCCAACCACAAATTGAAGATGAGTGAAAATACTTTGAATTCCCCTGTATCACAAAATGACTTGCAAATTTAATACATTGTTGCACATACTATGTGAAATATTTGTATGATTTGGTGCGGGAACTGTGCAATTATTTAGGCATTTTTTTTTTTTTTTTCAAAATTACTAAATTTTTTGACGTTTTTTTGCTTATAACTAGAACGGATTTCCGATAAGTTTTACAAAACATGCTGAAAAATCGACAAAACTTCAGAGAAACATTATTCTGAAACATAAAATTCACACGTGTGCTATTCGTTGAGATATGAGCTATGAGCATTTTTAGTAAATATTTTATTACTGCGCATGCGCAAAAGATAGATTTTTTTTTATATTTCATAGTTTTAAAGCAAGATTTATTGAGCAACTTTTGTCAAAAACTCTTTTGAATAGAGTAAAAATTAAGCAAATGGTCAGCAAAAGAACGAGCTAGATTTTAGGTATCTCCCAGTGTTAAAATTTCATTGGAGGTATTTCACATGCTGCATATTTAATTTGAAGATCTATTTATTTCAACCACATTGGAAAAGTTCTTTTTGTGAAAACCCCCTTAAATGCTTGTAACTTTAATATATTTTTATTTGTTTACTAAGATTTGTGAGGCCATAAGGTGTTTTTCACAAAATATAACTTTTACAACATAATTAAAATAATTGGATCTTCAAATTAAATACACAGCATGCATAAAACCCCTTATAATTCAACTCTGAAAAGTACCTAAAAACAAAGTCGTTCTTTTGCCGATAATTTGGTTAATTTTTACTACATTGAAATGAACTTTTCTCAAAAGTTGCTCAATTAAAAGAAATAAAAAATAAAATAAGACTTTCTCTATCTTTTGCGCATGCGCAGTAAAAAAATATGTAGTAAAAATGCTCATATCTCAACGAATATTACACGTGTAAGCTTTGTTTCAGAATAAGGTTTCTTTAATGTTTTATCAAGTTTTCATTAAGTTTTGTAAAATTTATGGAAATCCGTTCTAGCTATCAGCAAAAACATTGTCAAAAATTAAGTAATTTTTGAAAATAATAATAATAATAGTAAAATAAAATAATATATATATGTATATATATATATGTGTGTGTGTGTTCAGAATTCTAATGACTAACTCTTAATTCAGAATTCCAATATCTCTTGAATTTGACAATAGATGGCAGCACTAAGAAATTTTAGAAGTCTTTTAGAATATAAACATTGATTAAATTCATTCTTTTTATTGATATTTTAGGTGTTTTAAAAGCTAAATTAATTCTTTTTATTATTATTATTTATTTTATTCATGTTTTCAATTAGTTGTTAGTTATACTTTAATTTTTTTTTTTTTTTTTCAAGTTTGTGTGAGCCTGTTTGTTGCTGAATTCTGGTTGGTGTTCACTTTTTGTTGTGATTCTAGCGGCAAGCTGAAAAAGTCATTCATACGTGTCAGATGAAATAAAATTAATAATTCACGTTTTTATTCAAGTATGTTTATTTATTCAAGCTTTTATTCATTCTTTCTTAAAATATGAAGTTTATGAATTCATGTGAAAAGTGGTGCGAGTCCTTCAAAGTTCATTTTTAACTGATTCTTTAATTCAATATAATTTTAAACAGCTATTTTTAAAAACAATACAGTCCACGATTCTATTCAAAATCCCTTCATATTTTTGGCCGTCTAGAGCCGTCTAGAGCCGTCCCTATCTTTGGCCGTCTAGAGATATATTAAATTGTGAAATCATTTAAATCTTTTAGGAAAAATTAATATTTTCACAAGCTGAAAAAAAAAAAAAAAAAAAAAAAGATTGTTATCATGGCTTTGAAAATTGAAAAACTAACAGCAAAAAGAACTATTATTGGTCTTCAGTGACTAAATTTGAGAACAAAGCTATAAAAGCTCTGGAAGCAGATCCTTTAGACATTCAAGAGATAAAAATTGTGAAAGGTCATTTGTTTGAAAAGCAAACTCAATTAGAACAAATTAATAATGAAGTTGAGGAAGTTATTTCTGATTTAGATGAATTAAAAAAATGAATTGAAAATGATAAAAAATGGGCAGAGATGCTTATTCGTATAAAATGTCAGATAGAGTCAAAATTAGCACTTTCTTGTTCTCAGAACACTAGGGTTGTAACACAGGTTAATGAAAATTCTTGTTCTGTTTCGAAGCAATTTATTAACTTTCCAAGATTCGATTTGCCTAATTTCACTGGCAGTTTGGAGGATTGGTTAAGCTTCAAGCAAATATTCGTAACCATTATTCATAAGAACACTCAGCTTTCCGATTTGCAAAAATTACGATATTTAAAAGCGTCTGTTATTAGATCTGCCAATAATTTAATAAAAGGCTTTCCAGTAACTGAAGCAAGTTATAGGGAAGCTTGGGCAACACTAATTTCAAGATTCGATAATAAAAAAAAAAATCTAGCTTATGCCCAGTTAAACAAATTCTTTAATTCGAAATCTTTGAAACCAAATTCTCGGAAATCAATTTTAGATTTATTAGATAACTGTAATGAAGCAACACGTAACTTGAAATGTTTAGGATTTGAATTTAATTTATTTGTGGATTTGATTCTTGTTTACAATTTGCAAACAAAATTGGATGATAATTCAAAGAGGCAATGAGAATTATCTTTAGATAGAGATTCTTTTCCCACCTATGATGATGAATTTATTTTGTTTCTTGAAAAACAAGCGAGAAGCTTGCAAGATATTGCTGATAGTACTTATTCTAAATCTGAAAGTAAACAAAAAGTAGTATTAAAAAAATCTGTTTTTAAAGCTGTAATATCTAATTCAGATATAAAATCCAATAGTTCTATCTGTCCAGAGTGTTTGGAATCTCATGCACTTTTCAAGTGCCCACACTTTTTTAAAAAATCTGTTGAAGATAGATGGAATACTGTGAAGGGTAAAAAACTATGCATGAATTGTTTACGTGGTAATCATTTCGTTAATAAATGTTTGATTTCCACAAAATGTCGTCAGTGTAATGCTAAGCATCATACACTTCTCCATTTCGAGAAAAATAAAGTTAATTCTCCCCCTGTTATTGAAAATACTAATCTCAACGTTGAAAGTCCATCCTTTGTCAACTCTAGTTTTTTAACCAGTACCCAAGAGTGTTGTCAAACTTTGTTATCGACAGCTATGGTTCTTGAAAATCAAATACTGAAAGGTTTGTGCCATGTAGAGTCATGGTGAATTCAGGAAGTCAAAAGTCATTAATTTCCAGCTCTTGTGCTAAAATATTAGGGTTACCTATGAAAACCACAAATCATAGAATCTCAGGTGTAAATAATATTGTTGCAGAAACTGCTCTTTTTGAAGTTAATATTATTTTAAAGTCGTATTATAGTAATGAAATCTTTGATGTGAATGCTTTAATAGTAAATAATGTTAAGGTAAATCTTCCTAATTTTGTTGTTCGAAAATCTTCATGGCCTCATTTGGAAGGTCTACCTTTAGCAGATCCCAATTTTATGTTTCGAGTCCAGTTGAAATTTTGCTTGGTGCAGATTTATTTCCCTTAATAATTTTAGGGCAGTATATTCTGGGTCATAAAGGTACTCCATGTGCTTTAAATTCCAAATTGCGATGGTTACTCCCGGGAGTCATACATTCAAACAATTTTCAGCATTCTAAAACTGTCCTTAGTTGCCATGCTACAGTTCAGTTGACTTGTGATCTTCAGAAATTTTGGGAAATTGAGTCCCTTCCTGATGCAACACCAATTCACAGTTCTGAAGAAAAATACACTAAAACAGTCGGACGAATTCAGTCGGGACGGTACATGGTGGATCTTTCCTTTAAAGAAGCTCCAATTTAGGTGGCTGACAATCAAATGCTTTTAAACGGTTTTATTGGTTAGAATCCAAACTTAATAAAAATCATGAGCTTAAGGAGCAATACCATGCCTTTATGCAAAAATGTATTGACTTACATCATATGGAACCCGTCCCAAATTCTGAAATTGATTCTAAAGATTGTTTTTACATGCCTCATTATGAGGTTTCGAAAGAAGATAGTACAACTAGTAAATTGAGGGTGGTATTTGATGCCTCGGCTAAAGGTACATCAGGACACTCTTTAAATGACTTTCTTGAAATAGGTCCAAAGTTGCAACCATATTTGTTTAAACTTCTTCTTAAGTTTAGAACGTATTCAATAGCCTTAACCGGAGACATCGCCAAAATGTACAGACAGATATTGGTAAACCCCAAACATGTTGACTTTCAGCGAATCTTTTGGCGATTCCAGCCACATGAATCTATTGCGAGTTTCCGATTGTTGACTGTAACATATGGCACAGCCTGTGCCCCATTCCTAGCTATAAAGACATTGCACGAACTAGCCAAAGATTATAGTTCAGAATTTCCTATTCCTGCGTAGTCAATTTTCGAGAACTTTTATGTGGACGATTATCTTGGTGGGTCGCATTCAATTGATGCAGCAAAACAATTGGTCAAAGACCTAAATCACGTTTTAAATCAAGGAGGCTTTCCACTTAGAAAGTGGGCTTCCAATGTACCCTTAGTCATTGAAAACCTAACAGAAGGTCTTAAATCCACTAGGCAAAATGTAGCATTTTCTGAAGATTCCTCTCAAAAAATCTTAGGCCTAGTTTGGAATTCGGCAGAAGACTTATTGAAAATTCATTTGAATGGTGTCAAATCGGTCCATACCAAGAGAGAATTGCTATCGATGATAGCTCAAATCTTTGATACTTTTGAGATTCTAGCTCCTACCACGATCATGTTAAAAATCATGATGCAAGATCTTTTGAAGGATCAGTGTGCTTGGGATGATCAAATATCAGATTCCATTTTGAAAACTTGGCAAGAATTTGATTCTCAAATTGAACTCTTAAAGTATATTGGCATACCAAGATATCTGAACTGCGATACATCACCAGAGAACCACATAGAGATCCATGGTTTTTGTGATGGATCTGGCAAGGCCTACGCTGCAGTGGTATACCTTCGGACACTATCTTCTCTAGATGTGATTTCAATTAACTTTGTCGCTGCAAAAACTAGAGTTAATCCTTTAAAACATGTTACGCTTCCCAGAATTGAGTTATGTGCTGCATTCTTGCTTGCACAATTAAGTTCCACAATATTAGAATCTTTAACCCTTAATGTAAATAAAATTTATTTGTGGTCCAATTCACAAATTGCTGTAAATTGGATTGAATCTCCTCCAACCAAAGAAATCAGTTCATAAAAAATCGAGCAAACAAAATCAAATCACTTGTCCCACAAGCAGTGTGGGAGTTCGTCGAATCCAGCAGACTGTGCCTCAAGAGGCTTCTACCGAAGAGTCTTTTGCATAACAAATTGCGGTGGCATGGGCCTGAATGGTTTAGTTCTGGTATCAAGTTACCATTATTCCTGGTTAAATCAGAAAATTCTGAAGAAAATTTAAGTCACGTTGCAACATCCAGTCATAAAGCCTTTCCTGATTTTCTATTCAAATTCTCTTCTTTTTCAAAACTTTGCAGAATCCTTGCATTGTGTTTGAGATTCATTTATAACGTTCGTCGTTGTAATCGTAATTCTAGACGTATTGGAATTGTCAGTACACCTGAAGTTTCAAGAGCTATTACATATATTCTTAAATTGATTCAGGAACAAGAATTTTCGGTAGAACTGAATTTGCTCAGGAAAAATCAACCTTTACCAACCAACAACAAATACTTATCTTTAAATATATTTCTAGATGACCAAGGTTTAATCAGAGTTCGTGGACGGTTGTCCAGAGATCAGTCACTTAATCAAGATCAGAAATATCCAGTGCTTTTATCGAGAAATCAGTTAATTGCAAAATTAATTGTTGAGCAATATCATAAACAACACTTTCATGCTGGTGCACAACTGATTCTTTCTCTAATTAGACAAAAGTATTAGATACTAAATGGTCGCTCTTATATTCGTCGAATTCTAAATGAATGTATTTTGTGCAAACGTTTGAAGAAACAAACTTGCCAACAAATTATGGGCGAGTTGCCAGTCGAACGTATAACTCCAACTCGACCCTTTTTCAAAGGTGGGATTAGATTTTGCTGGCCCACTCATCATTAAACCAAATGTGCCTAGATCTAAAGTTAAATTGAAGTCATATGTTTGTGTTTTTGTCTGCATGTGCACAAAAGCGGTGCACCTAGAAGCTGTTTCAGATTTATCTTCATCAGCTTTCTTCGCATCTCTAAAATGATTTGTTTCTAGAAGATGACTGCCATCAGACATATTCAGTGACAACGGAAAGAATTTCAAGGGAGTTGCTAACTACCTTAAGCAGCTATTTCAAATCATTCGTTCTGAAGATGTTCAAAATTTTGCTACCAGCAACTTCATCAATTGGCATTTTATCCCACCATATTCCCCCCCATTTCGGTGGACTGCGGGAATCTGCTGTTAAATTCACGAAAAGTCATTTAATTAAAGCTTGTAAAGGTACCATTTTGAATTTTGAAGAGCTTACTACTCTTTTATGTCAAATAGAAGCCTGCTTAAATTCCAGACCATTAACGCCACGTTCTTCAGATCCATCAGATGTTAGAGCCCTCACTCCCGGACATTTCCTGATAGGGGTTCCACTCCTTGAGATTCCTGAAAATGGAAAATCACCAAATCTCAATTTATCTTCTCGTTTGACTCTAATCCAGCGAATGAAGCAAGACTTCTGGAAGCGATGGTCTAGAGACAATCTACATCAACTACAGAATCGAACTAAATGGATCACTCCACGAACTGATCTTCAAGTTGGGGACTTAGTTGCCATTCATGATCCACAATCTATCCCTCTTCAATGGAAGCTGGGTAAAATTGTTTGTACCCATCCAGGACCTGATAATAGAGTTCGTGTTGTCAGCATTTGGACTCAGAGTGGTGAAATTCAACGCCCTATTGCTAAAGTGACACTTCTTCTCCCGGTGGGGGAGAATGTTCAGAATTCTAATGACTAACTCTTACCAAAAATAAATTCAAAAACTGGCGTACAGTCAATAGAAAGAAATTAAAACTTCTTCACACACCATAAATTTTTAAATTAACAGTAATTAATTGACTGTACGCCAGTTTTTGAATTTATTTTTGGTGATTAACCTGATTCTGGGTTTCTCTAGTTTCATCACGATCCTATGTTTCAGGTAATTCTATTTCATTTATATTTTTACATGCTTTTACTTTTTTGTGAATTTGTCACTTATTTATTTTTTGCATGCTTTTACTTTTTTGTCAATTTGCAGTTTTATTACTTTTTTGTATTTATTGTAACTAATTTAACATTATTTTTTTGTGTTACCATATTTAACTCCCATTTCAACAGATTTTGTACACTTAGACGTAAACGTGTAAAATTTCTTAACCATCTGAGATTTCTTCAAAAATGTAAATATTACAAAGTTACTCCTAATTTTATTAAATTGCAGTGTTCTGTTTCTGTAACTGTTAGAGTATCTAAAGCCTTATTTCGTTCCAAATTTATTCTCTTAAATGCTTGTATTCAAGATTTTCGTCAACGTATCGCCAAAATTGAGGAAGAGCTTTATGAGCTTCATCTCTTCCTTGGTAAAAACTTCAATGATTTTGCTGTTTCAGAAAATGATAATTATTCATCATTACATTCACTTAATTCTGCTCATCAGCGTAATTTAGATTCTAAGGTTTCTGTTTTGTGTAAAAACCAAAAAACCTCTCGTGAAATTAACAAAGTTCCTGAAGAAAATTACATCGTTAATCTGTCTTCACATAACTTAACAGCCCAACAAAATAAAGTGTTAGAACTCGGTTTAAACTTTTCCCAATCTTGTAAACCTTCAATTTCTAAATTAATTGCTCCCATTGAGGCTTCTTTAAAATATAGTAAAATATCTACCTCTCAAAAAGAATCTCTGCGCCATATTCTTGCTGATTGCATTTCTTTCAATAATTATAAATCTAATCTTTCTAAATCTAAAAGTGTTCCTCTTAAGAAACTTAAATCTAATCAAAATCTTGTCATTACTAAAGCAGATAAAGGTGGCAAGATTGTTCTCATGGACAAAACTGATTATGTTGATAAAGTTAATTCTCTTTTATCTGAAGGACCTTATACTGAAATAAAAAAAGACCAAACTAAATCTCTTCTAAGCTCTGTTCAAAAAGCTGTTAAAAATTCCTTCGTTCTTCATGGCAATACCAAATTCTCGGTTTCCCCTTCTTCAGCAATTTGTGCTCGTTTTTATGCTTTACCTAAAGTTCATAAAAATAATGTTCCCCTCAGACCTATTGTTTCGAATATTGGTACTGCTATTTATCCCCTCTCTAAATTTTTAGCTTCTATTTTTTCTCCTTTATGCACCACTAATAGTCATACTATAAAAAATTCCTATGATTTTGTTATGAAGTTAAATAATCTGAATCCTGTAAATTGCTCAATGTTATCTCTTGATGTGAAGTCTTTATTTACTAACGTCCCCACTGAAGGTGCGCTTAATTGTTTAGAAAAAAGGTTACGCGAATTTCATTATTCTGGCATTGAAATCAAAGAATTTGTCAATCTAACTAAACTCTGTGTTTCCCAAACTACTTTTGAATTTAATAACAAATTTTATAAACAGTGTGATGGTTTAAGTATGGGTAATCCTTTATCTCCTATTTTTGCCGAAATCTATATGCATTATTTTGAGGAAAAATTATTAAATATGTTAAATTTAAAATGCTGGCTACGTTATGTAGATGACACTTTCATTCTTGTTGAAAATCCGTTTGATGTTTCTGCCATTCTTAATATTGCTAATGCTATTGATCCCCATATTCAGTTTACCTTCGAGTTAGAAAATTGTAATCAACTTCCCTTTCTTGATGTTTTAGTTACTAGGTACAATTCCTCTTTTAAAACTTCTGTGTACAGGAAACCTTTCTCTGTTTCTAACCCTCCCCATGCTCTCTCTAATCATCCGGCTAAACAAAAAATTGGCACCTTTTACACTTACGTGTATCGTGCCCTTAAAATTTGTTCTGATACTTCTTCTCTTAAAGAAGAACTCAATTATTTAAAGTCTGTTGCTATTAAAACAGGTTTTAGACCCTCTATAATTGATAAAGCTCTCAAAAAGTTCAGCAGGCCAACTTATAATTCTACTCTTTCCGTTGTTGATAAAATTAAACCTGATAATCTTGTTGTCTTGCCTTTTTATCCCCCCTTATGTTTTAAATTAGCCAAAGTTTTGAAGCGTTTCAATTTTCACGTTATTTTTAAACCTGTTAATAAATTCCAATTCCCTTCAGCCAAATCCCCTGTTCCTGAGCTTCATAAGTGGGGTATCTATAATGTCCCTTGTAATAATTGTGATTTAATATTGGTCAAACTAAAAGAAATCTTGAATGTCGTTTACGTGGACATTGTCGGTATGTTGTTAATCAAGAAATTTCTAAATCTTCTATTGCGAAGCACAGTTGGGAATTTGATCATAGTTTTAATTTTAAGGCAGGCCGCACACCAAAGAGGCAAGCGACAGCGGACAGGCTGCATGTCTCTGGAATCACGGATGCGAGGCAAGCAACTTGTCTCTTCACCCTTTTCCATCCGCACACCGAAGCAACAGACACATCTTGCGCAGGAAGCGTTTTTGATCACGTGTGCTTGTTGACTTTTGAGATTTCAGGTTTTATTTATAATAATATGAGGAAATTATAATTTCGAAATCTATTATAATTTCAAGTAAAACAGAAAAAAAAAAAATTAAGATAAAGGAATAATTAAGGAGAAAATAATTATTAAATTTAAAAACAGTTTTTTTTTAAATGGACCTTATGCACGAGTGGCAACGGCTGCGGGTATTTACCTATCTCAACGACTGGTATTGGCTAATACAGCAGTAAACAAAAATTTCAAGCTCAGCGATTGGCATAAAGACTTTTATATACCCGCAGTAACGTGTGACACATAAAGTCCGTTAATCAAATTTTATATTCTAACTAAAAACACTTAATTTTTCTTTGTGATTTAAGGGAAATTTTTTTTCATATTTTTGTGGGGGAAAGGGGGGTTAATGTTTTATTTAAATTTATAATTAACATTTAATAAACACCTTGTAATAGAAAAAGCTGATCGTTTGCTTTAATTGTGTTACTATTTTTGTGTAAAAATAAATAGTCTATTAAATTAATAAAATATTTTATTTCAACCTGAAAAGAAAAAAAAAAGAAGAAAAAGAAAAAACTTTATTATTAAATAAATAAATAATTTAAATAATTTTTATATCGCACTTTTTATTTATATTTTATTTATTTATTTATTTATTCAATTTTTTATTTTTATTTATTTATTCATTTTTTTAATTTATATTCACTTAAATGAATGAATAAAATAAAAGTTAATTTTTCTTATTTAAAAAATGTTTATTTTTTTAAAAATAAAAATAAAAGAATAATTTAAGAGAAAATAATTATTAAATTTAAAAACTAATTTTTCGTTGTTGAATTATTAAAGTATTTTAACTTAAAAAAATTATTATATTACTCTATCATTTAAATAAAAGAATAATTTAGGGGAAAATAATTTTTATATTTCATTTATTTATTTTTATTTATTCCTTTATTTTGTAGATGTTTTATTTAAATGTTTTATTTAATGTTTTATATCCTGTTTCTAGCAGAAAACAAAGCTTGTCTGCTTTAATTAAGTTATTATTGATATGCAAACAAATATTCTATAAAATACTAAATACTATAGAATAATATACTACTAAATACTATATTTAAAATTATTATTTTATTTTTTTCCAGGTAAAAAAAGTGTTTTTTTTTTATATATATTTTTTTCTTTATAATTTAAGAAAAATAATTTTACATTGCACCTTATATTTTTTTCTTTATTGTTAAATTTAAATTAATAGTTTCCAGTTGAATACATTGCTTTTAAATCTGAACAGTTATCAATAAAAAATTGCAAAATGATGCAAAAACCCAATAATTTCCAAGATGTTCTTAATCTTCAACGTTGAGCAATATTGTAATGAGAAATGGTGACAAATATGTATTTAATTTGCTGTACTCATTCTTAAGGATATATATATATATACATATTTTTTTATACTTTTAATCATATATATATCAGAGCTGCCAAGTTTTTTAAATTTTAAATCAGAATTGATACCAGTATTTTTAAATGGAATAAGTTATATATATTTTCGACGATTACTATTACATCAAACAGCTATAAAATTTTTCCGGTTTGAAGTCTCCGGCCAAAAACAGTAGACTTGGCACCTTATATATATTAATAATTTATAAAAACGTAGTAAAACTCGAACAAAAGAAGATTTCAGATCCCTGAAACCACATAGACCAATAGGAATAAAATTTCATAAAATTAAAATTATTTGTGAAGACTTGTTAATTATTGAAATAATTAATTTTGATTTTTTAAACAATAAATTTTACTTATTGATTTTTCTATTTAATTTAACCTCAGACTTACCTTAATATCTTTTCTAGATAGTTAGTTGCTGTTTAAATTAAATTACATATGCATTATATAATCATTATTAACCAGGTAGTACTAAATTCTTATATCTTAACAGGATCTTCTTCCTGTCAAATAAATAAGTCTCTTCTCTATTCCTTGTTAACCTCTTTCAGTAGAGTATTTTTATATTTAAAAAAAAAGAAAAGAAAATCTTAGTTAAATTTGATAATTATTTTTCTTACATTAATCATCTATTAAAAAATAAAGAAAGAAAAAAAGAATAAAAAATCCTCGTCAGGAGTTTTTTAACTTTTATTTTATTTTTTTAACCTTTAATCACACACACACACACACACATATATATATAGTTATTATTAACATAGTACTAAATTCCTATATTTGATCTTCTTCCTTTAAATGAATAATTTTTCTCTATTTTTTCTTTTTATTGTTTTTCTATAGAATATATCTGTTTAAAAAAAAAAGAAAAATAGTATAATTTAATCATTATCTTTATCATAAATTATTTTTCTATTTGAAATAATTAAAAATTTCCCCCGGCTAGGGTCGAACCGAGTACCACTGGGACAGGAGTTCAATCCTTTACCCCTAAGCCACGCGTCACTTTCTTTAAATCTTGTTCTGTTTCTTTTATCGGAAACGGATGAAATTCAAGAGCGATATTTTAATATATAATGGGGGTTATTGCATAAAATTTTTACCCTATAATTTGTTTTCACCCGTATTTTTTTTTTTTTTTTTTTTTTTTTTTTTTAAATATGTGTATCCTTACTATCTGAACTTTATTGTTTCTTGTATATTACACGGACTTGAATTTGGTATTGTCATTGTAGGACTCAGCGTAGTCACTTTTGTTTTAAAACTATTATTTATACAAAGCAATCTTCATAATATGCAATCAAAGAAAAATATTGCAAATGATGATGAGATTGCAAATATTTCTATTAAAGTTATTAGTATTGAAGAAAGCGACTGCATTGAGCCCAGTGTTATTTAAATTTACCCACAGTTGTCAAATTTCTATCGCCGCCATGTTGCAACATAAGCGACAAGTGCGTAAAGTTGTAGTATGCGCGATTCGAGCGACAAACGGGAGACACACGTTCGACTGACGTTTGTCTCTCTGGTGTGCGTATGCAGTAAAGTGAAAGTTAGCGGCAATGCTAGGGATTGTCGCTTATGTCGTTTCTTTGGTATGCGGCCTGCCTAAGATGGCAAAAAGTTTGCTCTGTTTCAGTTAAACTAATCTCATTCTAGAACTGATGGCTTAAAATTTTTCTAATTCAAAATATTAATGGGTGATTGCCAATCTAAAGGGTAGAAAACGAAGACTAATTTGAAAATATAAAAATCTTACCAAAAAAATTTGAAAAAATTCCTTAATTCCTTTTTGACAACTATGAATCTAAATTACTTGATGAGCTATCTCGTTAGCTATTTTTTGGTTGGTAATTAATTAATTTCAAAATTAATGTGTCAACGGAGCGGACATCACTGACTACGGAGTGGACACTTATAAATATCCAAACCTGAAAGTTATTTTGCAGCTGTATCTTTTCATCCTTATTGTTTTACTTGTGTTTTAGAAAATAATCAACAAATATTTTTACTTTAATTCTTTTGAAAAATGAAAATAACAGGAAAATAATTGTTGGTTCCGCATATTCTTTCTTTCTTTCTTTTTTTTTTTTTTTTTTTTTTTTTTTTTTATGTGATTGATCTAATATGTTGAAGACACTTGTATTTCCTTGCTATTTTTCCTGTTAAAACTTCGAAGATTTCTTTAAGTTTCTTCTTTGATTTTGCGCCTTTAAAACTTTCTTTTATTGGCTTTTTTATAACCTCGCCAAAAATAATACATTTCTCAATTTCTTTTGAATTTGCTTCTGTGATAATTTTTTTCACTTTTCTCTTGGGTTTTTCAGAATCAGTAGTATTATTTTTTGACTTCACATCCTTAGATCTTTGCACATGCTTTTTGTGTTTTTCAAGCTTCCTAACCAATTTTTTGTTTTCTTCACAAAGCCTTTCACTGTTCTTTTTCGACCTTTTTCTTCCACTTTCTAGTCTGCTAGATGATGATACAGATGGTTTTGTTTTCAGACATGGATTAATTTGTGGTAGTGTGATGTTTATGGCTGCTGAACGAGGTGTCTCAGGAGGTGTATCATCTCTGAGATGTTCTTCAAAGATTATTCTGTTTCTTCAATCTCTCCCTTTGATTTCTCTTTTGGTTCTTCCATTTTTTACTAACACTTCATTTCATTTGTTCAAACATTTTAACTACAGTATTCTTCCTTCTGTGATATATTTATCTTTCTTTAGTTTTTCCTTCTTCATGTCTTGCGGGATCATTTCTTATGCTCTTATTATACACAAAGATGTTTCACGCGACTTTTATTTCATCAAATTTTTGCTCCAATTTTCGAAAGCTGTAAACCGAAAGAAGGTTACAATAGTTGAATCAAAAATTGTTCGAAAAACTGGTTTACACGGTGTACAGTACATGTCAAGGCAAACCTATTTATCTCTGTTTTAACGGGGACGACATGGGAGAGCGAAGAGGAAAACGGTGAATGAATTCCCGCCGGCGCTGTCATTTCTCGGTACATAAAGAGCTTTCTTCTCACTGGTTTATCACAGTTTGACTTGCCAGAAAAAATTGATCGTATTCCCAATTCCTGTTACACTGGGCATTGACGTGATTTGAGCCAAATTTACAATTATCTCAAAAGTTGTGTGAAAACGTGTTGTGTGTAATAGGAGCATTAGTCTGTCTCTTGCTCTCTGCATACTTTTTCTTTTTTGTTCTTTACGTTTTTCTGTAGTTTGGCTGGGAAGTTTCCTTTTCTTGTTATTTTTCTTATCTTTTTGATTTTCAACTCCACCTAATTTTCTTTTTGACTGAGTTTGAGCGAAGGTTTGTGCACATTTGTTTGTCCTGCATTGGGTTACATGCGAATTTCCATTTTTCTTGAACAGCATAATAAATTTCTGCAAAGAAAATAAATATATATTTTAAGTATTGTTTATATATATATATATATATAAAGTTATTCAATTAATAAAAATACAAAACAATTTTAGTTTTGCTGTAAAAAAAAATATATATGTTTATTTATTTTTTCTTCTGAAACTAAATTTAATTATATTTTTGCAATTATTTTTCTAAAGTGTTATGTCACCTTTTCTACATTTTACCTTTAAAATTAAAAAGAAAAAAAAAGGGGGGGGGGACATATAGTATAAATCATCCTTTTGCATTACTCTGTAAACAACACTCGTAAAACTGTTCTTAAAATTAAATTAATACGAATTCTGTTGTTACATTTAAACCATGAAGAGAAATGCTTAAGAGTTCAGTAAAAAATAGCAAATACTGTTTTAAAGACGTTGAAATGACATTTTTTAGAAAATCACGAATAAAAATATAAAAGTTAGGGGGAAAATATATTTCCATTGCACCTTAAGCAATCAGTAGGCTAACAAAAAAAATAAAAATAAAATAAAGGGATAAAATTTATTTATCAAATTTATTTTGATTATTTTTCAAATGTATCTATTTTTAAGATTAATTTTGAAAGTATCCACTCCGTGGAAAGAAGTGTCTACTTCGTGATCAAATGATGTCCACGGAGTGGAAGTCCACGGAGTGGACAGAATGTCTGATTTTGAATTTTAAGGAACAAAGCAACAACGTCAGGAACAATTTAACTTTAGTGTTGAATTAAGTCTTATAATCATTAATTGTAATAATAATTAGATAATAAATAATCCTTATAATTACTTGTATACTTCTGACCACGGAGTGGACTGATGAGATAGCCAAACAGAGGTATCACAGATGAAATCTATTTTAACAGAACGAAATAAAGCATTGAGTTCAGCACATGTAGGTAAAAACAAAGATGGCTTCCCCCTCTTTCTTCTCAGTTACACACTGGTGACAGACAGTGCCATCTACTGAACTTTATGGGAAATTAAATAGTTGTCCACGGAGTGGACGCATTTTATTAGGGACATTAGTTATAAATTAATTAAAAGAACAAGATTCATTTTATAACTCTAAAATTTAATAAATATATTTTTAAGGTTAATTATGTCCTGCTTAAATCAAAATGTAATTAAAAAACATTAATATTAAGCTTGAAAATAATGCTATATTCAGCAGACTTCCCTTGGGGACAGTCCACGGAGTGGACATTCCAGGTTTTATCGATCGAGTTCTAAGAAAAATAAATAACATTAAAAACTTTTATAATAATATTCAACTAGAGAAAATCGTAAGAAATAGCCTAGTTGTAAATTTTTTTCTGATTGAAAATATTTTCTATTTTTGAGGGCTAAGGGACATGGTTTCTACCCCTTATGTTGGCAATGACCCTAATAATAGATGTTTGTAACACACTGTTAAAAATTTCAACAGAAAACTCTGTGTAATGTATTATCTTAAGTCTTACGTAAAATTACAGAGAAAAATAAACGGGGATGTTAAAAAACTTATTTTGTGCATTCACTTTAATAACTAATATTAATTTAATTAATTATTGATGAGAATATACACTGCATAAAAAAAGTAGACGGACACTTCTTTACAATATTTTAAAACCCCGTCTTCGTTTAATACGAAATGTCAATTAAAATTCTTTAACATGTTTATACTTATCAATCTTTATATTTTTGACAGAAAAATAAAAATATTCAATTATTTATAATTTTAATGTAGGGAAATGCAGAAAAGAGAAAAGATATACATTTGCACAGTACTTTTTTTTTAAAAAAGTAGACGGACACTGGTCAAAAACTGCAATTATCTAAGTGGGTGTTTCTTGCGAAATACCAGTTTTGCACGTACATGTACATTTGGCATTTTGCCAATTGCTAGCGTGCTTGACAAGATGGTTTTAAGTAGTTAATTTTCTTGGAGATGAATGCGCTATGCCACGAGGAATTCCTCTAACTGATTACCAGAAAGAACAGATATAGTGCTGAAAAATGTTAATAAAGGAGTCAGAGAATTTCGTAGGCTACTTCTAATAAGCAAAAGTAGCATCAGCGATTTTCTTCATGCTCCTGAAGCCCGTGGCGTAAAGAAAAAGAGTGGCCGGCCAAAGAAACTTTCGGTTAGAGACCAAAGAAAAATTTTTACTGAGCTGAAAAAAACTGGAGCATCAATTCCCAGAGTTCGAATAAGCACGGGAATTACTAACGTATCTTCTCAGACAATTTATAACTACATTAAGCACTCAGAGCTCTTTCAATATAAGAAGAGAAAACATCATCCATGCTGGAAGGATCACCACGTGACAGAACGCCTACTGTGGGCTCAAAACCATACGTTTTGAACTACAGAATGGATATCTGTAGTTTTTTTCAGATGAGAAAAAAAATAATTTAGACGACCCAGATGGATATCAATATTATTGGCACAGTTTGGAGGAAGAAGACGAAGTGTACTTTACTCGGCAAGTTGGTGGTGGTGGCGTGATGGTGTGGCCAGCTGTTGGCTATCGTGGAAGGATTAATTTAGTGTTACTAAGTAAGAAGCAGACTCACAAAGATTATATTGACACACTAAGCGCAGTGAGCTATTGCCATTTGCATGTGATCTTGAAGGAGAAAACTGGATTTTCCAACAAGATGGAGCTCCAATACACACCGCTAACAACGTTAAAACTGGTTTCATGAGGACAAATTCAATGTTTTACCCTGACCAGCCAAGAGTCCGGATATGAATCCTGTAGAAAACATTTGGGCTGTACTTGTTCATAAAATTTATGAGGGTGGACGCCAGTATAAATCAATTCACCAGCTCAAAGAAGCTCTTACAAACATTTGGGAAATTTTCTGCCAAAAAAAGATTCAAAATCTCATTGATTCGATGCCTAACAGAGTATACGAACTTATTAAAGCAAATGGAAGACGAACCTCTCACTAAAAACGTTTTATTTTAGAGATACAAGATGTGTCAGTCTACTTTTTTTTTAAGAAAAATGACAGTGCAAATATGCACCATATTTGTTTCCTGAATTTTTCCACTACATAATTCAAAAGGATTGAATCTATATCCAAAAAATAATAATATATGCTTTCTCAAGAATATTATTATATTAGAGAAATGAACCTCATATCTCTAATTAAAGAAATAAACGGCTTTAAAGTATCACAAGTAAGTGTCCATCTACTCTTTTTATGCAGTGTATTTCGGACTTACAATGCTTTTTCGAAAGTAGAAACAGTAATTTTTAATTTTTAATAAAAAATTGAATAGTAAAATTCGGTAAAAATACAGAATAAAGATTGAGAATATCGATTATTCACTTTTAACTATGAATTACTGTAAATTTACAGAGACTCTGGATAAATATTTACATTAAATTTACAGAAATTTTTAACAGCACCAACACTGAGCTCGAAGAGAAGATATACAGGGTTTAGGAAGCTTACTTTTAGAGTTCAAAGTGCAAAGTATCTTTATTACTGGTACAGTTACGTTAATTTTCAACTTCAATTTAACCTGAAATATAATTTTGAGCTATTTTAACGGAACAAAAATTCTTCGTTTGAAATTAATCATATTCATTACTTTTCCAAAGCTGTAAATATTTATATTAAAATATCAAGATTTCAAGTTCCAAGGCACTCTTTTTCTAGACTTAGAATCTTTTTTTTTTTTTTTTTTTTTTTTTGTTCACATATAATATTGGGTGATGCAAAAGTTCGTGTACGAATTCATCGATGACTTTAAGGGATTTAGGTCATAATAAATCTCGGATTGTAACTAAAAGTTTACTCAGAGACTAAATATTTATAATTCTAGTATGTTTTGCATGTTTCTCCCTTTCCTGGTGAACGAAACGAATATTTCTTCAATCAAATCATAAGTTGAGGACGAAATAAGGTAAATTTGGGTGAGATGGCGCGGTCGGATAGAATGCGCACATAAAGGCTCGAAAGGAAGGAATATAGTGCCTGCGCAGCAACTCCAGGTAGTTGTATAACAGCAATAGTGGAGTGTTCACTTCAATGTATACATCGATTGCTTTGAGCATCTAGAAAAAGCATTCCAATTTTGTTTTGTTTTCCAAAATAAATGTTTGAATTTTCATAACTTTTCCTCTCAATTTCTATAGAATGGCCGTAATACAAAATATTTTAAAATTAAACACTTTCTCATAAGTTTCTAACTTAAGACTAACTATGCAACACCAACTGTTCTTTAAAAAGCGGCCTTGTTTATATTAACACCGCGCAATCTCTATTACCGAAATGGGAGATTTTGCGCGTCTGCTAGCTAGGAAAGATGGATCAGTGTTCCTATTAGTTTTTATGCTAGGAGTTATTTCGTAGTTCATTGGTAATGGCAGGAGAATGAGGCAGAGTGCATTAAATTCTGGAAATGCATTACGAGACAACTTCGAACAGTGATCGGATTAATTATGTTACTTAAGCAAATGGTTACACAAAAACTGCATTGTTTAGAACAAAATTGTAAAGCGAGAAGAGTTAGAGCGGGCATAAAGATTGTGTACATAGAGAATCGGAGGGAAGAGTAGAGTGCGCGCACAGTCCCCCGGGTAGTTTGTTGTATAACAGCAATAGTGCAGTGTTGACTTAAATGTACACATTGGTTGTTTCGAGTGCCTCGAAGAAAATACTCCTGTTTTGTTTTGTTTCTTCAAGTAAATTCTTGAATTTTTTCATAACACTTCCTCTGACATTCTATAGAATGGCATTAATACAAAATATTTTATATCAAGCAATTTCTTATGAACCATTAACCTAATCTAAGAGTGCAAACGCCAATGGTTCTTTCTAAACACGGTTATGTTATGTTTAAATAACAGGCCGCATAATCTCCCTTTCCAAAATGGGCGAGTTTATGCATCTGCTACTGAGTAGAGTTGGCACATCGTTCCCATTAATTTTCTTGCTAGGAGAGATTACGCAGCTTATTATTAATGACTTGACAATGAGGATGAATGCATTGAATGTCTGCAAGTATATAAAGGGGCAACTTCGACAGTGAGTGGATTAAATGAGTTACTTGTGCCAGTGGTTTATTACATGAAAACTGCACTATTTACAATACTAAGTGCATTTTCAGCGAACGACGACAAATTCAGTCAGCAAATAAGAAAATAAAATTTAAGTAAAAAATCATTTTTTAAAGTTAGAAGCTTTTTAATGTGAAGCCCTAAAAAGCATAAAATAAAATTTATTCTGGCAAAGATATGCTACAAAGAAATGAAAGTTTCAACACTAAGAAAATTTTAGAGAAAAATATAGGTACTTTCCTTTTGCAAGAGCTGAAAATTTTTTAATGTTCAAAATATTTTAGGAAGCTTTCGAGACCAATATTCTTAGTTATTTGTTTTTGTAAAATCATTCGTTAGGCCAGAAATCTCAAATGTCTCGAAAGATTTTTAAAATATTTTGAACATTAAAAAATTTTCATCTCTTGCAAAAGGAAAGATATTTTTCTCTAAAATTTTCTTAGTGTTGAAACTTTCATTTCTTTGTAGCATATCTTTGCCAGAATAAATTTTATTTTATGCTTTTTAGGGCTTCACATTAAAAAACTTCTAACTTTAAAAAATGATTTTTTACTTAAATTTTATTTTGTGCTTTTTAGTTACAAAAAAGGAAAAAGCTTCTTAAAAAAACTAATTAAAATTTCTTAGGATATTTTGTAGACAACGGAAGATTTTCGTTTATCAATTGACATTTTTTTTTTTCGATTATTTATCTGGAAAAAAGTACTGTATCGTCTTTCGAGGACCGAATCCGGGACTATCGCGTTATCAGCATGACGTTTTAACCAAAAGTCTAAGAACTGTCAAGAAAAATCATAGAACATTCTAGAAAAATCTAGCGAATACTTATACAAAAGGAGTATTGTTTAAAATGTTTTTTTTTTTTTTTAATATTTGGAATATTTAAAATTTTTCATGTTTTGCAAAAGTGAAATATCTATATTTTTCTTTAAAATTTTCTCGTTGTTGAAACTTTTATGATTTTATAGCAGGCCTCTGCAAGAATAAATTTTTATTTTAGGCTTTTTAGGGCTCCAGAAAAATAAAAAACTCCCAGTGTTATTTTTATTTATTTATTTATTTATATTTTTGTTTTTATTTTTACTGAAGTTTTTATTTTGTGCGTTTAGTAATTAAAATAAAAAAAAGGTTCTTTAAAAAACTATCAAAATTCTTTAGGACACTGTGTAGACAACGAAAGATTTTCTTTTATCAATTGACGTCTTTTCTATTAATTATCTACAAAAAAGTAACACATCGGCTTGCGAGGATCGAACCCACGAGCATCGCTTTATCACCATGACGCTCTAACCAAATGCGCTAACGAGCGACGGAAAAGGTTGTTTAAATTTACTTTAAAGTGGAGGCGCCTTCTTTTTCAGAATGACACAAAGATACGATGATAAAAATCCAATTTCAATAAAAAGCTTCTAAAAGAATATATATATATATATATATATATATATATATATATATATTTAACTTTTTATTTTGTGCTTTTTAGTATCTAAAAAAAAGCTTCTTATAAAAGACTCTTCAAAAATTCTTAGAATACTGTGTAGACAATGAATAATTTTCTTTTATCAATTGACACATTTTCTATTACGCATTTCATCTGCAAAATATAGTACATCGATCCTTCTGGGATGGAACTCACCACCATCGAATTAGCAACTTGACGCTCTAATCAACAGAGCCAACGAGCGGCTATAAGGACTGCTGACATTTACTTTAAAGTTGAGGTACCTTATTTATTAGCGTGACATGAAGACGCGATAACGAAATCCAATTTCAATAAAAAGCTTCTAAAAAGTGTAAAAAAAATTATTTATTTATTTATTTTTATTTAAATTTTTATTTTCTCTTCGAAAATTTTTAAGATATTGTGTAGTCAACGAAAAATTTTCTTTTATCAATTGACAATTTTTCTACTAATTATCCTCAAAAATTATCATGCCGAACCTTCCGGAGACCGAACTCTTGACCACCGATTTTTTAACGTCACGCTCTTCTCAACTGAGCCATGGAGCCGCAAACGGAATGGCTTATATTTACTTTAATTGTTTATTAGCGTGACACAATGACAAAGTCAATTTCATATAAAAAGCTCCTAAAAAAAAGCTTCTTAAAAAACTCCTCAAAAAATTCTTAGTGTAAGCAACGAAAAATTTTTTTGTATCATTTGACACCTTTTCTACTAATTACCTGCAACAATTAACACGCTTGACCTTCCGGGGACCGAACTCACAACCACCGCACTATTGACGGGACGCTCTTACCAACGGAGCTAACGATATATGCTACGCATTGCTTATACTTACTTTAAAGGGCAAGCACCTTGTTTTTTTGGCGTGTCACGAAGACACGATGAGAAATTCCAATTTCAGTAAAAATCTTCTACAAAATTTATTTATTTATTTATTTTAACTTACATTTTTATTTTGTGCTTTTTGTAACTAGATAAAAAGCCGTTTAAAAAACTCTTGAAAAATTTTTAGGATACTGTGTACACAACGAAATATTTTTTTTTATCAATTGACACTTTTTCTATTAATTATTTGCAAAAAAAAAATAACATGTATTTTTTACTTAAAACATTTTATTTTGTGCTTTTTTAATATCTAAAATGTTTTGTGTTTTCCAATATCTAAATTAAAAAAAAAAAAAAAAAAAAAAAAAAAAAAAATGCTCCTTAAAAAAACTCCTCAAAAAATTTTTAGTGTAAGCAACGAAAAATCTTCTTGTATCAATTGACACCTTTTCTACTAATTATTTGCGAAAACTAACACGCTGGACCTTCCGGGGAGCGAACTCACGACCACCGCGTTATTAACGGGACGCTCTTACCAACTGAGTCAAAGAGCGACAAGCAAAATTGCTTATATTTACTTTAAAATGAAGGTGCCTTGTTTACTAGCGTGACACGAAGACACGATGACCAAGTCAATTTCAATTAAAAACCTTCTAATAACTAATATTGAAATAGTGGATATGAAAATAGAATAATTTTTTACTTTAAAATGAAGGCGCCTTGTTTACTAGCGTGACACGAAGACACGATGACCAAGTCAATTTCAATTAAAAACCTTCTAACTAATATTGAAATAGTGGATATGAAAATAGAATAATTTTAAATTAAACGTGTAATCTGCTAATTTAAGGCTGTTTTGTAATATTATCTAGGCTTACTTTTTTCTGAAATTCAATTTTTTTTTTTTTTTTAATTAAAATTATTTATTTATTTTTGGTTTTCTTAATCATTAGATTGAAATATCCACTCCTAGTACTGTTTCTTTTCCGATTAGAGTCCAATGAACGCTATTACGGATGAATCAATTCTGCGTAATTCAACGATTTTATCAAAGTAGAAGGAGAAGGAAAGATAGGCAGGGGATATTTACTTCTTACAAATTGCCTTCATTTTTGCGCTTTTTGAAAAATTGACTTAAATTCGTAAAAGTTGATGCCTTTTCTTTATTTATTTCTTTCAGCGGAAACGCTTAAGATTTCTTTTTCTTTTCTTTTCATTCATTCATTCTTCCTTTTCCTTTCTTTTTTTCTTCTTTTTTTTTTTTTCTTTTTTTTTTTTTTTTTCTTTTTTTTAAGATTTCAAAATTTATGCAATAAATGTTTTTTTCCCTTCAGTACAAAACAAATTCCAATAATATATTGGGATTAATAAATGTTATTCAGGTTTCACTATAGTATTTTTTCTACTGAAAATGTGTTAGATAGCACTATTGGTTTGTATACATGGTCTCAAAATCTCGAAAATTTGTATACCTTTTCGTGTAGGCTTTAAAGCATACTTTTATTATCTTACATTATACAAAATGTATCGAATTTTTCATATATTATTCAGATACATAGATGGATTTTTTCAACCGAATATAATAAAATTAGCATTAATGATTTTTTACACGGTCACATAGAAATATTTAGATACTTTAAGGAATATAAGTTAGATTTTGTCAAAAGGATTTTTCAGCCATCAGATATGCAAAATACATTGTAAGTTAGTCTCTAACGCGCAAGTGTGTTGTAAATTATACGAAACACATAGATTTTTTTCCTTTATAAATCAAATTAATCTCTTTCAAATTTCGTGCAAAATTTAAATGCATAAACATCATTTACTAGGGATAAAGGGGGAAATAATTTTAAGAAAAGGCAGATGATCCTCTCTTTGATAATGTTATTCAAAGATGTTTTCCACTGTCATTTTTGTGACATGAACTTTTTGCCCCTTGGAATCCACTTTACGCTGTAGGCCCCGGTCTAATTAAGCCTTAGTGCGCAAAGAATGACTGTTAAGCCCCAAACTAAGCCCAAATCCTTTTAAAAAATATAATTATCACCCCCAATGTTTTTATTAGAAATAACCCCCATCTTGAAAAATAAAATACGACACAAATCGAATTAATTTTATAGCAGAGAAAAAATCAATGAAAATATTGAACTGCAGTTTTAAAATTTCCTGCAAGCTTTACAGTATTTCCGGTTTGAAATTCGAACAAGCAATCGTATAAAATTTCATTTCCTGTTCGACATGTATTTCCGTATTATCTATATTTGTTGAAGTTGCATAAATGAAAGATATTGAAGAAAATTTGAACATCACAGTTTATTCTAAGCAAAATAAATTATCAAGTAATTTATATAATTTAACGCGCGCGCGCTCAAGTACGCATGCAATTCTAGGGAAATTTCCGATTTATCAAACAATAAATTTAACTGATATGGTGAATTATACTTGAAAAGTTATGGTAGTGAAGAAATTTCTTATTTGGTTACTATTTTAAAATGAAATATTTATTCACATAAAAAGTTATAATAATACATTTGAGGGATTTAATTATTTATTTTTATTTATTTTATTTTTTTTAAGTAATTATAATAAAAATCGTAGCACATATGTAAAATAGTTTTTAATCAAAAGAAAAAGTGGCATTTTATTCAGTAAAATATGATCGACTGAAAGCATTGCATGGTTTCATAAAGACTAAATGGATAAAGCTATGGGAACTTGAGATATATTTATTTAACACTTTAAGTCTCTGTGATGTTAATAATAGTCATGACAGCAATTTTTTTTTCTCCTTTACCTAAGACTCTCAACCATTCCAAATGTATATTATTATTTTTTGTTTATTTTCTTACTTACATTTTCCCGCATAAATATGTAAATTTTATATGGTTGCACTATCCTTTGTTGTCCAACGAAAGAATGTTTTACTTTATTTTGGTAAAAATGTTGAAGACATTTTCATTTGTAAGGCAATTTAAATGAATGAAATTGCATATCAACGTTTTTAATAAATATTTCTTTCGAATTTTGGTATTTTTTACACAATTTTATGTAACATGGTATGTTGTTTATTTATGTTTGTGGGTCAAACCTAGGAGTTGAATTTTCAACGACTTTCTATCATCCGATTGAGCTGAAACTTTCCATAATGTATCACTGCGATTACAATACATGCTCAAGCAGTAACGTAGTGACGGACTTCGGAGTGGGATTTGGGGATCCCGGGTACGCAACTGTGATATAGATTATCACATACTATAAAATTTATATTTTTCTCTTTAAAGGAATAGGTAAATTATCTAAATAAATTAAATTATAAATTAGATTCTTTAATCTTAAACAACTACTTAAAATATAACGATTTTATCCTATAAATAATAAATTTTACAATATGCATTTCTAATTTTTATATCTTTCCTTTCATGCCTTTTTCAATGTAGCTGAAAGAAAAAAAATCTTTGATCAGTTCCCAGTATTCATTTAGTAAGCCTAACGTACTGGAAATTCTTTTTGCTCTGTAAATGATAATGTTTTGACTTATTTCTATCCTTTTGCTTTGTGAAATCAGAAAATAATTAATTCGGTGTCTTTTAATCTTACATCGAAATGTAACTCATGCAGCCTCTCGTCGCCTAATTTTACATCAACGGTTAAATAAAATATTTGCTTAGCTAGTTATTTTCCCAGGGTCTAAAGCTTGGCGAAATCATGCCAACATTCACTAAAAACGGTCAATAAATTACTCGTCACTTTTTAAAAATATACATATGAATATTCCTAACGTAATGCAACCATTCTCTATCTTAAACTTTGAACTTGGCGTGTAATTCAACGCCAAATGCATTGTCATTTGTTTTGCTTCAGTTTAGGAGCACACACTTGCGGATTTCATCACAAAAATGTAAGCTATCAAGACGTCGTTGTTGGGGCTCTTGGCTCTCCCTCCACTCCGTACTTTGTAACAACTTTGAAAATTTTTATTAATTTTTATATTCACGTATATGGTCACCACAGATGTTTAATATTTTTAAAATATTTAAATAAAATAAATCTGCAGATTGAATAATGTCTATTTCTGAAGATTTCCTGAGTTGTTGCATTACTTCGCATGTACTCTCTCAAGTTATGTTTTTAAAATTGTATTCAGTTAATACGTCAATATATCCGACCATCCTAAAAATCTATTTCACAGCAACTGCAGTTAAAAATTTCTTTTTGATATTTAACGTTTTTCCTATTGTCTGATATTGAGTTGAAATTTTGCATACATTTATAATTCCGACGACAATACATGCTCAATCAGTAATAGACTTATGCAGAGCCAGGGTTCCCAACTTCACTTTAAAGTTTATTTTCGAATTGTAATCCATTTCTTACCACCCGATTGAGTTGACGTTTGCATACATGCATATTATACACATCTGCTGTATTAATGTTTTTAGTACATTTTTAAATAAAAGCGTGCTTCTTAAATTTTTAATTCATATAATATCTCTATATATTAAAAAAATGTTACTGTCACTAGCGTCAAATTTTTTTTGTCTTCGACAGCATCTTCTAACGGAGGGCAGGGTCCTTCTCGTCATGAGAGGTATCAATGTGTTCCAAGTACTCCAAGGAAGACAGTTCAGCCGCTTAGAAATTTCTATCATTTTAATTAAAGAAGTTATTAACTAAAAACGACAAATTTATGAAGGCACTCTATTTGCCATTTTGAAAAAAGTTTCTCCCAGTGACGTTGTTCTTTTGTCATGAAGTCATTTTACACGAAACAATTAAAATATGATCTATGGTTGTACGTAGGTAGGTAGATTGGTTGGATTTAACGTCGCATCAATACTGCGCTATGGGTAATTGGCGACGGTCTGGGATGCACCCCTAGAGATGTTCCGGAAACATGTCATCATAATTCTGAACCTTCACGGAGGGGATCCCCCTCCGCTTTGGTGATCCCCAGAGGTATAGTGGGGATGGGAACATGGAAGACATTGTGACCACGACAAATTTTATGTGCACCAACCACCATTAGTGCACACGACTGCCTTTGACTGGCTCAAGTATCGAATCGGCAATATTCCAATTACGTGCTCAGCGCTTTACCGACTACGGTACCGCGACCCGAAACCATGGGTGTAAAAAACAAAGAAAATAAATATCAACATTTATCTCTACTTTTAGAAAATTAATCTTCTTACACGGGGAAATTAAAATATGATCCATGGTTGTAGGTAGGTAGATAATTAGCTAGGTTGTGACTGACGTCGCACAATTACTGCGCTATGGATAATTGGCGACGGTCTGGGACGCACCCCTATGGACGTTCCGGTGACATGCCACCACAGTTTTGGTCCGACACGAAGGGGATAGCTCCCCAGCTTCGGTGACCCCCAGAGGTATAATTTTGATTTGTACACGGAAGATATTATGGCCACGACATATTTTACGTGCACCAGCCACCATCAGTGTACACGACAGTCTTTGGTTGGTTCGAGAACCGAACCCACAATCTTCCAATTACGAGCTCGGCGCTCTACTGACTGGGGTTCCGTGGTCCGAATTTAAGGTTGTAAAAAAGAAATAAAAATGGTCATATACTTCCACTCTAATGACTTCCTCTTAGAATAAAAAATCGGTAAAGTCGAGAACATAGGAGTGCTACATCTGTACAAATTACTATATTTATGGTTGAATTGAATTTTTACATAAATACATGTACTTATCCTAAAGAAAATTTAATATAAAAGATTGCGCGTATAAAATGAAATATTGTATTAAAATAAAGGTACAGTAGACTCCCGATTATCGGCGGTCGGATTATCCGCGGTCCTCAAGGGCTTGAATTTAAAAGGGAATTTAAAAATACAGAACAAACTTATAAGAAAAGATCGAAGAGAGTAATGACCTTCAAGGCTTTTGGAGATGTTACACGATTCTTGACAGCATTTATGGCGTACACACTGCTTGGGAGTCAGTTAAGCAGTCTACATTGGAGAAAAATTTTACTAAATGTGGAAAATACTTTGGTAGAGTTTATAGAGGAGGAAGAAATTTCTGCTCATGATTTGGCAAATTTAGCTAAATCTGTTACTGGAGGAGAAAAAGTCAATGAAGGAAACATTGAAGAGTAGATTAATTGTTACGCCAATGATCCAGGTATTGAACACCTTACAGATGAACAAATTGTGGGCCAAGCATTAGACCCAGTTTCAGAAGATAGTGAAAAAGAAGAGGAAGAAGGAGATAAAACTCAGCACAGGATGAGCTACGACGCAGCCCTACCACTTGCAGATGGACTTATAAAATATCTCGAAGAACAGGACGATATATTACTTTGTGACAAAATGCTGATAAAGAAAATGCAATCGCAAATTAAGAAAAAGTGTTTTAGTACAAAAAAAACAAAAATGCTTCACCGATTTTTTTTTTTTTTTTTTTTTGTTAAAAAATAGAGCAAAATGTAAGTAGAAATTTTTATTAGTATGTTAAATTGTATATGTAGGCCATGCTTAACTGTTAATTAAATAGTATTGCTCAAAAGGCTTTATGTGTTGAATTATATCCCCTTTTTGACCATTTTGCAGATTATCCGCTGATTCGATTTACCGCGGTTGTCTATTCCCCGTTCACAGCGGATAATCGGGAGTTTACTGTATTTTTGAATGCCTTCTTCAAATCTTAAGAGAATATACAAATGTATGTGTGTGTATATATATGTATATATATATATATATACATAATTTTTTTTTTTTTTTTTTTTTTTTTTGAACAATAACACTTTTAATCTACTCCTTTTATTGCAAACTAGCAAAGCCTCGGTCCGGGAGCGAACCGAATTCCGAATGCGGGAAATATTTCAAAATCAAACTCGAAATGTACAAAACTCGGCCTGATGCTTCCTGCGTGCCAATAGATCAAAGTTTGTTAACGAAACCCTTTTTTAATTCATGAAATCAATGAAGGTAGTGAATCAACGAAGGCTTTTCTCGCTTAGCTGGTCACTGTATTTAAAGGAAACTCTTTTCTATATCGCTTTACAAACAAAAATAAAATTAAAAGAAATCATGAAATTGCTTTAAAGCCTGCTTTGGTTTCCCGCTGCCTTTGGCAGCGACCCACTCATTCGCAGTATCGGAAAAATTGAAGTAGCCATTTTATATTTTAATCCCAGTTACGTGTGAACAACACGGGGGTGTACATAATATTTTCTTTCACGTTATTTTCTATATTTATTTGATTTATTCGATCAACCATAAAATGACAACAATTTCACACCAAATATAATATTACAATGTCCTATGTTCGGCTACGTCTATCGCATGAGACAATTAATTTTTGTGGTTATAATAGTAGTTGAGTTAATTAATAGTAGTTGGTAGATAGAAAATTAATAATGAAATATGTAAACCTTATCATGGTACAGCCTTAATGTAGCTCCCCATGGCGACTTTTGAATTTTTATCGTCACTTTAGACAAAAATAAATAATTTATGTTATTATTATTTTTTTTTTTTTTTTGTTTCTTTCTTTTCTTTTCGTTTTCCTTTCCTTTCCCTTTCTTTCTTTTCTGTTTTTCAATATTTTATAATTTGTTTATATTTTTTATCCGCTACTTGGCTTAAAGTGGCTTTTACGAAAGTGGAGTCCTTGGCGAAAAATGTCCGATCTATTTCAGCATCAAAGATTTAAATTATCAATAAGTAAAGCTCTTTAATGTAATGCTAAATTAGCTTTCAAGCCAAGCGCGTTTTTTTTTTTTTTTTTAAACTCTATTTTCATTTTTTTATGTGCAGGAGCAAATTTAATATTTATTTATTTTTTTCCGCGTGAAAGCATATTTTATTTTATGTTTAAAAAAAAAAAGTATTTTTTTTTTTTTGGGGGGGGGGGGGGGGCAACAAGAAAAATTTAAATCCATTTTTAAAGCTTTTACCAGGTTATTACTTTCACATTTTAATTAATTTTAAAAAATCTAATTAAAATTTCTTTACAAATAAGGTACCAAATAAAAGAGACATTTCTTCTGAATCCGTCGTTTTAATTAATTTTTCAATCAGACAATTAGATTTTTTTAAATCAATTAAAGTATGAAAAGCTGGTGACATTTTTTAAAATTAACTAAAGTATGAAAAGCTGGTGGCAACAACACACAGACAAACAGAAGAAAATCTCTCTTAGCCAATCAACTTGCGTCTGGCAACGGACAGACAGGAAGAAAACTCTCTTAGCCATCTATATATAGAGAGATATGTTAAAAATTTCGAATTAAAGATTTTATTTTTAATTTTTTAAATAAGAGTTAGTAATAAGTTTCTTTCACAGACGGGTGGTTTCCTGGTGAAAAACGGCGACATAACCTGGTGAGATAAGGAGTGAGGGACGCAACCAGATTATCATTTTTAGAGGGGCGGGGGATTTGTGTGATATGCAATTCAAACATAGGCAATGAAATTAATTAGTGAGGGAGCGCAACTGGATTGTCTCTATTTTCGATGACGATAGGAATTAGAGTTCTCCTACAGGAACTCTAAGAATAATCCTTTATCATTATTGACTGTGGACTAAAAAAATATGAAGTGGAGATATCTTCTAAACACCTTAACGGATTGAGCTAAATTTTAGTAAGTACGTTATAAGTCAACATCACATAATTCATATGGATTTTGATGATTATAGAACTTAAAGTTCTTTCTCATTGGTAAAAAGAAAAATTATTTATAATTATGAGCCGTAAACTCGAATTATTTAAAATGTGCTATCGTCTAAAATTTACATATAAATAAGGTATAAATCAGTAGGCATGTTATTCGTTAAGAATGACAGTTCTTTTCAACTGAGATGCAAAAAAGAATTTTTATATATTAAGGTCTATGGGATAAAAATATTTAAAATTCGTTTTAATACTGTCTAATTGTTAAAAACGCATAACAAAATGATTAATAATAATAATAATAATAATAATAATTTAAAAAAAATAAATGTTTAATACAGCCAGCTTATTAGTTATTGTTCTTTCACAAAAACGGACAGAAGAATGTGGTTTCATTAGGATTCTTTAAAAATGACTTACAACTTGGGGAGAAATACTACACTAATACGATTTTTCTTTTTGTTTATTTAACGACTTCTCTGATTTAAATTTATTTAAATAACTCTTAATTACTAAATTTCCAGAACGTCAAGCGAAGTCATTCCAGATTTTTCATTGAAATGATGTTCAAATACTGTATTTTTAACACGCTTTTATTAGCTTCACCTGTATGTATGTATGTTTGTATGTATGTTTGTAACTGCTCTGGGAGCAAACAAAAAATTTATATTGCAAAAAAATACTTTCCCTACGTGAACGATGTGGCGTTGAGGTAAGGCTCCGCGCTACGAACCTAAAGGTCCAGCGCTCGATCGCAGTCAGGGGAGATTTTTTAAAAATGGTTTTTGTTTAATTCTAAATTATTTCAATTAAAGATTTAAATGTATGTACATATTACGGTGTGTCGCTCACACGATTTTCTCTTACCCTGCATTTTAACACTAAGATAGATATTTTGTGCTTTTTTAGTTCACTTTTCTATAAAAACGTGTTCTTTAATTTTTTAAACTATAATATTATTACAGTTATTTTTGGTAAAAAATTTTCATTCAGTAAATAATTTTAAATCTCTTAGTATTTTTATTCGATTTATCAAAAAATTATTATTTGATTTTATATTTGCATGTTGGTTAGTTACTTCATTTATGGTTTTCTCGTATTCAGTTTATCAGAAATGCTTATTATACTTTGCATGTGTATATCGGTTAGCAATTTTATTTAATTTCTAGTACTCAAACTCAACCCGTTTCTTCCACATTCACAAAGTGATTTTCTAATGGAAAATATTTTAGGAAATTATATACAATAAAATCGAACTGTTTCTATTTTGCCTTTTTATACAGGCATGGAAATCATAAATTGGGCGTCAAAATAATATTGTTAAAAATATCAGATTATTTTTTCTTTCTTTATGGGGGGAGGGGGGTTAAAAATGAGGAAAGTTCGCTTTATTTGCTATTAGTTTTTTTTTTTTTTTTTTTTTTTTTTTAACTGTTAAATATAGTAAATACTATGATTTAGAGACAACATTAATTTATATGCATGTTTATTTGTGTTATGTTATTTCATTGAATATTAATGATTTTTTTCTTTCATTTGTAGTATTTTATTTTTATTTTATTTTATTATTATTTTTTCTTTTGTGGAGATTTAATTGCTTTTCGTGAAATGAGAATCGTTTTCAATCGTAAGTTTTATACATATATGATTCAGTTGTATCATGTAGCTAGATTACGCTTAGCTATAACTTAAACACCATTCAGCAACAACAATTTTACTGCATAAATAGCACATTCTAAAAATTACACATACACACAGAAGCATGTATATTTCCAACCATTTATATTATGTAAACAGACCCCCCCTTTTTTTTCAAGTATTTTAATCATATGAATGCATCATTTTTCAGGATATCTTTTATATTATGGTCTTAGTCAGAACTCAGGAAATCTACAGTACTATTCATAATTTCAGTGTACGGATCACATTTAACGCGTCCTGAAATTTAAAAGGACCACTAATGAATATCCTATATTTAGAAGCAAATGCAAATTTTATATGTTACTTATAATTTATTAATGATCTTTTCATTTCTTTATTAATCTGGATCACTATATTATTATTATTATTATTATTATTATTTTCCTTGAAAAATATTTTAACAATATTTTTTTTTTAAAACGAGAATAATTAAAATAATATAATACATATAAACAAACTTTAAAAATGAATATTAGTGTTTTCATATATTTTAACTTTTAAAATTTAATTTAAAAATATTAACATTTTTTGTCAGCTTTATTAGTGTCCTAATACCCGAATTTGAAAAGAAAGTACAATAATATTTTAAATAAAATAAAAAATAAATTTATTATTATTATTATTATTATTATTATTATTATTATATTATAACGTATAAGCTGTAACATATATATATATATATATATATATATATATATATATATGTTTAATTTTCAGTATAACAAAACAATAATTATTTCTCCTCTCGTAAGTGTAAGATGTTCAGCTTCGTTTCTTATCTGAAACGCACGTGTCCTGTTCTTTAGAAAGAGGAAAACTACTTGGAATTTTACCTATTGTGAGTTTAGCGATATCTCAATAGACACGCATCCACAACTCACCTTTAATTTTTGCCGAAACTCCAACCCCTTGTCAATCACCCAAACTTATGGGGGGAAATGAGAGCAAGGAAAAGCCGTCCTTAACGGTTTAGGAGAAGAAAATCTAGTTAAAGAAAAACCGTCTGCAACGGTCTAAGTACACTTAGAGATGAGGGGGAGACCCTTAGAGATGAGGGGACCGTCTGCAACGGTCTAATTACACTTAGAGATGAGGGGAAAAGCCGATTACAACGATCTAGCGACAGAAAACAGAAGCGGAAAAAGCCGTCTGCAACGGTTATAGGGTTAATGTATTTAATATTGATACATTTCAATACTTATGTATGAAATCACGACATTAAGAAAGAAATTTCAAAGAACGATTTCAATATTTACCATCTCCCTAACTCTGATTTAAATATTTTTTTTATTAAATGTTCTCTATATTGCATACTTAAATCAGAAAATTTTTATTTCAATATTTTATCTAGTCACTTGCAACCTTACATTTATATATAAAATAACTTAACACAATTAAATAAATGTTTTGAAATTTAACACTTTGAAACAAAATTTACAAAGAATATAATATTGCACAGAACAAAATATATATTTATCTTATCAAAATCTTATATTTGCATAGAACAAAAGTAATAATAAGCTTATCATAGATTTATTTTTAATGAAAACGGATCGGCTGAATATTTCTCACGCTGTACTAGAAATCTTAAATTTATAAACATGGTCTAAGAATCAAATGCCTGTAAAAATTTTATTAAACTATAAATGCAGTGGGTAATCAATTATTATTATTATTATTATTATCATTATTATTATTATTATTATTATTTTATTTTTTAAAACAAATACTGGATGAAATGATCTTGAACTTCTGATATGCAAAGAACATTTAAAAACTCATATTTTCCACTATGGATTGAGTCAAGAGTGCAAGTAAAGAAGCAACCACAAATTGGAGAAAAGCACAAATACTTTGGATCACCCTATATCATGAAAAGCTACCGATGACTTGTAAATTTAACATTCTGCATATACTATAAACAATATGTGTATGTTTTTTTTCTTTTAAATAAACTATTATTATTATTATCATTTATTATTATTTTATTTATTTATTTTTTGCGAGGGGGGGGGAGTTTTTTTTTTTTTTTTTTTTTTTTTTTTTTTTTTTTTTGCTTATAACAAGAATGGAATTAAATAAAATTTTACAAAACTTACAGAAAAATTTACAAAACGCTAGAAAAATATTCTAAAGCACACATTTATACGTGTAATATTCGGTGAAATATGAGCATTAATAATAAATATTTTATTTACTGCTTTTGAGGGAAAGATAAAAATTTTCATCACATTGGTTAAAAGCTCGATATATTGGGCAATTTATATCGAAAGTTCATTTCAGTACAGTAAAAATTAAGCAAATTATTGCCAAAAAATGGAGCAGATTTTAGGTATATACAGGTTTGAAAATTCATAAAGGGTTTTTCACATGCCAAGCATTTAATTTGAAGATCCAATTTTATGAACCATGTTTCAAAATTTCTTCTTTGTGATAAAATTTTCTGGACTTGTAACTCTAACATACTTTTATTCATTTAGTGCGATCTGTGAGTTCATAAGGGGATTTTCACAAAAATGAAATTTTGTAACATGGTTGAAAATATCTAAAATCTGGCTCGTTCTTTTACCAATAATTTGCTTAATTTTTATTCCACTGAAATAAACTTTTGTATAAGTTACCCAAGATATCTGGCTTTCGACTTACGTAATGAAAAAATTTCTATCTTTCGCGCACGCTCAGCAAAAAAAAAAAAAAAAAAAAATGAATGTAAATGCTCAAATCTCCTCGAAAATTACACATATGAATTTTATGTTTCAGAATAATGTTTCTTTAACGTTTTATCAATTTTTCTGCAAGTTTTGTAAAATTTAATGGAAATTCCTTCTTGTTACAAGCAAAAAATTTCCCCAAAAATGTAATAATTTAAATATACACATACATATATATATATATATATATATATATGTATATATATATATAGTATCAGGTGGGTTGTGGGCGTTTAATTACTTTAAGAATACTAATTCTATTATTTACTTAACTTTTAATAAAGAATTAAATTATTAACAATTATTTACATAGAAGTTAATGAGAATTTAAAATCAATTATCAAAGTAAGTTCAGCAGTCAATAATTCGTCAAATTAATTACGATTCGTCACATAAGGAAATCGTCTGGCATTTCACTAAAATCGTCAAGCGTGAGATAATCAAAGTAATCAAAATACAGTCATTACGTCCATCGAGCACACAGCTCCGTCAAAGACTCGTTGAAAACTGAACTCTATTTCTTCAGTGCTCTTAGCATGAGCCCGGGCAGGAAGTAGCATCTTTCACGTCATGAACACACACTTCCTCTAGTATTCTGAGTGCGGGGAAACAAAACCCAGATCACGTGGTCCTGGATTCCGCAGTTGCAGCAAGCGAGGTTGGGGGGAAGAAACAGGATGCCGGATGCCGATCCACTATATATATATATATATATATATATATATATATATATATATATATATATATATATATTTGCCTAAAAAATTGTGTATTTCCCATACAAAAAACTTACAAATATTGTATATAGTAAGAGCAATAATGTGTTAAAGTTACGTGTTAAAGTTACAAGTCACTTGTAGCTTTTTATGACACAGGGTGATACAAAATGTTTGTGCTTTTCTTTAATTTATAGTTGATCCCTTAATTAAACTTTGGACTAAATCAATAGTAGAAAATGTGTGTTTTTAAACGTTTTTACATGTTTGCATTTCAAAATCCTTTAGTCAAGCATTTTTTTTAATAAATAAAATAAATAAATAAATAAATAAAAATAAAAAAATTAATAGTTTGATCACCCTCTGTTTCTACAAAACCAAATTAAATATTGAATGCATAGAAATTAGCATTAATAAAATGTAAGGTATCACAATAAATAAATAAATAAATAAAAATAAAATAAAATAATAGTCATAACCAAACCACTGTTGGCCCATTAATGAGAAAATATAAAGGGCCAATAAAAACAACCGGAGTAATATAATTATTTATGTTTGCCACAACTGGCCCGCTGAAGACTTCCAGAAACAATACGAAAAAATTATGTTTGCTATCAGGTGACCCTACACTGGCCCACTAACAATTTTTAACCTATAGTTGGCTGCCAACAGTGGCCCACAACCTTGTTTCAAAAGATAGCTTGCTGCCATCAATGACCCATCAGTGGCCCACTGATTTATTCCGATCGTACTGCTTGCTGCCAGCAGTGACCCATCAGTGGCCCACTGATTTATTCCGATCGTTCTGCAGGCTGCCAGCAGTGGATCGGTCGAATGTGGCCACCTGATGGCCGGCGTAACATATTCCCTTCGGCACCTTAACTTTTGCCACCAACGGGCCAGCAGCTGTCACTGTTGGCAGCCAACACTTGGCCTCGTGTTGGCCATTATCCCAGGTTTTGCTGGGTATATACTTATATATTACTAGTATATAAATACTAGTAATATATAAGTCTGAATTTTTAAAAATTATTGAAATATATATATATATATATATATATGTATGTAAGTTTTTTAACTTGAGATTTCCAATTACATTGTAAATTTATAATCTTTATTTTTGTTTGATTTTACATATTAAATTGTTATGCACATTTTATCGATCATTGTGTATAAATGTTTGAATTAGTATTATTTCTTAGTTCCTGCCACTTTTAACTGCTCCAGCAGAAACCTGACCGTCTTGATGCGTATTGTTTTAAAATAAACATTATTAAATGTGTCTATATATTATACACAACATTAATAAATAACAATAATTTCTTCACATGCAAAATACAGATAAATATAGACTTGTGATCATAAGAATTTCTACAGCAATAACTTCCTTTAAAATATCAAAGAAACATTTAAAAAATAACATGGCAGTGTATTTGTTGCAGTAAACCCATTATTTATTTTTTATTATTCATACAATTTTCTGAAAAGTGAAGTAATTTCTTTTATATATTAAAGAAAGAAAGAAAAAAAAATATATATATATATATACATTTCTAATGCTTTTTTTTTTTTCTTTTAACTCTAGGATGAAACAGTGTACGAATATGTATGTGCTGGTTTTTTTCACTTTAGTGATGATTCCTTTACATCTTGCTGCACCAGGAAAAATGGAAAATCTTTTGCCATCATCTTAATCTCTCATAATACTTTCCTAAAAAATACTTACATTTTCACTTTTTTTGCCTCAATTTCATGGTGGGAACCCTGTATTTTTAAACTTTTAACTTTTGTAAGCCCGAGTTTTGTTTAAATTAATTCAGTGTTTCAGAAATTACCATAACAAATTTTCGATTATATATAGATATCTAAGTTATTGCGTTAAACAAAAACAAACAAAAAAAAAACTTTTTGTGAACTTGAAAATTTTTACTGCATACCGTATATGTATGCAGTAATGTACTTGCTTTTTTTCTTTTCTTTTTCTTTTTTTTAATGTTGAGCTCACGTATATATTTTTAAACTGATAATGTAAGAATTTTATAAAGACAAAAAAAAAAAAAAAAAAAAAAAGTATTTTGTAAATTATAATGAAAAAAATTTATTACGACAAAATTGATTTTTTAAAATCTAGTTAAAAGTTAGGCTTAAAAAATGACTGCGTGCGATTTATTGGTCGCCAAACTTCAGGGTTGTTATTTTGTCCACATTTTTGGACATAAAACCACAGGAAATTGGACAAAGTACAGTCCAATTTCTGTTAAAGCAATAAATTGTACTTTTCACTTTACATTTAACAATTTGATAAAATTTGATTAAATGAAAAATGTGAATTTATTTAAATCACAATCAATAAACAAATCATAATGAAAATTTTAATTATATAGCTATATATACAGTAGAACCTCAATTATCTGAAATTATTGGGATTGACTGTCTCTCAGAAAATCTAAATATTGTCTGCGAATTTTGCACTCCAAGTACATGATTGTTTAAAAAATAAAATAATAAAATTAAATAAACGTTAAAAATGGAATTTGCATACAGGGAATACCTGTAAATTTTGCAATTATTGCAACTAAGGAATATGGTAATTAAAAAAAAAAAAAAAAAAAGAGAGAGAGAATTTAGGTTAAAAAATAATTTCAGATAATAAAGACCCTACTGTATTTTACAAATATAACAAAGTAAATCTGTTGTGGACTATTATTACAGTATGATATTGGATATTGAGAGTAGAAAAGAAAGTTATTTCGTGATATAACTAAATCTTTAAAAACAATAACTATAGACAAAGCTATAGAATGAAAAAAAAAAAAAATGTGCATAATGTTGAGTTTGCTTCAGTACACAATGTTGACAGTTAAATAATTATGTAATGATATAAAATGTATATGAATATGCAATTTTTGTTATAATAAAATAAAATCTTCAAAATATTTATTTAAATGGGGATTAATTTTCCTTATTCTTAAAATTCCTTTGAAGAGAAAGAATAAAGTTATGTTGCAGTAATGCCCCGCAGAGTTCAATTTGGCATCAAAGTTTTTTTTTTTTTTTTGAGGAAGAGGGAAGCAGTACAATAGCATCTGACAATGTAGAGATCTTTTCTGCAGGGGTGATTGTGTCCGGGTAATGTACACGAATTCAGGTATTTATATCATTTTTTGTACCAGAATTCTAGTTTTATATATTGAAATTCAAAAAATTGGGCTGAAATCTCAATTTCACGTGACTACTGAATATAAAGTTGAAATTTTTCATAATGAGAGGATAGGACCTTTCTGCAATAAAGTATATTTTCTCTCCGCATGAAAACTTCTTGCTAAAATGTCATGTATTTTTTAAGTAATTCACAATCACCTCTGCGTGAAAGAGATATGTTTCTCATACTAGTTTTGAAATTAAAAAAAAAAAAAAAAAAAAAAAAAAAGTGTGATTTTTTTTCTGTATAATTCAATTATTTTTGTAAATGTAAAACTCCAGAAAGAATAAAATTTACAATATATATATATATATATATAATTATAAAAGTTTATCAGTATTAAAGTATTTGTAAATTTCCATAACTTATTAAGTGAATAAGATTGCGGAAAATAAAGATTATGCCAGATGTAAAATTAAGGAATAATTTTTATTCCTGTATAACAAGATATTGTATATTGTGCAGATTCTTGATTTCATTTCAACTCTTTAACGCATCCAATTTGAAGATGCTGTTATTCAGAAATTTTGTAATTTCACTGCTTTTTCCATTTTTCGTTGTCGATAAAAGATCGACTCAAAGATGCTATTCGATTCAAAATTCCTGAGTCTCTCTCTTCCGTTTGGGGAAATGGCCATTCCCCAAAGGTTCGTGTGACCCAAATCGCTTATAACTCAACACGTAATTAAATTATCGTAAAATGGAAAACAGTTTGATCAGAAACCTCTTTACTATTTTTACCTGCAAATATCAGGCTTCTAAATTTAAAAATGAGAGCAGTTCTCAAGTAAAGTTTTGCATTGTCTAGCAGGGAGAAACATTTCATTTGTGAACAGCCTTAAGTACACTACTGGCCATTAAAATTGCTACACCAAGAAGGAATGATAATAACGGAATGAAATTTATTGGACACATACAGTATAGTAGGAAGAACAATTGATTAAAATTTCAGGATATTTGGAGTAATATGTACTGAGAAAACAGTAAATAAAGCAGCGACCTCTGTCAGCAATAACAGCACATATCTGCCCAGGCATTGAATCGAACAGCGATTGGCTGGCATGTACGGGTAGAGCACTTCATGAAGCTTCAACACGATGCCGCAATTCATCGATCGAAGTTACTGGTGAGTGGTGGAGGGCCAGTAGCTTTTCAATGATTAAACAGTCATTTTCATTGGTGCGAGATCAGGTGAACGCACTGGCCAGAGCAACAATCGAACACATTCTGTATCAAAGAAGGTCCGGACAATACAAACAACTTGCGGTCGTGTATTATCTTGCTTAAATTTTGCGCTAAGGAGGACTCGAATACAGGGCTGAGGGGCGGGCCTTAACTCATCAGAAATTTAATGGCCGCTGTTCAGAATGCCAGGAATACGAACATGAAGTAATCGAGACGTGTATCCAATGGGAACCCATACCATCATTGCAAATAATGGACAGTATGATGATGTCGAATCCCAGCTGGCAATGTGCATTATTCATAATGCCGTTAAATACGGATAAGGCAATCTTGATGCTGTAAACAGGATTGTGATTTGTCTGAAAAGTGACTTCACGCCATTACTGCGTCCAGGTTCATCGTTGATCACACATTTATGGAGCCCATATCAGTGATGCAGTTTTGAGGGTAATCAGAATTTTGGTAGCCGCATACTGAGTCACCACCTGGATTGATGGTATGTGGTAGCATTGGATACACGTCCCGGTCACCTCTTGTTTTCATTCCCGCCACTCTGAATACCAGCCATTAACAGGGAAGAGGTGCCGCTCACCGCTCTAGGAGCAGTGTCGAGCGATTCCACCTATGCTAGGCCCCTCTTCCGGAGTTTATTTAAACTCTAAAACAAAAAAATAATGTACACGAATTCAGGTATTTATATCATTTTTTGTACCAGAATTCTAGTTTTATATATTGAAATTCAAAAAATTGGGCTGAAATCTCAATTTCACGTGACTACTGAATATAAAGTTGAAATTTTTCATAATGAGAGGATAGGACCTTTCTGCAATAAAGTATATTTTCTCTCCGCATGAAAACTTCTTGATAAAATGTCATGTATTTTTTAAGTAATTCACAATCACCTCTGCGTGAAAGAGATATGTTTCTCATACTAGTTTTGAAATTTAAAAAAAAAAAAAAAAAAAAAAAAGTGTGATTTTTTTTCTGTAGAATTCAATTATTTTTGTAAATGTAAAACTCCAGAAAGAATAAAATTTACAATATATATATATATATATATATAATTATAAAAGTTTATCAGTATTAAAGTATTTGTAAATTTCCATAACTTATTAAGTGAATAAGATTGCGGAAAATAAAGATTATGCCAGATGTAAAATTAAGGAATAATTTTTATTCCTGTATAACAAGATATTGTATATTGTGCAGATTCTTGATTTCATTTCAACTCTTTAACGCATCCAATTTGAAGATGCTGTTATTCAGAAATTTTGTAATTTCACTGCTTTTTCCATTTTTCGTTGTCGATAAAAGATCGACTCAAAGATGCTATTCGATTCAAAATTCCTGAGTCTCTCTCTTCCGTTTGGGGAAATGGCCATTCCCCAAAGGTTCGCGTGACCCAAATCGCTTATAACTCAACACGTAATTAAATTATCGTAAAATGGAAAACAGTTTGATCAGAAACCTCTTTACTATTTTTACCTGCAAATATCAGGCTTCTAAATTTAAAAATGAGAGCAGTTCTCAAGTAAAGTTTTGCATTGTCTAGCAGGGAGAAACATTTCATTTGTGAACAGCCTTAAGTACACTACTGGCCATTAAAATTGCTACACCAAGAAGGAATGATAATAACGGAATGAAATTTATTGGACACATACAGTATAGTAGGAAGAACAATTGATTAAAATTTCAGGATATTTGGAGTAATATGTACTGAGAAAACAGTAAATAAAGCAGCGACCTCTGTCAGCAATAACAGCACATATCTGCCCAGGCATTGAATCGAACAGCGATTGGCTGGCATGTACGGGTAGAGCACTTCATGAAGCTTCAACACGATGCCGCAATTCATCGATCGAAGTTACTGGTGAGTGGTGGAGGGCCAGTAGCTTTTCAATGATTAAACAGTCATTTTCATTGGTGCGAGATCAGGTGAACGCACTGGCCAGAGCAACAATCGAACACATTCTGTATCAAAGAAGGTCCGGACAATACAAACAACTTGCGGTCGTGTATTATCTTGCTTAAATTTTGCGCTAAGGAGGACTCGAATACAGGGCTGAGGGGCGGGCCTTAACTCATCAGAAATTTAATGGCCGCTGTTCAGAATGCCAGGAATACGAACATGAAGTAATCGAGACGTGTATCCAATGGGAACCCATACCATCATTGCAAATAATGGACAGTATGATGATGTCGAATACCAGCTGGCAATGTGCATTATTCATAATGCCGTTAAATACGGATAAGGCAATCTTGATGCTGTAAACAGGATTGTGATTTGTCTGAAAAGTGACTTCACGCCATTACTGCGTCCAGGTTCATCGTTGATCACACATTTATGGAGCCCATATCAGTGATGCAGTTTTGAGGGTAATCAGAATTTTGGTAGCCGCATACTGAGTCACCACCTGGATTGATGGTATGTGGTAGCATTGGATACACGTCCCGGTCACCTCTTGTTTTCATTCCCGCCACTCTGAATACCAGCCATTAACAGGGAAGAGGTGCCGCTCACCGCTCTAGGAGCAGTGTCGAGCGATTCCACCTATGCTAGGCCCCTCTTCCGGAGTTTATTTAAACTCTAAAACAAAAAAATAATGTACACGAATTCAGGTATTTATATCATTTTTTGTACCAGAATTCTAGTTTTATATATTGAAATTCAAAAAATTGGGCTGAAATCTCAATTTCACGTGACTACTGAATATAAAGTTGAAATTTTTCATAATGAGAGGATAGGACCTTTCTGCAATAAAGTATATTTTCTCTCCGCATGAAAACTTCTTGCTAAAATGTCATGTATTTTTTAAGTAATTCACAATCACCTCTGCGTGAAAGAGATATGTTTCTCATACTAGTTTTGAAATTTAAAAAAAAAAAAAAAAAAAAAAAAAAAGTGTGATTTTTTTTTCTGTAGAATTCAATTATTTTTGTAAATGTAGAACTCCAGAAAGAATAAAATTTACAATATATATATATATATATATATAATTATAAAAGTTTATCATTATTAAAGTATTTGTAAATTTCCATAACTTATTAAGTGAATAAGATTGCGGAAAATAAAGATTATGCCAGATGTAAAATTAAGGAATAATTTTTATTCCTGTATAACAAGATATTGTATATTGTGCAGATTCTTGATTTCATTTCAACTCTTTAACGCATCCAATTTGAAGATGCTGTTATTCAGAAATTTTGTAATTTCACTGCTTTTTCCATTTTTCGTTGTCGATAAAAGATCGACTCAAAGATGCTATTCGATTCAAAATTCCTGAGTCTCTCTCTTCCGTTTGGGGAAATGGCCATTCCCCAAAGGTTCGTGTGACCCAAATCGCTTATAACTCAACACGTAATTAAATTATCGTAAAATGGAAAACAGTTTGATCAGAAACCTCTTTACTATTTTTACCTGCAAATATCAGGCTTCTAAATTTAAAAATGAGAGCAGTTCTCAAGTAAAGTTTTGCATTGTCTAGCAGGGAGAAACATTTCATTTGTGAACAGCCTTAAGTACACTACTGGCCATTAAAATTGCTACACCAAGAAGGAATGATAATAACGGAATGAAATTTATTGGACACATACAGTACAGTAGGAAGAACAATTGATTAAAATTTCAGGATATTTGGAGTAATATGTACTGAGAAAACAGTAAATAAAGCAGCGACCTCTGTCAGCAATAACAGCACATATCTGCCCAGGCATTGAATCGAACAGCGATTGGCTGGCATGTACGGGTAGAGCACTTCATGAAGCTTCAACACGATGCCGCAATTCATCGATCGAAGTTACTGGTGAGTGGTGGAGGGCCAGTAGCTTTTCAATGATTAAACAGTCATTTTCATTGGTGCGAGATCAGGTGAACGCACTGGCCAGAGCAACAATCGAACACATTCTGTATCAAAGAAGGTCCGGACAATACAAACAACTTGCGGTCGTGTATTATCTTGCTTAAATTTTGCGCTAAGGAGGACTCGAATACAGGGCTGAGGGGCGGGCCTTAACTCATCAGAAATTTAATGGCCGCTGTTCAGAATGCCAGGAATACGAACATGAAGTAATCGAGACGTGTATCCAATGGGAACCCATACCATCATTGCAAATAATGGACAGTATGATGATGTCGAATCCCAGCTGGCAATGTGCATTATTCATAATGCCGTTAAATACGGATAAGGCAATCTTGATGCTGTAAACAGGATTGTGATTTGTCTGAAAAGTGACTTCACGCCATTACTGCGTCCAGGTTCATCGTTGATCACACATTTATGGAGCCCATATCAGTGATGCAGTTTTGAGGGTAATCAGAATTTTGGTAGCCGCATACTGAGTCACCACCTGGATTGATGGTATGTGGTAGCATTGGATACACGTCCCGGTCACCTCTTGTTTTCATTCCCGCCACTCTGAATACCAGCCATTAACAGGGAAGAGGTGCCGCTCACCGCTCTAGGAGCAGTGTCGAGCGATTCCACCTATGCTAGGCCCCTCTTCCGGAGTTTATTTAAACTCTAAAACAAAAAAATAATGTGCACGAATTCAGGTATTTATATCATTTTTTGTACCAGAATTCTAGTTTTATATATTGAAATTCAAAAAATTGGGCTGAAATCTCAATTTCACGTGACTACTGAATATAAAGTTGAAATTTTTCATAATGAGAGGATAGGACCTTTCTGCAATAAAGTATATTTTCTCTCCGCATGAAAACTTCTTGCTAAAATGTCATGTATTTTTTAAGTAATTCACAATCACCTCTGCGTGAAAGAGATATGTTCTCATACTAGTTTTGAAATTAAAAAAAAAAAAAAAAAAAAAAAAAAAAGTGTGATTTTTTTTCTGTAGAATTCAATTATTTTTGTAAATGTAAAACTCCAGAAAGAATAAAATTTACAATATATATATATATATATATATAATTATAAAATTTTATCAGTATTAAAGTATTTGTAAATTTCCATAACTTATTAAGTGAATAAGATTGCGGAAAATAAAGATTATGCCAGATGTAAAATTAAGGAATAATTTTTATTCCTGTATAACAAGATATTGTATATTGTGCAGATTCTTGATTTCATTTCAACTCTTTAACGCATCCAATTTGAAGATGCTGTTATTCAGAAATTTTGTAATTTCACTGCTTTTTCCATTTTTCGTTGTCGATAAAAGATCGACTCAAAGATGCTATTCGATTCAAAATTCCTGAGTCTCTCTCTTCCGTTTGGGGAAATGGCCATTCCCCAAAGGTTCGTGTGACCCAAATCGCTTATAACTCAACACGTAATTAAATTATCGTAAAATGGAAAACAGTTTGATCAGAAACCTCTTTACTATTTTTACCTGCAAATATCAGGCTTCTAAATTTAAAAATGAGAGCAGTTCTCAAGTAAAGTTTTGCATTGTCTTGCAGGGAGAAACATTTCATTTGTGAACAGCCTTAAGTACACTACTGGCCATTAAAATTGCTACACCAAGAAGGAATGATAATAACGGAATGAAATTTATTGGACACATACAGTACAGTAGGAAGAACAATTGATTAAAATTTCAGGATATTTGGAGTAATATGTACTGAGAAAACAGTAAATAAAGCAGCGACCTCTGTCAGCAATAACAGCACATATCTGCCCAGGCATTGAATCGAACAGCGATTGGCTGGCATGTACGGGTAGAGCACTTCATGAAGCTTCAACACGATGCCGCAATTCATCGATCGAAGTTACTGGTGAGTGGTGGAGGGCCAGTAGCTTTTCAATGATTAAACAGTCATTTTCATTGGTGCGAGATCAGGTGAACGCACTGGCCAGAGCAACAATCGAACACATTCTGTATCAAAGAAGGTCCGGACAATACAAACAACTTGCGGTCGTGTATTATCTTGCTTAAATTTTGCGCTAAGGAGGACTCGAATACAGGGCTGAGGGGCGGGCCTTAACTCATCAGAAATTTAATGGCCGCTGTTCAGAATGCCAGGAATACGAACATGAAGTAATCGAGACGTGTATCCAATGGGAACCCATACCATCATTGCAAATAATGGACAGTATGATGATGTCGAATCCCAGCTGGCAATGTGCATTATTCATAATGCCGTTAAATACGGATAAGGCAATCTTGATGCTGTAAACAGGATTGTGATTTGTCTGAAAAGTGACTTCACGCCATTACTGCGTCCAGGTTCATCGTTGATCACACATTTATGGAGCCCATATCAGTGATGCAGTTTTGAGGGTAATCAGAATTTTGGTAGCCGCATACTGAGTCACCACCTGGATTGATGGTATGTGGTAGCATTGGATACACGTCCCGGTCACCTCTTGTTTTCATTCCCGCCACTCTGAATACCAGCCATTAACAGGGAAGAGGTGCCGCTCACCGCTCTAGGAGCAGTGTCGAGCGATTCCACCTATGCTAGGCCCCTCTTCCGGAGTTTATTTAAACTCTAAAACAAAAAAATAATGTACACGAATTCAGGTATTTATATCATTTTTTGTACCAGAATTCTAGTTTTATATATTGAAATTCAAAAAATTGGGCTGAAATCTCAATTTCACGTGACTACTGAATATAAAGTTGAAATTTTTCATAATGAGAGGATAGGACCTTTCTGCAATAAAGTATATTTTCTCTCCGCATGAAAACTTCTTGATAAAATGTCATGTATTTTTTAAGTAATTCACAATCACCTCTGCGTGAAAGAGATATGTTTCTCATACTAGTTTTGAAATTAAAAAAAAAAAAAAAAAAAAAAAAAAAGTGTGATTTTTTTTCTGTAGAATTCAATTATTTTTGTAAATGTAAAACTCCAGAAAGAATAAAATTTACAATATATATATATATATATATAATTATAAAAGTTTATCAGTATTAAAGTATTTGTAAATTTCCATAACTTATTAAGTGAATAAGATTGCGGAAAATAAAGATTATGCCAGATGTAAAATTAAGGAATAATTTTTATTCCTGTATAACAAGATATTGTATATTGTGCAGATTCTTGATTTCATTTCAACTCTTTAACGCATCCAATTTGAAGATGCTGTTATTCAGAAATTTTGTAATTTCACTGCTTTTTCCATTTTTCGTTGTCGATAAAAGATCGACTCAAAGATGCAATTCGATTCAAAATTCCCGAGTCTCTCTCTTCCGTTTGGGGAAATGGCCATTCCCCAAAGGTTCGTGTGACCCAAATCGCTTATAACTCAACACGTAATTAAATTATCGTAAAATGGAAAACAGTTTGATCAGAAACCTCTTTACTATTTTTACCTGCAAATATCAGGCTTCTAAATTTAAAAATGAGAGCAGTTCTCAAGTAAAGTTTTGCATTGTCTAGCAGGGAGAAACATTTCATTTGTGAACAGCCTTAAGTACACTACTGGTCATTAAAATTGCTACACCAAGAAGGAATGATAATAACGGAATGAAATTTATTGGACACATACAGTACAGTAGGAAGAACAATTGATTAAAATTTCAGGATATTTGGAGTAATATGTACTGAGAAAACAGTAAATAAAGCAGCGACCTCTGTCAGCAATAACAGCACATATCTGCCCAGGCATTGAATCGAACAGCGATTGGCTGGCATGTACGGGTAGAGCACTTCATGAAGCTTCAACACGATGCCGCAATTCATCGATCGAAGTTACTGGTGAGTGGTGGAGGGCCAGTAGCTTTTCAATGATTAAACAGTCATTTTCATTGGTGCGAGATCAGGTGAACGCACTGGCCAGAGCAACAATCGAACACATTCTGTATCAAAGAAGGTCCGGACAATACAAACAACTTGCGGTCGTGTATTATCTTGCTTAAATTTTGCGCTAAGGAGGACTCGAATACAGGGCTGAGGGGCGGGCCTTAACTCATCAGAAATTTAATGGCCGCTGTTCAGAATGCCAGGAATACGAACATGAAGTAATCGAGACGTGTATCCAATGGGAACCCATACCATCATTGCAAATAATGGACAGTATGATGATGTCGAATCCCAGCTGGCAATGTGCATTATTCATAATGCCGTTAAATACGGATAAGGCAATCTTGATGCTGTAAACAGGATTGTGATTTGTCTGAAAAGTGACTTCACGCCATTACTGCGTCCAGGTTCATCGTTGATCACACATTTATGGAGCCCATATCAGTGATGCAGTTTTGAGGGTAATCAGAATTTTGGTAGCCGCATACTGAGTCACCACCTGGATTGATGGTATGTGGTAGCATTGGATACACGTCCCGGTCACCTCTTGTTTTCATTCCCGCCACTCTGAATACCAGCCATTAACAGGGAAGAGGTGCCGCTCACCGCTCTAGGAGCAGTGTCGAGCGATTCCACCTATGCTAGGCCCCTCTTCCGGAGTTTATTTAAACTCTAAAACAAAAAAATAATTACAAAGGCCACTAGAGACAGGTCTCCCACGCGACAAAGAGCGGCATGCTCTATGCTGGTAGATAAAGTGACAAGTGGCTTAAAGATATTTGGTAGCAAGGTATTGTTGAGAGTTTATGAGAAAAAATTGGTGCTGGGAAAGTCTTTACGAAACTCTTCTTGTTGTTAATTTAAGCAGGAAAACTAAGTGTTATATGTGCCGGGCTGTGCCCCACGCGACAAGTGGCACCATAATAACTATTAAGCTGGGGTCGATTAACTGGGAGGTTCTTTTATGTTGATTTTGTGAAACAAGACAATAGGCTGCAGTTGTTGATGGCGATATTTTATGTTGTGTTAAAATGTCACATAGCACAAGATTGATGAAAAGATGATTTTGTGAAGGTTCTATGACATATAGAGCAAGCAGATGTCAGATTAATCTGTGAGATTAGTCATATTCATAAGAAATTCAAATATACTATTTAGTTTAGAAAGCAGGCTTTTTCTATTGAGGGTATTAAACAGCCAGTCGGCTGGCCTGGGAGTGGTATTTCTTAAGTGGAAGGCAGAAGTTAAACTACAGTAGTAATAATAGTGATTAGGAGTTCCCTCCTCCCCGCAAGGCACAGAGGAGAGCGTCGGCAATGAAATCTGTATAAATAGGATGGAAATAGGCCATGACATGTCAGAAAAGCTGTCACGGGGGGGGGGAGGACACCAAGAATTTAAGTTTACGAGTGGAATGAGATTAAAGGTGTATCTTCCCTTTGGAGAAGTATCCCACAGTTCCTGCCAATCTCTAAGTAATTGTTGTTTTAATACGTGTTTAACGTATGGGGGAGGGGCAGGGTGTGAAAAATCTATTGAATTGTTTTCGGTGGCTGCCTTGGCCAGTGAATCAGCAAGTTCATTGCCGAGAACTCCCCTGTGGGCAGAAACATGTGCCAGGGAGAGATGTTTAGCCAGATTAATAAGTTTTGATTTAATTGAGATAACCTGTGGATGTTTACTCCTGTGGCCAGCAATGGCTAGCAGACCTGACAGACTATCACTGAAAATATTATGGGAGGGATAGATATTAATATTAGCCACAACCCAGTGTGTGACCATTTGGATCGCCAATAATTTCGCTTGGAAAACAGAGTTACAGTTGGCCAGTCTGCCCGCCCACTGATGGACAACCGAACCATCGGTCATCACACAAAAGGCCGCAGCCACGTGGTCCGTTTTGGAGCCATCAGTGTAGATAGCCACAGGAGCAGAAGGAGAAAAGCTATTTTTGTTACAATTTACTATTTGTGAAGCAACATCTTTACCGGGATGAATATTCCAACTATTGACTGTGGATTGTATTTCTGTGTTTGAAAAAGGGTATTTGCCAAAGAAATATTTTTTAATTGAAGAATGTTAGTTTTTAAGTATGTCTGTTGAAGCTAAAGATGGACGTGGGGAATGCCCGTAACAGCATTGAGGGCGTCAGTGGAGATTGTTCTATATCCTCTTGATAATTGGAGGAGGAAGGTCCTCTCGATTGAGTTTAAGTTTGTCTGAGCAGCAACCGACAGGTGGCCCCCCCAAATTCCAGCCCCGTAAGTTAATATTTTTTCTACTATTGTTGAGTACCATATTTTAAGAAAGAAGGTGGAGATTCCCCACCTCCTTCTAACCATTTTAGCTGCATTGTGATAGTGTGTGAGAGTTTTCAATTTAAGTTCTTTAATGTGGGCTAGCCATTTGAGACCCCAGTCGATCGTGATGCCAAGGACCTAGATATGAGGAACATGTCTGACACTGACGCCGTCAATTCTCATCACAGGCATTCTTTTCAATTGTCTTGGGTGAGAGAATGTTAAGGCCTGTCTTTTACCTGGAGAGAGGGATAGATCTAGTTGTTTTAGAAGATTATTGAAAAGAGAGAGAGCCGCCTGGGCCTGAACCTCCAGATCTTTTCTAATTCTGCACGAGAGGAGCAACGAGAAATCATCTGCGTATGCGTAAGTTTTGAAACCCCAGAGTTCATGCGCAGCAGAATCTTGTTTGCTATATAAGGTTCCAAAGAATTGGTCCTAGGCATCAGCCCTTTTGATTGAGATCTTTCTGAGTAGCCGTTACCCCAATTAATTAGAATTTTTCTATTGGAAAGGTAGGAAGCGATGATTCCCGCTATATTGCCCGGGCAGTTGAGATCGCGTAAAGTATTGAGAATGTGGGGCCATTCTATGTTATCGAAAGCACCTTTAATATCGAGGGAGATGAGAGGAGTGTATTCCTTAGCACTTGCGTTGAGGGCGCAGGAACTCCGGATTTGTTCCAAAAGCATTTCGCACGATCTGCCCTCTCTGAATCCAAATTGGCGTGTATGCAGTAAATTATTGGTTTCTAAAAAGTAATTTAATCTAGTAACGATGAGTTTTTCAAGTAGTTTTCCTAGAGTGGGCAAAAGACAGATTGGTCTATATGAAGTTGGTTTAGAGGGGAGCTTCCCTTGCTACAGAAAGTACACCACCTCACCTTTACGTAGAATTATACATTTCTGACGAGTTAAGGCCCATCCCTCTGCTCTATGTTCAAGGCCTCCGAAGCGCAACATTTAAGCAGGACAATGCACGACCGCCAGTTGTCCATATTGTCTGGATCTTCATTGATGCCGAATGTGATCGACTGTTGCTCTGGCCAGCGCGTTCTCCTGATCTCGCACCAATGAAAATGACTGTTTAATCGTTGAAAAGCGACTGGCCCCCCCCACCACTCACCAGTAACTTCGATCGATGAATTGTGGCATCGTGTAAAAACTTCATGAAGTGCTCTACCCGTACATGTCATCCAATCGATGTTCGATTCAATGCCTAGGCAGATATGTGCTGTTATTGCTCACAGAGGTCGCTGCTTTATGTACTGTTTTCTCAGTACATATTACTCCAAATTTCCTGAAATTTTAATCAATTGTTCTTCCTACTATAGTGTATGTGTCCAACAAATTTTATTCCGTTATTATCATTCCTTCTTGGTGTAACAATTTTAATGGCCAGTAGTGTAGAAGAATCTATATGCAGTCCTGTATATGAAACAGTGATGCTACGATTTCAAATGGGAAACATAATATACATCAATGAAACATAAATGAGTTGGACATTGTTAAAAGGTATTTCATGCAATTACTGCCCATAGACAACAGCGTATGTGAATTCTTTTGTGTTACTTTAAAAAAATATTACTTGCACCATTTTCTGTTGAAAAAAAGTAGTATCTTCAACAACTTATATAAATTTCATTGCTTTTGAAGGACCATAATATCATTAAAATGATCTTAAAACAATTACCCAGTTTTGTAAATGAAGTATATATGCTACATGTATACCAATTTCAACTAATTGGTGTCTAAGCCCTCCCGCCCCCCCCCCCAAAAAAAAAAAGCTGTGAGGGTGGAAAAACAAGAAAACCAAAGTTATAAATGCTTTTCAACTATGTTGAACAAGCATTAAAAATGAGTGAAGATGAAAAAAAAATTATTAAAAGTAAAAATATATTAAAAAAAAAAAAAAAAAACTACATTATACTCATTTATTATTTATTTTTAAAATCACTCTTAATTTTTCATAGGCTCTAATTATGAAAAATTCACAACCTTGATTTACATTTTATTTCTTTGTACTTTTATCTGTTCAAAATACTTCACTGCTGCAATTTCAGAATTATTTTGCAGGTTTCAGTGATTGTGGCTTGGCACTTATTAAAGCTAAATGAAAATTATTTTTAAAAAGTTTATTTATTTGTAATTCAGTTCAAAAACTATTAAAATATTGTACTGTCATCAGAAACACATCTGTGTTAATTCTAGCATATCAGGAAGAGGTTTAGAAATTTATATAAAAATGAACACGTTGAATCAATTTTGCGAGGAAAGTTTATCAAAACTCAAAACCCGAAACATGTTAAATTAAACTTTGAGAGGTTTCATAAAAAAAGAGCACATCTCAAATCACTTTTGAGAAGAACAGTGGCGAATCCTAGCCAAAATCTAGGCATGCTCTTTCCCACCTGTAATTTCTTGTAATTTTTCCTGTAAAGTAATCTAGGATACTTTTTTTATTAAATAAAACGTAAATTCTTAAGAAATTTTCAGTGGGAAAGAGTATGCCCAATTAAAGGCACGATTCTCTGCTGGAGAAGAAGGGTGTCTCAAAAATGACCATATGTAAAATCATTATTAAGAAATGGGGTATCTCAAAAATGAGCACATGTTGAATCAATTTTAAGTAGAGTGACGTCTCAAAAATGAGCAAATATGAATCTCTTTTCAGTAGATTGGTGTTTCAAAAATGAGCTCATGTAGAATCATTTTTAGGTAGAGTGGTGCCTTAAAAACAAGCACGTGTCAACTCACTTTTGAGAAGAAGGGTGTCTCAAAAATAAGCACATATCGAATCATTTTTAAGTAGAATGGTGTCTCAAAAATAAGTACATGCTGTATCGTTTTTGAGAAGAGGGTGTATTTCAAAAATAAGAACATCAATTTTTCAAATATAAGCCATTTTGATTCGGGGCTATTCTGAGTAAGTGATGTGCTTGAAAACAAGCAATTTTGTCTCAATAATAAGAACTCAGATTTAACACTGTACTATACAACGTTTTCTTGGTGGACAGGAAGACATTTATAACATGTTCCATTGAAATATTCTTAGAACGTACCTACTAGACTGTTTTTGAACATTCAGAGAACGTTCCAGTGTTGCTTGGGTATGTAATATACACTTTTTAATTTATATAAATACTTCTTTTAACTTATGTGTGTAAAAGTGTTTTATCTCTCCTAATGTTTAACTACGCGCTTTTAGCATTTCATTTTAAAGAAATATTTCTGTCGCATCTAAGTGTGCGGTAAATCTACTGATGAAAGTAAAGAATAATACAATAAGTAACAAATACACAAAAATATGGAACAAAGAAATATAAACTTTAATGCCAAAAATACACAAGGTAAAGGTGTTATGGAAATTGAATAGAAAGTATAAATAAGCTCTGGAATGTGGTAGTGGATACATATATATTTTCATGGAAAAAAGTAATATATAAGAGAAATTGCACCAAACAGCAAAATGGTCAAAAAAAGAACATTGGGTCTCTGCAGAGAAGGCGACTTTTTGAAACGAGTTAACAAGGCAGCCTGAAAAGAAAAGCAATTATTATTTACATTATTAACAAAAAATAGAAAATGGTCTAAAGTTTTGAAAATATTTCTATTCATTAAAAAAATAAAAACAAAACAAAAACGTGATATTCAAATGACTAAACACAAGTTTATTCATTTGAGCAACAACACATATATAAAGTTCCAGAAACCGGAAAGAGTCTTCCTGTTGCATGTCTTATGAAATTTTTGCAAGAACGTTCATAATCTAAACAATTCAATATAATTAACCTTTATTTTGCGAAAATAAATGAAAAGTAAAAGAATTAACATTGTTTCTTTCTATTGTTTTGTCAGAGATTTACTGTATCAAAGTAACATAAAATAGGAATTGTAACATAAAATAGGAAATGTTTTAAAAAGATTAAATTAATTAGAATCCAAAAACTCAGTACAGAAAAAATGATAAAATTTATGCAATTTATTACATATGATACAAGAGAAAGTAATTAATTTCACTTTTTCTTTTTAAAATATTTTCTTTGTATTGTTATTGCTAAAGGTGCTGTTTTTGTAATTTATGTTACAGTGACTTAGGGTACAGTGATATTCAAAGTAAGTTTTCTGGTTTTTTGTTGTATTAGATTAATACTAAAGAGTAGACAAGACGAAAATATATTTTGAATGAAAAAAGTTAAAGGGAAGAGAAACAATCTAGATAAAAGTTTATTACTTTTAAATAACAAAGTCTTTTTTTTTTTTTTTTTTTTGATTTTTTAAAAGAAATGATGGTATATACACTGCTCGACATTGAAAATGCAACACCAAGAAGGAATTATAATAACGGAATGAAATTTATTGGACACATACATTATAGTAGGAAGAACAATTGATTAAAATTTCAGGAAATTTGGAGTAATATGTACTGAGAAAACAGTACATAAAGCAGCGACACCTGTGAGCAAAAACAGCACATATCAGCCTAGGCATTGAGTCGAACAGCAATTGGATGACATGTACGGGTAGAGCACTTCATGAAGCTTCAACACGATGCCACAATTCATCGATCGAAGTTACTGGTGAGTGGTGGGGTCCAGTCGCTTTTCAATGATTAAACAGTCAATTTCATTGGTGCGAGATCAGGAGAACGCGCTGGCCAGAGCAACAGTCGAACACATTCTGTATCAAAGAAGGTTCGGACAATACAAACAACTTGCGGTCGTGCATTATCTTGTTTAAATTTTGCGCTACGGAGGCCTCGAATACAGGGCAGAGGGGCGGGCCTTAACTCCTCAGAAATTTAATAGCCGCTGTTCAGAGTGCCAGGAATACGAACATGAAGTAATCGAGACGTGTATCCAATGGGAACCCATAACATCATTGCAAATGATGGACAGTATGATGATGTCGAATCCCAGCTGGCAATGTGCATTATTCACAATGCCGTTAAACACGGATAAGGCAATCTTGATGCTGTAAACAGGATTGTGATTTGTCTGAAAAGTGACTTCACGCCATTCCTGCGTCCAGGTTCATCGTTGATCACACATTAATGGCGCCCATATCTGTGATGCAGTTTTGAGGGTAATCAGAATTTTGGTAGCCGCATACTGAGTCACCACCTGGATTGATGGTTTGTTGTACCATTGCATACATGTCCCGGTCACCTCTTGTTTTCATTCCCGCCACTCTGAATAACAGCCATTACATTTCTGACGAGTTAAGGCCCATAGCTCTGCCCTATGTACAAGGCCTCCGAAGCGCAACATTTAAGCAGTACAATGCACGACCGCAAGTTGTCCATATTGTCTGGACCTTCATTGATGCCGAATGTGTTCGACTGTTGCTCTGGCCAGCGCGTTCTCCTGATCTCGCACCAACGAAAATGACTGTTTAATCGTTGAAAAGCGACTGGCCCCCCCACCACTCACCAGTAACTTTGATCGATGAATTGTGGCATCGTGTTAAAACTTCATGAAGTGCTCTACCCGTGCATGTCATCCAATCGCTGTTCGATTCAATGCCTAGGCAGATATGTGCTGTTATTGTTCACAGAGGTCGCTGCTTTATGTACTGTTTTCTCAGTAGATATTACTCCAAATTTCCTGAAATTTTAATCAATTGTTCTTCCTACTATAATGTATGTGTCCAACAAATTTCATTCCGTTATTATGATTCCTTCTTGGTGTTGCATTTTCAATATCGAGCAGTGTATATATTGATTGATTTAAAAGACACTTTAAAAGAGAGAAAGTTAGAGCGAGGTTTTGTTATATTTACACGTTTTGAGGTCTCCTGAATACGAAAATCATGTTTTTAGCGGTTGGTCTGTGTGTATGTCTGTGTGTGTGTGTCTGTCTGTTATCAGCATATCTCAAGAACAAATAGTAGCAGACATTCCAAACTTGGTATTCTAAATGTGTATCACATAGGGATGATACAGTTAGCTTTTTGTTAAGATCAAATAAATGGTTCGTGTACAGGGAAAATCAAGAGAATTCTAATACATTACGTCTACGGGGGAAATTGCAGTTAAGTAGAGCTTAACGTCTATAGACTGCACTAAACCAAATGAAACGAATATATATTTTTTGTAATAGAGATAGTCAACTGGGAAAAAGAAATTGTGTATGTTGGAGCCTCGCCTCCCCCCTCGAGTTGAGTAAATTATCATGATGGGTATATTTCAAAAGAGCTCGCCAATACTTTTAAAACGAATGGTTGAACCATCGATCTGCGATAATTTAAAACGAAGTTATCGATTTTTTTTTTTTTTTTTACTTTTAACGAAAAAAAAAATTTTTTTTTTTTTAATTGAGAATAAAATGTACTTTTTTTGGATATTTAGTGTTATACTACTTCTCTAATATGGAAATCGTCTGCATTATCATAAAAGATAATTTTTTTAAATAATAATTTTAATAAATTATTTTTTAAAAACAGAGTTATTTTTTAATAACCGAATTAAATTCTATATAAATGTAGGTGCATTAATGAAACGTGGGGTTGAGGGGGTTCGGTAGCCCCACTGACACATAACTAATTATCATATAAAACTCTCCGGAAGCCTAATTTGAATTGTTTAAGATAGGTTTACATAACATCGTTATCTTAATCTCCTCTTAATCTCCAACCTGTATTTATAGTATTAAATTTTAGGGTAAGAGAAAGTCGTGTGAGTGACACACCAGATTATTTACTGTCTCTTACCCATATGGTAGGGAAAGTATTTTTTTGAGTCAAATTTTTGAACTCGAGTTTTTGTTATAATTACATGTTCTGAGGTCCCCTGAATTCGAAAATCATGTTTTTAGCAAATGGTCTGTGTGTATATCTGTGTGTCTGTTATCAGCATATCTCAAAAACAAATTAAAGCAGAAAGTTCAAACTTGGTATTCTAAATGTGTATGACATAAGGATGCTACACTAAACTTTTCGTTAAGATCAAGCAAATGGTTCGTGTACAGAGACACTCAAAAGTATTCAAATACATTACGTCTATGGCGGAAATTGCAGGTAAGTAGAGTTTAACATGTATAGACTGCACTAAACCAAATGAAACGAATATATATTTTTTGTAATAGATATAGTCAACAGGGAAAAAAAAATTGTGTATGTAGGAGCCTCGCCTTCCCCCTGGGGGGGGGGGAGTCCCCTCTCGAGGGGAGTAAGTTTTCATGATGGGTATCTTTCAAAAGAGCTCGCCAATACCTTTAAAACGAATGGTTGAACCATCGATCTGCGATAATTTAAAACAAAGTTATCGATTTTTTTTTACTTTTAACGAAAAAAAACTTGAAATATATGAAAAAAAAATCGTTTTTTTTTTTTTTTAATATATTGAGAATAAAATGGACTTTTTTTTGGATATTTAGTGTTATACTACTTCTCTTATATAGAAATCATCTGCATTATCATAAAAGATAATATTTTTAAATAATAATTTTAAAACATTTTTTTTTTTAACAGAATTATTTTTTAATAGCCGAATTAAATTCTATATAACTGTAGGTGCATTAATGAAACGGGGGGTTGAGGGGTGCGGAAGCCCCTCTCACACAGAACTAATTATCATATAAAACTCTTCAGAAGCCTAATATGAATTGTTTAACATAGGTTTACATAACAGTACTCGTTATCTTACCTATTAATCTGCAACCTGTATTTATAGTATTACATTTCAGGGTAAGAGAAAGTCGTGTGAGTGACACACCAGATTATTTTGCTGAATAATGTGTAAAATACTTTATAACTGTTATTGTCATGAAAAAGTCGCACAAATTATCGTTTAAAAGCTAGATTGACATTCTTAATTAATATAAAAATGAAATATTACATTTAATAACGAGAGAAGGTCGGAGGGGGAGTCCATATAGAAAATTAAATTATATTAAAAAGCTAAAAAAGGAAATGCTCAACAGTGTTTAAAAATATTCTCGAAATGATTTCCCACTCATACGTTTTATTTTTCGATTTAATAAAGTCTCGATATTTTATGAATATGTCCTAATTATTTCCACACATGCCACAAATTCATAATTGTTTCAATGTCACATAAGCTGCCATTAAATCATCCAAACCGGAAGTAAGAAATTTATTTATTGCTTCTTTCATTGGGGAAGACAAAAGCAAAGTTTCAGCACGATTATCATTTCTTTATTCTCATTAAAATGAATAATGTATTTCTCCTTGAGTAATTCACAAATAACGCATATGCGATCCATTTAAGGAGGTTTATTGTTTAGTTTGTAGAAAAGAATATTTAATTTATGTATTCGTCCTTTGTAATCAATGTTTATTTAGATGAAATAAATGAAATTTAGATTTCGGTAACCTATGTAACTTATGTATTTTTTTATTAACACTTTCCAACAAGGGTGAAAAGTATTAATGACTGCGGTTTGTCTCTCTGTCTGCTCTCTAACTCCCGTAAATATTCTTGGAATTTCTTGAAACTGATATATGTTATTCAAGTTCACTATCGAATGTTCCCTATTGAAAATAGAGTACATACCTCTACAGGTTTGTGTACAGGGGCACCTGAAAGTATTGCAAAGCATTGTCTTCTATGAGAGGTATTTTTATAAACCATACTTTAAAACATTTACTTCACACAAATTTTAATGAAATTAAATTATTCTGTTCAAGTTCAGTATCGGATATTTTCTGTTGAAAATGGAGTAAATACCCCCACAGGTTTGTGCACAAGGATACTCGAAAGTATTCGAAAGCGTTGCGTTTTATGAGAGTTATTTCTATAAACAATATTTTAATAACTTTACTTTGCACAAATCTTAATTGAATTGAAATATGTTATTCATGTGCACGAAGAATGTTTTCTATAGAATATTGTATGATTAGCAATAAGATTTACGGAACAACAAAAAAATTTTCGGTTACATTAAAGGTTCAGTTACATTAAGCAATCGAAAACTGCTGGAATTGCATTTTCTTTTACATTAAGCGTTTTTGAAAATTTCTAACAATTTTTAAATGTTAATATGACTTGAATTAATTTATCTGTCGGTCCAACTGTCTGCCTATCTATCTATCCGTCTGTCAGTCTCCAACGTCCGTAAACATTTTCAGATTAAAAAAAAAAAAAAAAAAAAAAAATGATATATAAGTTATTCAAATTCATTATGGAACGTTTCCTATTTAAAATGGCATTAATATGTCCGGAACAACTGTTTTGTGTACAGGGACCCCCCCCCCTAAAAAAATAGTAATAACAATAATAATTATAATTATAATTATATATATATATATCAATGCGTTGCATTTTAGGATGAACACTTTTATAAATCCCATTTAGAGAACTTTCTACTGCAAAAATTATAAAGAAATTGAAATTTATTGTTAATATGCTAAAGTAACATTTTGTATAGAACAGAATATATTTAGAGTTCAGATTTACAGGATTACACTAAAATCTTTAGATACATTATGGGCTGCATTTCCGTTTGCGTTAAGCATTTTTAACACTTCCCTACAATGTTTAAGAGTAATTATGAATTCAATTATTCTGTTTGCCTTTCTTTCTGTTCTTCTGTCTGCCTGTTGTGGGATAACGTAGGCAAAAAACATTGAAGGTCATACGATACATCGATTATGTATAGTTAGAAAGTGTTACTAATGAATGCGTACTGCATGATTTCGTAATTAAAATAATATAGATAGTATACTTATTCAAAAATTACACGTGTTATTGCCATTTTCCCCGATTTATTTATTTACTGATAGTAGATATATGCAGTTTAATAGAAGTTATTCACAATAAAAATATTAAGAATGATATAGTTTTGAGAAAAAAGAAATGCAGTGTGTTTAGTTTTAAATGGTGCTATTTAAAACTAAAATACGGCTTTATTAAGTCATAATTCGCTGCTAGATATTTAGCTGTATAAATATTTGTCGTCAAGTAACTTAATGGACGAAAATTTACGAAAACTTACATGTATGTATGTATATATATATATATATATATATATATATATATATGTGTATATATATATATTAATAAGTTTGTAATATTATAATGCACTCGTTATTTGTAGATGTATTGCAGATTTAAATTACCAAACTGGTTTTAATAAAAAAAATATATTGTTGGTCCAATATAAATCCACTAGTATAAGGCATTATTTTATATAAAGTTTTTCTCAAAAAAAAAAAAAAAGAAAAAAAAATCTAATGTATTGATTGGATATTGTTTTGTAAATTTGAATTAGTAAATTCATTTTAATAAACAAGCTATTGTTGAAGTCATCGGACGTTTGACGTTATTATATAAAAGATCTTGCTTAAAAACATATCATATACCTATAATTTCATTTTAAGGTTAATAGAATATTTAGATGATTTCTTTGTAGTTTGAAAGCAAAATGATACTTTTAGAGTACACAATTATATTGGAACTCGAACATAAAAATAATAAACAACCTTTTGTGACTCAATATTATGTATAAACATGTTTTTGAAGATTTAGTTTTATCCAGGAAAATATTAAATAACTTTAAAGAAAAGATTACCGAAAAACACTTGAGAGGAACTGACAAAAACAATACACTTCAAGCAATATTTGTAAAAGTAATTTGTTTAATGTATCTTTACCAGCAAAAGAAGTTTGAGGGGTTTTCTTTTTTCATCGAGGTTTCAGCTTAACAATAAGTAATATTAATTTAAGAGCATAAAAGATTAAATAATTTGAATTTTGTTGCATTATTGTGGTACTTAAAACTTTGACAACCTTAATCTAAGATAAATTTAAGAGCTTTAAAATTACTGTATTGCAATGGTATTTTACGTATAGGCGATCAAAATCGCTCATTTATGTATAAATTAAATTAAAGTGCGAATTAACCATTTAACTTAATCTTTTGGTTTCCTGTACTTTTTACTTTCTCTTACCCATAAGGTAGAGTATTGTTTTTGGCTCAAATTTTCGAACGCGAGATTTTGTTATATTTACACGTTTTGAGATCCCCTGAATACGAAAATCATGTTTTTAGCAAATGGTCTGTGTGTCTGTGTGTGTGTGTGTGTCTGTATGTCTGTGTGTGTGTCTGTCTGTTATCAGCATATCTCAAGAACAAATTATGGCAGAAAGTTCAAACTTGGTATTCTAAATGTGTATCACATAGGAACGCTACAGTAAGCTTTTCGTTAAGATCAAGCAAATGGTTCGTGTACAGGGACAATCAAGAGAATTCTAATACATTACGTCTATGGGGGAAATTGCAGGAGAATAGAGTTTAACGTCTATAGACTGCACTAAACCAAATGAAACAAATATATATTTTTTGTAATAGAGACAGTTAACTGGGAAATTTTTTTTGTGTATGTAGGAGCCTCGCCACCCTCCTGGGGGGGAAGTCCTCCCTCGAGTTGAGTAAATTTTCATGATGGGTATCTTTCAAAAGAGCTCGCCAATACTTTTAAAACGAATGGTTGAACCATCGATCTGCGACAATTTAAAACAAAGTTATCGATTTTTTTTTTACTTTTAACGAAAAAAAAAAAAGAAAACTTTGAAAAAAAAAATCGTACTTTTTTTTTTTTTTTTTTTTTTTTTTTTTTTAATATTGAGAATAAAATGGACTTTTTTTTTTTATATTTGGTGTTATACTACTTCTCTAATATGGAAATCGTCTGCCTTATCATAAAAGATAATTTTTTTAAATAATAATTTTAATAAATTATTTTTTAAAAAGAGAAAAATTTTTTTCATAACCGAATTAAATTCTATATAAATGTAGGTGCATTAATGAAACGGGGAAGGGGCGGTAGCCCCCCCTTACACAGAACTAATTATCATATAAAACTCTTCAGAAGCCTAATATGAATTGTTTAACATAGGTTTACATAACAGTACACGTTATCTTACCTATTAATCTGCAACCTGTATTTATAGTATTAAATTTCAGGGTAAGAGAAAGTCGTGTGAGTGACACACCAGATTATTTATTATCTTTTCTTAAATGAAATTTTTAGTTTTTTATATATTATTTGATTATTTAGTAATATTTTTCTTGAAAGAAGCTCTGCAAACCCGTAGGTAATGTCTGGCATGCTTCTTTTTCTGCAGTGGTCAAGTCTTAACACATTTAAGTAATTTTTATGTACCTTTTAAAATATTACTCTTTTGTAAAGTGAAAATTTTTTACCACTTTTTTTCTTTTTTGAGGAAACATAATGCTTTTTTGAATACCTTTTACCAATTTTATTTTTACTTTGTTGTTATTTTGTTCTTGAAGTTTCCACTTCATATATTTTTTCAATCAAACCAGTATTAAAACATCCGAAATCCTTAACCCAGGCTACATTATATTAATTTGAAGGTGTTAAATATAATTTGACATTACTATCTCTTGTGTTTAACGGTAAAATAGCAGATACTAGGAAAAATAAGGAAAGAAAAAGAAAGAAGGAAAATGTTTTAATTTACGCTGTTTATCATATTTCGCGTTTTGCATTCATAGTCCCCGACCCCCGGCTCCTACATATGTAATATTAGTGTCTTTTTCTCTATTATAGCTATTATTGAGGTGGGATGGGTGTATAAGGGAAGGACAGATGCCACCAAATGGAAGTTTGCTACGATCAGAATTTTCAAAGAACATTTCCATGGTGAACGAACAGGCTTTTGTAGGTTCTGAAACGTGGAGAGAGTTCCACAAGCGCCACCGAATGCGAGTGTAATACGGTCAGAGTTTTTAAGGATCCAAACCAGCTGGTCGTCGAAGGAGGCTAGCAGCTAATAATAAAATTATCTTTCGTTTTCTTAGATTCTCAACTTCGAAATTTACATCTCAATATGACGATTTCAGGAAGTTTATCTGTAGTTCATTAGTATTATCATAAGTATATTTATTTTACACTTTCCCTTTGAAAATCAATGGTTTAAAAAGGCTGCGAAATCAATTATTTACGAAAAACATTCAAAAATATTTCAAAGTGATATGCATGGAATAATCAATTCAATTCGTAATAGTTTGGGAATTTCTTTTTTAGTTTTATGATAAAAAACAAAAATATTCCACAAGTAACCATTGCCTATTTTCATATAAAAAATTTAATTTTTTAGAGATATCCCTTTGTCTGAAGTTTGACATACACTGATGGAAAAAAAAATCCCAACACCAGGAAGGAGCTGTGCTAGATAAACGAAATTTGGTAGGCGTGTTTATACATCTGAAAGATGACGTCGATTCAAATTTCGAGCTACGCGCATAAGTATGGCGCTAGTAGCGAGACTATGAACATGCAAATGAGGTTTGCTTTAAATAAGCGCTGTAAGGTTCGTGATCGTTATTTACAGTTGAGATTTGACGTAGTGGGTTAATGTTAGTCAAGGATGCCTCTAAGAAGACGAAGAAGCCATTATCAACAGCTCACTGAGTTTGAACGAGGTCGTGTAGTAGGGCTACGAGAAGGTGGGTTTTCTTTCCGCGATATTGCAGAAAGACTTGGCAGGAATGTATCCACTGTGCATGAGTGTTTGCAGCAGTGGTCAAGGGAAGGTACTGCCTCAAGAAGACCGGGTTCCGGGCGGCCACGTGGCACTACTGAGAGGGAAGACCGCCGTGTTCGGCGTATAGCTGTGGCTAATCGTACTGCGTCTGCAGCTGAAATTCGAGCTGCAGTTGGCACCCCAGTGACACAACGAACTGTTACAAATCGGTTACTTCAAGGACAGCTCCGAGCCAGACGCCCTGTAGCGTGCATTCCACTGACTCCAAACCACTGCCGTTTGCGACGTGAGTGGTGTCCAACTACAGCTCAGTGGAGATCTGTTGTGTTTTCTGATGAAAGCCGGTTCTGCCTTGGTCGCAGTGATAGCCGTGTGTTGGTTAGAAGGAGGCCAGGTGAACGCCTGCTAGCGACCTGTCTGCGGCCTAGACACACAGGGCCTAGCAATTTCGTATGACAGCAGGAGCACTCTCGTGGTTATCCCACGCACCCTGACTGCAAATTTGTACGTTAGTCTAGTGATACAACCTGTTGTGCTGCCATTCATGAACAGCATTCAAGGGGGTGTTTTCCAACAGGATAACGCTCGCCCTCATACCGCTGTTGTACCCCAACATGCTCTACAGAGTGTCGACATGTTGCCTTGGCCAGCTAGATCACCAGATCTTTCTCCAATCGAGCACGTATGGGACATCATTGGACGACAACTCCAGCGTCATCCACAACCAGCATTAACCGTCCCTGCATTGACCGCCCAAGTGCAACAGGCATGGAACTCCATCCCACAAACTGATATCCGACACCTGTACGACACAATGCATGCACGTTTGCATGCTTGCATTCAAAATTCTGGCGGTTACACCGGTTACTAATGTACCAACATTTCACATTTGAAATGGCTCTTCTCGCCAATGGCTCTACCTGTGATCTTGAAACTTTAATCAATTAAATATATTACCTAGACAAATGTATTGCTGAAATTTCATTACTGTACAATACTTTTTTCTTTGTGTTGGGATTTTTTTTTCCATCAGTGTATTTACATAAATATAAACATATAGTAAACATATTTAGTCAATAATATTTTGTAATAAAACTTAGTATATTTAGTCATGGTGTAACAACAGTTAGTCAATATTATTTTGTATAAAATAACCTAAGCATAGAGAAATTAATATGCAGACAACCGCCACAGTTTTATTCATTATTACCGATAAATAATAGACATTATTCCTGATCGGCATTCTGTAATCAATATTGTACGATCTCTCCACCAAAATTAAACAGATATTGCTTTTAACCTTAGCAACCATTGATGGCGAACCAATCACAAATTCCCAAATATCGATACGTTTCAGAGGTTTAGGAAACTATTTCTAAAATATTAAGGAATACTTTTCAAGGCATAATTTTTGGAAATATAAGTTTCGAAAAAATAGACAAGCTGAATATTTTATAAAATCTTAAATGTATATAATATTATGTATAAAATATTAAATGTATATTTATTTATTTATTTAATACTCATGATAACACCCAGTTATATTCCCAAATCTATCAAGTAACAAAATATTTAAAGATTGAAAATGTTATATTTATCCTAAAATTGTTCCATAATAATAAATATTTTTATTTTCCAAAGGAAAAAACTTGGGATGATGTATGTAACGACTTTAAATAGATTATTTAGATATTGTATGTATTCTGTAACAAAATTGTTTTTTTACAATTGCTTTAGAAACAGTGAGAGTATTAAAAATTTAAATTAATATTAAAATGCCATAAATAATAAATTATTACTTATTAAAATTTATTAAATATTAAACAAATAATTATTAAAGTATAGGGGAAAGTTTCCTGTTATGTGCTTTCTCCGGTTATGGGCACCCCACCACATCTTTTAACAAAAAGCAAATATGGTGGGTTTGAGTACTGTCAAACATGTATTGTGACAGTACGCGGTTTTTGTGCTAACATCGAAGTGAATAGATGCATTTTCTTAGTAAGTGCAAGCATCGAAAAGAAAAATCTGAGAAAAAGCGACACAAAAGTGATTTGTGAATATTTTCAGAATGCGATAAATCGAAGTGAATTCAAAAATGTAAATACAAGGTATATTTATGCAGTATATTCTTCATATTTTGTGATGTAATATCGAATTCAGCCAAAATGTGGACCGAAAATTGCTTTTCTGCCATTATAAAAATGGCTGCCATTCCCGGTTGTGGGCACACTCATTTTCTTCATTTAAAACGTGTGTTTGACTTACAAACTGTTACAAATTGTCAAATATGGGCGTTTATATCAAAAAACATATTGTATTTGTGTTTATATGTATGTTTAGGCTTTTTTAGCAATGTCAGCATCGAAAAAGTCAACCAATCCAAAATAAATGGATTTAAATGCGCTAGTAAAAGCCATTTAGGATTACTTAGTGGACAAGAAATCCATAAAATCAACTGCTCGAGAATATGGACTTCCTTGCAGTCCCTCCAGAAGAAGCCTAGAGAAAGTAAGGCAACTCCACTTTTCAAAGTGTCGGCCAAACGCGCTAAAAATCGGAGTCTCAACAATCTGACGATGTCGACTTCTGTGCCATCTGTTTGAAACACCTGGCACTATGCCTAACAAGAGCCACCTCAATCAAATGCAAAGCGTCTGATCGTCTGATGCATTTGAAGTGTGCTAATATACATGCAAATTATTTTACTTACAAGCATTGCACTTCTGATTTGTATGAAGAAGAAGATGTCGAATAAAATTGGAAAAATGCCGTTTTCTGTTATTATTTCGGCCACTGAATCCTTACAACATGAATAAATTTTGTTGTTTTCTGTATTTATGGTGTTTTTTCTTATTATGTTTCCATTTTTAGCGGATTTTTCAAGTGTGCCCACAACAGAGCACATTTTTTTTTTTTTTTTTTTTTGCCAGAAACGAACACTCCACAAAACTGGTATTTTTTTTTTTTTTTGTTGTTGTTGTTTTTTGTTTTTTGTTAACGGAATCAACACAGTTACTTCATTAAATCTTAGCTAAAGGGTTCCAGCTTTCCATTGGTATTCATATGTTTGCATAATATCTACTCTATCAAAAGTTATAAACCAAAATAAAAAATGTGCCCACAACCCGAGACATTCCTCTATTAAAAGTTAAAACAATAATAATTGAAATGCATTTATTAATAAACTAAAAATGATGTTTTAAGAAAATAAATTATGATGCAAATAAAATTTTTTAAAGCGTATCAAAAATTAAACTTAAAATGTATCGTATTTTTGTATGGAAAATGCCAGTTTATGCTATTTTTTTTATAGACGCGATTTAAATATGTGTCAAATGTAATCTTTATTTTATCATTATTTTAAAATGCCAAACCAGCAACCAAATTTTTTGTTGTATACATTAATTTAATTTACATTTTCCTTTATAATCCCTTTAAAAGAAAATTACTTATGAAAGAAAAAATACCTTTCATAATGCAACAAAAATTTCACCTACACTGTTAAAAATGGTTTCTTAAAAATGAGCTAAATTGTCTCAAAATAGCTCTGAAACAATATATGCTTAAATTTGAAAACTCCTGTACTCATTTTTGAGTATATTGACATGTCAAAGATGGAGATAATGGGATTCTTATTGGTCATCCCCATTTTTGAGCATGTCAATATACTCAAAGATGAGTACATGGGTTTTCAAATTTAAGTATATTTTGTTTCGGAGCTATTTTGAGACAATTTAGCTCATTTTTAAGAAACTAATTTTTACAGTGCGAACGGTATATATATATATATATATATATATATACTTTTTTTTTTTTTTATGAAGAGGATATATTATAAATAAAATTAAATAAATGTCGTTTCAAGTTACAAACCTGTGGAATAAAATACAGAACATGTTTTACTTTAACGAAATTAGCATGTCATTTTTAAAGCAATTATGAAGATGGCAAACGGCCTTACAAGATTATATTTTTCAAGTGATTTTGTCTTACATGCGTTAATTAAAATTAAGTCTCTCGATATTTTTTAAATAAAAATTAATTACTTATAAGCATATTTTTTAAATTTTAGAATTATTTATAACTGATGTGTTTATGTCTAAATAAATGTTTATGTCAAGGTTAAATAAATTCTTGTCGAATAATGTTCTTAGACTGGCTAAGAACATGAGTCGACAAGGATTTATTTAACAAAACAGTATTAACTCTACTTTTTTTATATAGGAATTTTTGCTAGTGTTCGGATACTTTTGTTACCGACTGTACGACTAGAACCGTGTTTTGCTTCTCCGCCAAGTACTCAAAATCAATCGCCTAACAGTGTGAAATCGCTAAATATGCTTAATTTTGATAAATTTTTGTGGTCACTGTAATTCATTTCACCCGATACATTTTTCACTTTCTGGTGTTTTATGAAGAGTAGAATCATATATATTTTTCTCAATATTTTTTTTAAGACGACACCTTTTGAATGTTTTCTTGACAGTATTCTCAATACTATATAATTCCAGAAATATTATCAAAGAGAAAATATAAATTGTGACCTATTACTTTGTTAAAATATCTCAAATAATAATAATAATAATAATAATAATAAATAAAATAAAATAATAATAATAATAATAAAAAAAAATAAAATAAAAAATAAAATAAAATAAAATAAAATAAAATAAATAAATAAAATAATAATAATAATAATAACTACAAGATAAAAAGAACTTTTTATATACCATGATTTTTAATTTTCTGTTGAATCATATAAACGCTACCGAAGGCAACGGGAACCCGGAAAAATTGGCTAAAAGTATTAAAAATATTCATTGCTATCGTGTTTTGAGTTATTGTGAAAGTTTCAAATGGTTAGATAGCCGGGAAGTTAGTTAAAACTCGGTTGTAAGATTTGTACTGGTAACGATGTCCAAGGCAGCAGGGACCCGAAACAATTGGTTAAATGTATTTAAAATTGCATCTTCACCGTGTTCAGAACTATTCTGAAAGTTTCAAATGTCTAGCTAGTCGGGAAGTTAGTTAAAAAAAACTTTCTGTTGCATCATATAAACGCTGTCGAAGGCAGTAGGAACCTGAAACAGTTGATTAAAAATATTAAAATAATGCCTTTTCACCGTGTTCTGAACTATTTTGAAAGTTTGAAGTGTCTAGCTAGTCGGGACGTTAGTTAAAAGTCGATTGCAAGATTTGTACTGGACAAACAAACCCGAATCGAAACTAATAAAAACATGGTAATAAAAACACAGCACTCGTATGGCATATATATACAGTCGGTAACAAAAGTATCCAAACACTAGCAAAAATTCCTATATAAAAAAAAAGTAGAGCTAATACTGTTTTGTTAAATAAATCCTTGTCGAATCATGTTCTTAGTCAGTCTAAGAGCATGGTTCGACAAGGATTCATTTAAAACACAGTATTAACTCTACTTTTTTTACATAGGAATTTTAGCTGGCGTTCGGATGATTTTGTTACCGACTGTATATATATATATATATATAATATAATATATAATCTTTATTATGTTTTTAATTATATTTCGGAGTTGATGGAGTAAAACCACTAATAAAATAAAATAAAATAAAATAAAATAAATAAATCAATTACTGTGTGCTTTTGCAAATTATGATTTTTGCTTTTTTTTTTTTTTTTTTTTTTTTTAAGTATTTCCCAGTTGATTGTGCTGAATTGTGTACTAGAATATTTCAGCACCAGAAACCACAGTTCCATATATATCTTACATTTTAGTTACCAAACAGTTATTATCGATCTTACAGTTTCAGGCAAAATAAATTTTTCACGTTATACAGTGTTCGTTATAGATTTCAAAGAAATGACGACGAAATTATATTCAGTAAAACGCGATAACAATTGCTAAATATTAAATTTTTGATTCAAATAATTTTGTCTGTTGATAAATACTGACAATAACTATTCATTGAAAATTCAATTCTAAGTTAAAAGTTTTAAAAAATTTAAATATATTTAAAAACCACTTTGAATTTATGCACATTATACTTGTATAAGTTTTAATTTATTTGAATGTTCATATTTCTGTGGAAAGATATATTGCAAAAACCAAAAGGTAAATCTCTCAGAAGTAGGGCTGGATTATTTATCAATATATCCCCAAGTATCAATATTTTTTTTTAATATCGCGATAACGTTATTTAATATCTCTCTTTACCAATATATTCCTCTAACGATATTTCTTAGTGCGCACTGCGCGATCGACCGATATACCGATAAATAACGTTGAACGCCAATCACAATACCTAATACCTTCTTCAAATTCTGCTTCCCCGTCCCCGCTAGCACGCATCACCATGCTATCCAACAAACTCCGAACAAAAATAGCGCCGAATAACTTACCCCTTTTCTTCTTTCCTCCTATTACTCACTGACTAAAATAGAAAAAACCAAACCCCAAACGATTCTCTCTCTTTTATTAAGAAAACTAAGTTACCGCAATGTGTCTACTTTCTTGTTTTAGCTCATTTCCTGCTATTGGTTCATTGATATTGGTATATTTCAAAGTATTGATATTTACTGGCCAGTAACATGCGAGCTTCAACATGTGTTTATCAAATAGCATCATACCTACTCATTCCTACGATCAGCAGCTGTGTTGAGTAGGAAAGATATTTGATACTTAGTCGAAACGAAATATCAATATCCCAATCGCGTGGTCGGAGGGAAGTTCTACTATTGGTTTTGAAATATTAATATATCAACTTTGATCGCGGGAGCAATAAATTCGTCTGCCTAATATTTACTCATTGATAACGATATCTTTTCTCAGTATTGCGGTTTACGAGAGAGAATGATTTCGAACATTGAATGTAAAATGAATGTTTGCAGTCGCATCGATTGTTCGAAATAATATTAAGTGGTATTAAAAAAAAAAGGGGGGGGGGGAATAAGGAAATATTTGGAATATCCTGGAGAGGAAAATAGTAAAAATAATATCCAAACATATTTCGATCTGTAATTTGTGTTCGTGCGCAGTATCATAGGATGTAAATTTATTTGTATATATGTTTACTTTTATTATTAATATTATTAAATATTTTAATAAACTTAGTTTTTATTAAGCTAGTAAAATAGAATTTTATCTTCAGAAATTTTATAGTGACAATTTTTCGATTGAACAATGATATAACACTGAGTTGGTGTTAAAATTGGTGTTAATTTTGTCTTTAAAAAGTAACAAATGTCTATTTTCCTTTCCTTGAAAGACATATCGATAATATCATTAATATCATTAATATCGATATTAACTTGGTGATATATCGTGATATTTAATTTCTGATATCGTCCAGTTCTACTCCGAAGCCAAATAGCAAGAAAAATAAACTAACAATTTAACATGTTAAATAACAATAAATTGGTAAAACGAGAATATTAATAAACAAACAAAAAGGTCAAAGTAAAAAGCAATGTAACAAAACAAAGTTTTACTGAAAAATATTAACATACCATATAATGTACCAATAAGTAACATGTTTTTCTAACATTTTCAAAAGTTTGTTAATTAAGAGAGAGCATTTAATTATAGATTAACTAATTAATTTTTAAATCATTTAAAATACGTGTCGTGGAAGAATTTTAAGTGATCATAAACATATCTACCCAAATGCACTAGGCTCATAAGCAATATGTTAAATATAAAATCCTTTTACTACCAATATATTTAATCAAATTGTACAAAATTAAAATAAAATACCCAAAGACTTGAGTCATATATACTAATTAATATTAAGAATACATCAAAATGACAAATAATTTATAGAACATAAAATTGTAATCAATTATACCAGAAAAATAAACATCTATAATATAAAAAAAATAATATTAAAAACAACGGAGAAAGAAAAAGCAGATGGACACATGAAAATTACATTATATATATATATACGCGTGTGTGTGTATACGTGTGTGTGTGCGTGTATATATATATTCATTTAAACTTTGGATTTTATTAGTAATTTACGACTTATTTATTTATTTATTTATTATTTTTTTTTTTTTTCGAATAACGATTTAACTTCAAACAAAACTAAAAACCTGTTTCATTAAATCGACAACATTGATTTATAAAGAATTTATATATATATATATATTTATTTATTTAAAAAAAAAAAAAAAAAAAAAAGCTTTATAATGCGAAAAACAAAGGTAAATATGAGAAAACATACTTCTTAAAAGTTAAATTTCTATCAACTAAATTGCAGTTAGTGAGTTTGAAAAAGAAATTTACTGAAAAGAATTTGGCTTTTAGTCACCAATAACTTCAACTCCCGGTTGAACACAAAAGTTTGAAAAGATCATCAAGGCAGGGTGCAAATTTTCAGCAAATTGACGCGTTGTTTCTCCCATCTAGCAGTATAGATACTTTCATAGATATAGTAATTTATATAGATCTATCGTCCCCATGTTAACGAGCAAAGATTTTTGATGCCGAAAAAGTTTTTTGGCATCAGCCATTAGAGAGTTAAAACTCGAAAACAGTAATAGAATAGAATGGTTATGAATTTTGAAAATGATGAAATATTGTGCGGGTTTTAAGTGTTCTAATAAATATATGAAAAGAAACGGGATAGGTTCCATAAATAAGTTATATTCAAGTAATTTATGAAAAATATCATTTTTATAATCAGTTGCTTTGTTATTATTATGAGATAATTACTGTTTTCATATTTAATGGAATATTTTTTTAAATTTTAATATTTTTTAATATTTTATATTTGTAAGTAATATGGAATTCTCAAAATTCTTTTAAATGTAGCTAGCAGCCGCGAAAGTTTTAATATATAACTAGTATGTTGTGGCCACCACAAGACTTTCTTCCATATATAATCCTATACAAATCTACGCAATACAACTAATTTATTAAATTATAATTTATTAAAATTATTTTTCATGATGAATGCAGACAATTTTTATCTCGAGTTTTTCATTCTCTTTTAGTGCATAAATTTTATTTGCTAAATTACCTATGTGTATTCCCGTGTATATTCACTCGGGGAAATACACCCATAAGAGAGTAAAATGGCCGTCTTTTCCCGATTAAAAAAGGTATCACTTTTCCCCTCTCAGTGATCAATCTATGTTTTATTACTATATCTATAGATAGTTTCAGATATTTTACGTGAAAATAACCAATCAAAGATTTTATGAAATCTTTGACGCTAGATGGCAGAAACAGCGCACCAAATTTTTCTGGAGAGCTGTACTCTGCCTTTATAGGCTTTTCAAGTTTTTGCGTTGAAACGGGAATCGAAGTTAATGGTGAATACGGCCATTAGAATTACATAAATTCAAAGAAGATTGCAGCAAGGACTTATTTTAAAGTCAAATATTGTAGAAGTTTTTTAAATAATTTTTTATTTATTTATTTATTATTTATTTATTTATTTATTTATTAAGACTGTATTCATGAAAAGCATAAATTTAAATTTTATAAATGAAAAAGAAAGTAAGAAAATGAAAGAAATTTACGTGTTCAGTACATTAGTGTAGGCTTTGGGAAAGTAAGTTAAATATTTGTTTTTAAGTCCTTGCACAAGTTATTCTTCTCAGGAACCGCAAGCATTAAAAAATCATTTAACGCACAAAAGAATGTTTCATCGTTAGAGAAATAGAGAAATATTACATTGCGGGGCTGTTAAAATTTTTGAAGTACAAAACAACGTAAATTATTATTATTATTATTATTATTTTAAGGTGTGCATAGTATTTTTTGCTAAAAAAAGTATTTTACATATTTCTTAAAGCTTCTTTATTATGCAAAACGTTTTAAACAGACAAAAAAAAATATCATGTGATATTTTTAAGATTCTAATATGTAATGTTTGAAAGATATTCCATAAAAAATTATTTTATTCTGTTAAGCTTTTATTATTATTATTATTATTATTATTATTATTTAAGCTATCAGAGATACAGAAGGGTTTTGAATTGTGTAATTTTTTTTTTTTTTTTTTTTTTTTTTTTTGTATAGTTAGAATTCTTAATTACAAATCTTTCAAAATCTGAAATTTTGATAGCTTTATGAAAGTCCTATATTTTATGTAATTTTTTTGTATATTCAGAATTATTTCCTGTAAATTTCGATGAATTCATGTACTTTTGACAATTCATATAATAGTTGTAGAGATATTCTGAAGTTTTAACTGTCAGACAACGTAAAAACACATTTAAAAGACAACGAAAAATATTCTTCTTTTGTAAAGGCCAAATTAATCTTTGAAATGACCCATTCACATCTTCCACATTAACTCCCAAGTTATTTTTAGCAATTTATTTATTAAAGGGTGTTAAAATATTGCACTTATGACCTTGAGGGAAATGACTTCAGACAAAGACAAGGTTTTTTTTTTTTTTTTTTTTTTTTTTTTTTTTTTTTAAGGTTTAACATTTAAGATGTTTATAATGTCATAATGCATATTACTTTTCATTATTGTGTTTTTAACCCTACTTTGTTCCCCATATTACCTAAAATATCAGGTATATAATTATATACAGAGAGTTTAAAGTTATTTTTAACATGCGTATATTAAATAAATAAAATTATTAAGTAACAGTCTTAATTTCAGGAAAATGGCTAAAAGAAAAAACCTCTTTTAAAATTTTATTTAAAACAAATAAATGTCTAGAGTTTTTAATATGGAAAATGCTTCGTAATTTAACTACTACGGATCAAATTAAATCGCTTTGACTGAAAAATGCAATCTAAACTTCATAATTGAAAGATGGAAACATAAAAACAACATTGAAACGAAATACTATGTATGTTCCAAAAGAATATTAGAATTTTTTAAATATACTTTTGTCTCGAGGAGATAAAAACAAATCAGCAACACTTTAGAATATAAATATTAAAAATCATTTTGAATTATCTTTATATTGGAAGTATATTCTTTAGATAGGCATATTTTGTAAAAATTTTATACCTATTGAGATGCAGTGGCCATAAAAATTTAAGGATAATAACCTAATATTTTGTCCTATAAGTACACAAAAATGGGTGCCCATAAAATTTGTATATGTTATCATTGTAACCAATTCATCTATTATTCTGTAACTTAATATTAAATATTGCAGTGATGTTATTATTTGTGATACTTAAAAAGACTAGTTGGCATACACTGTAAAAAGTAACAGTAGTTTTTACAGCAATAAGTGCTGTCACATTCTGCTGTTAAATAAGGTAATTTACAGCAGAAACATCTGTTAAGAGAGACTCTTTTACAGATGTTTGTGTTGTAGTAAATTATTTCTTTTTAACAGCAGAAAAAACTGTCCCCATCGCAAACAACAACAACAAAAAATTATATATGTGAAATTTTTGCTCTAAAGTAATAGCTCACACAAATACCTAAAAACTAATTTCTGGAATTTTAGAAATTCGTCCCAGGTGTGGCGGGAAGGGAGGCAGGGCTATGGGGCAAAAAAAATATAGAAATAAAATTAGACCGTTCAAATTAGTACAGATAGGGTTCAGAGGCCTGCAAGTCGAATGAGGATACTTTCGAAAGTGTAAAGTTATTAGGAGGGGCGGGAAGTTGGGGGGGGTGTAAAAAAATATAAAAATAGAGTTAGATCGTTCAAAATTGGTACATAGTGGTTTTTGATACCTACAAATCGATGGCGGATATTTTCGGATTTGTAAAAGTTTTAGGGGAGTTCGGAAGGGGGAAGGAGCGAAGAGGCAAAACAATAGAAATAGAATTAGACCGTTCAAAATTGGCACGTACAGGTTTTTGGGACCTACAAATCGAATGCAGATATTTTGCAAAGGGAAAAAATTATTAGGATAGACGGAAAAAGGGGGGTGAAGGGGCAGAAATATAGAAATAAGAGTTAGAGCGTTGAAAATTAGTATTATTAGGTTTTAAGGCCCGATAAATCGATTGCGGATATTTTCGAAAGTGTAAAATTATTACGAGGGACGGGCCCAAGGGCAAAATTAAAGAAATTCAGACAGAACGTTGGTAATTAGTATTATTAGGTTTAAATGCCCGAGAAAACGATTGCGGATGTTTTTGATAGTGTAAAATAATTAGCAGGGGCGGGAACGGTGGGCAAAGTAAAACGCGCGCCGTGCGCGCGAGTATACGCTGTCGCAGTCAGTGGGGGACCGGACCAATTATTCCACCGATGAGAGAAGAATTTTTTTTTTTTTTGTATTTTATAATTATGTTTTTCCTATACGATAATATAGTAATTCATTAAACGTGTCGACCATAAATGCGCGCGCGCAGCGCACAATGGCCTGTGCTGCCGAAGGCAATGGGGACCCGGTGCGATATTTTTTCCTATGAGAATTTTATTTTTTTATTTTTTTTACATGATAAAAATTAATACAATTTTGAGAATTCATTAATTATAGTGATTCATTTAGAAATAGTGACCAGCAAAGTGGGCGTAGCCTGCTAGTTAGTGGTATTTTAAAACTGGTCTGATTTCTCTGAGACCATTTATTCTTGAGACATTGTGTACACAGACTGACAAATACACTAACAGACTAACCTTAACAGCACACTTATTCACAGTACAAATTCAGGATGTTCCTGTAACGTCTTTTTATTCTCAAGACATCTTGAAGATATCCTGGGGAGAAGATGTGCTCTTAGGGAACACGCTGACACCCTACAGACGGACACTGCACCGATTTTGTGATTTTCAGATTCCTCACACTTCAAAACATAAAAAAACTAAAAAAACTCGAAGTCGAAAATTTTCATGATTGCCTAAGTTCCCAGTACCTATCCCCACTAAAAATAATCTCAAAATTTTCTTTAAAAATATCTGCAGAATATCTTAAGCTATTTGGTCCATTCTTAAGTAAGTTTACAAAATTTCTTTTTAATGTCTTCAAAACTTCTGCAAAGATTTTATGGAAAAAATAAATCTTCAAAATATTTTAAAATATTTGAAGAATGTCTTAAGAAAATACTATTTTCACAAGAATATCTTCGGAATATTTTTAGTGGGGATAGTATGATTTGGAACTAAAAATTACGCTTTTACACCCCCCTCCCAAATAAATAAATAAATAATAATGAACCTCGACATTTTCTTCAGAGCCAAAGCTGCTTCCTACTGAGACAAATGCAGTTCTTGTAAGCATTTTCAAACTTGTAACCATGTGCGCTTTGATTTGAAAAGCAGGATTTTTAATTCAAAGTTATTTTGTCTCCATTCAATTTATATGCGTGTGCCAACTGACTTTCCATGTGACTTTTAATATTCTTTATACTGTTTACTCTCAAAGTTGATAGACGGAGTGTGTCAGGTATGAAACCCGGTCGTGCTCAAAGGAGTAGCTATTCGCTATTTCCGTTGTTACCTATGAAATTTGTGTGATGAAGGGCTAGGATACTTCAGAAAAAGTTCCACGGAGGGTGTCCAACCCCGTTCTAGGTCCATCGAGTAGACAATCAGCCTAAACCCAACACCATTTTACTCTTTTATTGTTTTTACATAAATGAAAATACCTCATGTTGGTCTTTATAATAATTTAATTAAATATATTATATGAATATGTATACACTTTTTTGTTTATCTTTTTTTACTTAATAATATCTTACAAATTAGTGCAATGAATACATATCATATTCTATAATTAAAGCTTTGAATCTTAGCAACAACTTTAAAATAAATTCCTTATAATTCAAGCAATGTATTTCATCGAATGTCCAACATAACAGTACGGTAGTAATAATTATTTTCTTTCAACATTTTTCTAATAATTCATCCTCCGTATCTTTTATACCATAATATCATTAACTCTACTTCCTTTATCTTATCCCCATTTCATAATATTTAAAAACGAATCATTCATTTCTTCTCAAAATGAAACTGATAGAAGAAGTGGAAACAATGAGTTGCACCGAACGAGATAAATAAAGAAGGGTGATAAATGGTAACCCTGACATGGTCCAACATGAGCCATGTGAGATGAACCCTCTGTGCGTTGGTTCCCTCGGTAACAGCTTATTTTCAATAAATTTCTATGGCAAGGGTTTGGAGATTGTTCTTGGCAAAAGTCATAACCGCCAATGTTTATGTTTACTTACGTAGTTTAATATTCTTTTGTTCTAAATCATTTTGATTTTGATTTTACTTCTTTTTTATTTCGTGTAGTCGAAAATTAACCAACAAAATGCTTAAAAATAGTTGAAAAATTATTATTTGTTGTTAAATTTATCTCTTTAAAAGTTTTAACTTTTCTTTTATAAACACTTTTAAACTTTGTTGGGAAACGATGGAAAAAGGGTATTTTATTATTTGTGAAATATGAGAAAAATTATTTTAAAAACAATTTATTTCGGTCATAGGACTGTCATGTTACCTAATAATAATGATAATTTGCCGAACTGAAATTTTAAATGCCAAAATAGTGATAAAGAAAGGGCCAAACATAGCAACCTATTGGTTCATGTCACGTGATTCATCTTGAACCACCGAAAGCTAATCCTTCATCCATTGAATCAGCACTCTAATTTATTTATCTCGTTGGTACATAAAGGTTTTTGATACCTACAAATCGATTGCAGATATTTTCGATTTTGTAAAGTTATTAGGAGAGGTGGGAGGAGAGGACGGAGGGGCAAAAAAAAAAAAAAAAAAAGTAATAATAATAATAATAATGTTAGGTCGTTCAAAATTGGTACATAGAGATTTTTGATACTTACAAATCGATTACGGATATTTTCGAATTTGTAAAGTTATTAAATTGGTACATGGAGGTTTTTGATACCTACAGATCGATTTAACAGGATTTAACAAGGAGTAGGTGCCGCTCACCGCTCTAAGAGTGGTGTCGAGCGCTTCTAGCTATGCTAGGCCCCTACTCCGGAACGTTTATTTAAAAACAAAAAAAAAAAAAAAAAAAAAAAAAGGAAAAAATTACAAGGTTTGCCAGAACAATATTCCCGCGCGACATAGGGCGAAGTATTACAAATATGTATTAATTATTAACAAACTTAAAAATAAAAATAAATAAAAATTAAATACACTAAAGTAAGATTCGCCAGTACAGAGTACTCACGTGACAGGGGGCGAAATAAAATAAATCTTGAAAACTCAAAAGCACAATGAGCTAGAATTGAACAGGGAGGGAGAGTTGTTTACAAGTAAATCAGTTCGCCAGAACAAGGTTCCCACGCGACATAGGGCGAAGTTGGTTGTTTTAGGACATTTACAAACACATGAGGAAAGAATGGATATCTTAGGGCTAGTGGGTAAGTGAAAAGGATTATTTAACTTATGAGATTATTAAATACTTTTAATTTATTTAAATGTTTAGGAATTAGATAATTTTAAATGACTTAAGAAGAATTTAATTTGTTCTATTTGAAATATCTATGAGTAATTCAAAAATTCTTTTTAGTTTTATGGCAAGTGAAGGTCTTGTTAAAATATCAGTCAGCCAGTTGGCTGGTCTATTATTCGGATTTCTTAAGTGATAGGTTATTGTAAGCGGACAATGGAAATAGTAATGAAAGGAAGAACCCTCCTCTCCACAAGAACATAGGGGCGAACGTCGACGACGAAATCTGTGCAGATAAGCCGGAAAAGGGCCATGCCCAGTTAAAAACGCTGTAATTTCTGGGGTAAGTACCCAATCATTGAGAGAAACATTTGGTATTAGAGAGAAAGTAATTCTGCCGTTGAGGGAATCTTCCCACCAAGACTGCCATTCCCGGAAAAGGAGAGATTTTAGTTTTCTTTTGACATAGGAAGGTGGGACTGGGAGAGAGTAAAGAGGAGTGTGTTCCTCTGTAGCAGCCTTGGCCAAGTCATCTGCACTTTCGTTGCCCACGACACCCCTATGGGCAGAAACGTGTGCCAGGGAAACTAAGGAATTAAGTGAAATTAGCAGTTGTTTTATTTTAATTACCTGAGGGTGTCTGCACCTGTAACTAATTATAGCCTGCAGACCCGAGAGACTATCACTAAAAATGGGAAGAGAAGTAAATTGGTCTTTGTTGTTGTGAGCCCATTCTAGAGCTTTTTCTATAGCGAAGAGTTCCGCCTGAAAGACAGTATTATAGTCCTCAAGCCTGCAGGCCCACTCATGGATAAAAATATTGCCCCTGAGGACACATAATGCTGCTGCGACTCCATGCTCAGTTTTAGAGCAGTCAGTATAAATTGCAACAGGAGCAGACGGGGAAAAACTATTCTTAGAACTATTAACTAATAACGAGGCTACATCCTGAGCAGGGTGAATGTTCCAGTTAGGAGAATGGGATTGTATTACCATATTTTCAAAGTATTTATTAGCGATTGCTGAGTTATTAAGTTGAAGAATATTTACTTTACGATAACAATATTTAAGTTGAAGATGAGCAAGTGGGACCCCCAGTGATGACTGAGAGGGCGTCTGTAGAAATAATTCTATAGCCTCGCGAGATCTGTAAAAGAAACATTCTTTGAATTGAGTTAATTTTAGTGTTTCCCAATTGTTTTAAACCCCCGCCCCAGATGCCTGCACCGTATGTAATAATCTTGTCTATAGTAGTATTGTACCAGATGTTTAGTAAATTTGTAGAGATACCCCATCTTTTCCCTACCATTTTAGCTGCGTTATGATAAATTTTGAGACATTTTATTTTTAGATCATTTAAATGTTGTGTCCAACTAATGTTCTTGTCTATTGTAAGACCTAGTATCTTAAGATGGGGTACATGTCTAACACTGACGCTATCTATCCTCATCACCGGAGTCCTACGAAGAATTCTTGGTTTAGCGAAGGTAAGAGCTTGGGACTTAGAAGGGGAGAGTTTAAGATTAAATTTATGTAACAGGTTGCTAAAGAGAGAGAGGGCCATCCTGGCCTGACTCTCCAGCTCATCCCTCGTGCGAACCGAGACAACAAGCGAAAAGTCATCCGCATAAGCAAAAGTTTGAAAGCCTGCGACGTGCATACGTTCCAAGATGTTATTGGCGATCAAGTTCCACAGGATCGGACCCAAACAGGATCCCTGTGGGCATCCCTTAGACTGTGGGAGGTCTTTCATTTCTGGACCCCAATTTATTGCAATTATTCTTTTGGAAAGATAGGAGCTGATGACTCCTGCTATGTTACTCGGGCAATTAATTGCTTTGAGAGAGTTAAGGATATCGATCCATTCAATGTTGTCGAAAGCCCCCTGTATGTCAAGTGAGATCAGAGTGGTATACCGACTGGAATCAATATTAAAGGTGCAGGAGCTTATAATTTGTTGTAAAGCATGTTCGCCTACAAATCGATTGCGTATATTTTCGAATATTTAAAATTATTGGGATAGACGGGAAGGGGAGGTGAAAGGGCAAAAATATATAAATAAGAGTTATACCGCTGAAAATTAGTGTTGTTAGGTTTTGAGGGTCGATAAATCGATTGCGGATATTTTCGAAAGTACAGAATTATTACGAAGGGCGGAAAGGGATCGGGCGCAGGGGTAAAAATAAAGAAATTCAGATAAAATGTTGGAAATTAGTATTATCAGGTTTAAAAGCCCGAGAGAACGACTGCGAGTATTTTTTAAAGTCTAAAATAATTAGGAGGGGCGGGAACGGTAGGTGAAGGAGCATGCGAGCCTTGCGTGCAGTGGTGGCCCGAACTGATTATTCCACTGATGGGAGAATTTTTTTTTTTTTTTTTATGTTTTTTCCTTACGATAATATAGTGATTCATTAAGAGTATTGAACATAAATGCGCGCGCACAGCGCAAAATTGCCTGCGCTGCCAAGGGCAGTGGGGACCCGTTGCGACATATTTTTCCAATCACATTTTTTTTTCTCTTTTTTTTTTTTTTTTTCGCATGATAAAAATTTATGCAATTTTGATATTTCATTAACTATAATGATTCATTTAAAATAGTGACCAGCGAAGCGGGCGTAGCCTGCTAGTAAAGCATAAAATGGTTTCATTCGCATCTTTAAATTTTGAATATTAAGGATGAAAGATATACCAAAATAGACGTTTCTGAGATATAAAATTTAAAATAAAGACGTGCATCAAAACAAATATAAAATACTTCTGGAAAATGTACAAAATATATAATCAAGTTTGTTTTAAATTGTAATTTTTTAAACAAAATTGCATTATGGAAGAAAAAAAAAAATTAAATTCTTTTGTCCTATGAAATAGGAATAGAATTATTTTTTCGGTTATAAATGCAAGTTTTGTTTTTCAACAGTTTTTTGTATCTATTGAGACTGCTTCTAACTTGGAGGAATGATATTAGAGGAGATGACGTCAGGAAAAACATGAAGCCAAAATCATAACCGGAGAAGCCATTAATTAACACAGTTGGGTCATTCCATAGAAATTCCATAGTGTGTTGCTCGACTATTTTTGTTTCTTTTGATACTTGTGTGTCCTTTAGAGAGATGATAATAGTATGATATATAATATGAGAAATGTTGAAAACAACTTTTATTTTTTCTTTAACAAATACAGGTCATCAAAAGTCGTTCTCTTGGTCAAAAATGGGAATATCTAATGGTTTGGCACAAATATCTTTGAATTAAATTTATGAACTAATTTCAAGAGTATTACGTCAAATTACAACAAAATGGAAAAAAAATTCAAAATCAACGGAAAGAATGCAAAGTGTTTGATTGACACAGGAAGTTAATTGAATTTCGTGAATTATGAAACCTATATAAAAGTTGGCTCACCAGAATTATTGTGCGATGATGTAAAATTATCGGGTATCGCCAAAGTAGTAGTGCAACCGTTAGGATATTTTACAACGGAATTGTGTATTGATGGCATCGTGGTTTCTGCCACTGTTTATGTTATACAAGATCTAGCGCATGAAATTGTGCTAAGAATTGATGCAATTAACAAATTAAACTTGTCTATATATGAAAGAGGATTAAAAGTTTTAGGCAAACGTAAAAATGTTTTTATCGGCTATATTAAAGTCGCCAACGAATTTAAAAAAGGAGATAAAAAATCATCTGTAATCCAGAATTATAAAAATGAATATATTTCAAATAAGTGGTTTGCTTACGCAACATTGTCCACATAATGAAATCCAGTCGAGTACAAATGTCAATATAGAAACATCTGTAAACAAATCCGATATGGCATACCTGAATAGTTTTAATAAAATAAGCAAAGATTTAAATGAAAATCTGTCTTTCCTTGGAAATACAGAGAAAGAACATGAAAATAAAAACTCGCCAGAAAGTAGCTTTTTGATTAATCTATTAGCAGAATCCATAAATTGAGAGGAAGTGGATTTGAGTCATTTGATAAAATCAAGTTATAAAGAAGAAATGAAGAAACTGATCAAAGATTACATGCCACGAAAAACAAAAGCTACGGAAAAAGCTACGATTTAAAAATATAAATCAATTTAAATTTTTTCTTATACTTTCAACTGAATACTTAACACTGGAAATAAAAAATGCTAATTCTTCTAGAAATATTTTAAACTTCAGTGAAAAAAAAGATGACAGTAAAATTTTTCAAACATGTAAAACAGAGGAAAGTTCTTTTATTATGCAGGAAAACTAATGTTACTCCTTGTTTTTTATTAGTATTTCCATATACAAAATAGAAATTAAATACATTAATTATTATGTCAAGAAAGGAATTTTTTGTTCAGCTTCTAAATTTGCGTGCTAGGATTTAATTAAACAAAGCGGAGCGATTAAATTTGTAACACTAAGAGCATTCTGTCCACTCAAAAACCATTATTTCATTTCATAAAACAATTTTCCTAATAATAATGTTACTGAAAGTAGAAGAAAAAATCAAATTACATTTTATAATTACCATTTAAAGAAACGTTTAGTTTTGTATTCTCCAAAAAGGAGTCTTAAAATTATTTATTTTTCGTAATATTTGCAACAATCATTCTAAAGCACGTTCTTGAAAGTTTATTTTATTATTATTATTATTATTATTATTATTATTTTGTGTATTTTTGAAGTTATAAATTATCATAAATAATAACATTACTACAAAAGTATTATATAGTTACAAAAAAATACTCAGCACATTATTAAAATTTTTGAGATTAAAACTAATTTGCCGTTAAAAGTAGATTTTTTTTTTTTTTTTTTTTTTTTTAATTTGTTAAGTGTACTGAATCAGTGAGACAAATTTTTTAATCGCCATTTTATTATTTTAAATGGAGAAACTTTTTTTTTTTTTTTTTTTTTTTTAAGGTATATATTATGTGTTGTTAAATGATAAAAATTGCATTCTAAAATATGTGAATTAAGTTTTGTGCATAAAATTTGAAGAATATAGTTAACGTAAAATTTTAATAAGCAATATCGTACAAAAGAAATTTAAGTTTATTGTCTTTTTTAAAGTTATTTCTAATGCGGAACATAAGACATTATGGTTCTAACAGTATTTATTAATTAACATTTTTTTTAATGTTTTGCGAATATGAACATCCTGTACAAAAATTTAATTTTATGCATTTTTTCTGAATATGCTAAACATTGGTGGAAATCCCAGTCGACAGAGTTTCGTACGAAAATACTAATACTAATCCTACAAAAGAAAAAATACATTGTAAAATAAAGGAAATTTTTCAGGTTTCATTAAAATTGTACATACTTTTATTAATATTTTAAATGTTCATCAGACAGGATATAAAAAGATTTGTTTAATAACAATTTGCAAAAATTCTACACTCAGAACACATTTTTTCATTTTCGTCCATATAACGGGTGTACCAGAATAAAATAGACGATTACTATTTGTATGTATGAATGAAAATTTACGTTTGCCTAAGTCTATATTTTCACTTTGAAAGTTGTTGAAAGACAAACAAAAAACATCATTCATACATTCAATGTGAAAATTATCTAAAAAATTTAACAAGTCCAGATTCTCAGCATCATTGTTAACTGTTGGCAATTCACGGGTGGAACTTCGCTCATTGCATTTTCTACGTACTTAAAAGTCTTTAAGATGATTCTTTCTCTTATGTTGCAATAAGTCATACTTACACTGAAAAGTTTCAGAGCATTCGTCACATGTAGTTTGAATTGAAGATTTTCTGTACAAATTCCTTTTATGTTTTAAGAAACTTCTTTTGTTCGTAAAAGTGTCGGTACATTCGTCACTACAGTATGTACGTAAAGTCTTTTTATGGTTTTTTCACTTATGGTTTGAAAAAGCATGTTTGATTAGAAAGGTTGTAGAACATTCTTCACGTATATATTCAGCTTAACGATGAAACATCCTCTCATGTTTTTCTAATTCATACTTGCGTTTAAAAGTATCATTGCAAATAATACATAGATATTCAGGTAAGACTTTTAGATGAAATAGCCTCTTATGTTTAAATAAATCACACTTGTGTTTGAAATTTTCGACACAATATTCACATTCGTATCTTATGGAAAATTTTCTGTGAGTTTCTATATGTCTTTTTAAACGAAGTAAAATAACAAATCCTTTCTCACACACTTAACAAATATTAGGTTTTATATCACTGTGAATCTTCATGAGTCGAGAAATATAGGATTTTTTTTTTTTTAAATGACTTATTTCAAGTTTGACAAATAAAAAGCTTGGACAACTGCTCATCCTCAAAACTTGATGAAGAAGGTTGTTCAACAGAAACATGAGTCTCCTCAGACGGTAAAGTATTATCCATTTCGTACTTCAGTTTAGGAAAGTATGAAAAATCGCTCTACAAGTAAGACTTTAAAAATGTGTGGAAATTATTGAGTATGAGAAGTAAAACAACTCCACAGCGAGAAAAGGTTGCAACTAATACAAATTTTTTCTTCGTTCTTCAGCTTTACATAAGAATTAACGTCAAATTCTCTTATTGCATGTCAAATTTTTATAACTGTCGCCAAAATTATAGGAAATTTAGCCGAATATTGTCTTATATGTTACTATAATAGTCAAATCTTGTAGAAAATACTAGTTTGCAAACACGTCGAAACAGATAATTTGTACACTTTCACTCTGTATTTTTATGTCTGTTAAAATTTTTAGGATAAAAATATTCTAAGGCTTGAGGTTTTTTTTTTTTTTTTTTTTTTTTTTTAAATTGGTTAGAGATTTGTCGAAACTTGTAGTTTAGTACTTTCAAAGAAGTTTGGTTGTTAATACTTAAAGTTTCAAGTTGATGATTTCATCATACATCTGAAGCTTCTTAAAATGTTGAGTGTATATATTACAACTTCTAAATTTGGTAAGTATGACATTTTATTTTACATTTTCAATCAAAAAAATAAGTTAATTTCTCTGAGATGGTATTTGCATTAAAATATTTTGTACAAAAAACTTTGCATTTACAAAAAATTTCAGTGTTCAGTCAAAAAACATATGTTTAAAAAACTTTAAACTACATTACTTAAAAAAAGTTAGAAATATAATACATTGTAAAGTAAGATGCATTATTAACACACGTGAAACACTAAAATTACATACTTCATGATTTTTCCAAATACTTACAGTCTCTTAAATTGGTAAGTATGAGATTTTATCAAAAATTTTCAATCTTATTATTGGAAAAGTAAGTTTCTTATATTTTTATTCTAAAAATAAGTTAATTAATTTGTGAGATGATATTTTTTCTAAAATACTTTGTGTAAAGCCTTTTCATTTTCTGTTTATTAGCATATGTCTGAAAAACTTAAGAAAAAATTTAGAAATATATTACTTGTAAAATAAGATGTGTTATTAACACTACAATTGTTGACTTCATGATTTTTTTCAAATACTTACACTCACTTAAACTGGTAACTGTTTATAGATATTTTTTTTAACTCTGTATTTTTTCAAAGTTAACTTTCATTTTTTACAAACTTGTATATCTGTAAAGAAGAATCAAGTTAAAGGTAGCTTAAAAGGTGAGGCATTTCACAATGTTAGTAGTAGAAAATAGTAGAGAGTCTTTATTTTCAGATGGGTAGTTGAATAATTCTTAGGAAACAAATCTTAAAAATAGCTAATGTGAACCATAAAAATTTTTTAAACACTATCATTCGAGAAGTGTCAGGTTCGTACCTAGATTGCGTTTAAATCTAATAAATGGTAATGTCTGATTATTTCTATGTTTGAAAACTTATATTATTTTAAGAATGTTGCAATTTTTTTTTTTTTTTTTTTTTTTTTAAGAGTATTAGAAAATTTATAGCAAACGTAAGAAAATTTATAATTAAATACAACTTTGCAAAAAATTTTAAGTATACATGTGAGAATATATGTGTGAATCTTTATACGCGAGTGTTCAATAACAGTGATAATAATCTATTTAAAAAAATTTTTTAAACCCGAATTCTAAATGTATTATATCAGCGTAAGTTATCCCGTGAACCGGTCTTGGATCAAATCACCAAAAAAAATTTTTCTGAGGCATTTGGTCCAATTGACCGATGTATTGCTATGATTGACCATTAGTTATTGCTCTGGTTGTGTCATCTATAGGTCATTACAAACGTAAATAAGCAATTTTTTTTTTTATAACTGCATAATTGTTTTAGAGTTATAAAAATATGCATACAATGTTGCTCCCTGCAAACATTTTTTTAATTTTGAGTTTTAAAAAGTATTTTAAATATGTTTGTGTACTACTTTGTGAACTTTTCGATGAGTTAATTATTATAAAACATTTTTATGTTTGAATACTAAATTTTTTTCTTAAATTTCAGCATTCGATCATAAAAAAAAAGCCTTCTTAAAAATGCTCTTTAAAAAGTCTTAGGATACTGTGCAGTCAACGAAAAATTTTCTTTTATCAATTGACGTCTCCTCTACTAATTATCTACAAAAATTAACACTCCGGGGTATCGAGCGCTCGACCACCGCGTTACTAACATGTTGCTCTAACCCCCTGAGCCACGGAGAGAGAAATGAAAAAGCTTATATTTACTTTAAAATGGAGGCGCTTTTTTTAATAGCTTGAGATTCACAAACATACCGTAGTGAATGACAGTAAGTACATAAGAATTTGGGGAAAATGTTCCAAACAGTTATACCTAAAGTATAAATGTTGAAACTAGTGAATTATTTTTAACATCAACTTCTATTTTGCACTAAAGTAACTTCTGAAAATGATAGATTCACTTTCTTAAGTAAAATATAATTTTATATGTTACATTATTTTCTTAAACTTATTAAGACTTCTTTTTGAAACAGTGATTTTTTTCGGAAATGATAAACTTTTTCTTTAAATTTTACATTAGATGTAACTATTTACATTGTTCAACTTATTTTTTAGAAAGATGAATTTTACTTCAAATAATTTTTTCTTAAACAAAATTTTCATTTAAAGTTCTTTTTGTATTTTCTTTGAATTTTACATTCTATGAAGTTTTTTCTTACATTGTTCAACTTATTTTTTTAGAAAGATGAATTTTACTTCAAATAATTTTTTCTTAAACAAAATTTTCATTCAAAGTTTTTTATATACTTTGAATTTTACATTAGATGAAATTTTCTTGAGTATTGTTTTTATAAAATATCGAACAGAACATAATTCAAAATAATAGATAATATTTTTACAATTTTCATATTATGATCGGATGATGAAACTCCTTATTCGTTGAAAAATATTTTTCTTCTCTTGTCTGCTTTTCATACATTCCTCGTGTTCAATAATCCATTTACCTAAATTCTTTTGGAAGATATTAAAAATTTTATCCAAAGAATGATTAAGTCTCTAGATCCTTTCATACACTTTGCGATCATTTCACTTGAAAATATTAAGTAAATTACAATTTTGTCCCAATTAATTTCATTTTTTATCATCTCTTGTGAAACAATTTCTAAGCTAGCATATAAGTTTTCCTCAGACAGCAAATCAACATTTTCATAAAATTGTTTGCTAATTTCGGAATCGACAAATTTGTCAATTCGAAACTTGAGCCGATTAATAATTTCTTTTTCTGAATTACGTAAATCAGATCGGTTGAATGTATGGGTGAATGCATTTAAGAAAATGATATGTGTTCTGGTATTCATCTTGTTAAAATTATTACTATGTAACACTGAATTCGGGTTAAAAAATAAACGTCCTCACTTCACGAAATAAGATTATAAAATTTTCCTTCATTCTAAATTAATACTATATGTTTCTTGCCAAATCTGAATTATCGCCAAATACCTTAAAAATCCTGTAGAAGTATCCGAAAATGTTACTATTTGTTTTAAAATCATACCAAATTCTTATTTACTATCATATTTCTGAATTTATCATTAAATTCCACGGGTTTACACTAAAAAAAATGTAAGGAAATTGCTTCAAAAATGGATAAACAAAAAAAAATATTTAAGATAAGGAAAATGCATTGAACTGAGTGATGGTTAGCCTAATATGTGAGGGAATAATCATTAAAGTTTGTATTTCTACCCCCCCCCCCCCCAATTTTTTTTTTTTTTTTTTTTTTTTTTTATGAGTGTAAGGAAATTTATAGCAAACGGAAGAATTATTTTCAAGTACGCTCAAATAATTTAGGAAATTGTATGAATAAGGTTAAAATAAATGATGTTTGGCTTAGAAGGTGAGGCATTTAAGTTGCTTGAAACTTTAGTGAAATTCCTGCAAAGTGGTATAATTTGTGCAGTTTCGCTTCAATGTGAAGTCTCATATTGTGTGACAGAAATTTTTTATCTATAGCAGCGAATAAATATTCCAATAGATTATACCGAAAGTATAACTGTCAACCTTATATAACTTTATTATAAAAAATCTTAAATAACTTTTATATAGAGTTTGACTTTTCTGAAACGTAAAGAGTTTTAATATTAAGAATTTTACTGAAAATAATTTTTCCCAAACATATTTTTTATTTGAAGTTTTGCTGATTTTTACTTTAGATTAAATCAATTAAGATTGTTGCATAGCAGAAAGTAATTCCTCATTAACATTTAAAAACATCAAAGTATCAAAAATAGTTAAACTTGAAAAATATATTCTATATGAGTTCCGTATTGAATATCAAATTCTTAATTCTAAAGTAATGTAAGGAATGAATTTTTATTTTTAAAAAAGTTAACGAAAATCGAAATCAATACGTCCAAATCTGTGAAAAATCTTATAGCACGGTAAAAGCAATAGTGGACAAGTTCCAACTTCCCCTCAACCCGCTTCCAAGAAACACCCCGAAGACTTTCACAACGGCCTTGCAATGTCATTAACATCAAACGAAGCCGATCTTTTTGTATTAAATATTATCCTATTTATAATGTGAAAGATTAAAATGTATACAGTTTAAAATATGTACAGGTTATTCTCGATTAAAAAACTTTGCGGAAAAACTTTTTTTAATGAATATTTTTCAAAAAAGCACTTAATCCCTCTTTAGAATTATCTTTCATAAAAAACTATTAAATACAATTAGCTAATCTCTCTCTAACATAATAAATAGATTAGAATGAAATTTTTTAAATCCTATCTTATAATAATCTTATAATTTCTGTCATTGATAACATCATCCGAATAAGAAACAATATCACCCTTTGCATAAACTACATTAATAAACCAGGTGTGTGGCTCGAATCTCAATATACTGTTGAGATTTTAATCATATTTTTGCTTAATTTTCACTCACATTGTCTTTTTTCATAAAACATTTAGTGAATTTTACAAGAAAATCTTTTATTAATAATTTTTAATTACACTCATTAATAAACTAGGTGTCGGGGTTCGAATAGCAGTGGAAATTATCATCATCTTTTTACTTAATTTTCACTCACATTGTCTTTTTTCCATAAACCACTTAATGAATTGTACAAGAAATTCTTTTATTAATATTTTTTAATTACATTCATTAATAAACTAGTTGCCGGGTTCGAATCCCAGTCGAAATTTCAACCATCTTTATTTTCATATTTATAAAATAATCTTCTTCTTTAATTCCTATTTTTAAATTCCTAATTTTTATTTATTTTTTAATTATTTAAATTTTTAAATTAAAATTTTTAATGACTGAATTCTTCTGAAACAATATCATTAAAACAAGTTCAAAAAGAATCTCTATTTAAAACCATCATCATCTTTAACACTACTCATTAATATTACTTCATAACCAACATTAATTGATACCCTCATCACGTTTCACGATTAATTCGGTTAAGCCGGAGGGTGTCGGAGCTCCGTCAAGGTCGACACCAACTCGTCTAGACGTCTCAGGGCATTGTGTGGCACCCGCACGACGTGCCGACGCACCAATGCAACCGCCTCCTGTGTCAAAAGCGGCTTTATTTCCCTACTAATGACTAATACAAATTAGACTGGTTGTCTGTGGTTTTAAACTAAAATAAAGATAATATAGTAAAGTAAATTAAATCCAACGATTCATTTTACATATTTTAGATTTTGATAAATAATTATTACTGTTACTGAATATTGGATAATTAAGAAAGATATTTTTTACATTAAGAATTTTTTTTCCTCTTTCTATACGAAATTTATTTATTTATTTATTTTTTAGTGAGAGCAATTGAACACACTCACACACACGAAAAAAAAAAAAAAAAAAAGTTTTAATGAAAAGTAAGGATTGAAAAGCTCTATTATTTTGGCAAAATATAACAACAAATTGAGAAATATTTTAAGAAAATATTTATTTACTTACGTTTAAATCCACAGTATTAAATATACAACACGCAAACAAACCGTTCCTTAAAAAAAGAAAAGTTTCAAAATATGAATTACCGGACTGAATAGAATTATGTCTTTTGAATAAATAAATGAATAAGTAAAACTGTTTTTAAATTAGTGTAAAGATGTTTAATTAAGCTGAAACACAATTCTCGTCAATAATTTAGAGTTGCGCTATTTAATATATAACGCTCAGTAACGTTTAAAATTAAAATATGATAATAATAATAGTAATAATAATAATAATAATAATAAAATCGACAATGTTACATACTCATTAGGTTACTTCTGCCTCTTATATTGCCCCCCCCCCCCCATTCCAACTAGATATGCGAGGGCGAAAAGATAAAGCATAAGAGGATTTTTCTTTTTGTATTTAAATGAGATTTTATTAAGTACGATTACACCAACGTAATGAAAAGGGATTTATTTAATTAGCAAGTTTTTATCTTTAAGTAAAATTTTGTATGGGGTATTAATTTATTTAGACTTTGATATTATATATTTATTTATTAAGTGACAATTATGTCACTAATATGTGAAATTCTGCTTTTATCTTGGAGCAATGAAAATTGTTTCAAGAAATTTTCTATTTTTGTTTCGTTTTAAGTTAGCAAAACTCTCATCGTGTTTCAACATTCATCTGAGCAACTTTTGAAATTTTTCCATTTAAAAGCTGCATTTTGATATATATATTTGATGTTTAAGAATATTTTACTATATTTAAAAAAATATATCAATTATCCCTTATGAAATATTATATAAAATAATGACAATAATAATATATCTACTACCCTTGAAACACGCAAAAAACAACTGCTTCAAGCTTTCAGGCTGTGATATATAAAATCAATAAACATAATTCTAACCTTCAATATGAGATGGTGAATTCTTCAAACGAGAATGTTAATAAATTTTCCCGAAACCTTTGCAAACAAAATAGTTGTTGCATAGATTAGGTACAATTAGCCTTTAGTACAATTTTTGGTGCATAGAGAGTAGTATCCGTAATCTTTGAGTCACAATTTCTACTGCATTGTATAAGAGTTACCATAACTCGAAAAGCATCCCCATCACAGTAATTATAATACTTGTGTTTAAGAATCGAAATATATTGCAGATACGAAGAGAAATATAAAACTTAATTTATTTGCAAAAAGCAATGGAATTTTAAAAGATTCTTTCAAAAAGTGACTATGAATATTTGAAATTGCCCAGTAAGCGAATATTTTCACACAGATAGATATTTTTATGAGTTAAAGACACTAAGATATTCTACGAATTATTGGCTACATTAAAATGAAGCATCGAATTCACATATTAATCTGAGGAGCATTAGGGGAAAAAAAAAAAAATCTTAAATAATTACATCATACTGCATTATATCATACATCTTCCATCATGTTTTAGACAGCAAGTATTTTTGTTTAAATTAAACATTTGTCTTAATAGCTTAAATATCTTTAAAAATACCTAATACATGGGATTTAATTAATTAAAATAAGTAATTGAGCATGTGCATTATTGAAACGATGGCTTTATTGCTAGTCAGCATACATTAAATACACATAAAAAATAACAAACATTACTTATTTATTTATTTATTCATTATTCAGTATAGTTCGGTATTTATTTATGCTACTTTAAAGATATTTTCTTCTTTTCTGCTTTTTGTCAAATTCTAAATGTTGTTCTGGTGTATGATTGAATTTTTGACCTTTTCACATACCAGCGATCACTAAGAAGTCCGGTTGCTACGCAACACACCTGCTCATTCTATCCTTTCCTCTGAGAGATTATACTAGGGTTGAATTTTATGTTTTTTGCAAGAAAAATAAAAGGATACAGAAGGTTTTAGGGTAAAAGGGAACAAGTAAGAAAAAGTCTTGAATTTTCACTCAAAAAATGGAAACAGAATCCAGATTAAGTTTCTGGAAGAATACATTTTTGATCTTCATGGAAAAAATATATTTTTAGCAAAAATGGAAGAAAAAAAACATTGTTTTTTTTTTTTTTTTTTTTTTTTTTTTTTTTTAATGGATCGATAAGAGATTTTACACGTTGCTCTAAAGATGAAAAAATATTTAAACGTTTGCAAGGGTTTTAGTATTTGAATGCTAAAATATACTCTAGACTCTAAGAATTTCTTCATTCTCTCAGAGCAAAATATTGTTTGAAATATCACACAAAAATTTGAAGAAAAGTTTGAATTATATAAAAATATTCTTTATAAGAATCAACAGGTACAAATTAATGAAATTACCTTCACGCCTGACTATATTGATGTTGATTATCAGGATTCGCTGCTGATATACATCTACCTCCGATCTATTTATCTACCACTCTTGACAAATATTTATTATTTTAAATTATAATTTCAAAGTGATTTAAACTGCTTATTATATTATTTTGACTGATGGTTTCTGATTTTTTATTTTTTTTAAAATAAACGAAACTTTCAAAGAAATAAATCTATTTTTTTTTTCACTCATTTTTTAATTATGATACGTTGTTACAATATGTTTTCTTTTACCTTTTTTCGTATAGAGTTCGGCACTAAAGCTATTAATTTTGGAATTAATCCATAGCTATTTCAGATATAACTTACATTTTTATTTCTCCTACGACTATAAGTTTCCCTTGGCAAACCTATAGATGATTATTTGGAGAAATAATAGCTATTTTTACTTCATTTTTTAATTTGATTATGATCATTTGTAATGTGTATTTATCTTTTGAGAGGTCTATTTTTTTTTTTCGCGTGTTTATTCTGCGATTATACATATACCAAACTGGCCTTTGTGGGTTTTTGTGGTAATTTATTCACTGTTTGGTTATCGTTCTCATTCTTTTCATTAAACTCATGATAAATTATATATATATATATATATATATACCTATATCTACAGCTAACTATATATACTTGAAAAGAATAACCAGACACTTTTTCTCATTTTTAACGGCCCTCTTCACTTACCGTCGCCGGAAGTCCGAGCCAAAGTTATTCTATGGGGTAATTTTCTTTACAAATAACTTATTAACTAATGCATATTTTTAAATTCTGTTTTCACATTCAGAAAATTCCCTACTGTTAAATTGACGGACCTTTTATAAAAATGTATTATTTTTATTTTTATTTTTAATATTTTATTTTAAAATTGAAAAATGAAAAAAATTCACATATTGAAAATTCGTATTTTGCAGCTTCAAAATAAAATATAAAAAAAATAAAAAAATTATTTTTTAAAAAAGGTCCGTCAGTTTAACAGCTGGCAATTTTCAGAATGTGAAAACAGAATTTAAAAATATGTATTAGTTAATAAGTTATTTGTAAAGAAAATTTTCCCATAGAGTAACATTAGCTTCGGCTTCCGGCGGCGGTGAGTGAAGAGGGCCCTTAAGCACATATTTTTAACAGTGCGCGTCCCTGTTTTTTTTTTTTTTTTTTTCTTTAACTGATATTTTACAGGAAAATACTTAAAGGAGGTACTTTTGAAGATCTGGGTTTAGGCAATTTTCTAATTAAATTTAGCGGAAGTTCAATTATCCTGATATATTTACAGTGATCAAAATGTTACTCTATCCTTTGAAGTGTCCTTTCCTCTTCATTCAAGTACACTGTATATCCCAGTAATATTTTAAAATTGAATCTAATTTCATTTGTTAAATTTTAGCTAATAGTTACTTTTTTCTTTGATAATAAATTTTGTCATTTTCGTACGAAAACACTTTATTTCAGAATCTGTTGAAAAAAATTCCCTATAAATATTGATTTAATGCCATGTCGTTCTTTACATGTCTTTTCACTAAAAGCTACCAGCAAAATTGGAATCTGTCTCTCTCCAGTATTTCATTTACTTAAATATTTTCTTTTTCTTATACTTCGGCTCACTGAATAATAATTTACTCTTCCTTAAATAAACGAATCACAAAAAAGAAATGTTTTTTAGTTTCGAATTACACACGATTTCTTAATATTTTTAGAAAAAAAGCTTATATTTTTGACAATCTTTGTGCATTTTCTTTAAAAGTTCGGACGACCTTTATCAAGTCGGCGACATCTTTCTTGTATTTTTCCTGATTAAAAGTATTTTCTGTAACTCAGCATTCTTTCTTCTTCCTCTTTTTTTTTTTTTTTTTTTTTTTTTCTTTTTTTGTATGATCACAGCATCCATTTACATTTCTTAAATATTTTTTCTTTTTTTAATCTTCCAGAAAAGAAATTTATGAGTGTAACAATTAAGAAAACAAAATTTCCATCGATACAGGCATATTTAATAAACGGTATAGACAAATAAAAAAAAATAAATAAAAAATAAAACGCTCTAATACTAAATCAAAGTTAAAATAGTGAGATTTTTCGATAATATATATTGACGCAAAATACTTAAAACAGATGTATTCGTTTATTCAAAAAATATTTATAGAACACTGGTTAACCGCAAAATTTCACCTAAACTGTTCAATGCAGTACTGCAAGAAGTTTAAAAAAAAAAAAAAAAAAAAAAAAATTGGGAAGAGAAAGGCATAAAAATTGATGGAGAATTTTCAAATCATTTGAGATTTGCGAATGACATTGTATTGCTGGCTTCGCCATTCCAGCATTTGCAAGAAATGCTTCAAGAATTAAAGAAAGAAAAAAAGCTTGTTGAATTGAAAGTGAATTTCAGTAAGACAAAAATTATTTCTAATTCTTTTGTTTCTCCATTGAAGATCACTGTTGATATGGACGAATTAGAAATGGTATGTAGTTATATTTATCTGAGACAAGTCATTACTATGAAGAAATTAACAACCGAGTTAAACTTGCATGGAGAGCATTTGCAAGTAAAATGGCTATATTCAAAAGCAACCCCTAATTTGCTTGAAAAGTTTTTGATCAGTTGATTTCGCTTGTATTAACTTATGTTTCAGAAACTTGGACAACGTGTAAAACTATACAAAGCTTCAAGGGACCCTGAGAAGTAGAAGATATGCATGTTAGGATTCACCCGAAGAGACACAAAGCGAAATACATGGATTAGGATTAGGGAGCAACCCAAAGTTACTGATGATGTCATTTGTAGAATTAAGGAATTAAAATAGTGCTGGGGTGGGTACCTTGCTAGAAGAAAAGGTGATAGATGGACAATCAAAGTCCTATTTTGAATATGTAGAAATAAGACAAGACAGAGGAAGAAACCACCGTGTCGTGAAAGAGGTGAAAATGTGAAATTTGGAAGAGCAGAATGAAGAAGAATTGCAGAAAGTAAGACAAATTGGAATCCCCGAGGAGAGGCCTTCATCCTACAGTGGATTTATAAAGACTGAAATTGATAATGATGATGATGATGATGATGATGTATATATATATATGTGTGTGTAGGTACGTATGCATGTGTATTTAATCCTTTCCTATAAAAAATAAAACCAATCAGTATTTCTCTAAATGTTTTTCAAACAGATATTTTTTTGTCCCTGAAAAGGTCAAACTCGTAAATTTTAAAATTTCTAAACTCGGTAACCTTTAATCGCAAGTGAATAGAACATTTCTTTTATTAATATATTGGGAATACATTACTGAACACCTTACAGTTTGTAAAATCGTGAGATGGTGTTATAATACACAATTTGTAAATTTTCCAGAACTTCTTTTATTCACTCAAATAGCATTTAAAACACATTTCTTTAATTCATGTTATTCTATTTTCTAATTAGAAATACATATACACACCTAACGGCTACAAAATTGGCTAGTAGCCAGTATAAGTGCTTTTAATTGCTTCCCTTGACATTTTTTTTTTCTGGTTGATAAATTATTGTTATTATATATATATATATAGCAAGTTTATGGATACGCTTTATATTATTGTGAATGATATTGTGAAGTTTAAAATACTCGAAGAAAATTTTTCATTCAATTATGCTATCTTTACGTTTTTTACTTTCGATTTTCATATGCTTTAAACACGTTGTCAACAGTTTTATTTTGCTGAAACTCTAAAGGTTATTTTTACCTTTTACCTTTAAATATCTATTTAACATTATCTAAAGATAATTTTAGTTATCAATTAAAAAATAGTTTAAATGATAAAAGTTATTACTATAAAAAAACAGAAAAAATGCTTTTACTTTTTTCAAAAAGCTGGAAAATGAAAGGAAATATTTATAAATTTTTAAAAATGTAAAAAAAAAAAAAAAAAAAAAATCAAAGGGATTAGGATTATTGATTTTCCGTAACAATATAATAAATTTCGTCTTTAACATTCTACGTAATTCCCCCCCCCCTAATTTGAATTGACAGTAGTTCTGCTTCATGCGGTAAAGAGTGAGGGAGGGGGGGGGCAGAACGGAGCAAATGATGCAATGAATAATTTTTTAAATAATTCGTTTGTAAAAAGTAACCCTCAAATGACAACACTCTTAAAGAAGAAAAAATGTTCTTCTAAGAATAGAACTTGTATTTGTTAGGATTAAAATATTTATCTGTAACAAAATCTTCTGATATCTATATAAACGCGAAATACCACTAATTTACTCATTCATCTATCAATGCCGAGTATAAAATGCTAAAGCTAAAAACATATCGTTTGGACAGTGGTTTCCTTGTAAGGAAACGGACCAAAGAACGGATTTAACAAAATTTAAAGGGGTTGAAAGAAGAAGTCAATACCTTTCACTGTATTTCTGCAGTGGTTTCCAAAAGAAGCTTCAAGTTTAGTAAAATGTCTTCTCATAGCCTTAATAAAGATAAAATATGAGGATCCTCTGAAATGTAACCTTTATGGATATGAAAGGGGTTGTCTAGCAGTTCTATTTATTCTTCCCATGTGGGAAATTACAGTGGTTTCCTGTAGAAGCTTGAAATTTAGCAAAATTTCTACTCTTAGGAGACTTATTAAAATAAAAGATGAAAATCTTCCAAAATTTAACCGATAAAAGGTTCTAGCAGTTCTACTTGTTTTTCGCACGTTGAAAATCGCAGTGGTTTGCAATAAAAGCTCGAAATTTAGCAAAATATATCTTACGCTCTAAATAAAATAAAGGATGAGAATCTTTCAAAATCTAATCCTTAGGGAAATAGAGGGTTTTGAAAGCGGTGTCTAGCGGTTTTACCAATTCTTTGCACGCTTAATATCGCAGTGGTTTCTAATAGAATTTTTCAATAGATTTGAACAAACGTTGGTCTTCATCAGATCTCAGAATAAACCGTGTCTTGACAACAGGCCAAACTAATTAGCTTTATTTTCACACAATTTTTTGTTTTTAATATTTTTCCCCGTGCGAAGAACGTGTAGAACTGCTAGTTGTATTATAATTTGGAGTTAAGATTAATATGTCTTACTATTTATTCTATCGCAAGTAAATAAAAGACTTACACAATCAATCATAGTAAAGCGTAGCAGCTTTCTCTATGAAAATGCACGTTTTCCGTCGAATGACTTCTAAGAAATTATGTCATTTTCAAAGAGGATAGAACTTCATTTGGGATATTTTCTAAAATTGGCGTCATTTAACATTTTATGAAAGCTGTTTTGATTCCAATTATATTATGAGACTATGTAGGCTGAGCAGATCAAAGTACCTTTATAATAGAGAAGCATTAAAAATTGCTACAGTTATCAAATTATGGATGTATTTTTTCATTCCTAATAAATAAGAACTAAAAATAAAGCGTTATTGATTAATAATTTAGTTTCTTCAATTTTTTAAAACTTAGAAAAATGCCTTAAAAAAAAGGCGTCCCCATTTGTCCCCAGAAAATGGGGACGTTTGGTCCGTATAAACTATGTCATTTTGACGTATTCACAATAAAGTTTAAATTGCATTAAAAGTTTTTGATGAAAGCTTAATTTTAGAATGTTTTTTAACCATTTCACCGCTTTTTAATTTCGAATTTTTAAAAACCTCTGCTTAGGGAGAAAATATACAATACACTAGAAGTAGCCTAAATTACAAATATTAAGTTTATAACTGCATTATTACTGCGAAAATCATGCAAAAACATGATTTTTGAGAGGGTGTTTTCTCCCATTTTGCATGTGCTAGAAATGTAAACCTCACACAGTACTTCAAGCATGGAAATAAGCAGTAACTGCGTCAAGTTTGTCTGTAATCGGTTTAGTAATTTAAAAGGAGTTATAAGATATATTCACATATATACATATAATGATTTTTACTTATATTAACATTAGAAAATATTTTTGTGCATTCTTTCATTTGTTTTCCCTTTTAAATCGTGATGAACATAAGTAACTTGACAGGCTTTAGTAACACATAATTTTATTCGCGAAAAAATGCAACGTATATCAAATTACAGTTAGTGAGTTTTAAAGTTATAATTTTTTAAAGCATCATAAATATAAATAGCTATTAAATATTGTAAATAATTTTAATTCACGAATACATATATAATTTTTATATGACCACCTTAAAATGTAAATAATATGTGATAAAAGAACGAATAAACTAATCGAAAAACATTCAAGAAGTCAATTAAATTTCTCCCACTCAAAGTTAATGTTGAATGTTCAAACACTAATCTTGAGGGAAGTTTATGTTTTGCTCGTTGCTCCGGATGCCTTAGAGCATTGGGGCTGGCATCGTTGCTAAGCAACGATCTTCACTTTATTCCCTTCGCTCATCTAATACCGATACATGAGACATGATTTTTAGGCTGGATATTTCAATCACTACAATAAAAGACAAAACTAATTTACTAAAAAAAAGTTTATTTTTCAGACATCATCTAAGAAAAAATGATGGTTAAAAAAAAAAAAAAAAAAAAAAATAATAATAATAATAATAATAAAACACACAATCCAAACATTAATTGGTTCCGCGGATGTTTTTAATCGAGATACGCATAATGAATTATCGACATTAGAATCGATATTAAAAATATTATTCACAAAAATTGTTTCATCGTCACAATATATATATATATGTTAATTTTGTTTTGGTATTAACTTCAAATCGAAGAAAATTATAACCGAAAGTTTAATATATATATATATATATATATATATATATAATTTACACATTTTACTTCTTGTCTTCATATCTCTGTTTACAGAAATATCATTCTCAATCACCTCTTTCGTATACATAATCTTTGTTCATGTAGGTTTAAAAACAAAAATATCTCTCACATAATTAATGTTGCTACAAGAATGGGTTATCCCAAAAAATTTATTTATTCAATTGTTTATCATTAAGGGTCTCTGTCTAACACACATACAAAAAAAACAAAAAAAAAAAAAAAACTACTAAGGTTTAATTAAATAAAAAAAATATGGTGGATGGGTGGGCAGATGTTTGATTAAGGAGGATGGGTGGTGTTGTTTGGCTGGTTGGTTGGGAGGGTTTGATGTTGAATAAAATTATAAAAAAAAAGGCGGGGGGGGGGATTACTGCAAGTTACATTCTTATTATTTCTGGTTGAAGCTATGAAATTTGAACTCTTTTATCATTAAATTTAATTGTGTGCATCTGGCTACTAGAGGCTTCCCTTGTTAAGTTTGAACAATCAATCCATTTGTATAACAAAAATAAGATCTTATAAAAAAAAAACCATCTTTAAAATTATAAATTTAATTATTGATGACTGCCTTATAATGCTTATCCTTATATGTGTGCTCTTTGGCATTATTGCTTGTGATTGAGTCTTCTTACAACTTAACATTTAATTCTTCTTAATACTTTGATTTTAATTCTTCTTAATACTTTGACTTCAAGTTTACTTAATTTTGAGTTAATAATAATAAGTTCAATTCTTAGCTTATTAATTTAGGTTTAACGTTAACATGTTCCAATATTCATAACTCTTATTATTTGATCGGTGCTAAAAATTCTCTTAATCTTGCAGTCAATACTTCTTAATTACACTCCTTATTGCATTGGCTTTTTCTCCTGAAATAATTTAACTGACTTATTGTTTAAATAGCTAACCGAAAGATGGCGCTTGCTCACTGATGTCTTATGCATTCATTCTTTAGTCCTTTACTTAAACGATTTAATTATTAATGTTTTAGGTGCGATATAATTTAACTCTACTAGTTTAAAATTTAATTAACTTTAAAATAAATTTTAACATTATCATTTAATATTTACTCTGTGTATTTTATCTTTAATGAAAATGCTCTGAAGTTCATTCGATTAATCGATTTCTATAGAGCTTTTATTTTTAATTTCAATTTTTGTTTTGGCATCATCCTTTTCTCCAGTTTGTGTTAACTGTTTTACATGTGGTTACAATGCTTCTTTCATGTTTTCTCTTTGGTTTCCATGAAGATTTTATTTAATCTTTGTTTTAATTTAATATTTCACTTATTTCTCATTCTATAAGGTTCTGCTGCTTCGATCGGGGCGTGAAATGATATAAATTGCTATGATCAGCAATATCGTTTTACGAAATCGATGCAGCTTTCACAGCTTATGAAGTACTCGCCCCTTGATAAGTATACTTCTAATTATAAGCATTTATATCCAATTAATTTGGTGGTTAATTATTTGTTTTCTATAAGTTTAATGGTCCTTTTGTATTATCATTCAGGTCGGCGTAAGTATTTTAAGTTATTATTGTAACTCATTGGTTCTTAATCTAAATCGCAACTTTTTGTGTCAGTCTTTCCTCTATGTTAAATTCAGTTCTATATTTTTGTGTGCTGTTATTGTTTTAGTTCTATTAATTGCTAAATTTTAAGACTAAATTTTATTACGTTATCTACTATATATATATATATGCGCTGCTCGACATTGAAAATGCAACACCAAGAAGGAATGATAATAACGGAATGAAATTTGTTGGACACATACATTATAGTAGGAGGAACAATTGATTAAAATTTCAGGAAATTTGGAGTAATATGTACTGAGAAAACAGTACATAAAGCAGCGACCTCTGTAAGCAATAACAGCACATATCTGCCTAGGCATTGAATCGAACAGCGACTGGACGACATGTACGGGTAGAGCACTTCATGAAGCTTCAACACGATGCAACAATTCATCGATCGAAGTTACTGGTGAGTGGTAAGGGGGGGCCAGTCACTTTTCAACGATTAAACAGTCATTTTCATTGGTGCGAGATCAGGAGAACGTACTGGCCAGAGCACAACAGTCGAACACATTCGGCATCAATGAAGGTCCAGACAATATGGACAACTTGCGGTCGTGCATTGTCCTGCTTAAATGTTGCGCTTCGGAGGCCTTGAACATAGGGCAGAGCTATGGGCCTTAACTCGTCAGAAATGTAATGGCTGGTATTCAGAGTGGCGGGAATGAAAACAAGAGGTGACCGGGACGTGTATCCAATGGTAGAACATAGCATCAATCCAGGTGGTGACTCAGTATGCGGGAACCAAAATTCTGATTACCCTCAAAACTGCATCACTGATATGGGCGCCATTAATGTGTGATCAACGATGAACCTGGACGCAGGAATGGCGTGAAGTCACTTTTCAGACAAATCACTATCCTGTTTACAGCATCAAGATTGCCTTATCCGTATTTAACGGCATTATGAATAATGCACATTGCCAGCTGGGATTCGACATCATCATACTGTCCATCATTTGCAATGATGTGGGTTCCCATTGGATACACGTCTCGATTACTTCATGTTCGTATTCCTAGCACTCTGAACAGCGGCCATTAAATTTCTGATGAGTTAAGGCCCGCCCCTCTGCCCTGTATTCGAAGCCTCCGTAGCGCAAAATTTAAGCAAGATAATGCACGACCGCAAGTTGTTTGTATTGTCCGGACCTTCTTTGATACAGAATGTGTTCGACTGTTGCTCTGGCCAGCGCGTTCTCCTGATCTCGCACCAATGAAAATGACTGTTTAATCATTGAAAAGCGACTGGCCCCCCACCACTCACCAGTAACTTCGATCGATGAATTGTGGCATCGTGTTGAAGCTTCATGAAGTGAACTACCCGTACATGTCATCCAATCGCTGTTCGATTCAATGCCTAGGCAGATATGTGCTGTTATTGCTCACAGAGGTCGCTGATTTATGTACTGTTTTCTCAGTACATATTACTCCAAATTTCCTGAAATTTTAATGAATTGTTCTTCCTACTATAATGTACGTGCTCAACAAATTTCATTCCGTTATTATCATTCCTTCTTGGTGTTGCATTTTCAATGTCGAGCAGTGTATATTAAAATGCATTGAATAATTTAATCCAAACATATTACATAATCAGTTTTCTTTTGTTTTTTTAAGTTTATTAAAGTGTCTTTGAGGCAGTAAATGAGACACTGAGAAAATACACACACACACACACATATATATATATATATGTGTGTGTGTGTGTGTCATTTTAATAGTTTATAATTTGATAAATTTTCTTTGAATAATTTACAATAGCCAACCACAAAATTCTTCAACAACGGCAAAAGAATTCTTTTAAATTTCTTTTATTATTATACTTTTTTGAGATTTTCCATTAACACGTTCTCTTACTATATATGTATACATATAAACTATTTTTCCCCTACCTCTTTCACTCATAAATAAGAAAAATACGAAACACACGAATTTAATTAATGTGAACTGATTGCAACAAACAGGATGTTCATAATTAAATAACCCTATTTCAAAGTTATGTACAAATGAAACTATTGTTCGGAAAGTTATAAAATTTTGTGTAGGATATAATGAATGGGCGGAAATTTTAATTTGTTTGAGTGAATAAAAAAAATTGATTCAAAATATCGCCGACAAAGGCCTCTTTTTAGACATTTAGCATGCATTGCTGATAGTATTAAAACTTTGTTACATGCTCAACATGGCATCCATCATTTTCAGCTATCATATGAAGTCGTAAAATAGCATGTTCCACAGCTGACCGCAGTGTGTTCTGGGAAATGTTAAGAGTATGAAATATTGCGTTTAATATTAGGTAAAGTTCTTAGATTATCACTATTTACCAGACGTTTCAAATGCTCCCAAAGCCAAAATATCACATAGATTCAGGTCTAGAAATCAGGGAGGCGACAAATTACAAAAGGGGCGGTTGATGTCGCGTTCTTCCTGAAGCGATTTTTGAGGACGCATTTAACACAAAGACTAATGTGTGAAAAAGCTCCATCTTGCATAAAAAAATTGTGCATGAGAGGCACTTACGTGCTTTCAGATCCGGGACATTTTATTCTGTAACAACGATGCATATCACTGTCCGGTGATTGAATTTGTTACTGGATCTCTAGCATTTAACTCCTCGAAGAAATACTGGCCGAGAATAAATGATGCAGAAAACCTACACCATACCTTTGGTGAATGGTACAGACCTATAAGACTGAACGCGAATTTTCTGGTTTCCAAATTTGGCAGTTGTGAGTATTTTCCGTAATGAAAATTGCGTTTCATTTGACCACAGTATATTCCAAGACTATTCTCAATCAGTCTCAAAGCGAGAAAATAACTGAAGTGAGAACCAGTGTCGACTCTCGAAATCATGTGGAAGCAAACCCTGCTCTAGTTGAAGCACGTATGAATAGTACAGGAGGATATTCTACATGATCTTCTGGACAGCTGAATGGAGAACGAGACATATACAATGCTTCTGTCGCACTACGAACGTTGGTACTAATCTGTGCTTTGGATGATTTGTCCTCTTTCACCTGAAGCGCAACCTTCTCTATTGCTTCTGTAGAAATATATTTTTTTTCTCTTCCCGAACGAACATTCAACGATCCCGACTCTTTAAATTATGTTACTGTTATTCAGAGACTTTTAACAGTCAATGGGCCTTCCTGCATTCCCTTCAAAGTCGGAAATTTTCTTAGAGCAACAACAGCAGAATTATTATCCTGCTAAAGCAATTTTATTCACAAAGTCGATCTGGTAAATGTAACGACAGCAAAAGCGAGCGCATTCAAAACAAAATCTCCACGAAAGTTTCGAGGCTTTATAACACCTGTTACGTGACGACAATAATCTATTTTCAATTTTGTTTAAATCTTTTTTTCGAAAATTAGTTGACAAAAAAGATTTCTATCAAGTGCAAGTATGAAACAATATCTTGATAAGAGAACCTACTGCTACGCAGTAGCTCGTACATTCCAATATAAATTTCGAAAGGGAACCCGAGTGCTTGCATTGAAAGACATTTTACCGCTTGAATGGTTTATTTTTATTGTGTTAACTGTTGTGTTAACACAAAGTTGCTTTTTTTTTAACTTTTAGTTGTGAACAGTGAGCTCTAATGTGTTCCACGTCGAAGAAAGAAAAAGAATCTAACAGACTAAAGTTAAATTAAAAGAAACTTGGTTGATATATTATAGATGGCAATAAAGAGGCAGCAACATAGGTTGTCTACTACTTATCGAATACGACAGTCAAAATGCTAAGATCGTCATACGGAAACATATTTCTTTCCCTTTAACTACAAATAGTTAAATATAAAAATATTACATTTACTTAAACATAGAGAAAAACTGTAAGAACTTCAAAAGATTCTAAATATGTAAATATTCGAAAATTTAAACTTCTGAAATTTAATTTTGCAATCAATATTCATTAAAAAAAATTACAAATTCTTAAACGGAGTTCATAGTATTGTATCCAAAATATTTTCTGCAATATCATAATAGCACCAAACAATGCATGCATATGTCGTTTAGTTCAAAACTGGCCAACTCCTTAAAACTGAAAAATACGTTACTTCAGATTTTTTTAAAGTCTAAGTAAACGTTTCCATCATCTGGAAACTAGTAACCATGCCGAAGCTTATTCATCTCTGTATTATTTGCGTTGGAAAAATACGATGTGCTGCAAAACCGGTCAAATCATGAGACTAGTGGGTTTCAAAACCAGTCATCTCCATATCCGTGAGATTGCGGTTCTCTTCCATCCGACTACAACAACACACTTTTTGATTAGGTTTGTGTTATCGTGTTTTCTCTCGCCTATGACTGCTCTTTCTTGGTGCAACCAAAGTTTCTAATAATAGAATTTCGTAGAATATATAACCAGAATTGACGTTTAACAGAAATATAAATTTTTACACAACGTTGAAAATGCCAATGTAAAAAAATTAAACGCAAACTGCAGTTTCGAGAGCGTAAAGCATACCGTCATCAGTGCAGTATGACGAGGTGGATTATTGCTCTTATATATGGATTTGGAAGTAAATTTTAGAGTAGGAATTGCAGCCAATAGGAACTAAAAAAAACTGAAGGTATTAGCCAATCGGAATTTGATATGCAGAAAGCTATGTAAAAATCAAGAATGTGTGAATTTTATGTAATATTTCCAACAGTCAAAGAGTTATTTTTTATTTTTTATAATTTAAAAACAAAATTTAATATTGTTTTGGATATACCTAAAATAAAATAAAATACTTAGAAAAATAATTAAAAACAATTTTTTTTTTTAGTTTTACCTTATTTTATAGTTAAAACAAAACTAAAATTTATTTTTAAGTTATAGAAATTTATTGTATTTTTAAGTTGTATATCAAAACTAGAAAAATTTATTCATTTTATATTCAAGAAAATTAAATAATCTTTTATTAAAATTTTCAAATGAGGTATAAAATAAAGTAAAAAAATATAAATAGTTTAAATTACATAAAAAATTAAAGAAGAAGAAAAAAAGAAATCCCGTAGGTAGCCTCGAACCCATGTTGTCTGGGTTGAAGACCAGTACTTTACGCCCACGCCACTGGGGCGCTGCCTCGCTTGCGAAATTACTTGTATTTAAAGATTACTGAAACTTTAACTGTTTTTTTCTCGAAATTTTGTGGATAGTGGGTCCTACTGCTTTAATATGTTGTTACCTTCATAGTATACTACAATCCTGCACAATTTCGTCCCGATCTGAATTTTCCATGTCGTGACCTCTCCTTGTAAGTGCTGGCAATAACCCATGGGCTAGTATTAAAAGCTTTTGTGGAAAAAATTTGACCCACTTCTCAAAAAGGTTCGTCTTCACTGTCTACACTTCAGACACATACAAAATAATAATTATAATTATAATGCCTGACCAAAATTTTTGATAGAAAAAACTGTAACAGCTTTTTGGCAACAGCCTTTCTGAGATGACAAAAGTATAGTGCCAGAGAAACTTATGAATTGTTGCTCAGTCATCTTATCCAGAAATATATTGCAAATCATTACAAGAACACAAATGAGTCATCCGGAATAAACGTCCAGGTCTGTTAGTCAGATTTAGAATAGACTGATTATCACCTCTTATTACACATAAAAATACAGGCGACGTTGTTATAGTGACTTAACTTCATTTTCAGGTGGCAGATATTTTAAAGTTATTTAAAAATTTAAATGATTCAAATAAATTCAAATAAACTCAGTTTAAATGATTTAAATTAAATTAAAAAAATACTCCTATTTAAAAATTTCGACTACGTCCTGAACTGTAAAAATGTGATGAAGTACAATTGCAGTTTTTAAATGAATTAAAATGAACATTATAAAATGCTTTAACTATACATATCTCTCTTTTTTCTCTAAATAGTGGTTTGTGTCCTCAATATCCTTCGTATTCAAACATACGTATTAAATTTTATTGATACGTATGCATATATCAATAAATATATATTACTATGCATCAAATAGTTTATCTATACTTTGTAACTCAACTATGAAAAACTTGTGAGGTAAAAGTCTACAGAATACAAGTATTTAAAAAAAAAAAAAAAAAAAAACCTTTACTGTAAAAAGTTGAAAATTATGAAGTACAAAAGATAGTTTTCTTTTTCTCTCTATATCATTTCTATCGAAGATATCAATTATATAAACCTGATAGGACATCTTTGTGTTTAACATAAACTTATTTACAAAAACAAGCTTAAATATATAAAAATAAAATAAATTAAAGATACAAATTAAACTAGCTTGCAAAATGCAGTCGGGGAAAAAAAAAAAAAAAAAAAAGAAAGAAAAAAAGAAAAGAAAAAGAAAAAAAATCAGTTGCACTCATCAAATAGGCTACTATTCAGAGAGAAACGATTAGAAATCCGGCTCGTTGCCAGAAAAATCTCAAAAAAAAAAAAAAAAAGTTCAGTTTTATAATTAAGATAAGTTGTTGCAAGTATAAATAAAAACGCATGACGATATAGAAATTATGAGAAGATGTAACGAGCTGATACAGAGGTAAAGTTATAATAATTTAAAGTTTATTGATTATTAACGGAAAATATTTTTTTGTTATATATATTTACGATAACAACTCAAATTTAAAGATTTTTTTGAAAGAGAGAGAGGAAAAGAAAAATTTATTGTGTTTGAATATATGATTATTTTGGCGAGTAAATTTTCTAAATTACCTTATTTATTTTTAACAATTTTTATACGAATTTAACTCACTTTTATTCTGAAATTCTGATTAATAATATTCCATATCAAATTGTCGATTAATAAATACCAATGACTAAATAAATATGATAAATAATACCAAACAGAAAGATTAAGAGCTATCTTTAAAATGATATTATTATGCTAAGAATACGTTACTATTTATATATATATATGTATACACCCAGCGTATCTTTTTGTGCAGAGTAAGGTGAAGCAAAAAATTAATTTTGGCAAATTGTTCCTTAATAGCGACAAAAATGTGTTGCAACCATAAAAAATTATATTTTAAAATATTTTGAATATATCTGCCCGCGCATTTCACTTGAATTTCTCAAAATCTGATTAAATTCTCTTCTATCTAAATCATGTATCGATCATTTAAATTTTGTCAGTGTTTAACTAATATCGAATAAAATGGGACCAACCTTTCAATACGCGTATCCTAAAATATTTTTAATTTATTTTTAATCTATCTACTCGCGCATTTGATTTGAATTTCTCATAATTTCATAAAATTTTATCCTACTTAGATCATATATCGATGATTTAAATTTTGTCAAATTGTTTAACTAATAACGAAGAAAAGGGGAATCAAATTTTCAAAAAGCTCACCCATATATATATTCTTTTTTACTTTGAGTCTATCGACTCTCTCCTTTCATTCGAATTTCTCAAAATCTGATCAAAACTCCTTTACTGGATCATTGTTAACATCGCTAGAACGAGACAATAATAGCCAAAGTTATAAACAAACAGCTTTTTATAATAAAGGGTAATATATTCTAATATTGATGCTCTCGGATCCTGAAAAATACATTCGTGAACTCGCTGCTAGAAGGATCTTACAAGCAAGAGATAAAATTCATTCTGAAAAGCTCCTTCGTGTATTTGAGATTTCCTCAAAAATAAATAAATAAATAAAAAGCCAAATCATACAGCGATCTTATAGACTGGCAACAAAAGTATTTTGAAACTCCCATTCTTAGAGACATCAAGGATGAAAATTTGCTCCTGATGGTGGGAACAAAAGAAAGTTACGAAATACCATTTTTAAGAATACCATGCCACATCCAGACCATAGAACCTATGCAAATATAGGATAAATAGCCCAGAGAAGGTCTCATGAAATCAGAAATGCAGTGAAGGAAATTGATGCCAAAATTCGACATCAAACGTAATTTAATGTATAATTTAACTAATTTTATATATGCTTTATGTTTAAGGAGAAGCATCTTTTTAATAAATTACATCTTTCAGCTTTTTATTTTAGCTCTTTTCCGGCCCTAACGCTCTAAAACATTATAAGAAGAGTTACAAAATTTAGGGCTACTTTTATTCAACTATCACCAATAATTTTTAGGAATGATATTTGATACATATAATGGTCGAATAACCTTCGAAATTATTAGGGAACCATTACAGTTAAACTTTCATAGTGGATATTGAATAAATGTAATCTTTAAACTTGGTAACACTGACAAGAAGAGTGAAATTAAATAGGACCGGCAAAGGGTAAATATGTTTAATATAACAATTCTACGATAGGAAATTTTTAATCAACCAGAAAAATTATCATATTGAAATCAACGACATGTAAATCAGGATAGCAAATTTATAGATTTTTTCCAAAGCTCTTTTAATCAGTAAAAGTTTTTTAGTTCATATACTTTATATGTAATTGAAAATTGAATTTTTCGTTGTTGAATTTCTAAATTTCGTTTCAGAATGTACATTGGTAAACGAAAATAGAGTATCAAGAAAAATATTATCAAGGAAAATATTTTTCATAAACAGAGATCGATTTACTCACTTGGAGGCCCAGGGCACTCATGCTCAATGGACCAATTTTCCTCGTACTTTAATTACAACAAATAAGGCAAAAAACATATTTTTGATTCACGCGTCTAAAAATTCTCTCCACTTTTCATTTTATTGTTAAGACTTAACTAGATCGGATGCTTGCCTATCGGATCAACGTACATCACGCCCATGTATATGCACTGCGGTGTATGCCTCGGATTTAGTTAGCCTTAGTAAAAGTTTGCAATGAAGTATAGGTAGTATGCAGTTGTATTTGCGTTTAGCAAAAATATTGCAATTTTTTTAATGAACTGGTAGTTTCCTTCAAAGATCATACCGCCAATTTATATAACAGCGCACTTCCATCCATTGACAAAGAAACAAAAAACAACGATCATTATAGCAAAATTTGCTAATTTTTTCATTTTAACTATATTTTTAAAAGTATGATGGAATTTCTTGGAGGCCCCCTCAGTGTGAGGGCCAAGGGCACATATCCCGAATGCCCTGTCTTAAATCAGACACTGTTCATAAATAATAATTTAATAATTTTCACTGCATGAATTTGTATACAATTATATAGAAGAAAGTCTTGTGGTGGCTACAACATACTAGTTTTTTACAATTATTGATTTTCATCATTATTATTAATATTTCGATACAATTTTATTTAGCTAGAAGCAAGCTTTAAAATGCTATTTTTAAGGTCATTTAAGTAAATGTTATTTACAGATAGTGTACAATACTTTAGTTTTGAACATCTTTTTTCAGCTGAAAACATAATAATTTTACAATATGAAAATTGGCAGCATTGCCATAGTTACATACTATATTGCATAAAATATAGGGAATTATGATGAACATTTATTATTTCGTATCTTGCATTCAGATTAAGAATAACTGAAAATTTTGTTTATAAATAGAAATTACGCATGATTAGTCAAAATGTGGTAAATTAGAAAACAATATTTAATTCCCTTTCTGTTAATCAAACATTTGCAAATCAAAATGAAACTTTAGCTGTAGGAAAAAAGAGAAAGAGCGTGAGAAAAAACTAAAAATATAGTAAAATTGAGCAAAGAGACAATATAGTTATAGAATATATACTAATTTAATTGTGTTGAACAAATACCTAATAGTTAAACTATATTTTTTGTTAGATAGATTGCCACTACATTGTGTTTAAAGGCGGATCCCACCCAGATCTCTTTTTAAAACTAAGGCCAATCTTATCTTTTTTTTTTTTTTTTTTTTTTTCTTGATGAAAGTTTTAACATTTTAGATTTCCCGTATTTTAATGTAACATATTTGTTCTTTCGTACAAAATTCTTTCAAGTAAAAATTTTTAAATTTTTAATCTAGTTGCCTGGGTGTAAGTTTTCTCGGAAATCAAACAGCCGATTTTCTTAATATATAAATATATATATATATATATTGTGTTTGGTATAGAAGTTCTATTTCTTTAAAAAGTAAATAAATAAATGCATTAAAAAAAATTTAATTTAGTAATTTTCGGTTTTTTTTTTTTTTAAGTATCTTATTGTAATTTTTATAATACAGAAATCGTATGAAAATATAGTATAGTATAGAAAACATAATATAAAAATGTTTAAAAAATATTTTTATGCTGTTCTGCATCTAATCTTATGCTGTACCTAATAGGTATAGTTATGGAAAACCGCATACGATTTGATATTTAATGTTCCTAAGCTGTGTATGAAACGCTCTAAAAGAAATAAAAATAAAATAAATAAAACTCTGCAAAAGTTCAGTTTCTCTGCCAGTAAGGCGTGAATTTATAACAATTTTACATAAAAGGGAAGGTTTAAGGAAAAAAAAAAGTGTTATAATAAGATACCAAACTTTCATAATACTTAAATTGTTCGGAACACCAGAGAAAAATTGTCAGAAATTATCTTTTTGCAGAGTAATTGTTTTTTAACAAAATTTACAGCAAATTTTTGCTGTGAAATTAACAAGGAAAAATGTCGTAAAATCTACAAAATGCCATAAAATCTTAAAAAAAGTGAATAAATAAATAAAATAACAACAAAAAGTTCTGTAAAGTCTACAAATGTCTATAAAAATATGAATAAAGCACTCAATTTAAAGAAACACTGATTTATTTGCTAAAAATGTAATTTAAAAGTTAAAATATTAACATATATTTCGATACCACAAGGTATATTTTTCAAGATTGTCTCAATTATCACTCAATCTTTGACTTTTTATATATTTTTATTTTTCATTTCAGCGCCACCTACGGATTCTCGGGAAAATTCTACTGTATTTCTGAAGTAGCTTTAACCATATTTTCGGGAAATTTATGCGATATTTTATTAGACACACATTTTTTGCAAATTAAAATTTCTATTATTTTTCGTATGATAACCGGATTAATTTTTCAGCCTAAGTTTTATTATTCAGCTATCATAAGAAAAACAATATAAATTTTTACTATAAAAATAAAAAATAAAAAATACTGTGTGTAAAGAAACATCATTTAATTTTCCAAAAATATAGTTATATATATCTACTGCAGGGATACTATAAAGAAAAACTGAATTTGCCTGATAATCCACAGATACCGAAAAATAAAAATGTATAAAAAGACAACGATTATGTAATAATTGAGGTATCGAAGCATATCTTAATTTTTTAACTTTAAAATTGAACTTTTAGAAAATAAAACAATGTATCTGCATACAGCCCTGGAAAAAATGTTAAGGCCAAGCGAAAAAACTTAATTTATTTCACAACCTCTGATATGAGTTTAATGCAAATTTAAATATAATACAACAAAAGACAATTTTAATTATATCAATAAAAATTTTGCCAAAAATAAATTTTTTTCTTATTTTAACACTTATTTTATTTTTCTTATATGCAAAAAGCTGGAAAAAAATATTAAGGCCACGTAAGATATTATTTCAAAAACAGCTAATAATCTAAATGCTTTGTCTTATTTTCAGTTAATTAATTATTTTTACGATTATAAAATTTTAAAAACTTCAAAGTCTGGGAAAAAACTTCAAAATATATACAAATACATATTGAAATTTTATGCATTTTCAAACACTATGTAATAAATGATAGTTTTAAATAAATCTATAAAAATATTTAAAAATAAAAACTTTTTCTTTACAATTCATTTCTTTCTTTAATACATGTAGAAAATTGGAAGAAATGATACACATAAGATAGTATTAAAAGAACTGCTAATAATCCAAAATTTTGCCCTTCTTTTCAATCAATTGAATCATTTCCCGAGGTCAAATATTTAGAAAGTTCCTTCAAAGTGTGTTTTGGTATGCTTTTATAGCTCTTTTCAATGGCCTTTTTGAGCTCACCTACGGTATTGTAAGTTTTCCCATTTCCATAAATGCCACCAACCAGAATGCCCCATAAATTTTATATTGGGTTCAGGTCAGGGCTTCTTGATGGCCATTCAAGCACTTGGACATGATTAGCTTAAAGCCAGGATTTTGTGGAGCTTGATGTGTGTATTGGTGTATTATGTAACGTGCTAAACAAACAAGATTGTGTCCTTATAAAAAATGATTAAATTCTGAAAATAAGGCAAAGTTTTTAGATTATTAGCTTCTTTTTAAGTAATATCTTATGTGGCCTAAATATGTTTTCCAGCTTTTTACATATATGAAAACGTAAAATAAATTTTAAAATACGAAATATATATATATATATATATATATATATATATATATTACAAAATTTTTATAGATATAATTAAAATTGCCTTTTCTTGTGTTATATTTAAATTTGCATAAAACTCATATCAGCGGTTGTGAAATAAATTAAGATTTTCGCTTGGCCTTAACATTCCTTCCAGGGCTGTATGTGCTATAAAAACTAAAATACAAAACTGCTGTAAAAAACAACAGAAAAAGCAGTAAATTCTGCAAATTTACTGTAAAAGCTAAAATACAAAACAACTGTAAAAAAAAAAAAAAAAAAAAAAAAAAGCCTAAAATGATGTAAAATTGACAAATGAACAGTAAAAGCTAAAATACAAAACTGCTGTAAAAAAACATCAAAAAATGCTGTAAAATTTACAAAAGAACTGTAAAAGCTAAAATACAAAATTGCTGTAAAAATAACAGCACAAAATACTGTAAAATTTACAAAGCTGCAGTTTACTTAGGAAAAATGCAATTGCTGTAAATTAACAGAAAATATGCTGGCACCCATATTGCCAGCATTTTTTGCTGTAATTTTACAGTGTAATTGGTTATATCATTTTACTATGCTAATATTTGAGATGCAATATCTGGGCTTCTTCACAGGAGGCAAAAAAATTCCAGCACTAAGAAAATTAGTTTAGAAAAGTGAAATTTCCGCAAAGCATTTTTTCAGATAACGTGTCTATATGATTACAGTTTGAATGTTACAAGTTGTTGTATGTGCGGTAATAGCCACTTTTAAATGTGAAATGGTGGTACGTAAATAAAATCTGTAACCGCTACGATTTTGAATGAAAACCTGCAAACGTGTATGTAATCTGTCGTAGAGATGCCGTATGTTATTTTGGGTTATGGAGTACCATACTTGTTGCACTTTACCAGTCAAATCAGCAAGGGTTAATTTTGGTTGTGGATGACACTGTAATTGTCGTCCCACACGTTCTCGACAGGAGAAAAATCAGGTGGTCTTTCACGCAAATGTAGCATATCGTCACACTGTAGAGCACGTTGAATAACAGTAGCGATATGAGGACGAGCATTATCCTATAAGAAGATACCTATTTCAATACTACTCATAAATTTAATATTGTACAATAAAGCCCTTCAATACTGATCAGTCACCACTTTGATGCATACATTTGCAGTCAATGTGGTTGGGATAGCAACGAGAGTGCTTCTCAGTCAATAAGAAATTACTCTCGAGACTATAGCTCCAAGAAAAGTTTCATTGTGGCTACATAACAGACAGCTTCTTACAAAGCGCTCACCTGGCCTCATTCTCTTCCACTATGCGGCTATCACTGACATCAGGACAGAAACGGCTGCCATTGAGTAACACAACAGATTTCCCCCTGCCCTTCAATGGGCTCTAGTTTGACACCACTGAAGTCACAGATGGAAGTGATTCGGAATTAGGGACATGAACTCGAGGAAGCGTCTGGTTTGAAGCTGCCTCTCATGCAATCAATTTGTTACGCATTGTTGTGTCACTCGGTTGTTAACAGAAGCTCAAATTTTTGCTGCAGATGCGGTACGATGCGCCACAGTCATGTGGCGTATACGGCGATTTTCTCGGTCAATTATGGCCCGTGTGCGGCCAGACCCCGGTTTTCTTAAGACAGTGCCTTCCTGTGAGCACTTTTGCTAACAATCATGTACACTGGATACATCCCTGCAAAATCTTACAAGAATATCGCGGGAAGAAAACCCACCTTCTCGTAGTTCTTTTATATGGCCTCGTTCAAATTCATAAAGCTGCTGATGCTGAATTACTCATCTCCTTAGAAACATTCCAGACTAAAGTCTATCTACTCATCACGTGCAATCTGGACGGGGAATAACGCTTAGGAAGTTTACATTGCAAATTTAAAGAAAACAGCATAAAACTGCATAACATTTTCTGCATATTCAAGATATCTACGCCACTATTACTCTACTATCTCGAAAATTCAATAGTTGTCATCTTTCCAATAGGCAAGCACGCTTGCCGAATTTTGTCCATCTAACACAACTCCTTCTTGGTGTCGGGATTTTGCGCCAGTCTATTTTAAAATTAGGCTATTGGAATTATAAAACCAGTATTTACATACCAATTAAACACAATATTTACATAAGGAAAGAAAAACATTTGATCCGATAACTCTGTTCGGTAACTTAAAGGCTTTTTTCATTTAAACACACTTTATTTGGTTTAAAACTAGCTTTTATTTACATAAAATGAATCTATTGTTAAAGTCCTTGTTACTTTTCTTCGCTCTGTCGTCTTGTAATCTAGTCTTAGTAATGGTGAATTGGCTTTAAGTCCTGAAATTAATTTTATCCATGATACATTCTCCTCGATTATGTTAACAAACACGTACAAACAGCAATTGAAGTATTCTCGTGACTATTTTGATGGAGCATGTTGCCATAATATTTGTATAAGTTCCACTAATTCCTCCCCCCGCTTCAAAACGCATACATGCAAATACAATATTACAGTATCCATAAGCTCATTTGCTTTTACATTAAGGAATTAACTACACTGTAAAAAATGCTGCAGTAAAATTACGGGCAAAGCCCGGCAGCAGAGATTCCAGTCAAAGCCCGTAAAAATACATTTAGACGATGAATGATGTATCGCCAGTAATTTTACGTTGTGATGAAACATACAACCAACCTGCAAAAAAAGTAGCATTAACCGTAAAATTAAAAGTAAAAGTTTGAGATTCTCGAATGCTTTATAAAAGTTTCTTGCAATTATTACACGTGCGTGCAGGGAGAAATCCACAACACTAAAAAACTTATTTATTTTTTTATGCGCAAAAGCTAATTTTCATGCGAAGCAAACCGTCTTGGGTAGCTCGGGTTTTGAATTCACAACCAGCGCTTTGCCAACGGCGCCGTTGGGATCACAGAAACTTTTTCTTTACAAAAACAGATAAAGTCAACATAAGAACTGACTCTTGTCATACGTATCAAAAGACTTCTGGAAAAATTTTTAAACCGATTTACAGCACAATGTGAAGTAACAAATCTTCAATTATTTTTACAGAACTAGCTATACAAATTTACAGCAACCTATGCTGTATTTATGTTTAAAAAAGTGCTTTATTTTTACAGAATATTTTTACAGTGATTAAATTGTTAACGTTCAAACTATGCATAAAAATTATTTTATTTTAAGACTATTTTAAAATCTAAATTTGCTATTTTTGACAAAATTAAGAAGTCAGTCAATTCTCATATAAAGAAACAAAAGCTTTTTTTTTTTCCTATAAAGAATACGATACTGAATTTTGTGAAAGAAAATCTAACTATTTTTCGAAATCTTTTTTTTTTTTTTTTTTTTTTTTTTTGTAAACGGACTGGATTGGATTTGGGAATAAGGCCGATTGACTGCTGTAGGTCCTATGCCTGAGGGGGAGTGCCCTCCGAGGGGTCTTTCTGAGGGGTCCTAGCCCATATTTACACAAGTTTCGGAGGAAACCACGGAAAACTCCGAACGGCTAGGGGGCAGCGGTAGACCAGTCGATAGAGCGCCGGCCTCGTAATTGAAAGATTGCGGGTTCGGTACTCGAGCCGGCCAAAGACCGTCGTGTACACTAATGGTGGCTGGTGCACGTAAAATCTGTCGTGGCTGCAATGTCCTCCATGTTCCCATCAAAAATTATACCTCTGGGGGTCACCGAAGCGGGAGAGCCATTCCTTCCATGGAGGATCAAAATTGTGATGGCACTTCTCCGGATCACCCCTAGGGGTGTGTCCCAGACCGTCGCCAATTGCCCATCTGCGCAGCACTTGTGCGACGTAAAACCCAACCATCCATCCGAACGGCTAGGCCGACGAGCGTGACCCGTGATCGAGCCCGGCACCTCACGTCTACCAGCTTTGAGCGCAGAACCGCTCGGCCGCTGGTGGGCCTTTTTTTATTCGTAAATAGAAGCACTAAAGAGGTAGTCTTAATTCAAGGTTCTCATTAGAGGTAAATAATGGGTGAGAATTTCTCACCATTTTTCGAAAACAAAATGAAACTTTTGAAAACTATGGGAGATCTCTGAAAATTAACCGAGACGTAGAATAAACTTTGAATGATATGAATAAATTTTTTACATAAATACAGAGAATTTGTATCTCCAATTAATACGATTTTTTTCATGGTTTTCGATCTTTATGGTTTCAGTAGTGTTTGCAAAGAAGAAATAACTAGAGCCTAATTCTTATTCATCCAAACAGGTTTTCATTATAAAAACTGTGTTTATGAAGTGTTAGGCGTATTTGAACTTTTTAGGATAGCAGAAGAGTTTTTTTTTTTTAAAGATGTATTCCATTGAAGGGAGCCCACCAGCGGCCGTGCGATTCTGCGCTCAAATCTGGTAGACATAAGGTGCCGGGTTCGATCCCAGGTCACGCTCGTCGGTCTAGCCGTTCGGATTTTTCCCTGGTTTTCTTCGAAACTTGAGTAAATACGGGCTAGAACCCTTTAGAAAGGCCCCCAAGGAGGGCACTCCCCCTCGCCTAGGACCTATAGCAGTCAATCGGCCTTCTTCCCAAAATCCAAATCCATTGAATGAAGAAAGGACTGAAGTATTTCGAGAGCAGAACCTGCTATAAATGATGTAATGTACATATCTCATGGTCATATTCAGATATAACAGCTTTGTTTTTTAACAGTGAAGATCATACATAATAATCATGAGACTTACCTTCAAATGGTTAATTACATATTCATTTCATATTCAAATAAACTTTATTTTAGCATATAGTAAAAAGTGCATTGTGGAAACAACATTAAAATTTTCCATTTTCTAAGGCTTAACTAAGGGGTTGAGAGCAATTAGAATGCTGTATGCTTAAAAAAAAAAAAAAAAAAAAAAAAAAACTAAAATTTAAAAAATGTGTTTAGTGGATAAAACAATTATTAGGTTGTAGTTTCTGTTTTAGAAATCTGGCTTCAAATCAAGAAACCATTTTAGCTTTCTTTTTTAATGCTTTCGTGTTAATAGACAAAGAAAATCAATTTCATCAATATCAATTACTCAGTTTCAGTGAGATGGAATTTTTTGAATTAAATTAAGAAAACAATATCTTATTAAAACCAATGGGTGTTTCTATGCGTCATGCGTGCATAATTAAACACATTCAATAAGTATAAACGACAATCATAGTTTTAGTTTGAAAATGGAAGAAAATGGAATTCTCTCTTGATGTCACTGAAATGATAGCATTTGAAGAGATTTTCTCATAAGAAAATGGTTTGGTGAAAGATAATAGCAATTTGCGTAGATTAACGGCTTTTTCTCGTAAAAATTCAAATATTATACTTTCGAAACATCAATTTACGGGCTACGACAGTTTAGCTAGCAAAACGGTCATTTCCCGTAAAATTATACGTTTTTTTCCTAAATTATGTTTCCAAAATATTAATTTACGGATTACGACCGTTTAGGTAGCAAAACGGTCATTTCCCCTAAAATTATACGGTCAAATACCGTTATTTTACAATTTTTTTTACAGTGTACCCTGACTCGCAACGAATTTGTGTTTTGTAACTAATCCATTCACAAAGATACGTTTTAGTAAAACTGATTAAAAAAATCTCAAAGATCAAAGTTCACATTGAATAGTAATGCATATTTAAATAAAGTATTTATCACTTTTTAGTAAAAATATAATTTGTAATTCAAAATATTATATTTAAGTAAGCTGATATAGTATTCAGTAGTAATCCACTTTCAAAATAGCTTCTGTCGATTCTAAGTGAAGTCAGGGTAAAATTGCAGTTCACCTAATTTTTAATGAAATCATCATGCAATTTTAAGGTAGAGATCACAATAACGTGATGGTACTGAGAAGTTAGACGTATAATTACATAAAATGCTAATGGATATTGTTGGAAGTAGTGAACGATCCGTTTTTGAAACAGATACGCCCTGTTAACTGCGCATGCGCGTGAGAGAGAACTCTCCAACTCGCTCCGACTGCGAGCGCCAGATGAAAAAAGTATGTAGCTGTGTGCGCTAGCCTGTGTGGCCATAACCTATGTGGTACGAAAAACAAAAATGTATGGAATTTATATCTACTTAATTTACTTATAATTCTTCTTAATTTCGTGCGTGTGTATTGTAATTTCATTATGTTTATCGTCTTTAATAAAAGTCTTTGTCGTGTATTCAAGTATCGAAGTATTTCATGGACCTCAGATTACTACAAATGGCAGCAGTGCGTCATTATGGATGAAATTCTTAAAACCGAAAGTTGTTGAATTACAAAGAATTTTAATTCTTATTCTTAAAAATGGATTAGTTGAACATTCTAGAGTTAAACTGAAGTAATTATTTCGTATGGGCTATGAAAATTAAAGCAGCCTTAGCTATAAAAAGACTGGACTCAGTTATATCGAATGTCAAACCAGAAGGTCTGAATGCAGCAGATTCTCAAGAATGGGACTTAAAAAACTCGGATGCAGTGGCGTATATAAAATTCTCTTTGTCCGACGAACACTCACTACAATTTTCTAACGAAGAAAACGCAAAATCTTAGGGGAAAAATAAAGAATACGTTTACTGGCCAAATCGAAGATCGAAGAATAGACGCCGGCAACGAACTAAAAAATTTACAGATGAAGCAAAATGAGTCAGTAAATGATTACATTGCTCGATCAAAAGGAATCTCAGTAAAATGTCAATCTCTGGAACTGGAAATTTCTACAAGAGAACTGGTGTATTACACAGTACAAGGCTTAAGAGGACATTTTCTTAAAATTATAGAGATGTTCTAAAAACCCAAAGGGAGAAAACGATGGAAGAGATATTACAAATTTTACGAGGAGAAGAAGCCAACAACACGAATACAAGAAAAGAAGAAAACAAACCCCAAGCGTTCTACGTAAAAAAGGACAAGAACAAAAAACTTTGTTGCGTCTGCAGACGCCCCAATAATTTAGCAAAAGATTGCTTTTATAAAAACAATATTCAACAAAATAAAAATAACATTTACGGACAAAGAAATAAGAAAAACAATACCCGATTCAATAACAAAGAACAGAAATATAATTCTGTTTTTTAGTGCATCTCTTAACGATTTAGTGTGTGATAATGTTTTTATTTTAGATTCAGGAGCTCCTAATCACATGGTAAAAGACACAATATGGTTCGAAAATTTAACGCCTGAAATTAAACATATACATCTAGCAGGTAAAGATGCAAAAATTATGTGCCATGGCACCGGGAGCGTCAAAGCAAAAACTGTAAGTAAAAATCCTATTTATTTAACTATCGAAAATGTTTGTTATGTTCCTGATCTTAGATACAATATTTTGTCGGTTACCTCATAAATAGATAGGGGTTGACACATTAAATCTACTGAAAATTCTGCGTTAATTTTTGATAGTAATAATAAATTAGTTACTAAAGCATATATAAAAATAATAATGAACTTGAAATTAATTTAGAGCCAATTTCTAATAAAGAATGTAATATTGTAATGAATTATGTTAATTATGAAATATGCACAGTAGATTATTGTAGAGGAGGAAGGAGGTTAACTTGAGCTATTTAGACTAAAGTCCGCAAAGCTCCTGGAACAATAAAATGCAGGCCGTGAAGAAGGAAACCAATAATTTGCAGTAATCAAACTTTATTTAATCATCTGAGAATGGGAATGAATTAATTAATATTATCTTCAAGAACAATTTAAAACAGTCTTAAAGACATTCAGAGGGTTAGATGAGACAGAGAGAGAGAGAGAGGGCTTTGCGATGACGTGTTATTCAAGCAATAGTTTTGGGAGCGAAATCTGAGGTTTCATTCCAGCAATGAAGATCCAACTGCTGAATCACGCCAAGTTTTTAGAAATAGGGCCAAATTTTACAGCCAAACATAATCCATTGTCCCTCGATTAAATTAATATAAATATTTTGAATTTAGAAAGTCCGTTAAAGAATTAACGCCAAACACCTATTCCAAATTTTATCGCCAGAAAATTGTCTGCTTAATGGAGATGGAAAGGCTATGAATTATTGCACTTCCTGTCATCCAAAATTATAAATTACCCCTTTGATGATGTTACAACGGAAATTTATTGCCTAATTTAATTATAACAAAGTGGACTTGCGCAATTTAAAAGAATGAAAATGTAATTATGTATACACAACGGTTAATAGATGAAAATAATATTTTTTTATATTTTGATTTATTAAATGATTTAGGAGAGATTAGAATTCTGAGAGATGTCATTTAAAAAGATGACTAACAGAAATAAATTATTAATTTTAAAGAATATGTTTTTGTTCTCAGAAGATTTATTTAATAGATTAACAGATAAAATATTAGAATTAAGATATTTATTTATAGAGAGACAAAATGCGATTAAATATAAAAGATAATTTAGAATTTCGTTAAATATTTTATTAGACATTTAATTTATTGAAAATATAGTAATTAATTATTACATTTATTTAAAACCGTAATTAAAACTCATATGTGAAGTAACGACTTCACATATTTCTCCCCAGCGACGAGGAAAAAAAGAAAAAATGAATCGTCAAAATGGACAAAAATTACAGAAACATAAAACGCTCTCTCTCACCTATACAACAGTATACTACAACTCCAAAATTTTGCATACCATTGTTGGAAATGTAAAATAATCTTTTGATTAAAAAAAAAAAAAAGAAAAAAAAAAGAAAAAAATGTGGCATATAACAATAAATTTGAAAAATTTCAATAATGTGTATAGTTATAGATTAACATATAAGACCATATACAATCATTGTCATGCTAAAGTGAAACATCTGAAATAAATTACATAATCAATAAAGTATATAAATGTGACATAATATAAAATGTGTAAAATATTAAAAATAATCATTCATTAAAGTGTATGTACGATTGATAATAAGGAAAAGGAAATCAGTAACAAGAAATATGAAATTCAATTAATTTTGTATGTTTGTTAATTTTCAAAAAAAAATTTAATACTACATTAATATGAAAAAGATTCAAAATATTTTTCAGTAAAAAGACTATCATCGTACACGTGAAAAATTAAATTCCAACAAAGTGAGCCAGAGAGTGTAGAACAGAACAATAGCTAAGACAGATTTTGTGATGCCAAACTGAAAATAGCGTAATGAACCATATGTGAAGCAGAATAGGCTTCATGTTGTGCAAAAAAATTACAACCAGCATTCTGCAAAGTGACATAATGAAATGTCTTTTGTATGTGTAAAAATGTGTAAAAAAAAAAAAAAAAAAAACCTAGCCCTATGTCAGAATAAGAGCGCACATGTAAGAGTTCTAGAAAAATAATTATTTTATTTTATTTATTTTATTTTATTTTAATTCTATTTTATTTTATGCATTCTATTTTATTTTCTATGCATAAATTTATGAACCAACTTTATTTCAATAGATTGTGTTGGTCAAAAAAGTATTAAAATTTACCCGTATGAAATAATTTCCTTTTCCTGAACAAAATTTTGATAATTGAATTAGCATTTGAATTTCTCAAAAGAGAGAAAAAAAAAGACATCAACAAAAATTTAATTTTAATGCATAAAATCTGAGTAGACCTGAAATAGGTGATAAGAATATAACTCATAAAAATTGTCAAAAGCAGCAAAATATTCTAAATAAATTATTGTTTTATAATGAAGTTGAATTATTATATTATCAAGCATAAGTAATATTCAATATATTTCTTAAGAATCATACTGTATGTTACACAGATAATTTTATAACACTGCTCAGCAAGAAATAGTCTAAAAAAAAAAAAAAAAAATGAAGAGTGAACCAGCCACATATACTTCTGCAAAGACTACCTCTTGCAACACACAGATGATTTCAAGACGTATCTCCTGAAATGCATCTGTGGTGCAAAACATTACAATAAGGGATTATTTTAATTGAGAAATTTTAAACTATTAAGTATTTAGTTTAAGCTGAAAGAAAACTTTCTGCAAGAGTTTTACTCTTTAAACAAGAAATTTTTTGATAACAAAAAAAAAATTCTAAAACGTACAGACTATGTACGAATATTTCACTTTTTATGTATTTCTTTATTTTTATTTGAAAAATAAATAGGCTCTAAAAACATATCGGAATTTACTGCAAGTTGACAAAAATACATTTATTTACTTTTGTGTACGTGTGTATTATTATTGTAACTAGTCTTATTTCTAGAAATTCCATGTAAAATTTAATAAACAAAAATGTAAAACAATATCTCCACAAGCATACCAATAAAATATATTAACTAAATAGGTCAGAGAAAATTTTGTGAGTGTGTGTGTGTGTGTCAAACATTGGGTTGTGAGGCCAAGTTTGAGAATAATGCAGAAAAGCATGGAAAACATGCATGTGAAAGACAATGGAATACTATTGCATAAATTTGCATTATGACTGACAAATTGAGAAGCCAGCCAATAATACAATGAAATTCCGACCCAAAAGGAAACATATACAGGAACACACATAGAGATCTAGCAACAAAAATAAATATAATCTTGCACTTTTTTTTTTAATTTATTTATGTGAATTAATTGTTAAATATAATGTGTTTGTAACTGCCAATAGAAACTGAGTACATTATTTCAAATGGGAAGAAAAAGAAAAAATAGTGTGAATCTGTTAAAATAATGAATCTTGAAAGTGAGGTGATGTGTTCAAATAAGGAATCTCTGAATGTATCAAACGAAAATTTGACAACAATGAAAATATAACTATGAAAAAATACACTCGAAATATTCCCAAAAGTCACATACATCCTCATGTTATTTATTTAAAATCTATTAAGTAATGTTTTATCAATATCTTTTTATTTATTATTATTATTATTTTTATTATTAATTATTTATTTTGTCACCCAAAATAATTATCAAACATGTATTAATGAATTATAAATGTCCATGAAGGCCTATAAAACATAACCTTCGAAAATTGTTGTGAAAGTGTGAAATCTCCTACACAATTACAGGTGTTGAAACCAATATAATGGTCGAAATCCGTAGATTATAGAAGTCATTAATATTCTCACAACCAGAGCAACACAATTGTGCTTACAGGGTAAATGTGTATAGGTGTAATTAAAAAAATGATCAAATGGATGATATGTTATAATATTTAAATAGTATTGTAAAAATAAATATCAACTGAAGTGATTTGAACTATTAAAAATTTGGTATATGTCTGTAAGTGTTCCAATATATATTTAAAAAAAAAAAAAAAAAAAAAATTAAAAAATGCCACAAAAACAAATTCCTATAGCCGCAGATGAAAGCACTAAAATTGCGAATTTAATGTGCACTGAAAATTATAAACAAAAAGTAAAAGTAAAAAGTCATGACTAAAATAACAGTATTACCTAATGAACTGAGCAGAGATGAAATGAGATGAGGCCTCAAAAATTAAAAATGCGCATAAAGTAGATATATAAAGAATAGCTTCAAAAGCTATAAAATTGCTCAGTAAAATTAATAATAAAACTCGAGTACAAGAAGTGAAATCTCACTTCAAAAAGGTGAATAAAAAGAATTTCACCAAATCAGCTGATAAAAAGAACAGTAAAATAAATCTGTTCACACATGTGCAATAAAATGTTTTTTCTAAAAGGTGCTGTAATTATCCAGCAGTAGGCCAAATTCGATGTTAAAGTAAGATTGATATATATTTGGTTTCATATTTTGCTAGCAATAGTACTAAAATATTCCTATATAGATATGATAGATATATAGATACGTTGAACATAAACATCAATAAACAAGCACAGAATAGTGAATAAATGCGATAAAAAATATCTTATATGTACAGTAAAATACAAAACTTCTCCTCTGCAATCAACGTATTTAAAATGAATGAAAGAAAAAAAAAAACACTATTATTATTAAGAACATAAACAAAAACTCAGACAGAACTGTGAGATATTTATTTCTGTCTAAAAAAAAAAAAAAAATCAGGCAGTCTTCCCTTTTTTTGTTTTTTTGTTTTTTAAATCCAATCATCCTTTTTTTTTTTTTTTTTTTTTTTTTTATCATATCACGATTACTCTTAAACTTTTTTTTTTTTTTTTTTTTTTTTTTTTTTTTTGTAGAAAATGTACGAAATAAAACTATTATGCACATAAAATAAACCTCATGTGAAACCTGATTAAAAATTAAAATTTTGGTATGTAATTATAGGTTTCAACTGAAAAAGGATTTGAATAAATTTGAAAAGAAATGTGTGAAATGAAAAATTAGATGTCAAGTTCACAACCAGCATAACAATATTTGGATTTACGTGATATCATCTAACCGACAAAAATGTACAATGTGTTATAAAATTTCTTAAAGTTTGTGAAATTAGAAAAAACAAATGGAATAATTAAAACATTTATATTAAAATACGTATAAGTTAAAATAGACAAAGAAAATACTGTGTCATGTTATTATAAAAAAATTAAAACTTGAAAAATTATTCGACAATCAAAAGAAAATATTAAAATAAAAATTATGTTTATGTGTTTAAGTATCTAAGAAATTCCCTTTATGTGTAAGTCATTATACATGATTATTTAAGAATGCCTAGTAAGTACAATAAAGAAAACACTGAACCTTTTGTTCAAGACTAACAAATTTGCTAGATTTACATGAAAGGCAAATTTATTTGAATATCCGCAAAAATGAGAAAAAGAAAATAAATTTATATATTATGTGTGGTTATTCTAAACTAGCGTACCAGTAAATAATTCTATATACAAGCTAGAATTATTTAAATTCACCTCAAAGTGTGTGAAAAAGGCTATATATGTGTACAAATGATAAAAGAAATATGTAAATTTGGAAAATTGTGTGTTAAAGTTAGGACACTTGCATGAAACAAGATAACGCCCAGTATAGATTCATAAATAATATTAAGTACTGGATTTGCGTACTTTCATGAATACATAAAAAGTGTTAAAAAAATGTTGAAAATTGTTGAAGATATAACTAATTGATTAATATTTACCTTCAATTATTATATTTTTTCTGTTAATGCGTGTGCGTGTACATATGTTTTGCGAGAAAGATCTTTTTACAGATACAATATTAGTAGACAATGAGAAAAAAAAAAATGAACCCTAAATACAAGCAATTCTACTCGATTTCTGTAAAATATGTTAAATTTTATGTAAAATTTAAATAGTAAAAAAAATGTAAGTGAATGTGGCAACAGTCAAATTTACTGTAGTTTAATGTAAAATCATGCAAACTAAGACAATCAATGCCTCTCACCTAGAAAAATTTGGCCAGTAATTCAAGATAAAGGAAAACAGCATTGAATGCCAACAACACAAGTGCAATTAGGAGCTCTACTAATGCACATTGTGGCACAAAATTACATAAACTTAAATCCTAACATATTAATTGTGCCTCTTTTAATTCAAGTACATAAATGAGATGTATGAACCTAAATTATTTTTAAATGGAAGGATGAATAATGGTATTTATGAAAAAGTGTAGTGTGTTGAGAGTTAGCATTTAAAACACGGTGATGCACAAAATTATACAGCCCCAAATTCCAAGAAACCAATTGTAAATATATTTGATTTAATATAACCATGATAAGAATCCTAAACTTATTATCTTTAAAATTAAAAAATGAATATTAATAATTTATGTAAAGGTGTGAAAGTTATACAGTATACAACTTTAAGTAAAAAGAAGTGTGTGAAAAAGAAATCAACCAAGGTCTTTAAAATATATTTCTAAATTTTGTTTCAAAATAAGACCTTAAAAGTAATAAAATATATAAGTTTAACTAACAAAAGTATGGGAACACCTGAAATTATCACTCTATTTATTTTATTATTATTATTATTATTTTTTTTTTACTTTCATATGATGATACAATGGCAATTCTAAGCGGGTTTAAAAAAGTGAACAAAAAAAAAAGAAAAAAGTGTGTAAAAAGAGGAGATATAAGTGTCAAGATACCAACTGATATCAAAACAAATATTTGATTGCGACACATCTCCAAAAAGGTATATATATAAAAAAATAGTTTGTGTATTTCAAACCAGCCTGGAAAACGCCAACATGAGAAATAAATTCAAATTTAATTCTTAAGCTAGAAAATTAATTAAACTTAATTAATTATGACGAAAATGAAATCAATAAAATTATTTCAGAATAAAACGAGCACATAAACAAACCTGAAAAGTACATACATATATTTGCATTAAAAAAAAAAAAAAAAAAAAAAACTATTATCTAAAGGACAAAATCAATACCTTAAAATTTATGACTATACCAACTATACTAAGTATACCAGAAATGTACAAATATAGTTCATATATAAAATTATTTATGAAAAATAACTTCAACTGAGGCCAAAACATTGTAAGGTGTTGTGATGAATTAAAAGTGAAGTATGAATATCCAAAACTGTTAAAAATTTTATAAAAGTCATGTTTTTTTTCTTTTCAAATATATTTAATTTTATACCAGTATTATCACTATTATTATTACCATTACCATTATTTAATAAAAAAGCACCCCAAAACTGGCGATGTAAAAAATATTACTTACAAACTTTGAATAAACACCATAAAATGCAATAAACTCGCAACAATTGTTTCGGGTCGAAAAAACATATGACCCTTCATCAGGCGAATAAAGTAAGCACGAGTGCTGCAGTCAAAGCGGCAACGCACAAATTCGTTTGAAATGAAAAGAAAAACTTTATAAAGTAGAAAGTAAATATAACAACTGGTGTTTGTACAAGAAAACAAGAAAATAAATAAATGAGTGGGATTAATCATATAACAATCTAAGGATATCAAAAATTAAACGGAAATCTAAGTTACGTGAGTAATTTCCAAGCATCAGAGAAGAATGGAGTGGAAGAAATATCATTAACAAGATTTTTCGAATTTTTAAATATGTAAAATGCTTCATGAATATCCAAATGGGAGGAACAGACAGGAGATGAAATTATGTTAGTTTTGGAAAAATCAAAACGATGACCTTGAGACCAGCAGTGGGAAGCAATAGAAGATTTGGTAATCTCTTCATTACGAACATTCCGACGGTGTTTATTTATTCTGTATTTCAAACGCCTTCTAGTTTGACCAATATAACCTAAGTTGCAGGACGAACACGGAGTTAAATAAATTCCAGAACGGTTTTCGGTGGGAATGGGATCCTTAAGAGAAGATAATTTAATTTTATTGACGGGTTTGTAAATGACTTTGAAACCAAACGGTGAAAGAATTTTAGAGATTTTAAAAGAGAGTGAAGAATAAAAAGGTAAAACAACTGGGATGAGACTGTGATCGTTTAATTTGGGAGCAGAACGTTTAGGATTCTTAAATTTATATAGAGCTTTATCGATAATAGATGGGTTATAACCACGAGAGACAGCAAGAGATTTTAAATAATTAATTTTTTTCGAATGATTAGACGGATCAGAACAAATGTGTAAGGCACGATAAACATAAGTTTAAAAAGCAGACAATTTTTTGTTGAGGGGCGTGGTTAGAGAGAGCATGCGGCGGCAAAGAGACTGAGAATGGTTTTCTAAAAACAGTAGTTGAGAAACAATCCTTTTCTTTATTCACAAGAACGTCAAGGAAAGGCAAAAAGCAATCCTGTTCAACCTCAAAAGTGAATTGAATGCATGGGTCAATCGAATTGACCAAAGAAAGTAAATTGGACAAATCGACATCAGGGGAGACAAGAATGAAAGTGTCATCCACATACCTAAACCAGTGAGGAAATTTATATACAACGAAGAGTTTTTCTTCAAAATAGTGCATATAAATGTCGCAAAGTAAAGGAGAGAGAGGACTACATATGGCCATACCATCATTTTGGGAATAATAAGTATCATTAAAAATGAACTAAATTTACAAGCTCCTCAATTTCAATAGAAGAATAATGGAATTCACGTAGTCTTCTCTCTAAACAAACCAGAGCACCTTGAACCGGAACATTTGTAAAAAGTGATTTGACATCTAAAGAAATCATAGTGTAGTTAGACGGAGAGATGCATTTAAGTTTGTCCACAAAATCATACGAGTTTTTTACAGTATGAAGATTAGTAGTAGTTAGATGAGAAAGAGAGTTTGAAAGAAATCGAGCAAGATTATAAGAAGCCGTACCAATATTAGACACAATAGGCCGAAAGCAGAGAGTGGGTTTATGAACTTTCGGAAGTGCATAAAAACGAGCATAATTAGCAGCAGAAGTAATTACCATGCGTTTGGTATAATCATTAAACGATTCTTTTTGTTTAAACTCCGCCTTCTTTAAGTTTTGACTCTTGTTTCATGTATATGTTTTAACATGAGTTCTTCAGAGATTAATCGTTTCAAACATCTAAGTTTGAAACGTTCTCGCTTTCTTAATCATTTAACTTTTCTTCTTAGATGTAAGCGTGCTCAGATAATTCCTAAGTTTATAGACATTAAGTACAATCTTCCTGCTTCTCTTCGCATTAAAAATGCTTTAAATAGGAGTAAGTTTGCCATTCTTAGGGCTATTATTCAGGATATACGACAGTCTCTCTCGTCTATTGAGTCTGAATTATGTACTTTACATCTGTCTCTTAGCAATTCTGTTCAGGATTTCTCTTCTTTTGAAAAATGAAATTTCGCATACGTTGCGTTTCAGTCTTCTAGGCATCAAACTAACTTAAATAAGAAATTTAATTATCTTTTTAAAAGTAATTCCTTTACTTCACCCGTTTCTTGCTCAGAATACTGTTGTTAATCTCTCTTCGCACGTTCTGACTAATACTCAACGTGACGTGCTCAGTTTGGGTCTGAATTTTGCGCGTACTTCGACACCCTCCATTCCGGATTTGATCGCTCCCATTGAAAATTCTTTTAAAAATAGTAAAATTTCTCCAGGCCAGTTAGAATCTCTTCGTTTCATTTTATCTAACATTATTTCCACTAATAATCATCCACAAAAGTCTAACCTTATTCCTTCTCAAAAATCAGCTCTCTCTGAATTAAACTCCGCCCCCGATTTAATTGTCACAAGAGCTGATAAAGGGGGACAAACTGTTCTACTCAACAAATCGGATTATATTTCCCACGTTGAGTCCTTGCTTACTTCAGGTCCCTATTCGAAACTTAAAAAAGATCCTTCTAATGATCATCTTGATCAAGTCAAATACCACTTTAAAAATTCCGTTATCCTTAATGATTATACCAAACGCATGGTAATTCCTTCTGCTGCTAATTGTGCTCGTTTTTATGCACTTCTGAAAGTTCATAAACCCACTCTCTGCTTTCGGCCTATTGTGTCTAATATTGGTACGGCTTCTTATAATCTTGCTCGATTTCTCACTGGTTTAGGTATGTGGATGACACTTTCATTCTTGTCTCCCCTGATGTCGATTTGTCCAATTTACTTGTCCAATTCGATTGACCCATGCATCCAATTCATTTTTGAGGTTGAAAGGATTGCTCTTTGCCTTTCCTTGACGTTCTTGTGAATAAAGAAAAGGATTGCTTCTCAACTACTGTTTTTAAAAAACCATTCTCAGTCTCTTTGCCGCCGCATGCTCTCTCTAACCACGCACCTCAACAAAAAATGTCTGCTTTTTACACTTATGTTTATCGTGCCTCACACATTTGTTCTGATCCGTCTAATCTTTCGAAAGAAATTAATTATTTAAAACCTCTTGCTCTCTCTCGTGGTTATAACCCATCTATTATCGATAAAGCTCTATCTAAATTTAAGAATCCTAAACGTTCTGCTCCCAAATTAAACGATCACAGTCTCATCCCAGTTTTTTTACCTTTTTATTCTTCACTCTCTTTTAAAATCTCTAAAATTCTTTCACCGTTTGGTTTCAAAGTCATTTACAAACCCGTCAATAAAATTAAATTATCTTCTCTTAAGGATCCCATTCCCACCGAAAACCGTTCTGGAATTTATTTAACTCCGTGTTCGTCCTGCAACTTAGGTTATATTGGTCAAACTAGGAGGCGTTTGAAATACAGAATAAATGAGCACCGTCGGAATGTTCGTAATGAAGAGATTACCAAACCTTCTATTGCTTCCCACAGGTGGTCTCAAGGTCATTGTTTTGATTTTTCCAAAACTAACATAATTTCATCTCCTGTCTGTTCCTCCCATTTGGATATTCATGAAGCATTTTACATATTTAAAAATTCGAAAAATCTTGTTAATGATATTTCTTCCACTCCATTCTTCTCTGATGCTTGGAAATTACTCACGTAACTTAGATTTCCATTTAATTTTTGATATCCTTAGATTGTTATATGGTTAATCTCACTCATTTATTTATTTTCTTGTTTTCTTGTACAAACACCAGTTGTTATATTTACTTTCTACTTTATAAAGTTTTTCTTTTCATTTTAAACGATTTTGTGCGTTGCCGCTTTGACTGCAGCACTCGTGCTTACTTTATTCGCCTGATGAAGGGTCATGTGTTTTTTCGACCCGAAACAATTGTTGCGAGTTTATTGCATTTTATGGTGTTTATTCAAAATTTGTAAGTAACATTACCATTATTATTTTTTTATTAACTATTCATATTCTTATATATATTTACTGCCATAAACAAGTAAATTTTATATTAATTACAATTTGTCAAAATAATGTGTGAAAATACTGTTTGCATAAATATCAAAATAAATATACCCTATATAAGATTACTTGAGAAAAAGAAAGTATTCAAATATTATTTTATTTTTCCACTATAATAGTCATCAAAATTTAAATATGAAGTCTTTAATATGGAAAAAAATGACTTACTTACAGTGAAGAGTCTTGAAAAATATTTCTTTAAAAAATTCTCATTAAAATCATGTAAAAATAATTGAATGATTTCGGTAGATACGTTGATTATGTCCATACAGTTTGATGCACAAAAAAATGTCCTGATTAGTACTATACATGAACAAACCATGTGAAAAAAAAATAGTGTAAAATATGTCTAATATAAATTTTGCTTATATCACCAGTGTATCAGTTTGTGCCAATATCCATAGAAGGTAATGCAGTTTTTTTTTTTTTCTTTTTTCTTTTGTAAGAAATTTTTTTTTTTTTTTTTTTACAACAAGTGATCACCAAGAGTTTACACAATTATAGCTTTTCTCCCTTACGAGTGTATAAACACACATCACATATAAACGACATATCTGTTGTTAAAAGCATATATCACGAATATTATGATTTGCAAAACTTTGTTTGTATGTAGTAGATAGATGTAAAAAAAATCCGAGCATTAAAAAATCATATGGCTTTTCCACTGACTTCATTCGAATCTTAAAGTGGAGAAACATAAATAAATCAGAACATCTGAGAGGCACTTTAGAAATCAGCATATCGCAAATCAGCTCCATAGGCAGAGTGTATAAACATCAAGCACTTCACTCAAATCCAACATGAGATAAGGAGTAGTGCTTCGGGGCACGCACATATTAAAAAAATCTCTGCTTCGGCTCGCCTCACCGAATGAGTCTAAGGGGGAAAATCACATTGTAGACATGCGATACTTCTGTCCTATGTCATCGAGCACATCGGAAGATACGGGTCGCTCGCTGACCGTTCATCCCAGCCGGTAAGATTCAGGAATCACGTCGATTTGACTCAAGAACCGCAGACATTTCTCAGCCCAGTACTCCATATATCCAATAATAGTTGAGGACAAGAAAACAATAAAATACCTTCGAGTCATTAACGTTTACAGATGATCCGATGATGAGTCAAATTAATCAAACACTTCTTTAGTTGAGATTAAAAAGTATCTCCATAAGTCAGTCTTTTATCATTTAAAAGAAAACAGCTGTGATGACATATTAACTAAAAAAGTAATTTGAGGAAAGATCGGTTAAATTCAACGAGTCATTAAAAGGCAGTTCATTTTTTGAGAAACATAATAGTGTCTGGGATATTCAACCATTCTATAATACATCTCCAAAACAGACTGATAACAAAATAATAAAAAACAAATTGCCTTCTCTCCAACTCTCTGACGAGAAAAAGGAAGAAAATATTCTAAAATCATCGACTACTGCCGATGGAGTCATCAATGAAGAGGGGAAAACGCAGACGAAGAGCGAAATCAAAGCCGGATGTAATTTCGAATTGTGGAGAAGCGAAAGAATAAAAAATAAACAGATTTTGAGTAATTTTACAGAAAGTATCCCTAGTAATTATTTAGAGGCAAAAAGCGATATTAATTGGCAAAATTTGGAAATTGCGATGCAAAATGAAATGGACTCTTTGAATAAACATAATGTTTGGGAAATAGTTGACAAACCGATTGATACAAAATTAATAAAGAGCAAATTGATTTATACCAAGAAAGAGAATGATTCAGGCAATGTCATTTTTTAATGCAAGATTATGTGCAGCGGGTTTTAATCAAATTAAAAACATCGATTTTTCAGAATCTTTCTCACATATTGTATGCATGGAAACATTCCATCTACTAATTGCTTTCGCAGCTAAATTAAATTTAATTGTAAAATTCTTTGATGTTAAAACTGCATATTTATACATTAATTTAGAGAAAAATGTATACATGCTACCACCGCAAGGTTTTGAAAAGTCAATAGGTACAGGAGAAGTATGTAAATTAAAAAAGAGCCTGTATGGCTTATCTCAGTCGGGAAGGAACTGGCATTTGAAAATAAAATCTGAATTAGAAAATTTAGGATTAGTACAAACAGCTTCAGATAGTTGCATATTCATTAAAACAGATAATGATAAATTTCTTATTTTGTGTATTTATGTTGATGATTTGGATATTTTCTGTAATAATCAAGAAATGTATGAAAATATAATCTCTAAAATTAAAAAGGTATTTGAATTGCAGGAAAATAATAAATCCAAATTTCTAGGTATAGAAATTGTAATAAATAATAATGGTATCTATTTATCACAGACTCAATACATTGAGCCATTACTAGCTAAACATAATTTAGATGAATGTAAAACTGTAAAAACTCCAATTGTTAAAGGAGAAGATAAAAGCTTACCACTTACAAACGAAACTATTGATGTAAACATGTATCAGGAAATTATAGGGGAATTATTATATTTATCTAATAGAACGCGTCCAGATATATCTTTTGTAATTACTTATTTGTCACAGCTTAATCATAAGCCTGAAAAAAGGCATTATACACTTGCAAAAAGAGTTCTAAGATATTTTAAGGGAACTAAAGATAAAAAATTATTTTATAGTACGAAATTTGGGTATTTAAATGCATGTTCTCATGCAAGTTGGGGGAATGCAGAAAATGGCAAGTCATTCCCTGGTGGAGTAATTTTGTTGGGTAATTCATTGATTTCTTCTTGGAAATGTCATAAACAAAAAAGTGTAAGTCTATCTACCCGTGAAGCTGAATTGTTTGCTATTTCTGAAATTTGTAAAGATATAATTTGGTTGGTAAATTTTTTATCTGAATTACATTGTAAAAGTTTTATAAATAATACTGTACCACTAAGTTCGGACAGTCAAGTAGTCATACAATGGATCAAATGTACAAGATGATCGAAAAAATCAAGACATATGAATCTCAGATTTCATTTTGTTAAAGATTTGCTTAATGACAATATTATTGAACTGTGTTATATTCAAACTGAATATATACTTTCCGAGTTTTTGAAAAAAGCTGTAAATGAGGAAAAGTTACAGTATTCAATGGAAAATATTTCTTTAATTTCTTAATTCTATGTACATTTATATGTTTGTTTTGTGTTATGTATGTTTTATGTTCTACTTTGAGTATAGATTAAAATGCATCGCTCACAAGGGCGCGGGGGGGGGGGTGTTGGAAGTAGCGAACGATTCACTTTTGAAAAAGACGCGCCTTGTTAACTGCACATGCGCGTGAGAGAGAACTCTCCAACTCACTCCGACTGCGAGCGCCAGATGAAAAAAGTATGTAGCTGTGTGCGCTAGCCTGTGTGGCCATAACCTATGTAGTACGAAAAACAAAAATGTATGGAATTTATATCTACTTAATTTACTTATAATTCTTCTTAATTTTGTGTGTGTGTATCGTAATTTCATTATGTTTCTCGTCTTTAAAAATGTCTTTGTCGTGCATTCAAGTATCGAAGTATTTCATGGACCTCTGATTACTACAGATATATATTTTTTTTTAATTCAATTAGAATTGCAACCGTAATTATGAATGCTATGATTTAGTTAAGTTATTGTAATGGTAATTGAAAAATTATACTTGCAGTTTTGTGCGACACTTATGCATGGGCTTTTTAAGCTAAATGGCCTAAATCATTAATCATCCTATATAATATTAAACAAGAGGCCTCCCAAACCGTGTCAGGTACGACCACTCCATAAAACATGTTGTAGACCGTGATTTTATTTTGATAAAAGGGATGTCATTTTATATCACGTTTTAATTCGCTGTCAAAGTACATCGCACAACCGAAACTTTGAACACTTATTAATTAGGACAAAATATATCTAACGTTGTATTTTTTAGTTCAATCAGCTAATTGTTACAGATATTAAATAAAAACCCCATTTTAAATGTTAAATTTTTAAAAAAGAAAAATAATGTTGCCAAAAAAAGAAAAAAAAAAAAAAGCGGGCTTCCCCCCCCCCCCCTAGCATAAAAGGAAGTATAAGTATTTTTATGAAACCTGTATTATTGGGTGAGTGCAAAAGTTCTACCCATTTCTATTACCCATAAAGAAGAGCAAATAAACGCAAAATGAACAGTACCTATTGTTGTGCATAGTCCCCATTGCTATCTATGACCTCTTGCCATCTTTCTGGTAGGAGATGAATCCCACGACGGTAAAATGCCAACGGTTTCGAGTCAAAAAAGTCTTGGATGGCAGTTTTCACAGCATCAAGATCATCAAAGATTTTCTGACAGAAGGAATTGTTCAACGCAAGAAATATGTGATAAGTCAGTTGGTGCCAAGACAGTTGAATAGGGAAGGTAGGGGTAAAACCTACCAACCAAAACCCAGTAACTTTTGGCGAGGGATGACAGCAGTAATTGGCCTGGCGTTATCGTGATGAAGGATAACACCGCAACGATTGATGAGACCTGGCCGCTTTGCTACCAAATATGAATGCAACCTGTCTAACTGTAGACAGTAGAAGACAGCATTGATGGTTTCGTTGAGTGGCAGGACATCCTAGTGAATTATTCCCTGCACATCCCACCACACACTCAATAGCACCTTCTTGGGATGAAGTTCAGCTTTCGAAGTCGTTGCAGGCGGATCAGAAGGGCGACACACAGTCCTACGGCGCTTTACGTTACGGTATATAACCCACTTCTGATCTCCTGTCACAATTCGTGTGAAGAATGGGTCATTTTTGCACCGGGAAAGCGAGGAAACACAGGTGACGATTCGGTCATCCTGTTGATTAGCTCACAGGTTATGTGGAACCCAACGGTCCAACTTTCTCGTAAAACCAGCCGTCTCTCGATCGTTGTCCGTTGTACGTTGAAGGTCTCCGTTATTTCTTGAACGGTTGGGTTCGGGTTATTCCATATGGCTTGGTCAATATCGTCATCTCCAACGTGTGTTGGCCGTCCACTCCTAGCCTGATCTTGGCAGCTTCTGTCTCCTTCCCTAAATTTACTAAACCATCGACGACATGTGCTTTCGTCTATTGCATCCTCCCCATAAACTTGACAAACATTGCGATATGCAGCGGCTGCCGTACGCTTTTTATCAAATTCGTATAACAAACAATGTCTTATATGCTCCTTCTCGCTTTCTATGTTACACCCTCTGATATATATATATATATATATTTAGATGATTAACTTTGTGAGACACGATGCATTTACATGTGAGGCATGCACACGTTTGATTGGACGACGATTTGGGTCATTACAATGACATGCGTCATGTCGATTCCATTACAAATTTGCATATTCAAAAGCGGGTAGAACTTTCGCACTCACCAATATTAAAAATTTGATAAAACTGACATCATAATAGCTTTTTTTTAATTATATTTATTTATTTTTAAAATATTAATTCCAATTAACCGAATAATATTATATGTTTTTAACTTGGTGAAAATAGCCGTTAATCGAAATATATTTATTTAAACGTTTCAATTACTCAATTAAAAAAAATATTTAAATACAGAGACCATAGAGGAAGGGAAAGCCTGTTACAATACTAATAAAGAAAGAATTTGTCTATCTGCGTGTGACGTACAGAAAAAACTGTGGTACGAACAGTTTAGATTTATATATATATATATTATAGTTAAAGGAATGTGAGCAGATTCGAACCTTCCGAAGATATATATATCTTTAAATTTTGATATTTCTGTTATATTTTTTAAATATTTATATATATTTATGCAGTTCTTTTCGTTTTTTCCCGACATTTTTCTTTCAGTTGTAATGTCAAACTAATGGCAGTAATATAAAATGCTTATAACTTTTAATTTCATTTATATATATATATATATACTAGCTGACCCGACAAACGTTGTTTTGTCATATAAATTATTTCTAGAGAATATTTTGCTAGAAAAAAATAACTAACTTATTGTACGTGTGTAAAGATGTGGTATATAAGTGAAACAGTTATAGAGCGCTGTGAACGGTGACTGTGAATAACGTAAAAGACATTCCTATTATAACGTAAAAGACATAATTACCGAAACTTTCGCTACTTGCTTCTTGCTACTTGGTACTTTCTACTTGCTACTTGTTATTTAAAACCTCCGCTGAATGTCGAACAGCACAAAATTTTATTTCATACGGCAAATATTTCAATTTATGAGAGAATCTCTGATAGCAACGAATTTCACATGAAAATTCCGTCTCTTTTGAATAAGCTGTAACAATCTGGACCGATTTGATGAAAATTTTTATCAAAAAGTTATTACAATATCTAACATCATTACATGTACATTTATCACAATTCAATCAATCGATGCATGTGAGTATGTGTATAGTATGAGCGAAGTGAAAAGTAGAGTTCGTATTAAATAAAAACTTAAATTTGTTTTAATTAAAGGTGAAAAAGTTGAAACTCAATTTATTTTATAACAGGTATATTTTTTTAATCTACAAAAACTTAATTTATCGTAATGCTATTGGATGTACAATATTTTTGGTTAATCCTTGAGGAATATACACAAACAAATTCGAAGGTTTTCCAACAATGGAACACGCAACATATAATTGGCCGTGAGAAAAGCACGGATTTTCTAATTCTAAGCCACAAATTGGGACCCCTTTGGTGACTTCAAATATTTTAAGCCATTTTTGCGATGAATTGAAATGGCTATCTCAATTGTGGAACTAAAGTTCTTGGCGAGAAGCGTCCGAGCTACTTCGGTGCCAAATTTCAAATTTTGCCAAAGGGATCCGATACTAAAGGTGTTCCATACAAAAAATAAATAAATAAAATATCAGTGACATACACACGCACAAAAGTATGGGAGCTCATTGGTGACTTTAAATATTTTAAGCCATTTTTGCGATGAATTGAAATGGCTATCTCAATTGTGGAACTAAAGATCTTGGCGAGAAGCGTCCGAGCTGCCTCGGTGCCAAATTTTCCATACAAAAATTAAATAAATAAAATATCAGTGACATGCACACGCACAAAAGTATGGGACCCCTTTGGTGACTTTAAATATTTTAAGCCATTTTTGCGATGAATTGAAATGGCTATCTCAATTGTGGAACTAAAGATCTTGGCGAGAAGCGTCCGAGCTACTTCGGTGCCAAATTTCAAATTTTGCCAAAGGGTTCCGATATTAAAGGTGTTCCATTCAAAAAATAAATAAATAAAATATAATAAATTAGCTACACAAATAAATTTGTAGTTTAGGGTGGTTGTTAATCAACGCGCGTGTAAATTTGATAGAAAATTATATAAAATAATAGCCCAATTCCGCACTAAATTTGCAAAATGTATAGTTTTTTATGCACACTTCAAAACTCTTCAAACACTAATTACATCTTGATGTAATATTTCAATTAGGACTCGCTCGTGAAATATACGCGCTGGCCATTTTCAAGATGGACGGCTAAATGAAGAACTGCTGGATCCCGTTCATGAATTGGGAAACCAAAGATACGCCAAACAGCTTCATTGGAGCTGACGTACCGGCCAATTTGGTAAAGTGTTATTTCATCGTTGTTATTCACCGGAGGAGCATTCACATTGGTATTTTCAACTCGAAATACAGCCATATCACTGCCTTTATTCACGTACTTGCAAATGTATTTGATACTCTTCACTGAACTGCAGAACTCAACATTAATATGAGCATTGAATGTTTTGCTCAGCAGAGCGAATATGGGACCACCCAACGGTTATCAATGTCAATGTCTATGTTGTGGACATAGATGACCGCCATAGATGATAAGATTGTCCGCCATTATCGGGATTTCTTCGACGATATATTGGATATCCGTCAACATTTGTGATCGTATCGTTAGTGAAATTTTTCGGAAAACTTTTAGTACATTTTCCATCTGCACAAATAATAATGGCCTAAAAATTCATTTTTCATTTTAACATAAAATAACTCCGTCGGATATTGACGAATTTTTTAAAAGAATATACCATTTTAATCCTCAGGCTAAAAATATTAACTTTCAAAAAATATTTTAAACACTTACGGGTTAAAAATTCATTTTTCATTTCAACATTAAATAAATTCTGACATCGTGTTTACGATTCTAAAAATTTTAACTTTGAAAAAATATTTGAAACACTTCGTAAGATACGGTTACGATTCTAAAAATATTAACTTTGAAAAAATATTTTAAACACTTCGTAAGACGGTTAAAAATTCATTTTTCATTTCAACATTAAATAAATTCTGACATCGTGTTTATGGACAACTCACGCCATCTAGGTGGAAAATTTGTTGAAACAGTTGGTTAAAAATTAATTAAGAAAGAACTAATTAAGTTACAACTTTCATTTGTAAATCTAAACCATTCTCGAATCCATCTGAAGACACACAAAAAATTTCATTAAACTCGGTCCAGCCGTTTAGGAGGAGTTCAGTGACATACACACGCACAAAAGAAATATATATATAAAGATATATATATATATATATATATATAACTCATGTTTATGCTTGAATTAAAAAAAAAAATATTAAAAATTAAAAATTAAACCAATATTATAAAAAATATTGGATAAAACTGACGTCATAATAGCTTTAAAATTATTATTTAGATTTGTTCATTTTTAATATATCAATTTCAATTAATCGAATAGACTTATATTTCCTTTTACTTTATTTTATCATCTAAAAAGTGTTATGTGAAGAGCTTTATAGGATCCCTAGGACGATTTTTATTGGTTTGCCAGTTTGGCGATGGATTAAAATGGCTACCGCAGTTGCGTTTGTAAAGACCTTTGCGAAAATCGTCCGAGTCACTTCGGTGCCAAATTTAAAATTTCACCAAGGGGATCCTATACTAAAGCTATTGCCTAATGCGAATGCATGTTTTGTTAATTTTAAATTAACCGTATTTCTAATCAACAGAATGAAACTTAAATAATTGATGTCACTGACATTTCATTAACGGCTATATATCACGGTGCTTGGTCATGTTTTGGATTTGATGAAAATAGGGCCCAGTGTTAGCGTGGCAAAATTGGACAAAATTTGAAAATTTTCACCGAAGTAGCTCGGAAGTTTCTCGCCAAGGTCTTCACTAAGGTAATTGCCCCAGCCATTTAAATTCATTGTGAAATTGGCAAAAAATATTTAAAGCAGCCAAGGGGGTACCATGCTAAAGTTGTGCCGATAATAGTCGCCAATCGAAATATATTTATTTAAAAGTTTCAATTATTAATTTTTTAAAATCATTTAAATATAGCGACCAGCTAAGCGGGCAAAACTTACTAGTAAGAGTTATAATTATTGCCATATTATTGCGATGGAATTTATAATTTGCAGTTAAAGTTAAGTATAATCAATAATAATTGACTTAATTATTATTATACCCGTAATTGTATTACTATTACTTTATTGCAATGTTAACTGAGAAGTTATAATACAAATAACAAGGTATCGGAATTGCAAAAATTCAAATTAATTAAGATTGAATTTTCATTAAGGAACAACGAAAATATGTTTTGTATTTCTCTTTCTGATGAATATTTTTTTATGCTTTCGAATATATTTTACCTGATAAATTTGTATTTCTTTATTTATTACTATATATAAAAATCAAAAGATTATTATTTGGTAAAAACTGTATTAATCACTCGGGAAAAAAAAGTGTTTCTGGAAATTTATTTAAGTTTTTAATTTTTAATGAAAATGTGTAACTTATTTAACATTTCATTTTCAGAGTTAAAAAAAATAATAATAATGAAGGCGTTCGAAATGTAGGTATTATTTAAAAATTCTTTTGTCAGTTCAAGCCGCTTTTTTTTTTTTTTTTTTTTTTTTTCTTAAGAGTGTACCTAGACAGGCTTATATACAAAACTAATTACAAATATTTTAATTCTAACAACATAAAGAGTAGTTTATTTTATATTTTTATAAAATCATTTATTTTAAAATTTTACATAAACATTACATTACAGTACCTCGAGTTTTATAACCAGTAGAAGTATTAAAAATATATTTCCGGTGGAGATTCTTCAATAAGATTTCCTTTCTTTTTTCCATGTTTTGAAACTGCATAATTTTACTGCTATTCTTTTGTTCAAAAAGAATGGATCATGCATTGGATAATTTTGAATATAAAGTTTTTATCATTAAAATCTATTTTTATTTCAATCTATTTTTGCATAGTCACGACATTTTTATACGATCGCCTAGTCACACTGTCACAGTATTGCGTGTATTTGAGCTTGAATAACTTCCTTTGTAGATCTAGGGGCAAAAAATTAAAAGAAAATTATGAAAAGAAAAATTAATGCATAAAGTATTCACGTAACTATTATTATTATTATTATATAAAACTATATATAAGATTTTGACAAACATATATTTTTGGGGCTAAAAGCAGTTTAAACGATGTTTACGTTTATTTGGCAGAATTATCCCACATTTCCTTATATAGATTTTTTCCTCTTCTCATCTTGAAATGCACATTACATTTTCTCCCATTGAAATTTCGTGTATATTTCAACTTTGTAAAAAATGTAATACTTATAGAAGTTAAAAAAAGCATATATATTACGCTTTTAATTAAAAAATAAATAAATAAAATTAAGCGGTACTTTTTATATTCTTTAAGTACACTACACAGTTGTTTTCGAGGTAATTAATTAAAATTTCCATTACATTTATTAAAACGTAAAAATAATTTTGTTTTCCATTTTATTTCCTATTAATATAACAACTGTTTTTTCCTTTTTTCAAACAAAAAGAAAAAAAAAACAATTCTAACATTTTCCAATTTTTTTTATTATTACTTATTTTATTTATTTATTTTTAGGGTATTTATTTCACAGATTTGATATTACATACTTTCACAATAACAATTCACAATTTCTTATTTATATTTCACACTTAAAGGGCACCACAAACAAATATGTCTGTTCCAACAAAGTTGAAAAGTGTTTATAACTACGGATTTTCTGATCGTCTGACCGTCTGTCCGCGCATTAACTCCTGTAAATATCATGGAAATTCTTGAAAATGATATACATGTGTAGGACAAAATAATGTGAACACTTTCGCTTTTTATGTATTGTCGAATATCTTGAAAAATAAATAACGTGTTGTTCTTGAATTTTGGGAATAAGAAAAACATGTCTTTCTTCATATTTTTCAGCAAAGATTTTGTCACGAAGGTCCTTAGGGGATGAACAACAAATCTAATAAAATAAAAAGTATTCTTGATAACCCTGTAAATGGAAAAGCTTCGATTGATATGAAAATTTTAGATATGGTTATAAATGTTATATTTTATACGTGGGTAGAGTTTCTTGAGGGTATCGTGAATATTTAAGGAGTTATTAATATTTTATTAAAGAATTCAAAAATTTTTTGCAAGTTTTTACTTTATAACTCCAAAGGTTTTTCTTCAAATTTCATGAAACTTTCGGAAAATATGACAACATATGCCTAAATCATTATACTATAGTTTAAAACAAATATATTTAACCTATTATAAGAGACATGGACAGTTGTAGTAAACAATTTATTACTGCGCATGTGCAGACTATAGCAAAAAAACTTTGACATAGTTTGATACCTAACTGTATAGAGCATCTTATAAAAAACATCCAGTTGAATATCACAAAAATTCATAGAGATATCAGTGAGTAAATAAGCTGTTTTTCAACTGTTTTCTAAAAAAGCCTGTACGATAACCTTTTATTTTATTGGATTTGTTGTTCGTCCCCTAAAGGCCTTCGGGACGAAATCTTTGCTGAAAAATATGAGGAAAGACATATTTTCCTTATTCCCGAACAATACAGTAAGTATTTTTCAAGATGTTCGACAAAATGTAAAAAAGGGAAAGTGTTCAGATTATTTTGTCCAATACCTGTATATTATACGTTCATTGTAGGATGTTTCCTATTGAAAATGGAGTAAATACCACGTTTGTCTACAAGTATACCCGAAAGAATTCCAAAGCATTATGTTCTATGAGAGGTATTTTTATGAATCATATTTTAATAATTTTATTTTGCACAAATCGTAACGAAATTGATATTAATAATACATATGCACAAGAAAATGCTTTCTATTTAATATAGTATGATTAAGATTTTCAGAGTTACACAAAGATAGTCAGTTACATTAAGAGCTATAATTGAAATTTGCTGGTATTGTATTTTCGTTTGCATTAACCGTTAACTCCTTCTAACGATGCTTAAGAGTAACTGGCTTGAATTCGTCTATCTGCCCGTCTTTCTCTCCATCAGTCTGTATGTCAGTCCACGCTGTAATTCCAATAAATATTCGCGGAATGTCATGAGACTTATATATGTTATTCAGGTCCACTCTGGGATGTTCCCCATTGAAAACAGGGTAAATACCACCACTGGTTTACCTACAGGGACACCTGAAAAAACAAATTCTAAAACATCGTGTTCTATGAAAGTTACTTTTATACATCACATTTTAGTAATTTTATTTTGTATAAATCATTATGAAATTGACATACATCTTTCATATGAACATGAAAATGCTTTCTATATAATATATTAATTATTAGCATTAAGATTTACAGGGCCACAAAAAATATATTCATTTAAATTAAGTTATATTATTGGAAATTGTTTTTCGTGTTTGCATCAATTGTTTTTAACACTTTTTCACTATGTTTAAATGTGGCTGCGATTTGAATTCTTATATCTATCTGTCTTTTTGTGCATCTGATTGTCCTTCTGACTTTTTGTTTCTGTCTGTTTATACGTCTGTCCGCCTCTAGCGTCCGTATATATTTCCAGAATGTCTTCAGAATGATATATGTTATTCAGGTCCATTATGGCATGTTCCCTATTTAAATTGATGTGAATAGCACAACTGGTTTGTGTGCACAGATACATCCAAAAGCATGCAAATGCATTGTGTTTCATCAGATGCAGTTTTATAAATCTTATTTAAGTAACTTCGAACTGCACAAATCATAATGAAATGGACATCTATTGTTCATCTGTTTTCTATATGATATGTTTAGCGGTAAGATTTACAGAGATACACTACAACATTCAAATGCATTAAGGGCTACAATTGGAAATATTTGGAATAAAATTTCCATTTGTGCTAATTTAACACTTTTTTACAATGTTTACAATCGATTATGAATTCAGTTAATTTATCTGCTTGTATTTCAGTCATTCTGTCTGTCCGTTGTGTGATCACGTAGGCAAAGTACGTTGAAAGTTAAACGATGCAACGAGTATGTACAATTAGAAATCTATATAAATAAAGCAAAGAGTTTGTGGGCGGAAGACATATCCGGACGGACAACTCCTATTTTTGATTGGTCTAGATTTAACTACTTTGGTGATGAAAGTCAGCCATTTTTTTTTTTTTTTTTTTTTTTTTTTTTTTTTGTAAAAACTGATGAATTTTTTTAAAAGATACTGCATAGATGTTATACTTTTTTTAAAGAGCTCTAAAAACTGTTTATTTTTTGTTAGGACACTCTATACATCAAGTTATAAAATTTAAAGATATTACGTTGCAAAGTTTTACAACGCGATATTATTCAACTGCTTTTGATGAAGGTCGGCCTCTTTTTTTAGTAAAAACTGATGAATTTTTTTAAAAGATACTGCATAGATGTTATACTTTTTAAAAAGAGTTTTAAAAACTGTTCATTTTTTGTAAGGACACTATGTACATCAAGTTAATAGATTTAAAGATATTGCGTTGCAAAGTTTTACAACGCGATATCATTCGATTGCTTTTATCTTAAAATAAGAGTCTAATATTTAAAAAAAAAAAAAAAATGTCTAATATTAAAGAATAATGAATAACTTTTTTTAAATTATCAGTTTTGAAGTTCTAAGAGCTGCAATTTTTAAATTACAGCGTACTTATTTCCCATAGATAATCCATTAAATTTGTAAACAATTCTTGAGAATCATTCATATAAGACCATAGAGCATTGCCTGAAAACGAGTGCAAAACGGAGGAAATATTTTATTTTATTTTTAATATATTTCTTTTTTTTTTTTTTTACTTTTTGACCGTAAAAGGAATTTTTAATTATGTTACAAAGCCCAAAATATGATATAAAAAAATAAATAGTGATTCAATTCTTTTGAAAATTCGTTTAAATATAGTGATGAAGCGGGCGTAGCCTGCTATTTGTTAATAATCTATTTCAACGAATATGATTTTCGTTCTTGTTTCAATTAAAAAAAGTTTATTTCATTAACACTTTCGCGAACGCTGACGTAGATTCACGTTATTTGAAAATCTATAACTCCGCCATTGGGCGTTTCTTTTGCAATTTGTATATCATTTATTTTTTAAAAATATACACAATATTCATATTTGTACAACCAATATATTATGGATTTTGATAAGAAAGAGTATAATTATAATGTATATCCATTTGTAATATGAATCTAATATAGAAAATTTTGTCCTGAAATGTTGTAACTTGGGAGAATAACGCCCAGAGGCGGACCTTACTGTCGAAACGATGAAAACATGCGGTCGCGAATGTATTAAGAGCATAAAAAAATTCATTCATTAAATCTAAAGGCAAATAATTTAATCAAATTAATTTAATCTAATTTTAATTTAGACGAAAATAAATATTTAATTAATTTCTTTCAAATTTCTTAATACCGAGTAATCAAAACGTATATATTCAAGTCTGATGTTATTCAAAAATGTGGAATTTTTTTATTTACTTTTCAAGTTTTCTACAAAAATAAATTAAAGGAAAATGACCTTGACATAAAAAACATACTAAATTCTTACTGAAAAGTTAAGCAAGATTTACAAAGGAATGGTTATTCAATTTATAAATTGTCCACTTGATAAAATCTTTTTAAACGTTAAAGATAAAAGTAGCAGGATTATTTTTTTTTTCATATTTTTTAGTTAAGATATGATTACGACAATAATTTGGGTGCCAGCAAGAATTTAGTAAAGCACTTAGTATTTGCTATTACCCTGTACCATTAAAAGAGAGAAATGATCAAGGAATGTAGCAAATAATAGTACAGGTGTTATGTATTTTTGTGATGCATTTGCAGAGCTGCCAACATTTTTAACTTTTAAATCAGAATTGACACCAGTATTTTTAAATGGAATATGTTATATATATTTTCGTCGATTAGTATTACCGAAAACAGCTATAAAAAATTTCTGGTTTGAAATCTCCCTTGAAAAACGGGAGACTTGGCACCTATGCATTTGGGTGAGAGTACAGTATCGAATTTAAAAGTTATAAATATATTTTTTAATTTTAATTGAAAAAAGTTGAACACTTTTTTCATTCATAATATGCCGAGTTTATAATGAAATTTAACGCCACTTTCAGATAAGTTGAGAAAATATTTTATAACTAATCTATCGTAGTTAGAATACATATACAATATAAGCATTTGCACGAAAAGTGTTTTAAATGCACATGTACGAATGATTAAGGATCCCTTTTCTTTTCTTTTCTTTTTATTATTATTATTATTATACGACAGTTAAATATGACAGCTCATGTCAAAAGCCTTGTCAAAAATCGTAAAATTCAGAAAGTTATACGTAAAATAATACTCCTATTACGTTTTAAGGTTGTTGTCTAAAGGTGCTTTCCTTTTCTTTCTTCTTCTTTTTTTCTTTTTTCTTCTTATTTTTCTTTTTCTTTTTTGTTTGTTTAATCCCACTTTTAATTACATAAGTGAGATTATTTAATTAATAACTATATTATTTTTAAAAAATCTTCCTTTTTTTTTTTTTTTCAAAGTACTGTATAAAATAAAAATTATTGCAAAAATTGTGACACATTATATTTCTCTTCATTTATAAGCGTGTATGTTTATTTAAAACATTAATAAATCTTTATTTAAATATATGTATGTATCTTATAAATTATAATGAAAATAACAATTTCCGAGGAAACATATCCTTTTATTTAAAAAATCAATTTTAGTCAAGAACTAAAAACGACTTATTCTTTTGCATATAACGTTCTGAATTTTCACAATATTTTACGAGGTTTTTTATATGAATTGGTTTATATACTTCACTATACAACTATTATTATTTTTTTCCCCGCACATTCACATTTGAAATACTTTTTATTCAAATGTTCATGCTTTGTGAGATACTTAATATGTTTGAATTCTACAGTGGTTGATCAAATTATTAGAAATATTTCCATTTTGATATATTTTCAATTTTCTAAAAAATAGTGGACGAAATGTCCTTGAAATTCAGACATGCAAAAGATATTTAGAAACTCATATTTTCCACTCTCGATTTAGTCACGAGTGTTGTTAGGGGACGAACCACAAATTGAAGGAAAGCACTAGTATTGTGTAAATAATCGTGCAATTCTTACAAAAATGCATGCAAATATTGTACATAGTAAGGGAAATTAGGTGTTAAAGTTGCAAGTCATTTTCTTCACTTTGTGTTGAGTCCTTTTATAGCAGTCGTGACTAAACTGATAGTGAAAAATGTGAGTTTATAAATGTTCTTTGCATGTCTGCAATTCAAGGCTGTTTCACACAGTTTTTTTTTTTTTTTTTTTTAAGAAAATAGAAAAAAATGTAAAGAAAAAGGAAAAAAAAAAAAGGAAAATTCTAATACTTTATCACCTATTGTAATTGCGATATATTTTGTTTAAAGGGTTTTCTAAACCTACCTGGAAAAAAAAAAAAAAAAAAAAAATATATATATATATATATATATATATATATATAATTTTTTAAAATTAAAAACATGCTCATAACTTTAAAATTTATGCTATTCTTATTTAAATGCATCAGAAAATTGTACACTATATATATTAACATTTGTTACAGATACAAATCATTTAAATCTGAGATTATACAGGGTGATACCAAACACATTTTTTTCTCTCTTTGTTGTTGCCCACTACTTATTGTTGTAATAAAGTTCTCACTTAAAAATGTGAGGACTGTATTGTTTTTTATATCTCCAAAGTTTAAGTTCTTTTTATAGAGTGGATAATTTATAAAATAAAAAGAACAATAATAAATCTTTCATAAATTTCACTAAATTTTTTAAGTTGAAATGTATGCATGTAATTTTTATAGATAGCCGATTGTGTTTCTTCTGTTGGACGTTGTACTTCAAGAACTCTCGTAATCTACTACCAAAATTCATGCAAAGTCATATCAGATTCTCAATATTTAGTCAAAAATGTGTTTAGAAATGTATACAAATTATTGGAACAAAATTGTAAAAATTAAATGTTTCATTTATGACTATTTTGTTATTTCTGAGCAAATCTCTTATAATAGAGAAGTAATTTCTCAAGTAAAAAACACAATTCCTCCAATTATTACTTTTTTATGAAAAGAGAAAATTCCCAATGTCTTGAACATTCATAACATTCAACTACTCATTTCGGCTACTGCCTTGTCATAAGACCCAATTATATTCGCATTTCTGGAGTCCTTATTAATATTCAACTCCATTATTGTAGATCTAACAATACAAAAATGACAATTTATTTCTCTTCAATTAGTCATAAATTTTCTTACCACATTCTTGCTTATAATTTCATAAGTTTTTGATCTGGTAACCTTCATATTACATCAATGAAATTCGTGACTGAATATTCGCAATTTTTGTAAAAATATCATTGTTAAAGAAATCAGATTTTCCTTAAAAATATATGCCACTATTTAAATTTATTTATTGACTATTTCATACATACCTAAAATATAAAATCACAATTTGAAGATTATTTTTCTTAACAGTTGCAAGGTTAATACTCTTATAAACTATTATTTTTAACAGCATTCAGTTTTACGCAATAGTTATTTATTTTATTTATTTTTTTAATTTTCATTTTTTAATTTTTTTTTAAATAACTACGCACTCTAATTCAGAAAACTCCATGATAAATCAATGAAATTGATGAAATATCAGTCAAGATTCGTATTTACATCTCATAAAAAAATATATTTTTTTGTGTGTTGGTTTTAATCCTGTTTAATTTCGATTTTATTTACGGCCAAATGAAGAGAGTTGATTTTATGCGAAATTTGAATCCGTTGTACTCGGAAGTGTTTTTTGCTGCAGGAAAAATTTTGTTGTTTAAAATTTTTATAAGAGTCTTAGATCAATATAAAAGCGAGAGGCAAGTAGCGAGCAGAGTCCCGCTTTTTTAGTCACCAGTACTTCCTACAAAAATTACTATATATAAAATTACAAAGAGAACTATAAAAATATGATAAAAATTTTTGCATAAAAATACTTGTAGCAGAATAAACGGAACTCTTTCATCCCTGCAAGTAGCATAAAAGAAAGCTTTCCTTATTTATAACTTTTAATATTAATAAAGAATTGCTGAATCGTGAAATATAGAGTGGCTTCATGCAGTAATCATTCAACATAAAGGAAAAAGAAAGTTTGTCTAAAGATTGCATTAAACTATTTAAATCCGAGAAATAAGTGAAAGAAAATAATTCTTAAAAATAAAGTACTCTTAAATCGATCCCGAAACAAATACTCGACATGACATCTTATTATCTTGTATTAAACTTAAGTTTTAAAAAATGAAAAAAAAGATTTGCAACTATGCATAATCCAATATGTGTTTTGTTTCATTTATATATTTATTCATTTATTTATTTTTAGAGTTTGCAGTTTATTGTTATTTGAAAACTGATTTCTATACAGAAAACATTTTGGTGTTTTAAGAATTTTGGTTATAATGCATGAAAAAAAAAAAAAAATTACATAAGACAATTAATCTAGTTACGAAACATATAGATAGCTATTATTGTGAGTTAAAATTAATTGTGAGTCAAAATTCATCTATAAAGAATCAGCTTAGCAGAAAACATTCATCATGTTTCTCCAAGAGGTAATATGAAAAAGAAAGTAATAAATAAACACCTTTTTTTATTCATATAAACAAGACATGCGGTTACTTCGATTGTCAAATACATTTTAGAAATCGAAATTCAGAAATATGAAATATAGATATATATATATATATATATAAAAAAAATTTATAATTTATAAATTAATTATAAATAACACTATATAATTGTATAACTTTTTTTTTCATATTAAATATACATATCATTCATTAAATTAATTATTATTATTATTATTATTATTATTATCATTATTAATTTCAGTATTAAGAAAATTTTTATAAGTAAAATTATACTAATTGATCTACATTTAGAAACTAACTGTGAGTCTTAGAAATATTAAGGACCATTTATTTTCGGAATATTGGAATGCGAAACTGCGTTATATACAGTAAAAAAAAAAAAAAAAATGTTTAACCAGAGTCTAAGTAAATTTACAACAATTTTCTATTGAAAATAAGTAATTGAGATTATACATATATATACTTTATTTTGTATGTATATAAGGTTAACGCACCAGTATTGGACACTTTAAGGACATTTTCCGGCTATTTTTGTGTAATTTCCTAAATTTTAGAGTTTCAAAAAATAACTAATATTTCACACCTTTACTAACTCTTTCTTAACACGACTGCACTATGAAAATTGCTTATTGTAGCATTTATATATGCAAAAAATCAAAAATCCGGAGAGGTTAAAATGAGTCAGTAGTGGACTCTTTTTTGTTCCATTAGTGGACCCCATTGAATTTTTGCTTTAAAATGAAGGTGAACAAATGTTTCTACGTCTTGGGGACAGACCCGTTTTAGCAGTTTGTACTCACATATATGAATCCCCGTTGGGGCCAACATTTAGGGCTGAATCACTAATAATGCTAGTCAGGAGACATCCCATCACAATTTTCTCCTCGTGGCCGGAATGTCCTCCATGTTCTCATCAAAGTTAAACTTTTGAGGGTTATCAAATGTCTCCGTGCTATCCTCAGGGGTGAGTTTCAGACAGTCATTAACTGCCCATAATGTAGCACTAGTGCGACATAAAATTCACTGATGCTCAACTCTTTAAATACTGGCCGTAGTTATGCTATTTCAATGTCGATGTTTCAATGGGAACCGAACTTAACCAACTAGTCCAATATTGAACACAAAAAAAGAAATACGAATAAAAAAATTAAAATGTCCCAAGATTATCTCATGATTCAAGCGAATTTCCATTTTGTTCAGTTTTCAAAATTTGGGAAAGCCTGAGATACACCTTCTCCGCAGAAGATCAAAATTGTGATAGCATGTCTCCTTACCCTCCTAGGAGTGAGTTCCAGACTGGCGCCAATTGCTAAATGCGTAGCTTTACAGTGACGTTTAAAAACACTGAATTCAACTCTGAAATTGCGAGATTATAGGAATGTGTCCACTACTAGATCTGACCTTAAAAGTCACATGAGCCATTAGTTGACAGGACTATCCACTATTGGTCATGATGACATTTTTTGGTACCAGTAGTGGACACCCATAAAAGTACTATGTGTTAATACAAGATTTAAAAAACAGCAAAAGAAAAGAATTCTGCATACTTATTTTAGTCACATGAAAGCAAAAGGTAGAAGAAATCAGTTAAAAATAAGCAGAAAGAGAGCAAATAAAATTTCATTTCCTTATTCAAAGTGATAAGAAGAAAATGGCAAAATCACAAAAAGTGCAATTTTTTTTTAGTTAAACTAACGTTATTTTAAAACTAATGGCCGGAATTATTTTTAGTTAAAGAGTTTAACAGTTGAGGACTATAACTTACTTCCTGAACATTGCTCGACTCTTCAGAATTTTTAGATAGCTTATTTTCCGAGTTTAAAATTAAAAGTGTCCACTACTGGTACAGGGTTCAGTACTGGTGCGTTTACCTTATATAATTGTTATTCGGTATTTTATTTTTTACTTTTTTATGCAAATTCAATAAAACTTAAGAATAATTATTGCTTCTATTCTTCATCAAAGAATATATATATATATATAAACATAAACCACGCCAGTTGTTAATTAAAATAATAATTACCATTAAAAAATTGTTAATATAAAACAAATTTTTAAACATATCCATTTACTTCTTGAAAAGCAAATTGTTCCAAAGCAATTTAAATGATTATAAACGTTTTTCATTTAACTAAATATTTTTGATCTAATAATTAACTATGCAAATTAAATTACTCAATATATTCTAAGATTATTAATTTTCCTTAGATTTACGGTGCATTTTAAATGTGTTAATATTAAAAAAAAAAATCATCTGTAATTTAATAACAGCTTTTATAAATTATTTATATTAATTTGAATTTATTCTTAAAATATTAAATCTTGAAAATTGATTCCTTTAATTTTAATTTTCATTAAATAAATTATGCCCTATACTTCTAATTTTATCTGTGTATTACATCTAAACTTGTCTCTTTTAATGTACATTTTAGAATTAACTTGTAAGTCACGTGTTTGTGCTTTGTACTGTATTTTTATTTTGCCATTTCCAATTATGTAAATTTTTAAGTTTAATATTCATTTTTTAGTATAATGCCCATCCTTTTTATTGATATTTGATAACTTGTCGGGTACTGATGGTAATTTTTTATTAAAACTTTCACCATTATAGAAACAATGTTAACGCTAACAGTTATAAGTACCCTTGATAAATTCATCAATAATTGTTGAGATAGCATATTTATTTCATGAGTTTTCATTCTTTTATAATCTTTTAGTTAAATTACGCATTTTTCAATATGTTATCTTCAGTTGTTATGATTGTAGTATAAACTATAGTAATTTTAATTATCGTACAGTTCCTGGTTTCTTCGCGTTGTAGTGATGAAATTATACATATATATATGTAGAGAGAGAGAGTGAGATTGAGAAAAATATATCGTCAGTTCAATTATTTCTCAAAAACTATAAATATATGGATTTTATTTTAAGAATGCAGTTTAAGTTATACCAAATTTCGATCAAATGCTTTTTCAATTAGGCAATTAAATTGTTCAAAACATTTTTAAATAAAAGTGCTTTTTATGAAAGTTTACAAATCTATCAGTATACTGATGTTTCAACATTCAACTGAAAAAGAAATTTCTACTTATTTAATGATAGGCCTTCAAAACTTAATTATTTATTTTTGAATTTTGTAGTTCTTAAATAAAATGTAAAATGAATTGTTTATAACATCGAAGTGTATCTGAATACATTTAGATTTCATTAATAATCTGCTTTAAATATGATTAACACATTGTTGTCTAAATATTTTACTATTTGGAATAGTAAACGCACTACCCTTTCACATTCCTCTAAATTATTACATTATTTCACTAAATGATTTTACATATGTATTAGGGATTACATTATTTAAATTTTAGCCTCAGCAATCGATGCGGTAAATACCACTCACCTATGCATACGTTAATAACACATTACAAGTTAGATAAGATTACATGAATGAATCTTGTAAAGTAAAACATTCTTTTAAAAGAATGCATAAACGTGAGGCTTGTTTTTCTTAAAAACCGTACTTTTACGCGACACGCAAGCAATGTATAAAAGAACGTAAATTTGGAAATGATTTGATTGGTAAACATATATTTCAAAAACTACTTAACAGAACATTTGCATTTTACTCAGCGCAAAATTTCAATATTTCGCCCAAAACTTATTATACTTTGTAAAATATATTAACGAAAGTTTTTTTTTTTTTTTTTTTTTGTAATTATTTGTCAAGTTTTAACCTAAGAAATATTGATATAATTCTTTTTCTTTTGTTCATTAATGAACGGGAAAAAGTAATTTTCTGTTTTATTGGATAAACTATTCTTTCATCTGATGATGATAACAAAATTCAATAATAAATTATTGAATTCTTGACCCATTGAAAAAATTGATTTTATTGATAACTGTGCCTATTCGTCGATCGTCTTGACGAAATTCTTTATAATTCAATTCGAATCAAGCATATAATAAAAGTCCTTATCTTATACTATTGAAAACTAATAAATTTGCTAATATAAGTTCACAGTTTTAAAAGTAACAAATTAATAGGCTATAATTTACTCTAACGTATTAATTTCTTAGCTAATTATCCTTAATTTCTTTTAAATTTGATAATGAATAATCGTGTTATTTTCAAACAGTTTTTAATAAAAACTGAAAGAAAAGTAATCAGATAGTTATTATCTTCGCATTACGAAGCGCGATAAAAATAAATAAATAAATAAATCTCAAAGAAAATGCAACAACTATAAATAAATTTATAAGTATTTTAAGGTTTCATATTGAAGCCTTTCGTCAAACCCAAAAAATAAAGAAGTTCAAGAAGTAACAGACGATAATAGTCACACGAGTTATCGCTATGCAGAATGGAAAGATATTATATAGTAAGAAGAAATCTGCCAACTGTCCAATTCTCGGAAAAAAAAAAAAAAAAAAGTTCAGTTTTTTGGTCTATGATTTATCGAAGTTCATTTTCTTTCATGAAGCACGCAAAATTTCCGGTTACTTTAACGTTTCAAATGGTTGCTTTATTCTTCTCTTTTTACTATAATTTATGTATGCATAATTTTACAAGGTAAAAATAAATAATATATAAACTGTTTAATTAAATTTTATAATTAACCATACATATTGAATAATTAATTGTACAATTAAATAATTAACTATTATTAAAAATAGTTAAAAATAGTTAAAATTTCGCATCCAAAAAATAGATATTTTTAAGACGTTTTCTTAATTCAGAGAGATTTTTGTTTCTTGTAAGCCTTCCAATAAATTCATTCTTGCTTCAAACCGTCAAATGCATCATAGGCGATCGTATTGTAAAGTATATTTCTTTGCAAAATAATGATATTTATGGTGAACCACAGTTTAGAAACGTATTCTATCTCGTTGTTTTCATGACACATCGAATGACATTTTTGCTTTCTTATGAAGTTGCAAAAATCAGAAAATGATAAAATTTGTAAAATTCTACAAATAAGAACATTTACCGGATTGGACAACTAATTGATTAGCTACAAAAATGAAAAAAAGAAAAGAATAATTCTACGTACATTTTTGTATGCTAATACATTAACTATATGTACAAAAATATTATTTGCTTATTATGTAGTTCGTTTACAAAGCTCCTATTCATCACCATTCAACAAAAAATTTTCACTTTGTGTAGTTCTCTCTCTCTCTCTTTTTTTCCGAACTACATAAAAGATTAATATCATTTAGTATTTCCTTAATGATTCATAAAATCAAAGTTTATTAAGAATAAAAATATAACAGTTAACAAACATTCACTGTCTCCACATAATTTAAACATTCCTCATTTTTCTTATATATGGTAAAGGGAGTTGAGTGTAACCACGAAGCTGTGCAACCTCAGCTCATAACTCAACTGATAAGCTGAATTTGGACCTGATAGTAATCATACACTGTCAAAAAAAAAAAAAAAAAAAAAAAAAAAAAGTCCTGTTTGCTCCAGTTTGCTGCCAGAATTTTTCTGTAATTCAGAAAAATCGTTGATAGAATCTAAGGAAAATTCTATCAACGTAATTTTTTTCGCTGATAGAACGTATTTTTTTGAATTACAGAAAATTTCTGGCAGCAAACGGGACTTTTTTTGACAGTGTAGCTGTATGTATGAACTTTTATTTGTTATATTTATCTTTAAGAAACCAAATATGGTAAAATGACAGTTTTAGAAGTTTGGAAAAGGGTTTACATGTCTCCTTTTGACAGAGTGTCCCTCATTACATTTGAAGTTTTGCCATTGCTGCAGATATGCAGTAAACTCAATTTACTTCATACATAAAATAACAACATAAGTTCAATAGTTCCATTATGAAAGTAAATTTTGTATGTAAATTTTGAATATAATTACAAATTTGTTCTATTTCTTAAGCTTTTCAGTTTTGAACACATGGTTACACTTAACATGGAAATTCTGTATGTTGGACAAGTACAACCAGGGTGGTTACAATTGTTCCAAGCACCTCAACTGCATTATTTATATTTTTTTAATTTATTTTTTGAGTTCCGTCTTTTTGACATTTGTAGTCTTTTATTTAATTCGAAATTGAAGTAACTGTTGTTTTGGGACATTTTAAAAAACATGCAGTGAAAACATCATTAAAACTTTGCCCTTTTAAAAGACGTTCAGTGGGTTAATGAGTTCTATATAAGTATATGTAGGCCGAGGTTACACTTACCCTAAATCAACGGGCAAGTGGAACCATGGAACACAAAATTTATATATATATATTGTTTAGGTTGCACATCGTTAAATTGTTTAAAAAAAAAAAAAAAAAAAACTTTTACTTTTTAAAAGCTAATTAGTTGTAGTTTATTCCTAAAATTTTTCAGAAGTGTAACTATAATAACAACTGATTAAAATTAGGTCAAAGTCGAACTGTGTCAAAACGTTGTTATCCTAAATTCACTCTTTATTTTATGATATTTACTCTTAACTATGTATATTATATATATATGGTTTACTTATACACAATTTCGTAAAAATATTTATCTTTCTATTTAAACTATTTATGTAATTAATATTGTTTATTCTAAATAATATAGACGTTGAAAAACGTATAAATAATATCTACATCATTCAGTGTGGATTAGTAAAGTACGATATTTATTATTATTATTTTTATTTCTATTAACTACGCATTTTTAAAATCTTCATGGATTGAAATGTATATTTTATTCAAAATAAGAAAAAATGGGAGAATATACAAGGTGTGACAATAATTAATGACAAATTTTTAACTTTTATATAAAATCAAGAAATTTACGTACGAGAGTGAGGTTTGTAATACAATACTTTTTATAATAAAAAGTTTTCATTGGGAAAAATAAAAAAGTTAGTTTCAAATTTTGTTAATATGTCTTTAAAAAAAAGTTAATAAATCTTAAAAAACTGCAAGAAAGCCATCAAAAACGCAAAACAAGGAATTAAGAAGATTTATTTTTAGAAATTAACTGCAATATTTACATGTGTGTCCTGGTATAGCTTGAACCACATGTAAATGGTAATCAAATTAAATTCACTTGTTCGTTAGCATTCATTATGAAAATAACTAGATTAGATGCGTTATTCTAGTCTTCAACGTGTTAGTTACAGGGAAAACACACATTTCTTCCTTTACATAGTCCCAGAAGAAGAAGCCATCAAGGGTTAATTTGTAGGATAGAGGTGACCATAGCAAAACTACAAGAAATGCTCTATAAATCAAATATAAGGAAAAGCAGTGCCGTCTAAAGAAAAATTTTGGAACTTTTTTTTTTTTTTTTCTTTTAATGAAACTTTTCACTATAAAAAGTATTGAAGTATAAACCGCACTCGCATACTCTTCTTTTTTGATATCATATAAAAGTTTAAAATGTGGGCTCACTCTATAACCTCATTTATGCATCTATACAAATACTTTTATGTACCGAAAGTTTTATTTATTTTTCCGGAAAAATTATTTTACTGGTTTTGCACAGTTAAGTTAAAGCTAGGAGAGACAACATAGTTTGTGAGATTGCGCACACAGAGGATTGGAGGTAAGGAATAGGGTACGCGCGCAGAGACTGCATGTTATTGTGCAACAGCAAAGATGGAGTGTCTATTTTAATTTACACGTTATAGCCTAAGACAAAGTATTCCTATTTTATTTTGTTTTCCCAGGCAAATGCTTGAATTTTCATTACTCTTCCTCTGAATTTCTAAAGAGTACAAGTAGTACAAAATATTTTTTAATTAAACGATCACTCAGAAGCTTCTGACCTAGGCTAATGGTGAAAGCACCAAAGGTTCTCTCTAAAAAAGGTCATGTTTGAATAAAACGCCGCACAATCTTTCCTACCGAAATGGGCGAGTTTGCGCATTGCTCCCATTATTTCCAAGCTAGGATAGATTACTCAGCTTACTGGTAATAACAGAAGAATGGGAATGAGTGCATTGTACGTCTGGAACTGCATCAAGAGACGACTTCGACCAGCGACTGGCATAAATGCACATCATATAAGCAAAGTACAAAAATAAGCACAAAGGCTGCACCATTTACAAAAATAAGTGCATCGATTGCGAAATCTTCGAACAAAAAACAAGAGAACATTGAAACTGTGAAAAAGAAAATGGAAAATTTTTAAATTAAATGTGTTGTCTAGGATTTTAATATTATTTTGTCTGGGCTTGTTTTACTATATTACTTAATTTCTTTTCTTTTATTAAAATACTTAATTTCTTCTTAATATTCTTCCCTTTTTCTGATTCTTTAATCATTAGCTTGAAATATTCACTTTTAATACAATAATATTTTATTACAAAAACCTTTCAACAATGTCCTTTAAGTGTAATTATTATTGTTAATAATTTACTTGTAATTATTATTAATAACATTCTCTCCTATCCATGTGCGCGATTACAGCAACCCTGTGTACAGATAGATTACATAAAATAATTTTCTTAGTTTTATTGCAGCTTTTGTATTAAATTAAAGCATAACACCAAAATAGCCACGGAAGCGCAACAAAATCAAGTGAAATAAAAATTATTCATTGATAGTTTAGCAAAAAAAGAAAAAAAAGAAAAAAGGGAAAGAGAGGGAAAAAAAAAAAAAGCTTTACTTCAAATAAAATTTAGATCCATATAAAATAATATAAGTAATATAAATAAATCTTCATTTTCTATTTTAAAATCGCAGTAAGTTGGAAAAAAAAAATGTAATTGAAGTCATTATTTTATTTTCTAACTTTAATATTTTTTTCAATGCAAAACAAACATATTAAATCCCATTTATATCAATCAAAAGTTAAGAAATATAAATGTTTTATCATTTTCCGATTTCACATTCCAAATACCTAATTTATCTTAATTCATCGTCGAATTTATTCAAAATCTGCTAAGAAAATATTAGTAATGTTAATTTTCGTGGTCAGAATATAGATTCATATATTTTAAAAATATTTATTAAGTATTTATTGAACAGGAACTACCACAGTAGACCAATTTTTGAAGCAAAAATTAAAGTTCTATCAATCAGTATTTATTTGCTGAAAGGAGTATAGATCACAGGTGTGTTGCTTAGCAACCGGAACATCCCATTGCTCTCTCGCGTCTGTGATGTTGTTCAAGCATTCGAATTTCTAGCGTCATTTGTTTTCATCTACCATGTCTGTAGATTTGGCACTGCAGAAAGAAAATTGATCTTTTTGACTTGATAGACTTGATCTTTTGAGATTGATATTCTTCTTACACGTCTACTTATTAACTGCTTTAGCTTTCCAATCTTTAAAGTTACACGTGAAATGACTGAATAAGTTAATGAAATTTTTGTAATTACCTCGCCATTGGGAAAAAAAAAAAAAAAAAAAAAACTATGAATTTTCCTAAAACTGTTTTGTTTCTAATTTTTAAATATTCCTCCAGCATGTGACATCAGAATGTTACATAGTTTCTAGATTTTTAAATTTTCATTCTAAGCTATATGATATTAAAGCATCATTCAGTTAGTTCCAGTAGTTTTTTATTTTTATAAAGGCATACCTTACTTTATATAACGATTTCTGAAAAATGAACTATTTTTGTATACTTTTGAAAAACTTAAGACAGGTAAGAAAAAAGACACAAGAAAAACATCTAATGTATATGGAATATAATTTCAACATTAAAATATGTTAGAGGATAACTTCTGTACGGTGGATTAATTGTAATTAAGAGACGAAATATGATCTAATTATTTAGGGAGTATGAGGGAACATATTGATATTGACATCAATCTATTCATTAAAAAGTCTTTCCTTTAAAAATTAAAAACATCTTTACAAGCTAGTAAGATTTACAATAATTTTGTTCTGCCCAGAGCATACAGGGAAGGTTCTTACGTGTCAAAATCGATTACAGACATATAGGTTAACTCTAAAATTTTATTCTATTAAAATTTTTTAATTTGTTTTTATAAAAGGGCATTTTTAGCATAAAATGAAAATAGAAAGAAGAAAAACCGTACTGACATATACGTGACGAATAAGTATATCTACTTTCATATATTTATCTTTCTTTTTCTCTATCTCTCTGTGTATTTATTTTTCTCTCTCAAGCGCACATAAAAACCTCACTCATTCATTCACCCGTTTTTGAATTTGTAGTGAAGAAAGGAATTATTCATGAAGTCACAGAGAAGCTGAATCTAAAATGTATCTGAGATTTTACGCTTTATGTTATACATGACTTATTATCTTATCACACTTTTTTTTCTGTCGTTGTTGTTATTGCATTTATCTGAGAGTAATCAGCTACTTAAGAAAATCAAACAATCAAACTAATTCCAAAGGTAGAATTTACTTTTTGATGTCTTTCTTTTTCTTCTTTTTTCTAAATAGAAGTGAAAGTTTGATCCTTTGGCAACAAATTAGAGAATGTTTCTTTCTTTCTTTTTCCCACATTAAAATTTGGAAAAATACATGAAATAAAAATACCATTCTTTTTAATAGAAAGTTGAAAAGTGTTTATGACTTTGATTTGTCTGTCTGTCCGTCCGTTTGTCCTCGCTCTAACTCCCATAACTCTTCATGGAATTTCTTGAAACTGGTATATGTTACTCGTATTCAAGTTTAATATGGGATGCTCCTTATTGAAAATAGGATAAATATCACCACTGGTTTATCTGTAGGGACATCCAAAAGAATTCCAAAACATTGTGTTCTATGAGGGGCATTTCAATAAATCATGTTTTAATACTTTTATTTTGCACTAATAATAATGAAATTTATATTAATAATACACATGCACAAGAAAATGCTTTCTATAGAATATCATAAAATTGGTATTAAAATTTACTGAGTCACACAAAAATATTCAGTTACATTAACGACTATAATTGGAATGCATGAAATGCCTGAAAAATACATGAAATAAAAATATCATTCCTTTTAACTTCTAATGATATTTAAGAGTGATTATGATTCAAATTCGTCTATTGTGTGTGTACCTGTCTGTTCACGCTCTAACTCGCATAAATATTTACGGAATTTCTTGAAACTGACATATGATCTTCAAGGTCGCTATGGGATGTTCCCCAATGAAAATGGGGGTAAATTGCAATACTGCTTTTTTATATACAAGGAAACTCGAAAAAATTTCAAAGAATTGCGCTCTATGAGAGTTATTTTTATAAATCACATTTTAATACTTTTATCTTGAACAAATCATAATGAAATTGACATTATATTTATCATTCATCTTCACAAGAAAATGCTTTCTATGGAATATAATAATGACTAGCATTCAGATTTACAGAGTCACACAAAAATATTCAGTTACATTAAGGGCTGTAATTGAAAATTGCTGAAATTGCATTTTTGTTTGCATTAATCGTTTTTGGCACTTTTTAATGATGTTTGAATTATGATTTGAATTTATCAGATTGAACAACAAATTCAGATTTGAATGAACAACAGATCTGTCGTTCTGCAGAATCTGTCGTTCTGCCTGTCTAACAGCCCATCTGTCTATCTGTACATCTGTCTAGCTGTTGCATTCGTACGTATTTCCAGAATGTCTTGAAAATGATATAAGTATATTATTCAAATTTATTATGGCATGTTTTCTAGATAAAAATTATATAAATAGCGTAAGTTGATTGTTTTGTGTACAGTGACATCCAAAATTAGACCAAAGCATTGTGTTTTATGAGAGGCATTTTTATAAATCATAGTAACTTAAGTCTGCACAAATTATAATGAAAATAACACCTATAGTTCATACATTTTCTACAGAACATGATATGTTTAGCGTTAAGATTTATAGGGATACACTAAAATATATAGATACATTAAGGGCTATAATCGGAAATTGCTAGAATTGTATTTCCGTTTGTGATAAGCTTTTTTAACACTTTACAAGAATGTTTACGAGTGATTATGAATGCATTTAGACAATCTATCGGTCTTTCTGTCTGTATGCCGGTCCGTTGTGTAATTATCTACGGGAACTGCGTGATTTTTTTTTCTTTTCATAGTTGTTTGAATTTTACAACCTTCATAAAAATATGTTTGTTTTATATCATGTGGTTAAAAAATAAATAAATAAATAAATAAAAAAAGCTTCATAAATTTTGGCATGAAAGAATTTATTCCTGTAGAAGTAGTCGTATTATTAAAAGAAAATATATTAATTTTGGCGAATTTTTGTCTTTCTTTCTTTTCTTTTTTTTAAATGCTTTTGACTCTGTCTTTATTTATAATTCTCTCTCTTCTCTCTCTTTCTCTCTTTCTGCCCACATATATATCCTAAATTTCAACTTAAAAGTAAATTTAATTTCTTTAGAATAAATTAAATTAATTCAACTAAAAAGTTAAACTAAATCAAAATTTAGTGAAATTAAAATTGCTTTTTAATTGTCTAATATTTGGTTAGATTATTTTTACTGTCTCCATGTTGCTTGAAGGTTTTCATTTTTCTTCATTTTACTAAAAACAGCTGATCCCTTCCTGCAATCCATGTGGGTATGTACCACATTGTGAGGATTGTTTGAGTTAATTTGGTTGTATTTGGTTTGATTATTTAAATGATTTTTCTATCTCCCTTGCTTTTTCACATTCTTCCTCTAAATTAAGTTATTTGAATGCAAGATCGGGAAACCCGCTGGTAATTTACTTTAATAGTCCCCAGTGATCGAAATCTTGCATTGGTGCTCAACGGGAAAGAAGGTTTCCTTTGAAAAGATTTCTTTACTGTTATGAACTTTTTTCCGTAATTAATTTGTTATAAAATGAATTTAATTAGTCCTCTTGAGTTTATTCTCTCATTGCTTTATTACTTCTTTTGTTTGGATTCAGTCTCGATTTATCGAAAGGTATCAAATATTGAAATACAGGTAACTATCTAGGAATAAAATTAAGGTAAGTTTAATGTGAAATTCACTTATTAAAAAAATAAAATTATTAGAATTAGAAGAATTAATTGTTTATATAATTGAACTAAAGTGATGAAAGGATAATTTAATTTGGTGAAAATTAGTTCTTATTGATCTATGTGGTATTCATTGGCATTAAATCTCCTGTTACCGATCCCTGCTGCGTTTTAAAAATTAATTTACTATATATATATATATATATATACTACATACTATATGCTATATATAAAGAGGAAAAGTTTGTTTGTATGTGGAGAGTAATCTTTGGAACTAATGAACCGATTAAAAAGCATTTTTCACTAATCAAAAGCTACACTATTCCTGAATGCTATAGGCTATAATTAATTGTGATAAAACATTTTTTTTTAGTTCAAAATTTCAATATTTCTATTAAAATCCTCGTAAAAGCCACGAAAAAATTAAATATTAAAAAGCTAGCTAATGTCATTTACAGGTGCATTTTTTTTTTTTTTACATGAAACGCGTACACATACGTACATATACATGTACATATACACGTACATATACACGCGTACATTTGACGTATGTACGCGTAAATAATAAAATTGATATAAAGATTTGCGAAAAATTACACTTGCACGGTGAAATTGACGTTATTATAGCGTTAAAAATACTTCTTTTTCTGATGATATAATTTATTTAAAAAATATATGTGGATATTCTAAGTATTAACGTTTAAATATTATTAAAAATTGTATTTGTTAGTTAGTATTGAATATTAAAAGGACATTTAATGCTTCAGATGAGTATATTTTTTTTTTTTACTTCTTTTACATTATTTTTAATATATATATTTTTTAAAAAGACTAATCACTTAAATGCATGTTTTTTTTGTTTTTTGTTTTCTCGCCGCTACTTTCCTATTAGGTGACTCTCAGTGTTACACAGTTTGGCGCATTTGGCGATTCGCGCATACGACTTGCATATCAGCTAATTTTTTGTTTGTAATTAAGAAATAAATATATATTCTTCACATATAATAAAATAAGACGTCTGCGTGTTTGTTTGTGTGTGTATGTCGGTCACTTTGTAGTAAAACAGCTGACTGCACAGCTGCAGAATTTTGCTGCAGATCCCCCCCCCCCTCCCCTCAAGGGGTTTTTCGCTAAGGGAGAGTTATAATAAAGCTTTACAGTGATCAGAGTTAAATATTTATTTATTTTTCTTTTTAACAACCACTAGGTTAATTGAACATTCAAATAAATGGGCTGTTGTATGTAACTCCGAAGTTATCCGTGCGTTTGCATGCTGGAAGGCACGAATATTTGATTAATTTAAGTTAATATTTAAATAAATAAATCAAAATAAAATATTTTAAATGGGAAATATATGTAACTACAAAAAAGAAAAAAAAAATTAGTTGCCTCATATGGTTGAAGTACTGCTCATTAGCCTATTGTAATACTGTATTTGGCGTGTAACTGCTATTATTTATGGTCTAGAGGAAAAATAAAATAAAATACATGAAATAATGTGACAGTAAATTCTATGTGTAGTACATAATTGTTCATTTGCAATTGCGATTTAAACATAAAAGTGTAATAGTACTGCTTTGATTTTTTTTTCGACACTATCCGTTTCGAAATTATCATCTGACAAACACCTAAATTGAAGTTCATGCGTAAGACATTGTCTCAGGCAATAGGGCCACGGATTCAAGATTTGAAAGTGAGGAAGACGCTGCCGAAGGCAGCAGCGACTGAAGCAAGGTTTTGAGAAATTTCAATGAATTTTCTTTTTAGTTTTTATTATAAAGCGATATAAAAATAGATTTTTTTTCATTTAAATAAAGTGACCAGCAAAGCGGGGGAAGCCTCCTAATATATATATATACGTATCATGAAAAACGGCAGTTTTTTGAGTGACGCAAGCGGAGGGACAAACGGGACGCTGCGAACTCATATATACGGCTAGTTTGACATCAAAGAGATTTGTAAAAGCCGACACTTAATACCTCAGCAAATATGCCATATTTTGTTCTGACCTTTTCAAAATAGTCTTTTATCTTCGGTCTTAATCTATCCTGAAAATTTTACATTTCTACATGCAGTATGTTTTGAGATCTGAATCTCAATTTAAAGCAAAAATGGGAAAAAGGGTGGTGTAGTGGACTGAAATCATGAAAAATATCTCTAAAACGGCACGAACGATTTTCTTCTAATTAATATATATTGTTAATGGGATGTTTCTGAATCCAGTAACGTTTTAGTTTTTTTTTTTTTTTTTTTTTTTTTTTTAACTCTTATTTTTTATGTAATTTATTTTAAAAATGGAACTATATTACTCCGCCAAATGCATGCTTTCCTTCGACGAAAACACCGTGATACAGTTCTTTCTTGCAAGGCTTGAGCCCGTTGGTTGGTTGACCAGCGTGAATGCAGTCAATGAATTATTTAAATTTTCATTTTTTTTTAAAGCAAAAATACTTTATTACATTTTTTAAGAATTTATTGTATGTATACTAAGTCAAATTCACTTAAATATATTTTCTCTTCTGTTATGAAAAAAATATTTTTGATTTCAAAATTTCATATTTAGTCAAAATATTTAGATAATATTTTAAATAAGGAAGTATTTTGTAATTTTAAATATTCCATTTTATCATAATAATGATGAATTTACAATTTTTTAAAGCGAAATATTTTGTAATCATTCATGAACATCTAGGGGTACATGCAAATGAAACACTTCCGGTTGCAAAGCCGCTTGCAGCGGAAGTTTCAATACAAACGGAACATATCGCTTGCAAACTGACAGCAAAACCACTTGCAAATCTGCATTAGCTCTTCACCTCTCGTAAGTCAACTTGCAGTTGCAAATGTGAACGATGGCGAAATTATTATTTTGAAGAAAATCTGTTCTTCATGATATTAATGAGTTCTTTAAGAGACAAATAAGATCTATTTAGTTTGGGATAATGGAAGTTTATGTACAGATATCGGATGGATTCATAATCGAACTACAAATAAGTTTTCAATTATTTATTTTCGTTTTGTTTATATTATGATATATACATATATTTATATATGTTTTTTTTGTTTTTTTTCTGAAGTATTATTGCAGTTCATTCTAACTGGTCAACTGACTTCAAATATTCTTTTTAGTTCCAAGTGAATTATCTGTTTGAAAAATTTGATATAATTAATTTTAATCGGAAATTGTTTTTTCTATGAACAATTTTTACATTTGCATCATCATCCAAATGTTTACTTTTATAATTGACTCTATATTGTTTTATACTTTGTATTGAGATCATAGAACACTTAAAATAAGTGGAATAGCAGTGAAGCTAGATTCCAGATTTCTATAAAACTTCAATTATTTATTAAAGTATAATTTTAATATTTTGGAGGCTATACATTGTATGAAAGTCAAGTGTGTGTGTTGTAAACATATTTGTTCAATCTTCATTGAAATCTAAACATTAAATTTCTTATTACCTTATAATTACATAGTTTGGAGTGAGTAGATAAGTAAAACTTCAAATGATAGAAAGAAGGGAAGAGTTAATGTTGCTTTAACAAGAGTGTGTACATCTATTGAGAATGCAGTATGTGGTAAGCTCGATATCCAAATATCAACTTTCATTATTAAAAATCAAAATCATTAAGAGTTCATAATCTTAAGAATTGCGCTTATATTTTACTTACAATCACATAAAGCTGATTTAGTACTGATGGTATTAGATATACTTATTTTCATTTCCTCTCCCAGTTATTTGTCCACTTTTAACCAATGTGAGTATAAAATTATTTAAAATGCTACTTAAATTTGCTTTGAGAGAATCAACTACAATGTAGTTATTTTATATTGTCTTGCTTATTATAACTAGAATCTCTCATTTACTATTTATTTTTAAATATTGGCAGTAAAAGATGTATAGAGTATTGATTTTAGTTTTAAGATTAGATGATTATGTATTTTATTTTAAAAATATGTGGTTAACTCTTTCCGACCGGAACATATTTACCATAAAACATTGCATTCTTCTGTTTTTGCCGTCTGAAAGAAAAATATGGAAAACAACCACCATTTGTTGATTAAAAATGGTAATTTACACTTTCTAGGAATTAGTTCGAGCACTCATTTCCTGTGTTTATGACATATGACTGCTGTAGATGCAAAAATACATGTGGATATGTAGATGCCAAGCCTACACAATTGCGTAGGTTAGGTCAGAAAAGGATAAGAAGATCTGAACAGATGAACATTGAAACACATTTGTAGTTTATTGAACTAACATCTGAATGAGAATTTATGTGTTAGGTTAGTTGTATTATATCGGCATAGCACATTAAGTTCTTTTTCGGATAACTATGTTATAAATGCTGAAGTTCAAATGCAGTTCTATTAAAGGTAAGATTTAAATTAAAAGTTTTATTATCAAATGATAAATAATTTTACTCCACTGAGAAATATTGCATTTTATATTACGCATGATATCAACACCAATTCTAAAGTACCATTGTAATGTTTATATTCATCTACTTAGTATTATTTTATTTATTTAAATTTAAGTATTGAAGAATAAGCAAAATATTAAAGTAATGTTATGATATTATTTATAATCACTAATGAGAAAGTGATTAATTCCTCAATTATTTTATTTTATAAATATTATATAATTTATATTTTGAATAACCATTCAATAAGGACTATTATAAAAATTCTGATTTTATAAGATAAAAAAAATATCAAGAAGTATAAAGGATTATAATTTTATTTTGTAAGTATTTTGTTTTTGATTCTATATATCAGTGCATTAACCTCAATCTTGAATTAAAAATCTCACTAAATGAAGAACCTCAATGTGACCTGGTGAAGATTATTCCAGTTTATCGAAAAATTATCCGAATGAGAATTTGGCTGTTATGTCAGTTTTAGTATATTGGCATAACATACTAAATTCTCTTTCAGATTGTTTAATGAAGCACAAAATCTTGAAAAATGCTTCTTCTTCTGAAGTGAAGCAGTTGTCTACTTGAAAAATATACTAAGGCATATAAAGGATTATGCTGTTTGTAAGTATAATGTACTTTTGAATTTTTTATAGTTTTTATTATTGAGAATTTGAGTGAAAATATAAATAAATGTACTTCAGTCTTGAATCAGAATCTGGCAGGTGAATTTCGATCTGACCAATGAAGAGTGCATTTTTCTTAGTTTTACGAATAAACATCTGAATTAGAATTTGTCTGTTATATCAGTTTTAATATATTGACATAACGAGTTCTTTTTCAGATTAATTAATGATGCATAAATACTGAAGTTTAATACAGTGCTGTTAAAAGTATCATTTATTTTATGGATTTTACTTTTTTATTATCAAGAATGATAAACAATTTATTATAAATATTTACACAATGTTAAAAATGCCAATGTAGAAAATGTTAAAACCAAACTGCAGTTTCTGTGGCATTAAGCGTACCTACCATCATCAGTGTCAAACCTGATTGAGAATTTGTAAACTGATGGATGGTATACTTGATGCAATTTTGCACTGATAACAATATACTTAATGCTTGCTACCGAAACTGCTGTTTGCTTTTGGCAAATTTTACATTGGCGTTTTCAACATTGTGTAAATCTTTCTGTTCAATGTCAAGTCTGGTTATATAAGTTATTATTTTAATTAAAGAATACTGCCTATTATTATATTATGCATGGCACTTATTATCACCGCTAACTATTTGGCCAAATACTGAATATTCTTCGAATCAAATAGTAACTATTTAGCTCCCTGATTACTCTTGTATTTAAGTGTCATTATCTTAATTTTTTACTTCTATTACCCAGCGTAAGTAATGGAAGTATCGTGTTCAGTCCAAAAATTCAATATCGAGTTTTCAACTTATTTACATGTTTTAAGGTCTCCTGAGTCAAAAAAAAAAAAAAAAAAGTTTTTAGCAATTGGTCAATATATGTGTGTGTGTGGAATCTTCTATCATTTATCTGAAACTAATACTTTGCTTTCATATGAATTAATTGGTTAGTTCAGGAAAACTGATAGGTGCTCTGTATAAATAGCTCAATTTCAGGTCTTACAAGTGCATTCGTTTAAAAACAGCTGTACATATTTTTTTCAAACTTGCCATATTAATCTCCTTTTACATATCCTTTTGTATGTAATTTTTACTTTTGGGTCAACAATTAAGTAGGCCAAATTTTGGTAAAAGTCGGTATATAAAAAGCGATTCTAATGATTTTCTTGAAAATTGTTACATAAACCCATTAGATATTATTTCTCATGTATTACATGGTTATTACAGAAAAATTAACAGTTATACTGATTAGGTAGGTCAGTTTTAGATCTTAAAAATTAGTGTTTAAAAAAAATGTTTAAACTGATTTCTTTTTTTCCTTATTTTTTAACTTGCTATGTAAATTCTGTTGTATATGTGTTTATACGAGTATCAGCTTTCTCTTACCAGAAAAGTTTTAGACGTCTATTTTATAAGGTCAGTTTTAAGTCTTCTGATTATATTATCTCCCAAAAGTACGTGTAAAAAAATCTTTGTATAAAGGCAATAAGCTGATGGGATATTTTTGCGCACAGTGCTTTTTTCATGATACTAGGCACTGAATTTTCCTTCTGTGCAAATACTGAAGTTGCATTCATAATGAATATGATTTTTATAATTTTCATTATAAGCACTGAAAAATATGTATTGAACGTCCCAAATAAATAAATAATAATTTTAATAAAATGTACCTGATGAACTGTAATATGAACTTCTTCTAGAGTAGTTCTCTGAACAGCCATAGCGTTTATTTAACAATGAAATTTAGAAAATTCAGGACTAAGTAAAATTTAATCACAGAATTAGACTATAGTTATTTTCAGTTTAGAAAGACTATAGTTATTTTTCTTGGTAATACTTACATAGAAGGATAAGCTAATGCATGGCCTTAAGACAAAAAAGGACAGTGCACAAGATTATCCCACCAGTATTAAAAACAGTTTTTAGAAAAAATATTTATATCCAATCCTTCTGAATAATCAGAGGAAAAATATATAAATGTTGAATAAAAAGTTGTATCGTTGTCTGTTAGTAGTATATCAGAATATTTCTGAAATTTAAATTGATTATTCTGGCTATTTATACACTATTATTCACACCTAAAATGGTATAAGCTATGCATTAATATAAAATAATATTAAGCGATCCTCAAAAGTCACAAATAAACAAAAACAAAAACCCATTGAATTTTCCGAATTTTCTTTCGAATGTTGCTCGATTCATATATTCTTGTTTCCTATTGGTTTATCATTCATCGCAATCGATAATTTTCGCAAGTTTGCGTCACCGCTTGCAAGCGTTCCAAATGTATGACTATTTGCAAACCACTCGCAAAATTTACGTCATCGAAGTTGCAAGCGGTTCATTTGCAAGCGTTCCGTTTGTATGTACCCCCTATTTTATAATAGCTCAATGATTTGCGATTCCTATTCATGTATTCTTCCGCGCCGGGAATAGAAAAAAACAGCAAATAGAATTTTGGCGCCATCTTTCGTTTTTAATTTAAAACATACAATTTCGTAAATAAATATATATGTATATATATTCTTTTTAAAAATTAAAAATCTCTTTTGAAAATACAATTAGAGTTTATTCATTTATTTACTTTTCAGACTTTAAAATGATACATATTTTAAATATTTACATAATCAAACAATTTTTTTTTATTATTATTTAAAGCAATAATGGCTAGGGGAAGAAATAGTGCTTACACTGTTTATTAGAAAAAACATTATTTCATGAATTTTATTAAAATTCATGAAAAATGTGTCAAATATGCAATTATTAAAAAGCACGTCAAAATAAATAAAAAACATCTTTACTTTGAAACCCATATAATTTATTTAAAAAAATTTCTTTATTATTATTATTATTATTATTATTATTATTATTAATTAATTAATTAATTAATTTCTGCATGAAAAATTCTATTTCATAAATATATTTACAATTACAATAAACAAAAAGTCCTCCTTCAATTTTAAATAACTATTTCTACCTGTTTCTAAACAAGTTTTTTTTTTTTTTAAGGGGAGAAAAAAAGTTAAATATGTATGTATATGATTTTAATATACGCTACTAGATGGCGCCACTACATTTAATTTATTTTTCTTTAAAAAAAAAAAAAGAGAGAGAGAGAGAGAGAGAAAGAAAGAAAAAACTTTTAATTGCTTAGAAACATGTAGAAATAATTATTTAAAATTAAAGGAGGGTTTTTTATTTACTGTAGTTGTAAATATATTTATGAAAAAGAATTTTTACGCAGAAATTTCATTTTTTTTTTTTTTTTTTTTTTTTTTTAACTTAACTTGTATTTTCCATAAAATTTTTCCTCCAGATGATTTTATCTTATTTTTTAAATTATAGAAATGTAAAGCTTAATTTATATTTTGTCTATTTTTTTCCCCAAACATTTTATATGAAAATATATATGAAGTAATTTTTACCTGCACTTTTCATGAAAATTTAAATTGTGAATATTGAAGCAGTACCTACACTTAGCCTCAAAAGGAGAAAGAAAATATATAAATTTCCATTTTTAACATTTACTTGATTTTTTTTTTTTTTTTTTTTTTTTTTTTTTTTTTTTAATTGTTTAATTTGTATTTGTAATTCTCTAAAAAGAAACTTGCAAAATGTAAATTACGTAATTCTAACTTAAATTTGAAATTTTCCACTTATTTTTCTTTCTTTCTTTTTTTTTTTTTTTTTTTAAGTTTGAAAATCTCAGTCAATAAATTTTTCTAGTGCGAAGCTTTTTCATTTTGTTTCCAAGTGGCAGGCTACTTGATAATTTGTCAGCATGATAACGTTTGAAATACTGAATTTGTAGTGTAGATTTATCTCAGAAATGTATTTGATATGTTATTTGCCAACTTAATCCACCTCTTGTTTCCCTGTGCCAGCACACTGAAAATTTCAAATTTACATTAGAAAGGTTTTATGAACCGATTTGTTTAAAACTCCATATATTCAGTCGGTAACAAAAGTGTCAGAACACTAGCAAAAATTCCTATGTAAAAAAAGTACACTTCATACGGTTCTGTTAAATAAATCCTTATCGAATCATGTCCTTACAGTGACTAAGAAGAGGATTCGACAAGGATTTATTTAACAAAACCGTATGAAGTGTACTTTTTTTACATAGGAATTTTTGCTAGTGTTCGGACACTTTTGTTACCGACTGTACATAGCCTTCATTTATAAATCCACTAAGTCCATTAATAAATTGTAGCTGCCATTTTGAAAAAAAATGGTGGCAAGAAAAGATAAATCAGTTTACCCTTCCTGAGCCAGAAGAACTTGTTTTAATTTTTTGATCAATAACTCCTAAAAAGTAATGATATCAGTAAAAAAAACCCTTAACGGCTTACAAGTTTGTGACGCCGCTACTTTATGGCTATAAGAATTTGAAATATATGAGTCTTAAAAATAATGATATCAAATTTTAAGTGACGCTTTGCAATTAGTTAAAATATACATAGATTTTCCTTATTTGATGATTTACCTTTTTTCTTTTATTTATATTTATAATGCAAACGTAATATTTTTAACTTCAAGATCAGACAGATACAATACACTCACTGATGCTTTTTCATTCGCATTTCAAATTCAAAATAACAGTTTTAAAAGGAATGATATAAAAATTCCAGTGGCGCCTCGGTGTTATTTTAAAAGATTTGTTTTTAGATTCCATTAAAATTAATTTTGTTTTGTCTAATAAAGTAGATTTACACATTGAAACAGTGCTTCTAATTTTCAAATATACTGTCAAATAATTATACTTTCACTGAGTTTGCATTATAAAGTAAAATTATTTATTTCAATAAATTGATTTATCTTATGCGTCACGCTATCCAAAACTGCAAGTAAAATTTGCGTAAATGTTTTCTTTAAGTCACACAAATTTTCAATTAGTTGGATACTATGATACTATGTTTTGGATAGCGTGATGCAAAAGATAAATCAATTTATTGAAATAAATAATTTTACTTTATAATGAAAACTCAGTGAAAGTATAATTATTTGACAGTATATTTGAAAATTAAAAGCACTGTTTCAATGTGTAAATATACTTTATTAGACAAAACAAAAGTAATTTTAATGGAATCTAAAAACAAATCTTTTAAAATAACACCGAGGCGCCACTGGAATTTTTATATCATTCCTTTTAAAACTGTTATTTTGAATTTGAAATGCGAATAAAAAAGCATCAGTGAGTGTATTTTATATATCTGTCAGATTTTGAAGTTAAAAATATTACGTTTGCATTATAAATATAAAGAAAAGAAAAAAGGTAAATCATCAAATAAGAAAACCTATGTATATTTTAACTAATTGCAAAGCGTCACTTAAAATTTGATATCATCATTTTTAAGACTCATATTTCAAATTCTTATAGCCATAAAGTAGCGGCGTCACAAACTTTTAAGCCGTTAAGGGGTTTTGTACTGATATATATATATGCATATTATTCTCATGGAAGAAGGTTTTATGCAATCATTCGCTCTGGATTCAACTGCTACGGGATAATTTACCAATTAATTGATAAATTCTACAATTACACTTTCCTTGATATTTTTTTTTTAATTGTAATTCGTCCTTATACAAAAGACTAAAACTGGAATAAAAATCTTTTGAGTCAGTATAATTTTAAATTTGTTTCTTTTATTATTTGGAATTATTAAAAAGCAGTTACTTTGAAATCGAACAGTGGTTCAAGCCGGTCAAAAAATATGATTCAGATTTTTTTACGTCTTAAATGCATGTTAAAAATCATTTTTCGCGGTTTTTAAGTAAAAAACACATTGCCAGAAAAATATCATACAGGGTAGTTATAATTAAAAATTTTCTACAAACGGCATCCTGGAATAAAATGGGCGAGCGGATTGTCACCAAATTTAATATGAGAATTAATCATGAAATGTGCTCCAGGAATTGAAAAAAAAAAAAAAAAAATCTTTGTAAAATGGCAAATTTAATCAATAGAATGCCCACAGAAAATTAAAAACTAATCAATAACTATAATAAGTCTTTACGTACTCGCTATCCTATCAGTCTTTTTGTTTGTTATATTTTTCATGTTTTCATTAAAAGTTCTACCTTGTGGATACTTTATTATTTTAAACTTTTGGAATCATATAATGAATTGTGCACATTTCAAATTTGGTGGCAATCTGCTCGTTTGAATGGCTACACGAAGCTGTTCATAGCGGAAGTTTAATCACTTTGTACCAATATTTAAACGGCGTTTTACTTTGAGGTAAGAAGGAAGTGGTGGGAATGAGGAAAATACAACCAAATTTTCTGAAACTGCATTCTCTCCGGCCGAGGGTCCAGTGGCAGGAGGACGTGAAGTGCCGAGTTTGATTCCAAGTTAGGCTCGTTGACCCAACAGTTCTGAGTTTTCCATGTTATTTTTTTTTAAATATGCGTAAATAAGGGCTAGGACCCCTTAAAATGACTATCAAAGAGGGCATGCAACCAGTTCTAGGATCCATTACAGTCGATCGTCCTTAACCCCTACACTAACGCCAACTTTCGGGCGAATGAAATAGCTGAATTTATACTTTTTGTAACAACGCTTGCTAATAATAACAGCAATAATAAATTATTTTTGTTTCAGTTAATTTATTCTGCGGGTGCTGTCTAAAATATGCAATACATTTAAACAAATATTAAAATTAAGAATATGCTCTCCTTTTATGAAAACGCAACATATATCTGAAAATATAGCTTAAACTTACAAGAGAAGAAAATATTTATTTATTTTCAAGTTTCAAAATTTTTGTTAGGAAATACTAGTATGCTAAATAAAAATGATGAAACAGGCATGAGAACAGGATGTTAAAAATCTGTGTCAATCAAATGTTGACGTACAACTAACCCAATCTACAGAAACTGAATAACATATGTTTTTACTATTCTTTCAGCTGTATTTGCTTACTTGTTTGAGAATATAAAGTGTTATTGGGCAAAATGTATGAGTTATTTTATCTGAGATACAGATAAGGATTTCTAACAGCAAATATAACGAAATAAGATTAAGTTATATTTGGTTCTTATTGAAGAAAAGCTTTATTTTGCTATTAAAAGAAGCACATGTAAAATTTGTATAAATAAATAGTGTAATATTCCGGCTCATCTTAATTCTATATAATAAAAGAATTAATTCTCAATTATAAATAACTTAAATGAGAAATAAAACACAGTGTAAAATAAAAAAAAAATAAGTGCAAAATTTATCTTTGCCAGGAAAAGAAATATATTACATCACTTGATTAAGTACTTCAGAAAAACTTTAAAAGTGGGGAAAACCGGGACAAGTTGGCATAGATTTTTGTTTTTCAGTTTTCTAATTTTTTGTACAATACTTAGAGAAGTTCTGATGAATGAATCACAAAGTTTTTCTTTGGCTACGAAATCATGTAAGACCCATAAATTAGATACTTGTTTAAGGGGACTTGGCAACTTTGACTTGGCATCAATTAAGGTTTCACGTAAAAGCTTATATTTTCGTTTAATGTTTATAAATTGAACTACATTAGGTATGTTCAATAAAATATATATTCAGGAAACAATGCTTATGGTTTTTGATATATTTTTTACAGATTTAAAATCTTTAAATTGCGTTTTCTCAGTTTGCATTTTATCATGAATTCACGATCTTCAAAATGCTAAAACGTTTACAGATATTTAAGAAAAGACTTATTATTTATTTATTTATTTATTTAATTTTTTATGTTTAATAGAATATACTGAAAATAATTAGGGTTGGATTTTGAAATTTATTAATTAGTTTTCGGGGAAAATTTAAAAGTACATGTCTATGTTAAAAAAAAAAAAAAAAAAAAAAAAGAAGAAGAAGAAAAAGAAAACATGATTTTTGTTATATTTTAATATTTTTTCTTTTACAGATATTGCAAAATCCATAAAGAATTATTTCAATGTTTAAAATGAACCGTGAATGTAAGAACTATGCGATCGTTTATTTGAACAGGTGGGTTCCGTTTTTGCACAATTTTACTTTGGTCGTACAAAATTGAATCACTCTCCCCCGGCCATCTCCATTTTTCCCCCCCTTTTTGACTACAGTGAACATGCGAATCCAATTGCCATTGGTTTCGTTAATTTTCCTAAGGTACTGACAGAAATAGTATTCTATCAAAACAAAATCTTTTTTTTTTTTTTTTTTTTTTCATTCAGGGTGATCGTGATTTTATGGAGAATTCGTTGTTGGTCTTGTTTTATGTGTCCTTGCAGTATCTTCTTCGGATTCTCCGGGATTTGTAGGGACTGTCGAAGGAAAATCCTCGCCATCGTCTTGGCAGGAGGCTGAGGGTGAAAATTCTTTATCTCGACGAGGTTTTACAGCCTATGAATTATGATTAAGGAAAATCAAGCTATGGCATGGCTATGTTGTAGCTCTGCCAATTGACCCCATAACTAACTATGGTAATTAGCCCCGCTGATATAACCCAGTATAAGATTAAAACTACAGGATCCCAAACATCCGAAAAAGAGGATTATGGTACATGCATGTAACTATTGTTAACCATTTTTTTCGAAAACCGCCGTAAGCAGAGCTTCAATTTGATCTATAGATTCACCAGACCAAAAAAATCTATGATGAAAAAATTTACACACCAGGCAGAAAAAAGGTGAAACAGAGACTTTTCCTTCGTGACACTTCAAAGAAATTGAATAGACTGTGGATTGTGCACCTATACATACACTTTTCCTCATAAAATGACAGCGCTCTACCTCCACTGTGGCAGAAAATAGAAGCTGCGTGCCAACTAGCCTCTTATGCCAACAAACTCTGGTCTTCCTTCTTGAATTGAAAGTGTCTTTAACCAGTATTTAACCATTTAAAGTGTCATTAACGGGATTAACTTAACAGATTATGCGCTTCTGATGTTTTCGGATAAATGTGGGATTATTATTTCGGAATAGATATGTGAGATGAAAACTACACTGTAAAAAAAATTGTAAAATTATAACGAATATCCCTCATTTTGTGATGTGATAAAACCAAGCGCTCGAGTTGTAAAAAATTTTCAAGCAGAACGTGCTGTTTTCTTACATTCTCTATGACATCAAACAGTCATGCGACACAGATACGCGAATGAGCTTCAAACACAAACTAAAACTTTCAAATGTTCATTACGACTTCCGCTATGATAAACGGTAAACGAAAAAATGGAGGATCGAAGCTGTGATTAGAATTAAAATTAGGTCCAGCGACAAACAAGTAAGTTATAATTGTTTTAATTTTGATTTTATTTCTTCTCTTTTTTAATTCTGTCAATATAAGTAAAGGTCTACGTTTTATTAATGAAATCTAATCTTAATTAAACGCTCTCTCTCATGAAACTCCATTTTGAATTATAAGTAGTAAAAGTTACAACACAGAAATTATTTCCTTCTGAAATAAAACTATTAAACAACAAATTTTCTGAACTAATTTATTTTAAAAATGATTTAAATTATTATTACTTACTGGAGAAAAAAATATATAAATAAAAATAAATAGTTTTTAACTCTGAAAAACAGTATGGCATTCAAGCTAAGACCATATTCTGATAAATAATATTAAATTTTTGTGCAAATTTTAGCATTCCATTATAATATTTTTTTCTTTCTTTAAATTTCAAGTTTTCTTTGTTTTATGCATCATGATTTCATTTTTATTTTTAAATTTTGTTCGCTTTTTTAGATAATTTCGATGTAGTTTATCACGCAAAATGTATTGATAAAGTTTTTTTTTTTTTTTTTTTTTTAACTTGTTTATTTTATAAAATAATATGTTTGCTAAAATTTTATAGATATATGTATTCTGCTAAATATAGTTTAATAAAGCATTGAAAACTGTCATTTTAATTTTCATACGTTCTAAAAAATATTAAAGTAGGTATAATTATTTGAAGTACTTATTAACTAATGCTTCTGATTTGACTAATTTAATATTTCTTTAGCGGATTAAAAATTGATAAATAATTATTTTTAAAATAGAATCAGCAATATAAGGCTTTTTTTTTTAATGAAAAAAAACAAATACAACACAGAGTGTTGTACAATTACAACACCCTCTTTCAAAATTCAAGCACATATTTATTTACAACACACTTTAAATTTACCGCACATGGTGCTCGGGATTTTTTTATCCGCACATTGTGATGTAATCTAGCATGTTCATTTTTTACAGTGTATTATTCGTATATTAGCCAAATGAAACCTCTCTAAACGTACACAGCTACTAAGAGATCACCTCCTTTAAAGGCAACCTTTATCCTGTCCCAAATTTTCCTCACAGAATTTAACATTAATTTACCTCCATTAAAGATCCGAGTACAATTATGTAACTTCTCTTAGGAATTACATTTTGAGAGAGCAGATAATGTTATTTTTCACCTGACTTGAATTGATCACTACTGTCCACTATGTAACGATAATCTCCAGTGTGTAATAACAATTTGTTTGTAGAAAAGAGCAAATGAAAAACCTAAAATTTTTGAATATGCGTAATCATATATGTGAAATGAAAACTAGGAAAAGGAAATTGATGAATGTTACTGACTTTAAATGGCAAAATAAAAGTATTGAACATAGCTAAAATTAAAAGCTAAAATTAGTGTTTCTGGCCTGGAAACTTCAGAGTAATCTGTAGATTAATGGAGACCCCCCCCCCATCCAGAAATAATGCTAAGCTGAACAATTTGTCACTATATATATATAATTGATATAAGAACTAAAAACTATGTGAAACAAGGGTAACCCATATATATATATATATTATATACAAATGTTTGTATGTACTTATATATGTATTTATATATTAGAAGTCTGCCCAAGCCGAATATTTTAGGCCCGGTACGGCCTCTCTGCTTACTTGGTCCGTTACCGTGATATTTATTATTAATAGGATATTTTTGCAATTCTATATTTAAATATTATTTACTAAACAAAAAAATTTTGTACCGCTAAATTTCAAATTATGCAAGATAGCCTTTTTTTTTTTTTTTTTTTTTTTTAATGATTTTTTTTTTTTTTTTAATGAATTTTTTTTTTTTTTTTAATTTAGTCTATTATGGACATGACACAAATTGAAAGATATTTTTGGTTGATTTTTTTTTTTTTATTTGCTTTTTATAAATAAATAAATTAATAAAGTTTCTATAATTTATTTTTTATCATCAGTATAACATACACATTATTCATATTTAACCTGATTCAACATTTTTATTTAAAAGTTTAAATTTCATGATGAAGGAAAAGATGTTTAGTCGCTTAAAATTAGAAAGGAACAGGCATTTTTCTTGAGAATCATATTTTAAAAGATTCAAATCTAAAGATATTTTATTGACTTCTTTAATTTTTAATGATATGAATAATAAATACAGTCTTTTTTATTTAATGCACCTCTCAATTAAACTTAAATATCGATTTTTGCTTGAACTTTCTTTTTTTCTTCAAGGTCATGTGGTGATGATGGAGGATTTAAGGCCGATTCACGGCACATTGATCCTAGGCCTATGTGAAATCAGGGCTTTCTGCTTTTTTTTTTTTTTTTTTTTTTTTTTTTAAGGAAGAACCAATTTTAATGATGTTTGTAATTATTCGTATTTTAAATATTTTAAATTTTAATAAAAAAAAAAAGCGAACAAATAGATTCAAATTATTTTAATGACAAGTAATCAGGTTTACTCAATTTACTTAATTAAACATCTTGATTTCATAGTTGTTTTATTAATTATTTTATTTACATAACAAATTTAGTTACATTTTAAAAACTACAAAAATCGCAGTTTTTTAAATGAAATATCTATAAACGATTATTTTACTCTTAATTTTTAGAATGCCTTTTTTTTTTTTTTTTTTTTTTTTATAAGATATTGCATGATGTAGTAATAGTTTCTGAAACACAATTATTTGAGTATAATCATGTTTCAATATAAAGGACTAAATATAGAAGAGGGTGATTATTCATAAGAGATTGATTACTCAACAGATACTATTGAGATGAGGTTGATTACTCAACCCAATAAATACACATTCAATAGTTGCACAAAATAGGTATATCTCTCACCCTTAATGGTGATTCAGTTTTGGTAGACAGAGAATAATACGATGTTTATCATACATTAAGTTCATGAAAAATCTAAAATGGTAATGTAAAACAATATACATGTTTTAAATATCCTTCTTCATTCCTTTTTACGGAGTTAAAATTTTATACGTTATAATTGCTTGATTGAATTTTGTCATGTATTTGCATACTAAATGTGTATGTATATATACAGCCTATGAAAACATTTTCAAACGTTGCACAGGAAAAAATAATATAGTATGTATGCAGTTGAATTTTTTAAATTTTAAATTTTACATTTAAATTTATGTATCTTCTAAAACAATCAAAGACCTCCAGCAGTCTAAATTAATAATATAAGAGTTGAGTAAAGTATTAATAATATAAGAATTGGAAAAAACTGACAGAAAACTACAAACTCAAAAGACTCCTTTATTGCAAAATATGTTCTGTGAAAAACGAACATTATAATAAAAACAAGAGTGAATCTGTTCAACCCTCCCTAATTTCCATTGCCTCCCAGTTGAGGGGTGAAGATCTATTTATAGAAGTCTGTCACGTGATTTTACATCTGTCTGTTTTTTCATCTGGATAGATACTTATTCGGTTTGTGTTTTAACTATGTAACGTGAGGGACTAACTCTCGCTTCTTTTATTTTCTTTTTCTTTTATTTTTCCTTAAAAGTACAAATTAAACCACAAAAGGTGTTGACATGATTTTTTGCATCATAGTAATTAGTCTACTAATTAAAGTCTTTTACAGAGGGATTAAATAACCAATATATAAAAATAAAATCCTAAGAAGATAGGAAATATGGGACGCCAGAGTCTTCAAAAAAGGTAAGCTCATATTTTTTCAATATTTTCGTTTTTGAAATAAATAATTGCTTTTCAAAATTTTGTTTAATGGGCTTAAACTGTTCTACCGAATTAAAAATATTTCCAAAATATTATGAGACTGATATAATATTAAACAAATGAAAAGCGAAAAATTTATCATTGTTATTATTGTTCTTGAGTAACATATCAGAGCTTAACTATAAGTATATAATAAATTATCTGGCTGTCCCGCCGATAACAAAAGTAAAAGTAAAATAAAATTAATATGAAAATAAAACACTAAAATTAAATAATAATATTATTTAATAAAGCATAAGTATTCAGTGTTTGAAATCATATATTAAGAAAATGAAAAATAAGAATAATGGATTTGTACGTTTTTTGAATTAAGAAAGTTTAAAAAACTCGTTTTTTGAAAAATTGAAGAATCAATATAAAGAAACATCACGAAAACAAAAGTAACGTTTTTGCGAAAACCAAACTTTCAAAAATAAATTCTTCTCAAAAATAAAGTATTCGCTATAAATAAAAGGAAATCAACAATGGCATCTTTTAAAGAAAGTCCAATGATAGAAAAATTAAATTCTGAAAATTATTCAGTGTGGAAATTTAAAATTTCAATGTACATGATGAAGGATGCATTATATGATGTAATTACAGACGACCCGCCAAATCCTATCACAGATATATGGCGGAAAAAGGACAATAAAGCGCGTGCCATAGTAAACTTGCTCATTGATTATTCCCAAATAATCCACACCAAACAATGCCAAACAGCCCTAGAAACGTGGAACAAGTTGCGTGATATCCACGAAAGAACAAATCTAAGTAGGAAATAGTATTTATTGAGAAAATTATATAGCACAAAACTAGAAGAAGGTGTAGATATACAAGCCCACATAAACAAAATTTTAGAAATTATCGATAAATTGAAGTCCATTCGGGAAGAAATCAAATTCGCGCATATTTCTGCATTATTATTGTGCTCTGTACCTAAAAGTTATGAAACTCTCATAATAGCCCTTGAAACTTGCCCAGAAAATGAATTGACCCCTAACTATGTTAGCAGCAAATTGGTTGACGAATTCAATCGTCGAAAAGAAGCCTCCGAAAACCACACAAACTCTTCTAAAGCTTTTCACATAAACAAAAACTGCAGTTTAATAGTAATTTCAAAAGAGAAAATAAATACTGCACTTATTGCAAAAAAGGAAACCATAATAAATCGGAGTGCTGGCATCTGAAGAATAAAAAGGCTGATAACACTAAAAACAAACAATTTAGAAAGAAATTCAGAACAACCAATTCCTCACAGTTAGTGACACACAATGATGAGTTCCCACACACACATACACAACAACAAAGCCATTCAAAACAAATGAAGCAAATAACATCACAAACAAAACAAATGGCGTTCACGACTCAAAATGCAATGACGAGCAGCTTTATAATAGACAGTGGTTCGTCATCGCACATAAGCAACAATATAGACCTTTTCGTTAATTTAGATGAGTCACAAAAATCACAAGTATGTGTAGCAAACGGTAACACCCTCACTTCACTCGGTTCAGGAGAAATAAAGATTGAATACCTGGATCCAAATAAACAAAAAAGGAAACTAACACTAAGGGACGTCTTATATGTTCCAGAATTAAAGGCAAATCTTAAATCTGTACACAAAGCCACCCAGAATGGCTGTAAAATCTTATTCACTAAACAAAAGTGTTACATATCTATGAAAAATGAAACCATTTTAGAGGGTACAAAAAATTATAACTTATATGAGTTAAACTTGCCCATGCCAATAAACAAACATAACACATACCTAACTGAAGAATGCCAAAATCCTAACTGTATTACTCTATGGCACAAACGCATGGAACATAAAAATTTCAACTCTATTAAAGAACTAAACAAAAATCAGTTAGTTCTGGGAATAAAAATCAATAACTGCAAACACGAGACAACTTGCGAAACTTGCATCAAAACAAAACTGACTGACACCCCGTATCCAAAAACTGCAGAAAAGAGCGGAAAACAAATACTAGAATTAGTACATAGCGATGTTTGCGGACCTATTCAAGTATCAACAATAGGTGGTAAATCATATATCTTAACTTTTGTTGACGATTATTCTAGGTATAGAATGATTTATTTTCTAAGTAAAAAGACCGAAGTAATCGAGAAATTAAAAGAATACGTCAACTTTACTACAAACAAATTTAGAAAGAAACCAGAAATAATAAGGTCAGATAATGGCGGTGAATATATAAATAAAAATGTAGAAGAGTATCTTAAAGAAACTGGTATTCACCATCAGCTCACCGTACCACATTGCCTAGCCCGAAATGGGGTTGCAGAAAGAAAGAATCGTACATTAATCGAAATGGCACGTACACTTTTATCAGAAGCCAACTTAGACAAAAAATTGTGGGGGGAAGCTGTAAACACCGCCAATTACCTCTAAAACAGACTACCTACAAAAGCCACTACAAAAACTCCTTATGAATTATGGCATGGTAGCAAACCAAATTTAAGTCACTTAAAAACTTTTGGCTGTAAAGCCTATGCATACATTCATAAAAGTAAACGGGGTAAATTAGATGACAAAGCCCAAGAAGGCATTTTTGTAGGCTACGACAACAGCGCTAAAGCGTATAGGATCTACCTGAAAAATGGCTATGTAAAACTTGCAAGAACAGTTAAATTCATTGAAAATACTATAAACAGTTCAGGAGAAAACAATGAAATAGAATTACTCTCAGAAAACAACACAAATGAACACCCCGACACAGAATCGCATATAGGGCGCGAAATTGTCAGAATTTCCATAAGTTCACCAGATAAAAATATCACTAGTGAACACGACATTACAAATGACACCTTAAGAAGATCAACTAGACACAATAAAGGTGTACCACCTGAAAGGCTAATTTACTTAACAGAAAACATTGAGGCCAATGAACCCAAAGATTATAACAATTTTCTTAACATCACAAACCCACAAGAAAAACAAAATTGGCTAAACGCGATGCAGGAAGAAATGAATTCCTTAAAACAAAATAAAACATTCACATTGGTTGAACCTCCATCTGGAAGAAAAGTTATTGGGTCCAAATGGACTTATAAGGTCAAATATTATTCCTCAGGCAAAATAGCCAAATATAAAGCTAGGCTGGTGGCAAAAGGCTTCAGTCAAAAATATGGTGAAGACTTTTACGAAACATTTGCCCCGGTGGTATCACATAGCACAATTAGAGCCTTTTTGGTCAGTGCCGCTCACAGAAACACACAGGTTCACCATATTGATATTAAAACTGCCTTCCTGCGTGGAGATTTAGATGAAATAATATACATGGAACAGCCTAAAGGCTATATTTCAGCTGGAAACGAAAATAAAGTATGGAAATTAGAGAAAGCCCTTTATGGCCTTAAGCAGGCCGCCAGATCATGGAACTTGAAATTTGGAGAAACTCTTAAATAATTCGGTTTTTCACAAAGCACAGCAGATGCCTGCCTGTTTAGGAAAAAAGAAACAAATCCCATACATATCTTTATTTATGTGGACAACCTGTTAATATCTGGATCGGAAAAACAAATAGATAAACTTAGTGCAAAATACGAGCTCAAAAATCTCGGAGAAATATGCTACTACCACGGCATTAACATACAAAAATTAAAACGAGGAGAATACTTCATAAATTAAAGAACTAAAATAAAAGAACTTGTAGAAAAATTCAGTCTTCAGAATGCTAAGAACACAAATATACCAATGAATCCCAGTTATCTAGACAACACATCCGATGATAATTTACTAAATAATAATACAAAATTCAGACAAGCCATCGGATCCCTATTATATATAGCTATTATCTCTAGACCTGACATTGCAGCAGCAGTTAATATTCTTAGTAGACGCAATGAGAAGGCCAGGCAGCAAGACTGGGATGCTGCGAAAAAGATTATATGTTAGCTGAAAACGACTGAAAAATTAAATTTGGTCATAAGCGGAAAGGAAAAACCTATTCTAACTTGTTACGCCGATGCCGACTGGGCCGGTGATAAAACCGATCGCAAATCGATGACAGGGAACCTATCCTTCATAGGAAAAACACCAATCCATTGGATTTCAAAAAAAAACAAACGTGTGTAGCTCTGTCTTTAGCAGAAGCAGAATTTATACCAGCCGCAAATGCTGGCCAAGAAATTTCGCGTTTGACCAGAGTACTAGAGGACCTTGACTTGCCACAGGAATTTCCCATAAGATTATTCGACGACAATCAGTCAACAATCAAAATGATTGAATCACCCAAACACACTGCTCGCTCCAAGCACATAGACATTAGATTCTACTGCGTGAAGAAACTGTGCGAAAACGGAACTATAACCCTACAATATTTGCAGAGTAAATTAATGACTGCAGGCGTGTTGACCAAACCTACTCCTAAGCCAATCTTTCTGAAACACCGTAATAACTTGGAACTAAGATTGTATTCTTCGTTTGAGGAGAGGTGACAGAAAACTACAAACTCAAAAGACTCCTTTATTCCAAAATATGTTCTGTGAAAAACGAACATTATAATAAAAACAAGAGTGAATCTGTTCCACCCTCCCCAATTTTCATTGCATCCCAGTTGAGGGGTGAAGATCTATTTATAGAACTCTGTCACGTGATTTTACATCTGCCTGTTTTTTCATCAGGATAGATACTTATTCGGTTTGTGTTTTAACTATGTAACGTGAGGGACTAACTCTCGCTTCTTTTATTTTATTTATTTATTTTTTTTTTCATTAAAAGTACAAATTAAACCACAAAAAGGTGTCGACATGATTTTTAGCATCATAGTAATTAGTCTACTAATTAAAGTCTTTTACAGAGAGAAAAATAATCAATATATAAAAATAAAATACTAAGAAGATAGGAATATGGGACGCCAGAGTCTTCAGAAAAGGTAAGCTCATATTTTTTCAATTCTTTCGTTTTTGAAATAAGTAATTGTTTTTCAAAATTTTGTTTAATGAGCTTAATCTGTTCTACCAAATTAAAAATAGTTAAAAAAAAACAAAAATAAAAAACAATGGTAGATGAAAATGCGGCTGATGGATAAACCAATCTATTATTATATTTGTGTTGAAAATTATTCTTTTTAAAAGATATTTATTTTCAGTTATGTAAGAATTATTAGACAAATAAAAAGGATTTTTAATTATAACTTTCTGTAAAATTAAATATTTATTATTTTAAGAGCTAGCATATAATTTCATGATTAACTTACCCATCCTCCTTGCTGGATGATCCAATTTCCTAGATCTTTTTCCACACAATTGCCAACGACTTGAACTAATCCTAGTACGAATTCAGGATGTCCCAATTTGACACAGTCTACTGCCAGTGCTCCAGCCATTGCATAGAGTGCAACTATTCTACCCCATGATACTTTGCCTTCACGGAAAAGTTCAGATGCAAGTGCGTGCAGTAAGTTTTGCACGACACTTTCTGATGGTAGAGAATAGAGGCCAACATTTTCTATAACACTCTGAAAAAGTTCTGGATGACTTCGTTCCATTTCCATTCCCAATTCTCGAAGCTCTGAAGCAACTTCTGCAGATGGCCATGACGTAGCAGAAGATAGAACACTGACACTTTTCAACCGCTGAAGGCCGAGCTTCTTATGAAGAAGTGCACAACCTCGTAATTTAGACCTACAAGGATTATAGATGTGATTCTTTCATTAAAATAAGAGTAGAAGTTAGACATAATATGCTACGAGAAAATTCAGAAAAATCTCTATTTGAGCCACCTGTCTTAGCTATTGGGGTAGGACATGAAAGCACAAATTCCCTATTAGCATCAAGAAAATAATAAAACAATTTGGATTAAAAAAAAATCTTTTTGTAGAAAAATATAACCGACTCCAAAAAGCAACTACTATTAAAAAAAAAAAAAAAAATAAAAAATAAATAAAGGTATGAAATGGAACTGTAAATTGCGCCTAAAAGTATAAAATAATTTCCTTCGCCAAACAATCTATAACACTACAATTAATCATAACTTTTGAAGTCGGCGCAAAATTAAATAAAATTTAATCAGTTTTTAAAGGTTTGTTCTTAGATCGGTAGCAATGAATGCTGTTGTCTCGAATGTTCCATTTTCATGTTTCCTTTATTATTTTGTCATTGTATACAATTGGTCCATTAGTAGCATCTACACAGAACAGTGAACTTTCTTCACAATGCGGTATTTATGTTTCTACGAAGTTAGAGTTTCCTTTGCAAATTTGATATAACTTTGATATAACTATCATCCTTGGTTGCTTTTGGATTTGGCGATCAAAACGTAATGCAAAAATATACACGCAAGATGTATATTTTCATAATATATATTGTGCGAAGTAATGTTTCATATTCTTGATTACTCTCCTTATCAAAATAATCATGCTATCCGAAAGGAATTAAATATGTCTGTCAGATAATTTTGCGATTTTTCTTTCACCAAGGACGTCAGATACCAGCATCTTCGTCAACTTTTGCTGCTTACGAAATCTTATTTGTTTTCTTGAATCAAAGTAGTTTTCGGCTGCGTTTTGCAGGTGACAATGTGAGATGTGTATTTTGAATAGGTTTTTATTTTTGTATTGAATAAAGGTATCAATTTTTATTTAATTTTGAGCCGACTTCAAAAGTTATGATTAATTGTAGTGTTATAGGTTGTTTGGCGAAGGAAATTATGTTATACGTTTAGGCGCAATTTACAGTTTCATTTCACACAATTTTTTTTTTCTTGAATAGTAGTTGCATTTTGGAGTCGGTTCTATTTTTTTACAAAGAGATTTTATTTTTCTCTTTTCAGTGAAAACTTATTCATATAGCAGAACATCAAAAGACGTTCGACGACATCTTCACAAATCACAACTTCCAAGAAAAGCGACATAACTCAAAAAATGGTTTATGCCACTGAAAAAAACATGAAATGCACCCAATGTGGACAAAAAATTTACATCTCCATCTAGAAAGTTATCCACTCGAGAGACAGTTGCGCCAGTTTTATTCTAGTCAAGTTATTTTTAAGTTGATTTTTCTCAAATGATGCATTTTTTAAGTTGTGTCACTTTTCTCGCCTTTATCTGATATGAGCAAAAAACTATCTATTGAATGAACATACGTTAAGTTAAAAAGTCTTTAGAAATGTAAAGAACGGATACGCATTATTCGTAACCAAAAATTCTGTTAGGCATATATATTGAACTTTACAGTGAATGCGTGTCACCCGCTGCGCTGGAAATTGCACAGCGTAAAGTTCAAACAAAGAGCAAAATATGCATTGCGACTAACGGACAGAAGTTTCAACATCGATACTTACATACTGCTTTTACCAGTGTAGCTGCGTGCTTACAGCAGTTAGATAAACTAAACAGACTTTGTGAGTATCCTATAATTTGTTTATATCTTAATGAAATCATAATGAAATCTATTTCAGGCCAAGATCATTACAACAAAAAAAGTATTAAAATTAAATCACCTCTTACGAAGTTAAAAGCTAACAAATTTCAACAACAACAACAATGAGAAACATGGTTTGTATTGAGAACCTCTTCCTTTATGAAGTCGGTTTAAAACGTCTATGCGTTAATCGACGTGACCGCTTACAATAACCATACTTTGAATTTTACATAGCATAAATGTCACCCGCTGCGCTACAACATACGCTATGTCGTTCAAGTGTGCACAAAATAGGAAATTGTGAACAAACAAATGCACGTTTTAAGCGTTCTAATTTTAGCATCAATGTCTAAACTATCTTTTCGTACTAAATTGATGATGCTCTGCAATTTATAAATCACCTTTTCCCCCTGTCTTGAACCGTTTCCGAGATAGGAACGCTAGCATGAATGTCTAAACTATCTTTTTGTACTAAACCGATGATACTCTTCAACTATGTAATTCAGTTTTTTCTCTAGAACCGTTTTCGAGATAGGAACACTAACTCTTCTATTTTCCAGCAGGTGGCGCTGCAAGCGGTTTAACCTTGTACTGCATGGCCACTTTACTATACTTACATACCATTTTTATCACTATAGCTGCAGCCGTTTAGCAGTTAAAAGAGTTGGGACTGATATTTTTGGGCACCTTGTATTTTCTTTAGATCGTAAAGATATTACATTGAGACCTATTTCAGACTAAGAACTTTTCAACAAAACAAAAAGTATCAAAATCGGAGCATCCGTTCAGAAGTTATGAGCTAACAAACATAAAAAAAACATAACGTTTGAATTGAGAACCTTCCTTCTTTTTTGAAGTCGGTTAAAAATGTTTTCAAAAAGAACTCGTCGCATTTGTTATTGTGCAATAACTTTAATATAAATAGCAGAAAGTCGTCACCAAAGCATTAGTCTCTATATAAAAGTATATTCCCAAACTCTTTCTTCATTAACAGATAAATAAAAACTACTTCTATTTATTCATAACGGTTTGTGTGTCATTAACAAACATTTCAGGGACAAAGAAATTTCGCCCCCTTAAAATAAACTGCAATCAGAATTTACAAACAAGTCTAAAGCAAAGGAAGTAAACGAAACTTTTCCTCTATAACATTAAAGTAAAACTTAGTAAAAAAAATATATATATATATATAGATATATATATATATATATATATATATATATATATGTGCTTCTTAAGGACTTCTGAAGAAATAATATCAATTTAGCAGACTATAAAGACCTCAAAATATACTTATAAGAAATACGTCTCTCAAATCATAATGTGCTCGAATTATTTTATGGGAATTTCTGTGATTTATAAAAATAGGGTAAGAGCAGAGAATGAAAGTTTAAGTTTTATCAACTGCATTCTTTCAACGCCAGCCTAGTCTCAGCTGCTATCCCTTTTTAAAGTATATTTGTCTCTATTTGTTGACTTTTATCTGTAAACAAACAGTAACTAATTAAACTGTTTGCAATATGGGAATTATACATTATACAGATGTGCAGGTCGCCAAGCTACTTTGAAACCTGAACCTCACTCCCCTAGCCATTAGAAGCATAATGAGCAAAGACGGTTTTTTACTACGGTAGTAGCAATGTCGATTACGCAACGATTGCGCCATCTGTGCCTTGGCGTAATCGTTTACAATGAGTTGTTTTTGGTGAGACATTATTACCTTTTGATTATGCTTATCTTTCCTTTATATATTGAATTCAATGTAAAAAATATACATATCAAAAATTGTCCACTAAAAGGCCGACTAAAATGACCTCCTGAATCGAATATGATGCCCATTTTGCCCTATCACCCACCGTTTTTTAGGAATAACCCCCTATTTTTATTTATTTATTTATTTATTTATTTTTTCATTTTTTGATGATTTTATGGCTATAAATTTTATTTTTAGGAGGGGGGGGGGGGTTATTTTAACCGTCAACTATCTTCTGAGGGGCTACAGAGTTGGAAAATTCTAAAACATGGACATTTGCGACAAGGGAAAAATTTGGGGAAAGGGGGCATTTGCCACTGAAATTATACATTGCATACTTTATGTTTTTTTAATCTGTTATTAATGTTATTTATTAAACTTTGTATATTTTTGTTTTTAGCTGTTCAATTAATTATTTTTCATTCTACAAATCAAATTTATGGTCATAAAATTATCGAACAGGGAAAGAAGTAGAAGAAGGGGGAGGTGTATCTAGAAAACGGTGGGTGACTGGGCAAAAGGGGAGTCGTATTCGATATCAGGAGGTCATTTTACATAAGAATCAGCAAGAATGGTATCAGATCTCGATTTTTTTTTTTTTTTTTTTTTTTTTTTTTGCAGAGCAGTGAAATCATATAGCGCGTCCCATTTCATGAAGTTAAGAAATTTGTTATTTCGGACATATAGAACACGAATTAGAATTTACATTGAGTTAAGTTTATATTTTGTGGACTGACCAAATGAGGATATCATTTTGGTCAAACTACAAAATGTAAACTAAAATACTGAATTATTTTTGAAGACCATGTTGGGTAGAAATTTTTTTCATTTGCTGTTTATTACGATGTTGTTTGGTTTATTTTGTAAGAAACTCTAGTGATTCTATAATAAGTTGCCGGGTTTTAATATGAAATATAATTAAATTCATAAAAAGTAAATAATAATTAACATTTGTTTCGTTGTAGAATCTAACAAACTAGCAACCTCTGAGTTATAAATACTTTTTTTAAAAGTATTTTTGTATTTGAAAGGACATGGTACATGGTATCATAAAAATCTTCAGACAATCAAAGTTTATGTGTGCATATATATCTAGTATGTTTTCATCATTTGAATTTTCATTTTTCAAAAAGCATCTTTCCCCCACTTCTTCATCAGATATTTTTCATTCATCCTGTGCAATGTTTGGAAAGGTTTTAATAATAATTATATATATATATATATATATACATTGGTGGACATAATTATAAGACACCTATCTAATTTGACAAATAGTGAAAGAAAAGATTCAGAACTTAAAAATGTTTTATCAAATACGTCAGAAACATAAATTTATTCTCTTATCATATATAATTATTTTATAATAATGATATTTTCAAACAATTTAATGAAAAAACTTAAAAACTTAATGGACAAAATTATAAGACACCAACCGTTTTTTCCAAATACAGTGGTCAACATAATTAGCAGACACTAATGGTCTAAAAGAAAATCCTCTAACATGGTTATTCAATATTTGGTGGAGCCGCCATTGTTTTTTATAATATGAAAGATGCGATTCGGCATCGAATCTATCAATTCTAACAAAATATTGCAACACAGTTCTTCCGAAGTACATTTTATAGCATTCTTTAGGTCTTCGACACATATAAACTGCTTCCCATTTCGGTAAACCGCACGAGCTAAGATCCCCCACAAGTTTTCGATGGGATTTAAGTCTGGGGAGCGAGAAGGCCAAGGGAGAACATTGATACTTTGCTCTGAAATCCATTTTTTTGTTTCGTCTGATGCATGAATCGGCGCGTTATCGTGCTGGAAAGTGCAGTAATCGCCACAAAAAAGTCCACCGTATATTGCTAGTTGATCTTTAAGAATATTCTTATAATTTTCGGAATGCATTCTTGAATGCACAAAAACAATATCCGTTTTCCCTTGAGCCGAGAAACCAACCCAAACCATTACTGAGCCTCCACCCATTTGGCGGCTCATTAGTACATGAGAAGACTTCCGTAAATCATGCCAATAATATTGAAACTCGTCAGCACCATCCAGGTTAAACTTTTTTTCATCAGAAAATAACACAGAGTACCATTTGGAGGTCCAGGCCATAGTTTGTTTAGCGAAGTTTAGACGCTCCATTTTGTGCCGGCTTAGAAGCGGTGGTTCTTTCTTCAATTTTTTTATATTTCACATAGGAAGCATTATGCACACGGATTAAAAGAGTATAGGATGTATTACGAATGTTACGGAAAAGTAGTAATTTTCATCTTACAGATAGAGGGCGACCAGATCTCAAAAATTCACCAATCAGCGCGTCTTTTCACATTTTTGGCTGTTCGTTGGCAGGCCGTTTCGGAAATCAGATGATGACTGAAGCCGAAGGCGGGGTTTCGCTTTCTTCCGATAAGTTTCAAAGATACTACACCAGGCGGCGATCGAATCGCTTTCCTACACTCCGCTGAATTAATGCGGAAAAGAAAGCTCCGGTTACTGCGCTCACTGCCCTAACTCGTTTTAATTCCTTTTCAATCTTCTTCCGGGATTATGCAACACCCTGCGAATGGTTCTCCTTGAACAATTCAGTTTCAAAGCATTTTTAATGCCTGTAGTGGTCATCTTATTCTGTGTAGTGAGCGAAAGCACATGGCGTCTATCTCTCGAGTACAAGCAAGGAGTACGTCCAGATCTTTCAATCACCGATCCATTAATTCCTCTTTTCAAAACATTTCTAATTGCACATCTAGAGCGTTTAATAACTTTTGAAATACTACTAATTGAAACACCAGTTCCATTTCTGTACTGATAAGTATAAAGGATTTAAGTCCATATTCTTGATTTTTCAGGAGACGAAAAATAAAGTTAAACTAACTAAAAACTAATCTGAAGAATCGATTAGGAAAAAGGGATTAGGTTGATTTATACCCTTTATACCATTCAGTGATTGTCAATCTTCATTTAATAAAGAGAAAAAATTGAATTAAATATTTTATACTAAAGATTAATGCTAAATTTCTGACTTGAATTTTTTTTTTTACCAATGGATTTTCTCAAAGACTAAATGGCATGGATTTAAATCCTTTATACCAATCGATAGAGAATTTTTTTCTGAGTCTGAATATGTACTTAACTCAAAATCGACATTTTTGGACTTAAATCCTTTATACTTATCAGTACAGATTTAATCTCCAAAGTTCGCGAATTTCACTTTCTTTTAATTCTGTACCTCGTGGCATGTTTGTAAATGCGTGATGTCGGTTATCGTCTGCTTTATTTAACTGCTGACGTCATAACGGCGTGCAGAAAATTTGCATATTGATATTGCACATTATTTTCGAAAAAAAAGCAGGTGTTTTAATTAAAATGTTAGGGTGTCTTATAATTTTGTCCATGGTACTTTTAATTTTTTTCATTAAACTCTATAAATATATCATTTCTGTAAAACAATTACGTGTGATAACAGAATAAATTTATGCTTTTGACGTATTTGATAAAACATTTTTAAATTCTGAATCTATTCTTTCACTATTTGTCAAATTAGATAGGTGTCTTATAATTATGTCCACCACTATACAGTCGGTAACAAAAGTGTCCGAACACTAGCAACAGTTCCTATGTAAAAAAAGTACACTTCATACAGTTTTGTTAAATGAATCCTTATCGAATCTTGTTCTTACACTGACTAAGAACAGGATTCGACAAGGATTTATTTAACAAAACCGTATGAAAGGTACTTTTTTTACATAGAAATTTTTGCTAGTGTTCGGACACTTTTGTTACCGACTGTATATATATATATATATATATATATATATATATACGTTATCTATTATTTATATATATATATATATATACCGAGTGATTCAAAATAGTTACTACAGCAATTATCTTTCAAACAGTCAAAAAAACATACTTCCAATAACAAAATTGGTTCAAACTCATAGTATTTTTTAGATATTTTTCTATTTGTAGAATGGACACACACACGCACACACTCCGATCAATAGATGAATCGAATTCATAAACATATTTTAAATTTATTGAAATATCTTACAATCCAATAAATTAACTGAAAATGCATTTCAAGTAATTTCTACTTATATCCCCAATTTATCTGAATATTTTGAATAACTCTGTAAACCAATCTTAATGTTAGTTATATCATATATTATAAGAAGCCTTTGTGCATCTGACTAATGTATCTCAATCCATTATGTAATGTGTAGTTTAAAGGCATTATATAAGCTTCAAAGAAATACCTCTCATAGGCTTATAATGTATTCGAAGGCTTTTATAAGCCCTCGTATACAAACGAATAGACTAAACTATTTATACCTTTTTAAAAATGAACATCAGATACAGTCGGCAGCAAAATTATTGAAACACGCATTCACGCTTTTCATATTTTTTATTTTTTTAGTTTGATCGCTAATTTTTATCATCAACTTACTTTTTTATAAACAGTATAAAACTAAGATCATGGCTCGATAAATATTTACTTAATAACACAGTATTAGGTGCGCCTCTTTTCTGTAGGAATTATTGCTAGCGTTTCAATAATTTTGCTGCCGACTGTAGTAAACCTGAGTCAGAAACAATCAGTTTTAAAACATTATAAAAATATTTACGTTAGAATACAATGCACGCAGACAAGCTGAAGTCATTAATGTTTTTCAACATTGTTGGAAAATGTTGCGAAAAATGATTTTATTAACATTTAACCTCAATATTATTCAAATGAAACACCATTATCGGTGATATTAAAAACTATCAAACATGCACTATAAAAATAAAACTAGATGAAAAAATTAATATAGCAAAAAATAGCTGTCGATTCACAAAAAACAAGGTTCATTTAAAGTGTTATATAATTATAATTCTTCCACTTTATACATATCACCTTAAAGCTTGGTGATGTGTGCTCAGATTTTCAAAGTCAGATAACTTAGCGAATTTTTCATTTAGAAACGTGAAATTGTTTTTATTTTTATTTTTAAACCGAAGGCAATATGTTTCTAAATATAAGCGTTAGAAAAGGAAGGAACGTATAAAAATAATTTTGCATTTGAATATTTATATAGCCCCTTGTACACAAAATTCCATATCAGAAAACTATCCTTAACTTGAACAAAGTTTGTAATTGGAAGTGCTGTTCTATGACTCTTAATTTAAAAGATAATCGCTGTAACATCCATTTGAATCACACAGTATATACAGATGGGTGACAGTAATATGTGAACATCTTCGAATTTAGATGTGTTGTCAAATATTTTGGGAAATATTTGACGACAGATTTTCTTGAGAATTTTCGTATGTAAAGAACATGTTATACTACAGAAGAAACTTTATACCAAAAGTAAAATAAGAAACAAATTAAACGAACAAATAAATAAATAAATAAATCTTTGCGATCATCGTGTAAATAAATAAATAAATAAATGCATAAAATAAAATAAAATAATTCAAGAATTGCATTTCAGCTGTAGCATTAGGGGGCTTCATTTAATTATCTGTATTCATTTATCATATTTATTATTCATATGGCAATAGTATTTATAATCACAAAAATATAAAGATTGTTAAAAAAAAAAAATCTTTTTTTTTTTTTTTATGACATGCAGGGTTTTCAAACCAACGTAATCCAATAAAAAAATTGTTATTGTACATTAGGTACAGCACATTGCAATCAGAATATAAAGATATTAAATACCTGATGAAATTTTTAATAAGTAATTTTTAACTGCGCCTGCACAAACGTTAACAAAGTGTCATTTGCATAATTTATTATCCGAATGTATCGAATTACTCTAAAAAATTTATTTAAAAAAAAATATCGCAAAAATTCAGAAAATTCAGAAATATATATTATGGATCACTTACACTATTCCGTAAACTGATTCAAAACAAATCTATATATATAAAATCGTTTGTCCTGAGTGCGTGAGTAAGTGATTCATCATTGCCCAGCCCAAACCTCTGGACCTAGAAGCAAAAAATTTTGTGACACTGTTCCTTTTATGACATAGACATCCACTAAGAAGCGATTTTACAAAATTAGCCCCCCAAGAGAGGGAGGGCGGCAAAACGTGATTTCACAAAAAATCAGATATCCGTAAAATTTTTGCTTTAAAATATAGCTAACACAAATGTCTAAGAACCCATTTCTGGAATTTTAGAAATTCGGTCCCCAAGGGGAAGAAGGGGACAAAACGTGATTTCACATAATCCTATATATTTCAAACAAAAAAACAGATATACGTGAAATTTTTGCTCTAAAATATAGTTAATACAAATATCTAAAAACCATTTTCTGGAATTTTAGAAATTCAGTCTCCAGGTGGGGCGGTAAGGGGGGGGGGGGGTATGGGGCAAAAACAAATAGAAATACAGTTAGGCCGTTCAAAATTGGTACAGATAGGTTTTAGAGGCCTGCAAGTCGAATGGGGATATTTTTGAAAGTGTAAACTTATTAAGAGGGGCGGGAAGGGGAGAGAGGGGCGGAGAGGCAAAAAAAAATAAAAATAGAGTTAGATCGTTCAAAATTGGAACATAGAGGTTTTCGATACCTACAAATCGATATCGGATATTTTCAAATTTGTAAAACTATTAGGAGGGGTGGGAAGAGGGGCGAAGGGGCAAAATAATAGAAATAAGAGTTAGACGTTGAAAATTAGTATTATTAAGTTTTAAGGTCTGATAAATCGATTGCAGGTATTTTCGAATTTGTAAAATTATTAGGAGGGACGGGAAGGGGGGGGCAGAGGGGCAAAAAAATAACAATAGAGTTAGATCGTTCAAAACTGATGCATAGAGGTATTTGATACCTACAAATCGATTGCGGATATTTTTGAATTTGTAAAAGTATTAGGATAGACGGGAGGGGGGGGGGGCGAAGGAGGAAAATAATATAAATAAGAGTTAGAGCGTTGAAACTTAGTATTATTAAGTGTTAAGGCCCGAAAAATCGACTGGGGATATTTTCGAAAGTATAGAACTATTAAGAGGGGCGGGGAACGGTGGGCGCAGGAACAATCGCGCCGTGCGCGCAGGTATACGCTGCCGCAGGCAGTGGGGTCCGAATCGATTATCCCATAGTTCAGAGAAGGATTTTTTTATATTTTATATTTTCCCCCTATCGATAATATAGTGATTCATTAAGAGTGTCGAACATAAATGCGCGCGCGCAGCGATCAATAGCTTGCGCTGCCGAAGGCAGAGGGAACCCGGTGCAATATTTTTCCTGATCAGTTTTTTTTTTTCCACATGATAAAAATTAATGCAATTTTGAGAATTAATTAATTATAGTGATTTATTTAAAAAGAGGGACTAACGAAGCGGGCGTAGCCTGTTAGTATATATATATGTATATGGTTAAAAGCCTTTATCATTTGCTTTTCTTTCAGAGTGCTTGAAGTTCACTTAGTAATTCTTTCGACAATATCTTTTTGAATTTTCACGATAGGAACAGTAGGTATCCTATCACGATAGGATAGTTTTACATAGGAAAAATGATCTTATTTTGTGTTTTGTTTAAATTTTTTATATTTTGATTGCAGTACATGACATATGTATTATATTGAGCATTCTAAAAATGATATTACATTTGTTTGAAAATACTGCAAGTTATAAGCAAAACATTTTCGAGAACTCTTCAATTTTATTAAACATGCATGTTATTGACATATAAATGAATACAAATAATTAAAAGAAGCCTCGTATAATCACATGCTTGAGCTACAAGGCATATCAAGCATAATTTTTTACAGACTGTTCTCAACATTTTTTTATTTAAGTTTTTACTAGTTTTATTTTTGCCTTTAGGACAAAATACAACATGTCCTTTACGTCCATGAGAATCCACCAAATGTTTCCCTAGATGTTCGACATATTGTCTAAATTCGAATACGTTCACAATACTTTGTCACACGCTTGTACATATGCATATATATATGTGTGTGTGTGTTCAAATTTTCGCTAGATCTTTCATACATTGTATCAGAATTTTGAACTTTCGTTTCTTCTGTGGTTTAAGCATTATTTAGTTACAACGAAATCATGACATTCAATTACACTGAAATTGAAATGATTTTTTAATGTAATAAATTTTATTGTAAGCATACTCTAGTCTATTTTAGTGGCACACAACCAAGATGTCGGTAAGCTATTTTTTTTTTTTTTTTTTAACTGATAAACCCAAGAGTAAAGTGTGTTTCAAAAACTAGTAAAGGAAACAATTCTAATGTTTATAATTGGTTTTAACAAAATAATATATATATATTTATGCATAATCTACATCAAAGTTTATTTTAAGCTGCAGAATAAAATATTTTTTTATCCATACATATTTTCAGTAATATGTAAACATGTGTGAGCGCGTGTGTATGGATTTGTTTAAATAACAAATATATGTTTGAAAAAAAAAGCGACAAAATTTAAAAGTATACATTTTAAATTAAATATGGTAAATTAGCTATATACACTCATGTCCAAAATTAAAGTCACAGCCTGTTTCCTCGTGTCTTTCATTTCCGCATAATTTTTAAACAAATGAACGTATGAACATAAAATTTTAATGGCATATTCTTTATCAAACCAATAATTCAATTTTATAGAACTTTAACATAGGCAAAATTTTGTTAGCAGATTCAATTCATTGAAAAGTAAGCTTTGGATGAAATGAAAAAAAATTAAACTGTGTTAGAAAAGAAAACTAAATGCGGGAAACGATATTAAGGATGCCTCACACATGGATGAAGATACACATGCCTCCAAAAGTTAAATTAAAATCGTTTTTTAACTCGTGTATTCACATTTTTTTTCTTCCGTATCGAATTTTTGGAAAAATAAGAATTATTAATTTGTGAACTATGAACGCCGCCAGAATAATAAAAATATCAATGAATAATTTTAGAAAGAATATCTCATCCAATTTTTATATTCGTTTGTACATTTTTAAAAGAGTTTTTTTTTTTTTTTTTTTTTTTTTCGAAAGAAGAAGGAAAAATAGGAAAAAGAAAAGTGAATACAGAAAGAGACCGAGTTTTAATTTAACGTTTGAAGATCTGTGTTTCTGTCATGCGTCTTCAACACCACTTCCGAAATATTTTTCTCGTCTAAAATCGCTTAAATTTCCTATTTCTTCGAAATCTTACTTTCGAGAAAAAGATTGTTGCTTAAGTTAAAATTTTGTAAAATTGGATTAATAATTTGATAATAATTTGCCATACAAATTTTGTGTTTATGTTCATTTGTTTAAAAATTAAGCGCGCGAGAAGGAAACGAGAAAACAGGTTTTCACTTTAACTTCGGACATGAGTGTAACTGAAAATGATTTTTTCTGAAAATTATATTGGACATTCAGGTTGTTAATTAAGACACTCTTCACTCAAAAAGTGTAAGATAATATTTACTGTGAAAAAGAAAAAAAAAAGTATTTATTCTCCTTAAAAAAATGTGAAGATTAAATATATATATATATATATATATATATATATATATATATATATATGGTAAGAAATTACTTTTATTGATAACATTAAGTGTAATATTTTGTGAATAAATGTGCTTCTTTTAATTTTGATTTTTTATTCACATGTTGATTTACTTATTTTGTTCGTATATATACATTATAGATAATAATTGTCACTTATTTTGCTATTATTTATTACACTGTATGAGTGTGTGTGTATATATATATATATATATATACATTGCTCAGATTCTTTTAAAAACTTCATATAAAATATTAGAACTTTGCTAAGTAATTTTTCTCTTTAGAATAAATAATCATAAAGTTTATATATATATATATAAATTAGTTTAATACATTTTAATGGGAAAGCTGAAAAAGAAGCATTTGAAAAAAAAAGGGGGGGGGGAGAGATGGGATGGGATGGGATGGGATGGTTGGGTTTTACGTCGCACTAGTGCTGCGCAGAGGAGGAAAAGAAGAAATGTCATTAAAAATTTGACAGCTGATACAACTCAGTTAGACAAAAAAAAAAAAAAAAAAAAAAAAAAAATTTAATAAAACAAAGCACAGATTTAAAAAGATAAAGTAAGAAGATGTTAAATTGATAAGAATTGCAAGATGAGTTTTTCTGATAAGAGGAATGACACATTAGTAAATACTGAAATACGTAAAAAAAATTCTTTCCGTGTTTATATTTCCAACATACACAAATGTGTGTTTTGAAATGGTTCAGCATCGTGTCACGATTTAAAAAATATCTTAATTTATGAAAGGCAATATGAGTTGTTTCATTGAAAATGTAAACTTGTAAAAAAAAATTTAAACAGGGGTGTGGGAGAGAAATGAATTTTCTTGCGAAAAGTTTTATTTCTTACTGATGATTTAGGGAAAAGCATCATTTATCTCACCTAAGATACTTGCCACAAAGGCTTTTGGCCTCTTCCACTACCAACTGTTGGGTCTGCGAGCTGCGCCACCCGATTATTCTGGTAGTAACGGCTTGGCTAAGCTTCCTACGGCGCAGCGCCGCCTGATTATCGGCGACAGCTGCGTAACCTGACAGCGAGAGGCTTGGACACATCGCTCTGCGAGCAGTTCACCAGAACAAATGCACATAAGCACATGCCGGATCCAGCGGCCGCCAACAGGTGGCTCCATTGCGCCCGTAATATCAGTGCAAAGGAAATTTTTGAGTGTGCACCGATTACGAGATACAAAAGAGTATCTTTGTTTTAGAGATAACATTTGATAGTGTTCTTTTAATCGTATTTCCAAAAACATGAAAAAATCAGCTGTAGTTGTTTATAACATATAAATACATCGGAGGAAATCTCATATATTTGCAGAAATTAGTAAGAAATTAAACATCTTATTTATTTACAAAAGATATTAACACAGGTCGGAATTAAAAAACTGCATAAGATGTTTTAATTGTTTCTTTTAGATTTTTACTTGATGAAACCGAAATATACTTTTAAAAAGTTCCATCACGTCAAGTTTTTTTTGTAAAAGGCATATTATTAGTTCCATTTTGCAAAAACATGAAATCTGATAGCCTTTGTTAATTAAAGAAACATATGCAATATATATATATAAATTACTTTAAAACATTATTTATTACAATAAATCTTCAACAAATTACAGTATTTAAAATAGGTGAGATGTGGGGAAAAGAAAGGGTGGGGAATTGAAGCGTGTTCACAGGGGTGTCAAATAAAGTTTCGCATGCAAAAAGAGTGAACATAGAATATTCAATATATCATAACGAACTGTTTATTAATTACGAGCAAAAATGTGTTTAGTTTAATGTAATAAAATTTGCTTTTTTTTTTTTTTTTTTTTTTTTTTTTTTTTTTGTAAACCCCTATAATTTTGGTTAAAAAAAAAACAGTTCGTGATGGCCAGAAATGGTGGTCATTTTTGGGTTCACCATCCTCGAAAACTCGAAAAGTTTACAAAAAAAAAAAAAATTCCTGCAGCTTAATAGTACGCAGTGCTATACTAACAATTTGTCTTTGTTACCTATTTTTCTTAAAATATATTTATTTATCTACTTATTTAAATGACTTCGCTTTACGCTATCTTACATTCATATCGCAAAAATTATTAATGCATTTTCATTCGCAGTCTCGTGATTTAAAAAAAAAAAAAAAAAGAAAAAAACTTCAATAAGTATTTTAGACAATGATCATTTCTCAATTATTTCAGTTACATTTGAAATTTCTGATATAGATTAAGGGCCGTAAAGAAGAGAATATAAATCTTAAAGCTCTCTACATTAAGTTAAAAAAAGTAAAAGAAATCCTAGTACTTCTTTCAGTGAATCAAGGTTCTCAGCTAACATCCTCTGGTTCAATTCATTCTTCTTGTCTTTATTAACTATACAGGGTGCTATAAAAAGACCTGGCAAAAATGTAAAGGCATATAGAGGAGACTTAAATAAACATATTTAGTATAGGAATTTGGGTTCTGAAATACCGCGTGAAGCACTGTCTCTTAAAGAAACGCACGCATGCGCAAACGCACTCATGCGCAAACACACATATACGTACCCTGCACAAACACTAGCGTAGATACGGACACGTACATACATACGCACACAATCACTCAAACACGAACTACACGTTTACACATGTACACACACACGTCCACACACATTCGTGCAGTAAAATCGTGAATCACTCATAAATTATTAAACACTTTAGTATATTTGTAGGCAAAGAAGTAGCCATTGTGGACGAAACTACAAAAATGTGTAGTTGATAGATTTCGATTTTGATATCCCTTTATTCTTTTTTTTTTTTTTTTTTTTTTTTTTTTTTTTGGGGGGGGGGGTATCGGCATATCCTTGTTTAAAATAATACGCGATTTTCCTTTATTTAATTTTTTTCTGCATTTAAGCAGCAGCTTTAAGTTTAATTGGTGTCTTTACATGAAATTACTAAATATTAAAATGCGTTTAAAAGTTAGAATGATTTTATATGAATTAAACAAATTATTAGTCCTGGGGAAAACAATTTTATTTCAAACTGTGGGATAATGATTTCTCTCGTAATTCGAATTGATTATCGTAGAAAGTGATTGCATTAGATTTCACACAAATGACGTTATAAACTATAGACATAAAACAGAAGAACAACTTTTAAGTCGTATAATGATTGATGCATATATAAAAAAAAAATAAATAAAAATAAAAATAAATATAATTCTTTAATTTAGATGAGATGAGTAGATTCTTCAGTTCTCTTTTCAAATGCAAACTTGCTTCCAGTGTTGCCAGATCTGGCAGATTTTTTATTCAATAATCCCCAATAAATCAACGTTTGCCTAATCACTTCAAAGATTGATATAGTGCGACCACGTTTCCTACGACTAGCAGTGAGGCCGAGTCGAAAAGTTTGGAGGGATGTAAAATTGCCCGAGAGATAGTTATTTGGCAAACATCCAGTTATTCGGTGTTCCCTTATCGCTTGGTTTCTCTCAGTCACCCCTATTTTAACACTGGACTCTTTCAACCCGCACTTGCGCAGAGGCTTCCATGGTCGCAAGAAATGTGGTTAAAGAATAGTCTATTATGTACGCAAAATATCACATCTCAAGTTAATGGTGGTTATTGAATAAAAAATCTGCCAGATCTGGCAATACTGCTTGCTTCTTTTTGATGCATTTAGGATATATTTTTCAATAACAAGTGTATAAACTATATAGGTATTTTTGTTCAATCGTAGGATGTTTTTCTTTTGTCCCTAATGTATAGTATTTTTTTCGAACATGGTGATAAAGTTATTTTTAACACGTTCACTGCCGATCTCACGTGACTAATATTTGAAACGGCGTTTTTTTCCTTTAACTTGCTGATTATGTTTGGCGTATTTCACAAGAACACTGTAAAAAAAAAAAACCTATTACCAGCTGCAATCTGTGATTTATTTTATCCAATCACAGAGAATTTCTTGCAAGAAATTCTCTGTGATTGGATAAAATAAATCACAGATTGCAGCTGGTAATAGTTATTTTTTTACAGTGAACGCTACATTGCCAGATGTTATGGGCTTTGTGTTTACCTTTGCTTGTTTGCGTAATGTGTTACATCAATACGTTGTATGACGTCAAACGTATGAAAATTCGTCTGCTCGGTAAAAGCAAACTCTGGAGTTAAGGAGTAATAAGTTAAATTTCCATAGCAAATAGTTTCGTTAGTACTAAGCAGATAAAATATTAAATCACTGACGTCATCACTTTGGTCGCGTATTGAGCATATGTGTTTTAGTAGAGAGAAAGCATTCTATTTTGAAATATTCTTCCGGGAGGATCAAAATTTCGATGGCATGCTTCCGGAGCACCTCTAAGAGTGATTTCAGACCGTCACCAATTGCCTATTGCGCAGCAATTGTGTGATATAAAATCTAACCAACGATCTATTTTGAAATATGACTATTTCTGATGTTTGCGTTAGTGTTGTTTGGCTGGTTGAATAGTGTTGGAATTTAAGGTTGGTTGAGTTTTACGTCACACTAATGCTGCACATTGGGCAATTGGCGACCGTCTGAGCTACCCCACAGATTATTATACAGATAGGACACTCCCGTATATTCTTCGGTAACCAAAATTTGACTGCAACGACATTGTCAACGGCTGTAAGTTTCTCCAGCTCTCCAACTAATAAAAATTAGTTTTATTTCTTAGAAAATAGCTGAGAATGTCATGATTTTGTGAATTTAAAAGTAGTAGGAAAAGTGAAGGAAAGAAAACTGCACACACGTTTTCGTTTGGCAATTTTATTATTGTTTACAAACTCGATTGTCAAAAGCAATTTATTTTAAGAAGCAAGTGCTAAATATTAAGAAAATAAACTCTGAAAATATACATAAAATAAAAACATTTTTTCATTTTAAAGCATTTTGTATTATTTAAACCAAGCAACGTTAAATATTTAATGATTTCATACTGCTATTTCAGAATTACTGTTTGTAATTTTAATTTGTACTTGAATATGAATATGTTTGACAAAACATATTTTTAAACATTATAAAAATTAATTTTTAGTTCTTAGAATAATAGCTGTGAATGTTTTGAGGATAATTTTGTGAATTCAAAAACAATCGAAAGTGAAGAAAAAGAACATTTTCATACTAACCTGCTACTAACTACTCGCGAAATAGAAAAACAATTTTCGATCAAAGATGCTATTCATGTAGACTTAACACATGTAGTTCCCCTCTGTTGACACTAGTGGTGCTACTATATTTCGGGTTCGCGTTTTAGCTTCACTGTCCTATCTGTATGATAATCTGTGAGCTACCCCTCAAGTAGGTCTGGAAACATACCATCAAAATTTTGATCCTTCACGGAAGGGAAATTAGAATTTAAGAGGTACTTTTGAATTTTAGAGGCATATTTTTGAATTTCATGCCAATACAGATTGCTACAGTACAAAACTTTGCATATTTTTTAATCTCATGCATTTTGGGATATGGGTATAGATCAGAGGGTAAACAAATCAGTGTACCATTATTATACAGAACCGTTAAAATTTGCTATAATTATTCAGTTGCAGATGTATTTTATTCATTTTTAACAAATGAGGACTATAAATAAAATATTAATGATAAATCATTTATTTTATACAATTTTTGAAAACGTAGAAAAATGCCATTAAATAAAGGTCGTCCCCAGAAACTGTAGTGTCGCTTCGATCACATCGATTAACCGCATTTTGGTGTACAACTTCGTGTTAGCTTGGTGGTACTTTAACATTTGACGACTTGACCTTCTGTAGTCATTCGACGTCATGATGACGATTTCCTTTCATTTAACCTATAGGAGTAGGCTGACCAGATTAAAGTACCTTTATAGTAGAGAAGCATTAAAAATTGCTACAATTATCAGATTATGGATTTATGTATCAAATTATGTATTTTTTCATTCCTAATAAGTAAGGACTAAAAATAAAGTGTTATACATTAATAATTTAGTTTCTACAATTTTTTAAAACTTAGAAAAATGCCTTCAAAAAAAAAAAAGGCGTCCCCATTTGTCCCCAGGAAATGGGGACATTTGGTTAGTATATATAGGAGTCTTAATTTAGCCCACAAATAAAGGAATATAGCCAATCATAGCGCAGTTAGAATCGCTCGACACCACTCCTGGAGTGGTGAGCGGTCCCTCCTCCTTGTTAATCATAGCGCAGCTTTTTCCCACAAACAATGGAAACTCCGCCTCGTTCTAGTCGTCCTTTGGTGTAACTGTATGATCTAAGTTTTATTCTTTTATTTGTGATTAGTTATGAATTCGCAATTATTTCATAATTCTCTTTTATTCTATTTTATGAAAATTTTCCTGCGTTTATTTTATTTTATTTATTTTTTTAAATATATGATATTTTTTCTTTCGATGTATCTCTTTGTTAGGTTAGATCGCCGGTGTTCGATCGTACGCCGCCGGTGGAGGGTTGCTATTCGGAACACGATGCGAAATGGCGCCGTCCTGGTGATTTTCGAAATTTCGCCAAGCGGCAGCCTAAAGTAAATTTTCACCTGCAAAGCAATACGTCACATCCCGCGCTAGCGCGGGATCGGCAGTGAACGTGTTAAAAGACTCGGATCCCCAGCCCTGAAATGGATTTTAAATAAAGACTTTTCCAGTTAGCCTGACTAGATTATTTATGTGTTCTACGACTGTCACCTAGGAATACGTCACATATATATATACATATATTCAAATAGAAAAACATAATTATTAATGACCCAACATATTGTGCGTTTTGGTTGTCCACTGTATTACAACCATTTTAAGGGAAAAAAAATTGCTTGAATCAATAACACTTTTGAGGCGATTATGTAGTAAAACTTGCATGTTTAGTTAGCAATTTTTGATTGCATAGATAAGAAGCTAGGTTAGATCTTTTCAACTGATAGTTAATTTGAGTTAATGAATGTCATGTTATCTTTATACAATTGAATTTTTTTTTTTTTTTTTTTTTTTTTTTATGGAACTGTAACGAAGTAATAACACTGGTCTGCACGAAAATTGCCCCAATACCATTCACGCAAATTCCTATCTAAAAGGACCTCCTAAATCCGAATATGACGTCCATTGTATCGTGTCACCCCCCGGTTTTTGGGGATGCCACCCTATTTTTATCACTGCTCGGCAATTTTATGGCTGTAAATTTGATTTGGAGAGAGGTAAAGGATTATTTTGTCTGTTAAATATCTTTTGAGGGTCTATAGAGGTGAAAAATTCTAAACAATGAACATTTGTAGCAAGAGAGGAAATTTAGGGAGGGGGATTCGCCCCTAAAATTAGAAATTACATTTGTGGTATTTTTATTAATCTATTATTATTAATATTTATTATACCTTATATTTTTTTGTTTTTAACAGTTAAAATAATCCTTTTCTACTTTTTAAATAAAATTCATGGCTATAAAAACTGCCGAACAGTGATAAACATGTGGAAGGGGGTGGCGTCTCACAAAAACGGTGGGTGATCGGCAAAATGGAGGTCATATTCAGATTCAGGAGGTCATTTTACATAAGAATCAGCAAGAATGCATCAGGGCTCGAAATTTTTTTTATTTTATTTTATTTTATTGCAGCGTAGTGTAATTTTAGAGTTCCTTTTTCATTTTATATTACTTTCTCAATTATTACACTTATGATTAGAAAAAGCTTTTATTAGGCTTAGTTGTCCAATTTGTTACAGTGATTGTGTAAAAGAGTAGAAAATATTCAATTAAATATTAATTGAATATTTAATTGAATATTCAATTAAATATTTGAATAAAATTAACTAAAAAATTAATTTAGAAAGTTAATTTGAATAAAATTAACTTTCAAAAGAGTTATTTCTGATCAATATATTTCACATTCATTTTAATTAAAATTTAAAAGTCCTACAAAGCCAAAATTAAAATTCCTAGGTGGACATTTATACTATGGATTCGCATATACGCTATCTACCAATAAATATTTGGACGATTTCGAATTTAGACGTTTTTCAAATATCCAGAAAAATTCTTTACGAATTATCTTAGAGTATATAAAAAAAAATTACCTGATATATTTCAGCAAAAGTTTTGTTCCGAAGCAGAAAGGGGGACAGTAAATAACTAAACAAAAATCAAAATATTATGGATCATCCTGTAAAATGTAATGCTTGAAATGCGTTTTTGTTGCAGCATATGATTATGAGGCGTCTTCTACACACACACACACACACACACACACACATACACACACATATATATATATATATATATATATATATATATATATATAAATTTTTATGAGTTGCCACATATAACAGTTTTTTTTTTTTTTTTTTTTTTTTTTTTTTTTTTTACACGTAGGGTCTTAGAACCAGTGCAAAGCCTTTTTTAGGAAATACGGCATACCAAATTAGACACATCATACTGCAATTAGAATGGAAAAATATTAAATATCTTATGAAGTATGAGCATTTTTACTAAATGATCTTTAAGTGCATATTTTACTGCAATGATTTTACATAGAAATTTTTAACGCATGTGCAAGCTTCAAAATAAATAAAGAAAAAAGAAAAGAAAAAGAAAAAAATACTTTGCATAATTAATTAGCCAAAAGTTTTGAGCTATTTATATGAAAACTCCAAATAAATATTGTGTAAATTCAAAAAGTTGTGGCTCATAGAATGAACTGAATTTCAGCCACTCTCAAATAAAAAATAAAATATAAAAAGTAATAGTCTAGAGTGCCACTTCATGACTTTCTCTTACTCTGAAATTCAACTACAAAAGGAGATTGGAGATTAAGGGGTAAGATAACGAATACTGTTATGTAAACCTACGGTTAAAAGCATTTCATATTTGTCTTTGGAACAATTTTATTTCACAAATAATTCTGTGTGAGGGGGACTACTGTCCCCTTCGAAGGCAAATGACTCGTTATCTCCAAAAACCTATACGGTTTTTCAAGGCTTTATGTCTATTTTAAAATTTTCAATTGTATATCAGCCAACAGGTGATGGCTCTATACTGTGCTGTGATTTCCCTTGTTTTTGGATAGGCTATACTTTAGATTATAACACGTACAATTACTCCAGTTTCCATTTGTGAGTATATCGCCAAAAAGTTATACTGCTATTAATCTATGATTTTACAGACGGATAAATATCATCATTAACTATTTTATGAATCACTTCTCAGTATTGAGGATTCTTATTTTTTGCATTTTATCGGAAGACTTTTAAATATTTAAATATCTAATTTTATTTTATTTTCAATCGAATCGCGTGAAATTAAAATGTTTATACAATTCTTTTGGAGATATAAAATGTACAGTCAAAAATTGATGTTGCAAAATTTCAAAAAATTCTGTGCAGTAATTCGTAGAACATTGTTACAAGTTTGGTATCGTTGTAAAGAGGGGAAAATGACTTTTATAAGTACGCCTCTACTTAAGAAATGCAAGAAATAGATTTTTTACACGGTTATACAATAAAGAAAACTCAGAAATTTCGGACATTCAAAAAAAAAAAAAAAAAAAAAAAAATCGTAAAATGGTATTAAAAATGCGTATTTTTATAAAAATTGAAAAATAATTAAATAATTGCATCGTATGAAGCAGTTGGGAACATGTTTTCAGATGATGCTAAAAATTTTAAAATGTTATTATTCCTTCCCAAGGGGTGGCAGTTTTTAAACGATTGTTTTTTCCTCTTCTTGCTCTTTTATTTTTCTTCTTGGAACATATGGAGAACTACTAACGATAGAAAAATTCCATTAAACTACGATTTCAATTGCGTTCCGTTGACGTTTTAATTAATATCTCCGGAACTAAATAAAATTAAAAAAAAAAAAAAAAAAAAAACTACTAACTTTTGTGCACTTTATCCTGCCCATATGCCAATTTCTGTAATTCTGTGGTACGTATTTCCTAAATGCATAAGGATTTTATATTCGTATGATTTCCAAAAAGGTCCATAACTTGTTATTGGTACTAATAATTTGGGATTTAAAATTTTTTTGCGAAATTAGACTGGTTTTGAATACTGTGATACATTTTGGCTCAGTAATGCTTATTTAAAACTCTGCTTCTTCGCCAGAGCTAATTGAGAACATTCATATTATCGATATAATAAATAGTTTTCCAAAATAAAAAAAGTAAAGTCAAGGAGGTTTCGCTTTTATTTTTAAAATAAATTTTAGTTAGGATTTTACATTTTTATTCTAATTATCTTTGACTAGTGATAGCATTATAGTTACTCATAAGGGGCGGCAAAGTGATGCTCGCCTCAGGCGGCAAAACGTCTAGCACCGGCCCTGAAACCCAGTAGTCAAAAAATTATCAAATGTATTTTTGGTGATCAAAAGAAAATGTATCTATAAAAATAATTGATTTAACTTTTCCATAAAATTGTATTAAAGAATCATATTACTGCTAGAAATAAAAGGTTTTATGCTAAAAAAAAAAATAATATTGGGGGAGGGGAAGCTAAGCCAACAAAATTGCCCCTAATTATAACATCGATCTAAAGGAATGGATAATTTTATGGAAACATTTATCACTTTGTCCTAAGCACTGTTTTATGAAAAAATAAATTAGCCTTATTGTTTTATTAAATAATATTTGACTTTCATAACTCTATGTATAGGTAAAACTAAACAGATGAGCCATATCTATTAATGTAAAACCCTAACAGCACAAAATGTTCCAGAAACGTAACAATCATATAACATTGAAAAAATAAACATTTCCGAAACATTTAAAAACGTTCAGATTGCTTTCCGATTAGTTTCAAAAACGTAGAAATGTCAGCGATCGTAACAAAAAATCAGATACGTAACAGAAACGTTACAGTCACTTAACAGATAGAAAATCAAAAAGGGCGAATGTTTCAGAAAGGTATCAGAGAGCATACTAAAACGAGTTACGTTTTTGAAAGATTGTAAGCTTTTTGCAACATAACTGAAACATTCTGTGCTGTATGGGAAATGTCTAATATAGTTCATTTTTGGTATTGATTGTGCATGATGGACATGATTATGCATAAAATTAATAGACTCATATCAATTACTACAAAATATCTTTTGTTCATCAGAAGTTATTTATGAGAAAAATTTATTGTATTGATATTTCAAAATTATGCACAATTTCTTTTAATTTCAAAATTTAATGAAAGTTCTTGTTTTCAATACAGATACTTAAAATAACATTTCCAACACTCTACGAATTTTCAATAACAAATACATAGTTTACATATTTCTGATAATATCTGTTTATCGCCAATATTATTATCTTGTTTAACGAAAAAAGATAATAAAGAAAAATATGTAACTTTTGTTTTGACAGGTAAGAATATGTAAATATAAATTTGCTCATTAATTACAATATAATTTAAAAATAACATTAATTACTGTATGACTTTTATTTTCAATTTATAAAAATTGATATTTTACCTAGATGCTAGAACATCAATATGTAATTGTAATTAAAAAGTGAACGTATGCATGCCCTCACTAATTAATTTAACTCTAAGTGATTAAATTAATTTGTTTACAAGAGTCTATGTTAATAGCTTTTTTTTTTTTTTTTTAATTTGTAATGCAGAAAGTGTATTCGGAAGTAAAAAAATAAATAAATAAAGTAAAATCATATTGTTTGGTGAAAAATATGCTGTAAAATTCAAAATAATTTTTTCTTGTTTATTTTTTTTCTAACAATAAAAATATGAGCTTATAGTTATTTATTTTATGTTTATTTTAATTTTTGCTCTGAAATTGTTTTCTTGATTAAAGGCATTGTCCGTTTCTAAACATTGCAAAGAACAAAATTTTTAAATTTAAAAAAGAAAAAAAAGCAAGCAACAGCTTTTCAACAAATTTATCAGATTCTCGCGTTTGGAAATGAATGAGCCAGAATTGAATTGAACGGCATTCACTGCCTCATTTTTGCACCTTAGCGATTGCCAAGTATTTGTTTACGAATTATCAATTCGGAACTGATGATACGTAATCAAATACTTGGCAACTGCCAAGGCGCTATGTTGCCAAAATGAGGCAATGGATAACGTATGTGTTATTTATCCACACGGATTAAATTATCCATAATGCTTTGCTCCACTAGCTTGCCGCACGACCACTTCACAGTATTGGTGCTGTTATCGTTGGCCGAAAATTTAACGTTAGATTGATCCGCTTAATATGTACTCGCTTTGAACATGAGCAATTGTACTAAATAAATTTTTAACTGCACATGCACAAGCTTTAGCGAAATTTCATTTGCGTACGCTGCAAATTCACGTGTCTTAAATTCAGTCACATAAGCGTCTTAAAACAGAACTAAGGTATGACAGTGACTTAAAAGACAAAATTTCAGTCACATAAATATGTCTCAAAACACGATTTGACAAAAATTTTAGTCAAAATGATGCCTTAATTTAACTAAAGCAAATTTTACTGAGGCTCACAGTAAATAGACGCGCCTTAAATTCAGACATAAATGTGTCTGAAATACCAATTTAGACACAAAATTGTCTGAAATAATTAAATAGCCAAATATTTTGAGCTACTTAGGATAAAACCCAACACAAGTATCGTGTACATATTCAATAAAAAGAGCTGCTTTAAAATAAAAATCTAAACTATAAGAAGTTTTATTCACATTTTTATTTTGATTCAATCAATGGTAATGCAGTTTTCATTGATTAGAAATAAATATTGAGAAAAACCCCCTTATAATTTTCTTTATTTTTGAGAAGAACTGAAGTCCAGTTCATTCAAACGTGTACAACATTTCGAATTTACATGATATTTGTATGGGGTTTTCATATAAGTAGCTCAATACTATTGGCTATTATACAGGGTGACAAGAAATAACTTGGACGAAGTTTCAAACGAAATATCTGTAACTACCACTAAAGTTAAAAATTTATTTCTTTAAGTATTGATCCTAGAAAACGACTTAACAGGTGTAAGTAAGTTAGTTGTGATAACCATTATGGTTAACAAACGATCTGCCATACTTGAATTACATAAGCAAGGAAAAAAACAATGTGAAATTGTTCAACTATTGAAAGTGCCTAAGCAGACGGTTTCATACACAATCAAAAGGTTTAAAGAACTCGGACATGATGGTGACAGGCCAGGAAGAGGAAGAAAGTGCACAGTTAACACAGCGAGAAACCGGAAAGTTATCAAAAACCGAGTTCAACGAAATCCTAGGATTTCAATGAGAAAGGTTGCTAGAGAGATGAAGATCAACAGAGGAACCGCATGTTTGATGGCAAGAGTAGAGCTTGGTCTTCGCCCTTACAAAATGAAAGAGGCTCAAAAGCTAACAGCAGAGAACAAACGCACAAGACTTCAAAGATGTAAAGAACCGTTAAAGCGGGCCGCAGGTGATCGATGGCAAACATTTGTCTTCACAGATGAGTAACTGGTCTCGATTGAATAAACTCACAATAGCCATAATGATAGAGTTTGGTCAGTAGAAGCACCTGGACATTCTTGCATTGTTGAACGACGTCAACGACCCCAATTTGTAATGGTTTGGGGTGGGATATGTGCTAGTAGGAAAACACCACTTGTTTTTGTTGATCAAGGGATAAAGATTAATCAACAAACATATCGCAAACTCATCTTGGAAGATGTTGTCTTACCTTTTGTCGCAAAAGTTCTTTGGAAACAAAAGATGGCCCTTCCAACAGGATTCCGCACCTGCACACAGAGCTAAACGCACTCAAGATTGGTGCAAGACAAATTTTCCTGACTTCATTGGAGCTCAAGAATGGCCACCGTATTTCCCAGATTTGAACCCAATGGATTATTCTGTTTGGTCCATCTTGGAGACAAGCGTGTGTGGTAAACCTCATAAGACTTTGGCATCCCTAAAGAAATCCTTATGCAAGGAATGGGATAAAATATCAGTGAGTGAGTTGCGGCCCATAGCCGAAAATTTTGTGACACGTTTAAAGCTCGTTATTAAGACTAAAGGTAGCCACTTTGAAAATTTGTAAATATATTAGACAAAATAATGTATTCATATTTATTTTGAAGTTTGGTCGTAATATTTTCATTAGCATTAAAGTTATAATGTATCATGTGTGTCCAAGTTATTTCTTGTCACCCTCTATTATGCAAACGAAATTTCGCTAAAATTTGTCCATGCGTAAAGGTTATAGTTAAAGATTATTCAGTAAAAATGCTTATATTTCATTAGATATTTAATACTTTTGTATCCTGCTTGCAGTATGCTGTGTCTAATGTAGCATGTCAAGTTTTCTGAAAGTGGATTTGTACTGGTTTTAATACCTTGCACGTTATATTTTAAAAAGTGCCTTTTTTTTTTAAATTTTTTAAAGAAACCGTTATATTTCCATGAATATATGTGGTAGCCTCATAAAATTTTTTGCAGATAATAATAAGAACCTCATACATGTTACAGCCAGATCGCATTTGGAGCATTATTTTTTACAGGGTGATGATCCCAAACATTTTCATTTTTATTTAATTTTTTACTGTTCTCCCTTTTGCTTTCTGGGGGAAACAATCACTGAAATGTATAAGGTATAACATTTTCTTTACATTCCTGAAATTTCAATATGATTCGTCTTGAGATATATGATAAAACGTCTGAAATCGAAAGTGTCTGGTTAATTATGAAAAGGTAGTGTATATTAGCACAGATGTCTATAAAATTATTCCCTCATGAAATTTTTGCCTTTTTTTTTTTTTTTTTTTACACATTTTTGTCATATATGAAAATTAAATGGTTTCAAAACTTTATGGTTATTTTAAAGGCAAAAAAGATCACAAATTCGCTATCCATAATACTGCACCAGACATTACAGCAGTGTTAACTACACAAGAATTTAAATTGCACAAAACTATTTCCGTTTCCCTTCCCCTCTCAGAAACAGTCGTACTTTTCAATTGAGAATCATAAAACTTTTTTTTTTCCTCTTATGACTAGTTATCGTGTTCATATTTGGAACCAGATACCATTTTTTTAAAATTACTTTTAAGAAATGATTTAAAATTTTCTTATAATAATAATACAAAGGAAATCTTTTATCTTTTAATAATAATGGAATCTTTTAACAATAAATAACAAAAAGAATCATTTAATAATAATACAAAGGAAATTTTGAGATATCACACTTTATTATAACTTTTTAAATTTTATGTAAAATCAACTGAAAATATAAAGTGAAAAATTATTACAATATAAAATGTTACTAATACTTATGGAAATTCTCATAAAATTGGTAGTACATATCAATTATATATTCATTATTATTATTTTCTTTATTTACTTATTTTCTTTCTTTATTTATTTATTTTATTTTTTTCAGAAATAATTTGTTGAAAGAAGAAAACATTAATAATCGACAAAAGGAAAGCACCATAATATTTCAAGCTGGTTCATAGTTGACATCAACATAACACTTTATTGATAGAAAACACTGAAATGAAATTTGTCTGATTTAAACATTTATTTTCTTTGATAGTTCTGAAAATTAAAATTTTCTCTTTCAAAGAAATTCAGTACAGCTATTAAATTACTTATTGATCAGCCATAACCCTTTGCCTTGCCTATTACAATCAATACTACCAGTGCAAAAAATGTTTCACATACGCATTATTAAAAAAAAAAAAAAAAAAAAAACAGTTATTCGAGAAATTAGAAAAATGCAAGAAAATTTAACTGATTTTTATATAAAATGAAAATTTTTATAAAATGAAAATCCTTTATTTTTTTAATATGTGTATTAATGCATTTTATTATATGAAGACATTATTAAGGTGAGCAATTAGTGTGAGGTTATTATAAATGCACATATAAAAAGATAATTCAAAAAATGAGAATTAATATGACAGGTATGACATAATTTCAGTGGTTGTAAATATAAATCCGTCCTAAGAAATTTTCATAGAAGGACAAACTTTCTTTTTCCCTCTTTTAACTGCATTTGAAGATAGAGAGATACAATAATGTATAGTATCAGTGCAGTTGTGGTGAGATACACAGAATGCAGTTTTATGCATGGCTTATGATTATATTATTCATTCATAATCCGGTGTACAAATTCGTTTGAAGTAATTCAATTCATGATAATAAACAATCTTGGAATCACAGCAGACAGACATGAAAAGTACAACATGATAATGGTTTTATTATATGTTTTAATATTTTATACATTAAATAAGTTCGAGGTGGCCGTCTTTATAATGAAATAGGAACAAGCTTTAAAATTTCCACATATAAATGTACTGGGGAAATATATGCCCTGGAAATTGAATAATGATGTTGCAAATTATTAGACTCAACGCAGACATTACACATCTCCTTAACTTATACCTTTACTTTTCACTGTTTCCAAACTAGTGGGATATACAGAACGTCTTATATCGCGTCAGCGAAACCTTGGTCCCGAATTAATAAAAGGGACCAGTAACCTTCTAAATAAAAATAATGTTTAGAATCACTTTGTGAAAAATAATGTTTCAAATTCATTGTCGCTGTAGCATGTAATATGTTCCTTTTTATAATTGTCTCTATTTATTTATAGGTGAATATCACGCATATTCATTGAAATACAAAGGTTTCTTTAACATCAATGACATTTTTTCGAACGTTTTTTGTTTATGAAATGTAGGGATTTTAAACTAATGCATTTTTAGAAAACTTTGAATGTTACAGTAGGCAATCAGAATGCAAAAATATTGTATAACTAATAAAACATGAACACTTTTACAAAATAATTTTTCGCTGCTAATGCACAAGCGACTTTTTTCTTTTTTTTTTTTTACGTAATTTATTAGCTAATTGTTTTTAGTTACCCTTAAAAGAAATTCCTGCAAATATCGTCGATAGAATGAGTTAACTTTTAGTTTCTCTCAAAAAGAAAAAAAAAAGTAAAGGGTTATATCCATATTTTTATTTTGAATAAACTAACAGTAATATAATGTACGTTGATTAAAATAATAATAATAATAATAAAAATAATTAAACATAGTGAAAGCCGAGTAACAGATACCTGATCACTGAAACCACATAGACCAATAAGAACAAATTTTCATCAAATTAAAATCACCTTAGAAGACTGTTGTTTAATAGTTGAAACAATTTTTATTTGTTGATCCCGAAACAAGATACAAAGAAGCAATGAGAAAATAAACAATTAAGACACTATTTTAGACTAGATTTAAGTAGGAGAAGCTCAAAACGATAGGGAAAAAAAAAAAAAAAAAAAAAAAAAAAAAACTCATCAAGGGAGACCTTTTTCACCCTTGAGCACCAATGTACAATTTCGTTACGCTAGTGGCTATAGTAGTAACTAACTAGCGGGTCCCCTATCGTACATTAAAAAACTGAAGTCAAATATGAAGAAGAAAGAAGTAGAAAAAAACTATTTAGTACGAGATTTCAGAGAATCAAACAATTAAAAAAAATAATTAATAAAAGTAAAAAATAAATAAATAAATTACTCACTGGACGAGGCAGCTGCATTCATCAAGTTAGCAGCTGCATTCATCATCTTAGTACATCATGTAAAAATAATTCAAAGGTTTAGTTGTTCCTAGCAGATGAATAAAAAGACATCATGTAACATGGAGCCCTTAAATTGAGTCTGAGCTGACATTAAATACATTTAAAGGTATTTTGATTGGATTAGAGAATTATATTGTTTTACTTTATTTTAATGATTACACTGTTCGAAATAACTTGACTTTTTACTAAATAAAATTTTTAATAATACTGTAACACTGCAAGAACATGGTTTATAAATGTTATCAGATTCAATAGGTAAACACCATCTGGTGGATAATTTTAACACTAGAGTAAGTATTTTTAATAAAATCACTTAAATAGGGATTGTGTTTTAATTTATTTATTTTAATTTATCTTTTTTTTTTTTTTTTTTTTTTTTTTTTTTATTATTATTCATAAGATTTACTTAAGCAAATTGAATTTACCAAGTGGAGTATCTTTTCGATGATGGAGGTGAACTGTGTAGTTTTTACTTTTAGTAACATGTCTTAATTCTTATCTTTTCTAGTTTCGCCTGTTCGTTAATGCATAACCCTCAAACACAATTTACATAGCTTATCCTGAAATATCACAACGTTTATTTTTTATTTTATTTTATTGTTTTAATTGATTTTCTGTTATTAACTGATTACTAATTTTTAAGAATAGTTGACAACTCATAAACGAGGATACTAAACTTTAAGAGAAGGATGGAAAAAAGTATAATAATAATTTAAAAAAGGAGAAGAAAGAAAGAAATTTAACTTAATTTAAACTTAAAATGAAGCACAATTAATTAAAGAATATATTGATAAACACCTTACTTCGGCTTCATCATTACTTGCAAGAAGCTTTTCGTGGGAGGATCCTCCCTTTTCTCAATTGCAAACGTGTTGAAGTGGGCCTTGGCTATTTATAGCTTAGTCTTGCTCTTTCAGCAGGTAGCGCCACTGTGGACCGATCTTAGCGGACTCATGGTCATTAATGGCAACCTGATTTTTAATTATTTCAATGCTTTCTCTATAAAACGCGTACGTAGGGTTATTATAGTTGGCTATTTTTGTAACGTCATTAAATTTTATATTTATTTCGCTTTCTTGATAGGTTCTAGCAAGGGCAGTAGTGTATCTGGCATATTTTATATCGTTTTTTTGTTCGTTAAGGCGCGTTTTTATTTTCCTCTTTGTGACTCCTATGTAACATCCGGTATTTTTATTATGGTATTCAAAAGGGATCTTATAAACTCTGGCAGTTTCTAAGGGGGGGGGGGGGTAAGAAATGAAATAGTAAATAACAGAAGTAAAACCCCTTACCGATACAAAACCAATACCCTTCATAGTTACGTTAATCGCGCAATATTAATATGTACCGATAAAACAGATTTAAATAATGAACTTAAATTTTTTAATAAATTAGCAGTTGAAGCAGGATATCCTAAATTTCTAGTTGAAAAATTATATAAAAAAAGAATAAAACAATTAAATCGAATACCAAACAACCAAAAAGCACCGCAAAAATTTACATTTTCAATCCCATATAACCATGGAACCTCAAACAGAATAAAAAATACCGCTAATAAGTATAATTTAAATATCCCAATAAAGCCGAACCTAAATATATTCCAGATTATAAGAAATGATAACGATGTAATTTCCCCCCCCCCCCTCATAGAAACTGCCGGAGTTTATAAGATCCCTTTTGAATACCATAATAAAAATACCGGATGTTACATAGGAGTCACATAGAGGAAAATAAAACGCACCTTAACGAACATAAAAACGATATAAAATATGCCAGATACACTACTGCCCTTGCTAGAACCTATCAAGAAAGCGAAATAAATATAAAATTTAATGACGTAACAAAAATAGCCAACTATAATAACCCTATGTACGCGTTTTATAGAGAAAGCATTGAAATAATTAAAAACCAGGTTGCCATTAATGACCACGAGTCCGCCAAGATCGATCCACAGTGACGCTACCTGCTGAAAGAGCAAGACGACGCTATAAATAGTCAAGGCTCACTTCAACAAGTTCGCAATTGAGAAGGGGGAGGATCCTCCCACGAAAAGCTTCTTGCAAGTAATGATGAAACCGAAGTAAGGTGTTTATCGATATATTTTTTAATTGAAAGAAATTTAATTTAAGATAAATGCAACAAGCCTTCTATTTTTTTTTTAACATAATTTCAACCTCCCACCCAACCATCCAGCCAAACAATACTACCCATTCTCCGTAATTAAACACCTGTCCACCCAACGTCCATATATATATGTTAGAGATGAGACGGGCTCAGCCCGAGCCCTTAAGCCCGAGCCCGAGCCCGGGCCCGACCGGGCTCAAATCTTACGCAAGTCTTCGGGCTCCGGGCGGGCTCGGATTCAAGCTAAAAGTTCCGTTTATTTTATTCTTCACTAACTGGAAAATGTAAAAAAAAAAAAAAAAAAGAAAAGAAAGAAATTTTATTCATCACGAGAGCACCTTTAGTAATGTCATAAAAGTCATGATAGGTTATAAATCGCAAAATAATCTTGCAAACCTTAGTAGCTTTGACTTTCCTTTTTCTAAATAGAACTTTTTTTTTCAACGGGATGCATATTATGTCATAGTGTTATACAGTAATCCTTCCTCCTTCGTCATACTGGGCCTCATTATATCACTCATTCGCATAAAATTTTTGTCCCCGATAGGCGCGTTATAAACAATGGGCTGCACTATAAATATATATTACATAAATATATACATGTATACACTACATGTATAGATTTATGTAATAGACATTAGACACAGACATTATGAATTGTTATAATAACATTTATAGTTACTTAAATTGAGAATTAATAATAAGAAAATTAATTTGAAAATGAAAACGGTATTTACTTTTACTATTGTGTATGCATTGCATAACGTACCACTTTCAATATCGGGCTCGGGCGGGCTCTGATCACACAAAATTTTTCGGGCTCGGGCGGGCTCGGATTGCCAAAATAGAGCCCGAACTCACCTCTAATATATGTATGTATGTGCGTGTGTATGATTACTGAAATTTAATTAATTATATCAATAATATCTTTCTGAATTTTCTCGATAATAGAACTTTTTTTTTTTTTTTTTTTTTTTTTTTTTTTAAGAGTAATTCAACAGAATTGGCTACTAAATTATGCAAAAGAAATCTTGTTAGGCTTGCGCAAGGGTACTTACAAATTGTTTAGTAAAGCTACTCATCTTTCATGCGATATTTATTATATTCCGACTGCAGTATGTTGTGTCTACTGCAGTATGTCAAGTTTTCTTAAAAAGATGTTCCGTTGGTTTATAATCCCTCATCTTATAAACTAAAAACCTGCATAAAATGTTCTCTGTTGTTTAAATATATATATATATCTCGATGACTATACGTACTACTATTTAGAAACAAACGAATACAGATAATTATAAAAAGGAACACAATCGCATGCTACAGCGACAACGAATTTCAAGCATCTTTTTTATAGGGTGGTCCCATACAATTAGTTTTTTGTTTAATTTGTTACAAGTTCCCCTTTTTTGCTGCCGAAAGAATTTTTTTTTTTTTTTTTTTTTTTTTTTTGTTTGTTGAAATATATGAGATATAACATGTTCTGTACACACCGCAAGTTTCAAAATTAAATTTATATAGTGAAAAATGAAGGCAGGAGATAAAGAGATGCGTAATTTCTATATTGAATCTAATAATTTGCACACCACTACGGAAAAATTTTTTGAAATAATTTGAAACATTAAATATTTAAAATGGAGCTACTTCTTTGGAAGTCTCTAAAGTAAGTTGGTTATGAAAATATAAATTTATCTGAAAAAATTACATATAATATTCTTTAAAGAAAATGATTAAAAAATAGAAAGCTATTCTCCCATATATTTGAGGTTATGACTCCATTTTTAATACTTCTATTTAAATAATTGTTTTTGAATAATTATATATAGTCTTTCACACTACAGTCCTGATAATTTCTTAACATTAATTAAAAAAAAAAAAAAAAAAAAAAAAAAAAACTTGATTTTACACTGAGTAAATTTTTAGCAAAGTTTTTATTTACAGTAAGGGGAATATTGAAGTGTAAGGATTAAGGCCAATTTCGGGATCTGGGAGGGGGGTGGGGGTATTAAACCTGGCTGAAATGCCCATCGTTGGGAGGTCTTTCTCAGGGTTCTAACCCGTATTGTGAAAGGACAAAAAGTATTATATTTTGTAGAAAAGTATTTGTATAAAGTTGACTAGCTGTTATCTTTTCCTTTAAAAAAGAGGGAAGCCATCCTCTCCAAAGAACTGAAATGGCGATAGCATGTCTCTGTACCATACAAGAGCGATTTTCTAGCCATCGCTAACAGCCCACTGCGAAGCTGTTCTGCGACATTAAACCCCTTCAACCTCACACCTCCTCTTAGAAAAATAATCAGAATATATATGTGTATATAGTATGCAGAAGTAAAAGAAATTTAATCACGTATGGTATCCATACCAAAACGTCTCAGCCCATCCCTGCCTTAGACTATTCTTCATCACTTCACACTGAAGTTGAGCTCCATTAAAAAATTTTCCTGCAGTGTGACATCATCTTCTCGCAGAAAAAGCCAAGTATATGTTATATATAATCTTGGTACATTTATTTCGAAATTCATATTTGATATATATAAATTTTCTAAAATGCTTGAAATAATTATGTTTCAGATATTTAACATTTACTTAACAGAAATATAAATCAGTATAAATAATTATTACAAAAAATATTAAATATTAAAAGTTAATTTTTTATATAAACAGTTTAAAATGTTATTTTTCGGTAAATTTCTTTTTCAAATGGCTTGAAATTTCTTATCTGATTCTAAATCTATGCTATCAAAATCTAAAATCCACTAAGTATAAAATGAAATATTGTGTAAAATATGAGCACTTGTATTAAAAATTATGAAGTCTGTTTCTACTTCAATATGAAGACGGTCTCATAAGCTTAATTTTTTTAATAATAATAATAATAATAATAATAATAATAATGGAAAAAACATAATGGTATTTTTTGCATCTCTCCCCAACAATTGACCATCAAGCAGTATATATATCCCCCCCCCAATCCCTATCCCCAAATGTGTACATACTAATACTTCACTATCAGTAACATTAATGCAACACTTTTAGAAGCTACCTACAGTTAATACAATTAACTATTTACTTATCCCTAATACCATATACATTTTAAACAATCTTCACATAAAAAAAAAACCTTGTTTAAAAAATACTCATTGCTACCAGTAAAAACCTTTCTCTAAAGTTCTGTATACTTTTGTTTTGAGCGAATATATGAAGTAATTCACAAAATAAATATATATCTATAGATATAGGTATAGGTATATATTTAAATCAAGAGAATTTAAAACATTGTAAACGGCAAAGGGTTAAAAAATAAAATAAAAAATACTTAATTGTTTTTAAGCAACACAAGAAACTCATAAACTCGTGATTCTTGAAAATATAGTTGACTAGAATGAACAGCTTTAGTCTTCAAGCTAAGTTTTACACACAAACAAAAACATGCACAAAATTGAAACTTTTTCTTTATTTTGATGGAGGGAGGGGGATAAGAGAAGGGAATTTTTTGGAAACAATATCATATTTAGATAATGAATCATTAAAATTCAAAACTAACAAGTTTAAATCATCTGTTTCATAAAAAAATCAGATTAAAAAAACAGTAGAACGTCTAAACATATTTTAATGGGTAAATAAGATTAGTCTATCAAAACAATAAGTACATCAAAATGAGAAATTTAATTCGTATCATGTGAATATATTAAATTTACAAATTAAATTTGCCGAATAGAAATGATTAGTAATGCAAATTAAACTGTGTAATTTGGGAGACTTGGCACTTACTTCAAAAATATGAATATTAGGCTAGAACAATAAAATATGCATCCTCAAGTTAAAGACACAATAAGATAAACTGGTAATGAAAATTAGATTTTAAAATAATAAATAAATAAAAGGACGTCAGTATCATAAATCATAAGGGTAGATGTTACAAGTTAAAGAAACAAAAGTCAAAAATGTCCGAGTAGAATTACCTTAAATACGGTTAATTATTACATTTAACTATTAAGTTTCAAATGCTAAAATATAAAATTATTTACACAGGAAGTACACAAATATCACAAAACATTTACTTTATCGTCTGCAAAACTGAAGATAAAAATCACTTTTTTAATCAATAATTATCGATACAGATTTTATACATAATTTATATAAAACCTTCAAAGAATATAAAATATTCAAAAACAAATAATGTAAAAATCATGTTGTTCTACAGCAGTGAAACTCCTTAAAACTGATGAATATATATTTACACGAGTTGTAACAAAACTAATGGTCACAGCTGTAAGGGATGATAGAACTTTCACAAACAAACAACCTTCATCATACAATTCGCGAGAGGATACCTGTTTGATGAAAATGGAGAATCCAATAAATTCATAAAGACGAATAATGAACGATAAAGAATCATTATTATTGAAAACTTTAAAACGAATGCTCAAATGAACGGCCACCAGCTTCAATACATGCTTCACATCAAAGATAGAATGAATGGTTGATGAATGGTTGGGTTTTACATCGCACTAGTGCTGCGCAGATGGGCAATTGGTGACGGTCTGGAACACACCCCTAGAGGTGGTCCGGAGACATGCCATCACAATTTTGATCCTCCACGAAAGGGATGGCTCTCCCGCTTCGGTGACCCCCAGAGGTATAATTTTTTATGGGAACATGGAGGACATTGCGGCCACGACAGATTTTACGTGCACCAGCCACCATTAGTGTACACGGCGGTCTTTGGCCGGCTCGAGTACAGAACCCGCAATCTTTCAATTACGAAACCGGCGCTCTACCGACTGGGCTACCGCGGCCCCCCATTAAAGATAGAGTAAGTCGTGCAGACGCTGGGAGATTCTTGGAATTTCCGCAACGTTTCCTGTTGCGAGGTTAAGGAAATGACGTCCACTGTCTCAAGGATTCTCTCTATTCGATTTATCGTTCTCACGCTTTATGTTCGACCCTCTGAGCTGAAGAACAACTGGAGCAAATGCTTCCAATGCCTTTGCACAGTGTTCGTGCGTGCCAGTTTTTCTGCAATCATTTGCCGTACAGAGTCAAACCTTGCACGGCAAGCAACATTGGTCGGGTCGTCTATTACTATTATACACTTCAAAGAATTAAAATTGTAATATCATGTTTAGCATATGGTTGTTCGAACAGACAACCTTTACACAATTTTACTTTGAAATATAAAGATATCAAACGCTTCCTGCCGTGCAACGCTTGGAAGACAGATCTTCCAAAAACGGCACGCAAAAACCGGTCTAGTATTTCTTCCAGTTGTTCTTCAGCTCAGTGGTTCGACCTGTATTATGTCTCTGACCGAGAAACGAGAACATCTCCAGCAGTTGTCTATACAAACGTTGAAATGTTCTCTAATCAAGCTCTGTCTAATTCCCTATTTGGAAATCGATCCTCGTAAAGTCTTACCGCTTCTGTGGTATTGCCGTTTGCAACCCCATATATAAATACATATCGACCTTTTTCTCTTTCAAATATTGCTACATCGCTGAAGACGAATAACAGAATAATTAAAAGGAGAAAGTTCTTTTGGCAAATTCTATCGCCTTTTAAAGTTGTAACTATTAATTATGTTACATACTGTGTAAATATAATATACCGGGTCACTCAAAATAGATGTTACAGCGATTGCCTCTTAAAATAACAGTCATAGAAACATACTTTCAATTACAAAATTGATTTAAATCAAGAGTAAATTTCAGATATAATAGTTTCTTTTTTTTTAATACAAGGGACTGTATACATATTAAAATACGAAATTTGATTTTATATGGTCCCTCTTTTCCTATGGCTTATATTTAGAAAAGTGTAGCCCTCGGTCTAAAAAGGAAAACAAAAGAAGTCCCATGTCTCTAAATAAAATAGTTTCTGAGTTATTTAACTTTAAAAACGATGACTTAAACAACTTTACCTGCAATTTTGGCATCCGATTTTTGACGTCAAAGTCCCTATTTTAGGGGACTATCCATGAGATGATAAAAATTAAATAAAGATCCATTTCCTTTAAAATATCAATTAAAATTATTCAATCCCATGAAATCAACAATTTTAAAAACAGAATACAAATTGATATTATGTTGTATTGTTAAAAAAAAAAAAAAAATCTTAGTTGAATCTCACAGGGGGTAACCTGCAAATTCAAACATTTTAAAAGACAAATACAAAGAGTGTATTAGTTTCAATCCACTATAAAGTAGATCATTCAATCCACCAAGTAGATTTCAATCCACTATAAAAGTCTAGGCCTGACCAGGATTCGAACTCGTCTCCTTTCAACTGAAGGATAGAGCCATATCTGTCAGTATTCTAATCAATAGTCCGTAAAATTGTTAGTACCCGCCTTTTGTTTACAACAGTATTTTTCTTTTTATTTAATCGTAATTACATTTGGTAAAAATTGCTGTAAAAATAAAGTGGTGCGAAAAAAGGGGCGGATACTAACAGCCTTACGGAATATTAATTAGAATGTTGGCAGGTATGCTAGAGTACTAACCATTCCGTCACCAGATGAAACCGATAAAGGAGTGCCAGCTTGTGTGTTGTAAAATTTCTCTAAACTAAGATAATATATTCTTAATCTTCTTTCTTTTAACAGTCTTCTAATATTTCATTGGGAAAATACCAGGTATAGTTTTAACAATTTCCAACAAAGTTGAAAATAATTATGACTTCAGTTCGTGTGTCCATCCACTTTTTCGCATTCTAATTTCCATAAATAATTCTACAATGCCTTGAAATTGATATATATGTTATTCAGATTATTGAAACACGTTCATGTTGAAAATGGTATAAGTAGCACTACTGGTTTGTGTACTCAGAAAAGAATTAAAATACACAGCAGTCTATTAGAGATATTTCTTTAAAATATGGTTTAATATCTTTACATTGCAAAAAAGTTAACGAAATTAACATGCATTGTCTAGATGCATATGTATACTGTAGAATAGGTCATGATTATCATTTCTGGTTGCTTTACAAGGTCATGGAAGATATTCAGATAGTTTGTAAAACATAAATGGAGTGAATTTTCAGTTGCAGTACGAGGATTTTTTTTAGTTCTATTTTTAGAAAGTATACAGGTCAACCCAAAAATGTAATAATGCGTAAAATAATAATGACATTATCCAAATATTTTTTATGTGGTCCTGTAAAAGAATTCTTAATATTTATTACACCATTTCTACCTGAAATTTACTTTATTGCATTTTGAAAATGCATTTTATTTTTATAATGTTTATCGCGTAGAAACATGTAGAAATATGCTTAAAAGAAATAACTCTCAAAGACCGTACTGTATTTGAATTATTTTGTTATACGTGTTCACAGATCAATTTTGCCACGTCTATGATTATACATTCTACAATAAAGCTGAACAACCTAAATAACACATGTCAGTTTCAAGGAATTTTAAATTAATTTATGAAAATAAGAACGCGGTGAGGTAGTTCCGCAGACAAATAGTCGAACCAAAGTCCTAAACACTCATTAAACTTAGTTGAACGATGTTAAAACTGAATAACCCAAATGATAATGCATGAGCAATTTCCACTTATATCCCCTACCTGTGTATCTGAATATTTTTATGTAGACCAGTAAACTAATCATTAACGCTAATAATACCCTATTCTGCCGAAAACATGGTTTTGTACATCTGAATTACCGATGTTAATTTCTTTATGTTACGTGCAGGAGACATAAAAATATGCTTCGAAACATGTTTCATCGACTATAATGTAGTTTTTAAAAAGAATTCTTTTATCCCTTTACACAAACGACTAACGCTATTTTTATTATTTTCAACAAAGAATATTGCTTAGTGAACCTAAATAAGAAATTTCAGTTTCAAGGCATTCTAAAATGTTTACGGAAATCAAAACACGAATAAAGTAAAGTCATAAACTTTTTTATATTTGTTGATGGTCCCACCAATGGCCGAGAGATATCTGGAAGACTACAAGTATCAGGTTCGATCCCAAGTAGCGCCAAGCGACTTGGACTTTTCAGTGATTTTCTCCAAAACCCGCGCAAAGACGGGCTAGAATCCCTTATAAAAGATGCCCACAGAAGGTATTTTATCTAGGCCTGGATTTTAGTGTAATCAATAGGCCTAAACCCACATAACCACAACAAACAACCAGAACGTTCAATATGATTCAGAGTTTAACACTGCTATTACTTTTATTATACACTATTAAATATGCATTATAAATATAAGTCTAAAAGAAATCTTAAAATGATATACTATAGAAATCGAACGATAGATATGATACATCGCAAGCATAAATAAGATAATTTGAAGTGTAATATAATTACAATTTCTCACTTTAGAATTACCGATTAAGACGTGTCCAAAAATGCTAGATTTTTCCAAATTGCAATAACACAGCGAATTTTCCACTTAGAAAGATGGACTTTTTTTTTTTTTTTTTCTTCTTCTCAGAGGGAGGACAATATTTTTCTAAATATAACTTATAGGAAAGGAAGAACCCTATAAAAATTACATTCAGTAATTTAATATGTATACAGTCCATTCCACTAAAAATACCATATCTGAAATCTACTCTTGATTTGAATCAGTTTTGTAATTTGAAATGCGTTTCTATGACAGCTTAAGAGATAATCGTTGTAACATCTATTTTGAATCACCAGGCATATATTAATTTGAAAATTTACAAATTTGAAACTAAAAAGAAAAACAGCTTTTAGAACATCTTATATATTTTTTTAGGTATAGTCTTGCACAGGAAAAAAAAAAAAAGTTTCTCTACAGTAATTTTCCTTTCCATATACTATGCTTTTTGAAAATAATTTAGTAATTAATTCAATCATACTATAATTTATATTAATGCACAAGCACCACATCATATAAAAGAATTTTATATAATAATTTATTACCAATATGAAATGGAAAAACTACATGATTTCTATAAGCACCTCCAGGGTTTGCATGCAGTATATCATTGTAGTGAAATACACATGATATTTATATCACTACTCGTTTATACTGTAGTAGTTCATCTTCATATGAAATGTAATATTGCAGGTTTTCAGTTAATGCTCTCACATGAAATGGGCGAATGAAAGTGAATAGTAAGAATCGACTTTTTATATACTTTTCATTTCCAATATAAATAAAATTATTTCAATGTAAATGATCAAATGATTATTACAAAATTTCAAAATATTCTAATAAGAAAAAATTATAAATAAGCTTAAGATGCTTTCTATTTAATTCGATAAAGATTGTAATGTTTATGTTTTTCTTCATTATAGTAGAACATTTATATAAATAGCCTAATTTTATATATATATATATATATATATATATATATATATATATATATATATATACATCAAATAAGACACAGAAAAATGTTAAATTATATTCAACACACTTTCAATAAGTTTAATTTATATATTTATAATAACAATTTATACATAAATATTACACATATGAATGATATAATAATTTTGAAAATTTCATTCACAAAAAAATCATGTTTATTAAACATTTATGAAATGCATACATTAATATGAAAGTACATATGTGATTAAAAAGCTTCTCATATCTCTCTCTCTATATATATATATGTGTGTGTGTATAAGATTTAACTCTATTTTTCTTTTAGTTACATAATGTAAACTTGGCACAAGTACAGATTATATCATTCTTGCAGTATATTCTATAGATAAAGCGTACAAAATATTGACTGTCAAATAACAATTTTAAATTTAGAATTTCGACAAGAAATTCACTCAACACAAATTCTACAAACAAATATATTATTTTCAGCTTTGTTTTAATTCATTTGTTTTTAATAGTTTTGTAAATAAAGAAAAAGCAAAAAACACTTCAAAGTATTCGGGGAAAAAATAAACTAATGCTGCATATTCCATAACTATGATCTTCAGATATGTTATCCTGCATAAAATCTAAATTAAAATATTTTCAATTTTAATATTTATAGGTGCCTAATTTAACACATTTAAAATTAACTTTCTTATATTTTTATAGATAAAAAACAATTACTATAAAAAATGAAGTAAACTTCTCATATTCACAAAATATTACAAACGAAAATGATAATACACAAAAATATCCGCAAAATGTAACTCAGATTAATATGTTAGTACATAATGAAAAATCGATTCTAAAAATATCGCCCATCCCAAGGTATTACAGATGATGCAATGAAAATTGTTAATTTACAATAAAACATATTTTAGAACAAAATTTACTCTAATCTTAGAAAAATTTAGTCGTAATCAAATCGTATAAAATATAACACAAGCCACTTTCAAATTTGAATTTGTTTTATGTGGGCGTGATTAAAGTAATCACTAGTACGGGGAAAGAGGGGGGTTTTCAAATTGTAGGCAATTTTAAGTACAATGTAACAATCAGTGCATTTCATTAAGGCATGTGGCTTCATATCAATATGAAATTTACTTTCACAGTGTTAAAAAACAATCGTAGCATACAACTAACAGCACACAGATATACAGTTCTCAGAAAACATACAGATTAATGACTTGGGTTCTAATTTGTAATTATTAAAATCAGAAAACAATTTCGAATAAACAAAGACTTCTCTTGTGCAAATGATAAAATGGAACTTTTTCAATCATAGAAAAAGAAAGTTGTGCTATTTTCTACATTCAAAATGTTTAGTAAGCACTTGGTATTGCAATTTGTAAACTCCAGTTCCAAACCAAGGATCTTGCCAGACAGTTTAAGGAAAGTAATCAAGTATCAAGTACACAGCATTCACTTTTCAAGCAGACAGGTAGCACAACGTGTATAATGTAAGAGCTCTGGATTCATCTCGTACAAATTTCGTGTAATTATTGTAAACAATATCTTCTAAACACTATTTTCCCCTAAAAGTCATAATTGCTCAGCCTTAATAATTAAAAAGCTAATAGATCTGTATGCAGTTCCTTATAATAATAAAAATAAATCAACGATAAATAATTCATGCTGCCAGAATGAGGGGGAAAATCTGAGCTAATTCAGAGAGCTTAAGTTCTGATGCTGTTACACAAGCGACATACTGCCAGCAGATTTGCCGCAAGCTTCAAATGCAAAAAAGACCTGAAGTCCAAATTGGAATGTACTTGGAGCCAACTCGGACGGTGAAAGATGTTCTAACAAATGCAGCCACCTTCATCATCTTTAGGCTCTTTCGGGGGTTCTTGAGGCTTTAAAGGAACAGCTAAATATTGTTAAAGAAAATGTAATATGTCTAGGAGAAAATAATCATCAAACAAAAAATACTCTGTACTATCTACAAGTACTTAAATTTTTACTTTATCAAGGAATAATAAATATTTTATGCAATATATATATATCACATTTTAGATTTACTATGAAATATTAAAAATATTTATATTAAGCAAAAATAATACAATTTGTATCATTTTGAAACTGAATGTTTTTACTTGTTCTTGCATCTTTAAGTAATAAAGTAACAGATACAAGATAACAGACAACAAAACTGACACTCCTCATTTCACCGCATATCAGTTTTTTCCTTCTTTAGTATTGCTTGTAAAAAATAGTCATCACTTAATCATCATGATTATTTTATTAGTTAATGGAATAAAATATTTTCAATACATCAAACTTGTTATCCAATCAGTTAGAAAAAATATAATTCTAAACAGTTTCAATACTTCGTAATTGTAATGTAAGTTCTTAAGACGAGGAATGGTCATATAATTACAGGTAAAAATGATTAAAAATTCGCGTTAAAATGCATGCAAAAAAAAAAAAAAAAAAGGCAGATCAACTTATTATAAAACATTCAGTAATTAATAAGAATTAATAAGAATAATATAAAAATAATATATATGTTATAATTACGTAATTCATAAACTTTTTACTATAACGTAGTCATTATTACAATCAATAAGTTAATTTGTTTTAAAAGTTTTATAAAATGTTAATTATAAGAACATCTGGAACATTTAAATTATTTTTGTCACAATTTGAAAAATTTTATTTACGTATAAAAAAAATACATACATATATGTATTTGTACACACAAACATATATATATATAGCTGCCAACGATTTTTTAATACCACTTTAATTAAGCAAAAATTTTTATTTTATTTATCAGTGAAAACCGTTACAAAAATTTATAAACGATTTTTATTAAAAATAGTGATGACTAAAATGCATACATGTCTAGATAAAATAAGCAATCTTTTCTAAGTACAAAAGCTTACAAAAAAATTTAATAAAAAATAAATTCTTAATTTTTTTCCTAACGATTTTTTATCCAGAGCACAAAAAACTGAAAATTTGTAATTGTCAAAAGCTGGAAAAATTATTACACAGAATTTCTATGAATTAGGCAGGAACCAATTTTGATAAATTATATAAATTCAATACCTAAAAATACAAAATTTAAAAAGTTTGAATGAATTGAATTTACATAGTATGCCCAACTTCCTTCATCTTGCCTAATTTATGTATTTCTTCCCTTCCTTTCAAGAAAACTAGAATTTAAAATTATTTTACTTAGAATGACGGCTTTGCAGGCATCAAATTCAGTCATCAAATCACTATTTTCTAATGAAACGAACACTATAAAATACAAGTTTATGGAAACATTTTAAAAAGTAATTTAGAATCTTTTAAAGGTCTATATTAAAAATATTTATTAATTAGCAAAGAGAATAATTCATAAATAACAACAAAATCAACAATAACATATAGCATCGAGATAGAACATATACACTAGAGCAGGGAAAATTTTAACAGTGAAATTGAGAAGCATAATTGAAAATCTTTCATAAAACAATTTATCACATTGAAATCGTATATTATTTGAAATTTTCGTCATAGAAAGCGTATTACTACAGTTATAAAGCGATTCTACACTGCTTGACAATTTCTAAGGAACAGACACATCTCTGAAATAAATAATTTAATATAATGATTGAAGAAATGAAACAAAGCACAGGATGGGTAAAATAAAACTAGCCCGGTAAAATAATTGAAATCTTAACACAGAATGTACCCTTGTTAATGAACAGAGAAATTTTCCCTTTACAGAAAATGCTTGAAATGGTCACTGGTAACGTCGATGTAGCCATCGGTTGCTGTCACCTGTCTGTGCATGCTCACCTTTCAAATGTTCTGTCTTGAATTCTTTGCTGTGTCATTACATTTGAGTTAATGAGAGGTGCAAATGTGCTTACAAACCAGTTGAATGCAATACAAAACAGTGTACTCAAATAATCCTCACACCAGTGTTGCTAGATTGGGGACTTTTTTTATTCAACTACCACCAATAATTTTCAGAAGTGATATTTGATATTTACATAAAAGACGATTAATCTTCGAAGTGATTAGACAACAGTTACAATTAAAATTTGTTAGTGGATATTGAATAAAAATAGTCCCCAATCTGGCAACACTGCCTCACACACTGGAAGAGTTACAGCACTATTGCTGCCATCCCTCAAAAAGAGCTGCAACAAGTACCTCCCAGTTTGATAAATAGAGCACAGCGCTTCATAGGTGTGGTGACCATTTCCACCATTATCTGTAATGGGAAGTTCTCCTATTCATCAAAGAGGGTCAATTCCGCGTAAATCTTACAAATATTTTCCTGGCCAGTTTATTTTTTCTAACCCTGTACATAAGTAATAGAGGTGTAGTGTTATATTTATCATGCGAAATGGTACAGATTTCACCCTCTGGGAAAGCATAATAACAAAATATTAAAAACCATTCACCTGTGAAATTTTTCAGAGTCACAAAAGAAGTTTTTCTAGGAGGAAGAATGCGAGATATCAGTCTCTTATGCTCTATCCAGACACTAATGCCCATTTTGCATGTGTTATTCATAATTTCTACTAAATTACTGAGTTGTCCTTAAGGGATGTTGTGACTCTCCTCTCTGAAAGCGGTCTTCATTTTTTGCACGGTTCGGAGAAGGCAAGTTCCGTGAGAAACATGAACGTTCCAATAAGAGATTAATTCCGAGTAAGTTGGCCCTTGCATACGTTCAACATTTTTATTTTATAGCGTGCCCAAAACTTCAGCGGTCACGCTTGGGAGCGCATTGTCGTTCATAAATGAAAAATCTGAACCTACCGTACTTCTAATAAGATAAACACGACAAAGAATAATCTCTCTGCAATATCACAACGATACTTTGCTCAAAGTTGTGAAGCGATGGTTGCCCTAGTGCATAACGCTTTCTCCGCCCCCTCTTCACCATATCGACTACGTTCATGGATATTTTGCAGTGCATAACATGCTTAACATATTTCTCTCTCTCTTTTTCTCCCCACTAACTGCTGGCCAGTTGTCACAGTGAAGCAGTGTGGTGTTTGTTTCATGACCAATATGATGCTTTCGTATAGCATTCCCACCTTCAGCGGATTAATCACAGGATGGGGGGTCTTTTTGGCACTTTTTATTGTTGTGGCAACAGTAGCGATATTTTGACCTTCTTCCAGCCTTTCCGTCGTTAAACTCGTTTACGATAGTTAGCTCTCAAATGATGTCTTGCAGATATTTTCCCCTTAATTACTGCCCCATGACCCGCAATTTCATAGAAATAAGTTTATCAACATAATTTTTTGTCACACACTTAACTGCGTTAACTTTTGAATAAATAAGATCTTTCATGCACTGGCTTTTTAGGCAGTTAACAGATCCAATCCTCTGCCATGTCCTCTACTTTTAATTTTTCTATGACTAGCCAGCTTTTGTCAACGCTATGTTGATAAAACCGGTTGTTCCTTAGCAACTGTCATGCAGTGTAATATGGGAAGAACGATTTTAATGGAAGTGAAAGCAAATTTATTAAGAAAAGAAAAAGAAAAAAAAAAAGGTTATTTTATAAATAGAAATCTACACATTCGTTTAAATACGTATTCTTATTCAGGTAATTTAGTCAGAGATGATTTGATCTACACACTACACAAATATTCGAGGAAGCAATGTATTTCATTTACAGCTTTGTTATCCAAACTTGTGTACTACAATCAATCAGCTCGGTTCCTAATAGAACACTGAAAGTCATGTAAACTGACTGACTTCTGTACTTGCGAGAATTATGCCTCTCTCGACTAATATGCGAAAGGTTCGAGATTCTGACGGATGCCTAATTCTCATTAATCTGTACTATACCATCAATTGCACTACCATAGCGGATAAGCCATCTTCTCTGTGCAGGATCAAAATTGAGATGACATTATGAAGTGGACAGTGATAATGTGTGGATAAGTAAAAACATGATTTATCCATCCAGAAAGACGATTAGAAAAGAAAAAAAAAAAAAACGCATAGCTGTATTTATAAAAGCAACTGAATTATAAATTAGAAAAAAATAATTGACTTACGCAATTGTTTTCGCGTCTTTAAAACTGCTATTTCTACAGTAAAAACAGAGACCATATACTAACTCATAACAGAAATTTTCAGATCAAAAATAAGGCATGAATTAAAAAGAGAAAAAAAAAATTACCAATGCACTTAAAAAAAATTATTACAAGGAAAGGTGACTAAATGAAAAATTCGGTTTGGAACAAGTTCGAACAGAATTATAGCATACTGTGAATGTAACAACATATTAAAGCAGTAGCACGCACTAGCCAAACATTTTTGAGAAACAGGCCTTTAAAGTCTTAGAAATATATTTAGAAACATAAGTATACATTATTTGACCCTACATCTATCGTTTCAGTGGCGTGTTTAATATACTCTCTGGAGGTTGCAGATTCAATGCTACTTAAGAGTAACTCAGTTTTTTGTACCATTTATTTATCTAAACATATTATTTTATTTTTACTTTATTTAATGATTAAAACAAAGTTAAAATTTATTTTTTAATTTATAGAAAGTTATAAATATTAGAAACAGAAAAATATAGCTATAACACCAATATATTTCTTAATTATCAAAAGTTAAATAATTATTATTTATTAAATTTTCAAATTTTGGATTTAATTATTCAGAAGATTAAATTTTGCAATCATCCGTCCTTACAATCGTTTGACCGCACTTTTCATAGAAAAAATAAATAAAAATAAAAATAATTATAACGCTTAATAACAAATATAAAGAAAAACAGTCAAGAAAATCAAAATAACTAAAAAATAGACCGAAATGTAAGAAAGATGTATTATTTTGATCTTGATTTGAGCTTACCGTTTCGATTTTAATATGTTTATTTTACATAACTGCTTTTGTAAACATTAGAAAGCAATAAATGCCAAAGAAAAAGTCTGTTGATTAATATTTAATGAAAAAATATTTTCTTTGCTGTTGTATAATCCCCACATACCCAATTTCTGAACTATTTATTCTGTATCGCTATAAAATCTTTCCTTTACAGTATAAGTTCATTTTTGTAAATTATCGTTAAATGATATATTACTACTTATAAGTTTCATTATTACACAATGTTTTGTGAAAACATTATCGACTGATAAATGTGGTTAAGGACGATATTGACAATGTATCTAAGGCTGTAGCCAGAAAAACTTTTCGCGGGGGGTTTAAACTTTAATGCATAATATTGAGTTTTAAAAATGAAGTTTTTAACAAATCTGCAAAATTTCGGGGAGTAGAGGTTGTTTGAACTCCCAAACCCTTCCTTAGCAATGGCCTAAAGTGCATCAGAAATGCAGAAAGAAAGTGCTGGCGAATCATCTTTGTTAACAGTAATATACTAAAATCTAGATTAAAGGATACTGTCGTACATTTCGAACATTTTTTCCCCAAAATAATTTAGTTGCATCTAAATCCTCTACTTTAATTTCTGAAGAAGCAAGATTTACATTTTTTTTTTTTTTTTAACATAAAAATTTTACACCTGATGAAATGTTCCCAAACACTGGATATGTAAAGAATAGGGACTCCTCATATTTTTCAGCGAAGATTAGGTTATGAAAATAATTAGGGGGCCGGTAATAAATTGAGAAAAGTAAACTATATTTGCAATTCCCCTATATCATTAAGTAAATAAAATTATCTGTAACTATAGGATATGTTAATATGGACTCTGTACAATGTTTTGATGCATTTGTGTAACGATAGCTTGTTAAATAAAGAAGATATAATCATTTATTTAAGAACTTGAAAATTAAAAAAAAAAGCTTTTTTTTTTATTTATAATGTGAGAGTTTTCAACGAAAATTAACGCCACTTTCAGATTATAAAAAAATAAAAGGTAAATGGGGGCGGGGGGGGGGTGAAATAATATAATGCCATTCGGAATACAAATATATTAAATGTGCCAAGAAATAAGCGTTTTCACGGAAATTTGTTTAACTTCGCCTGCATGAACGATTTTTTTTTCCTTACTTTTTTTTTTTACATACTCTGATATTCAAATATTTAGACCACTTCATGCCACAAGCATGATCAAATATCATTGAAATTCAGAAAGATATACGAAAAAAAAAAAAAAAAAAAAGCTAGAAGATTTTCAGTTATTGATCGAAACGGATTTTCTCTTTAGGGGTCATTCCGAAATTGACGTTTTCGTTATAAATTAATAGATAAGTATTATGAATTGCATAAATGATAAATCCTTAATGCTTTAAATACGTATTCTGAATTGCATAACTTAATACTTTAAATACGCATAAATGAAGAGAGATACGTCATGAATACTGTAATAAATTTTATTTTATGCCTTAAATCACAAAGAAAAAAAGAGAGAGAGAGAGAAAGTAAGAAAGAATGCTCGATTTCTTAAATTAATAATTAATAAATTAATAGTCATTAATTACTTATAAAAGATTAAATTTTAACAAAAATATTAATTTTATTTATCAATTTAAGCTTTTATTAAAATATATAAATGCTTTACCTAAACATTTGGCTGAACATTTAAAATTAAAAAATATACATAGGCAGTTATAATAAAACACAATTTTATTTTTTGTTTTAATAAAATATTGAATTTAAATTAATGAAAAAAAAATTAAAAGATACAGTGTAGGCACATACCACTTCAGCAGTTTGTTCCTCTCAAATCTTTGCATTTTATAATATAATACAATTAATAACGTATAACATTGAAAGAGGAAAAAATTTAAAGGACAAAATACATTTATCTTTACAATAAATTATTCATTTTATATAGATGACTATTACGTATAGCATCTTTTAGAAATATATATATGTTTATTATTGTATTAATTGATTTCATCTTCTTTAGATTTTAGAATTTTGAAAATTCTTTTGGGCATAGACTCGATGAGTTTATTAATAAATTTTTGGCTTTTGCCTATTTCACAAATTTGTTCAATACTGTTCTCTAAATCTTTCAAGTTTTCCGGAGCATAATTTGTTAATCTTTTCTAGATAAAAGCTCAAATATTCTCAAAAAGGTTAAGATTTGGGAAGTTTCCTGACCAGTCGAAGACATATATATTTTCTTTCGAAAAATTCTTTAACATGGAAAAAAAAAGGGGGGGGGGGAGAGAGAGGAGAAATAGTTAGGATAAATAATGCCTTTTAAATTTAAATCTAAGAAAATTTAACAATTACCATTTTTGATGTATGGCAAGTTGCTAAATCTTGTTGATACGTCCAATTTCTATCTAGAAACTACTTTTTAGCGATAGGAAGACGTTCATTTTTGAAAACCTTCATATTCCGATTGGAATTCGTTGTCTGTTTTACAAAATGTGGCCTCCCAATGACTTAAAAAAAAAAAAAACCCTCCAAATCATTATAGAGGATGGATATTCAGATTTTCTAGCAATGCATTCTGGCTTCATAATTTCATCTTTTCTTCATCTGAAAGAGTTGGTGCATCAGACTATGAAAATCTGTCCTCATCTGAGAATAAAACTTTGCTTCACTTTTCCAGATTCTAATTCTTATATTTTCTTACCCAATTCAATCTTTTCTGTTCATTTTATTACTCGAAATTGGTTTAACCTTTGGTTAGCGTGCTTTACCTCCTCCTCCTCCCCACCCCCACCCCATAGAAACTAACCTCCGACGTATTGTCTGGGGGTTAGCTATTCTTAAAGTCGACTCTTTCCACACGTTTCAAGCTGATTAGATGAAGCAAATCTATTTTTGAGGCATAAGCGTCGAAGAATTTCATTGTCTCTTTCTGAAGATACCTTTGGATGTCCATTTCATTGAGAAAGGTTTACACTGCTAGTCTCTTTATACTTTTTAATAAATCTTGAAATTGAAGATTCCGAACATTCAATAATTTTAGCTATTTTGATATTATTAAATTTGTCCTTTTGAAAGCAATTTCCCTCATCACTATAGTAAATTTGATTTCTTTTACCCATTTAAAAAAAAATATATAGAGAGAAATAATAATAAATTAGAAACTTAAAAAATAATGAAAAATATTACCAGTATTGAAAAATTTTTGAGTTCGTCAAAAGTCAGTAAAAGTAGCAAACGCCTTCAAAAATGGGTGACGGGTAGTAAGTAAATATTCATCAAAGATCTCTTTTACGAAAAAAATTCTCTTTATTTGCAGCTCTCACCCCTCTACTATACAAAGCAAAATCTAAATCTCTAAATTTTAAATACACTGCCCTACATAGAAAAGAGTAGGTAAAATGCGATGAAAATTTATACACAGACAGCTGATGCATATCTAAATAAGTGATGCTATTTACAAAAAGATAATTTTAAATACAACGGCGTAATACTGGGTAATCAGTACAAAGTGACACCCCCTGTTGCAACGGTACAAGAAGCAACCCTACGAGGTACAGTTTCCTTTAGCGTACAGATGGTGTCCTGAGAAATTGAAGCCCATGTATTTTCAACCATTCTCTACAGCTCGTCTTCCTATTGAGACGAGGGCAGAGCAGAAAAATGACAGCCAATCATGTCCTACAGATTCTCAATTGTTGAGAGTTTAGGAGACTTTGAAGGTCAAGGCAAGACTTGATATGCTGCAAGGCTTATCTGCTAATGAGTGCAATGTGCGACCGCGCATCGTCTTGCTAGGAAAAAAAAAAAAAAAAAAAAAAAAAAAAAACATTTTGCAGCCGCTGAATGTATGGTAGCATATTCAGCTGCAGCACCAAATCAACATATCATCATGCAGTCAGTGTGCCTCTCATGCGTACCAGAGGGTGACCCGGTGTCGTCCAACTGCGACCCGACATACCAGGTGTTTCAATTTCTTCTTCCCCCACCTATACCAACTGCGGACAGCCTTTTTTAATCCCTTATGTCAACTGCGTCCGCTGAAAATTTCGCCAAGTGCGACGAATCGCCAAATAAAAATAATAAAATTGTATTAGTAATATTTCAGCATAAAATACTTGATAAATCTCGTACTTTAATAACTTTTACATAAAATTTATAGAGATTTGAAATCTTTAATGCATGTCTATGTAAAAATTTGCAAAAAATATTATTTTTGTTACATTTTTATTCTTTTTTTAACTTTAACACTAAAAATAGCTAATGTCACCAAAAACTGCAGGTTAAAAAATTAATATACCTAATAATTTCTACTGTACACGGGTGTTCAAAATTAAAGTAATAATTTTTTTTTTCTTCTTTTGCGCGTAATTTTTAAACAAATGAACACAGTGAAGATTCAAATACATGCATGTGTTAGAATTAAACCAGATTTTTCTTCCTGATTTTCCTTCTTTTTTTCGCATGTGAATAACTAAAATATACATACAAACAGGAAAACTGGTTCGTTAATATATATATATATATATATATATCTCGACATTTTATTATCATGATGAAGTTCATAGTTTAAAAATTAGTAATTATATACATATAGATTTTTTTTAAGTGAAAGAAAGAGAAAGAAAAATCAGGATTAAGTTTGACATTTGAAGGCATGTGCGTCTTCACCTAACTGTAATGCATCCTTACCACTATTTTTTCTTTTCTTTTTTAAAATTGTTAAAATTTTTAATTTTTTCCAAAGCTTACGTTTGAGAAAAATTAAATAATTATTAGTTTAAAAATTATTACTTATGCTAAAGTTATATATAAAATTCGATTAATGATATAACTAACATGCCATTCAAATTTTATGCTCATATGTTGACTTGTTTAAAAGTTATGCGCAAAAGAAGAAAATGGGAAAGGAGGTTGTTCCTTTAATTTTGAACACCAGTGTGTATAGCACATTAAAACCTATCACTTAAGTTTTTTTTTTTTTTTTTTTTTTTTTTTTTTTTAAGTATATTTGGGTTGGTTGGAGGATTAAGGCCGATTGACTCCTTATGTGTCCTAGGCCTATAGGGGGAATGCCCTCCGTGGGGGTCTTTCTAAGGGGTCCTAGCCCGTATTTACGCGAGTTTCGGAGGAAACCACGGAAAACTCCGAACGGCTAGGTCGATGAGCGCGACCTGGGATCGAACCCGGCACCTCCCATCTACCAGCAAGTATATTTGGGAAATGGTGGACATTAAAAATCAAAATTTTAATTATCAAATTTGAATTGTGAAAGTTTATATATATATTGAAAAGAATCAGCATTAAGTACATTAAAATTTCTCTAAAACGTTTACTTAAAAAAACTAGTATGTTGTGGCCACCACATGACTTTCTTCTATATTTTCCTATACAAATTCAGTATTATTTTTAAAAAAAATATCTTCCATGATAATGCAGACGATTTCCAATTTTAGAGAAGTAGTATAAAACTAAATATTAAAAAAAAAAAAGAAGTCAATTTTATTCTCAATATTACATAAGAAAAAAAATGATAACTTTATTTTAAATTATCGCAGATCGATGGTTCAAGCATTCGTTTTAAAGGTATTGGCGAGCTCTTTTGAAAGATACCCATCATGAATATTTACTCCCCTCGAGGGGGGACTCCTACATACACATTTTTTTTTCCCAGTTGACTATCTCTATTACACAAAATATATATTCGTTTCATTTTGTTTAATGCAGTTTATAGATGTTAAACTCTACTTACCTGCAATTTCCCCCATAGACGTAATGTACTTGAATACTTTTGAGTGTCTCTGTACACGAACCATTTGCTTCAGCTCAACGAAAAGCTTAGTGTAGCATCCCTACATGATACAAGGTGTCACTACATACTAATTTGTATGAAATTCTGTGCAGTAGTTCCTGAGATACAGTTGCACAAAATTTTGTCACACACACACACACACACACACGAAGAGACAGACAGACAGACATTTTCTAAAAATGGTCAAATCATGTTCTACAGTTCTCAAAACGTGTAAATCCATCAAAAACCCGAAGTCGAAAATTTTTACGAATCCAATACTTTCTTCTATTGAATATAAAAGAAAGTAAAAAGATAAAATTCGCAGTTTTAATTTATTATTACTTTATCATTTGAAAAATTTTAAAAACATTTATGTCAACTAATTTTTTAATTTTTTGCTAAATTTGAAATTATTATAGTTTAACAATATATTCTAAACACATTTGGTATTACTGTGCAGATTAATTGCTAAATTATTTTTTTTTTTTTTCTGTTTAAATGCTGAAATTTTACGCAAATATTTAATAGTTAAGCCATAAAATATTGTAAAAAATTTTTCTTATGAATCAGTACACAAAGTAATATCTATTTACGTTTAGCGTATATTAATAAAATATAAAAGTGTAATATCGAAAGCAAAATTTAAAAACTAATTAGCATGGAACAATTAGAAATGTTCAAAATGTTTAAATTTTTCAATTTATTTTTTATTTAAATATTTTTCGATAAGTTTTAATATAGTTGACACATTTTAATATATACATATATATATATATATATATATATATATATATACTAACTTTCAGAACTGTAAGTAATTTAAAAGAGCTGGTTATATCGTTCACCATCTTTTTAATGCAGCAGCAGTTTTCCCTTATGGATTACTTAAAAAACAGCCTTGAATTTTAATTATACAGATAGATTGCTTTTTAATCATGATGCCATTTTCCACTGATTTCATACAAATATGAGATAAAATATGTCAGTTTCTTTATTCATTTTCTTATTTACGATTAAATAAAAGTAATTTTGGTCACAGAAACTAAATTTGGCACAACTGCACGCACGCACACACACACATACACAAAATAATAATAATAATAATAATAATACAATAATGAAATAAATTAATGCAGTAGTTTTCTCTCATGGTTTGTTGAAAAATTATCTTTCATAGAAAAATAAAATAAATAAATGTGTGATTTAGTTGTCTAGTATTAATAATCTGTGAGTTTTGCCTTTATTAAAACATCGCATTATTAAAGGAAAAGCGAATGTTATTAATCTTTTTTCTTTTTTTTATCACCATCTATAAAATTTGTATACACATGCATCGAAATATAACAACATTAAAATTTATCGAAAGCAACTTACGCTATAAATTAAAATTTATTACGTAATAAATTAAAAATTACTAGTCACATACTAAATTATAACCATGTGCAAAATTCTTTGGCGATTTTGGCGAAAAACGTTCTTTGGCGGGAAACTTCAGGGAAACATTCCCGGGTCGCACTTGGTATAGGTGGGGAGATTTCCTGGGTCGCAGTTGACCTATGGGGGAGATAAAAATGTCATTTTGGGACGCAGTTAACCTAGCCCCGGGAGACCTGCTATGTAGTGCAATAACATCCCAAACCATTATGCCGCGTTGACAAGTGGTATGGCGTTCAACAAATGTTCAGATACAGATTCCCTTTATCTCTCCAAGCATCCAGACTCTCATCAGGAAACTACCATTAGACAAACAGAACCCAGACTCGTCGCTGAGCTCCATGTCGTGTTTCGAGGTTCTGTCTGTACCCTGATATGGGACGAAAAAGAAATGATACGGCCTAGAAAGAAAGTTCTCTAAGTGTTTAACGATACTCAATTAAAATATTTAAAATATTCATGGTTTGCATTTAAGGAAGGTGACACATACCCAAAGACATACAAAGTCTAGCTCAGTTCCAAAGAAGATGGCGAGTCGAACAATAGTAAAGTTGCTGGAAAGAAATTATTGAAACATAAGTCTGACTACGTGTCATATTTTTGGGATATACTATTTTCTATGTCATTTGCTTGAAAAGCAAAGGATATAGAGAAAATAGTATATTGTGGCTATCACAAAATTTTCTTCGGTATAATTTTATATAACATCACCACCTACCAATTAACATGCAGAAAAACTTAACTATAGCTTCTTATAATAAAGATTTCACATATGCAGTTTGGTGCAGTCTCAACCAATAGAGGCCGAGATATAGCTATATTCAAAATCGCAAAAATAGCATCGCCACCTATTAGTCAATATACACCCAAACTAAATTTGTATTCTTTTCCATAATCATCTTCTCACATATCAAATTTAGTGCATTTATATGCTATAGAAATTGAGATATAGCTTTCTCATACGCGATGAAAACTGCAGAACAGCAGCGCCGCCTGCCGGCCGATACGCACGCAAACTAAATCAGCGCAGTTTTTTACAATGAACCTCTCACTTATCAAGTTTTGTACAGTTATACACTACAAAAGCTGAAATGTAGCCTTTCTCTAAACAAACATAGCAGCACTGCCTGTTGGGTGATGTGTACCAAAAGTTGAAGGCACCAATTTATGCTAAGGTGCAACTAAATACAAAACTTTATAAAATATTGTGCATTAGTTTTTGATCTGGCCGCCCATACGGTATAGTGGTTAGCGTCCACACGATAGGGCCCATGTTTGAACCCCAGACAAGGCATGGATGTTTAGCTCTGTGTTTTTAGAAGTTGCGATGGTTGCCCATAAGACAGGGTGCGCCTTCATAAATCGCCATCAATTCGTCGACTTCCCGACCAAGGAAAATGTGCACGCCAACAAGAAATAAAAAGTTCTTTATTTAAAGCTGTCACAAAATTGTCATACACATACACTGATGGATTTTATTATTATTTTTTTAATGGCCAAATCGTGTTCAGGATATCTCAAAACGTGTAACTCCATTGTGCAGCTCCTGCACGTTTTGTCCTAAATTTATTGTTGGCCCTCAATGTTTACGTACATGTACTAACAGACATGAAAATCTAAATTTTAAGTTACTCGCCAGTAGATGGTGTTGAAAAAGATTCGTTTTAAGTTTATCAAACTTTGTGTAGCGTCCGTTTTCTTTCTAAACACGATTTTTTCTTAGATAGACCCATGAAGTTGTCACTTTCAAGGTCATTTGGTGAAATCTGTAATTTTCAGCGGCCGATTGCTGAAATGGGAAACAAATTCAATGCTAATTAAAAAAAAAAAAAAGAAAAAAAAATAATCATAGCTAACTGCTGAAATAAATTACTCTTTTCGCTGACGAATTTTAAAAATAAGGCAATCATTTCATCCTTATATTGCAAAATTTGCGTATTTTTTCCCCCCAAAGTTTATTCCCATAATATGCTTTTTCGAGGTAAAGCAATAAAATTCCCAATTTTTCTGACTTCCACACGGTAGGGTTTGGGTTTGAATCTCGGATAAGGCATGAGTTTATTTTCTCTGTTAGGGGTAGCGAGGGCCACCCATTGGGTGATCCTTCTCAGACGACTATTAATTCGGCGACCCCCCCCCCCCCCAGAGTTAATGCTTAGTCGCAGGAGTCACGCTATTAGGGGAAACAAACAAGCAAAAAAAAAAAAAAAAAAAGGCACGTTTCTCAGCAGGACACATACACATGGGATCATCTTTTATATAAATATATACTTTATTTCATTGCCGGAAGAAAGAGCTACTTGCAGCACAGGTGATTGTACAGAGCATTAACTTGCCTTTGCCAAAGTTCTCCAAAACGTACGAGACAAACAGTTGATTTTACCAGAAATATAACTCTGGGATCACTATAAAATTGATACAGTCCATCAACGTAATTTTGATCCACTCTCCATCTATTTTCAACTTTCCTACGTTTGCTTTCATGGTATTTTCACAATGACACAAAACAAAAGTATAAAGGCTTAGTTATTATTTTAGCGTATTGATATTAGCAAATATTTTTGGCATAAATAGAAAAAAAAGTTATTTTAACCTGGTTCAAAGTTACTTTGCCAGTCTAGATAACACTGAGCCACCCTCAAAAAGTATAAATAAAATTATACATACATATATAAAGAGTTAAATAAATTTTAACTTTTTTTTTTTTTTTTTTTTTTTTTATGCCGTTCCCATCTTAAATTTGATTTAACAGTATTTATTTTAGGCAGGAAGAGTAAAGAAAAAACATAAATTCAAATTAATCTGTTCATCATTTGTTGATATAAAAATTTTGTTTAAAAACATTTTTTCAATAAATTTAGTAACACATATTTTACTTTTAAAGAATATGAAAAGAATTCAAGCTAATGAGCATGTAGGTTACCGTGTATTGCAATCCAACTTCTTATAAGCCTAAAAGTAAATACAATTATTTTTCTTTGAAAATGAAAACAAATAACCAATGAATAAATAAAATTTACATTTTAGTTTATTATTAACAATATTTACGTAACAATTCTGAACAAAATAACGAATCGTTTATCGTGAAAACAGCTTCATTACTGATTGAGATGGTAGCTTTTGTAGATATGTACTTAAAAATGTATGGGAAATCTTGTACCACAAATCATCATTATTAATGGGTAATTTCTAATGCGCACCACACTTCTCCATGCATGATATCACATAAATGTAATCTTTTAATCGATAATTATTCCAGAGTAAAATTCTTTGTCATATTGAACAATAACACAGAACTCAACATTACATTCAGCTAAGCCAAATTATAAATCTAGAAATATTAAGGTGTTCAATATTATTCGAAGTGTCTGCTTTATTCAAACATTCAACAATTATTTTTTTCATTTAAAATCGTGTATTTTCAATGTGATTTTTCATATCGGAGTAATTTTCTACAAGATTTCCACAATTAAATAGTAAACCAACGTTGCTTCTCTGCGAAGATACAATCTATTCCTCGTAGAAGTAATACTTTTTATGCATTTCTCTGCATAATTTTAATCTCTTGACCGTTTTCCTACAGACATGTGAAAGGAAAAAAAAGACCTTCCACTTTTGGTCTTTACTTGTTATCTTTCTTTAACAGCATGCCCCCCCCCCCCCCTCCTAGATACTGTTTTGTTTTCCTTATTTTTTTTATTTCTTTAACTGGTGATATTTGTTGCAGTTGTAGGAAAGCATATAAATCATCATTATTAAATATACGAACCACCTGATCCCCCCCCCTCCCCCCCCAAAAAAAAAACATATTTAATGTTTTATAGCTAAAATTTCTTCATATAATATTATTTATCATGTGTAAACAAGATATAAAAACAGAAAGCTTGCTTAATAACTTTTTTTTTTAACATTGTTTATATAAATTCTTAACGCGCCTGTATCCATCACAACAAGAGACCTTGGTCTAACTTTTAACCAGTTCAAAATTATGCTGAAATTGAAGTGGAAGTGATTTTGAATTTTATTGCTTGCGAAATATAAAAGAATAAAAAATAATTAACCACAATCAAAAATAAAAATTTGAACATAGAATATGCATAATTAGTTAGTTGTAGGGAGTCTAAGGCGTCCGTTGAAAAATTATCATTTCACTTTATTTCTCACTTCAAATAATTCATTTGCTAGCAAGCCCGTGCGAAATTTTCGCACTTTATCTCTTCATTACCTTAAAAATTTAAAATTATTATTTTATAGACGTCATTTTTTCACATGCATGAGCAAATTTAATATTTATTTTATTTTATTTATTTATTTATTTATTTATTTTTTTTTTCAAGTGTTTTCAGTTTTTATTTTATGCTGAAAGAAAAAAAAAATGGCAACAATTAAAAATTAAAATGTCTATTTTCATATTTTAATTAATTTTAAAAAATCTAATAAAAAATTCGTTACAAATTAGGTACCAAATGAAAGGGGCGATTTTTCTGAATCCGTCGGATTAAACAGTTTATCGATCGGAGAATTAGATTTTTTAAAATTAACTAAAGTATGAAAATTAGGTGGCATCTTGCGTTCACACACAGAGTCCAAGGAAATCTCTTAGCCTTCTTAAGCGTGACAGAGTCAGTCAGTAAGTGATGAGCGTAACTATATGTGCCGATAAAATGGTAAAATTATGCTTACAATATAAAACTAATTGACTAATCTGAAGCAATTTCTAAACAATACATTACTAAAGTTCAAAATACAATTAATGACACTATTTTAGTCCAAAATAAAGAGCAGAAAACTACCAAATGACTCCTGGTAACTAAACATGGTTATGTATCTTAATTTAATTTCCCCAGAAAAATATAATGAAAAATTGTAGATGGTTCAATGTTAGCTAGAGTGGATCAAAGTTATCATGACAGACTATATTGCTGCCCTGATTTCAAAATAAAAGTATATCCAAAACAAAAATTTATAAAAGAATAGAACAAGTAGTATGTTTATCATAAAACTAAAAATTTTATATACAAGTTTTGAAATCAGAAATGTTTTCAATAAATGGTGCTGAAGATCAATCGAAATACAAGTTCCGAAAAAATGTTCCAATACCCAGAGTGATAAATTGCAGTAATGAAATATTGAAGTTAGTGTAACAAATGATAAGGTTGAAATTATATATTCTATACAGCGTATTTTTCTTGAGCAAGACACAATTTTCAAAGAAATTATAATGTTCCAAAAGGCATCGAGTCGAAAATTATTTGCAAGCTCTTCACCAAATAACAAAGACAGGCAGCATGACTTATGAGCTAGTGAGGAACGTTGTCCTCAGGAAAACTGTAGTTACTCCTAAAAATATCACCACAGTTTCTGGATTTATTGAGCAAAATGGGAGACAATTTGTTCGAAGAAATGCAGTAGAGTCTAAAACACTCCATAGCCCACAAGAAAGAAAAAAAAAAAAAAAAAAAAAAAAACTAAGAAACAGCTTATGTTTCCATTCGGAAGGAGAGTAATTGTGAATTTATGAAAAAATTAGAAATTTTCAAACTACAACCCTGAAACACACTTCTGATAATTGGAGTGGAAGGCTCATTTTTACCAACATATGTGAAAAATACCAGAGACGGGAATCGAACCCGGGCCTTCCGCCTATGTGAGAAGTGCCAAGCTGGTTATCAACCAGGGTAGCTCAGTGCATCCACGCGTTTAGCGGAAGGCCCGGGTTGGATTCCCGGCTCCGGTATTTTTCACATATGTTGGTAAAAATCAGCCTTCCACTCCAATTTTCAGTTATGAAAAAATATCTGAAATTTTCATGAGAAAAGTTTTCGGATAGAAAGAGAACTTAATTTATTACAAGGAGAATAAATCCTCTCATTATGAAAAATAATAAATAAGTTTAGCAGTCATATGACATTGACATTTTAGTTTTATTTTATGAATTTATCCATAAAAAAGGAATTCCAGCAGTGAAAATGAAATAAATGTCTGAATTCAGGTACATCACCAGAATACTATTCCTTTTGATTCGAAATTCAAAAGACACCAAGTAATGCCCATTCGAGCAGTATCACAAAAAGGACTTCGCAGATGAGATTTGCACAAAGATTAATCCAGAAAAAATTTTCATTGGCTAACACATTTTCACCTGAATGGTTTTGTGAATAAATAAACCTAGTCATTTTGGAGTACCAAAAAGCCTCATTTGTATAAAACCCCTTCATTCTTCCAAAGTGATTGTTTGGTCTGCAATATTTAGCAAAGGTATTATAAGCCCTTTATCGGTAAAGAATAGTCAACAGTGAACATTTAGTTGCAATTTTGGAACAAGTTGCTACCACACAACAAACATCGAAAGATCGACCAAACACTAAGTAATTCATGCAAGACCGGGCGCAATCACATCACACCAAAAAAGATAGTTCGCTTTCTTAATGAATAATTTGGGAATAGAGCCACTGCTTTAGATTATTTCAAATTTACTGGAATAGGCCTAGATTGGCTTCGTGCTTGCCTAATCTACTCTTTACTTTTAGTACGGCCCATTGAAAGACATTGTTTTCTTGATTAAAACCCATTATAACTAATGAACTTTAACAGTCAGGCAATGTGATATTGGTATCCATTACTACTGATATACTAGAGGGCGCGGCGCCAATTTTTATTTTTTGTTAGTGCCATCCCTGTACTGCAAGCAGTAGGCATTTTGATCTGGTAGCCTACACAGAAAATTTATAAGGGGCTAGAATATACCTTTAATTATCTTTCAATATTTATATACATATGGCGCATACGTATATGTGTATTGATCTATCTACCAACGCAGAAGTGTATTTGTTATATAGTATGTTGGCATGTACTCAAGGTGCAAAACAAATGACAGGACGGAAATCCATCAATGTTTTAATTATTATTTCGCTTTGTTTATAACTTTAGAAGTATTTCATATAAAATTATTTATTAAATAGATTAACCTAGAGTGAAAAACGTCATGTTTCTGTTTTAATTCCTCCTACTACTCAAACCTAGAATTGTTTAGTTCATTTATAATTTAAATAATTTAATATTAGAAACCATTTTAAATATAATAATACTCTAAATTTTTATGTCTTCCCTTTTCACCTATTTTTCAAAACAGCAAACTAAATCTTTGATTATTTCTCATTATTCTATAACATAATGTAAATTCTTTTAGGTCAGGAAACATATGTTTTGACTTTTGTACTTTCCTTTTGTTTTGTGAATACAGATGGTTTTAATTTGGCTTTTTATTATGTATAGAAACCTAACTTAAAAATCTTCCTTCTCAACGAATCGTTTCACCAATGGAGCCCAAAGCATATTTTCAGTAGATTTCAATTTTTGAAACAGAATTTTTGCTTTATTTACGCATTTTGAGCTTCCCTGAATACGAAAATCAGGTTTTTAGCAATGGGTATTTTTCTGTGTGTGTCATTATTTATAACTCTAAACAGATATTAGCAAGAAGTTCAAATGTGGTATTCTAAATTTGTATCGGACGGGCAGGGCATATTACTTGAATTGAACATTTTATTGAGATTGGATAAATGGTTCGTTTTCAGCAACATACAAAATTCTAATATACTACGTCTATGGGCGAATTTTCTTGTTAGCACATTTTAAGACTGCACTAAATATATATATATATATATATTAGCATGCACAAAAGCATGTTTCATATGGAATATGGTACGAAAGCCAATATATAGTATTTGATACGCATTAAATTCATACACGGTACAGGGCTACTCAAAATTAGCTGAAAAAGTTTCAATGAGTAGTGTGGTTGGAAGCCCTTTAAATAATTTGAAATATTTTTTTAAAATTCTAGAACAGTAAATGCTTTATGAATATGCACTCGGTAACAAAAGTATCCGAACACTAGCAACAATTCCTATATAAAAAAAAGTAGAGTTAATACTGTTTTGTTAAATAAAGCCTTGTCGAATCATGTTCTTAGTCAGAACATGATTCGACAAGGATTTATTTAACAAAACAGTATTAACGCTACTTTTTTTATATATGAATTTTTGCTAGTGTTCGGATACTTTTGTTACCCACTGTAGCTAAAATATTTAAATGGGGGAAGGGGGTGAGGAATGCGGAAGAACTATTTTTCCTATAAAAATGAGTGCTGACAAAACTGCTTCTAAAACTATTTTTATTGTATATAAAGTACGTCGGAAATACTCAAACACAGTGCCTCTTGGCTAGCTGAAATTCTCTTCCATATTCAGAAGGGATAGGTGTAGTATAGATAGGTTCAGTATAGAAGGCTCCCTCGAGACCCTCTGTCCATGGTTCTGGAACCTATCGCCCCCCCCCCTCTTGCATACGCCACTGTTTAGATCAGATTACAATGTAATTGCAAACAGTGCTTGCAGAGAATGGATTTACTTCTAGAACTATACACCATAAAGTCTGTTGGCAACTTTTGTTTCCAATTTGGAAACTTTACCTGCTTTTACAATAAACAGCATTTGTTCCTCTCATACACCAATCTTTGTTTCTGTGATTTTTAATTTTGAAATTGGGTTGACCCACGTTGAACACCCTGCATTTGCATAAAATGTTAATTATTTGCTGTACAATAATGAGTACACATTTTTACTGCAATGTTAGCAAATTTTATGAATAAGTTTACAGACATTTCACTGTGTTTATACTTTTCCTTTATGGATTTTTAAAAGCATTGCTATTACATTATTTGAAATGCAAAAATTATCACAAATTACTGCTTTCAGACTACTTCAGATTCTAGACTTCTTTATACGTTAAAGAAGTCTAGAGAACCAAAATATAACAGTTATAATTTGATGACTTAAATTCGGCGCTCAGATTATAAGGTTAGGGAATTTATTTGGATAGAAATCTGGAAGAAACTTAAGATTATAATTACGTTTCCACCAAAATTATTTATTTAAGCACAAGTTTAATAATTTTCTCAAATGCTACAATATTCATACATTTAGATCGAGTAGACTCTTCTATAGTAAAAATTCTTTTTTTTTTTTTTTTTTTTTTTTAGCTTTCTCATAATTAAGTCAATATGAATTTCCTTTCACTAATATAAATGAAAATTTGCAGTGAGGACAGAATTTTTGAGGACAGAGGGACAGAATTTTTAATCTCCAAATAAAGGATGTTTGAAAAACACTTATCTCTTTTTCAATTCGTTAAATATTGATCTTAGATATATATAACAACATTACTAACATTCGTAAAATACGACAATTTTATAAAATTAATGAAAATTTCAGGTGAATTTCAAGAATAAATATTATTTATATGGCCCTCATACACAATGGGAAAATGCAAAATATGCCCTAATAAGATGATGTGTAATTACAGAATTGTACTAGATGTACCGGTTTATAGTGTGGATCAATTTCAATAGATGGAGTTGTTGTAGTACAGTTTAGATACGAGGTGATGTGTGGGCTATTTTGTTCCAATAACAAGAAGCCTCAAATTCTCAGTTCTTCATTAAAGGTTCGTGCCTAGAAAAGAGGATATGCGGGGGATGTTGATTAAAGACTATTTCAGATAATAAATTACTATATTTATAGGTAAATTAATAGCAATTAAAATGAATCAAATAATCAATGCATCAGCTTAGCACAGTTGGTTGTATGGCTTAAGGCTGATTGACTACACTAGGGTCCTAGCCTTATAGGGGGAATGCCCTCTATTGAGGAGTTTTAGCCCGTATTTACGAAAGTTTCGGAGAAAACGACGGAAAATCCAAATGGCTGGGTCGATGAGCGCAATTTGGTATCGAACCTGGCACTTCCCATCTACCAGCTTTGAGCGCAGAACCACTCGGTCACTGGTTGGATCCTGCTTAGTACTGACGTTCTGTGCAGGGGTGGGGAGATTTTAGAAATTCTTACCAGCCAAGGAATTTTTTTTTTTTTTTTTTTAACTAGCCAACAATATACCATAAATAGTCTATAATCTTTAATAAAGAAGCATCACAAAACTGGCGTTGTAAAAATTATTACTTACAAACTTTGAATGAACACCATAAAATGCAATATTGCATTTTATGGTGTTTATTCAAAGTTTGTAAGTAATAAGTCTATCATGAAAAACGGCAGTTTTTCTAGTGACGCAAGCGCAAAAACAAACGAACGCCACGACACTCAGCGGAAACGGAAAAACGAACGAAAACTGCGACACTTATATATACAGGAATTTTAAGATCAAAGTAACCGCTGAAAGCCGACACTTAATATCTCAGGAAATATGGGAGGTTATGTTCTGATATTTTCAAAATAGACTTTCACCTTCTGTCTGATCCTACCCTGAAATCGCTACATTTCTGCGTGCAATATATTTCGAGATATGAATTGGCTCATTTAAGTTGTAAATGGGCGGCGTATGTAAAGCAGCTATCACACGTACTCTCATACGATCAGCATTATCAGATACTTTCTCCTGAAACCACCTGAAACAGGTTTTTCGAGAGGCAAACGCTTGAAAACGCACCGTATGATAGTTTCCCTCTCCTACCTTTGTCAATGACGAACTTATGACTGACTAAATTCCCTATGCTAGATGTTAGCTGATATTCAACCAATCGGAGTGCGAGAAAATCAGAGTGTGTTTAAAACATGAAATAGCGAGCGATTAGTCGCCAATTGTTAACGCCTTTTTGAATTCATTTCAGTCTTCAAAATAACCCTACTACCTGATGCTCGATTATTCGGAGAGGTATTAGCGTATAGTTCAGAGGGTAGGATCATTCGTGTGATAACTGCTTAAGGAACAAATTTTTCTCGAATATGGCTCGAGCGAATTTAGTTTAATTGATATATGATATTAATCGCTTTTATCTGATGTGCCTGACATCTCCCTTTTCCCTAGGAAAACTCTTGTTTTTTTTTTATAACTCAGTTTAAAAATCGAACTATTTTTTACTCCGAAAATACCGTGATGCGGCAGTTTCGCGGACGAATTTCTTCTCTTCCATCTGAAATACTGAATATCAAATAATCGTTTTGGCTCCATCTATCGGGGAGCGTCAAAAATAAAAAAAAAAAATATTTTTCTTTTTTTAATGTATATATTAAATGAGTTATTTATTTAGGTACTTGTATTTTATATGACATTTGTTTATCAAAAATATTCTTTGTATTTACATTGTTTTCATGCTGATACGTTGTTAACTTTCAAAATTGGTTCTATTTTAAAAGGTGATTGCAACAACAAAAAATTTTTCCTTTATTTTCATAAAAATGACAAATAATATGATAATCATATGCAAATATTTGTAATTTTTTCAAAATTAGGTGATAAATCACTTAAACTACGGATTGAAAAAATTCTTAAAACAGAATTTGAAAATAATTAATTTGCTCATTAAGTTTCTAGTATATATATAATATATAAATTACAAAATGTTAAGCTATAATAAAATTTTGAATAGATTAAGATTTTTTTTTTAAATTAAATTCATAACAAACTATACTACTTAAATATCTACCAGTATAAAATTTTCACTTTTTAAAGATTTTTCTATTATTATTTATTTTTCTCTTTTAAATCAAATCTATACCTAAAAAATTATAATAAGAAATAAATATAAATAAGAAATTTTTGTCATTTTTAAAATGTACTATATTATGCCTTTGTAATGTTGCATGTGTCCATCTTTTTTATCACTTTTTATAAAATTTTGAAATTTTATTTAGTTTGTTATTTTGTTCGAGTATGACCTATAAAACAACACTTTTAATACAGTGTTATAACTCATTACCATGCTCCTTTAATTTTGCGTTTTGATCATTAACCCCTAAAAAGTAATGATATCAATACAAAAAACCCTTAACGGGTTAAAAGTTTGTGACGCAGCACTGTACTTTATGGCTATAAGAATTAGAAATACGGGTCTTAAAAATAATGATATCAAATTTTCAGTGACGCTTTGATATTAATTAAATTATACATAGATTTTCTTATTTCAATTTGCTTTTTCCTTTTATTTATATTTACAGTGTAAACGTTATTTTCAACATAAAATAATATATAGCATTTACTCATTGATACCTTTCCATTCGCATCTCTTATACTATGAAAGCATGTGTTTTAAAAGAAATTATATGAAATTCCAGTAACGCAGTGGTGTTACATTAAGTGATTTGTTTTTAAATTTCTCTGCAATTATTTTGTTTTGCATATTAAAGTATATGTGCACATTGAAATATTGCTTTTAATTTTCAAATACGCTGTCAAATATATCACTTTCATTAAGCTTATATTATGTACTGAAATATATTTATTTCAATGAATTATTCTATCTTTTGCGTCACGCCATCCAAAACTGTAAGTAAAATATATGGAAATGTTTACTTTGTGTCATTTCATCCAAATAAATTGAAAATGCATGCAAATAGATATCTTGATGCAAAGAAAAAAACTGTGAAATTTTTTTCAGTATATGTATGAAATAATGGCTTCAGTTTCAGCACACACACAAAAAACAAACAAACAACAACAAAAAAAAAAAAAAGATCAGCCAAAATTATCAAATCCAAATTTTAGATATAGACCTATTTTGTTATACATTTTTACGTGTACAATAATAATTTTTTTTTTAATAACTCCTGATCTTATTGAGATCCCACTCTAAGAAGTTTAGGTTATATGGCTTGTTGTTGTCTTGTCCAAGAAGTTGGTGCAAAGGAGTCAAATAGGACCGAAGGTATCCAGGACAGCCGTAGCGACATCAATGACCCTTGACGAATAGAGGAGTTGATGCGAGGGAGCTAGATGGATACTGAAGAGCTTGGCCAATATAGCAGGCCAGTCGGACAGGTGGTCAGGAGAAAGTTTAATGTCAGTACCATAGACCTTATATAGATAGACCACGCATCCCCCCTCATTATCTGTCTGCGACATGAAGTAGCTTCCCCAGCGAAATTATCACGTGATGCAGACCTGAAGAGAGAGATGAGAATGAATATTATGTGATTTTTCCGTAGGAAAGAAAGTAGTTTTGAGTTTTTTAATTTCTCTATTGTACACACACTTTTTATTTAAGCCTTTAGATTTACGCATCGTTGGAAAGCTAAAATGTCATAGATTAACTATAAAAAAAATTTCTTTTGTGAGAAACCATTCTGAAGGGGAGAATTTTTTGTTTGAATTCCTACAAAAATAAGTGCTTTCTTATGGAAGAATCTCCCTCAACTCTCTGTCACGTGACATACGGCGCTGACCGCAAAGAATGAAGGTATCAGATTGCACCCTCATGTTGAAGACATTCACTATAATGGGAAGTCCTATTGGTAGCGTAGTCTATATATAAGGTCTATGGTCAGTACAGTGAGGGCAGCAGATATAACTTTGATGACCATCAGAGGAAATTTTCATTCCCCTGAAGTGTTTTGTCCTCAGTTTGGCAATAGAAGATGAAATGGCACGGTTACAATAGAGGATATTTACTGTCCTCGAAGAGAATTTCTCGACGTGTTCCCGGACTGCAGAACACGACGCGTCGGCTGCCCCGTACGCGGTAGCATTAAGACTAGACTCCAATATTGCACTATTCATGGAAAGGAAAGATGCCAGAGCCTCCGAGGAGGTTGTACTTCTGACCCGGTTATACCCCCCATTCACTGGGTACTCATTTTAGTCGCCTTTTACGACATTCATGGGCTACAGTGGGACAATTCTAACCCAGTCCCACACGAGGGCTATATCGTTTTAGCATTACAAAAAAGATTTAATTTTTTTTTTAAATACTAAAAATTTTTTTATTTAAAAATTTTCTAAGAAATTTAAACTTTTACTTAACACAATCAAATTATATATCAAATTAAACCTAATAAAATTACCTTTAAAATTAGGGATCAGAAACTGCTCTAACCTTTATAGAACTCGAGAAATTGAGAATGAAAGTGTTTACTTAAGTCAAAAGATGCCGATTTTTCAAAATTAAAAAAAAAACTAATAAAATGAAAATTCAATGAATTATAAACTTTCCAAAAATATATTCTTATTTATATCATCAAGAAGAATGATTTCTGATAGTTTTATTGAAATCTGAAATGGTCGGGTTGGGTACCTGGTTGATTTGGCATGGAATGAGCCAAATGACAATCGGAGATATTTATTAATTAGTTAAAAGACTTATCAGGTTTCTTTAGGAAGTATTTTCAGCTGGACACAACAGCCTTCAGGTTACCTGTTAAATGAAGTCATTTGCTCTTGCCTGTTCCGTCACCCCTTTCAGAAATTTGGCAACATCTTTGAAAGCTCTGTATTGTTAAAAAGCTTCACTATTGGCAAAAATTTTCAATTACCTCACATTTAATATTATATATATATATTAATACGCAAATTTATTAATAAAGTTAAAGTTTGTATTTTTGCTTTTGTAAGGGCTTTGGTGAATTTATTTATGTAGTTAAAAATTCTTAGATCCTTTTTGTTTTTCTTTTGGTCATTTCTATATAAAATTCCATTTTATTTGTTTCTCTTCAAAAACTAATTTGATATATACCAGCTGTCTCTGAAGGTTTCATTTTCTTTATCATTTTAGTTTTATTGGTATTGTGAAATCTTATTCTTGCAGCTTCAAATTTGAGGTTACTTTATTACAGGGAACGATGCACAGCATTTAAGTTTTTGTTTATTTTCTTAGTTTTTTACTCCCGTTTTTACATAAATTATTAGGTTTTTGTTGTTCTGCTTTTTGATAAATTTCGTTTATAATTGTTAGTTCTTGTTTTAATTATATTTCTTTTTAACATGCATTAATAACGCTGTTGTTAAAGGAATAGATGGCAGCGATCTATAAAGTGTTTTGCATTAGGCATTTATAATTTCACAGCTATTATTCGATTTTCTGTATAGTAGTTTCATTTTTTCTTTTAAGGGGGGGGGGGGGTTCTTATTACTTCAACATATAGAAAATTTTACCTATTGTTTTGTTTGTTAAAGTAAATTGTGAGTTTCCATGAATTTATTAATTTCCTCTCTGATAGACTATTGGTGAATTGTCGGTGAAAATGGCAAGAACATCGTCAACATATCCAGGGCTCCAGGAATTCGGGGAAAAAAAATCTAGTAGTCAGAATCTATGAATCATTCCTATAGATACACTCCTACTCATACGTTTAGCAAAATTTACAAACGATGTTTTTTTTCGATTTAAAAACGGATCGCTCGTTGAAATGTTTTCAAACATTGGGTATTTAAAGAACTGGGTCTTCCTCATGTTTTTCAGTGAAGATTGGTTTAAGACAACATTTAGGGGACCGGAAACAAATTGAGCAGAATTAATAATGTTTGTGATCACCCTGTATCTTTCAAGTAAATAAAATGACCTATCACTTTAGGATATGTTAATACAGACACAGTTTAATTTGTGTGACGATAGCACATTGAATAACGGAGATATAAGCATTTATTTTAAAACTCCAAAACAAATTAGCATGTCTTTTTTATTTATAGTATACAGAGTTTTTAACAAAATTTATTCTCACTTTCAGATAATTTGGAAAGACACTTTTAAAACAATATACTGCAATCGCAATACAAATATCTCATGGAATATGAAAATTTTTATGAAAAGCATTTTCACTGCGCATGTGCGAAAGATAAAAATTTTTTTATTGCATAGGTTGAAAGCTAGATATATTGGACAACTTTTATCAAAAGTGCATTTGAATAAAGTAAAAATTAAGCAAATTATACGAAAAAGAAAGAGCTAGATTTTAGATATTTTCAAGGAGTTGAAATTTCTTAAGGGGTTTTTCACATGCCGTGTAATTAATTTAAGGATCCAATTATTTTAACCACTTAGCAAAAGTTCTTTTTTGTGAAAAACCCCTTATCTCACAAATCTTAGAAAATGAACAAAAATATGTTAGAGTTACAAGCTTATAAGGGGTTCAATGTCAAAATCATTATTCATTATTCAATGTCAAATTGAAATATATTTATATATGTATTTTTAAATAGAAAGAAATTCATAATATCCAGACCATTTTGCATTACAGCTTTAGTATATGACTTTTTTTATTCCTTTTTTACAACCTTAGATCCGAACCGAGGTACCCCAGTCGGTAGAGCGCCGAGCTCGTAATTGGAAAATTGCGGGTTCGGTTCTCGAGCCGACCAAAAACCGTCATGGACACTAATGGTGGCTGGTGCACATAAAATATGTCGTGGCCGCAATATCCTCCGTGTTCCCATCAAAATTATACCTCTGGGGGCCACCGAAGCTGGGGAATCATCCCCCTCCCCTTCGTGTAGGACCAAAACTGTGGTGGCATGTCTTCGGAACATCAGTAGGGGTGCGTCCCAGACCGTCGCCAATTATCCATGGCGCCGTAATGGTGTGACGTCAAGCACAACCTACCTAATTATCTACCTACCTACCTACAGTCGGCTGCAAAATTATTCGAGCACTAGAAATAATCCTTGCCAAAAAAAAGTACACTTAATACAGCTTTGTTAAATAAATCCTTGTCGAATCATGTTCTTAATCAGTCTAAGAACATGATTCGACAAGGATTTACTTAGCAAAACAGTCTTAAGTGTACTTTTTAAACATAGGAATTATTGGCTAGTGCTCGAATAATTTTGCAGCCGACTGTACAACCATGGTTCATATTTTAGTTTTCCAGTATTAGAAAATTAATTTTCTAAAAGTAGAGAAAAAAAGTTGATATTTCTTTAACCATGGATGTAAAAACATCCATGGTTTCGGGCCGCGGAACCCAAATCGGTAAAGCGCCGAGCACGTAATTGGAAGATTGCCGATTCGATATTTGAGTCGGCCAAAGCACATAAAATCTGTACGCAAAGTCCTCCATGTTCCCATCCACACTATACCATACCTCTGGGGATAACTAAAGTGGGGGGGGGGGATCCCCACAGTGAGGGATCAAAATTGTGATGCCATGTCTTTGTGCATCCCAGACCGTCGCCAACTGCCCATAGCGCAGTACTGGTGCGACGTTAAATTCAACCTACCTACCTGCGTACAACCATGGATCATATTTAAATTTTCTCGTGTAAAATGACTTCATGGCAGAAGAACGTAGAAATTTGACGCCAGTGACAGTAACTTTTTTTTTCAATATATACAGAAATTACTAATGAATGTATAAAAGAGGATTTAGAATTGATTGCTCATATATGGTGAGAAAGAAGATAATAGAAAATGAAAACTATTTCAAGCAGGAAAAAAATGTGGACAAAATCTAATGCATAGTGTTGGAAGAGGGTGCTGTTTATCTAGAACTCTCATTCAAGCACATAACTATCAGAGTGGAGTCATTCATTTCAGAGAAGTAATATGAGTTGCCATGAACTTGTTCAGTTTGTAAGAGAATCATGTATCTTAAAAATACTTTTGTGAATGAAGAAAGCTTCCAAAATAAAGACATAGATTATAAAATCAAGATTTATGGAATTTTTCTGTACTAACAAGCAACAAAATCAGACCATCTGCTTAAGGTAATAACATTCTTTGCAAATGACAATGATGCAAACTTTTCTCACTTTGCACCTACCAAATAAAGCAAAATGCTAAACTAGGAAGCAATAGCTTGTATATTGACACTTGGTTGGTCTTTAACGAACTCAAACAGTCCTTGTTGATTAGTGGTTGCACTCTATCATGTTTATGCCAGGCATTGATCCAGTTTGCACGATTGTTTAGATTTGCAAATGTTTTAAACTGTAGTATATATCAGTTAGGGATTTTTGAAGTTCATACAATTAGAGGTTGCAATTTATACCAATTCATGTTATTCTATGGAGTCACTTTGTAGAATGATGATCAACTGAACTTTTCTGAGAGTTTTAGTATAAATAGAAGTTATAAATGCATTACACACTCTACAACATTATGCAATTTTCATTTCCAATTCCATACCTTTCCACTAAATTTAAACGACCAATTCTGAATCGGTGTATTTATCATTTATTGGGAAAATTTATTATTGAATTTTTTGAAATTTGGTAAGTATATGAGAAATCTTCGGACTATCATATCTCAAGGGGGGGGGGGGGGCATTGAAATTTCATAATTAAGATAGGTTTGGTGTACAAGGTGAAAATAGGGGAACTGCATTCGAAAGTCAATACCTCAAAAATGACTAATAATTTTCTTTTGCTACATAACTCTCTTTTTCGATATTTTTTTCACATATATTATTTGGTTACTGCAAGAATACTAATACTCGCCCTGATTAGGTAGGTCAGCTTTACATCTCAGAAAATTGTGTCTCAAAAAACCGCTCCACCGATTTTCTTTAAATTCACTTATATTATAAAAACTCTTATAATGAATGAATTAGTTCATTACTACAGAAAATTTAGTTGGCGTCTGATTGGTTAGATGAATTTATATTTATCTTCTGACCCCACTATCCCCCAAAAGAATGTATAATATATGCAATAATGGGTAACAGAAGTTGACTGCAATATACCAGATTTTTTTAAATTTCTCATCTGTCTATTAATAGTTTATAACCTGGCTGAAGTAAAGCCTGTGCCATACGCACCTCAGTCATTATTATATTCAATTGGTTTTGTCTATTGTAAGCAGAGCCGTAGGAACGTATTCTGGGGCGCCCCCCATAAATTCGTCTGGGGCCCCCTCCTATTATTTTAGAACAAAAATTGTATTGAAATTTCGATATCAGATTTTACTTTTATAACGATACAATTACCCTGACACTTATGCATATAATCAATACACACTGGTGCACAAAATCTAAGGATGGATGGCAATAGCTAAGCTATATAGATTTTTTTTTTTCCGAATATCTAATGCTACGAATACTTCGTGGATTCTCTTAAAATTTTAAGGGTAAGAAGAACATGTTAAAGCGCATGTATTTCACCGAAAGTTTTGCCGCGAAGGCTGAAAAGGGATTAGTCATAAATTAATAAAAAAAATATATATGATCTTTGGGATTACCCTGTAAAAAATAATGCTTGAAATGAGTTGCAGCTATAGCAGAGCGCGAAATTTCCACTCGCCGCTGTGGCGAGTAAAATTTCGATCTAAATATAGAGACAATTTTTACAGTATACAGTGCTACCCCCCCCCCCCCCCAAAAAAAAAAAAAAAAAAAAAAAAAAAAAAAAATATATATATATATATAAATTTAAAAACGTAATATCATGCTAATGTTAGGTAGTGTGACCAGACTTTCTCTTTTTAAGAATACAGACTTCTTTTTCAGCGCTCTGCCCAACTAAACGATAAAAGACATTGCTGGACTAAAAGGACCTCTTTATGTTTTTGGTCATCTGTCCTCTTTTTCAAATGAAAAGGATTTAGTCCTTAACCCTTTCATTCCCAAGATTTTCCCTCCATAAAACAATAAATCTTATATTTAGTCATAATTTTTTTTTCGAAGGTAATATAGATAAATATTTATTTTTAATAGGAGTAATACCAGAGTACGAATTAATATAGCTAACAAAGCAACTGAGAGGTGTTTGTTTATGTTTAATATAACCAGTGATGCCATTTAAAATCATAACTTTTCAATCGATAAAAATATCAAAATTTTGGAAGAAATACATATTGCAATTAATTAAAATACAAAATATAAACATTAAAAAATAAAATAAAAAATATTTCAAACAGTTAATTTACTTAATTTGCCCAAAAGAGGAAAATAATTCCGATATTATTATCAGAATAGAGTAAAATATACTTTGAATTATCAACAAGGATTGTGAAATCATCTAATATATATATATTTCGGTAGGAAAATGTGTATAGATTTTAATATTGTTCATTTTGAACCAGCGGGAGTGTTAAATGGTAAGAAAGAAACGCTGAAATGTTATGATTCCAATTGACATCACGGGGAATGAAAGGGTTAATTTAAAAAATTTCGCAAAACTGGGAAGCTCAATCGGCTGTTTGCTGTATCGAACTGTGAGCATTAACTTTTTTCTCCGTTATGTTCTCAAAAGAACAACTTTCTAATAAACTTGCCAAAGCATATTATGGTTTATGTCTATTCAGATCCTTCGAATTACGAAGAAATAAAAGTATTCCCTATATTTGTACAGTTCTTTATCCAGAACACGGAATCACTATTGAAATTGTCATGAAATCATTGGTGCTCCGGTTGGTACGCCGTGGGTTGACGTGTGTTCTCACTTTTAAATGAATAATATTCCCCATAAAAATAGGCCCACCAGTGACAGAGAGGTTCTGTCCTCGAAGCTGGTATACGGGAGGTGCTGGGTTCAATACACGGTCGCGCTCGTTGGCTTAGCCTCTAGGAGTTTTCCGTGGTTTTCTCCAAAAATAGCGTAAATATGGGCTAGGACCTCTTAGAAAAGACCCCACGGAGGACTCTCTTACTCAGGCCTAGAGCCCTAGTGCAGACAATTGGCCTTAATGATAACATACTACCACCACCGCATAAAAATATGTTAGTTGAATTCATTTGATGTCCTCCTGGTAAAAATGCTTCCACAAAGCGACTGTTTTCTTCAATGAACAAAATGTAGACATGTGAAAAAAATCCCCTTTATAAACCTATTTTAAAAACTTATTAACTATTAAGACTAATTTAGGTTATACTTGTGAGAATTTTTATAAAATGTTGATAAAGAATGACTGTTCGTTAAAATAAATCATTTCATCTGCCGAATATTAATTTTATTTTTTCATTTGCCAATTTTATTTTTTCTTTTATGATTATGATTTTAATAAAAAAAAGTCTACCAACTTTCTTTGTGTAATTGCATGAAAGTATCACAAAAAAAGTTTTTGTCTATAGCAAAAATTAATAATTAAAAAAAAAAAAACTATTGTCCAGTAACACCTATAAAAATTAAGTACTTTTCCTCTCGTATCTGTATATTATTAATTTAAATTATGGTGTATTAATACAAATTAATCACTTTACATAAAAATGTTTGCACCACTTGTGTAAAGTAGCTTTTGAATCGGTGTTTATAATCATTTTCATTCAATTTGTGTCCTCTAAAATGACCTCTTTTTCAAAATTGAATGCCTTCTATTTTTTAACACGCTTTTATTAGCTTCACCTGTATGTATGTTTGTATGTATGTTTGTAATCGCTCTGGGATCAAGCAAAAATCTATATTGTAAAAAAAGGCTTTCCCTACGTGAACGCTGTGGCTGTGAGGTAAAGCTCCGCACTACGAACATAAAGTTCGAGCGTTCGAGGCCAGTCAGGGGGATTTTTTTAAAATGGTTTTTGTTTAATTCTAAATTATTTTAATTAAAGATTTAAATGTATGTAAATATTATGGTGTGTCACTCACACGATTTTCTCTTACCCTCCGTTTTAATACTGCAAGATAGATATTTCTCGCTTTTTAGTTCACATTTCTATAAAAGCGTGTTCTTTAATTTTTTTAAAACTATATTATTCTTATTATAAAAGACATTGCGTAATTTCTCCTCTTTTTCTAATACAAAATACTGGACACCTTATACGTAAAAAATAGAGTCAAACAATCATATTTTGTAGCGAGTAACTTTTTTTTTTTTTTTTTTTTCAGCGAGTGTAATCTAAGTTGAAATTTCGGGCCCTGGGCTGTAGTATATGATTATGGGTGTTCTTCTAATTATAGATGTCAACTTGTTTGAGAGTTGCACTTATATTAACGGAGATATAAAGGTTTCTTTAATAACGTAGTTATTTTTAGTACATTATTTATCTATAACTAGCAGGCTTCGCCTGCTTCGATGGTCACTATAGTTAAATAAATTAATAACATGATCACTTTTTTAAACCACTTTATAAATAAAAAATAAAATCCACTGAAATTACTCAAAAGATCACTTTGGATCGCTGCTGTCTTCGGAAGCTTTTTCCTCAGCCGCAAACTCTCAAGTACGTATTCCTACTATTACTTGTGATAATGCCTTATCCATGGGCTTCAATTTGGGTATTTATTCGACTGTTTTGAAACGAACGGTATCGAACAAATTGAAGAAGTCTTTTATATTTGAATTCCAATTACATATGAACAACACTATACGCATTATACATATTATTTACTATCATTTTATTTCATTTGATTAGCCTGGTGGACCATAAAATGACAGTAATTTCATGCCAAATATAATATTGCAATATACGATACATCTACCGCATGAGGCAACTAATTTTTTGTGATTATTTATATTTGCCCTTTTAAATATTTTATAGTTCGTTAATAGTGGCTGGTATACAGAAAAATATATAGACCTGAACATGGTACAGCTTTATTATAGTTGCCTTTGGCGATATTTGAATTTTTGTCGCCATTTTAGACCAAAATAGATTATTTATGCGATTATTATTTCTATTTTTTTATTTATTTCAATATTTTATAATTTATGTAATTTTTTTTATGCACTACTTGGCTTAAAATGGCTGTCTATAAAGTAGGGTCATGCGCGAAAAATTTTCGATATATAGCAACGTCAAAATTAAAAATTTCGCTCAGGGTTATCTGTTAGAAAAAAAATCTTTCATATAATGCTTAATTAACTTTCATGGCAAGTACACTATCCGTGCCAAAAACATGCTATTTAAAAAAAAAAAAAAAAAAAAAAATCTAGAATTGGGTTATATTAAAAAGGTTATGAAACAGAATTCGGTAAAAACACGCTGAGTTATTTTATTATTGTATATTTCATTTTAAAGTTATAACAACATTTTTTCATATGCAAATTTAATTTTTGATATTTTTTCTTCTTTTAAATACATAATTCGCGTGAAATTATATTTATTTTTATGTTAAAAAATGGTCAGTACGATACTACATGCAAATTTGTGTAGCCCTGCGATCAGCAGTTTTCTTAAAAAGTGCCGGATATATACATACACAAACACACATATCTTCTGTTGTTATATATATAGATATGCAGGGTTTTAAAACCAAAGCAGTGTCACATTTAGAAAATTTGATATACTGCATTACAGAACATGCTGCAATCAGACCATAAAAATTTCAAATATCTTATGAAATATGAGCATTTTTAGTAAATATATTATAATTCCGCATGCGTAAACGCTAGCAAAACTTCTTTTCCATAATTTATTAGCCAAATGTATAGAATAACTATAAAAAAAAAAAAAAAAAAAAATTCCACAAGCAAATATCATTAAAACTCAGATCTTGTACAAAAGATATACACTGATGGAAAAAAAAAATCCCAACACCAGGAAGGAGCTGTGCTAGATAAACTAAATTTGGTAGGCGTGTTTATACATCTGAAAGATCACGTCGATTCAAATTTCGAGCTACGCGCATAAGTGTGGCGCTCGTAGCGACACTATGAACATGCAAATGAGGTTTGCTTTAAATAAGCGCTGTAAGGTTCGTGATCGTTATTTACAGTTGAGATTTGACGTAGTGGGTTAATGTTAGTCAAGGATGCCTCTAAGAAGAAGAAGCCATTATCAACAGCTCACTGAGTTTGAACGAGGTCGTGTAGTAGGGCTACGAGAAGGTGGGTTTTCTTTCCGCGATATTGCAGAAAGACTTGGCAGGAATGTATCCACTGTGCATGAGTGTTGGCAGCAGTGGTCAAGGAAAGGTACTGCCTCAAGAAGACCGGGTTCCGGGCGGCCACGTGGCACTACTGAGAGGGAAGACCGCCGTGTTCGGCGTATAGCTGTGGCTAATCGTACTGCGTCTGCAGCTGAAATTCGAGCTGCAGTTGGCACCCCAGTGACTAGTGATGTGGGGTGGAAAATTTTCCGCGGAAAATTTTCTTTTTTGGAAAAATTTCCAGAAAATTTTCTACTATGTTTTTCCGGAAAATTTTCCAATCAAAAAAACAATTTTTTTGTTAATGTTTTGCATGATATATTTAAATTTTCTTTTATTAGTCATGGTAATGCTATATACAGTGTGAAAAACAAAAGTTTCTGACTCATGAAGTCATCATCTGATTCATGAAGTCAGACTTTGAAGTCATCATTTAGAAAGTTACCAGATATATGTTTTGAGCAACCTGCTCGAGAAAGAGGTTATTTATTATAATACAAGAGATCTATGGTTGCTAATTTAGAAGAATTTAGCAGAAACAGAAGAATTTACCAGAATTTTAAATGTCCATTCAATAAGTTTGTAAGAACATAATTATGAAGTATTCGGCAACATAACAAAAAAAGAATATATTGATAAATTAATGCACTACTATACTGCTGAGCATGTGTATCTATTTTTCAAAATATTCATTTGATAAATGATGATACGCCAATGTTTTTCAAACTCAGGCAGCAATTCTGACTTAGGTCACCTTATGGTCTTTGTTCTGAGAGTGACTCAGAAAGTTAGGACATTTTCCTAATCTTCGTTAAATATTCAATTAAAAAAAATATATTGCTTTAATTACAAAATTGGCATTGTTGAAAATTTTAGAGAAAAATCTTATGTAAAAACATAATTATATTTCTTTAAACCATTTTTTAAAACTAATTTCTAATATGGGGGGGGGGGAAAGTTTTTTTTTTTTTTTTTTAATGCAAGCAACAGGAAATACAATTAATTGCCTAAATACATAAACAGCAAGATTTTGATTAAAATTTAAGGAAATCAAATAGATAAAATGAATCACATCATATCTTGTAACTAGAGGCTTAGTTGAAAGAACTCAATATTTCTATTTTCTTAAAATATCCGAAATTGAATTGTACTTGAAAAATCTCATAAAGGTGTAACATTTAAAATTAAATAATAACAATAATAAGAAAAAAATCTCAAACTTCCAGATTAATTTTTTGAATAGAGGATTACATCCATTTTCCAATACCACCAACTATTAAAAAATATAATTTTCGCAAACTATGCTTAAAAATAGAACAAATCGAAAACAGTAAAAATCAAAAGAATTTTGAGGAAATGAACCCTTGCATGGTCTGAGCCATACATTACTAATTTACCTTGTACAGTCGGCAGCAAAATTATTGATGCGCTAGCAATAATTTCTATTTAAAAGATGTGCCCCTAATACTGTTTTGTTAAGTAAATATTTATCGAATCATGATCTTAGTCTTATAATGTTTATAAAAAAGTAAGTTCATGATAAAAATTAGCGATCACAGTAAAGGAAAAAAAAAGAAAGAAAAAGAAAAATATGGATGTGTGTTTCAATAATTTTGCTGCCACTAGCAGCTAAACCCCATATTATTCTAAACAGAAATTCGTTATGATAATTACCTCTGTTTTTATTATTATTATTATTCTGTTTAGTTTCAGAATATTCACAATTGTTAAATTTGTTCTTATTTTTCAAAAACAGTTTTTTTTTTTTTTTTTTTTTTTTTTTTTTTAATGTTTTATTTTGAAATTATAAAATGCAAAAAAGAACTTTCATCATTTTTTTTTTCTACTTTGTAACTTCGGTATGAAGCTTTAAAAATTAAATAAATTAATTTTGGGGAAAACAAAGGCAAATTGAATTTTTCTAGATTTTTTTTTTTTTAATAATGAAAACAGAATAATAATAATAATAAAAAAAAAATCATTAATTCTCATAAAAAAATTTCCCTATATAATAAAATGGGGTTCAACTGTTGGCAGCGATATGTGAGGGTCTCTGACAGCTACAGAATGTTCACAGCAGAGCCTCCTTAAGTATATGCCTAGCGAGTCGCTCCAAAACTTGGCAACAGTACAAGAAGCGCATAGCCAGTAGATGGCGCTTGGTACCATACGTAAAGTTCTGTTTATTTCCCGCAGTTCAATTGAGTTTCAATTGAGTCCTTTATGGATTATAGTTTATGTTTTATTAATTTAACAAATGTGAGAGGTTTTTTTTTTAATAATATGGTGTATTGCGTAGTTCCATTTTGTACATCGGACAGTCGCCGTGAAAAAATAAGTTTTCACGAAATACCAAGCAATGCAATTCTGCGTAAAAAATGGCTTACAAATATTTCAAGACAAGGTATGTAAACTGCATAAATAAGTAATGCAAAATTACCAACCCTCCGGATTTTTGAATATCAATAATATTTTTCACAAAAAACATTATTTTTATTTATTATCGTAAATTCTGTGATTAAGACGAAGATAAATTTAAAAGAAATTATGATCTAAAAATTCGAAGGGTTGACACCTCTGTTAGTAAGTTAGATTTAACAAATAAAATAGTTATGCTTATTACAAAATGAAATGAAATTTTTATTTATTGATGTAGGAATACAGAAAAGTAACTTGTTCTTAGTTACTTTGAAGTAACTCTATATTGGAGTATTTTATAGTTTTATTCATAAATTACATTAGTAACTTATGAATAAAACTATAAAATACTCCAATATAGGAACGAGATTGATTTATATTTTTTTAACACCACTGTTTTTCAAAAACTTGTGTAAATGCGTATAAAAATTTGATTATTTCAGTTAAATCGAAATAAAAGTGTTGGGAATCTTGAAAAGAAAAAATAGAAAATTTTTATTTCTACTTTTGTTCTTTTTAAAAATAGTAAGTTTTAAGATTCAAAACATTACTTTTATTAACCTTTTGCTACACAAATGGAATATGGAATTAAAAAATTCATGTAAAAATTAAATATCATGAGTACTGATTTGAAAAATTATCAGATATAACAGAAAGATGACTTGATTTTTTGAAATAGAAATTACAATTTAATCATAAAAGGGAAAATGTACAGAAAAACTTAAAAATGACCTATTTTACCATTTTACCTCCTACCCCACAGTTTAAAAATTCACATATTTTAGAAAACTAAGCAAATGCTTCTAAAAATGGGCTGGCAAGTTTAAAATAACTTACATTATTAAAATATAATAATATTTTAATATAATAACATTGAATAATAATATTAAATATAATAATATTAAATTAATAATTTTAAATTATATATATATATATTTAAAAAAAAATACACATTTTAATGATAGAGTTCTTTAAACTAAAGCATTAGAAGGCAAAATATGTAAAAATCTAATTTAAATTACACCCGGATCTGAAGGCGACATGTTGGTTAACAATGATAAAATGTTAAATATATGTTAAAATCCTGTTTTATTAAAAGTATTTAATACTTTCTGGACCAACCTCTATTTTAAGTAGTAATTTTCCTTTTGTTAAACCGAAGGTGGGACGCAGAATAATAATAATGTGATGAGTCCCACGGGACACACAGTATTCATTCATTATATATATGTGTGTGTGAGTGCGTGTGTATAAATCGTAATATTCAATATATATACATTGTTTCTTTTAATTCAAGAGTTGCGGAATAAATGTTATGTAAAATCGTTCAAATGCATTTCAATACGGCTTTTGATCATTTATAATTAAATTATAAATCATTTATATTTATTCCATATTATTTTAATTATATACATATAGGATTAACTCGCTACATAACCATACACTTTTCTGAGGGCAGGTACTGCCCCTTCAACCGCTAAAAACATTATTTTTCGTTTCAGGAGACCTCAAAACATGTAAATATATGACAACTTTATTTCGAAAATGTCTATCAGTTTCGAAAGCATACCCTCTCGGAACTGGTGGAGCTAATAAAATCTTGAATAAAAAAAAAAAAAAAAAAAAACTTGGTGCGAGAGGAAGCTTATACTCAAGAAATCCTCAATTTAAAAAATTTAAATCTTAATGGTTATTTATTTATTTATTTATTTATTTTTTGTGACGGACTAGACAACAGATTGTTCCTTGTCCAATTTCTATTAATGAATCTTAATTTAGCTCCTTAATATACTGGTCTATCTTTCTTATAAATAATATAAAATTTTTAATTTAAGAAAAATAATTCACTTTTATAAAGGTAAAAATGTAGCGTGAAGGACATGACCAAAAAAAAAAAAAAAAAAAAAAAAGAGATCCTATCAATAAAATTTAAAGTAATTGCATTAGTTGAAAAGCTAATGGCCCTGTCCACTTTCGAAGGAAAATTAAACCCAATATTTTTTAAATATTCGAATATTTTATTGAAAATATTTTCGATAAAGAACTTTGACTTTATTTTTTCAAAAAAAAAAAAAAGTAAATGCAATTTTGGACTTAAAACTGAAATTAATAGCTAAATTTTTAGATGAAAAACAGTATGTATCTATGAAACAGAAGAAAATTGTTTGTCTGCGTAGGTGCTGTCACCTAGCGGCAGTTTTGTTTTCTAAATGTTGCCTGGTTTAACATTAGAATTCGCCGCGCTCGTCAGGCATTTATTTAAGGAGGCTCTGGTTCACAGACACCTTTTTTACATAGATTATTCAACCATTATACATGCAAAACATTCATTAAAAATTATAACTTTCTAGCTTTATACATGTTTAATAAACCATTAAATCATAATTTCTGTGTTTTGTTTATTAATTTCTTTTTGAATTGAATAATTATTCATACTTTTCTTTGAATAGTTTTGTTTACTTGTAGCTTTTAATGTATTTAGTTTTATTTTACAAAACCTTCGTAAATTAGAGACTGAAAATTTTCCGGAAAATTTTCGGTAAATTTTCCAGAAAATTTTCCGTTTCAAAATTTTCCGGAAAACCCACATCCCTACCAGTGACACAACGAACTGTTACAAATCGGTTACTTCAAGGACAGCTCCGAGCCAGACGCCCTGTAGCGTGCATTCCACTGACTCCAAACCACTGCCGTTTGCGACGTGAGTGGTGTCCAACTAGAGCTCAGTGGAGATCTGTTGTGTTTTCTGATGAAAGCCGGTTCTGCCTTGGTCGCAGTGTTAGCTGTGTGTTGGTTAGAAGGAGGCCAGGTGAATGCCTGCTAGCGACCTGTCTGTGGCCTAGACACACAGGGCCTACTCCTGGAGTTATGGTTTGGGGAGCAACTTCGTATGACAGCAGGAGCACTCTCGTGGTTATCCCACGCACCCTGACTGCAAATTTGTACGTCAGTCTAGTGATACAACCTGTTGTGCTGCCATTCATGAACAGCATTCAAGGGGGTGTTTTTCCAACAGGATAACACTCGCCCTCATACCGCTGTTGTAACCTAACATGCTCTACAGAGTGTTGACATGTTGCCTTGGCCTGCCAGATCACCAGATCTTTCTCCAATCGATCACGTATGGGACATCATTGGACGACAACTCCAGCGTGATCCACAACCAGCATTAACCGCCCAAGTGCAACAGGCATGGAACTCCATCCTACAAACTGATATCCGACACCTGTATGACACAATGCATGCACGTTTTCATGCTTGCATTCAAAATTCTGGCAGTTACACCGGTTACTAATGTACCAACATTTCACATTTGAATGGCTCTTCTCGCCAATGGCTCTACCTGTGATCTTGAAACTTTAATCAATTAAATATGTTACCTAGACAAATGTATTGCTGAAATTTCATTACTGTACAATAATTTTTTCTTGGTGTTGGGATTTTTTTTTTTTCCATCAGTGTATGTATATATATATATATATATATATATTGATATTGTAATCTTTAGTTTCTTACATATAGTCAGTAATATTCAGAGAGATACATTTTATTCCACATTATATTACCATAAACATATTTTTTTCGTAAGTTTATTAATTTAAATATTAATTTGATATTTGTAGTTGTCATTATATTCTAAAGATTATTTTTACTAAAACATAATTGGTTATATAATAGTTTTTAAATGTTTTCTATTTTTTGAGAAAATCATAGTGGGACTTCATTTATATCCATGACTGTTCATCGATTCAAAATAAAAATATGGGTAAAACCCATTAGCGTTTTGCACCTTTTGAAAGTACATGAAAATAAACTTTTCTATCGACAATATATTTTTGGGTTTTAAAGGATATTTGTTTTGTCTATACATTTGGCTAATAAATTATGGAAAAAGAAAAAGAAAATAAGCTAGCACTTTCACATGCGCAGCCAAAAATCATTTAATATAAACGCTTATATTTCATCAGATATTTCATATATTTATATTTTGATTGCAATATGCTATGTCTAATATAGCGTGTCAAATTTTTAAAAGATATAATGCTTTTGTTTTAAAACCTTGCACGTTATAAACAAAAAATGAATGAAAAACTGTTGACATTAAATAGACCTTTAAATCTTCGTTAATGTAAGTGCGATTCTCATATAAATTTATATCTATTGTTAAAAGAAGGCTCATAATCATATACTATAACTACAACTAATTTCAAACATTATTTTTAACAGGGTGATCACAAACCTAAAGATTGTTTATTTTTGGTTAATTTGTGACTTTGTCCCCTTTTACCCTTAGGGACAAAAATATTCACTGAAATACATGTGGTATAACATGTTCTTTTTACTCCTGAAGTTTCAAGATAATGAAGTATTTGTTTAGATATTCGAATAAAACATCTTGTCTAGATAGCCTAGCTATTGTCATCTGTCATTTGGTTTTGCCCATAGGTGAAAAGATATAAAATTATTAAATTTAAGAAAACACTATTCAAAAGTATAGATTACTAATAATTCTTACGAAAATTTACGAATTTTCCCTGTAAATGTTATCTCTCTGCTTGACAAACATAACGCAAAGAATAAAAAAAAAAAGAAACTAAGATAATTTTGCAATTGTAAATGCAATCTTACTTTAACTGTGATCGGAAATTACACAAAATAAAAGCCTGGACTTACTTCTGTGAGTGACTAGAAACCAATTAGAATCCAGGATTTTTGGAAGAAAAAGCGAAAGCACGGCACAAACAAACTGAGCAGGTTTTGCACGAAGTTTAGCTGCCGAAAATTTTTATGGCTCATTCCTGTCAAATAAACGGCAGTTCACGGAAATTCTTCATAAAGTCTCCGTTTCCTTCTCCGATCATAACTTGAACAAAATAAAGGTGCTTTGAACTGATTAATCAAGACTTATTGTGTTCTTAGCCGTAGACTGCACTCCTTAGAGTTCATTATACTTGCCAACACAATAATTAATATTCCATAGTATTCTTAGTCCCGCCTTGTTTTTCACACCAGTATCTTTTTAAAGTATTTTTCTTTTTTACAATAAACTAAACCATGAAGTAAAACTATTTAAATTAAAAATTTTAAAACATACAACCTTAATTCTTCATGGTAACTTGCCGACTAGTTTTCCATGGGGCGCCCCAGCTTGTTCTCCGGCGATATGGTGTTCGAAGTTCGACGAAACTGACTTTTCTCTTTAGCTTCTCCACTTTTAAAGTGGCACCGAGTCTTTAAAAGTGGAGAAGCTAAAGAGAAACGTCAGTTTCATCAAACTTCGAACACAATATCACCGGAGGACAAACTGGGGCGCCCCATGCGAAACTAGTCGGCAAGTTAACATGAAGAATTAAGGTTGTATATTTTAAAAACTTTTATTTAAATTTTTCTTCTTATTTAATCGTAATTGCATTTGAAGAATATAACTCTAAAAATTTACTGGTGTGAAAGAAAGGGCGTTACTAATAACACTACGGAACATTAATTAGGATCTTGGCAAGTATGGTTAATTAAGGTATATGTAATTTTTCCCATTAAATTATTAATGGGGAACTTTAGTATTACAATAAATATGAAATCTCAATAGTTACTTGAAACAAACTTATTAGAAGTGGTTACCCCTCCCCCCCCCCAAAAAAAAAAATAAATATTATATATATATATATATATATATATATATATATATATATATGATGATCTATTAAGCATAGTAGAAGCCAAGCAACAGATACATCACTGAAACACCAATGGCCAATAAGATTAGAAGTTTCTTTCAGAAGTTCAGAAAAATGAAAAAAAATATATATATATATATATCAGTGGATAAAACACACATATTTAAAGAAACCAGATTTATTAATAAACAACCTGCAAAACAAACGAATCAATAAACTATCACAGCAAATCTTAACTTAAAAGCATAAACTATATCAAAATTTATTAAAAAAATAATTTAAGAAACTTAAGTTAGGAAGGAAGGAGGCAGGCGGCAAGACTTGTGACTTGCCTGTGGGGTTAAACTAGTTTCACGCCAGCAACACTCTCCCAGCCTGCCAATATGGAGTGACTCCATGCGACTTTCCGAACATTGGGTAATAAACAGTTGTATAAATAAATTAAAGTAAGCGTAGTCTTAAACAAGCAAAACAGAAAATTGTAATAAAAGTGTTTGAATATTTTTCTCTATATATTATGTGTTTTAATTTAATGCACGGATGACATTTGAATTCTCTTTGATGCTCCTGTAGACAATTTAATAGTTTAAATTTAACCAAAATTTTCAAGTAGCGTTTCCATAAAAACAGATTTATAATTCTGGGTTTGAACTTCCTACTTATAGTTCTTGGGTTATGGTGATAACAGATACACAGACAGACACAGAGACCAAACGCTAAAAGTCTTTTCGGAATCAGTTGGGCTCTAAAATGTGTAAATATAAAAATCTCAGTTTCAAAAATTCGACCCCAAAAATATTTTCTCTGCCGTACAATGAAAAAAATTTGGTGCTTTTTTAAAAACTTGAAAAAAATATTTGAAGGAAATTTGAACGATATTTTTTCTTCTTCAAAAATATAATAAATTTTACTATTTGCTTCAATCTTTAATAATCGAATTGTGAGGCCCCCTACTATCGAGAGCCCTACTACTTTTAAACTTAAAACAATTTTTCAGATGAAATTTTTTTGTAATTATCCTTTTCTTACTTAAAAACAATACTTAATACAAAATACCTTTTTTAGTTAACTGTTAAATGCGATTTTTTCTGGTGTTGTGTTTTTCGTATCTCCTAAAAGTTTTTTTTTTTTTTTTTTCTTTTAGAATTACGTGTCTTGCAATCTGAAGGATTAGCCTCACCAATTGCGGTATTAATCAATAAAAAATATATAGGAAATGCATTGAAAATATAGGAGAATATAGGCCAAATTTTGAAAATAAGAAAAATAGGAAATAAGGAGTTGTGGGAGGTCTGTTCAAAGACATTTCTATAAATACTACTGGTACACCTAGGTGATTTCCTTTCGTTGCAAATGTATTTTTAAAGCAGTTTTCATATGATACAGTTTTAGATTTTAACTTCTCAAGTTCATTTACAGAATAACTGCTCTCTTCAAAAAATAGATGATAGCTCTTTAAATAAATAAATAATCAAGAATTTTTTTTTTTTTTTGGAAACAAGTGAGCCCCCCAATTTTGCTTGCGAACCTTATTAACCTTTTTTTTTTTTTACCTCAACACACAGCTAATGATGTACTTTCGGGGCTTGTTCATAGCGATATCCCGATCAGCGTACTTCTTACGTTTTGGACTTCTGGTGAATTATAAAAGTTCGATTTTAAATGGCCCCTTGAACAATTTGAGTTATCTGCTATATTCAGGTGTTTTAAACATATTTTGCATTTAGCTATGTTATTTGCATACAATAACCAAGGAAACTAGTTACATTACTTTACTGAAATTTACGACTGCCATTTGTTTAAAAACCTTCACTATTAGTTTTAGGCAGCTTTACTTCGTTAATTGTCAATGTATATATATATATATTTATTTATTTATTTTCTTTGCCATCAACGTTTTGTTTAACTCATGGAGTTTGTTTCTGGAAAAATGATAAACTCCAACTCTTCTGCTCCATTGTAAAAATTTGTCATCAAAATATAATGCTTTTTGAATCATAATTTAGAAAATTAATAAATTTGGTTATAAATTTGTAAAAGAAAAATATATTATAAGCATGAAAAATTGACTTAACCCGTTAGTAGTTGCTAGTTGGTCGATTTGCTGCCCATTCTTCGGTGTTGCCAGATTTTTTTTTATTCGATAGCCACCAAAAATTTTTAGAAGTAGCATTTGTTATACATAAAACACAAATAAAATCGAAGGAACGTCGATCACATCACTTCTTAAAATTATTGGTGACAGTTAAATAAAAAGTGCGCAATCTGTTATAGGTGGCGCTGTCTGTAGCGACTACTAACGGGTTAAAGAAAAAAAAATTAAGCTGTACACAACACCAAAACGAAATATCAAATATCCGTGTGTGAACAGGAGAGGCAACACAAATGCAATACTTATTGCAATTGCGGCTATCTTTGGCTCAATGGCAATGTGGCCACAGTATGGCACTCTGCACATGTTGAGCTAATTTTCTCCCTTATTCAACTTCTCTCTAATCACAGGGTGCTTAGAGCGGGTTCAGGCTCTCGACAGATCCAATTGGTCGTTGAACAATGCTTCCAGTCTCATGGACCAGTCTGGATCAAAGTCGTCCAGTGTAATGTGTTCCATGGCCCGGTCGTGGATCAAATGGCCCAAGAATTTTTTCCGAGTCATTTGATCCATTTGCTGATCCATTGCTGTGATTGGCTGTTGGTTATTGCTCTGGTTCCGCCATCTATCAGTTCTTATAAACGCAAATATGCATACAAGCTTTTTTTTTTTTTTTTTTTTTTTTTTTTGTAAATAACTGTATAATTGTTTTAGAATTACAAATATATTCATGCAATGGATTGAAATATAATACAATAATGCAAATTAAAATTCATCGAATATTATTTACATTTAATAAAATAAAATTTTAAAATGCTCCCTGCTAACAATTTTTAATTTTGAGTTTAACAAAATATTTTAAATATGTTTGTACTGCTTTGTTAATTTATCGATGAGTTAATTTTTATAAAACCTTTTTATGTTTGAATACTATATATTTGCATTAAATTTTAGCATTCAAACATAAAAGTAATTAAGAATATTTGAAAATCAATATTTAATTTGTATTAAAAAAAAAAAAAAAAATCAAACATTTAAAATATTATTGATTGAAATCATAATTAATTGAATTTAACATACCAATCAATGAAGTGATAATTTAAAAAACTTTTTTTTTTTTTTTTCTTTTTTTTTGGGGGGGGGGGGGGTAATCATTGATTTAAATCAAAATTTAAATTTTATAATATTTTGGCAATGTGTAATAGTTTTATATTTCTTACCTTAGATCATAATAATAAAACTTGAGCCTACTTCTTATTTACATCAAATATTTGAATGCTAAATATTTGCTTTAAATTTCAGCATTCCAATTTTAAAATATTTAACAAAAATTAGCTTGATAATAAATCCATAAAATATTACTTAAAATTGTTTACAATATATCGTTAAAATACAATAATGCATAATTGATGGAAATAATTAAAAAAAAAAAAAAATGCTGGAAAATTTTCTAAAATTATTTTTTTTTTTTTTTAAATAATTTTCGAAAAAGAATTATACAATTAATATTGTTGTATCTCAGTGCATATGTACCCAACTATGCAGAATAGAAAAAAATAGATATGCATCTTTTTCTTTTTATTCATAGCTAAATTACATTTTTAATTAATGAATTAAATTTCTTTAATTCTGTAATATTTTAGAGCTAATTTCAAACTAAGCCTACAGATGGCAGCACTGATTTTGATCCAATAGAGGGATCAGAGTTGTTCAGCCTCTGCTTTCGACCGGTCGTGGATCAAATGTCTCAGGGCCCAGTTGGATCAGTCGAAGTGTTCAAGAGGCTAGACTCACCCTTGGTTTGCTTAGCAGGTCGGAAGGAAGCTTTTTTTCTTCAGACTTCTTTTTAGAGAAAAAATGGGAATGAATTGGGGTTCTAAAAAATTATGGTTGTTAAAAACAGAGAGAGAGAGAAAAAGAAAATGCTGTTCATGCTGACATTTTTCAGTTTCTTTTTTTTTTTTTTTTTTTTGGGGGGGGGGGGGGGGGGATGAAAACATAGTTGCTAGTTAAAATAAATTAGTTGGTAGTGGCGACTGAATTTCACAAGCTTTGAACATGTTACATGCAAAAGTTTCGGGCAAAATTAATTTTTACCAACAGCTTTTGATTAAATTAAGGTAAAAATAATTTAAACATTGTACTGTAAACTTTATTAAATATGCATTGAAAATATATAAAGAGCAAATTTTTACAATGAAGATATTTAAATATATATAAATCCGTTGATCAAAAGTTTCAGGCCAAGCAATTAAAAGTTTACAGTGACGTTAATCCCCTGAAATGATTGGTCTAAGAAAAATGGCTATACAGAAGGAGATCGAGTTTTTTACACTTGTGTGTCAGTACTGTGATGTCAAGATGCCGCAGTGCACTTATTTACAGAACCGTAAAACAGTTATTAAATTATACCAGATTAACAAAGTTTTCTGTGATACTACTTCAACATTATCTATTAGAAAAACAACTGTTGATAATATTAAAAAATGGAATGGAACAAACACTTTGGCAGACAAATCAGTACCTGAAAGACCCAGAAAAATGGCTAAGTCAGTTGATAAAGTTATTAAGAGAAAGGCAGTAGTAGATCTAAAGAAGAATGCTGCAATTATAGTGTATGATTTATTGGAGGAAAATTTGGCTGATGTTCATTGTATAAACTAAGCTGGATGTTCTAGATGCATCAGAGCAAAGAAGTCGTCGATTTGTACAAAGAATAAGAAGGCAAGATTAAAATTTGCTAAAGCACATAAATATGAGGCAGTGTAAGACTAAAAATAAATTAAAAAAAAAAAAAAAAAAAGTTATTTTCAGACGAAACAAATATTAATCTTTTTGAAAATGATGAAAAGAACAACCAAATAATGCCAGCTGTGATTCTAGATAGAAAATTTTGACTGTAATACATGGAAGGGGAAACATCATAGCGTGGGGAGCTTTTTTGTATAGACATTTGTCCTTTGATGACAGAAGGTGGCACTATGGACAGTTATATATAAAAACATTAATGAACATAAAATGTTTCCTTACGCACTCCGAACGATGCCATGAGGATGGATTTTGCAATCAGATAATGACCCCAGACTTTGATCTCTATTCGTTTAAAACTTTTCAACGGCAAAAATTCTGTATCCTTTAATGGCCAAGTCAACCTCCTGCCTTAAATCCCATTGAACATTTATAGGAATAGCTAAAAGTAAAGGCAGGAGCTATTAAATCTTCAAATAAATATTATTGGAAAAAGCTCAAGAGAAATGACAAAAAAAATTACCATACATGGATTAACACTTAAATAGAGTCAATGCCTCATCGATGCTCTGTGGTGCTTCAAAGGGCATGTGACCAAGATACTAATGTTATTTGACCTTCTGATGTCAATTTTGATAGTTTGTTTGGCCCGAAACTTCTGAACACACAAATTTTATGCGTTTTGTTATAATTTAATATATTTTTATTAACAAAATTGGTAAGTCGCTTAGTTCGACAATGTAATTGATTTACTTTGCATGATAATTCTACAAATTTTTTTGATACATATTTCATCATCTCCACAAACTTTTTCATTCTTTTTTGTCCAAATCCTCTATTCTGGAAATATAAACAAACTAATTTCGCCGTAATCAAATGTAACCTTGCACATCGAATAAGTATTCTGAAACATGTGTGCGCAAAAAGAATTCTAGACTTACTCATTAAATCCAACTTTATGTTTATGTTAAATCATATAAATGTTAATATCTAAATTACTGTTTTATTTCATTCAACAATATAATTTAATGATTGCATAAAATATTTTTCTCATCAAATATCATAATATAATGTTAAATCTAATCTAATAATTTATGTTGATGTATAATAATATAGTCAAAATAGTAATTTAAATTCATTCTCACAGTCTGTAATAAGTTTTCAACAAGAAAAAATGCATAAAAATGTATTCCTTAAAATATTTTCTAGTAAAGCAAATTAAACCATTGAATTATTTGCACAATCATTTCAACTAATTTAGATAATTAATTTTTACATTATCAGAATACAAATATAAGCTTATTAGAGAATAATGATAAAATGCAAACATTGGAAAATTCATCAGCCTTAATTGGACCAATTGGGACAATTTGATGCCAGGAGATTAAGCTACCATCTGCACTACTGTATACAAGGTAAGTGAAGATTTTATTGTTTTTCTCTAAAGCCTTACCTTGTATTAAGTATAAATCTACCAAGGTATAAAAGTGTTTAATAATTTTAACATTTTTAAATCTTTATTCATATAATTATTAACAAAAAAGTATTTGGCCTGAAACTTTTGCACGCAACTATATTGAAATCTGTATTTAATAATTCCTTTAAATTGGTCAAAAGAATTTTCTTCAATTATGTGCAATTTTAATTCTGCAATGACACTGAAAATAGACCTCATAATTTTGTTTATAGAATTTGTTGTTATAGTAATTTTCATTGTTAATTTTGTCTTCAAAGTTAATTATAGGATTATCGTTGTATACTTATTTTATTGTTGATTACATCTTTTTTTTTTTTTTTTTAAATATTAATTTATGGGAAAGTTTAAACATCATCAAAAACTACTATAGTATCTTTGTGGTCATGTTTAAATTTCTTTAGCTTTTTAATAAAAATCATCAGTGGCATTAGAGGCTTTTGTGTTTATTGACTACAGATCTAAAGTTACAGGGATTTTTATGTGTGTGTGGCCTTTGTATATACCAAACATTTTAACAGTTTTGGAAAAATGATTTGTAGTTTTTGGTATGATATTATTTAGCAGGTACCTCCATTTATCAATTTTTTCCGTTAGGTACTAGGATCTTTATGTATTGCTAATTTCTCCCCCTTCTTTAAGCTTGTTCCATTTTTTCATTATATCAGAAGACATATTTCTCCATTATTCTTTGTATTTGTTATAAAATCATTCCTATCTTCATTATTAAAATTGGTTTTATTTTCCTAGGTTATTTCAATCTTGAACTGTTGCAGATTATTTTTATGTGTATTAGGGATGTAGTGTAATGCAGTTCCTACTTGAACCTATAGGTATAAAGGATTCAATGGCTAATCTAAAATAAATTTATGTCTTAATTTTAATAAGGAATCTTGGTGAGAATCGAATTTTAAATTTGAAAGACTTAGTTATGAGATTACGAAGTTTAAGATCTGCATTTATTTATTTATTTTTTTTTTTTTTTAATTAGTATAAAGCTTTTCTTTCCTACTAAAATTTATTTTATTTTTTAGTTTGTTGAATTCCCCTTGACTATATAACTTTTTCATTTATAATTTGATTAATTTTTACTTTTAAATGAGGAAAAAATGCTTTAAAAAAAAAAAAAAAAAAAAAATTGTTGCAGACTTCGCATTGGAAATTGTGATTAAAGTTCTATTCTAAATTTAAAAAACATACATGAGTTATTTTTAAATGGTTACAATCTTCTCTCTCTTCCCCCGTCCCCTTATTTTATTTATTATTTTTTTTTAATAAGCTTTTCTTCTGCTCATTGAATATACCTTTAATTTCCATCATTAGTAAAATTCAGAAAAACTCAATTATCCTGAGATAAATATAAAAACAGTTTCATTTATATAGTTATATTTATTTAAAAGCCTTAGTAACAATTTTATTTTTAAAATAGACTAAAGAACAGGCAAAAAAATTTTATTATTTAGACTTTTTTTTTTTTTTTGGGGGGGGGGGGGGGGGGGGGGTTAGCGGAGAATAAAATGTACTTGATGTACTTTTTAAGTTTTTGTTTGGTACCATAACTTCGAAAAGTTAAAACATCTATAGCATTTAAAGTGGCTTACATATGTTAAAATCATTTTGTACATTATATAGATTTAAAAAGAAAAAAAGTTTCACTGTATACAATATTTTTAGCATTTTAAACTAAACACTTAGCATTCATGAAGAAGTCAACAAGGATCACACTCGAATGCTAAAAATTCTAAGTTTTCCAGATCATTCTCAAGAAAACATGTATTCGTGGCTTTTTAAATAAGACATAATGGGTTAAACTATTTACACATTTTTTGTTACACTTATATATATTAAGTGATCGTTATTGCTGCTTTACCTATCTTACGGATGTGAACTTTCCATATATTCACAATACTTTGTCAATTGAAGTAAATTACATAGGAAAAATATAAAATAAAGGACTAAAAATTTTATTTTATCCAGATTTTTCAATGAACTTTTCCATTATTTTTCATAAACATTTTTATTCCCACACCCCATGAGATTTTCATGATATTTGGAACTGAAATCCTAATTCCCTGATTATTTGATTTTCCATAAGGAGTATGAACCCTGGGTCAGTTTAGGAAAGAAAGTGAAAAGATTTGTTATAAATTAACCATATCCCTTACAAAACACCATGAAAATAAAGATATAAAGATAGATATCAATATATAAAAAACTTTGATTGCAATAGTCATTTTTACACCATTAGATGTGAGACAGTTAAAATTTTAGCCAACAGTAAATCTGGCATCAATGCAGAGCCATCCTAGAGATGCAAGATGGCACTGCTTGCGGAGAGGGGAGAAAGACAAGGAATGAGCAAATGATCAACATTGATTCAACAAGTAAACATGAAGTTCTGCATCCATAGATTCTGAGATCTTGTTATCAAATAAAATAGCGCTCCTTGAAATAACTTCTGATTTAGAGGCTGTGCAGCAGACAACATTTAGGTGAGTATTTTCCCCACTATCTTGGACGTATCCATACAAGTCTTTGGTAGTTATTGAGGTTCAATTCAAAGTGCGACACATTGCTAATAATTATGCTTCGGTAAGGACAATGTCCGGTATTGCAGGCAGAATGTACCTGGCACCACTACAAACAAGCCTAGCAGTGTGCAATGGTAAAGAGCAGCTGGCATAACAGCCTATGCAAAGGTATGTGCATACCGAATTTTTCTCCACTTTAATAACTCTTTGATGAGCCAATTTTTGTTATGTGTATTCAAGGAGATAGTCTGACAACTCAAGAATGTTTAAAAGTTTTATTTACCAAGCAGTGATGCCATTTACATGCTATAGCACATAAATTATGCAAAAAAATCAGAGGAAGGACGTGAAAAATTTATTGTGGCTGGTCCCAGGGGATACGTAATTTTCATTCTTAAAACATGGTGTATACACATTTATGATAAATAAAAGTAAGGAGTTTCTAAGGACTTTTTAATAGAGATGGGATAAACAGTTACTTTTCAGTCATAGGTTATTTCGTTCCATACTACATTTGGCAATAGGTTTTTGTAACACATTTTTATAATCAACCTATTATTTTTTAGTTTATATATGGCTAATGTCTTTCTAATCCTTTTGGGATGATATACAATATATATATGTGTCCTGCATAGTACATGCGGTACATGTTTTTAAGTCTCAATGCTTTCGGATAGTAATCATTTTCACTTAATTTAACACTAGAATTTCTTCAATTAAAAAAATAAATAAAACGCTGATATGAAATTGTGGTAGAGTCAAAGTTTTACACAAACGTTCGTCGCAATCATGTAAGCATAAGGTTCTGTTAAACCAATTCCTTTAAACATGAAAACAGAACATTTCGAGTAATATCAAGAAACACATACACAAAAGCCGTTTTCTGAAAAAAAAAAAAAAAAAAGAATTATATTATAAGCCATATGTATAATTAAGAAACAAATAGCAAATTTTTAAGAAACATCTTAAAGGCATCCCAAATTTTAAACCACTGAGTCTCGATTTTCTGAAGAACTTGAACATTCCAGATTGACAAAAAAAATTAATATTTTTCAATCATACTTAGCAAACAGTCACTTTGAATATGTTTTCTAAAATTAGAAACACTTGTTTAAAAATATAAATTTTGCTTACAAAAATTGCATAAAATGATGTATTTTAATTTTAACATAAGAGCATAATTAACTATTCTTAACACCTTTACTAATTTTAAATCATTAAAAATAGTCTCAAGAAAAAATCGGATAATAAAAATAAATAAATAAATAAATAAATATTCAATTTTTTTCTCAAATTATTCTTAATTGAACTCTAACAATATTCTTGATAAAACCGCAATAAATAAACGCTTCCAAACACTATCCCTATGCCATATGCGATTACGCATTTTCAATTCTACCAGCTATAAGCAATTTCAAATATTAAATATAAACAAACACTCCTTCCTTTCCCTTATCACACTCCCGAAACATTAGTTTCCAATACGCAAGCGAATACAAACCTAGCAAGTGTAATCCCATTCCCCACCTTCAATGACGAAATAATAATCACCACTTACCTATCTCATGCTAGATGCTTAAATTAACATCCTAACATTAATTCGTTAAACCGTGGTATGAAAGTATCTTGCACATTACATGTCATGCGAACATATAGACTATACTATATTTAGCAACCAGGTCCAGCAACATTCAGTTTAAAATTAATGCTTTGAATAAAATATTAGAAAGATGTAAAAATAATCAAAACTTTTACTTATTTTAAAAGAATATTTGAATCTATGAAGAATATTTGTATTCTACGAAGTAACCGTATGAATTTGTTACGGAAATGATACAGGTATTTTTCCAATCGAAGTAATGAATCAGTATTTTTGAATTCAACTCATTACTTGTTACTTCCATTACTGTATTACCGGGTATTAAACTACATGTAGCAGAGCATCGAACGTTTGTGCGGGAAGTCAAAGGTGTTTTTTCCTTGGTCTAGTTGTTTTCGTATGAATTGAATTTCGATAGTCGCGGTGTTTATAGTTTATTTTTGTAAATTCATTATGGAAAGAGTATTCAAATTTGTTACTTGTATAATGCTGTATCATATAAGTTGCTTTTGTATGATTTAAATGGAGATTGCAATTTTGTTTTAGAACAAAGGAAAAGAAGTATATTCATTTACTCAAAATAAATAATAAAAATAAATAACGATAATCCATGTTTTCATTTTTATTCCTTTTATTTATTTTTTATTTTTGTGTGCAGAGAGGTAGGATGAAAGTGTTATTTATTTAATAGGATCTTTTCAGTAATTATTACAGTGCTAATAGGTTTTTATATAATAACAGTATTATTTATTTTATTATGTGAAATAACGCCCATCTCTACTTTTTAAGGACTTCCAGAAGACTTTTTAAGGACTATGCAATGCAAAATCTTAATAGTTTTTTTTTTTTTTTTTTTTTTCCCCTGGAGGTAGGACATTGTTAATTAATACAGGAGCCAAAGTGAACTTTTGTCAAAAAATAGTAGAAAAATACAGAAGACAGGAATTTTTAAAAATATGGAAAAACTTATAAGGCGCAAAAAAAAAAGATCTTGAGAGCAGTAATTGTGCTGTTAATTAATAAAATTTTATGTTTCTTTAATTGTATTTAGTTACAGTTAAGGACTTATTTAGCCACTAATCGATATAACGTAATTTTTTTAGAAGCTGAATACCAAAGCACACTACACAAAAAGTTTTAATTTCTTTCAGATCATACATCATGTAAGGAAAGTATTGTAATTATAAAAAAATTCAACTATGAGATTTTGGTGCATCTGTATGTTTTAAGGTCTCCCGAGTTCATTGCTGCTATTTTTACAGTGATATAAGTATATGTGTGTTCATGTGTGTTAATTAACTTTACAGCATCTGAACAATTTAATTGATTAAACTGAAAGTTGGTAGCTATGTTGTGTTATAAGCCATCATAGAATGAAATTAATGTATAGATTTTGTTGAGTCTAGTACTTAGTTTTTTTTTTTTTCCCTTTTTACAGGGACAGATTTGTTTGTCATTATGGTCTAGGGAATTATTAATGGGTTATGGAATGTGTAAAATTATTTAAAATGTTATAGTGTCTATAGTGCTATATGTTATAGTGCTATAAGGTGACCATCGCACAAACTGTATACATTTTTAAGAATCTAGCACTTACAAGGGAAGTGTGAATTAGTAAAATCGCTATTGAAACCAAACCAACCTTAAATTAAAGAGCATGGTCGAAAACATTAGGTACCGTACAAATTTGCTGCAACAACTTCCATGAGGGTGAGATATGCCCTCTATTAGTTTTAGCTATTTCTATAAGAGCCAACAAAACACACATCGCAGGGTGAACAGATGGTGCAGTGCTAGCGTGCTTGACTTCGGATATGGATGTCATGGGATCGAGTCCCCGTAAAGGCGTTTTGTATTTTATTTTTTTATTTCAACTGAAATATTTATTTTTGACATTTTTTATTAAATTAAATCATTATTTTAAGAGAAAATATTAATTATATTAAAACAAGGTTTTTTTTTTTTTTTTTTCAGCGTGGACAATTTAATATATATATATTTTAACCAATTTATTTATTTATTAAATTTAAAGAAATTAATAATTGAATGGGAAATACTTTTATATTATATTTAGGTAAGATTTTGTTAATGGTTACATTCAGATAAAATTTTGTTAATGATTGTTTTATATAAATTATTAATTACTATTTTTTAACGACGACATTAATAGCAAAAGTGAATCGTCTGCTCTCAATTGTATTATTTATTCAGGCAATTTTTTACATGAAAAATCCTGAATGATGAACAGCTGTTGCTTAACTATTCGACGTCGAATTTTAACTTTTATTTCAAATATTTCATTAAACAGCTGTGAAATTTAGTGGTGTCGGAAGAACTGACAATAATATTTAAGACAATGACAAATTTTCTCAAAATGATTTTACTAATTTATAATTAATTTACATCTAAAAAAATTTCAAAATCTGCGTAAATATGAATTTTACAAATCAAGTAATCTCGACGAAGAGCCAAATATTTCACAAAATTTTCGTGATGAACAATTGAAATTGAAATAATTGTGATCAATCTCTTTATATTTCTTGTTCTAACTGTGAAAAATACTTATGGTTTCATGATTTTTCTACTTTTAATCATAATTGTTATAAATTAGAAACTATATTCGTAGCAGCTTTAAACATGGTTTTCCTTTTTATAAATAAAAAAAAATGCATTTCTTAAAATTCATTCTCAATACTTTATTAATCGAAATACCAAAAAAAAAAAAAAAAAAAAAAAAATCTTAACGTAATAAATATTTTCTCTTAAATTAATAATTTAATTTAATTAAAAACGTAAAGAAAAAAAATCTAAAAATTTACAAAACGCCCTTTCGGGGACTCTGTCCCACGACCTCCGTATCCGAAGTCAAACACGCTAGCACTGCACCATCTGCTCACACTACGCTGCGTGTTTTGTTGGCTTTTATAGAAATAACTAAAACTAATAGAGGGCATAACTCACCCCCATGGGAGTTGTTGCAGCAAATTTGTACGGTACCCAATGTTTTCGACCATGCTCTTTAATTTAAGATTGGTTTGGTTTCAATAGCGATTTTACTAATTCAGACTTCCCTTGTTAGTTCAAGGACACAAAGAAAGATTCTTTATCATTATGGCCTATAGACATAAATACTAAATGTTCGGAAAGGTAGAGTAAAGTCACATATTTTTACGAAATATTCTACTCGGGAGGAGTGTTTATCATGAAAAAACGAGCAATGAATAACTTCAGCTTTTAAAAACAACTAGTTTTTATATTTTCTATTTTCAGCACACTCACATTAAGATTTACTTTATAATTCCCAGAAGAGTTTATAGGAAAGACAGCATATTTTTTTAGGGATGTACTTAAAGACGACTCAGTTTATAAATTTTATTTTCATTTTATTAATAAATTTGTTAACAGAGATAGATCACTTGCCAGCAGATCAACTTCTTAGATTAAATTTTTATCGAGAGCTTTTTTTTTTTTTTTTTTTTTTTTTTTTTTTTAAATCTTTACTGCCAAATTAAGATAGGAATCGGATCCCGATTATGACTATATTAAGCCCCCAGGCAAAAACAGATTTTGGGGGTCTATTTTACATCCATTATTTACTTAAATTATCAATTTTATTCATATTCTATAGTTCAAGGCTGTCTTAATATGAGGCTTTAAGCAAATGTTTGATCTGCCAATGCAGTAAAGCAAATAGAATATAAAATCTCAAGTTATTACTGTAATATATACAGAGCAGGCAAAAACAATTATATTTGATCATGAAACGAAAATAACTTATGAGAACAATATGTGCAATATGATATACTTATTTATACTACCAGCCAACATATGCTCCTTCTCTTCTCCCGCGTAGGTTTTAATCATTAACTTTATTTAATAAATATTTGAAGCATACATTAAGCATGAGATTATTGTTTGTATCTTTATTGTACAGTTTGGTTTGGGTTAGATTTAACTCTACCAACACCTGTTCAGTAATGCAAGATAGTGAATTACTTGTTATATATTTTGGATTTATTATTATTCTTTCTTAGCGTAATTTTTTTCAGCTTTAAAAATCAGTAATAGTATACAAAAATAAAAATAAGGAGCTTTAAACGTTATAAACACAAAAGTATGCACATTTAAAACAGATAAAAATGTAAGGAGTTTTTAAGGACTTTAACAGTTCTTTAAGGACTTTTAAGCACATGTATACACCATGTAAAAAAAAAAAAAAAAAAAAAAAAAAAAAAATTCAAACTGTAAGAAAGCAAAAAAGCAAAATTTAAAAATATATTTCTTGCTTAAAACTGATATTTTCCTTATATTTTTAGAACATTCTGCTCTGGAGAAGAAAAAAACCTTTTAAAACTCCATTTTAGCATAAACGGAAAAGAACCTATCCTATGCAATAGACACAAACAAGCAGCCGGCGTGAAATCAAAACCGAAGTTCCAACTCTGAGACGAGAAAACTAAGTTTCGATGCAAAAAGATTATTAGTAAAAAGTGTATGATACACCAAATCTCATCACTGTAAAAAATCACATATGAGTGCTCTCTCAAAATTTAGCCAAAATATGAAATTTGAAAAATGGTTGCAAAATCATTCTTTTAAAGAATCCAAAAACACTTCTATCAAATTCAAATACGATATACCAATCCAATAAACACACACAAGTTGCCAGCGAGAAAACAAAGTTCTTGGGGAAAAAAAAAGTCCCCGATACGAAAAAGTTACCAGTTAAAAGTGCCGATACAATCGAAACGCTTCACCCTGTTGCATTCTAAGTTCGTTCAAACAAAACAAAAACAAATGAAACGGATGAACAAATGTGATTACAGGAACATATGTCTGTATTAAGATTCAAGAAACTTTTATTATTAAGAAAACAAAAGTATAAAAAAAAAAAGTAATATGTTTGTTGTGTTAAGCAAAATATCAAATATTTTTGCTAATATCAGAATATTATTATAGTAATTTAGTTTACAGATAAGTAAGTACACTTATTTTTTTCTCTAATACATTATTTAAGTTATCAGTACAGTTTCTTCGTAAGTTATTTTGTGATTAAAGGAGAGTGGAGGATTTGGAATAGCTTTTGCAGACGTGATATATCTATTTTTAGCAGGGGCCGATAACCGGAATCAGGTCAGTCCTGCGACTGCCAGATAATAGATCCTGTACTGTATTTGAAGTGGAATGTGTAACTAAATTTTGTAATCAATCTGCTTATCTGGCAACTCCTCATTTCTCAGAAAAATAAACTTTCTCATTTTGTTCTTGTAATGCTAATAATTTCGAGGAACTTTTTAAAATGTTTCTAGTTTAAAATAATAATCATCATAATTAACTATTATACTATATTTTTTCTCTCTCTCTCTCCCCATCCCCCTCCTCTTCTGGTTCCAGAGAGCATACTGAGCTAAATGTTTTTAGTAGTTTCTCAACAGTAACCACTTCCTACATAATATTAGTTTTAAGACAATCTCAAAAAGAGCTGGTTAAAAATTCATAAAAACTGTTTTTCCTCTACAATAAGATAAAACTTTAATTTTTATCTGTAATATATATATATATATATATATATATATATATATATATATATATTCATTTATGTGGGGACCCACTTTTTGAAAAAGGGGCCCAGATATTTGAACTCATGGGTCCCAGGAACCTAGGATTTTGAAAGACTAGCGGCATCACTGCCAAGCATTCTATGTAAAGATAAGCTCAAATTTTCAATAGTTCTAATAGTTCCAAGATTTGCAATACTTCTTTATACTAACAGTACTGATCTTTATATACAGATATTTGATGAACTGACCAAATTAAATTTTAAAAGAGCAAAAAGTAAGGAGGTTAGGATTTGAATCTGGAACATTTGGGCTAATATGCCAGCTTTCTACCAACTGAAAGCCCCATCAATTATCTGACTTGTAAAATTCATTTGTACTAAAAAAAAAAAAAAATGTATTACTGTAGAAATACATCAGAAGGGAAGAAGGTAGCACCAGTCGAATGAACATAGACGTGATTAGAAACAGAACTGTATGCTTTTTTTATTCTTTTTTTTTTTTTGACGTATTCTTCCACTCACAGAAAAAGACTGATACATTCAGAATTTATAGTCGATTCGAAATATTTAATCTTAAACACTATTCTGTGTTAAAACTTTACTTTATATTTTTGTGACAATTCAGTTAAATCAGAGCCATGTACATTTAATTAAAAAAAAATGTCTTTGAAACCTTAGTCTATTTCAAATTCTGTGACATGAGGATAATATGTTTTTCATTGATATTCTGCATGGGAAGTCTGTCATTAATTCAAGTATATCAGTAATTCAGATATGAATATTTATTTATACGTGGCTTTTCTTTTTGCTTCAAGCATCGAGTAAACACAGAAGAGTGGTGAGTAAAAATAAATTTAATTTTCTTGCATGCTAAATAAAGTTTGGGTTTGAAAATTTTATTCTGCATCCGAGTTAAAATTCTTATTCTTTAATTCAATTCTAATTAAACATACACATTGATAGTAAAAAAAAAAAAAAAAAAAAATGAGAAACTTAAAATTGGGAAAACACCTTTTACAAGGTTATTGAATGATTTTATATTAAATTATCGCGCTAGTAAGTTCAGCTTTTAAAATGACTTTATATTCAATTGTGCTAGTAAGTTCAGCTTTTAAAATGACTTGAAAATTCGTATTGTCTCCCTTTAGTAATTAACCCAGCAGAATAGAAGACGAGACACAAAGGTGATATTAGCATCTTCATTATTTTCTTAATGCTATTTTTTGGCACGTGTTCACATTAAGTCAAACTGAAGAGAAAAGATTTTACTAATAATAATATTGAATTATTATAATTTTGATGTTCTCCATGACAATTATATTTCTGTAATTCTTAAATGAAAATATTCAATCTATAAGGTGTGCCCAAATGAAAAGAAGACCTTAGCTGTAGTGGCGTTATATCAAATCCCAGTGAGTTAATGTGTTGGCCGATACATGGCATGGTGTTATTGCTACATGCACATGCGCAGTTAACGGCTTCGTATCAATATCCTCATTGCTGGAGAGTCATTTCTGCAGTTCGTTGCATGATGGATTCCTCTAGATCAGCATAAAAGGTGTGCCCGAATGAAAAGGTGTAAAGTTATATGTGAAGAAATTTTAATAACAATACTATTACAGTTCAAGTAGTATAATACAACTATAAATACAGTGAATTCTCATTAAAACTGACACTCAAGGGCCAGCAGTTTTTGTCCATATTAATGAGAGTCCATTATAACAGAAGTTCATAAACTGAAGTTCCATATGAACTCTAAAATCACTATTATGTACATATACACAGTATAACACGAATGAGTTTGTTTCCTCAAACCCTTTTATTTACTAAAAATATAAAAGCATAAAAACCAATATATACTTTCAAAACTTCTTTTCTTCATATAGTAAAACTTTATAACAAAATTCTTTGCTACATCTCCACAATAGAAGTGGAGACAGGTGCAAATTGTTGACCTCAACTGTCGCTGTCAATCAATACCATTTACCTCCTACAGTGTAACAGCACAGAGTGAAAGAGATTTACCCTTTTATTATTAAATCTTTTCATGTTAAAAAAAATACTGAATTTGAAAGATTTTGGGAATTGACTCTTTTTCGAAGAAAGTGAACTTTGAGGGCAAAAATATCTATATTAACGAATGAATTGTATGTATAAAGTGATGTTTATTATATGCAATTCCTATAGGCCTTAGCCGGGGATTCTGTTTTTGTACATAATGAGAAATCCATCTTAAATGGGGCTATCTTAACGAGAGTTCACTATAACTGCCATTTGATACACTGATCCCAGCACGTAGGAAGGGAGTGAATGGCTCAACAGATGGGTCAGGCAAAGATCCATTCTCTCAGTCTTCCGATTCTCTGACAGATGCTTGGGCACCCATTGTGCACAAACTTTGCAAAAACCAAGCTTTTGTGGATTATGTGATGCACATTGTTTATCGACAGTTCAACAGCAATTTCACGTGTGGTGATCCGGCGATTCTGCGGTATGAGCTTATCCACAGCCGATCTTTTTGTGCTGATCTGGAAGAATCCATCATGCAGCAAACTGCGTAAATGACTCTCCAGCAATGAGGATATTGATGCAAAGCCGTTAACTGTGCATGTACATGTAGCAATACCACCATGCCATATATCGGCCAACACATTAACTCACTAGAATTTGATATAATGCCACTACAGCTAAGGTCTTCTTTTCATTTGGGCACACCTTATATAACTGGATGCAGATGGATTAAAAATCATACTCCTCACATATTAATTCGCCTTCTTAACCATTTTGAGTGTACAAGTCCCTTGCAAAATTCGACAATTTTTTTCAATACTAGAAATGAGCTTACTAAAACAATTTAATTTTTTGAGTTAATATATCTTTAAAAACTTTAAGAAAACTAAATTTAACGTAGTATTTTTAAACTTAAATAAATATAAGAAACCTTTACTATACTTCATGTTCAGTCGGAATACTTTTGACTGGGTGCCCAGCTCTTCTCAATGACTTCATCTGTACTGGAGCTCTTAGAATGCTGCTCTTTCATAGTTGTCGCCATAAGGCAGTGCCACATTCGATCTGTTGCCATTGCACCGCTTCTGCACACATCCGGGGTCGTCGCTATTTCAATGACTTCCCTATACATTGCATAATTGTAATTATTATAATTCGCGAATTTTTAGTTTTATCAAAATTTTAATTTCTTCATTATTGAATGTTTGGGCTAACACTGTATTGATTTTCACGGTTTTTATATTGTTTTTATGATCTTTAATTCTAGTTTTAATTTTCCTTTTTGTTACACCAATGTACTAACCCGGTTTATTGTTTTGATTATTGAAAGGTATTTTGTATATTCCAGCAGTTTCTAAAGGGGGGATGGAGTCTTTATCATTACATATTAATTGAAATATATTTGGGTTAGGTTTAATAGGGATATTTATACCAATCTTTTGCAGCCTTTCGTATTTTGTTTGAGGCTCTGCGATTGTATGGAAGGAGTTTTTTGGGTATATTGTCAATGGCTTTTAATCTATTATTTAGTTTTTTAACAATTTTATTAGGGTAACCTGCTTTTGTGGTAAATTCTTTGATTAAATTTAGTTTGTTATTTAGGTCAACAGGATCATTACATATTAATATAGCGTGATCGATATACGAACTAATGGCATTAATTTTATAACAGAAAGGGGTTTTAGAATTATAATGGATAATTTCATTGCTAGTACAGTGGAGCACCTTTTATACGTTTCTCATTTATATGTTTTTCTCATTTATACGTTTTTCGACATCGGTCTCAAATCATTCCATTGAATTCTAATGTTAAAATATTTCGTTTATACGACACGAGTAAATTCTTAATTTCACTTATACGTTTTTTTCCACCCTTGTAGAATCCCAAGTTTGAGTTTCATTTCAGGATTAAAAAAAAAAGAATGCTCTTTGTTTTATTCTTATCTTTTTCGATTATTTTTTCTTAGAACTAAGGTAACAAAGTGCGGCTATACAACAAATTGCGACCTGCATCGATAGCCTGGGGCAAGGGGGGTGTTTTTCAGAGATAAGCAGTTGGCGACTGGGTTGTGTGGTAGGTATACAAGTAGCCAGTGACCACTTGAAGACCTCCCACTTACTCTTTTAATCGATTCCAGGGATGGGATATCAAAGAAAAAAACCCACAACTTTATAGGCATTTTGTAAAATTGAAGATTTATTACTCACCTCCATTAGGCGACTTGGAAGATTTTCTTATTTCTTATCGTGTTTGTTTGACATTACAGTTGGAGAAACAAGGATTTTTCCCTTTCTTTTAAACGTTTACAAAACTGTCATCTTCGTTTAGAGAACGAAAGGCTTTGTCTTTAAAGGTTAAAATCGAAATTTTCTGAACTTCTGTATCTTTAATTATCATTTAATTTTTATTCTACCTTTTAAAAATATTTTTAATTTAATTAAAAAATATCTTATTCGAATAAATGTAAAGGAAATCAGGAAAATTGATTAGACTTTTATTATTAATATGACATTTTATTGTGTATTAATGTTAAAATGAATTTTCAGTTGTACGTTTTTTTCAGTTATACGTTTTTTAGGAACGGTCCCTGGAAAAACGTATAAACGGTGCTCCACTGTAGTTGGTTTAAGGTAAACTGTAGTTTTAATTTGATTTTCGGTCCGAGTAATTTTAACATCTAAAAATATTTATTTCCCAGTCTATTTCTTCTTCATATGTGAATTGGATATTGTTTTTGCTATTTATTTCATTTAATATCTGCTTGTCATAATTTTTATTGATGACGGCGATGTTGTCATCAACATATCTATACCAAAGAAGTATTTTTTCTTTAGATTAAGAATTTCTTTTTCTAGTAGTCAACGTCTAGTTCAAACATCTGGAATTGTCCTCAATGTTTGGTGCAGGAAACATGGTTGGACTATACTCTGAATATTGACCTGTGTCAACAAAAAATAATTTTTTTTTTACAAAAAAGTTCAATTAAAGTTCGTCAAAATAATGAAAAAGAAAAATTTCTCTCAAAAGAAGTCATTTTTCCGACACATTTAAAAACTCCTTTTCCATTCTATATTGTTGCATATTTGGGGTTCGTGAGTTGTCTCTGAATGAAAGATGAATCTTGCAGAGGCTCAAAAGCTTATTCACAGACAATTCTAGAAGATTAATAAACTAATTATCAACTTCAGTATCACCAGAGAAAACACAGCTTAAATAACAGCTGACAGCATCAAAATTCATAGCACAAACTGTAGCATAGCATTTATACACAACAAAAGCTGTAATCCAAAGAGGCTCAGTGCTCTTTAAGCATTCATCGATATCTTGGCGGAACTCACCGATTTGAGGCAATTCGATTCTTTAACATCCAGGTAGAAAAATGAGAAAGTTCCATAAAGTTACCAACCATTCAAGTTAGAGCTTCCACATTTGGTATATCGATAAATAAGGATTTTCTTACCAAGGTCGCTAAAAAAGTCTCCAAGGAGCAAAAAGTCACCAAATTTCGTGTCAAAGCCATTACCTGCCTTAATGAAGCTTTTTACAAGTTTTTAAGGGAAAATAAGCTATTTTAACATGAAAATAAGCTAGAAATGCTGAAAATTAATATTTTATAACCTGACCAAACCCCTTTGAATAAAATTACATAAAAATGACAACAATTATTTACAAATTTTTAATGATGTGCATAGACTTTTCATGACTTCTCGTTCAAAGGAATTCAAATTAAACAGCTTTTGAATAAAATTTATTAAAAAGTATATAGGGTAAAGTTGCACCAGTGATAGACACTTTTAGAGCAATCTCTGATGTTTTTAATGTTCTACTAGTCATCAGAAAATATTTTTTTAAATCTTAAGTTAGTACATATGGCATGAAAGACATTCAGAATTACATATATATTAAAATATATACATTTCATATTTTTTTTTTTTTATGAATTTTTATTTGATACCCACTCAATGTTCCAGTAATTGACACTGCCAGTTTTTCATTTTATCAGTAACTGGCACCCTATGTTCCAGTGTTTGACACTGCTAGTTATTCATTTTACCAGTTATTAGCACCCTATACTCCAGTGTCTGATATAAAATGTTAAAATTCTTATATGTCAAAATATGATATTTTATTATTTTTCTTATTTATTAATTATTTAGAGATAGATGTCAATTAATGGAGCACCTACCCTATATTAGAAAAAAATGAAATTTTAAATCAGAAAAAAAAAAGCAATTTTTTAATAAGTTTTTGGACCACATTTTGGTAGATTTTAATAGTTTCTCTGAAGAACACAATCTTTTTTTAAAAATCAAGTTTAGAGGTCAGTTATTTTACGCTTTGGAAAGTCTTACAAGACTATATCAGCTTTACCACAGAACTTCTTAAAAACTGCTCACTAGTCAGCTCAAGTGCAATGTTACTAATCAATAACTGCTTTTGTAGCTTAGACCTGATGAATAGTATTTATTACAGCAAAAATGTGTATAACACAATTTTAAAATATCTCTCGGGTCACTTTCAAACATTCTAATTTCACTAGTTATGGCACTAATTCAAGAGACCTTAAAACGTGGATATAGCAGAATTTCATTTTCAAAATTTTGACCCAACAACTCTACAAAAAAATGTATAGGCAAACATTAAAACAACTTGTTTTCATTAAAGTTTTTGTTATTCAACAGTTATACATAGCCATGGGCTGAATAGATGGCAACTTCGGACCCATATTACAGCATTTTAGGTTACTAATAAAATGTTGATGAAGGTGAATACTTTCTCTACCATATATGGGTGGGAAATTAAAAGGAGAGAGAGAAAGAGAGATGGAAAGAATTTTTAAAAATAAGAAATCTTTACTTTTTAAAACATTCTCTAAAATGTCAGGAGGGGCTGCAGCAACATCAGCCTCTCTTCTGGATATGTCACTGTCACAAACACTAAAATAATTCCAAATGGGTGATTTAAAACTAGCCATATCCCAACTAATAGTAACTGTTCCCATTCAGAACATAAAACATGCAATGCACATCATAACAGATCATGAAGAAATAAGCTTCTGAAATGAAACTCCTGATGGAAGTAAAGTAATGGTTTTAGCCCTGATTGATTGTTACTTCAAATCAAAACTTTTGTTTTGATTGGTTCAGAATTCCTGGTGAAGTCATCAATTCGGCGACCCTCTGGCCAATGCTTAGTCGCAAGTTCCTCGTCATTAAAAAAAAAAAAAAAAGTTTTGGTTTCACATTGATTTCAAACTAAAACTCTTTCTCTCATTGTTCATGGTTTGACACTGCAAATTAAAATCACAGTAAAATATTTTTATAGCAATTAAAAACATAATAAAGATATAAAAAAAGCCTTTTTTAAATTCTAAGTTTTATACAAAATAAGTATTTTGCAAATAGGATTGAAGCTGTATGACTATTTTGAAGACAATATTAATGAGTAATTTAATTACTTCACTTAACATCAATTCTTATGCTTATGTGTCATTTTTTATACTTAGGTTATAGTCCGTGTAAACTGAACTGGCCTGTCAAGGTCACTAGACCCTCGTCAACCTTCCTAGAAATGACCCATGTGATCCCGTTATCGCTCATTCTTTTCCCACCCCATTTTAGGAATTCTTTAACTAGGAGAATATTTCGTTCAGATACAATACAGTTTTCTTTAGACTTGTTCTTTGGACCTTTTAGCATTTAGTTTTTCCTCTTCATTTAGTTTTTATATCATTTACTATTAGTGGTAGTCCTGATATACAGAAACAATCTAAGAATTATTTATCATGTTTCTAAGTATTGTAGAATTGATGAAATATAAGGGGGGGGGGGGGGATCGGTTCTATCACCAGGCTGAAGTAACAAAGCTGTAAAATAAGTTTTTTTTTCAAAGGCTAAAAAAAACCCTGCTAAGGGCTAAGCCATATTCAAGGATAAAATAATAATAGATAAACAATACACTGAATTACGTTTAAAAAAAAAAACCTCTCTTCCCTAAAATAACTATTTTAGAGAAACGTTAATGTTACTACCTGTTTGGTTTTGCTGCCAAGCTGGAAGATGGGTGAGGTAGAGTTTGAATCCAAGTCGAGGTAATTGGCCTAGCTATTTGGAGTTTACCATGGTTTTCTCTGAAATGTACGCGAGTTTTAGCAAGGATTCCTAATAAATACCTCTCAAGGACATTCAAGCTTTTATAAAAACAATCTCGTTTAAACTTCACACAATCATCATCATTTATATAAGATTTTAATTTTCATATTCATGATATAGTTCTTAACTCTTGGTTTAAAAAAAACTTACTTTTAATTTAAATTTCATATTCTTATAACCATACCTGCCAACATTTGAAAATGACAATTAGTAGCACACCAATTTTAAAAAGATGGTTGGTTGGTTCATTATCATGCAACACACGAATCCTAAACAAATAAATGTATATTACCATATTTTCTTGCATATAATCCACGGGGTACTATTTTCAGCCCTGATGAAAAATTTTCCTTAGATAATACGCACTGCCGGATGCCAGAATCCGGCTTTTATTTGTCACAGCAATCCAGCCACATTATTTTAAATGTTTTTTACAACCCGCCCTCAGATTAAATATTTTTATCGAAATAATTAGCCTTAGTGTTCATATGTAATGAAAGACTGTACTGTTTAAGAAACAAACACGATTTATGAAATCAGGTGTAAAATAATTTTATTCTAATTTCAGAATTACTCTTTACACTAATTCAACCACTTAAAATTCAACAAAAATGGTAGCCAATTAATAAATATTTTTGTTGTGTGTTTAGTTATGTGTATAATTTTAAATATAAATTATAATTATTGCAAAAAATTATAATCTTAGCATTGGGATAACTATTTTTAAAATGTTAAAATATAAATATTAAAAAGGCATTTGATCATCGATTGTTAGGAGAGAATTGGGGGGGGGGGGGGACAGTAAGAAATATTGAACTATTCTACTTCTTTATAGGTTCTACCATCTAACAAAGTAAATTTAAAAAGAACATTGACGTTTATGTTGCGTATGGAAAAAGATTAGTCGCCGCAAGGTGTTTGTTTGCCAATCGTTAAGGGGTAAGGCGCAAGGAGGGACAAAAAAAAAAAAAAAAAAAAAAAAATACACAAATGAGAAATATTTAACAATTCTATCTCTTTATACATTCTAGAATCTAATAAAGGAGGTTTAAAATGAAAATTGGCATTTATGGAGTGGATGGAAAAAGATTGAAAATCACAAAGCAAAACATAGTCAGAAATGTTGCAGTTTTAGTGCTAGACAAAAATTCATAATTTTGAGCCGATTTTTGTAGCATCGTAGTTTACGGCCTAAATTCGTAACAACTATGAATTATTCGTAGCAGTTGGCAGGTCTGCTTATAACCCAAAATGTACCTGGAGAATAAATCGGATAAATTAATTTTTCTGTATTGTTTGCTATTAACAGTTAGTGTTTTAAGACTAGAATAACGGGAATAGTCATTGTAACTGACTGCAAAGTTATTTTATAATAAGAATAAATAATTCTATAGCTAAAATTTATTTAAGTATGATTATTAAGAAAACAAAAATTATTTTATGCTGCTCTATAAACGAATTGCTGATGTTATTCATATAGTTTTAGGTATTAAATAAAATCAAAGGCAATCCTAAAATTATATTAAAATTTCGTGGCCGCGGTCTTTTTTCAAACCTTAAAAGAGCAGTGAAGTGGCGGTGCATGGGTTAAGACCAAACTGTTCCTCATTTACTCAGATTTTCGCAGAAAAACACGGAAAACTCCAAACGAATAGGACTACGAGCACTTCGTGGGTTCGAACCCGGCACTTTTTGTCTACCAGCTTCGAGTGCATAATCTTTTGACCATTGATACCTCTTGGAATTGATAATCAATGTTAATCGCAGGATTTTTCTTCCTTGATTTTGTCTTGTTTTAACTGATACTATAATTTTTTCTATATGTGATAATGATACATGAAATTTAAAAACTATATGTAACCAAAGGATAAATATAGAAGGAACTAATCTTTATAATTGAGAATGTATTTAACTGCTATATTCGTTTTGCATTTATCAGGTAAAACTGAGAATATTTCTTTGTTTTAATCTTGAAACACTTATTTTCTCATTTTTTATTGTTCTTATACATAAAGTAAAAAGTAAAATATAACTATTATTCTCATATGTGATATATAATAATATGTGGTCTGGAAAAAGCAGCTATCACAATGCAGTTTTGGTTATGAGATTAATTATATTCAAACGTTTCTACATATCTTTCCTGTCTAAACACAGGTATAATATAAGTAACAAAATAAAGAACGTTTTGCAATTTCTTTATCCCTAAATTAGAAAGTTTGAAGATTTTACTCATAAGTAAATTAAAATAATTTTCAAAGTATATTAGAAAATTAACTTTGTTAAGCTAATAAATGAAAAATTCATAATTATATATTATTTTCTTTTTTAAATAATGCGAAGAAATTCTCACCTTATATTTATATATGTATCCTTTACTAACATTAAAAAAAGTAATCTGCTCCCCATTTGCTTTTGCTAAGATAACAGAGTATATATATATTTGTGGTGCGATACTGATTGGTATAAAAGTTTTCAAGACTTTTGCATATCACATTCGTATTTAAAAAAAAAAAAAAAAAAAAAAAAAAAAATTGAAATTGGATAATTAGAATGAAAAATATTATCCATCAAAGTTTCTCAAGTTATGCTATCCTCGTGTGGTAAAACTGAGGGTTAAGTTATATATCACCTGAAGAATCCACCATCAATCATAGAAAAGATATAAAGTACAACTTTTTAAAGTTCTGACCCTTTCCCAATTTCTATGTATTAATCGTACACTACTGTACCCCCTCATTAATTATTACAATGTGCTGAAAAACTTATTGCTTACATCTATATAATATTTCTTTAACATGGATTAAATTTTATTTAAATAGTATGATAGATACTTAAGGTTAACTGATTGGTTAACAAGACCCAAAGCATAAATTCGGTTGCTAGATATTTTGCTTTCGGCTACAAAAATTTAATAATACACTTGAAAGGCATATTTTCTTAAATAAATTGAAAAAATATTAACTTTTTGTGTTGAAACATATGCTCAAAATCTCATATTTAGAAGTGAACTCTGCAGAATTTAAAGCCAGTTAGGCCTTGCATTTTATGCTGACTATTTGGTAGGATCAGGGCCCGACTTAGCCCAATTTGGGCACGGGGCAAAAAGTACATTTTACACTGTACCAATAGTTTGTTTAAAAAAAGTTAATTGAAGAAGGAAACGTAAAATAAACTTTCTATTCGATTTGGGGGGGGGGACCCCTCTGATGTAGGAGCCCCAGGCAACTGCCCCGTATGCCCCTGCCTTAGACAGGCTCTGGGTAGGATGGTGGTGCTGTGCCATTTATTATTATTTTTAGACTTCATTCATTATAAATAGAATAAGCCTCATCTCTTTATTCATTTATTTTGTAGATATATTAAATATGGAATTTCTGTCATGTATGATGATATGGCAATTTTATTCCATCAAAATTTAGGAAATTGATTTTTAATATAAGAATAATTTAATTCTAAGAAGTTTTAACTTAGCAGTAAAAAATATATATATATATAAAATTGAAATTATAATGCAGATATCAGACACTTAAATTTTTTTTTTTTTTTTTTTTTTAAATCATTAGGTATGTAGGTACTATTATGCAGATGTTTTTCACGGGGAAAGACTAGTATCTAGAAAAAAAAAAAAAAAAAGAAAGAAAGAAATTTGTTACACTATCAGAATTGATTTTAAGATTTATTCTGTAGCATTTTTAGTGCCCAGTTTTTTGTTCATATGTCTTATATAGAAGAGTAATTTTCTTCTTTAACGGCAATTACATATTAGAGAAAATTATTGTACAAAAAAAGTGGTGTGAAAAAGGTAGGTACTAAGAACACATCAGAATAAATTAAAAGTTGACAGCTTTGTATTATATTTCATAATATAGTAAACAAAGGGTTAAACAATATATTTCAAAAACCATTTGGTTCGACAGTGATGATAAATAAAATTTACTTTCTATTGTAATAAAAACACGTACTAATATGCGATGAATAAAAACTTTGCTATAATCATAACTATATTTATTTGCCTTATAAAAGGATCACACTCAATTCTTTTTCTACAAAATAGTATTTTTACAATTTATGGTATTTGCTTACAAAGTTTTTATTCATTAACATTCAACACCAGTATGTTGGTGTATTTTATTGCATCGTAATGTGCTTATAAGTAGATTAATAGATTTTACAAATATTCTTAATTACAAAAATTGTCACCAAGTCACTTAATCATTACCATCAATAACAAGAAAGTCAAAAATTATCTTTTTCATTAAACTCATGCCGCTTTCATTCCAGAAATAAAAATTACAAGCAATCCGCACTAGTAAAGAAAAAAAAAAAAGGGGGGGGGGGGGAGAGAGTTCATGTTTTAATGGCTATTCACTTTTTAACAATGGAACATTTTTTTTAAAAAAAGTTTATTCTTAATATGTAATTATAATTACAAAAGAATTAGAAAACAATTGAAGTATTTGATAAATTTGTATAAAATCAGATTATGTTACATATAAAAATTTAACTATCAAAAATAGCTTTTGAAAGAAAAAATATTGAATTTTAAGAATGGAAGTAAAAAAGAAGGAAATTGCTTGAAATTATAATATAAAAAGTTTAACACCCACAAAGTTTATAAGAGCATAGAGGATAAACATGTTACGTGCTAATTTAGTAAATCTGAGAAAATCAATTGTAAAAAATAAGACAAATGCTTTTTTTTTTTTTTAATCCATTCAGTTTTTTCCAACCCTGTTGTGAAGAAATAACACTCAAGTATTAAAGAAGAAACAATTTGTTTGATTATGATTGATTTTTAATACTGTCAAGTCCCTCTTAATCAGCAGATCGATAATATGCAAATACCTTTAAACTGCAATCTATTTTTACATGTAAACAATGAAATTTGCTGTAGCAAAAAATGTAGGAAACTTTTTCCTTCCTCTTATGGACATTAACATTTCTCTTACAACTAAAAAATGAAAGATTTGTTACTATGCAATTTGTAAACTTAAGAGGTTTTGTAAAAATCAGAACTGTTTGAAAACATGAAATTACATTTTTGTATAAAAGTTTTAAATGCAAGTATAAAGTATTAAAACTATTGATTGATTTAACATTCCAAAAAATTAAAACATTAGAACATTAAATGATGAATTAATACAGTTAACAGTTTGAACTTATGTATTTAAAATTATTTATACCTTTATATGGTTATTATACAATGCTTATTTTTATTTAAAAAAATTACCTACTGTTAAAGACATTTTGCAGAAAAATTAACCATTATTTATTTTATGCATTAATAATAGCTTTATTTGTTAAAAAAAAAAAAAAAAAAAGTGTATATATAAGGGAGAGTGGGGTTGAATAGGATGCCGGATGAATGGGACAATAGCAAAATTTTGATGTTTTGCAAGCAACAGAAACTTTACAATTTTTTCTGATATATGGCAGCACTGAGGTCATTCATCAAGTGTAGTTGATGAATTGTGCTATTCATAGAAGAGCAGAAAAAAATTAAAGTGCCTTTTTCAGCTGCCAAAGTAAGTTTTTACTGATTCAGTTAGATAGTAGTTAAGAAATTAACTATTTGCTTAAAGTTAATTTAACTCTTATATAGTGATAAGGTATAATAATAAACACAATCTTTTATTGTGTTTATGATATTCAAGAAGAATAATGACTATGATCCATTAAGCCTATTTCCTGTTTCATATGATTATGTGATGGTTGGGATGAATGGGACCTCCCCCACTATGTACTAATTTAAAATTTTACACAAGAATTATATTATAACATAAATTAGCCATATTGATTATCAGGATTCTTAATCTTGGGGGGGGGGGGGAATTAATTGTTCTGATTTTTATTTATAATAATTGTTTATAGAAATTATAAGATGAATATTCAATGCAAATTAAATCAATAAATAAACTAATAATAATTTGATTAAAATTTCAGTCAAGCTAATTAAATAAATTCTGGTGATTATTAATGTAATATAGAATGTTGATTTTCCCCGATTAGTCAGAAACAAAAATTTATCTGGATAATTTGTACTCAATTATAATGATTTCTTTCTTTCTAGTGTCTTACTTATTTTTAGATTAGGTCTTATTAGATTAAATTACCAAAGCCTAGAGCACTAGGAACTGCACAAACCAAAGGACTTGTCTTTTGATGTTAATATGAGTCAATACATTAGTTTATGTTAATTTCAGTGAATTCATAGTGTGTAATAAAATCACATAAACCAATTTAACTTAAATTTATTTACTTTCCATTTTCTTTTCTTTGTTAACTCCAGTCCTGTCCCATGCATCCCCATAGGTGGGGATAAATGGGACAATGCATGTTAAAAAATATATATATATTAACTAAAAATAACTTTTTATTAAAGTTAGTATGTTTGTATCTGTACTGATAACTATAAAGGGTTTAAGTCCAAAAATGTTGATTTTGAGTTAAGTACATAGACTCAGAAAAAGATTCTCTATCGATTGGTATAAAAGATTTAAGGCTATGTCATTTAGTCTTTGAGAAAATCGATTGGTAAAAAAAAGGTTCAAATCAGAAATGTACTATTCATGTATGGTATAAAATATTTAATTCAGTTTTTTCCTGTTTTTAAATGAAGGTTGACAATCACTGAATGGTATAAAGGGTATAAATCAACATAATCCCTTTTCCCTAATCGATTCTTCCGATTTGCTTTTAGACAGTTTAATTTTATTTCTCGTCTCCTGAAAAATCAAGAATATGGACTTAAATCCTTTATACTTATCAGTACAGATATGTAACTGATTACTGAAGTGTACTTATGAGTAATGTTGCAAAATTCTTAATTACATATGGCCAACATTATCAATGAAAACATGAAAAATGCCCTATTCATCCCCACTCTCCCATATATATATATATATAAATTTTTAATGACCTAAAATCTACAAAACATTTAGTATCAAGCTCTGCAGAATAGAGAGAATCTTGATTGTATCATCTCTTTGCAAAATCATCACTTAACATGCTCATCCACTAGATTCATGGATTTCATAGAGTAATTCTCATGACACAGACTTACATGACTGATGAAGAATCGCTGACCAAGCAGGTTACAGGAAAAAATATTAAGACACAAAATTGATAATCTTACACATACTTTAGAGACATTTCAAAAATCTCATTTTTAATTGTAATAAAACATGTAAAAATTTTTCTTTAAAATTTTAATAATAATACAAAAAAACATTTATACTTTAATTATAAAATCTTTTCAACAATGTAAACATAAGCTGTTGCACAATTATTTGCTACCGTAACACAGTTACAAACTTTTACACTTTCTGGCATAAAAGTTGGTAGCTATGCAAATGAGGTTTTTAAAAACGTAAATTACCTTAAAATTTGCAAAATAAAAAAAATCTGCAAAACTTTCTTCCCAAGCTATGTGGATTTAAGTGTACCGCAGATGACTATTCTATATAGAGAAATATAATAAACTTAGTATACAGATCGTTTATATCATAATTCAAACAATTCTGATAATTTAATTAAATAATAAACCTTTAAATGTACCTCATGTTTCATGAATATTTTCATCTGGGCACCCAGACCTTTTCAAACGATCATCTATGCCGGATCTCTTCAAGTTGCGGTCTTTTATGTCTTTTTTTCGAGAAACAATTCTGATAATTTTTATGTTTCAAAAGATTCTTCCTCTCCCCCCCCCCCCATATACAAAAACCTTGATTCATAATAGCTACAACTACAGGGTTTCCCCCCCCCCCTTTTTAAACAATATCTTGTCAATTTTAACCAATCCCTTTAGAATTTTAAAAATTTTGTCTAGTGTTTGTAATCACCCTTTATCAAAGGCTTATTTTATCAAAATGACAAAACAAATTTTCATAAGTTATTTCAAAAGTACGTTATTAAATAAAATTTGGTTCTCTTATTTCTAACTCTTTTGCTGCTAAATAAGTAGCATCTTACAGACATTTGATCACTGCAGCATTTAGGAAGAGAAGGAAGAATAAGTCTATATACAATCACAAGCATAAGAGAAACTAGAAACCTAATTGAGTAAGTAAAATGTATTGATTGGGAAGAGCAATTAGAAAGTAGGGTGTTTCTTCTGCTAAGTCTTCACATGCCTGATTTTTTAGGCCTAGAATATATGATAACAATCTTGGCCCAGCATGTTTGTTGTTTGCATTGTTTGCACACTACAAACATTTATTATGATTTATTATGTTTGTCAAATGGACTAACCTGATACTAACTACATATTCAACAAAATACAATGCTTCATAAAATACATAGTATATCAATATCCGCAGAAAAATTTATTATTACTTCAATATGCATTAACAAAGCTTATTTTTCAGGAAAATGAGAAGAAAAAAATATTTATAAGAAGTTTATAGAAATAATGTAAAGTAACAGCAAAATAGATTTCTGTAATTTCTTGACTAAGTTTTTTAACTATATACAAAAGATCTGAATTTTTATTTTTTGAAAAAAAAAAATCAAATTTCTTATTTTCAAATGAAGTTAATTTTTTCTGACCTAGTCTATCTGAAAACTAGTTTGTTTTGTTGGCCTAGGTTATAAGAAAATTAATCTTCAATTTTTACTCCCCAAGCTAACATACATACTTCCAGCTAAATTGCTCTTAGCTGTAGTAGTGATGGATGGCGTTCAAACTTTAAACTTTGTTCCTTTTCCATGTCTTAGGGTCACTTTTCTCTTCCTTGACTGATTAGAAGATACTTCTACAAACTTCTCCATAGTTGAAGAAAACACAAAATTCAATTATTAAAAACTTTGCATGCACCAAGAAAGAAGTTACAGGCGAGAGAAAACATAACACTAACTTAATCAACAAGTTTGCTGCTGTAGTCGAGTGGAGCAGAATCACGATCTTGTGAATATGGAGATGACCTGTTTTGAAACTCACCAGCCTTATGTTCTGACAGGTTTGGCAGCACATTATGATTTTCAAACATAAATAACATAGGGATGGATTGGTTCTGGCATGGTTACTTGTTTCCCGATGGTGGAGATGTTTACTTAGAAAAAAACAAAATTTTCTAATTTTAAGCAGTTGACTGGTTTTATAACTAGACGACATATATAGTCCATGTGATGATGACCTGTAACATACCTACCGAATTTGGGTTCAATCAAATAAAGTTTTTATACAATATCAACAAATATGAATTCAAGAAACCAAAGAACTTAGATATATACTCACATAGCCTGATTTATCAGAATTACAAAACTTTATTCATACAGTATATATTAAAAAAAAAAAAAACACTGGCTATAAATATTCCGCAGAAAATGGAATAAATTAACATTTGCTTTACTTCAGGTTTTTAAATTACTGTTGTAAAAAAATCCTGCAGCTTACACAGAATCCCGCTTTGTAAGGTTTTGTACACAGATTAAGTCTTAACTAGTTATCTTTAAATCAGCTGAAAAATAGAACAAGGTTTTCAACTTTTAAATGTGAGAAAGTCAAGGTCAAGTTTGGTATTTACTTATTGGGACATAACTCTTTGTTCTTCATGTACATTTACTTTTGATACTGAATCTGGCAACCATCTGTTCTGACAGTCTTTTGTTTATACATTCGATGTCAGAATACAGAAGCCTATAACTCCTTAGCAAGTTATTAGTATTTTCTTAATTGAAACAACATTACATACATTACAAATAAATTAAATTTTTTAATGACTAGGGTGAAAATTGCAGAACACTAAGTACATGCACAAAACTTCAGTAAATATCTCTCTCTGGATTCCCCCTTCCCCCCAAACAATTAGAAGAATTACTTCAACTATTTATAAACCCAATTTCTGATGGATTAGCACAAAGCTTCCTGGTTAGAATCTTTGTCTATTTAGTGTTATATGAAAAATATTATTGAAAGGGAAGAGAAAGTCACATTAAAAACACTACTTGCCATGCACATACATCAAACAGACTTGCCAAGTTTTCAAAATGAAAAAGCCTGAGATATTTTGAAGGTTACTTTATAGACATACCGGTATTTTATCTTCAGATTCAGGATTTAAGCATTAACAATTCCTCATAAAAATTGTCGACGACTAAAAGTTTAAGCCAAGCCACGTTTAATAAATTGAAGCTGAAACATTGCCAGAATGCTACAATAAAATTAAAAATAAGTAAATTATCTGTTTCTCTGAAATATAAGTGTGGAACAATATTTATGTAGCATATCTGATAAATATGAAATTAATTTGAAAACAAGAAAAACATCAGCTAATTATCAAACATATTTTTTCTGGAAACTGAGTTCAAATAATGCCCTTGAAAAAGTAATGAATATGTATGCTTCAATATAAAGTTGCTTATTTTTCTTTTCGCCAACTTCATTCATTTTTTATACTTCTTGTGACACTTGGTTTCATATAATGCAATGTTTGAAAAAGTTTTCAATATACCAGGCAGTGGCGTCGCCAGAAAAAAAAAATATTTTTTTTAAATAAAATTCTGATAGCATAGTTTTAAATTTAAAGAAAAAATGCTTAGTAGAATTTTCCCCAGGGGGCACTTGCCACATTCTGCCAATGCTCATGATACCGGGTGATTCAAATTAGATGTTACAGCGATTATCTCGTAAACTAAGAAAGAAACATACTTCGAATTACAAAATTGGTGCAAATTAAGAGTAGATTTCAGATATGGCTTTTTTTGAACAAGGGGCTGTATACATATTAAATACAAAATTGAATTTTTATACGGACCCTCCCATCATATAACTTATATTTAGAAAAATATTCTCCTCAGTTTAAGAAGAAAAAAAAAATATTTCCAAGTGAAAAAAATCACTGAGTTATTGCAATTTGAAAATTCTAACATTTTTCACCAAGTCTAAGTTTCGGGGTTGTATCAAAAGTCAGAAATTGTAATTAGTATAGCTTTTGTAATAAGGCATAGGTTGATCAGCGTTTCGGAAAAAAAAAAAAATTCATTCAGGGAAAGACTGCTATTGTAAGCTGTAATGTCTCGTTCTCCCAGTGAATACACACGGGAATACTCATTGATAATTTAACAAATAAAATTTACGAATAATTTACATACCAAAACGAAATTTTCAAATTCATTTTTCTTTCTTTTCCTTTATACCCATATACATGGTATAGAGAAAGTATTGTTTTTGAGTCAAATTTCCAAAAATTAGCTTTTGTTATATTTGCATGTTTTCAGATCCTCTGAATTCAAAAATCATGTTTTTAGCTGTTGGTCTTTCTCTTTCTCTCTCTGTGTGTGTTATTAGCATATCTCAAGAATAAATAGTTGCAGGCAACCCAAATCCGATATTCTAAATCCGTATCTTATTGCAATGCTACACTAAGCTATTCATTGCAATCAGACAAAGGGCTGTTTATAGGGTCAAAGAGTATTCAAATACATTATGTCTGTGAACGAAATTTCTCATATGTACAGTGTGACATCTATAGGTTGTCCTAAATAAAATTAAAAGAACAGATTTTTTATATGCATAAAAGCATGTTTATGTAGATTGTGGTACAACAATCATTTATCATTCATTTACAGGGTTACTTAGAATATTTGGATATATTGGAGCTATACTTGAGAATTTCTAGAAGTGTACAATATATTAAAATCGCACAATCAACTGATTGGGAAGAAAATCATTAAGTCAAAGATCTGGGGTTAGACTCCCGGTCCAGGCATTATCTTCACTCAGTCTGAAAAATAAATTTCAATTAATATGATTTTCTTCCCAATCAGTTGATTGTGTGATTTTAATATATTGTATTTCTTTCTTCCATTGTTTAATGGTGTTTTCCTTTACCTGCAGCTTATTTCTGTCGAGCTATCTACATGATAGACCAGATATTTCTGCCTAAAGGTTGTCTCAGTAAGTAATGTCCACCAGTTGTCGGCCTGGATAGCTCAATTGGTAGAGCCTTGACCTTGTAAGTCAAAGATCTGGGGACTCCCGGTCCAGGAATTATTTTCACTCAGTCGGAAAAATAAATTTCAATTAATATGATTATCTAAAAGTGTGTTTCATTTTGTGTTACGTGTTTTACATACAATACTAAACTTACGTACACAAAGTCGTGTATATAGTTTATAGACAATATACAGGGCTATCCAAAATTAAGGTAAACTTTTTTTATTAAATGTAATTGACGTAAGTGCTTTGCTGCATTTTTTTTTTATTCTTAAGAACACTGCTGACACAGAAGGAAAATTAATTTCTCATACCCATACTGTAAAAGTAGTTTTTGGAGATTGATTTTTTTTCTGTATATCACGTCTTGAGGCCTCCTGAATACAAAAGTTAAATTTTTAGCGGTTAATCTGTATATAAATGAATTATCAGCATAATTTAACAAGAAATAACTACAGGAAATGCAAATTTGGTACATTGGATACCATATCTAGATGTCACTTGTAAAGTTGATCAAGATTTGCAAGTTTAAAAAAAATCAATAACAGACATGATTTTTGTTTTGATAAATGTAGGCACTATAATTAAATGGGTGTTGAGAAGGACGGTAACCTCCCCCCCTCCCCAGACATAGAATTATACATTAATACCATATCATATTCTATAAAAACATTTTAGAATATTAACAATAAATATGAATTTCCTTATGATTTTTACAGCAGAAAGTTGTTTAAATTAATTTATAAGAATGTCTGCCCAAAAACGCAATGCATTAGCATTTTTTGCGCATTCCTCAACATAAACAAATTTTAGAGGACCTATTAATGCCATTTTAAATAGGTAATATCTCATGGTAAACCTGAATAACATTTTTTAAAATTTCTGAAAATATTTACAGACACTGGGGGCGGGCAGACGGACAGATAGACAATCAGACAAAAAAAAAATATGCAAATTGAAATCATATTTACAGTTAAAAATTGTTAGAAAACGTTTAATGTAAATGAAAATGCAATTACAGCAAATATCCAATAAAAACCCTTAATGAAACTGAATATTTTTGTGTGCCTTGAAAATCTAATACTAAATGTACTGTACACTATAGAAAGCATACTTTTGTGCATATGAATACTATATTTCAATTTCATTAAGATTTATGCAAAGTAATTAAAATTTGGTTTATAGAAATCGCATAGAATGCAATGCTTTGGAATACTTTCAGGTGTCCCTGTATACAAACCAGTGATACTCCATTTTCTATAGAAAATATACAATAGTAAACTTACATTAATAAAACTGAAATATGTTATTTATGTATAAATTAACCCTTTCGCTACCAGAGCCTCAGGAGAAAAACCGCCACCACAGCCCAGACGTCTTACTATTTAAATATAATACCAATTGTCATTTATTTTTGTGGGATGTATCTATAACGCTCTAACTAAAACCAATAACATCCTGTATCTATTTTATTGTTTTATAACATAACCGGTCTGTGTGCGACATGATTTGATGCAAACAATTATCATAAACTGATAATGAGCACCCGTCACATATTTGTGACGCTGGGCTCAGGTAAGAAAATCTGATCGTCACATATTTGCAACGCTGGTAGCAAAAAGGTTAATGGTATTAAAATATGGTTTATAAAAATACCTCTCATAAAACAATGCTTTGGAAAACTTTCGGGTGTCTCTGTGCACAAGCTAGCAGAGGTATTCACTCCATTTTCAATAAGGAACATCTGATAGTGAACTGAAATATATCAGTTTCAGGAAATTTTATGAATATTCACGGGAGTTAGAGTGCGGACAGACAGAAAGACAGATGGACAGATTGACCTTTTCAACCTTGCTGGAATTGTTAAAGAGCGGAAGTCATTAAATTTATTAACCATGATGGAAAGTGGTAAAAATAATTTGTGAAAATTTCACACGGTTTTGCTAATCTTAATTTTCTTCCTCTCGTAACGTGTTTTAATTTGCCGGTGACCCCCTAAGAAATTTAACTATTAAATTTTTTAACAATACGGAATAATGTAAATTAGCATTAAGTTCTTAAAACTGTTGATTTTATGTGTTTGAATGATTTTAGTTGCTATTTTAAAATGAAGGATTTTTTTTTTAATTTTCTCATCTCATAGATAACCCTCTAAAGTAAGCCTGTTGGCATCGAAAAATAGATGCCAAACTTAAAATAAAGTGGTATAATTTAAAAAATTCAAATACCTTAAATTTATCCTTTAAAAGCAACGTATATATTTCGGCATGCCATCGCAGCCCTCTTCAGCATTGCAAATGATGAACTTGTATTGCCGTAATTTCAAAGTAAACAAACCTCCCTCGCTGACGTTCTAACTTCATTTCACTTCTTGATTTTTAGTATCTGTTGCCATTCTTCAGAGATTAAACTGTGTTCGCGGTTGTTAACAGAAGAGGAGGAGTGGTTAGTATTTCTATGGCTTCGAGCTTTAATGCAAACTTATGATTGTTATAGTGGGCTATTTTTTCAGTGTTAGTGGCGTTAAGATTAATGGTATTATTGTTATGGGTGGTAGAAAGTGCGGTAGAAAATTTATTAAGTTTAAGATCGGAAATATGTTCTTTTTCCCCGTTCTTTTATGGATCTCTTAGTCACACCTATGTAGCAAGCTTGTGTTTGGTCCTCAAAGTTAAAGTCTATTTTGTAGATGCCTGAAGTGTCTTTAAACGGAATAGGGTCTTTTTCATTCCTGAGATTTTCATCATTCTTGAGATAGACATCTCGGACATGACTTTTCTTATGCGGTCAGAGACACAGTCAAAAAGACTCCATTGTTATTTTTCTTTTTTTGTCTTTTGTGAACAGCATTGGAATTTATTTTGGAAATGCAATATATTCTGGAAATCATATAATTACAAAAATATTAAAAATGTTAAATGTTATAACAATGCAGAGTCATTTTGACTCCCGTTTCCAGTTACAGGTTAAATATGAATTTTTTTAACCTGAAATATTTTCTTTTTTGTTTAAATAATTTTGAACACCAAGTAGTCAAAATGACTTAAAAATATATGTAGAATATTAAATTAGCACGTATAACTACTTTAATGTGCTTCACATTAATGATGAAGGCTATCAAGGAAAATACATTATAAAGCTTCACATTTGCAAACATTTACCATTTAAAATTTTCTTGAAAATGTCAGTCACCTTATGGTCATAATTATCACATCTGACCTAAAGATTGCAAGTTCAGTTTAGCTTTGAAGAGAAGGAGTTAAAAGGTAATTGCATTTTATTTTTTATACAAATACATTTGTGTGCACTATTTAATTATATTAGCTCTTAAAAGCATTCTCTTTCTTTTTAAAGTTCTGAATAGTGACACTTTAAAACTTTGAGATTCAAAAAGTTATTACTTTCTTCTATATTCAATAGAAGAAAGTATTGGATTCGTAAAAATTTTCGACCTCAGGTTTTTGATGGATTTACACGTTTTGAGAGCTGTAGAACACGATTTGACCATTTTTAGAAAATGCCTGCCTCTGTGTGTGTGTGACAAAATTTTGTGGCAACTGTATCTAAGGAACTACTGCACAGAACTTCATACAAATTGGTATGTAGTTGCACCTTGACATAAATTAGTGCCTATCAACTTTCGGTAAAAATTGTCTTACACGGTGATATAAAATTTTTAACATGGTGATATAGGACAAAATTTTGTATAAATGTGCATAAAGAGAATTATTTTTTAGTAATCATTATGAAATTTACAAGAATTATTTATAATAGAGATAGTCAACTGGGAAAATCTTTTTGTATGCGTAGGAGCCTCACCACCCCACCTGGGGAGGGGAGTAAATTTTCAAGATGGGCATCTTTCGAAAGGTTTTTTTTACTTTTAACGGAAAAAAATAAATAAAATAATGTTACTGAGTGAATTTGTATAGGAAAATATAGAAGAAAGTCTTGTGGTGGCCACAATATACTAGTCTTTATTTGCAATCATAAATGTTATAAGAAAATAAATCTTAACATTTTCTTTTTTTTCTCATATCTTCATGAATTTTTGTTTGGGAAATTGACTCTAAACACTCAACTTTGAAATTATTTTCAAAAGAACATTTCCCCCGAAAGAAAGAAAAATACCATTACTTTCTTTTGTTTGGTTGAATAAAAAGTCATGCATAATTTATTTTTTTAATTTTTGGTCAGGAAAAAAAAAAAAACTAAAGGAGAATTCATAGATATCTTTTATTACAAGATAGCACATTTGAGTTATTAATTTTATCTTTTTGTATGTATTTTCAGAATATTAAAATTGAATGTCAAGTAGACAAAGATAAACACTTTTTGCATTTTGCATTTAATTGAGGTGTTAAGGCCACCAAAGTTGCTTGTGAGATTTATGCTGTGTATGGAGAAGGAGTAATGCATCAAAAGACTGTCATTCATACTACTTCAAAAATATATATTATCCTGAAGGACAGACCATGGTCTGGCCTACTAATTTAATTTTATGAAGAGTACTGCATGAAAGTCATCATCAAACAAGATCATTCGAGGAGCTGATGGTTTGTACTAAAAAACCTACGGTGGACCCTTTTTCTATTTTACTCAGTGGGTAGATTTCAAAAGGTTTGCATATCAAAACAATGAGTAAAAACAATATAAGTCTATATTCCCCATTTGCCCCAGTTTGTACATTCAACACATGGTTGAAAATGTTTCCCTACTGCACGATTACGAGTACTGAAACATAGTGCTGGATAAAGCAACAAAATTAAAGGCTCAGCCTCAAGAAACAAGAAATTCCACAGGAATGTTAGGACTATGAAGGCACAAAACATTACAAACTGCTTTAGTAGAACATCGCAAAGCTTTATATTCAATAACTGCCCCATCTTATGAAAACAATTCAGCAAAGATGACTGAATAAGCTAAATGCCCTTTTCTGCTGCACAACAAAGCCAGACCGAAAACTACAAATCAAGACCTCAAATTAGAAGTGACGACTCATCCTTCATACTCTGCAGATCTGGCCACATTAGCTCTTTCAAATGTTGTACATAGACTATCATTTAATAATGATACTGAATTGAGGGCATGTTTAGATAAATTCTTTGAATCAAAACCTATTCCTATTATTATTATTATTTTGGTTCATACCTCAGTGATTTTTTAAATTGGTTGAACAATGAGATGTTTTAAACAACAAGAAGAAATATATTATTTATTTAGTTATTGCAGTAATTTATATATTTTATTCTTTTCACAAAACAGAAAAATTGCCTTTTTAAAAGCTAAGTCTTTTTCGCTGTTAACTTTTAAAAAGGCAATTTTAAAAGTTAACAGCGAGCTAAAAAGCTAAGTCTTTTTCGCAGCCACTTCAAATTTCAAGACTATGCGCTACAAAAGTTTTCCTTCCTTCCACCAGTGGCAAGAATTAAAAAATTCCCGCCTTTATTTTTTTTTTTTTTAGGGTGCATAAATAGGTGCAGTCTTAACTTTTAGTGCATATTGTTTAACAGGTAACATTGCTATACTATCTCCAATTTTTTGGAATATTTCAAGTTGCATGGCGTGTAATTGCTCAAAACAAAATTCAATTAAAATTGGAACCATTTTGAAGTTACTTATTTTTTACTGTTCTATATGAATCTGTAAGTTAGAATGCAGACACAGCTGTTTCAGAAACTATAAGCATACAGTTATCAGTGCATAAAAGATAGAAAAGAAATATTTTATATAGATGGGAATCTCATTTCACTATCAGTTAATTTATCGCTTGCCAAATCTCCTTTTAATATTGTCTTTATACAATTAATGTTAAAACATGAAATGGAAGAAAATTCTAAAAAAATCTCAAAATGACAAAAAAAAAAAAATTAATAATAATAATAATCTTTCCTAAAATGCTTGCAGTGATTGATTCAAGCGGTAAATCTCTCTCAATCTCTCTCTCACACATATAGTTTTTAGATTATTGCCACTCTGCAAAAATTTAATTATTGAGAAGTATCATCCCTGAAAGTAAAATCTTTATCATTTTATGTTGCTTTCCAGTTTTGGCTGTTTAAATATTTTATCATTTTCCATGTTAAGATTTTTAAAAACCAAATATTAAAAAAAAAAAAAACTACTATAGGAATCTTTTTTAAACAATTGTAGATATTTAAAGAATTATTCAAAGACAGCAAAAGTCTTTTACCCATGATTATCTTAATAGAACATGTTCTTTTTTAATGATATATAAAATATGTTTATATAAAATTTTATAGTTATCTTTTATAGATGGGAAGAAGTTTTGAGACATTTATAACAATCTTGTTTATATGATAATTTAAATTTTCAAATATGTTGTGTGAATTTTTGGGACTTCTGTGTAATGATTTTAACATAACATTGATTTTTTTTTAATTGAATACAAAAGTCCAAAAAATCTACAACATAAATACCCACATAAGACTACACTCTACCATACACAAAATTACAAGTTCTAACTAAAATTGGATTAACAGACTTTCCAGTATAAATACAACTACTAAAGTACAAGTGTCACTTAATATATACAAATATATAAATATGTTAACACAGCATAATATAAATATCACATTAGCAGCAATGACATTAAAAATCCATATACTTAAAATGTGCACATTTTCAAAACAAAATTTCGATTAAGAAAATATGTCCAATACAATTTCAATATCTACAAATACATACTTTAGGGGTAGGGGGAGAAATATGTACAAATGGGGAAATCTCAGATAAACTTGATTATAACTAACACATACTTAAACAAGTTACTTCAAGTAACTGACATACTAATGTTGATAACTTTTTCAAAGATAAAAACTACTGAATAAATAAAACTAGATAAAATCTCAATAAAATTACACATGAAATATACAAAAGAATTATGGGAAAATATTTTATAAAAAACTTACCATGTTTCTTCATAGAAATTTTATAACATTACATAAACTCTTGTAGAAATTAAACATTGATATTAATATAAAAGAAAATTAACTTAAAAAGCAAAACAATCTAGATGAAAGCAATGGAAAAAACATGCACATTCTAAAGCAAAAGAAAAAACTCATGCTTAAAAAGCTAATCATAAATAGGGAAATCAGTCCATCAGTAGAAAAGTGAACAGACAATATTCAATCCTTGGAGAGGGAGAAAAAATGCTTAATAGAAGACTTATTACTGACTAGTCTTCTACAAAAAAAAAGTTTATAATAAAAATAAACTGCAGGCAGCAAAAGTCATTATTGCTCAGTGTAAAGCTTCATTCTAGCACATGCAACCACCATCTGGTTTAGATGGCTCAGTGGGGGCATCTTTAAGATCCACATCAACAACTGATGCATAGTCAAGGAAAAACGAAACAAATTAGCAATAACATGCTATCTAAGACATTAAACTATAAAAAATAAAATAAACTAAGAAAATAATGCAAACCTAAACATAATCCTAAACATACAATTATAAAGCAAGTCTAGGAAAAAAAAAAAAAAAAGGATACTGTCCTCTTTTGTTCTTTCAGGTGTTTCCATTCCTGGCAAAGCAGCAGCTAAACGCCTAAAGAGCTATATTTAAAAAAAAAAAAAAAAAAAAAAAAAAAATTATTCAACTATCTTCATAAACTTTTATGAACGAGATAAAGTCTGGCATTTCTTTTTACCTGTCATATGTCAGTCAACAACAAGACATTCACTAAAGAATTTTTTTTTTTTTACTTAATGTGTCATCTTTTTTTTTTTTTTTAAGAATTACACAGGTCAGCATGTAAAATTTTGATTTTATAATTTTGGCTGATCTCAATGTTTTTTGGTGTGCTGAAACCGAAAATGAAGCCAGTTACTCTCTATCACGTATAGATTTTTGTCAATACAGGATGTTTACTTACATAATTTCTTACCATATAATTATATTGGTGGAAGAGTAAGGGAAGTTTTATAGTATATTTCCATGATTAATTTATCATGGATACCTATTGTTGTAATAATGCAGCACTAGTGCGACTTAAAATTATACCAACCTATTGTTATGATGGTATATGTAAAAAATTGTGTCCGCAAGCACAGTGGCGGATTTAAGGGGGGGACTAGGGGGCTGAAGCCCCCCCCCCCCCAAAAAAAAAAAAAAAAAAACACTGACATTCACTATTGAATATTGCAGTTGTAAATTTTTTATTGGTCTAGAATAACACTTTGAAAAATCTCAGCCCCCCCCCCCCCCCAAAAGTCAAGTTCTGGATCCGCCACTGCGCAAGCACCCTGTATTGACAAAAATCTATATGTGATAGAGAAAAATAGGCTGCATTTTCGGTTTCAGCACAAAAAACAAAGGTCAACTTAAATCATCAAATCAAATTTTGTCAACTTTATTTTTGTAGGCCAGTGTTATTAGACAATTTTGACTACTGTTTGAATCCCCAAATTGACATCCCTGCAATGAAGAAGTAAGCTTTGAAAAACATTTTTTGAGACTTAATATGATTGAGATATACACTAACAGATTTTTTGTATATATAATATATAGAGTGATTCTAAAGTCATGGGATATATTTAGAGGAGAAGTAAAGAATATCAGAAGGATTCAGAATTGTATAGGTACTCCTGTCCCCAAATGTCATTTTAACCCTTTAAGATCTGGATGATTTGGGCTACTGTGTGCTAATAACTATGTACTGCGTAATTTTTTAAATCTTTCATCATTTTGCAAAATCATACACAATGCTCATACTATCGCAATCACTGAGATAAAATGCATTCATAAAAACAGAATTTATGTAAACATCACCATGTAAAAATTTTTAAAAATGCAACTTTGAAGAGCCACACTCACACACATATCCATGCAAAATCACCCAGTTCTTAAAGGGTTAAAATGATATTTGAGGACATGGGTTCATATACAATTCTGAATCCTTATGATGCTCTCTATCTTCCCTTCAAGTTTGTCATTGAAATTGCCTGTGTGTACACACACACACAGAGGGTGTTCCAAAAGTTCCACAGCCCCTCTCTTAACCTGAAAATGAGTGAAAATTTTGAAAAATGGCGAAAAACATTTAATGAATTCAAGAGGGTTATTACTTTTAAACTTTGAATAAACACCATAAAATGCAATAAACTCGCAACAATTGTTTCGGGTTGAAAAAACACACGACCCTTCATCAGGCGAATAAAGTAAGCACGTGTGCTGCAGTCAAAGCGGCAACACAGTGGCAACATCGTGCGTTGCCGCTTTGACTGCAGCACACATGCTTACTTTATTCGCCTGATGAAGGATCGTGTGTTTTTTCGACCCGAAACAATTGTTGCGAGTTTATTGCATTTTATGGTGTTTATTCAAAGTTTGAAAGTAATAATTTTTACAACGCCAGTTTTGTGGTGCTTTTTTATTAAATTCAAGAGGGACCTCTTTTGGTGAAAAAAGTTTGGGCCCGGGGGGAGGGGGCTAGGGGGGCCGCTAGGAAGGGCAACTTTAAAATTTCAAATCTGAAGGTATGTTTTGTGATACCTCCCTGGAAATATGTCTTCAAGACAATGAATTTGATGTAAACAGTTTCGCCCTATGATGATTATTAAAAGAGATACATGAGTTTTTAGACTTCTGAAATGTGGATTTTATACTTATGTATTCCCTTTAATAATCACTGCAGGACAAAACTATTTATACTAAATTCATTGTCTTGAAGAGACGTTTCCAGGGATGTACGAGGGATGATAAAAAAAAAAAAAAAAAGAGGTTTCAAGTCGAATAAAGAAATATTTATTAACAATAGACAGAAAATACAAGAGAGAATTAAGAGGCATACGTGCCTATCACTTTTCGGCATAATCACCAAGTCTATTTAGGCATTTATCAGAAGACAGAACCAACTTGTTTAACCCGTCTTGGTAGAAATCAGGTCCCTGTCCATTGAGCCAGGTCTCGGCGGATGTTTTCACAGCACTGTCTGAAGAGAACTGTGTGCCGGATAAGTGCTCCTTCAACCTCAGAAAAAAGAAATAGTCACTGGGTGCCAAATATGGGCTGTATGGGGGTGACTTCAGATTTCCTACCTGAACCATCGCAACAATTCCAGCGTTGCTTGAGCAGTATGGGGCCTGGCATTGTCATGCAGGAGGATGACACCTTCACTCAACATGCCCGGCCGTTTGCGTCAGATGCTTCGCGGACACATTCTTTGCCCATAAAAATCGAATCACGGCTCACACTTCCACATGAGACCAATTTTCTAAGCTTCTTGAGATTTCAATCGTCCTGAACAGTCTCTGAACTTTCACTACCTACCTGCACACCAGCTGTACGAGAAGTAGCACCATCTGTCTCCACTCTGGGGAAACAAAAGTTCTCCACAATATGTAGTTTTCAAATGCTGCAGCTTGTAACCTTTTTTTCTGATCACCTCTCGTATCACAAGACATACTTTGCCGAAAAATGTTTGGGCCCAGGCAAGGGGGTGATAGGAGTGCAACTTTAAAATTTCTAATGGGAAGGTATGTCTTGTGATACATCCCTGGAAACATCTCTTTAAGACAATGAATTTGGTATAAATAGTTTTGTCCTGCAGTGATTATTAAAGGGATACATAAGTATAAAATCCACATTTCAAAAGTAAAAACTCATGTATCTCTTAATAATCATCATAGGGTGAAACTATATCAAATTCATTGTATCGAAGAGACATTTCCAGGGATGTATCACAAAATATACCTTCCTATTTGAAATTTTAAAGTTGCCCTCACTAGCGGCCCCCCTAGCCCAAACATTTTTCACCAATAGTGGTCCCTCTTAAATTCATTAAATACGTGTTTTGCCATTTTTCAAAATTCCAACTCATTTCTGAGTTAGGAGGGGCGTGTGAGACTTTTGGAATACCCTTTATATATATATATACACATAAAATTATATACATATATATATATTTTTTTTTTTAAATATCAATTGTCATACTAAGTGCAATGAATAAAGTGATTTTGTCTCTTCTTTTTATTAAACAAAAGTAGACCAAACTTTCTCTTTAAAAAAAAAAAATTACAGGGCAAAAAACCTAGGCTTAAATTTAAACCCAGTTTTTTTTTTTTTTTTTAATCAGTATACGTTTCCCAGTCATATTATACATACAGTAAATAAAATTGCTACTTTGGTTGGTTGTGATCTTTTTTCTGTAATAATATACAAAAAACAATATTTGTGCTTTGTCGTTTCTTATAATTTAAAAAATATTTGGGTTGGGCTTTATTGGGATGTTTAGATTAAATTCATTAGCGGTATTTTTCACTTTATAATCTGAACATCCCAATAAAGTCCAACCCAAATGTTTTTCAAATTATAAGAAATGACAAAGATATTATTCCCCCCCTTGAAACCGCTGGAGTTTATAAAATCCCGATAGAATACCCCGATAAAAATACCGGAAGTTACATAGGAGTTACAAAAAGAAAAATAAAAACATGCCTCAAAGAACATGAAAATGATATTAAATTTGCCCGATTTACTACCGCACTTGCTCTAACATATTACGAAAATAAAATAGCCATTAAATTTAATGACGTTGAAAAATTGGTCAATTACAATAACCATACTTACGCGTTTTACCGAGAGTATTGAGATAATTAGTGATAATGTCGCCATTAATGACCACGAGTCCGCCAAAATAGATCCGCAGTGCCGCTACCTATTAGAAGAACGAAGTAAAGCTATAAATAGCCAAGGCCCACAAGCACAGTTTGCAATTGATAAAGAGGGAGGATCCTCCCACGAAAAGCTTCTTGCAGAAGATGAAGCCTAAGTAAGGTCTTAATTTATTTTATAATTATGACGTGCTTCATTTAAATTTAAATAAGTTAATTTAAGAAACTTAAGGAAGGAAGGAGGCAGGTGTCAAGACTTGTGACTCGCCTGTGGGGTTAAACTAGTTTCACGCCGGCAACACTCCCCCAGCCTGCCAAGACCAGAATAGGAGTCGTATGGATTAAAAAAAGCAAAATTTCATAGCAGATAAAGCATAATGAAACTATGAAGCAACAATGAAAATTATTGCTTAATGATTACTATGTGTTTAATAGTACACAATAATGAATTATTATACATAGTAAAAGCCAATTTTTAAGAATAGTTGACAACTCAAATGAAGAAATTGAACATTTGAAGGAAAAGGAAAGAATGCATATTAATGCTAGGTAAATGCAACAGGCCTTCTGATTTTATATAATTTCACATTCCCACCCAACCATCCAGCCAAACACCACCCAATCTCCGTAATCAAACATCTGCTCACCCAACCAATTGTCATTAATATATATATATATTATGATCTGCCTAATATTGGCATTAACACTATTTTGTATATATATTTCTTAAAAATGAATGTCAAATCTAACAGCTCTGCCCTGCAAATTTAATAATAAGAAATTAACTTAAGAATAAAATTCTTAATTTAACTTTTAGAAAACACACACACACAATAAAAAAGATTTATAGGAAGAAATTAAAGAAAAAAAATTTAGGATTATTATGTAGAATTATTAGAAAACACTTTAGGATTAAGTAATGAATTATTACAATCCATTTGAAAATTAGTTACTGAACAGAATTTACATTTAATATTTTAAGTAACATTACAAGTTTTATAGCTTTTTTTCAAACTAAATCTGCAATATAATTTTAATGTTACAACCCAAAAAGAAGAAACCACTCTACATTGGCTTTTGTTATTAGAATTATTTCAACATTTTTTATTACTTAGATACTAAAATTTATTTAATGTCCCAGCATTCTAGCGCTGTAACATTTTAATAAAATAATTCACAGACTTTAAATGGGGATATTTTTATATGAAAATTCAAAATCAAAGGTAATAAAATGTTCAGGCTGTAGTAGATAAGCTGCTTTAGTAAACAGAAGATAGCCTATTTGTTATTAATTACTATTTTATAACAAATAGTATCCAATTTTCATAAAGACTACTTTGTTCAATTTTGAATACAATTCAAAATGAGAACTTTTTTCATCTTGTCTAAAATTGACCTTCCGATAATATTACTTAACTACATTTAGCCTTACATTCTTTTCTTTCATCATTTTAAAGCTAATTAATATAGTGAACATTAAAAGGCTAAAGTATGAATTTGTGGAAGATAGATATCTTTCACAATGGATGATAAGAAAGCTCTACTACCTTTAAATACTGATTGAGGCGGAACAGGCCGGAAGTTGAAAATAAAGGGGTGGAAGGAAGGAATATGGAGAAGAAAATTTTTTCCTCTCCATTTGGGACTGCTTTTACACTGTCAGTTTTTATCTGGGTGACATTGATAGATTGTCTTCTCCGCCCCACTTGTAATCCTTGTAAGTAGCTTGTGCTACTTTTTTAGATATTTTTTTTTTTTTTTGTGAAAATCAAAACTAGGTCCTATCTGTGAATACTTCCCCCCCCCCCTCAACTGTCTTTGTTTCCAAGGCAATACTATCCTCACACTGCATTTTTATTTAATTTAAAGATTTAAAATATATATATATATAATAGAGAGAGAGAGAGATTTCATTTCAGCAGAAAGTAGCATCTGCAAATAAAAAAAAAAAAAAAAAAATACTATTATGCTACAGAATTTGAAAAAATACATACGTAAAGAATAAGTAAATGAATAAGTAAAAGAATAAGTAAATTAATGTGCTCAAATTGAATAAATAGAAATTTTTATATTCCCTCAAATACACATTTTTGTTTAGAACTATTTATTAATGAATTCATCAACCATCAACCGTGAATATTCATTTTAAGTAAATTGGAGTGTGAGCCGGGAATCGAACCCGGGCACATTAAGCGGAGGTGCCCGGGTTCGATTCCCGGCTCTGGTATTTTTCACATAGTTGGTAAATAAAAAATATCAACCTTTACACTCCAATTTACTTAAAACACATATTTGTGTTTATGATAATCATTCCTGCAGTGCCTGTTTGTCCATTCTTGTTTTCTTCTTTATACCAACAGTTTATTTTCATCGTTCTAAAAAATGTATTTAGTTATCAAGAACTAAAAAATGTTATTCAATTTCAAATTTTTAAAGACAATGATGCTGCAAATTTCATACATTTAAGAATTCTCTGAAAGAAATTTTAAGAGATTCACATTGTTAAAAAAAGGGGATAATTAGTCCATGGGGCGAGAGCTGCTATCGTTCAGGTTCGTTTGCCAAGTCACATAACTAAGTGAATTTTTTCACATGGGTTTTACATGATTTCTTTTAAAAATTTGCAATGTTCGCCAAAAAGCACTTACACATTAAATTTTTATTCATAGAAACAGACATGCATTTCTGTTGTCATTCCGAGATAGTTTGTTTTAAATGAAAATGTCAAGAGATAGCACTGTTAAGCAAAACATTCTTTTTAAAAATACTTTAAATAAAGGTTTAATTATAGAACTGAATAATTATTATTTCCTCTTAATAATAAACTAAAATTAATTTATTAAATTGATTCCAATTTAATTATTTTCTAACCTTTTTAAACGCATTATTCAATTATTTGATTCGATCTGTTTGCAAACAAAGAAAATGGCAGCCCCCGTATCATGTTGTATACATCTCGTTAAGAATTTAAATAATGAGAAAATAATAAATTTTTCAGAAAAAAGTGTTGAAAAAGTTCTTCAATCACAATCAGAATTGCTTAATCTAGATGGTAAAGAGCACATAGTGGCTAAAAATCTCAATAAGTTTAATTTGAATACATAGTTGAACACTTCGAACATTGGATATCATTGACAGTGTTATATGCGTTTTACGGATAAAACTAAGATTGCAAAAGCTAAAAAGCACTTAAAAAAGAAAAAAAGGTGTACCAGTGAAGTCGAAACATTGCTGTTAAATTATTGTAAGAGTTTTTTTTAAACAAGTACTGGCATGATACTGATGTATATGTAATATGCGAAAAAGAACAATACGTAAAAGAAAAATATAATTTGAAAAGAAAAAGAGAAAAGCTTTCACAGTGCTTAATGTATAATGCAAGTGAATCATTGCAGAAATCAGCAATATTAAAGCATGATAATTGTTTTAAATACTCAGATAGAAGGAATAGATTATACAGCAAAAGAAGTAAAGTATCACCAAAGTTGCTATTTAAATCATTCATCTTTATTAAAAAGAAATTATAATGAAACTTTTCGAGGTACCTCGCCTATATTACATAAATCAAATTATTTTATGAAACTTTCATTTCAAACCAAATTATTAACTCTGGAGAAATATTAAATAGGAATAAACTATTGAAACATTTTCATTTTTAGATTGTACATTAGAAAATGAAAGTGACTGAATCAGATTAAATTTTATTTTCTTGGTTTGTCTAACGAAATGAAATTATCAAAAGGTAAACAAAAAAAGAAAAACCTGATTTAGATTATAATATTGATATTGTATATAATATTCACTCATTTGAACAATTTTTTGTGACAATTAAATATATGTATATATGATTTATTTATGTTTACTTACAAATAAAAAAAATACATAGCTCATTATAAATAAAAAAATTTAAGTAGCTCATCTCCAATATTTTCAATGCATTTTCTTTTGAGTTGAATATACTCCACACTAATTCATTAGACTATACATATATTTCAAACATATTATTTATTTATATATATATATATATATATATATATATATATATATATATAATAAAGATGATCTATTAAGCATAGTAGAAGCCAGGCAACAGATACAAGATCACTGAAACACCAATAAGATTTAAAAAAAAAAAAAAAAAACTTATCAGTGGATGAAATACACTAATGTAAAGAAACCAGATCTATTAATTAACAGCCTGCAAAACAAACAAATCAATAAAGTAACACAACAAATCTTAACTTAAAACCATAAACTTATCAAAATTAATGAAAAAAATAACCCAAGAAACACAAGATAGGAAGGAAGGAGGCAGGCGGCAAGACTTGTGACTTGCCTGTGGGGTTAAACTAGTTTCACGCTGGCAACACTCACCCAGCCTGCCACGACCAGAACAGGAGCCATATGGATTTAAAAAAGCAAAATTTCAAAGCAGATGAATAACAATGAAACCACGAAGCAACAATGAAATTCACCGATTGATTACATTGTGTTTAATAGTATAATTAGAATTATAAATATACTTGACAACTCAAAAAGAAACTGAAATTTTAATGGAAAAAGAAAGTTTGCATAGTAATACAAAGTAAATGCAACAACCTTTTTTTTTTTTTTTTTTAATTTAATTTCACAAACCCACCCAACCATCCAGCCTTACACCACCCCCCCACCTCTGTAATCAAACATCTGCCCACCCAACCGCCACCTTTTTTATTGTATTTTATTATTTTATAATTTTTTTGTTAACATACAGAAAAGTGTACACAGCTTTTTTTTTTATTTTTTTTTTTTTTATTGCACTGACAGAGACATGGTTAAGGACATAAAATAGAAAATACAAAGTTTTTAGGTAAACCCATTTTAGCAGTGGCTGTGATCAGTTTATTAATATTCTTGTTTTTAAACTTCACAGAGTATAAATTATTAATTCAAAATAAATGGTTAATGATGATGTTTCTAAATACCAAAAGATGCAGACATGAATTAAAATGTGTAAATAAATTTACTTTAAAACTAAAATCTTGCCATTTGTCATAGATATCTGTAAATTTTATTACCATCGATGATTATTTTGAGATCTAAAAAGTTAATTGATTGATTAGTTAGATTATTTTGAGTTAGCTTTAAATTAGGTGGATATTTGAAGGAAAAGTCATTTTGTGAGTCCTTGTTGAGATAAAATACAATAATATCATCGATGTAACAATAAAATCTAACATCATCATTACAAATTTGCTTTTCATAATAATAAATATAGAGATCTGCCAAAATAGTGGAGCTACAACCTCCTTGTGGGATGCCTAAATGTTGCAAATAGATATCGTTGTTGTAGAAGATAATTATTATGGATAACAAAGTCAAGAAGTGTTTTAAATATTTCTGCTTTGAAATTATGAGGAAGATTAATTTGAGCTTTATATTCTTGAAAAAGACTAAGTGATATTACTAAGATCTAATAACTCAATATTATTGAAAAGATCTTGAAAGTCAAAAGTCATAATATTGTCTATTGAATTGAGCGATTTGATGTATTGAATTAATTGAAAGCTATTTTTAAGACGGTGTAAATTATCAACTTTGCAAGTACAATTGTATATATATATGTTACCGCTAAAGTGCAGAAATCAGTTAATCTGCAGATTAGCTAGGTAATCTGCACATTAACTAGGGTAATCCGTTAAAGTGAGGAAAATTGTTTTATTTCTCAAATTACCTAGGTAATCTGCGAATTACCTAGATAATCTGCAGATTACCTACTAGGCACTAGTTAAAGTGAAAATAAGATATCTGGTGTTGCAATTTTACAGCACGCTGTGTTGTATTTGTTTTTTCATTCGGAAAAAATAGCTTTCTTTTCTTTTTTATTTCTTTCTTTACTTATTTTATGTGTATGTGTTTTAATTTTTATATCTTTTAAAGTTATATTTGTTTCATTTTTTATTTATTTCATCTTTTTTTGTTCTGTCAATATAAGTTTGAAGATGTTATGCATTTTTAATATGAAATATAATAGCTTTAATAGCTTTCAATAAATTCTATTTTATAAATGAATGTTAGAATTCTAATACAGTACAGATTTCTTTTCAAAATAAATATATTTAACGATTTAAAAAAAAAAAATTTATTAACAACTTATATTGCTATTACTATTGAAATACTAGAAGTATTGAATTATATGAAATATTACTAGAAATATTAAATTAGACAAATCAGAAGCATTATTTAAGAAGTACTTCAAATAATTAAAACTGCTTTAACATTTTTTAGAATGCATGAAAATTAAAATGATAGTTCTCAATGCTTTATTAAACTATCTTTTGCAGCATACATATATCTGCACAAGTTTAGCAAATATATTAATTTTACAAAAAAAAAAAAAAAAACCTTTATTAACACTTTTTATGTGATAAACTACAACGAAATTATCTGAAAAGCGAACAAAATTAAAAAAATAAAAAAAAAAAAAAAATATAATCATGATATATAAAATATGTACAGGAAACTTGAAACTGAAAAAAAAAAAAAATGTAATGAAATGCTAAAAAATGTACAAAAATTTCATATTAAGTATTTATTAAATGCCATAATATTTTTTAAATAGTTAATAATTAATATATCTTTTTCTTTTTTTTAATTTATTCATTTACTTTTTTTTTTCAGTAAGTAATAGTAATTTAAATCAATTTTAAAATAAATTAGTTTTAAAAAGTTATGGTTTAATAGTTTTAGTTCGGAAGGAAATAATTACTGTAATGGAAATCTAATATTCATAATTCAAAATGGAGTTTCACGAGAGATAGCTTTTAATTAAGATTACATTTCATTAATAAAATGCAGACCCTTATCAAACTTATATTGACAGAATTATAAAAGATAAAATTAAAATTAAAACAATTATAACTTACTTGTTACTTTAAATTTTGTGTTAGTCATAATAATAAACCTAATCATGGCTTCCATCCTCTACATTTTGCGTTTACCGTTTGTCGGTTTATCATCATAGCGTAGCAGAAGTGCGGGTTGCGGAAGGGAAGGGGTAAAAGTTTTAGTTATGTTTGAAGGTCATTCGCGTATCTGTATCACGTGGCTGTTTGACGTCATAGTGAATGTAAAAAAAACTAAGGCTCGAAACAAACATTTGAACTTTAACGATACTGAAACCGTTAATCTGCAGATTACCTAGTTAAAATGCAGAAAACTCTTTATTCCGCACTTTAACGGGTCATTTTAGTTAATCTGCAGATTAACGGATTTCGCGTTTTAACGGTAACATATATATAAATAAATATTCCATTGTTTATCACTATTTTTTTTTAAATTTATTATTATAATAATGTTATTGCGATTATTATTTATGTTTCTTTTTGGGGATCTATTTGTGTTGAAATATATATCAACAAAATTTAACTCTTTTTCATGAAAATATTTTATGATTACACTGTATTTAATTAAAAGTAGCAATACATTTAGTGAAAGAATGGACTTTATTTGGTTTTAGATATTAATGAAATTTTAGTACCAAGATTTTATTATATTCTTTTTTATTATAATTACAGTGTATTGTTTATTGAAAAGATAATTCTTACTAGAACTATTGAAATTATTGTCTCTGATTATATAAAAATGTCCCTCATTACCATTACAAAAAGTATTCTATACATAAAAAAAAAATTAATATTTATGGTATATGAATAATTATATTTTGAGGTTAATAAAAAAAATATATAATATATACATTATAATATTTAGTTAAAAAATACAGGGTTTAAAAAATACAAGCTTCTTTGTTGCATAATTATTTGGCATTCTAAATGCATATAATTTACTTTGAAAATAAGTTATTTTTCCATATTTATTTCTTATAGGCAGTTTTAACTCGTATTTCACCATCGTCCTAAAAATAGGATACCATGCATAAGTGGTATTTATATAAATACTTTTGAATATTTTAATTCAAATTAAAGGCGATATATTATTTAAAAGTCCAATAAATACTTATGTGTCTTTATCGTTAGTTTACATTAACGTTTAATATACTTTTTTTTTTTTTTTTTTTTTTTAAATGGCAATTCTTTAAGATTTATTCATTACATTTTCAACACATTAATACTTAAAAACGTTTCACGTTCAAGAATAACGTACATATAAATTTATTGAGGTAATATTCTACACTTTTGTTCTGGTAAAGCAATTATATAAAAATATAGAGAGAGATTGTCTGTTTTCCTTATATTTCCTACTGTCATAAACCGTTGTCCTATTTTTTAGGACGGCCCGTACCGATTAAACTAATGAAAGATTGGTAAGGTTTTTGATTTTGTGTGTGTACATAGGCTTAAAGAAACATATATTTAAGATTTTATAAAGAAAAAATATTTTTTCAATGCTTGGTACGATATGGATGTTTCTATTCTTTCTTCTTTAGGAAAATAAAATTAAATATATTGCAAAATTTTAAGTATAAAATTTGAAAGCATTTAAACAGCTTTTAAGAAAATATGGCATTATGGGATTTTTATTTCTTTTTTGCTTGTAAAATAATAATGTGCAACTATTTTTTTTACTCTACATACATCTACTTTTTAGAAAAAATAAGCAATTTCTTCGTTACCAGATGTGGCAAATATTACTTAATTTCTAAGCATAATTTGGCCTGTCACCCCACGGACTAAATGTTTTTAAGGTAATTTTTAAGTGAAATAAAAATGAATAAATTGACAATGCAATTCTTTGACAAATCAAAGTAAATTGAAGTAAAATGCAGCAAAAGAAATTTTGTTGAATGGTAATAAGTGAAAAATTTTGCAAATAGAATGCCATTTATTTTACATAAATTATTTTGATTAAAAAAAGTAGACACGAGTATAGCATGAATGCCACAACATACCAATTTCATGTATTTATGTAAAGATCAATATTTAATCACAAAACAAAACTGTATTATATATTTAAGTAATGAATCTATATCACTTCACTGTAGTTCTGTCCATGCAAATCAAATACAAGAAAAATTGGAATATTTCAAGTTATTCATTTATTCAAAAGTGATTATTTCTATTGATAATGACTCATTGAAATTTATTTATGTTAACTTTAAACATATTGAAAATTAACATTAGAGAAGTGTTGTATCGAATTTTTATAATGTCAATTGTTTCTAAAACAGTCAACGAATCAATTATTTTTTTTCTCTTATTTTTAAAAAAATTATTGTATGTGTTTGATTTTGTTATAGGTAAAAATTAAAATTTACATTTAAAAAAAAAAAAAGATCTTTTCATAATTAAATTAAAAATTTACATTTTTTATTTTTTCAAAACAAGCGTGTGACCTGTGTCATTGTGGCGACCGTACAAGGATTATCTCGGGGGAATGCATCAAGATGATATTTCAGAAATGCTTATCTCCCCACTCTTTCACCTGCAGGTAGTTATGATAAATGTTGGAGACAGTCGAGTCCACTTTCTGAGATTTCTCTTTTGAAAGTTCAGAATTTAACTGACAAGTCAATATCAGCTGGAATGGGCTGGATCTGTGTTTATAGGGATATACAAGTTTAGCATGATTTCCAAAATATATCTTCGAATTTAAAAATTCTGTGTATAGTAAACTAAACTAGGCTAATTCTATTAAACTAAACTAGGCTAACTCATTCTATAATTTACAATACAAAATTAAAAAATTTACCTGTTTTACATTGTAGCCAGATTTTGCACTAGTTTCAATAAACATAACATTCAATTCTTTAGCTTTTCTTTCTCCTTCTTCTGTTGTTACTTGCCTGAAATAAGTGTTTAAAGATAAATAAAAGAAAAATCAAATGAAAATTTTCTCCTAGGCAGAATTTAAATTTAGGACCAGTGTCCTATTTTTAACACAGGTTTTTCTCCACATTCCATATTTGTAAACTTACATTCTGTCATAGTCTATTCCATATTATTTAAAATTAAGAACTTAACTGTTAACCCTAGAGATTTTTTCTAACACCACTGTTGCAATACAAATATTTTTACTCTATTTAGTAACCAAAAATCTGTAATTAAATATAATAAAGACAGACAACTAATATGCAGTGTTAAAAAATCAGAAGAGTTGGCAGTTAAACATGGTGACAATATTTTGCCTCCCCCCCCCCTCCTGCCTCAAAGAACCAGGGCTCCCATGTCCAAATATGAAAGGGGGGGGGGGATGAACGATAAATTTGCAGAGTGGAAGGGGCAAAATGTAAAATTTGCTGATTCAACAATAGTTTAAAACTTTAGAAAAAGAAATCAATAAGATTTATTATTTAAAAACTTATACCTTAAAATCCTTTAAAATGCAGCATTATTATACAGGGTGAGTTTGACCGCGAACGCGTGTCGAAATATACAGGGTGAGTTTGACATAATCTGCCAAACGAAAGGATGTGATAGAACAGCCCATGGGGAGCATAAAACACCATAGAAACCCTGTCCTATCTCTAACCGTTTCCGATTTATGGTAGATAGAAGAAAAATCTTTTTTTTCCATCCCGTCTAAAAAAACCCAAATTTGTGAGCTTTCTGAAAGACTTACACGCAAAATAAGCACATATTTGGAAAGAGCAGAAAAAATCCTATCGGGTAACACCATTTACATCAGGATACCTTAATTTGACGGCGAGCTACAAGAGCTAAAACACTGGCAAAGTTTAAAATAGAGTTGTCGCCAAATTCTTTAACCGGCAATTCTGCAAACACCGTTCAAACTACAATCGGTCAAATTTATCAAAAACTTCTTCATTCCACAAGCTTTAGAATGAGCAAACAACAAACCATATCGGTATTCTAGTTCAGGAGAAATTTAGCCTTTTGTTTGAAATACATTCAACACTAACTCGACGTTCGTTGAGAAGGAGACTGATGGGTGCCATGGTTGTTCCTGATTTCATGTCCGCCTTCAGCCCGCTGTTTTGTCAGAGGCAAAAAAGAAAGTTTTAAAGACAAACAAGAAAAGTAACAGTTGTATTAAGTTTACAAACACAATGGAATGGAAACAAAAGAAGTATGAAGTTTCTCACGCCTTTCACAAAGGAATATGCAAAAAAATGGCGCATCTCACGTTTATGATTAAAGCAGGTATGCATTTGAAAGGATGTGTGAAATTTAGTGCTGCTGCTGAAATTGGTCACCCCCACACCTGATACATGCCCTTGCCTGCTTATGAACGGAAACCACAGTAGCTCTTAGCAAAAGCTCATCCCTCGTTTTATTATTGCATCATCGAGCCAGCTGCTTAAATCTTGCAAACTGGCAACTTCTGTGCGGTAAACTTCTTGCTTCAGGAAACCCCAAACATAGACGTCCAATGGAGTGAGATCTGGCGATCTAGGTGGCCAAGAAATTGGTCCATTACGACCAATCCATCGTGGATACTGCTGAGTCAAGAAGTCCTGAACGGCATTGGAAGAATGTGCAGGGGCCCCATTGTGTTGGAAAATGATTTCTGCTCATTGGGGTACAGGAATGACATCAAGTAAACCTGGAAGATGATGTTCCAGAAACTCCAAATATGGTCGAGTACGGTCGAGTGGCGGAGCAGCGACCATGACCCCTTTTGTACACCACACCAAACGACCCACTCTCCCTAAGCCTTCGATGAACTACGGCAAATACAGCATGGTTGGCTGCACGACGATGTGGATAACAGATGGTACTCTTCTTCGGATCTCCGAGAGTCACCATCGCAAAATCCATACACAAAATGCATATCCACGTACATTACATTTGTAAAAATAGGCCTTTCTGTTTACAGGTTGGAAAGCATGACAATTTGATCCCTGTGATGACTTCAATTGAAAATAAAATTCAGAAGGGTAAAGAAAGAGAGATAAAATTTCCATATTAATTTACAAAAGTAGAAGAAAAAAAAGTGCTACGGAATAAGAACCAACTTGGTTAATTCGTACCAATGTAGGAAAACATACTAAGTACGAACTAAGATAGAGCAAGTAGACATGAGAGCAGCGTGAAAGGAATCAGACGAGCTCAGGCAAAGTCCAGAAAATGCTAAAGCAATAGGCAGCATAAAACGTAAAAGAAGCTGACGAGCTAATGAGCTGTTACAGATTGACTCGTCTTTTGTACCTGGGAGTGGGATGTGCACACAGGAAGGTTGGAATACATCTGCATATCACTAAGATTCCATATGCAGATAGTCACGAATTTGCATACGTATTATTTACTCACCATCGTTTCGTTTGCCAAATTTCGACGAACGCCGTTTTCAGTGATGTATTTCAAACAAAAAGGCTAAATTTCTCCTGAACTAGAACACAGATATGGTTTATCGTGGGCTCATTCTAAAGCTTGTGGAATGGAGAAGTTTTTGGTAAATTTGACTGATTGTAGCTTGAATGGTGTTTGCAGAATTGCCGGTTAAAGAATTTGGCGACAACTCAATTTTAAACTTCGCTAATGTATTAGCGCTTGTAGCTCGCCATCAAATTAATGTATCCTGATGTAAATGGTGTCACCAGATAGGATTTTTTCTGCTCTTTCCAAATATGTGCTTATTTTGCATGTAAGTCTTTCAGAAAGCTCATAAATTTGTGTTTTTTCAGATGGGATGGAAAAAGATTTTTCTTCTATCTACAATAACTCTGAAACGTTTAGAGATAGGACAGGGTTTCTATGGTGTTTTATGCTCCCCATGGGCTGTTCTATCATCTCCTTTCGTTTGGCAGATTATGTCAAACTCACCCTGTATATTTCGACACACGTTCGCAGTCATTTTCAGATGTTTGGATTTTGCTGCTTACTGACTTTCATCGTCACTGGACTCATCTTCGGCTTTTTCGCTGGTGATGTCATCCTTATGTATCTTCCTGTTTATCAGCTGTTGCCACTCTCCAGGTATTGTGCCATGCTCTCGTTCATTAACAGCAGAGTTAGGATCTCAAGGGCTTCACGTTTTAATGCGTACTTATGGGAGTTGTAACGTGCGATTTTAGTAGTTGTTATAGTATTAGGCTCTATAGAGTTATTGTTATGAGCACGAGATAACGTGGTGAAGGTTCTGTTATATTTTAAATAATTAATATGTTCGGTTTCACAATCTTAATTTTCTCTTTGTCCTACCGATATAGCAAGCTTTAATATTGTTTTCAAAATTGAAATCGATTTTGTAAATACCGGATGTTTCTTTAGGGTCTATTAAATCTTTTTCATTACGTATGCATTGAAAAATATTTTTGTTTGGTTTTATGGGTATGTTTATGCCTTGGCAGGATCCTTCATATTTTATTTTATTTGCTATACCGCTACAGAATGGAATGGAGGGAGATAATTTAGACTTTATTTTTTGAGGGTTACTAATTTGATTTAGAGATTTTTTACATTTTTTTAAATAGATTTTTTGAACTTGGGAGGAACTATAGCCAGCACTTTGGGCGTTGTCTCTTATAAATTTAAATTTGAGGAGGTTTTTGTTAGAATATATTAGTATAGCACGATTTATATATGAACGGATAGCAGCAATTTTATATTGAAAGGGTGTTTTACATTTACTGTTTATTTCGTTAGTGTTGGTCGGTTTGCGATAAATGGTGTTGTTGAAAGTATTTTTAATAATTTTGATGTCTAAGAAATTTATGCTACTGTTGGATTAGATTCCTAAAGTATAATAAATATTGTTATCTAAGTTATTTAATTCATTTAGTAGATGTTGAGGGTTGATATGATCCTGGATGACGGCAAAAACATCATCAACATAATGGAGCCAGATTTTACAGTTTTTTATTAGATCACAGAATTCTCAAGGTGACGATAGTGGAGAGTGGAAACAGCTGATAAACAGGAAGATGCATAAGAATGACATCACCAGCGAAAAAGCTGAAATGAGTCTAGTGATGAAGGTCAATAAGCAGCAAAATCCTAACACCTGAAGATGACCACGAATGTGCATCAAAATATATAATGCTGCTGCATTTTAAAGGATTTTAAGGTATTTTAAATGTTTTTTAATGTTTAATTAGTCCTTTATTTATTCTTTAATAAGATTTATTATTTTTACTGCCATTATTCAACTTCATAAGTAATGGAAGTATTGTGCTAGAACAAAAATTTGAATATCAAGTTTTCATCTGATAAATGTCCAAAAAAAAGTGTTTTTCGTAAATTTTTACGTATATGTATGTGTGTGTATAAGGGTGGGGAGGGGGGGGGGGGAGAGACCTTTTAGCTATCATATCTTTAAAAATAAGGTAAAACAAAACTTTATAATAAAGACAGGTCTGGAGTATAGATGAATTTGAAAAATAGAAGTGGAACTGTATTTTAATTTAATTCCGTATCTCAAAAACAGCTCAAATGATTTCCTTCAAATTTACTATATAAACCCTTTATGTTTTCTTTTCGTATGTAGTAGTTACTGCAGGAATACTCATAGGCACCCTAATTAAGTAGGCTAATTTTAAGTCTCTGAAGTGGATGTTTTAAAAAAACAGTTTAAAATGTCCTTTCACATCCATTAGTTCACTTACAATGTACAGATGAGTTTTTAAAGTTTTAATAAAAATCTGAAGTGGAGTCAAAAGTCTGCATCTCAAAAATGGTTTGAAAGATTTTCTTCAAATTTGCCGTATCTTTTATGATGTTCTTTCATATAGAATAGGCACACGTATTAGTTAAGTCAGTTTTAGATCTCAGAAACGGGCATCTTAAAAAAAAAAAAAAAAAAAAAAAACGCTCATCCAATTTTTTTAAATTCTCTATGTAAAGTCTTTTCATATGTCTTTATGACTCATGTATTAGTTAGGTACTACAGGAAAATAGTAGGTGTCTGATTAGTTAGATCCCCCATCATGGACAGAATTTTATATTTTCTACCTACACTATCTCCAAGCCTATTTTTAAGAAGGCATTATGAAATTAAAAAATAATAGTAATAATTAACTAGAGAAAAAAAATATATACACATCTAAAGGCATCAACCTCCTCCTCCAAGAGTAATTTTTAGTATGAATACTGTCCAAAAGAACCCGTCAATATATTTAAAATGAATGGTTGAACCACAGATCTATGACAATAAGCAAATTTTTTTTTTCCTTTTCCTTAAAAAAAAAATAATAATAATCAATCCTCAGACATCTTGAACAAAATTGATCTCAATATTTAGTGTTGTAATTCTACGATGAAAATTACATTGATTATGGAAAATAATTTTAATAATAAATTTAATGAATAAGTCACACTGCTTGAATTTACATAGGAAAATATGAAAGAATGTCCTGTACATTAACTAGTACATTGTGACTATCGTCACAATGTACTAGTTGAGCTTTGGTTCGGAAGGTAAAAATGAATTCCTCTAGCTGCTAAATACTTTTTCAGTGACTACAGGTGTTGGATTCGATTCCCAATTCAGGTATGGATGTTCATAGTAGTTTGGAACATTTTCATTTTGCTAGATACTGGTATAATGAGCCTGAATGTGCAAATATTAACCATAGAGTGAGTTACTACAAACCCAAATCACAGCAATTTGTCCATATGTAGTTTCAAAAAAATTTATCAAAATTAAAGGCCAAACAGAGGGGAAAAAAAAAAATCCAGTCTGGATATGTCGGTAAGCTGAATGAAGTGCTTTTATCAAGATTCAGAACCAACGTCGGAAAACAATTTTTCCTATGATCAAACACTTCTACATCTGTCTACTTATAGTTTAAAAATTTTCATCAGAAATAAAAGCGTACAGGAGAAAAAAAAAAAATCAAGAGTGTTATATTTGGATAGATTAACTAGATTATTCTTATTCAGCCTTGGAGTCTAACACAAAAAGAAATTGGTTCAATGGTCAAATAGTTTTTTAGTCCAATTTTTCGTTCTAAAAATTTTAGCTGAATTAAAGATCTATCATGTAATCTGTTAGCAGGTCAACTAGAGTGCTTTTATCGACGTTTACTAGTTTTCAGCCAAAGTCAAAAGCGATTTTTCTGATGACCGTATACTTTCACAGTCTGTTTATTTGTGTTTTAAACAGTTTGATTGGAAATAAAAGCTAAATGAGAAAAAAAATATCAGGTTATTTCTGCCTAAACTGACTAGAATATTCAGCTTTGAAGTACACTAAATAGTTTTTTCTGTCAACCTATCAGGTTGTAAACATATAAAATGTCCGATTCTCACCAGTAAAATTTTTGAGATTTGGTTCCTTATAAACTTTTTTGATACAGTCGTTAATTATGTATCATTTTAAAGCTAAAACCTTGTCTTTTTCATCTGATGCGTTTCAAATAAAAATATTGCGATTTGGTGGTAAGTTTATAGCTTTAATCGCAGGATGAATTCTAGAGATTTTAGAGTGCTATTTTTGTATGAGTGGAAAAGTAAGCATAATGCTAGCTGCCCGAAACATTAATGCTGCATTTGGAAATTGTTCTGTAAATGAACGTACCATTCGATGTTGGTATGAAAAGTTTGAAACTGGGGATGAGAGTCTCACAAATGAAGACCGGGACAGAACAGAGACTGTTGTGGACAATGAAGTTTTACGAGCAATAGTTGAAAAAAATCCAGGCAATACTGTTAGAGATTATGCAGAAGAACTAGGTGCATCTCCTACAACCATTTCACGTCATCAAAAATTGATTGGCAAAGTTAAAAAATTGGATAAATGGGTACCGCATGAATTGAATGAGAATCAGAAGCGCAAACGTTTTGAAATCTCGTCTGTCCTTCGCAACCAAAATGATCCTTTTCTCAATTAAATTGTAACTTGTGATGAAAAGTTGATTCTGTACGACAATCGTATACGTTCAGCGGAGTGGCTGGATGCTGACTAGGCTCCACAACACTTCCCAAAGCTGAAACTCCATCAAAAGAAGGTCATGGTGACTGTTTGGTGGTCCTCAGCTGGTTTAATTCACCATAGCTTTCTAAAACCAGGCGAAACCATCACAGCAGAGAAATATTGTAGAGAAATCTATGAAATGCACCAGGAACTTACACGTAAACAGCCAGCATTGGTCAATAGGAAGGGTCTTCTCCATGATAACGCTAGACTGCATGTTTCAATGATTACTCGTCAGAAGCTGCACATGTTAAACTATGAAGTTTTAGACCATCCACCATATTCACCTGACCTCTCACCTACAGATATTCACTTTTTCAAACATCTCGATAACTTCTTGCAGGAGAAATGCTTCAGAAATCCAAGGTATGCTGAAGCGGCATTCAATGAATTTGTTGCCTCCAGGACGACTACATTTTATGATACCGGCATAAAAAACTTGTTTCTCGTTGGAAAAAGTGTATTGAAGCTAATAGTTCCTATTTTGATTAATAAAGTTTGTTCTGTAAAAATATATTCTTTCTTTAAGTAGACCATGAAAATCTGACATTTCATATGTTACAACCTAATATTTGTGGTTTGAAAACTTTCACAAAAATAATGTGCAAGTAGAAAAAATTTAATAAGATGCTTGGATAAGCTTAAAGTGTTTCTGTTGAGCTTTAGAGCTAAAAAGGAAAACAAAATGTGTCCGAAAGTTGAATTGGCCACTCAATTGTAGATAAAAAAATAAAAATTTAAAAAATATATACATAGTGTAATATGCCTGGTGAATAAAAAAAACCCTTTTGATTTTGGCTCTAAACTTCAATAAAGACACTCCAGTCAGCTTTTCAACAGTTTTTTTCCAACTGACAAACAGGTCGATTTATAGTCAGTTTTATTTGCATTTTTAACAATTTCATCTGAATTACAAGCCAAGTGGGAGAAGAGAAAAAAGAAAGTCAGGTTATCTGTTGATAGGCTGACTAAAGTGTTTTTATTAGGCTAGAGTGAAAGGAAAAAATAAACTTGTCTACCAGCCAAATTATCTAGTTGATTCATTGCTGTTTAGAAAAAGTTCATTAGAAATAAAAACCAACTGAAGAAAAAAAAATCACATTTGGTATTTGCCAATACACTGACTGAAGTATTTCCTACAACTTTAGATAGGGAGTCTGCTCCCTCTTGGTCGCTATTTCCCTGCATGTAAATGTCCCTCTTCTCTCTCTCTTCCCCTTCACTGAAATAATATGTAGTGCAATTAAAAAGGATATATATCGGGGACGATATTAGCAAAAAGACAAAAAAGCTGAAACTGTACGCAAAGGAAATTAAATACAAGAACTTTTGACAAAATCTATTTCCAGTAATAAATGTTTTTTAATCTTCATTTAGCATTCATTCAAGTTTAGATTAGCTGATAACAAATGCACATCAACATCACAAAAAAAAGTTGAGAAAACTGAAAAGCAAAATTTATTAAAAAGCTGAAATCAGCTGAAAAATCTCATCCTATACATATATCAGGGTTGCTAGGTTTTTGACACATGACAATTTTTGATTGTTAAAACCATCATATCAAAAACTGTCAAAAACCTATATTTAAAATTTAAAGTAAGTTTTTTATATAACAATTAATAAAATACAGATTTAAAAGATTTTTTGAAAACTAAATATATTGCTGTTCTCTGAAACAGTGTTATAACATTTTGATTAGTATAAAAAACCAAACTTTAGGCTTTTAAAATTTCATTATGATTTATTGTTATGTTTATTAAAAATATGCTGTAATACTTTCATATATTACTATGAAATTTACTTATAACTGTGCTTAATATAGTGTATGTTAAACTTAGTTTTGCGATACTTTAAATATATATAGTTTTTAATAAGATATTATTTATATGTATGTTTTAAAAAGTAAACAGATTAATGTTAAATAAATTAAAATAAACCTTAACTTTACTTTGTGCCGTCATTAACATTTTCAGCAGGGCACCCAGCTCGCAGACGACTACTTCTGTTGTGGAGATCTTGAGTACTGATCTTGTGTAGTCTCGGCCATAAGGTAAAATGTTAACGACAGCCTGAAGTAAAGTTAAGGTTTATTTTAACTTATTTAATTGTTTAATACTTCGTTTGTTTATGTTTTCATTTAAAATGTTTAATGTTGAAACCTGGACTTTTTGTGCTTTTGCCTGTGGATCAAGTAGACTTCACGCCATTTGTGTCCACATATGTTGTTTGCCTTTATAAAGATTTTAGCTTTAATTATTTGTATATGAAATTATATAAAATTTATTAGCATAATTAATATCTAAATTATTGATAACATAAAATGAAATATAGTTAATGAATTTATATAAAAGTTTTGGATGTTTTATTTTTTAAATGGCCGTTTTTTAATAAGTATAGCGGCCTTTTCAATAAATGGAAATCTATAAGAAGCTTGTAAAATCTGAACAAAAAGTCTTTTTTGAACGATTGTAAACATTTCAAAAGATAAGATCAACCAATACTATGAAACAGAGAAAAATACAATTATAAAAAAGCATAACAAAAAAACTAAATTCTGGCTCATAAAAAACAATTATAACCTAATACAAGAACAGAAATCCCTTTTAGTAACTTATAAAAAAACGCAAATCAATAACCATCACAATGAACTTCTAAAATTAGGACCTAAATATATTCTTGATTAACCCGTTAATATTAAACATAGTATTGTGAAAATAGAATCAGTTATCCATAAAATTCCAGAAGAAAATAGAAATATACGAAATATTGCCGTTACCGAAATTAAAAAATCTGCACAAAATAGAAATACAGTACACTCTCAAAAATCCGCACAGCTTAAAACGAAGTGTTTGCGGATTTCTGAATTTTGCAGATTTTAGAGTAATTTCTTTTATTTACATGTAAGAACCTCATTTAAGTAGAAAATCTTTAAGAAATAATTTATTTGTTATACATACAATGCTGAAATAAAGTGTGCCTAATAAAAGTACAAATATTTCATTTAATTTTAAATTAAGGAGCAATTTTTATACAACATATTATAGTCACAAATTATCTAGCTTTTTGAAAAGTCTGATCAATAGTAGTTTAAGTAAGAATATTCATACATATTTATTTTCCTATAACCTGCAAAAAAGTCAGCAATTCTTGGTCAATCACATAAGTTTGTGCTATGAGAAAGTGAATATTTATCTTCATGTGATAAAATCTTTCATGAAACTGTCTTGCTCCTCCTTCCTCTAAATTAATATAATTTATTTTTTGATAATTACACATAATTACACTTATTTTCTTTTCTGCAATATGCTGCGTGATTGGTGATTCATCAGCACCAGTTAATAATTGATATATCTTTTAATACAGTTGAAGTTTTGCAATCCACTAATCAACAAATCAGTTGTGACAATGTTTGTTTACATTGCAAATGATATGCAGATTTTAGAGAATTGCGGATTTTAGGGTTGTGGATTTTTGAGAGTTGACTGTATCAACAAAGATCTACGTACACTAAACAATCTTAAAAAAGAATAAAGAAATTACACGTAAACTCACTGATAAAATACATAAAACTGCCATGCTCAATTGAAAACATTATAATATGAAAATGGAAGAAACAAATAAATTGGTGTAAAAGAAATTTATAAGGATCCTAACAGCAAACTCATAAAACCCCCCATAAAATCATTAAAGAAGGTAAATGGCCTGATAATATCCTCCCCCACCCCCACCCCCAAAAAATTCAAAACCACGCAACTAACCCCCCCCCCCCATATTTTTGGTAGATTTAAGGATCACCCCCAAAATTCCGACCTGCTGTTAATAAAAGCGCAGCTCCCACATACTGTCTCGAAAAATATATGGCTAAAATTTATGGTAAAATTATTCCTCCACAGCATTCTTTAGAATCCACAGAAGACTTTATTAAAAAACTGAGAGCAGTGGCGGATTTAAGGGGGAGCTAGGGGGCTGAAGCCCCCCCCCCCCCAAAACACTGACATTCACAATTGAATATTGTAAATTTTTTATTGGTCTAGAATATCGTTTTGAAAAGTCTTAGCCCCCCCCCCCCCCAAAAGTTAAGTTCTGGATCTGCCACTGACTGAGAGAAATTTAAAATAAAAGTAATTACCATTTCGTAAGTTTTGATGTGATCGATCTATATCCTTCCATAAACCTTGAAGCTAGTCAAATCATATATAAAACAATAAATGAAAAGTACCCAGACCCCAAAATAACGCAAACCCTTACTGCAACTACAAACTTCTTACTAAATGAAAACTATTTTAAATTTAATAACAAAATATACCAACAAAAGAAAGGTGTCCCAATGGGATCGTACATTTCGGGCTTTATTGCAGAATTTAAATTAAGGTTATTAGAAAAAGAAATCCTAGAAAAATCGAAGAACCAAATTTACTTCTGGTAGGTGTGTCAACGACGTTTTTGCCATCATCGAAAAAAATATCATGTTAACCAAATTTTAAACAAAATAAACAGCTTTGACTCCAAAATCCAATTCACCTACAAAGAAGAAAATAACCAACAAATTAATTTCCTAGATGTTAAAATTACACGTACCGATAAATTAAAACCACTGTTTATCGCAAACCAACGAATAGTAACAAAATCATCCACTATAATAGTAAAACACCTTACAGTTACAAAACTAATGCAATACGTTCCGATACTAATTGCACTTTTTTTTTAATTTGTAATGATTCTGAAGATCTTAATAGCGAATTAAATTTAAGTTTTCACTAAAAAAGCAGGTTACCCAGACAAAATTGTTAACAAAAATGATTAAAAGTAGAATAAAAACACTTGATGATATACCTAACTTTAAAAAAACCCCTTAAAATTCACCTCTTCTATTCCTTTCGATTGCGGAGCCTCTAATAAAATAATAAAACGTAGCAAATAAATACGGCATAATATCCCTATTAAACCCAATAGAAATATTTTTCAATTGATAAGAAGCAATGAAGACCCCATTCCCCATTTAGAAACGGCAGGAATTTATAAAATACCTTTCATCGATCAAAATAATAATCCAGGTTTATATATCGGAGTCACCAAGAGGAAAATTAAAACCAGAATTAACGATCATAAAAACTGGCAAATTAAATACAGTGTTAGCTAAAACTTTTAATAATCAAGATATCATAATTAATTTTGAAAAAACTAGTAAAATTGCAGATTGTGAAGATTACAATTATGCAATGTACCGGAAAGCAATAGAATTAGCTACCAGTCAGGAGGCATATAACAACAGCGGCACAGTGACACCCGACAGAGTGTGGCACTACCTTATGGCTGAGAGACTACACAAGATCAGAACTCAAGATCTCCACAACAGAAGTCGTCATCTGATGAGAGCTGGGCACCCAGCTGAAAATGTTAACGACAGCACAAAGTAAAGTTAAGGTTTATTTTTATTTATTTAATAGTTTAATACTTCGTTTAAAATTAGATTAATGTTTTTGGAGAAACATAACATTTAAATTAATTAAAAATAAGCCTAAATGTAAAGTATTTTCCTCTTGTGTACTTTATTTTTACATATATTATTCTTGTGTACTTTTATATATATATATATATATATATATATATATATATATATATATATATATATATATATATATATATATATATATATATATATATATATATATATATATTTTAGTATTGTGTTTTTAATATTATATATTTAACCAATAAAATAAAAATGCATAGCCTAATATTTTGTATTTAGATATGCATGAAAAAATATTCAAACACATATTTGTAAGCAAAAATAAAGTTTATAAATTATACATTAAATATTAGGAATTTTTTAAATCTTTACATTTATACACAAAAACAATGACCCAGTTCTTTGTTTTTAGTTGAAAAGATACCCTAGACATTTAATTGCAGTTTTTAAGAATGGGCTTCTAAGGTCATAAAGCATACACTGTTATCATGAAATCGAGGGAGTATCTAAAAAATCAGGCAGAAGAAGCAGTTTGATGTGGAAGTAAGCATGGATGTATTTGTCAGAAAATTGGGATACCAGGCTCATACAATTTTATATTTTAATTCATGAGTATTTATAGCATCAATGTGAAAGTTTGTTTTGACCTTAGGTAAAATTAACACATTTGCATCGACAAGTGAAAATTGTTTGAACTCTCCTTTAAAATAAAAATTAGACCTGCTCTTAGTTGTTCCTATAAAACAATATTTTAAATTAAAAATGAAATTTGCATATTTGTTAAACCCTTTATATGCCACTAGCACATATACATGCTAGTGAAAGTTTACATCAATTGCTGAAGATATAATTTAATTGATTTAATCACAAACACGTAAAATTATTTCTCCAAAAATACAGTGCATATCTTAATAATGCAATTCTCCATATAACGCAAAACTTCTCAGACATAACCAATGAATTTTGCAGTTAAGAAGCACTTGCATTCCCACATTGTAGAAAACTGTTACTCTCTGGAGAGTTAATGTGTTACATTATTTTTTTCTTTATCCCATAATTTGAAACTTTTTAATAAATAGAGGTTTTTTTTTTTTTTTTTTTTTTTTTTTTTGGGGGGGGGGGGAAATGAGCATTATGATAAATGATTTGGTTCAGGCATATTTGGATTATGTTTATAAAATAAATTATCATGAAATTTATAATCTGTTCAATTTCTGTTCCAAGGAAAGCAACTTAAAGATACTGTACTCTATTTTTTTTTATATGTTTCAGACACATTTGCCCATGTATACAAGTGGTAAGGATGTATTTGAATGATCTATACAACACAAAATTCTATATAATGCACAACCTCATGTTTTTAGGTGTGCATTACAAAAGATCTACTGTATAACGATTTAGAGAAATACCAAAAGGTGTAGTTTACTGTTCAAAATAGGACAATATCCTGTCCTAAATATGTTAAGATATTTTACAGATATTTCTGAGAGTGTTTTTTTTCCTGTTATAAAAATTTAAATTATAATATATATATATATATATATATATATATATATATATATATTTTTTTTTTTTTTTTTCCTTTTTACTGGAATACAATATCCTGTAATGAACTCAGAAAGGTAATGCTTGAAATATTTGCTAACTGAACAAAATTAAAATTCTAAGTAATATATATTAGAATTAATGTTTTAGGATATTAAGAGATTCTGCCCACTGCTTGCTGTGTTAACTAACAACCACGAAGACTATGCGCTTGACTTGTTTCTGTTAACTAAACCTAAAAAAACATCGCCCCCATACTCCAGATAATTAAATAAAAATAGCCATGTAAAAATTTACACTGAAATTCTGTTATAAATCCTACATATCACAACTGTAGCTTTTATTTGGCTATAATTATTATAATTTCTTAATTACATGTTGCTGCATATGTATGTAAAGCATCACAAAAGAATATTGAATTTGATCAAATTTTATTTTCAATGGAAATACAGGGGAGGGTATTTCATCTCTGGCAAATTTTAGGTTCACTAGCCTGTCACATTGTGCACAACATTTTTTTTTTTTTTTTTTTTTTTAAATCATAGATGAACCTATAACTTTATGTTTGTAAGCTCAATGCCAAACCCAACTGACTAAACTACCGTAAGTTAGCATGTTATATACTGATATAAATTCCTTGATTGTGCTATTCAACTTAAATTCAATTTTATTCATTCATTTATTTATTTCAAAAGAAATATTTAAAGAATATTCTTTACTATATATATACAGACACACGTGTGTGTATATGCCCATAAACCTATTACTATACTACAGGACCCAATTATTCCTCAGCCCCCTCCAGACCGAAATTCTGGGTGCGCTACTGTTTTAACCAGATTAAAGCTCATTTATAGATTTCGAATTTTGACGGTTTAAACTAGTATTATACCCTTGTAATAATAAAAACCAGTTTTTGACATCAAAAACCCAACCTTGATAGACATACATATTAACCAAATATTCAGTAGACCAAAATAGACCAAATATTCAGTATCTATTCGGTATTTGGCCATACTACCGAATATTTGATTTAGCCGAATCTTAAATTATTCGGCTATCCGAATATTCAGTTATGATAGACACTTTAAGGTCAGTCTTAAATAAATTTATATTAAGCAGATAAATTTTGCAGTAGAATTATTTAAGTTCAGAGGATTTTTGATTAAACTAATTTGACTAGTAAGTAACAAGTGTTAGACTCAGTAAATACAAAAATATTTAAAACGAAAAAGATTTATTCATGAGAATATAATAAATTTAAAAAAAAAACAATTATAACAATAACTAGAAAATGATTTAATATAAATATATAACAATTTGTAAATCAAATATAACAAAGTTATCTTCAATAACAATTCAAAATTATATTACCTCTCCATTAATACATTTACGCTGGTAGTTGATACATGATGAATAAAGTCTTTGGCATATCGATTAAGTTCATTTACATGGTCGCCACATGACCAATGAGGAAAAATAGATGACAAAAATATTACATCACATTGACATAGGCATTTTACCACTTAATGAAGAACGATCAATCACACACCGCGTAACGTAGATGGCACATTGAAGAAAACCTTAAAACGAAACTTATTGAAGATCGCGGTCGCCCAATGACCAGCGAACACCATTGAATTGAAGGAAAAACAAAGTCAAGAACTCAATCCCAAACTTCATGGTCGCCGCATGACCAATAAATAAAACAACTAGAGAGACCTAGGTTAAGCTTAACTTTTTAGTAGAAGATTAAAGTCAATTCATGGTCGCCGCATGACCAACAATTTCATAATTATTAGGAAAGAACAAAGTTCAGGAAAACTTAGCGTTATAAAAGTCCTCACGAAGACTATCCATTTAAATTTCTAAAGAAATTATTGCAGATTAAAAAGATTTTAAACTTAACTTGAGTAAACACTTATTAAGATTATAAAAAACAAACTTAACAACAAATGTCAACAATTGATTTACTTAAGATTTTAATTTTGAGTTCAGCATATAAAAAACGTAAGCAGCTTACGATGTATCCATTATCTAGAACAGCTGCTGAGCTGCTACTCAACTGAGCTGGAACTCCAAGCCAGAACTCAAGCTGAAACTGAAACCAAAGTATCTTCAAACATCATGGCATTATATACTACCCAACACCAGTCAATCTACATAACGACATTGACTGCTGCGCCACGACATCCAGCGGTGAAAACCAAAACACAATTTAAAATGACAATTTCCAAGGAGTGGCAACAGCACAAATAGAAAATATTATGCAGCCTGGAAATGGCAACGCCGATATAGTAAACAGAATAACAATGTTTGTAAGATGAAAGCAAAGTGAAGTTAAATATGAAAGGAAGTTAAATAAATAGAAAAAGGTAAGTTTTAAATACTTTCTTAAATAAAAATAAGTAAATTCAGATGTTTTTATTTAATATAAGGACATTGAGGCTGTCAAGTTAAGCCGAATATCAAATTATTTGGCTACTATTCAGCTAGTTGAACATATAAAAACTCAATTTTTAAAAATTATCATTAAGATTTTTCAGAGTAGTTAAAAAAATAGATTATATTTCAATGAAAATTGTTATATCTAGTTTCAAGTAAACATTGAAGAAAATTATTAGTTACATTAATCATAACAATAATATCCAACAAAAGTTGTCTTTATCAATAACAGTATCATGACGTATGTTTCTAAAGTTAAAAAGGAGCGTACATAATTCACATGATGTTGCCATCTAGGAAACTTCAAGAGATCAAACAAAGATCACATCCAAATCTGGCAATAACACAAGTCATAAAATAGCAATTTTGAGTTTGTCATTGAAAAATGCATATAAAGTGTTCCAACATGCACAAAAAGCATCACATCTCAATCCCACAATTTATCCACATGAGAGTGAGAGGCGAACGCAATGCGGCAAAGTCTACTGCACTCCTCGTCTAGTAGTAGGCTCAACGTCAACAGCCGCTCGCTTCCGCTTGCAACTGCAGCATTCGATGTACATGGAGTGATAACGGCACTTGGATCAGCCACAGCCGATCGGACAGAGAAGAGGGAGTAGCAAACATATTTGGAACAGCACATACGGAAATCGTTTCATTTATTTAGTGTATTTTGATTTAATTTCGATTTTCAATGGGCTAAGTTTTAATGGGGCCGCGCGAGAACAAACAGCTATCGTCTGCTTAAACGAACGAGCAATCTCGCATGGCCCCGGTTTCTTTTTGGAATTCAGCTTTGAAGACAGTGCGAATTTCGCCGATTAGCGGCAAAATATTTATATTTTTCGCGGATCGTTGTTGATAAAATTCTTTATTTAAAAAAATATTAAGTATTTCGGCAATCAAACATAAGTAGAAGCCATTTTTTGTTTTCGATTTGTGACAAAGGTAATCGCATATTTTAGAAATCAATCTTAAAATGTCGATTATCGGCAAATTAATCACGATTTTTCTGGAATTGACATTGATAAAAATCCTTCATTTCAGAAAATATTGCGTATTTCGGCATTTAGAGAAGAAAAAAGCAGGAATTTTGAGTAATTAGCCATGATTAATTTTTTTTCTTCCCCAAAAACAATGAAATGTTCCAGATTACGGCAGCAGATCACGAAAATGATATGTATTTCGGAAATTTTATATAAAAAAAAATGTTTATTTACATTTATAGCTTTGAAAATAGAACGAATTTGGAATAAATAATGAATTTGGGGAATTGGCGGCAGAAAATATAAATAATTCAGTAATTAGATGCTATTAATCTGCATTTTTCTTTCTTTTTTTCCTTTTTTTTTTTTTTTTTTTTTTTTTTTTTTTTACAGCAATAAAATAAACCCATATTTCGGCAAATAATCGTGAAATAATCACATATTTGGAATTAATGAAGAAAACATTTAAACAAGCAGCAGATTAGGAAAAACTATTGAATGAATTTCTCAAATGCCTTATTGAAGGAATTAAGGGAATGGTTTGGAGATATCAAATAAACTATTCTATTTAATATGCTACTTTCAAAAATATTTGTGAAAATAATAGCTATATAGATATAGACTGGAATAGATGAAATAAAGAAAATTTCAAAAATAGTCCTGTATACAAAAATACATTTATTGAAAACCAAATGTTGTTTGAATGGAACGTATTCAAAAAAGTAATTAGAATCAGATGTATAGACAACACTTTTTGCAATTTACAATTTCTAAATGAAAATGAAATGCATGATGAATATCCTTTGTTATGCTCTATAGTGGAATATGCTTCGAGCTTACCTGTACACATAGACTGTGAAAGAGCTTTTCCTCAAATGAATTTAATAAAAACAATTATAAGAAATCGTTTAACAACAGAAATTGTAAGTCGATTATTTATGATAAATGTAGAAAGACTTCCAAGCAAGGAATTAAATTTTCAAAAAGCTTTCAAAAATTGATGTTCTTCAAAGCCAAGGAGAATTGTACCATAAGCCTATTTAGTTTTAACATTTGTAATGCAGCTAACTGGATTTAAACCACAATATTTATTTAGAGGTGAAGTCAGGTATTTTAGTTAAAATTATTTTGAAAAAATTCAATAATAATATTTTTTTTCCTCTATGCAGAACAATCATATCCCTCATCAGAGGAAAATAGTGTGTAAAATTTATGTATGTCAAAATAAAAGTAGCAAATTATAATTTTAGATTCAAGTTCTTTTTTCCCCTTAAAGTATTTAAGTATTTTTATAACCCCCCCCCCCCCCTCCTCTTCTTTCCCGAAAAGAAAAAGCTAAAGTACTTTTGAAAAAGCTAAAATACTAATTGGTCATTTTAGCTAAAACGCTAAAGAAATTTTTTCGCCAGGTCATACCCTGGATAAGACACTAGTGCGTGGAGAGGCCAGATACGGGAGAAGAAAAAAAAAGGATAAATGAGAAAGCGTGTTTTTCGTAGAATTTCGCGATCATATTTTAAGATTTTTAACATTTACGCATTTGCCAAATAAGAAATCCCTTTTTTTTTTTTTTTTTTTTTTCCCCCAAAAAATTTCAGTTTTATTTTGCATTGTATGAAAAACCTTAAAAATTACAGGTTCATCCATAAAATTAAAAATCCATAAATTTTATGGACAATCCGTAAAGGTTGTCAAGAATGTCATTGTCTAAAATAAAAGCTTAATTGTAATTTTATTTTGCAAAATTGCATTTTTCACTTCACAAAAAAAAGGACCATAGCCGAAAAGTTCGGAAGAACTTTCTTTTCACACTAAATTTAGATTCACAAAATTATGTGTGGAATTTTTCACAATTTCACCAGAACAGGACCCTGTGCGAAAAGTCTGACAGACCCCTGAATAATATCTATATAATATTTTGCTAACCTGGTCCAGTTACAATTACATTTTGTTGAAGCGATACGATAGTGACATATTTAATGAAATAAACGAGGATAAAAAATATTTATCGGCAATATTTAAGCATGCGGACTTAGTTCGATGATTTAATCAGAAAATTGAAAACATTTGTCTAATAAGATCTTTTTGTAGGAAAATGTATTATAAAAGTTGCATCTTTACAATATATTTATGCATCATTTTAAAGCTAGCAATACTTTAAACATATAAACAAAATATGAATAATTCTCAAGCATTGACTAAAAACGCAATAATAAAAAGTACAATAAAAATAGATACTTTTTTTATTTTTTAACAAAAAAAAAAAAAAAAATGTCAAAATAAATAAGTAAAAAAGTATCGCCAACATGGCAACAAAAATCGCCACGAGAGCCCTATGCTAAAAAAGTCACCATAGTGACCTTATACTAAAACTGTAGTGCCTGTGCAAGTATGAAAATTGGGCTGTCAAACATGAAATTTATTTTGAAATCTTTCTTTGAATGATTTTGTTTTTGTATCGCACAATATTAATTTGGTTCTAATAATGATTTGACTTCTGGTTAATTACAATTCAAATTAGGTGGGGAAGTTGGTATAAGATTTATAAGTTTCAAGTTTCAAGTTTTAAATAAGAAAATAAAGTGCGAAAGTTTTGCATGGGTTTGCTAGTTTCATAATATTTTTTTTACATTTATATAAGCCTTTGTTTCTGAATAGTAGCTTTTCATATTTTTTCATAATTAAAAAAAATAAAATATTACTAAATGTAAATGGTATTATTGAAAAAGTTTGCAACAAATTAGGGAATTAACACCTGAATATAAGAGTAAATAAGCCAGCCGAATAGTTACTATTCAGTTTGAAAGATAGTCAGTATTCGGATGAATAGTGATAACTTTAGTTATCTTTTAGTCCTCACATTTAATGTAAAAACATTCCTTATTATTTATTTATTTATATATATACATATATATACACAACTTAAAATATCTTTTACTTGCTATTTTCTCAAGTTTAATTCATCCTTTTAAATCTTCTATTTACTCCATGCTACTTCACGATAAACATCGCGGTTTGTTTACTTTTTAGTTGTTGCCATTCTCTGCACTGTTAAAGTAACTTTCGCACCTTGTTGCCATCGTATCTTAATTCATTAAATTAATTATGAAATGTTTCAACTTTGGCCATAAGGTGGCATTTTTTTTTTTTTTTTTTACTGTTTTGGCTTTAACCACAGGGTGGCGGTAGTATTGATGGTTTTCTGATGGTTTTACGCAAATATTATATTCATTAACGATATAAAAGGTTGATTCCATCGTAGCACGGGGCAGTAGCAGCAGTGCAACAGCAACAAGATGCATTGGTGTGCTTTCAGTGAGCTGGTCTCCTCGTTAGATAAGAAGTATGCTGATTTGGAGTTAAAAGTTTGCTTTATTTAAAAGTTTAAACAAATGAAATTTATTTACGAAGTTAAGTTTTTTTTAAATTAAAAGTTGATGCTGCAAATGAAATTTTATTTACGAAGTTAAGTTTTGATATATTAAAAGTTGATGCTGGTTAAAATAGTTAACTAAATTCTGTATGAAGTTTTTGGACTCTTGTCCTTGTTCCTCATCGTTTTAAAAGATGATAAATTTCTTCTGTTATGAAGTTTAAAAGACTTTTGATAATTATTTTATCTTAGTGGTCAACTGGGCGACTGTTATCTACAATAGTTACGTTTTCCAATTGATGTCATCGGTTTTAGTGGTCAACTGGGCGACCGTAGGGATGTTAACTTAGCTTCCTGTCCTGGTTATTTCCCCCGATGGTCAACTTGGAGACCATCTATCTACGATCTTCATTTGCATTAATTACATCCTCTTCAGTTGGTATCATTTTATGTTTCTCAATGGTCAACCTGGCGACCTTGAGTTTTATGTTAATTGTGTTATTTAAAAAGGGACAAGATGTTTTTCTTCAGAAATATTGTGTTTTTTTACCAAGAGCTGAATGCTTTTATACCATTTCAAGCTAATGTGTTTCAAGGTAACTATCCAGCTTATATTGCTACTTTATGTTAATGTATTTGATTAAAAGTTTGATTGATTGATTCATACATACATACATACATACACACACACATACACATATGTTTTTTTTTTTTTTTATATCAATAAATTTTGTTATTAGGTGTACAAATTAATTCAGTCCGTTTTCGAAAGATGGCGTTAGCTGCCACAAATGCTAGGCTATGACAGCTGTTTTCGGTGGTTTCAGAGAGGTTATATATTTGTTAAGAATCTTCAGTGTACAACTCTTTCGCTTGCTTGAAATAGCCTGATCAGCATTGCATTAAACATGTCAGGTTTTGAAGTCAATAAGCAGCATTTGCGGGAAGTGTTGATTTTTTTCTTTCATTGGAAGAAAAGTGACGCCGAAGAGCATCGAACGCTCGTAGAAGTATACGCCGATAGTGCTCCGACTGACAAAACATGCAGGAAATGGTTTCGACGATTTAAAGATGGAGATTTCAGCATTGATGACAGGCGTCGCTCTGGACAACCGAAAAAATTTGAAGATAACGAATTAGAGGAATTACTGAATGAAGATCCGACTGAAACACAAGAACAGCTTGCAGAACAACTGGAAGTGACTCAGCAAGCAATATCGGTGAGACTAAAAACAATGGGAATGATCCAAAAAGGAACATGGGTTCCTTATGAACTGAAACCCAGAGACGTTGAAAGGCGATTATGCACTTGCGAGCAGCTGATTTACAGACGCTAAAGTGGGACGGCCTACCGCACCCGCCGTATTCTCCGGACATCACCCCTTCCGACTACTGGTTGTTCTGATGAATGATCTGACCGGTCAGCGGTTCACTTCTTACGAAGAAATACAAAAATGGCTAGAAACATGGATGAGCGAAAGAGATGAGTTGTTTTATCGAGATGGAATCAGACGATTGCCGGAGAGATGGGGAAAAATAGTAGAAAATAATGGCCAATACTTTGAATAATGTATTTTTTGTTTTGGTTTAATAATAAATATATTTTTTATTGCTAAAAAACGGACCGAATTAATTTGTACACCTAATAAGTTTTTAAATTTTCCTTGTTTTTACTGAGAAAGTTTTCTAATCACTAGTCATTTTACATTTTCAAAACTTAAAAGTTTAAACATTTCTATTGTGCAAAACTTTGCTTAATATTAAACTTATTAGATAGACCAATTCTAATGGTCTTTATCAAATAGTTAGTATTCGGTTAGCCGAATATTCGGCATTCGGCTAAAACTGCTATTCAATGCATCCCTAATATTAATATATATATATATATATATATATATAGATAGATAGATAGATAGTAAAGACACCAATGCTTGTCACACTTGAAATGTACACCAGTGTTTGTCACCCTCACAAAAGACATGTTAAAAATAACTTAATTAACAACTATGGATTTTAATTCACTCGAGATAGATTTTCCAGTTCTAAGAAATCTAGTGCCAATGGTTTCAAATCCATAGATGTTAATTAACGGTTATTTTAACATGCATTTTGTGAGAGTGACGAACACTGGTGTCACTACCTTTATATAAATATATACATATAAATAAAAATGATGATCTATTAAGCATAGTAGAAGCTAAGCAACAGACACAAGATCACTGAAACACTAATGACCAATAAGATTAAAAAATTTCTTTATGTAGAAGTTGTTCAGGAAAAAAAAAAAAATCATTAGGGGATGAAATACACATATTTAAAGAAACCAGATTTATTAATTAACAGCCAGCAAAAGAAATAAACTAACACAACAAATCTTAACTTAAAACAAACTATATCTAAATTTATAAAAAAAGTAATTTAAGAAACTTAATAAAGGAAGGATGGAGGCAGGCGGCAAGACTTGTGTCTTGCCCAAACTTTTTTTTTTTTTTTTTTTTTTTTTTTATGTTTAAAACCATACATGAAAAGATAAATTACCTTTTATCAGCCAAGTCTGTTTTATTTCCCACTAACATAATAATTACATCATTCCCTCGCTCTGTTCTAACATCATCAATCCATTTAGATGTTTGATGAAATGAATTTGCATCTAAAATAAGAAATATTCAGAGAAAAAATATTTAAATATATTAAAAAATATGATACATTAAAAGTACATATAAAATAAAAACTAAAATAAATGTGTTAAAAAAGTAACTTATTTCCTTTAGAAAATAATTTGGTTTCAATTGTACAATGAAATTTAATGAACATTTTCGTTTGTAGATTAATAAGTGGTGGTTAAAAAATAAATTTTAAGCAAGATTTCTGAACTGACCTGAAAAGAATAAAAAATTTTTATTTATAATTTTCAGCATGTCATTAATATAACAAATTAATAACAGTGTAGAGGTGCACAACCTGCAGCCCGCGGAAGGACCGATATTTCAGGCCACATTAATAATCAGCAGGAGAGAACAATAAAGACAGAATTAAAAAATATTTTATTTCTTGCTTTCAAAAACATTTGTTGCTTTCACTATGCTTTTTTTTTTTTTTTTTTTTTTTTGGGGGGGGGGGGGGTAAATATACCATACTTCTGTTTGAGAACTACGTTTTCCTTTCCATTTCTCCATTATATAACCCACAGTATGTTACTTAATATTTTGCTGGAAAAATCATGGAATCTTTTGGTGGATGGTTATACCTTTATTTTCCTGAGAAGATTAAAAACTGAAAATGTGACAATCAGCAAGTAAAAGCTCCCCCCACTTTTTTTTTCTTTTTTTTAAATCTGTCTCCGAAACATAATTATGTGCATTAAAATTGATGAAGAAGTATAAATTTATAGTAGTAGTTAATTTCTATTTAAAAAAAAAAAAAAAGACCTTTTAAATATGGAACTAGTCAAATTTATTTCTGTCTGGATACATTTAAAATAAAAAAACGAGAAAAAGAAGATTGATGCTTATTTTATACAGCTGATAAAAAACACAGACCCTGATAATGATGGCAATCATTTATGAGGATGCTGACAGAAATGAAGCAGCTACTAAAAAGAATGTATGCAGAGCGATTTTACGGCAGACGTATCTAACAAAACTTTTTTTTTTACCGGGTGAGAATTGGCAGTTTTGTGCTTCAAAACAACCAACAAGATTTTCAGTGGTGGTACATATACACGGGTTACATTCGCAAAACTATGACATATCACACAGATTTCTAGTAACAGATGCATTTGTTGCTGGTTACTACCATGACAGTTCAGCTCGTTGCCAAAAGAGGCATAACCACAGATGTTATCAGCAGGAGGCGTGTACAAGTCTGAGACTGATTTCCTATATATATATATTTTTTTCCTATATCTATATATTTTTTTTCAACTATTGCAGGTCATGTTCTTTATGTTATGCCAGAACAGGAAGGTGAATGCATTATGTTCAAAATTCCTGTAGAAAATACAACCATAGAAGCCTTTTCACTTACAGATCTTGCCAGTGCCATCAGTGGCGCCGACAATGTGGGGGCTTGAGCCCACCCAGAAAATTTTTTAAAGGGGCTCAGCCACCCCAGAAACAAGAAACTTTCTCATACTTCTTAATTAGTTTTTTTTTTTTTTTTTTTACCAAAATCATAACTTTAAAGTAAGGCAATTGTAATTGAAAATGGGCAGACTTAAAAAAACAAAAAAAAAAAAAAAAAAAAAAAAAAGAGAGAGAGAGAGAGAAGCAAAGGCTGAAACTCATTTTATGGAGGGGGGGGTAGTTCAGGGGAAGATGATTCCCTACCCTGTGCTTTCTTTTGCTTCGAGGAATAACAAAACACGACACACATGTGCGAAAGTCTATCTTAATGAATAATAGTTAAAATGGTGTTCATTCTCGTTCCCATTACCATTAGGATACCTACACAAACATACACCTTCCATACTCTCACTTTGTTCAGCTTCTGTTGACGGAAATCTCATTTCTTATTTCATGGTCATGTCATTAGTACAAGGTTATCTGAACTTTCTGACTTTAGAGGTAGTTAAGAGTTAACGGAGAAATGACATTTTTTCTGGGTCCGGAAAAAGAAATTTAAGTAAAGCAGAATTGTTAATTCTTTAATTAGAAGTGAAATCAAACGATAAAAATAGTCAATTTCTTACATTTTTTTGGTCTTTCCTTTTTACTTTCTCTTACCAATAAGGTAGAGAAAGTATTGTTTTTGGCTCAAATTTTCGAACGCGAGATTTTGTTATATTTACACATTTTGAGGTGCCCTGAATACGAAAATCATGTTTTTAGCAAATGGTCTGTGTGTCTGTGTATGTGTGTGTGTGTCTGTTATCAGCATATCTCAAAAACAAATTATGGCAGAAAGTTCAAACTTGGTATTCTAAATGTGTATCATTTAGGGATGCTACAGTAAGCTTTTTGTTAAGATCAACCAAATTGTTCGTGTACAGGGACAATCAAGAGAATTCTAATACGTCTATGGGGGAAATCCCAGGAAAATAGAGTTTAACATCTATAGACTGCACTAAACCAAATGAAACAAATATATATTTTTTGTAATAGAGACAGTTAACTGGGAAAATTTTTTTTGTGTATGTAGGAGCCTCGCCTCCCCCCTGGGGGGGGAAGTCCCCCCTTGAGGGGAGTAAATTTTCATGATGGGTATCTTTCAAAAGAGCTCGAAAATACCTTTAAAACGAATGGTTGAACCATTGATCTGCGATAATTTAAAACAAAGTTATCAATTTTTTTTTTACTTTTAACAAAAAAAAAAAAAAAAAAAAAAAAAAAAAAAAAAAAAAAACACTTTTTTAATATTGAGAATAAAATGGACTTTTTTTGGATATTTGGTGTTAAACTACTTCTCTAATATGGAAATCGTCTGCCTTATCATAAAAAGGTAATTTTTTTAAATAATAATTTTAATAAATTATTTTTAAAAAAGAGAAATATTTTTAATAACCGAATTAAATTCTATATAAATGTAGGTGCATTAATGAAACGGGGGGTTGAGGGGGGCGGTAGCCCCCCCCCACACACACACACAGAACTAATTATCATATAAAACTCTTCAGAAGCCTAATATGAATTGTTTAACATAGGTTTACATAACAGTACTCGTTATCTTACCTATTAATCTGCAACCTGTATTTATAGTATTAAATTTCAGGGTAAGAGAAAGTCATGCGAGTGACACACCAGATTTTTTTTTTTTTTTTTCCCACTCTCTCTCAACTTTATTTTTGATTACGCAATTATAAATGAGAGAGTCGATTTATCATGTTATCAAAACGATAGCAAAAGGGATTTGTTTGATAACTAAAACTTTAAAAAACTATAATAAAGCCACGAATATAATTACGATAAAAACAAAACCTTACCTTTACAGACATAACTTTAAACGGTGAAGTACTTTCATTCAAGGCCCACCCACCCCCCTTTATCTTCAGCACCAGATACTCTACTGTGTTGATTCTGTGAAGATTTCTTTTGGACTGTTCGATTGTCTTCTCTCCTTTAGTAGGTGGCACCAGGTAGAATCAATAGCTGCCGTCGATTGGTCCAGGTTGCATGCACTAGGATGATTGATAATTTCGCAGAAAAGAGCATAGTTATGGTTATTGTAATTAGCAATTTTTTCTATGTTTTAAAAATCTATTTTAATGTTTTCGTTTCTATGGGTTTGCGCTACAGCTGTATTGTATCTTCCATATTTAATGTCGTTAATATGTTCTTTAATGCGTGTGTTGATTTTCCTTTTTGTCATTCCTATGTAACATCCGTCGTTATTGTTTTGATATTTGAAGGGAATTTTGTATATACCAGCAGTCTCAAGTGGGGGGGGGGGGGGGGGAAGAGGGATTTTGATCTTTAGCATTTCTAATAATTTGATAAATGTTTGGATTAGGTTTGATTGGAATGTTTAATTTACTAGCAATATTTTTAATTTTTACGGCAGCTCCGCAATCATATGGTATTGCATTAGTGTATTTTATGTTCGGTTTTTGGTGGCTAGGAATACTGTTAATTTTATTTAAGCGTTTTTTATATAGTTTATCAACGAGATTTTTAGGATAATTGGCTTGTATGGCTAGATTTCTAATATATTTGATTTTGTTTTTAAGATCTTCTGGTTCGGTACATATAAGGATTGCATGGTTAATATAAGATTTGTTGTGGTAAGTTACAAATCAACTCGTGTAAATGACAAGCTACAACACAACTCTATCACCGTTTAAAAAAAAAAAAAAAAAAAAAAAAAAAAAGGAATTTTGTTACCCGACTGTAGTATGCGATATTAAAATGGTTATATTGCTTACTCTTAAAACGCTTTCTAATTATTTATTTGTATGTTAGCTTTTTGTTGTTCAGATCATTAATTAATGATAACCTTAATAGGTTATGGGCCCAGGATGCTTTAAATCTGCGTAAATTAAATATCTGAAAATTTTTTGAAAAGCTAAGTGAACTACAGAATTTGTTATTTCTAACAGCGAAACATTACGATATGGCTGAACTGAAAGTACAAATCGATAAGCTAGAAGGTGCTAAAAATTGGAGTAAGTGGAAGTGGCAAATGAAAATGCACTTTGAACAATATGATTTGATATCTATAATTGATGGAACTAAAATTTGTCCGGTCGCTGAAAATGCCGAAGTCGATACGAATGAGTTGGCGAAGAAGGTATCTGAATAGCGCCGTGATAATGCCAAGGCAGCCGCCCTTATTGCAAGTACGTTGAGCGCTTCTGTTGCTGATTTAGTGATGACATACTCGAATGCAAAGGACATTTGGGACAAATTAATTAGTGTTTTTGAACAAAGCAGTATTCAGAGACTTAATTTATTGATGACTCAATTTTTTCAAGTCTGTAAAGTTCCCAGTGATAATGTTGCTACACATGCTGCTAAAGTTGAAAGAATATATACGGATATGAATAATGAATTAAACAATATTGGTTCGTATTCTATTCCACAAGAATTACTACATGATAAAATACTACTTACTGTGGGTCCAGAATTCCAAGAATTTAACAATGTATGGGAGTCTTTAGATTCTGATAAACGAACTACTAAAAATCTTGTTGAAAAATTATGTACAATTGAACAGTGTATTAAATCTACTGCTCCTGTGGATTATGGTGCATTTGCAGCTTGTGTTCCTGTTAAGCAAAAAGCTATGAAAAATGGCGAAAAACTTCCTGAAAGTACGCCAAGAAATAATGCCAAACTGAGTAATTTTAAACAAAAGAATTGTTTTAAATGTGGATCGAGTGCGCATCTCTGTAAAGATTGTCCAAAGAAAAGGTCCAATGATAAATTCTCATTTTCAAAGAATAATAAAGGTGCATTTACTGCCAGTGCAAAAAGTACTCAGCCAGGTAGTTGGGTCTGTGATTCTGGGGCCTCCCATCACATGACTGCAAACAAACAGTACTTTGTCACAGACAAACATTTCCCTGTGCCCAATGAGGTATCACTTGCTGATAATAAGAAGATTTATGCATATGAATCTGGTAAAATAAATATTCAAGTTTATATTCATGGCAAATGGTATGATGCTCACATGGAAAATGCCTGGTATGTCCCTGATGTGAAGAGGCGTCTCTTTTCTGTGCAACAAGCTGCCAAGCATGGTATTGAAGTAAAAATGACAGAAAGATATATTGAATTTTATCGTTCTAAAGAACTTGTTGCAGTTGGATCATGGTCAGATCACACATATATTATCTGCATGAGAGTTGTTATTCCAGCAAGTCCAGCTGAAATAAGTACTGCTACTGAATCTGAATCTTTGCAGTTATGGCATGAACGCCTTGGTCACCAAAACAAACGACATGTTCGTAAGTTGCTAACTGATATAGGTATATCTGTAAGTCATGCAATGACAAATGAATTCTGTGATGGATGTGCTCTTGGTAAAGCTCATCGAAAACCTTTTAAATCACGTCCTTATAGAGCCATGTCAACTGGTGAAATCATTAATGCTGATGTAAACGGTCCCATGTCTATAACTTCTCTTAGTGGTGCTCGATATTATGTTTGTTTTAAAGATGACTACAGTAAATATTGTAAAATATTTTTCTTGAAAAAGAAAAGTGATGTTAGTAGTTGCTTACGTATGTTTTTAAATGAAGCTACCAATTATGGTCATGCTGTAAAAGCTTTGCGCTGTGATGGAGGAGAATTTGACTGTGGTGAAGTTCGACAAATCCTTGCTGAAAAAGGTACAGTTCTGACTCTTGGTATACCGTACTCGCCAGAACAAAATGGCACAGCTGAGAGAGAAAACAGAACAATCGTTGAACTGGCTCGTTCTATGCTGTCTGCAAGTGGTTTACCTCGGTCTCTCTGGGCCAATGCATGTGAAACAGCAGTCTACCTTCTAAACCATACTGGTGTATCTCCAGAAGAAAACAAGAGCCCTCACGAGGCTTGGACTGGTGAGCCAACAATTAAACTAGATCATTTGAAAATGTTCGGAACTGAATGTTATTCACATATACCTAAGAATTTTCGACGTAAATTTGATGACAAAAGCGTTCATGGTCATTTTGTGGGATATGTGAACAAGAAAGATGGCTATAAAATCTATCTGCCTTCTCAGAACAAAATCATAAAATCTCTTGATGTATATTTCAAACCTGAACGTTTATGTACCACTCCAGTAACAGTGGAGGTGAAGGAAGACTTAACTGAGAGATGTGAAGATATTCAGAGTAAAGAACCTAATCCGTCAGAAGAGAAACTGCAAACTGTCAGAAAGTCTCAAAGAAACAAAAGCTTACCTGCATGGATGAGATCTGGAGAGTATCTTATTGCAAACATAGCTGCAGTAGAAGATTCCGAAAATAGTGAAAATCCCTCGACATACTCTGAAGCTCTTTCCTCGAATGAAAGTGATTTGTGGCTTAAAGCTATGAGAGAAGAAATAGATGCCCTGCATAAAAATGAAACTTGGGAATTAGTTGAAATGCCTAAAGGTTCCAAAGTCATCAATTGCCAATGGGTGTTGAGAAAGAAATTTAATTCTGATGGTACAGTGGAGCGATACAAAGCTCGTCTTGTACCCAAGGGGTATGCTCAGAAAGCAGGTTTTGATTATGATGAAACGTTTAGTCCTGTTGCTAGATATGATACTGTGAGATCTGTTCTTGCAGTAACTGCAAAAGAAAAATTACACTTGCAACAATTTGACGTAAAGACTGCATTCTTATATGGAACACTTAAGGAGGAAGTCTTCATGATGCAACCGGAAGGCTTTGATGATAATAGTGGGAGAGTCTGTAGATTACATAAAAGTTTATATGGACTCAAACAAGCACCTCGTTGTTGGAATCAGTGTTTTGTGAATTTTATGAAAGACCAGAAACTGGAAGTTAGTGCAGCTGATCCCTGTTTGTTTATCAGACATAGAAATGGCAACAAAACTTTTTGTTGTTATCTATGTCGATGATGGCCTTGTTGTTGGGACTGATAAAGTTGAATTGGAGGAATTCATGCATCAACTTAATCAGTCTTCAAATCACAAGAGGTTCTTTAAACCAGTTTTTAGGTATGAACATAAAAAGATTGGATGATGGTTCAATTTTTGTGAATCAGTGTGCCTATGCGAAAAAAGTCCTCAAGATTTCAAATGGATGGTGCTAATCCAGTATTAACTCCAAGTGACAAAAGCTATGTTTCTGATGATGTTGGAAATATATTGATAGGAAAAGAAGTTCTCTATCGTCAGGCAGTTGGCAGCCTAATGTACCTTGCTACTGTTACAAGACCAGATCTAGCATACGCTATCAGTATTGTTTATGAAAATCTGGAAAGTCCAAGAACGTCTGATTGGTGTGCACTGTGCAGTGAAACGAATTTTCAAGTATCTGAAAAAAACTGTAGATTTTGGTTTGCTATATCAATCTAAGACCCATCCCAATGAGCTTGAAGTGTACAGTGATGCTGATTATGCAGGTGATTTAAAAACAAGACGCTCAAGAACTGGAATGATTTCAAGATTTGCAAGTGGAGCCATCTCATGGATGAGCCAAAAGCAGAAAAGTGTTGTGTTGTCTACGACAGAAGCTGAGTATGTTGCTGCAAGTGAGAGTGCAAAGGAATTAATTTGGCTGAAACGCCTGTTCAGTGATTTAACAGACGTTAAAACACCCTCTCTTCTGGTAGATAATGCAAGCACTGTAAAACTTGCCAAAAACCCTGAATACCATAAACGCTCCAAACATATTGATGTCCGTTATCATTTTGTACGAGAAAAGTTCATTGACGGCAAACTGAATATTAAACATGTTCCCGGAAATTTGCAGTTAGCAGACTTAATGACAAAACCTTTGCCTAGTGTTAGGTTCAAGGAACTGTGTACACTTTTAGGACTATTTTCGTTTAGTAGTCTAGTTGGAAATCAAAATTAAATTCGTGTTAAGTAAGTTATGGCTTGTGGAGGAAGTGTTGTGGTAAGTTACAAATCAACTCGTGTAAATGACAAGCTACAACTCAACTCTATCACTGTTTCAAAAAAAAAAAAAAAAAAAAGGAATTTTGTTACCCGACTGTAGTATGCGATATTAAAATGGTTATATTGCTTACTCTTAAAACGCTTTCTAATTATTTATTTGTATGTTAGCTTTTTGTTGTTCAGATCATTAATTAATGACAACCTTAATAAGATTGAATTGCATTTAATTTATATTTATAAGGTGTTTTACTATTATAATTAATGATTTCTTTACTGGAAGTAGGTTTCCTATAAACAGTGGTATTTATTGTATTTTTCATTATTTTGTTTTAATGTCTAGAAAGTTAATTTCACTGTTTGTTTCTGTTTCACTGGTGAATTGTATATTTTTTATCAAGGTGGTTTAAATCATTTAAAAGTTCTGTTATATCTTGTTTTCTGTGGATTATTGCGAAAATGTCGTCAACGTATCTATTCCAGTAAATTATTTGCTGTTTAAAATTTTTCAAGAATTATGCTTTCTAGTTTTCTTAATTTAAAATTCCGCAACTATCCCTGATATGGGAGATCCCATTTGGGACCCCTTTGACTTGTTGGTAGGTTTTTTGATCAAATCTAAAATAACTCTTAAAATTAAGTTGGTGGTGGATTTTAACGTTTGGGCTATTAAAGGGCTATAACTTTTGTCAATTTCGTCATTTATGGTTTCAATTACTTCATCGGTATCTATGGAGGGATAAAGGTTTATTATGTCAAAACTAACGAATTTATAATTTTCCTGAATTTCTATATTTTTTATTCTTTTAATAAAATCTTCTGTGGAATTTAAACTGCACTGTGATGGGGGTAGAATTTCTTTATATATATTAGTCTTATTTTTCTAGGCTATAAGTAGGACCTTCACGTTTATTGACTATTGGTCTAATTTTGGGAGGATTTTTGTGGTCTTTAAACCTTCCAAATAATCTAGGTGTGTGTGGAGCATAGTTATCAATTTTTGGTGGTTGATTATTTGGCTAATGGCCGTTTTTGATCAGTTCATTAGTTTTTTCATTAAGTCTTTTATTTGGATCTTTTTTTTTTTTTTTTTTCCCCTATGGCACTAATTTCGGGGATAGTTTCGTTCATTCTATTAATGTAATCAGTTTTGTCCAATATAGCTATTTTACCTGTTTTGTCTGTCAAAGTACAAGTTATTTCTTTATTATCTTTTAACGATTTCAGGGCTTTAAGATCGCGTCTATTTATATTTTTGTCTTTTGTTAGATCCCTTAATTCTTTTTGGGCAGCACTTCTAATTATATTTTGATTGTAGCTAGGAATTTTATTAATGGCTGTTTCAAGTTTTGCTATGCTATCTTTAATGTTTATAGGTTGTTCTAAAATATATTTTGGTCCCATTTTTAAGATTGTATCTCCGTGCGTATTAGATTGATATTTCGACAAATTAATATATGGATGTTCCTTAATTGTTTTAGGTTTAACATTATATTTGTTAATTAAGAATTTTAATTTTTTGTTGTGTTTTCTGACATTAATACTACTCTCAATTTCGGTAAGTGTTCTTATTTTATTTTCCATAGTTTCAAAAAGTTGAGTCAGTTTTTTTTTGCTAATTTAGTCCACTAAAATCTTTTCGTTATCTTTGATTTTATAGTAATCTGCTTTTTTAGTACGTATAGCTTTATCTAGAATTTTGCTTTCAAAATTTCAGGACTTGGCGTGGGAAATTTTTCCTAATAAATTTACTGTTAATGCGTAATGATTTCGAAATATTAAAGTGTTTACAGTCATAAAAAATCTATTTTATCCCTCAAGTGTATTAATTTTTTACTTATGTTTTTCCATTTGGAATATAATTCAGAAGGATCCATACTAAAACAAACTAAATTAATGTAAAATACATTTGCTAAAAAGGTATAGGTCAATAAATTTAAGTAAAGCTCACTAAAGAAAACGGCAAAAACGAAGTGCTCAAAAAAGAAAAAAAAAAAAAAACCTTATCAGAAAGTTCAAAAGGTTTGATTTTTAAGCAAAATGCTGTTAAATGTTTATTAATAAGGAAAAGCAGGCCGAAGATAACATTCCTGCTTGGTTTAAAAAATTTTTACATATAAAACGTCTACTAAACTGAAGCTAATTTCAAAAAAAAATTTTTTTTTTTTTTTTTTTTTAAATGATATCATTGTTTAAAGTTAATTTCTAAGTTAAATTTTTTTCTTCATAACAAACTAAATAAATAAAGTTCTTAAAATAATAATAAGTTCTTAAACGAAAAATGTGCATGCAACCGTCATGACGGTTGCATGCACATTTTTTGTTTAAGAACTTATTATTATTTTAAGAACTTATTTATTTAGTTTTAGTTATGAAGTTTTATTTATTTAGTTTTAGTTACCTGCTCTCGCGGTTCTCTTTTAAGTTTCAACACTAAAGTCTAAGCACATGTCGTCTCTCTCATAATAAAGATGCTTTGAATTCACATTTATTGTAATATTTACTGCAGATTTAAACTGTGTAGACTTGCTGAAAATATTTAACTGAAATTTATCATACTCTATTGAGTGTCAAACAACACGTGCACTAAAGTAATGGGTAAGCACTTTAAGGTTTTGTTTCCCCCCCCCCCCCCCAACTTGTCAAATGCTTAAAAAGGGACACACATGTAGCAGAATACACATAATTAGAAACTTTTTTCTTTCTTTTTCTCCTAGACATTTTACCTGGTAATGTATCTATAACAAGCTACAGATGTTTATTTTTGTTAGCTATAGTTACGTTTACTCTATTTTTTTTTTTTTTTTAAGTATTTAACCATTAATTTTGAAGTTGTTGCTGCATTTCTCTTTGAGTAAGATAACCTTTTTAGTGTATTTACACTCACACAGTTAGCCAGTCTATCTGTTCAGTTGTAGAATCTGTTCATTATCCAATTTTTTTTGCAGAATGTAAGAGCTGTTCAGTTTTAAATAACTGAATTATTGCGGGTGATAGTTACACATTATGCAATACATGGCAGAACATATTTAAATGTACTCTTTCCTATGCAAAAAGCTGTATAAATTCTATAGAAAAATATTCTATATATGGTATGGATAAATTTGCAATACATTCATCCAGCAGTAAACTGGAAAATGTCAATATACAAAGATGTGAATCTGTCAATGCGAATGATGCCAAATTTAATTGTGGTAATAATCCTTCATCAGAAAATGATAAAAAACATATAGGACAAACTTATCAAGAAAAATGGAAAAATGTTTTCATGGTTAATATATGAAAAAGACTTTGATAAAGTTTTTTGCAGTATTTGTAAGGATTCGCGTAATGGAATGCCGCCCTCTACTGTCGCAACTAATTTAGAGAAAGATTCATATAAAGCTTTTGTTGAGAATGGATTTTCGAATTGGAAAAAAGCCCTTTAACGTTTCAAAAAGCATGAAAATTGAGAGTTTCATAGATTTTCGATGTCTGTTCAAGCGAATATTAAAAAAAAGGGACAAGTGTGCTTTCCCAAATTTCTAAAGCAAAGTTGGAAGAAATGAAAAAGGCTCGCATAGCTCTGTTAATATATCTTCTCTACATTACTTAACTCAACAAGGATTACCGATTAGAGGGCATGAAGACGAGTCGTCCAACATATCAATTATTACTTTTGAGATGTGTTAAAAAAATTTGCAAATTGAAGAAACGTTTTTAGATTTTTATGAAACATCTAAAACAACATCGCTTGAATTATTTAAAGTTGCAAGATGCTTTAACTCGTTTTGCATTAGATATTAAAAATTGTCGGGGCCAGTGCTATGATGGTGCCGCCAATGTCAGTGGACGTGAAAGTGGATTACAGAAAAAAAATCTTAGGTATTGAACCAAAAGCCATCTTTATTCACTGTACAGCTCATAATTTAAATTTAGTGGTACAAGATGCAATGCAAAACATTAATTTAGTTCGAGACTTTTTAGTAGTTTTACAGGATCTTATATCATTCATAAAACATTCCCCGAAACGTTTAGCAATTTTTCAGTCGCTCCAAGATAACTTGAATCAAAATTCGACAGCTCTCCAACAATTTTGTCCAACAAGATGGTGGGTAAGAATAAAATCATTGAAATTTTTAGAACATAATTACAGTGCATTATCAACATTTTTTCAAAACATTTCCGAGGAGAAGAACGAAGCAGGGGCAAAAGCTAGCGGGTATTTGAGAAGCATGGAGCAATTTAAGTTTCTATTTTTATTGAAAACTCTTATTGTAATTTTTGAAAGAATTAAACAAATACATTCCACACTCCAGAAAAAGTCATTACATTATCGTGACCAGTCATTACATTATCGTGTCCATAAAAGGGGACCCTTCACAAAATTTAAATCCATAAAAGGGGACCCTTCACAAAATTCAAATCCCTAAAAAGGGACCTTCACAAAATTCAAATCCATAAAAAGGGACCTCACAAAATTTATGAGCCTTTTTATTTTATAAAAGTGATCCTTTTCCTATATTTTCAGTATTTTTAATTAATTGGTTCAATTTGATATTTAAAAACCTACTTAGAATGACTGTTTTATATATATATATATATATATATATATATATATATATATATATATAAAATAAAGATTATTAAGCATAGTAGAAGCCAAGCAACAGATACAAGATCACTGAAACACCAATAAGATTGAAAAATTTTATCAGTGGATGAAATACACTAATATAAAGAAACCAGATCTATTAACAGCCTGCAAAACAAACGAATCAATAAAGTAACACAACAAATCTTAACTTAAAACCATAAACTTATCAAAATTAATGAAAAAAATAACCTAAGAAACACACACATTTATTCCCCCCCCCCCCACAAAAATAAAAATTTCACGAAAATATTTTGTTTTTCACAAAGGGACCCCTTTAATAAAGAAAAATTAACGCTTCACCGGAATATGAAAAACTATGATATAAAATTGATCGCAGATATAATAAATGTCTTTAAAAGGCCCGAAAATTCTTTGCTTTCTGACTTATTGACAGAATTTAAAAAATTTTTAAGGATAATGTTAACTATTCCTGTTACATGGTGCACTCAGAAAGATTGTTTTCCACATTAAGAAGATTAAAGACTTATTTGAGGTCGACAATGATGCAAAAAAGTCTAAATGATCTCGCTATTTTAAATATTCATAAAGATGTAGCAAAAAATATTAACCTAGACGATATTGTAAATAGTTTCATCAATGTGAACAATATAAGAAGAAATACATTTTCCATTGAAAGTAAAATTTATTTTAATTTTTTATTATTATATTATGTTACATTATATTTTTGTTTATTTTTATATAATGTAACAGAGTACTGAGACTAATATGGCCATTTTGTAGCTTTAGCATTAATTTCAAAGTTTAAAAACATATTTCTGAAAAGTAGCTTAAATAAATTAGATTTCTTAAAAAGCAGCTAAAAAGATATAACCAACATATAGAAAGCAGAACATCATGTGTTGAAAAAAATCTGCTGTAGAAGAGGAAGAGAATAATTGTATTTGCTTGGCCTTCAAGAATTGATTTATTATTTTGATTAGGTAAGTTTTGTCTTTTTCTGTAAGTGCTTTTGAATAACATGTAATAGATTTTTTTTTTCTAATCATTTATGGTTTGTGCATGAAGAGCAAAATTTTTCAGAGCACATCGATGCAGAGTATTATAGCTATTTTCCCAAAAGTTAACGGCATATTGTTATGATTGCATTTTTTATTATTAATATTTGATACGCCTGAGGCTACTACTCTCTTTCCTAAGTTTAAGTGAATATAATTTTTATAAAGATTTCTGATATGTTTAATTTGACTTTTTAAAAAATCCTTTTATTTATTGAAGATTTCAACAAGCAAGAAGCAAATTATAACAAATAAATGAAGACCTTATATACTTCGGTAATGGCAACGACCCAGCACAGGAAATTAACCGTAACTGGTGTAGAACCATCAGAACTACTAAAGATCAAGTCAGTAACGTCAACACAGCAAAGCAAGCCGCCACCGTGCAGCCTCTGATGATGGGAGGGGCCCCTTCCCGAAAGTGCTAAGGCTATAATCAAGAAGTATGTAAGGTCTTCATTTATTTGCCTTTTATTTATATTCGCATTTTATTTAGTTGGTTGCTTCTATTTTTCTTTTGCATTTTTAAATAAAAATGTACTTTTTTGCATATAAGTCCTGAACTTATAAACAATAAAAAGGTATATAAGTATTGTTGTCCCCCCCCCTTTTTTTTTTAATGAACTTTTTTACTTTAGAAAAATAAAAAACTTAATAAATCGATTTATTAAGAAAAATATGAATGGGACGATATTACCTTCATTTGCCCCATTACCTCAAATAAAAAAATAATTAACCAAAGATAGTTTATGAGATTTTAAGTTTTTAACCAAAAATAAAAAGTAAAAACAAATGTTTTTAAAATTTAAAGGGAAGATATAGCGCAATTAATTCCGAGATTCTGCTTTTCTCCCCCAATTTTAACTTAACCATAATCACAATATCGATTTAAAATTGAATTAGCCGTATTATCTCAGTGACCTAACTGCTACTCCTAATTTTCTTTTATAAATTCGATTTACATAATTTTATAAACTAAATGGCAAAGATTATAGTGGGGAATCACTGTCTATAATACAGGGAAAGAGAAAACAAGTACACCAAGAATAAAAATTATTCATAATGTGCTACCAAGATGAGATTAAATATTAGTTTGAAATAGAAGTCAGACTAATAAAATTGTTTTATGCTTGAGTTCATATTTGTACTGCTTCACCAGTGGCCGAAAAATTGTAATCTCAAAAAGCTGGGTAGACGTGAGGTGCCAGGTTTGATCCCAAATCGCATTCATCGGCCAAGCCATTCAAAGTTTTCCATGGTTTTCACTGAAACTTGCGTAAATACTTACTAAAACACTTTTTAAAAAACCGCACAGAGGGCACCACCCCTCAGGCTTAGGACTATTGCGCAGTCAGTTGGCCTTAACCCTAACACCAACACTCATATTGGTAGCATAAATTTTATGTCCAAGTTTCGGAGAAAAAGGTCAATTTCTTTTTAAATACCTTACGAATATTGTTTATTAATGGAGTATTAAACAATTTTATCACTATTTTTATGTAATTACAAATACTCTTTATTCTTGGTGTATTTAAGAATTTTATCACTGTATTTTTATGTAATTACAAATAATGCTTATTCCGGGTGTGCTTAAGAATTTTATCATCATATTTAATGTATTTTTATATAATTACGAACATTATTTATGGTGTGTAAGAATATTATTACTATATTTTAAATTGATCAAACAAAATGTTGAGAGAATTATTTTGCAAAATTAAAGATTTGGTTAATTAGAATTAAATTTGCATACATATCTTTAAATACTTCTCATTAGATTATCAGTTTTTTTTTTTTATTATTATTCATTCATTTGTAAGTTAATATTTCTATATTACTAATTTTTTATTGAAGTTTATTGCTGCAATATGATTTCGATCATTCTTTCATTCCGATTAAAAAATAGTCACTTTCAAGGGCTGGGCTATTAATTATGTGTTCGGCATTTGTTTGTTTTAAGTCTATATTTTGATAATTGCATATTTATTTGTACTGGCCAATTATTTTATACATGCATAAACTATTTTTGTTTTGTGAATTATATTTTATATATTTTTTGTTTGAAATGCTGAAGAATTTTTTTCGATACTTGGTGCATTTAGATTCATATATTAAGTTTTACCTATCTATTCTGAAATTTCAATACCTTAGAATAAATTTCTATATCAGTATTTACTAATTTTTCAAGCCTGTGTTACAAGCGGGTGTTCATACATATTTAAATGCGATGCAGTTTCATCGTTAATAATAGAATAAGTTTGAAATAAAAGTTAAATTTGGTAATATGTGTCATATTTTAGTTCATTTTTTTTTTTTTTCCAAATTTGTTTCCAGGTTAAACAAGTTCCCTTTAAATAAGTATAAATTATTTCTGCCGTTTTATTCCGTTAAGAACAGGCTTTCTTTTTTGCAGGTTTTACATACTGTATTCTGTAGATTACTGTTTGTTTTGGTAAGTTTTGTGATGCTACGTATTTTAAAAAAAAAAAAAAAAAAAAAGTCTGCATTGTGTTACTATACACTTGTGCGTGTGAATGAATAAATATGTTGCCCCCCCCCCCCCCAGAGATTTTTCAAAGTCAGCGCCGCTGAGTGCCATCTAATACCTGAAAGTGGTATTTTTACACACACATACCTACACTTTTGGTACTTTATCTGCTTTTACTTTTTTTCCTAGGGTTTTTTGAGACTCCCTATACAATTTTTTTTCTCTCTGCAAAGCCTACTTTTTTATTTGTTCATTTTATTTATCCTTTTTGCATTTTACACAATACATTTATTTAATTCTCTTGCTTACTATTCAATAACTTTATGATTATTACGCTTAGAGATTCACTTGACTCGCCGATTGAAATTTTTTTATAAAAAGGATTTCTTTCTTAAGTAACATATGATGCAAACTGAAGTTCTGCACACAGACACCTGATAATGGTAGTGCTCCCTGCATATATATATATATATATATATACATACACACACACACACACACACACACACACACACACACACACACAGTGACTATATCTGCATAGTCCAATTCTTTTATATTATCTCGTTTGTGGCCCTTCATGTCCCATTCAACAGCAAGAGTGGCCCTCCAGTCAAAAAGGTTGTGCACCCCTGCATTAGTGTACACCATAAAATTCATTAAAATGAATATATAAAGAGTAAGCAATGTAGAAAATCAAAGAGCGTTTTAATCCTGATATTTAAGCAATAAGGCAAAGAAAAAAAGCTAAAACATTTAATATAATTTAGATTAAAAGTTTTAAGTAGAGTTGAAACATTGAATATTATCCTTAAGTTCAAAGAAATGTAGTAAGCTAAAAATAAAACAAATAGTTTATAAGTGAAAAATTAAATTTACTTGTAATATCATAAACCACGACAGCCACTGTAGAATCCCTGATATAACTGGGTATTAAACTACGAAATCTCTCTTGACCAGCAGTATCCCATAACTGTAATCTTACCTGTAAATTCAAATAAAATTAGTTAACGTATTTACACATTTATAAAAGATTCATTAATACTAAATTTTGCCTGTAAAAAAATAATGGATAGATTAAATATTTTTTATTCCATTCTAAATTGCCCAGAAAACTATATATCACTATGCTAAAACTATAAAGCAGTATTTAAAATTTTATCTCAAGTCATGCTTGAAAATACACAAATTTCTAACGGCTTGGAACTGAAATATATATTTCACAAAGATATTTTTCCTGTAATGTACTTATAATTGAAAATTACACAATCATGATCATTTTTTAAAATGTAAAGCCCTACAAGAAAGTTAATTTATCTTCAAATGCATGCCTATATTTTTATTTTGACGTTAAAATAACCTATATTAACTTAAAGTAAAATCTAAAATATATTCATAATACCAGGGATTCAAGGCAGAGAAATATATATACCAATAGGCAGAATAAAAACTAAAATTTTCGTTAGAAAAAAGAAATAATTTTGTAAACAACACTGAGTACCAGTGACGTAGTGCGATATTTGAATCTGGGCATGCTCTTTAACCAACTATGAAGAGCACTACTCCTCAAGCCGATATCGTTTTATATAATTTAAGTGTGTTATTTTCAATTTCTCAAAATCAAATAAAATTTTATCTGCATTAAATAATCTAAAAAGGACTAAAATTCATATTCGCTGAAACTTATACCTTACATAAAGTATCCTTTACTGCACAAATATATATTGAATGCTCCACATCCATCCTCATTGCGCTTAGACACTGTTTCATTGCCTTCGTCCCACCTTTCACTTGATTTTGTTTCCTATTGTTGTGTTGTCAGGTTGCTGGAATGATGCTATGCTCCCGGTAATTTACAGATTCGGTATTAGTAATTATCTCAATTCTCAATGGCTTCTTGTTTTAGTGCATAATTATGGTTGTTAAGGGGCTAATTTTGGGTATTAAGATAATTTAGGTTTATGGGGTTAGTATTATGAGCAGTAGATAAAGCAGTGGTAATTTGTTATATTTCAAGTCAGCGCAAAGTTCTTTTTCAGTCTTATTCGGCATTTCGTCATCCTAATGCGACAGGCTTTTTTTACCGTTTTCGTGTTCGAAATTAATTTTTAATGCCTGCGGTTGTTTTATAATTAGATCTTTTTTGTTATGAAGGTCTGAAAATATATTTTTATTTGGTTTTATTGGAATATTGATATTCAATTTTTTAGCTTCATTTTTAATTTTTATACTAGCACCATTACAAAAGGGAATAGAGATTGTGAAAGTAGGTTTATTTCTTTGAGCATTATTAATAATATTTAGGGCCTTTAAATGTTTTTTGTACATATTCTTTACGAGGTTTTTACTGTAGTTGGCCTTAATAGCTATTTCTTTAATATGGTCGATTTCTTTTTTTTAACAATTTTTTATTAGAACAGACTAGAATGGTACAGTTTATGTAGGAGTGAAGTACAGCATATTTATATGAGAGGGGAGTATTGCATTTTTTATTAATGATTTCATTGTTAGTGGTAGATTTATGATAAATAGTAGTGTCAAACGAGTTATTTGTGTTTTTGATAATACTAATTTCCAGAAAATTTAGAGTGTGGTTAGTTTCGATTTCAATAGTGAATTTTATTTTATTGTCTAGTTCGTTTAAATCTTTTAAAAGGTTAGTGAGATCTATAGGATTAGGAATAATGGTAAAAATATCATCAACATAGTGGGTCCAAAGTTTACAGTTATTTATAATATTGCTAGCAGAATTTTCAAGATGATGCATTTTTAATTCAGCAATTACACCCGATATAAGGTGAGCCCATTGGGACTCTGAGTTTCCCTATAGATGTTTCGATTAAACATAAAATAAGATTCATTGAGAAGTAAATTGTTAGCACGGATAAGAGTTTATTTTTACCATAAATTTCGGTGACTTTTGTGTTAATTAGCTGCATAATTTTGGGGATATCGATAGAGGGATATAAGTCTTTAACATCGAAACTTACCATAGTGTCTTGGAAATTTAAACTGGTATTACGGAGTTTTTGAAGAAAGATTTTATTAGAATTTATAGTGTGGTTGGAAGGAGGAAGGAGAGATTGATAGATATTTTTCATAAATGTTTCCAGGTAGTAGGTTGGACCTTCAGATTTATTAACAATGGAGCGAATGGATCTTTATATTTCACAAAAAGACTGAGAATAATTGAGGTGCGATTATTGAATATTGTGGGGGGTGTCATTTGGCCAATGGCTGGTTTTTATAAGATCTTTAGTTTTTTCAATTAGTTTATTTAAGGGGAGTGAGTAATTTTTACAGCTTTAAGTTTTTCAATAGTTTCTTGCATTACATTATTATACTGGGTATGACTCATTAAACTAATTAAGTTAGTTTTATCAGACATTAGATAAGCAATTTTGTGATTATTTTTTAGGTCTTTTAGACATTTTATATCAGCAAGGTCAGAATGTTTATTATTTAGGTTGGTAAGGGATTTGACAGCAGTGTTACGGATAATCTGTTTATGGGGAGGAATATATTTGAGAGCAGTTTCGATGTGGGCAATAAGTCTTTTAAATTAGGGGTTTTGTTTAAAATAAATTAGAGCCAAGTTTCAAAATGGAGTCCTGATGAGAGTTAGGTTCAAAGTTAAGAGGTATTAAGGTAGGGATAGGTGGAAGATGGCTGCAAAGTTTTAATTAGGGTTTTTCTTTAGTAATCCAGAACTTCAGTTTTTTGTTGTGTTGCAAGTGTTTTTGTGTTCAATTTCAGTAAAATGATTTATTTTTTCTATATTATTAATTTCCATAAGTGGTATATTTGATTTAAGCTCTAATTTTAACATATTATAATCTGTTTTAAGTCTGTATATCAGAGTGGATTTTTGTTTAATAAGTTTCTTTAGGATTGAAAGCTCTAAGTTTTTAGCTAAGTATTTACAATTTTTATTAATATAAGGGGCTTTTATCTTAATAAATTTTGGGGTAATTTTAAAATGCAGGCAGTCTTCAAGGAAAGCTTTATGAGCAATTTTGTGGGCGAGTTTTTTGGTGGTTTTTCTAAAGTTGAATGAGTCATAATGAAAGTAGAAGAGGGGCTGGGAAGCGAGAAAGGCAAAAAGTTTATGTTTTATATCAAATTCGATAATGGTCAAGTCAGTGCACTAAAGAATAGCATCAAAGACTAATCCATGAGGATTAAAAAATGTTAATGGTCAATAGATCCAAATGAAAATCAATTACAACATTTATAAAAATATTAAAATATTTGAAAAATAAGTTACTAAAAAACTAAAAGTTTACCTTAAAAGGGTTAAAAACAGTTAAAATATTATATTTAAAATAGTTAAAAGATAATTATGTCACCATTTTGTCTTAAGAGCATAGCTTATTTAGGCAAAGTCCACTGGATTCCAGGTATGAAGAGAAACATCGTCACACAAGTAATCTCCGTTACAGAGTCAAATATCCGGTATCAACTTATTAATATGCATTAAATAATCTAAAAAGGACTTTAAAATTCATATTTGCTAAAATTTACACACTAAATTACATAATTACGCACTAAAACAAGAAGTCATTGAGATAATTACTAATACCCAATCTCTAAATGACCGGGAGCATAGCACTATCCCAGCAATTTGGCAACACACAATAGAAAAATTAAATTAAGTGAAAGGCAGGACGAAGGCGAGGAGAAAACAACTGCGATGAAACAGTCACTAAGCACAATGAAGATGGATGCAGAGCATCTGAAACATTTGTGCAGTAAAGGATACTTTATGTAAGGTATAAGTTTTAGCAATTTAATCTATAAATTTTGTAGTTCTTAACTTAAAAACATATACCTAAATGATACTTATATAAACTTATTGAAGGATGCTTTGTTTCCTCCTCACATCACTGTATTTGAATTTTCAAAGAAATTGAATCACTATATATCACTTCATAAATTAAAGAAAAATTCATTGAAATAGCTCAAAACTTGGCTAGAGGTCCCCACTGCCTTCCCTAGCCACACTATCTCGATTCAAGACCCCACTCTTTATAGCAATGCCTCAATACAGCACTTCAATATAGGAGCTAATCGGATTGCAGACAGCTGTTGTACATGAACTTATTTTAAAATTTTATTTAAGTTAAAAACTTAATAAATTCAATTCTTTGTATTATATTAGCATTTTAATCCAATAATAACAATAAATAAAATATGATAATCATTTCACTTTCAAAGGAGGTATTATGTTTCTATATAAACGATTGTTTTTGAAAAAGCAAATATTAAAATATCACTTTGTTTCATTTAAAAATAAAAAAAATTTTGTTTAGGAAAAGATATAACAAGATTGAGAGAAAGTTTCTTATTTGAAGCATACTGGTTTAAAAAAAAATAATAATCTGAAGCAGTACTTCTATATTAATATCAAGATTATATAAACATTATTTAATCATGTGACTTAAAGCAAACGAATGAAAAATAGTCTGGTAACCAAAACTAAATGCAAAACTGGTGTACAAACGATAAACAGACAATAAGACTTCTTCACACACCATAAATTTTAAGCAAGCACAACCGGTTTCGAAAGGACGTAGCCTTCCTTCATCAGGTGCAAAAAAACATGTGTTACTGCCTTGGAGGCAAAAGCAAGACTGAAAGCAGGGCAAAATCCAGAGGGGGAGGAGCAACACAAACAACCAATAGGAAGCATCATGCAGGACCAATCAGAGAGGAACACACATGCGCACACAAAAACAAAAGGAGGGAGGGAAGGAATAAACAATTTTATTTTTATTAATGATTTATTTATTTATTTATATTATTTTTTTATTTATTTTTTAATTTAATATTATACTAATAAGTAAATTTAATAAAATTTATTTATTATTATTTTTATTTTTATTTATTTATTTAGAATTATATAATTATAACTATTATGTTATAAACATAATGAAGGGAATTATTTAATTGAATTAAACAAATTTTTCCAGGCTGTAGACAGCAAAGTGGAATCAGATTTTTCATTGACAATTTTATCATGATTAAGGTGAATAGCTAAAATTTTCCAAAAAATCCAGTTCGGAAATGCATTTGGCATGAAAGATAATTTTGGCACTCTTAAAATTAAAACTACGATCAAATTCCCAACTGTGCTTCGCAATAGAAGATTTAGAAATTTCTTGATTAACAACATACCGAGAATGTTCACGTAAACGGCATTCAAGATTTCTTTTTGTTTGACAAATATAAGATAAATCACAATTATTACAAGGGACATTATAGATACCCCATTTATGAAGCTCGGGAACAGGGGATTTAGTGGAAGGGAATTGGAATTTATTGACAGGTTTAAAAATAACGTGAAAATTGAAACGCTTCAAAACTTTGGCTAATTTAAAACATAAGCATGGACGTCGGCACATAGAGGCAAGGGGGGGCACTTGCCCCCTCCTGGAAAAGTCTAATAAATAAATAATTATTTTAAAAAAATTACAATTAAAGCTGTGTCATCAAAATTCGAATAAAATTTATGTCACAGAGCTAATTAGAGTCAAACCAACCAGACTTGCATTTATAGGTTGTCTCTAACTTTCCCCTGCAAACAGATTTTAAATCGACTCGACAGTACATTTTCCGGATTAGTGTTGGTTTAGAATAAGTTGTATAATTTCTGTATATAAAATGTTGTAGCTTAAATTTCATGTATAAAAAATTGTTGTAGCAAATGCTTACACACTGGCTTACTTAATCACCTCATCAACTAATCATTTGAATCTAATTGAATTTGTAAAAACATGCTGAAATTTTGCAATTTGAAGTTTGCCCCCTCCTGAAAATTTTTCTGGCGACGCCACTGAACATAAGGGGGGATAAAAAGGCAAGACAACAAGATTATCAGGTTTAATTTTATCATCGATGGAAAGAGTAGAATTATAAGTTGGCTTACTGAACTTTTTGATAGCTTTATCAATTATAGAGGGTCTAAAACCTCTTAAAGTCCGTTGCTATTAAAAGAGGCATATCACGCCTGAATAAAAGCATACATATTATATATATATGAATGAAACTTTTGAAATGAATATGTATAGGATATAAAATTAAAATAAAAGTTTAAAGATTAGAAAAACCAACAGGGAAATTAAAAACCAATGCACAAAATTGCTGCAAAAGGAAATGCAAAACTTAAATATAGGAATAAATTAACAAATGAATGAAGTGAAATAAAACCCCAAAAGACACGGGGGTTTTCATCAGGCAGGCCCCTCTGTGTAGGGGTGAAAGAAGTTTCTGAAAGGAGAGTAGCAATCAGCTAATAACTATCCTTAGCCCCTAACTTCTCACTGAACAGAAAACCAACGTTAACTGAATAGAAATCTGACATATATAATGTAAAAAATTCTAGAAAAGGCATAAAAGTACATCAAACTAATTTATATAAAAAATAATAAACCCTCTCCAGCCGATGGAGCTACTTGTCGGTACTTAAATATCGCCCTCGAATGAGGAAATAGAACAAGTCAAAAGAAGAAATCACTGGAAACACTTGGTTAAAAGTTGCGACAGGTAACAATATACAAGGTTTTTCTTAGATCTTCAAGAGCTATTTTTAAATCCTTATCATTGCTGCATATAGTGTGAATTCTTTTAAAAACTGTGCAAACATAAACAAACATTCTTCAAAATTTTTCTACTCGTATTTGAAAACCAATTAGTGAGACTATTTACTTTAAAATCTTTCTTTTAATGTCTTAAAGGAATTCCTTAGATTTTAATTTTTAAGTAAACAGTCTCACTAATTGGTTTTCAAATAAGTAGAAAAGTTTTGAAGCAAGCGACAAAAACAGTTCGCTTAATATGTCTGAGGACAAATATAGTCATACTTTTAAAATAGTTTTTTTTTTATTAAAACAAATGTTATTTTTAGATATAAAATAAAATTTCATTTCTTTTAAATTGAAAACTTGACAACATAGGCTTAAAAAAAACAAAATTATTCAAACTTAAATTAATATGAACTTTAAAAATTAATTTTAGAAAAAAATTAATATAATTTGCTATATAATACTTACTGTTCTATCTTCCAAGTACATAGTTTTTGATAAGAAATCAATACCTATTGTGGCCTATAAAAATAATTTTTTTTAATGACAAACATATCAGGAATATACATTTTATACAGTTATATAATTTTAATAGCTTGCACAATTTCTATATAATGAAATAGTAAGAATAGCATTGCAAATCCGATTAATAAGGGTTTCTTCAATTAAGATTCTTTGTTTTTTGTAAAAATATATGAAAACCATGAATGAGATTTTACAATGCTTTTTTAAAAAGCAAGGTTTAATGTAGCTTTTTAAAAATGGTACCCCATTTGTGAATTTATAAAATAGTTTGTGAAAAAAATCAAGTTTGAAAATTAATAATGCTTCAGAACAATTAACCGAAATGTGTAAAGCAGTTTTAATTTTAAAATGCATTTAAAAAATAAAATGGAACAGTTGTAAAATAAATATATAGGTAGGTGATTTTTTTTTTTTTTTATGTGTAAGATAAAGTGTTTACATAAATATTTACCACCATCTCCATTAAATGTTAAAACTGAGGGTATTTTTATGTGTTTGATCCGGCGAAGCTTATAAAAAATTTTAGTGTGCCACTATATTGCTGAGAACCGACTTTGTGAAGGTGCCTCTTTGCTGAAAGTTGATTTTGTGAAGGTACTTCATTGCCAAAAGTTGACTTTGTGAAAGTGCCTCAATGCAGCACTAAATTTGTTCTGGATTAACCTCTGAATAGAATAAAAATATGAAAGAAATAGAATGCTTTATCTGCTCACTATATTTAAACGAATTTTATTTTTAATTGAATCTATTTTATTAAATCAATAAATGAAAAAACTTCAACAACATCTCAAAATATTTATCATAATTTTCGGCATATAATACACAGGTCAGATAAATCAGTTTTTCACCTAATATTTGTATGAGCTGCTGCTTCAAAAAAAAAAAAAAAAAAAAATAGATTTTTCTGTTAAATTAAATTTTTAGTGGAGAAATGACATATCTTACCTGCGAATTACAGTGGTAGATCCAAAGGGGGGGGGGGGAGGAGTGGTTAGGGGCTCGCAGAAAAACATTGACATTTACAAAACTTAAAATATAATTAAAACAACTTAAATTCATGACACATAAATTCACCTTTCCAAGACTGAATTTTTTGAAAAGTATAAAGTCTTATTGAACACTTCTTTCCTCTATCGATATATTTATAGGAAATGTAGTCTACAATTTCACAAATGGAGAGCAGTTAGGTTGAATAACATTTTCAGTAAAGTAATTTAAGTAATTATCAGGTCATAATTCACTAAACATCAGGAATCAAAAACCTCTGTAAAAGACCACCTCCATTTAAAAGTCTCCTCCTATAAAAGCCAATTTTTCTCAGTAAATTTCCACAGCTTTTCAAAATTTCTTTATCAGATTTAATACTGTTGTATCTCGATTTAGTGGCCATGTACAAACCATAAAAGCAAGCAATATTATTTAACTTGAGGTGAACTGACTACTTTCTGTATGTAACTCCTTTTTAAGAACTCATATTCAAGGCTGTAGCTAGAAAAAAAAAATTGGAGGGGGTTCAAACTTTAGTACATGACGTTGAATGTTAAAAGTTTAAAAAAATTTTTAACAAATCTGCAAAATTTTGGGAAATGTTTCAACCCACCAACCCCAGCCTATGACTTTAATCTAACTGCTCTCCATTTGTGAAATTGTAGACTATATTTCCTATAAATATATCGATAGAGGAAAGAAGTGTTTAATAAAGACTTTATACTTTTCACGTGCATATTATACATAAAAATTCTGGCTTGGAAAAGTGAATTTTATGTCTTACTAATATTAAATTTTAAAAGCTTTTAAAAAAGAGTAGTGTTGAATTTAAGCAGCAAAATTAAAATATTAAACATAGTTTAGATTAAAAATTACGAGCTAAACCTATTATTTTTAGCAAAGTTTTTACGGGCTTAATAAAGACCTTATTTACTCAAAAATGGTGTTAAGTTTGTAAATTTGACCTAGATAAAAAAAATTTTAGAAAAAATAAATTGCAAAAAAGCATTAATTCAATCTAATATTAATAACTACTACAATGCAGTATACATAAATAATGCAAAACTGAATAACAGAATCCATTTCATTTGTAATATTTTTTGCCTGAATTACGATTTTTTGAATAACTGCTAGTAAAAGGCGACCTCTTAGTCATTTTACAGTATTGTGGGTGGCTTTCTTAGGAAGGTTTCATACAGTGATAGAAATTGGGAAGGAAAGGGAAGGTGTCATATGATGCCTGCTGTAAATATTTTTAGACGTCAAATTGAAATTTCTAGTTACAATTTCAGGCCTCACAAGTTTTTACCTCAAATATATAGACTAAAATTGAAAATTTACAGGCTAAATAGACTAACATTAAATACATTAATAACTAAACTTAAGACGAAATAACTGTAACGATGCTACACAAATTAAGATTTTCATGTAACGAAATTTGTTATACATAAAATGCTTAACTAATTTTTGAATATTCATTAAAAGAGGCGAGAGAAAATGCCCACCTCACAACCACCCTCTTGTATAACTCTTTTTATTTATTTTAGTAACTGGATGACCGAGTTCACATGGTCTCATTGTAAAAACCATTCGTTGTGTAGATACAGTGACTTATTTAAAAGATAATTATATTTATTATTTGTTTGTCCAGGGCACAGCGCAAGTTACCACTGAAACTTAATTTTTCTGGGAATAAGGAAAATTAAAATCTAATCATCATATGAAATCACTAACTATAATTTCCTATCAAAGTCATTCAAACAGTTTCCTAGAAGACAGGATTTCTACTATACATTATTCTAGGGTCACAACAGTTAATTCTTATGAAAATAAAGTAAGACACTTTTTCATCTATAAAAAAAGCCTAAACTTTTTTTTCAAAATCATTCCACGATTTCCAAGAAAAAGTTTATGCCACATTTCTTCTAAGTGGTGTGCGGGTTACCGGCAAACTCTAAAATGGAGTTAAGGGTTACTTCAGTTCGCAATGTCATCTCAAACACACCAACTCTAAATATATTTCAAAGTCATTTGAGTAAAAAAAAAAAAAAAAAAAAAAAAAAAAGTAAATGCGAAATTTTCTAAAGAGAATGTCAGATTTTTGTGCTGACAATTTAATTGTATTCTCAGATATTCTCTAAATCAGAATTTTTATTAAACTCCTTCAAACAATTTCTAAGAAAACCAGTCATATTATGCCTTATGCAAAATGAAAAGTTAACAGTCAACACTATCAAGATGAGGAAAAATAAAACTGATTTCTTGTCTCAAAAAACCTTTAAAGCTAGTTTTTATGAAAATCATTAGAGCCATTTCCTAGGAACTTTCTGTTATAATTTTGCAGTAGGTGGAGTGAAGGCTAACTGTAAACATTAATTTTCCTGAAGATGAAGAAAATTCATTTTGAATTGTCACATAAAAAACCCCTAAACGTTAAATATTTATCAAAATCGTTCAAGCAATTTCCAGGAAAACCAAATTCCAGTCATATTTTGCTACGGTGAAGTGAGAGTTAACACTGCAATGAACACTAACTTTCCTCGAGACAAGGATATGTCAGATAAGTTTCTCAAAAAAAAAAAAAAAAAAAAAAAAACTTATTCCTATGTTTTTATTAAAACTGTTTGAGAAAACCAAGTTTCTGCCATATTTTGCAATGGACAGAAAGGAGTTAACATTGAAGGCTAATTTTTGTGAAGATAAGGTAAAGTCAGATTCGGCATCTCAAAAAGCAACCTAACTTTATTGAAATTGTCATATTCATTTCCTAGTAAACCTAAATTCTGTCAATTTTCAACTGGCAGCTGATGGGTTAGTAATGAGTGCAAATTTCCCTAAAGATGAAGATATGTCCAATCGATTTAGTTCTCTAAAAACACATAACCCTTAACTTTCATCAAAATCGTTATATCCATTTCCAACTAAACCCGATTTCTGCTGTTGTCGCAGCTGGATGATAAAGACTTAACAGTAATGTGAATTTTCTTGAAGATGAGGATAAGCCCAATCATTTTTTCGACCTAAAAATCCCCTAATCGCAAACTTTCATAAAAATCGTTAAAGCCATTCCCAAGATGTTTTACATTATGACACCTGAAAATTTTATATGCATATTTCCCTCAATTTTCTATGTGTATCTGCTGGAATAATATTTTTTTAATATGGAAGTTCTTAAAAATATAGACTTTATAGACTAATTTTTGAAACTATAGAAAGGCTCAATGTTAAATATATAGACTTTTATAGACTTCATAGACTAGTTGTGAGCCCTGCAATTTCTGAAATTCACTTTTAACACAATTTAATTAATATATGTATTTTTCTTACACATTCTATCAGTATGTGACCACAGATGTAATGTGTTGGCTACATAGATTATTTGTAAGCATGTGTGGCGAAAAGGTTACAAATTGCAGTTTTAAGAAAAGATAGGATTAAAAGGGATTAAAGAAAACTTTCTTTTTTATCTCTGTAAAAGGGGGAGGGATGAAATATGCCCCCAAATACCCAGATGTCCAAACATATTCCCTGCACAGCAAGGGGAAAAAAAATACAATACGAACTTGGAGCTTTCAAAGTTAAACAAAAATAAGTCAAAAAAAAAAAAAGGCTAAGCATCAAATTTGATGATCGGAAATAATTTTATAGTCGCCAAATGTAATAATTTAGTCACATTTGACAACTAACAGCTGCTAATTTCGAACACTGTTTTATTGTATACCTTTTCCTATTTTGTTGCTGCAGTGAACTTGTAAAATTAGCATTTTGCCTTTAAATTTACATCTGCTACAAGCAAAAAATTTTGAGCACCTTTTTTTTCAATTCATCACCAAATAAATCACTTAGTGTTGGCGACAGATACGATACAAGTATGGTACTTTGTTTAAATGTGTATTTATGACAGTCACTCTTTTGTTTAGACTAACTTAGATTATAAATGTTAGAATATGTCTTAAAAAAGAAGGTAACATGATCTTAAGATAAATGTTTGAAGATTCAGTATAAGTAGACTGAATGAGATATAGCAAAAAAAATTCATTATTAGGCAATATATTTGCTAGTGTTACAAGTTCATGAAATATGTTGAATTAACTTGGTTGCATTTTAATTTAAAAACTTGCAATTTTACAGGTTTTGTAAAAAGAAAAATTTTAATTTCCATAATTAAATAATAGATATTACCGTAATCATATATAGCATACACTAGTAATATCTATATCCCCCCATCCCATCAAAAAACATTAAATAGAATTTTTAATTTTGTGTTATTTTAAACTTGTTTAGTTGGCTCATTGTTTCTAATGTTTAAAAATATAAATTATAGCTACGTGCAAATTTTGTGAGTAAATGTGTTGTACATATATAGTAAATGGGGTTGTCTTTTTTTTTTTTTTTTTTTTAAGTAATTATCAACTCTCCTCCAAAGAACTTGTGTGTTTAATTGCAATTCCCATTAATGTATTACATACATGCACATGTGCATGTTTAATCTAAATGTTTTTGGAAACTCAAAATTTCTCCATATAATAATCACAAATAAATTATTGCAACAATTTCATAATGTGGCCTGATGTATCTATGGAATGCACATTATTATTACGACTAAATTTTAATTGATCTGAAAGAACACCTTGAAAAATCTTAGCCCCTCCCAAAAGTTAAGTTCTAGATCTGCCACTGGCAAATTATATGCGAAAATTAGGGCTTTTTTTTTTTTTTTTTTTACAAAAATGGGCCCTAAAAATTAAAAGCTGAATAGACTCCTAGATGGAAATAATTCTCATAAATAACATTTATAGGAAATTTTGTTCTATTGTCCCAAGTTAAAAAATATATAAACATTTTAAATAACTAATGAAGTTTTTACATTTGTCAAGGCCATTGTGCTTTTTATAATTCATTTATTTACTTTTGAGTGACAACAAGATTAAAGCCACGGTTTTCTTACAATTTGTTGATATTTAGTGGCAACAGTGGTTCTTTGTTTTGATGCGTGTTCGAAAGCCGAAAATTGTTTGATGCTTTAGAATTAGAATTCTGTGATGTTTCTTTTGAATAAACCTTTTTCATGATTTTGCATTTACAGTCATTGATATGCAGATAGCATAATAGATATTCTCTTTTGAAAAATGAATAACGTAAAATTTTTGGTACCCTCGACAGGACTGTAAATGCACAGTTAATTGTGAATATGGCTAATTTAGAAAGTTTGAAACAAGCTAAAAAGGCTGAAAGAGCCACTTTCTCGAAAGCAGAAGAATTGATAGCCTCACAAGATGTTGACCTTGCAGAACTGGAATCAGAATCTAGTGTTTTTAAATCGAAAGTTGATCACCTGGAAGTAACGCATGCAAGTATTCTTTAAGTTCTCTCTGAAAAAGAATTTGACACAGAATTCAAAATCATTGAAGATTATAGTGATAAAGCAATAAGAATTGAAACAAAAGTAAGAAGAATAACTGATAGTCATCAAACTGTAAGTACTGCTTTTAGTCCAATTCAGAGTGAATCTGTTATTGTTAATTCTGTTGAAAATATTAATGAGAAGAGAAGGTTTAAATTACCTAGATTAGAATTACGACGGTTTGATGGTAATATTAAAGAATGGCTTTATTTTTGGAGCCAATTTGAAAAAATTCATAACGATTCTACTATAGTTAATTCTGATAAATTTCAGTATCTAATACAAGCTACTGTTGAAGGATCTCGAGCTAGAGAGGTTATTGAAAGTTTTCCCGCCAACTGGCGATAATTATATAAAAGCAATTGTTTGAAAACCAGTTTCAGCCGCGATGACCTACAAATTGAAATTTACGAGGGCTGTTCGTTAGTTCCGTATAAAAACACTAGATAGCAGCACTATCCAAAAAATGACATTTTCTTCGATTACTGCATAGTCTCAATAGCCAGTATCAGGTATAATATGAGAAAGAGCACTGTTTGTGAATATTTTTCTAAAAAAGAAAACGTGTAGTCAAATATTTGAAAGAATGGAGCAAAGTGAATTTTGAGTGTTAATGAAATATTATTTAAAAAGGAAAAACTGTTGCAGAGACGAAAGCAAAACTGGATAAACATTATGGAGAGTCAGCTCCTTCATTACGAACTATTTACAAATGGTTCGGGAACTTTCGTTGTGGACACATGAACACAAGTGATGCTGATCATCCTGGACATCTTGCTGAAGTTACAACTCCAGAGATGATCGAAAAAATCCATGATATGATTTTGAAAGACAGAAGATTAAAGATATGTGAAATTGCTGAGGCTGTTGGCATTTCCCTGGACCGTGTGCATAACATATTGCATGAACATTACATATGAAAAAACTGTCAGCAAGACTGGTGCTGCGATTGTTAACGATTGATCAAAAACGTGAACGTGTGAACATTTCTAAAGAGAATTTTTTAATTTTTCAGAGAAATCCAAATGAATTTCTTAGACGTTTTATTACAGTGGATGAAACCTGGATTAATCACTACCAACCAGAGACTAAAGAACAATCAAATCAGTGGGTAAAGGTTGGTGAACGACCACCCAAAAAAGCCAAAGTTGCACCTTCAGCTGGCAAAGTCATGGCCACCGTTTTTTGGGATAGCCAAGGTGTAATTTTAATTGATTTTTTGGAAAAAGGCAAGACTATAACTGGTGAATATTATGCATCCTTATTAAGTAATTTAGTCTAAGAAATAAAAGAAAAATGACCCCATCTTGCAAAGAAAAAGCCATTGTTTCTTCAGGACAATGCACCAGCGCACAAGTCTGCAGTTACAACAGCAAAATTGTTTGAATTACGATTTGAAATTTTACAACATCCGCTTTATTCTCTTGATTTAGCCCCTTCAGATTATTTTTTGTTCGCAAACATGAAAAAATGGCTTTCTGAGAAAAAATTCTCATCAAATGATGAGGTCATAACAGAAACCAAGGAGTATTTTGCTGGACTTGAAAAAATGTATTATACAGAGGGTATAAAAAACTAGAAAAACGCTGGATGAAATGCATAGAACTAAAAGGGGACTATGTTGAAAAATAGCAGGAAACTTTTGAAAAAAAATATTTTTTCATTAATTTTGCATGGATTTATCGAACAGCCCTCGTATATAAGAGAATTATTAAAATTAGCTTTGAAGATTGCTAATTCAAAATTTTGCTCAAACAATTTATGCGCATTGTATGATAATCTTGAACAGCAAAATCATGCACTGGAAACACTTGGTGTTACAACTGATAAATGTGCTGCTAGGGATGTGGGTTTTCCGGAAAATTTTGACATGGAAAATTTACCGAAAATTTTCCGGAAAATTTTCAATCTCTAAATTACGAAGGTTTGTAAAATAAAACTAAATACATTAAAAGCTAGAAGTAAACAAAACTATTCAAAGAAAAGTATGAATAATTATTCAATTCAAAAATAAATTAATAAACAAAACACAGAAATTATGATTTAATGGTTTATTAAACATGTATAAAGCTAGAAAGTTATAATTTTTGAAGACTGTTTTGCATGTATAACGGTTGAACAATCTATATAAAAAAAAAGGTGTCTGAACGTTCTGTAGCTGTCAGAGACTCTCGCATATCGCTGCCAACAGCTGAACCCCATTTTATTATACAGGGGAAAATTTTATGAAAATTAATGATTTTTTTTTTTTTTTTTTTTAATTCTGTTTTCATTATAAAAAAAAAAATAAATAAATAAAAATCTATAAAAATTAAATTTACTTTTGTTTTTCCCAAAATTTATTTATTTAATTTTTAACACTTCATACTAAACTTACAAAGTGGAAAAAAATTATCAAAGTTCTTTTTTGCACTTTATAATAATAAAAAAAAAACTTCTTTAAAACAAGAACAAGTTTTTGAAAAACAAGAACCACTATTTAGAATAATATGGGATTTGGCTGCTAGTGGAAACTGAATTATTGAAAAACACATCCATATTTTCCTTTAATTTGATCGCTAATTTTTATCATGAACTTACTTTTTTATGAACAGTATATGACTAGGATCATGACTCGATAAATATTTACTTAACAAAATAGTATTAGGTGCACGTCTTTTAAATAGAAATTATTGCTAGCGCATCAATAATTTTGCTGCCAACTGTACAAGGTGATTAGTAAGGTATGGCTCAGAACATGCAAGGGTTCATTTCATCAAAATTCTTTTGATTTTTTACTTTTTCGATTTGTTCTATTTTTAAGCACAGTTTGCGAACACAACATGATATTTTTTAATAGTTGGTGGTATTGGATAATGGATGTAATCATCTATTTAAAAAAAAAATCAATCTGGAAGTTTGAGATTATTATTAGTGTTATTATTATTCAACTTTAAATGTAACACCTTTATGAGATTTTTCAAGTACAATTCAATTTCGGGTAATTTAAGCAAATAAAGAAATATTGAGTTCTTTCAACTAAACCTCCAGTTACAAGATATGATGCGATTCATTTTATTTATTTGATTTCCTTAAATTTTAATCAAAATCTTGCTGTTTATTTATTTAGGCAATTAATTGTATTTCCTGTTGCTTGCATATTTTTTTTTCTCACATTAAAAATTAGTTTTAAAAAGGGATTTAAAAAATATGTAATTATGTTTTTTATATAAGATTTTTCTCTAAAATTTTCAACAATGCCAATTTTGTAATTAAAGCATTTTTTTTTTTTTTTAAATTTATTTATTAAATATTTAACGAAGATTATGACAATGTCCTAACTTTCTGAGTCATTCTCAGAAACAGAGACCATAAGGTGACCTAAGTCAGAATTGCTGGCTGAGTTTCAAAAACATCGGCATATCATCATTTATTAAATGAATATTTTGAAAAACAGATACACATGCTCAGCAGTACAGTAGTGCATTAATTTATCAATATATTCTTTTTTTTTGTTATGTTGCCAAATGCTTTATAATAATGTTCTTACAAACTTACTGAATGGACATTTAAAATTCTAATTAGCAACCATAGATCTCTTGTATTATAATCATCTCTATCTCGAGCAAGTTGTTCAAAACATATCTGGTAACTTTCTAACTGATGACTTTAATCAGAAACTTTTGTTTTTCACACTGTATATAGTATTATTATGACTAATAAAAGAAAATTTAAATATATCATGCAAAAGATTTACTAAAAAAATTGTTTTTTTTGGTTGGAAAATTTTCCGGAAAAACATAGTAGAAAATTTTCCACCCCACATCACTATGTGCTGCATTACTTTATCCTTTGGTTGAATCATGTATGCCTGAAGATTTCCTTATAGCTTGGCAGAGAAGCTCAAATTTTGATCATGGCAATGATCCAAAAAAAAAAAAAAAAAGGCTTGACAGTTTGTTAGCCTTTTTAAAAACGGAAGTAGAATCTGAGGAGAGAATTAACTTAGCTATGGCTGGTTTTGGTTTGAATGATGATGATTCTTATAAAGGGAATAAAGAAAACAGAAAATATTTGTACTGCTGCTAGTTTGTTAACTACTAATGCTCGTACTGAGAAGTTGTGCGCTTTCTGCAATGGAAAACATGAATCTGAATTGCTTTAAAGCACGAAAAATGTCGTAATGAAAAAATAAAAATTTTAAAAAGGATAAAGTTTATTGTTTTAGATGTTGAAAAGTTGGCCGTAGGGCAGAAAAATGCCAATGTTTCGTGAAATGTACTATTTATAACAGAACACATTTTGCTATTATGTGTACAGAATCAAACAAAAGTGTAAATAAGTCTACATCAAATAATCTGGAAAAGGAAATTAAAGAGCAGAATAAATCTGAATTTGGCAACCATACCCAAATCTCCGCAAGTTTTGCTGGAAACTTGCAAAGTTAATTTAAAATATAAGGACAGTATTTTAGTTGAGAGCACTGTATGAGTCCGGATCTCAAAAATCGTATATTAGAAGAGAAATAGCATCTAACTTAAATCTGAAACCTCTGCGTCAGCAGAGTTTGTCTCATTCACTTTCTGGAGGTGAAATGAGTAACAACAAACTTCATAATGTATATAAAATTGAACTAGGAAGCTTAAATGGAAATTTTTACTGCAATTTTGATGTAGTTGATCAAGAAACTATTTGCAATGACGTTCCCTCTGTTTCGTGTGGCCCAGGGTTTGATGAATTAAGATCTATTAATATACATATTTTTGATACAGAAGATAATTTGGGTCCAACTGATGTTCTCATTAGAGCAGATGTTGCTGGTAGACTTTACTGGAAAGAGAAAAGTTCTACCTAGTGGGCTAGTAGCTGTGGAATCCTATCTAGGATGGACACTTATGGGGAAAACCAACTCACCTTCTGTAAAAGAAGATACTACTATCATGGTAACTTCCTTGTTAGAGAAGCAACTATTTTCGATCTTTTTAGTCTGGAAGTTTTAGGAATAAGGGATCCTGTTGAAATGAAGACCAAAAAAGAAAACGAGCCTTTGACCAAGCTATATTTTGAAGAAACAGTAAGAATTAATGAAGATTGAAGATATGAAATTGCTCTTCCATGGAAAGAAGATCATCTTCCCCTACCCACCAATAAAGAACTAGCCATGAAAAGATTAACAACATCAACTAGAAAATTACATCAAGAAAATTTGTATATAGCTTATGATAATGTGTTTAAGGAATGGGCTTCATTAGGTATAATTGAAGATGACCCAATCCAATCATCATCTCACCCTTTCGAACACTACTTACCTCATAGACCTGTTGTGAGACAACATGGAACTACGAAAGTGCATCCAGTTTTTGATGCATCTGCAAGACAAGTCGAATCACCATCATTGAATCAATGTTTAGAATCTGGACCTAATTTATTTGAATTAATCCCTGATCTTCTTAGATTTAGAGAACATAAATGTGGAATTGTTGCTGACATCGAAAAAGCATCTTTACAAATAAGTGCACTACCAGAAGACAGAAATTACCTTAAGTTTTTTTGGTAGAATGAAAAAGAAAATAATGATCACAAGATAATGCAGCATTCTTGTGTGATGTTTGGTGTGAAAAGTAGCCCTTTTCTCTTAGGAGCTGTGTTAGAGCATCATTTCAAAAAATATCTGAATAATTCAAAATATAATCAAAAATATGTTGAGATTATCATTTGAAGTTTTTATGTAGATTATCTAGTTACAAGTTTAAATAACAAAATCAGAAATATTACCATTTGTTTAACAGTCTCGTCATATTTTGACTGAAGGAAAAATCAATTTAACAGGATGGAAGTATACAAGAGATGAAGATTCAGAACAGGTTACTTCTGTTTTAGGATTGCTTTGGAATCGCAGAGAAGACAAACTGACGATCAATTTGGATTGGTTGAATTCATACAGACTTGAAATTGTATCGAAGAGAGTAATTCTTTCTGTTACGCGAAGAGTTTTTGACCCAATTGGGTTTTTATGCCTTGTCCTCTTAGTTCCCAAGCTAATGTTACAAAAAATGTGGAAAGACAATATCCCGTGGGATAAGGAAGTTGAAGATAGCATGAAGTAAGAATTTGTAAGATGGTTTGAAGATCTTAAAGAATTTGACTATTGGTAGTTTTTTTCTTGATGTAACTAATCAACATAGCATTCATACGTTTTGCGATGCTAGTCAATTTGCTTATGCAGCAGCTGTTTTCATTTGCATCGAATATGCTGATGCTTATGTGACTCTTGGCAGTGAAATCAAGGGTTGCCCCAGTTAAACCCATCACTATTCCTAGTCTCGAATTACTAGCTGCAACGGTGGGAGCTCGATTATGTAAATCCGTACTCTGTACACTCTAGTGGGAAGATATTGAACAACATTTCTGGACAGATTCAACTACTGTATTGAGCTGGATTCAGCATGAAGAAAATTGGGCTGTTTTTGTCAATAATAGAATACGAGAGATCAGAAAATTAACTGTTTCTACCCTTTGGAAACCATCTTCCTGGAGCTCAAAATCCAGCCGACTTGCCTTGAAGGGGGTGCTCTGCCCAACAACTCTCAGACAGTAAATGGTGGGAGGGAGCTACTTGGTTTTGAGAAACTAAAGATAAATGGTCTGTCACCAACCCATTTTCGATGAACAAGCTATTCTAAAAGAAAGAAGAAAAATGAGCCCAACATCCAATAGCTTGCCTATCATTTGTTTTTTGAATCAAACTGTAAATGATAAATGCAGCAATAAAAAACATGAAGGGTATTTGAATAGAAATAGTTCAGGTTGGTACTATTTTTATTTTTCAAGTTATGATAAAATGCTAAGAATGGTTGCATGGATGAAAAGATTCATTTTTATCTGTTGAAACTGAACTCCACGTATCATTGGTGCGTTATCATGGAGAAATAAAATGTGCAGAACTAGAGAATCAAGATAATACAAGACTAATATTTTGCTTCTGGCATCAATAGAAAAAAACTGAATTCTTTAATATCATACCAAGATGGAAAAGTGATTTTTAGCATGAAGACAAAAATAACGTGTTGAAAAGATTCAGAAGATTTTAAAAACCCTATCATTTTACCATCACGTCATAAGTCGTCGAGAGACTCAATTACTGAACATAAAAAGAATTCTCATGCAGGATTACAAATATTGTTGAAAATTTTGCGTGAACATTGGATTTTAAATGCAAGAAAAACTGTTCGATCGATATTGTCCAAATGTGTTATTTGTTTGAGACACTCAAAAAGAAGTGTCATCACCCCTATTGTGCTGCAGTCTTTGAGATCATTGGTTTTTATTTGGCAGGGTCATTATATTTAAAGGGTGAAAGTAAAGCATGGATCTGCATCTACACTTGTGCTGTATTTAGAGCAGTACATTTTGAACTTCTTTCATCATTGACGATGGAAGTCTCTTCAAAGTTTTTGAAGATTTATCGCAAGAAGAGGAAGACCATCAATTGTTTATTGTGACAATGGGAGTAATTTTGTTGGCGCATCAAATTATTTGAAATTAGTTAATTGGAATGATATTGCATGGTTTAACAGTATACAAAAGATACAATGTTTTTTTAATCCTCCTACAGCTTCTTGGTGGGGAGGATTCTGGGAAAGATTAGTTGGTGTCCTGAAACGGATTCTAAGACGAGGTCTGGGCAAAGCTCTTTTATATTATGAAGAAATGGTCACTGTCTCAGAAGATTTCATGACAAAAAGGATTTTTTTTTTTCTTTGACGTGTTAAACAATACAGTTTTACAGTTTTAATATTTTGAAGCAATCCATAAAAACGTTTTACTATTGATTGTTTATACTAAATATGTAAAAGTTTTAAATGAAGTTATTCCATGTTTTACTTATTAAAATACCTTACAAATATCCTTTTTAGGACTCAGCAAATTAATTTCGGGTGTACCCACACCCATCATCAGTGCTAAGTGCAATGAGACGTCGTTTATAGCTGTAAGCATCTTTTATTTGGCGCTGTATTTCTATTTCTTCACTTCGCTTCGTTAGTCGGGGCTGTTTATTTCTTGTAATAGCTGCTGCCATTCAGGTGGAATTGCGTAGAAGAAATAGAACTACAGCGCCAAAGAAAAGATGTTTACAGCTATGAACGACGTCTCATTGCACTTAGCACTGATGATGGGTGTGGGTACACCCAAAATTAATTTGCTGAGTCCTAAAAAGGATATTTGTAAGGTATTTTAATAAGTAAAACATTAAGTATAGTCCTTTTTTAAAATGATTTAATTGAAGTTATTCCTCTTCAACATATAAATATCTACAAAACAGAATCTGTAAGAAATATATTTAACAACAGACAAAAAAACTTAAGTTAAAGTATAACTAATTTTTTAAACAAATATAGAATATGATTTTTGTGTATGTACATTAATCATACATATAAAAAAAAATAGCAGTAGCTAATTATCAGTTTCAAACGTGCATAAAACCAACTGAGTATAAATTTTCTTAAATTGATGTGGGAAAATTTTTCCTACCTGAAAAAATTATTCTTCATTTTTTTTTTTTTTTTCTCATGTTTACACATTTGGCATAAATATGACATACAAATATTAAATTTAATTGAGGAAAAATAAACAGATTCATTAAATTCAGCAAGATCTAAAAATAATTACATATGTGAGAAACATTGAGCACTTCCCTTGCTTTATTGTTTCTAGAATTGATCATTGATCACAATCCAGGGAAGTTGAGGGGGGGGGGGAGGAGATACAAAAATAATTACAGAGTAAGAAATATTAAACTCTTTCAACTCTCTACTTCTAGAATCTAATGAAAGAAGTTTAAAATTAATATTATCATTTATGTTGCAGATGGATAAAGATTAGGAAACAAGACTTCTGCAGAACATTTGATTGCTGAGTTGTGTATATACTACCCTACTGTTACTATACTGCATATGAACTTCTCGTACTTCTACTACTACTATGTTGTTCAATAAAGAAACATGAAACAAATACGCAGGGTTTCCTTGTCTTCGATATTTCAAATTATTACATCTCCATTATTATGTTAAACCAGTAAATATTTAACAATTTGGCGACGATAGGAAAATGAAATGGCCGAACTTACGCAGTTAATAGCAACTCTTCAAGAATTCGTCGATAAAAAATCAAAAAGTACTCCAGAATCAAATCATAGTACTAACGATGTTCTCGCTACACAAAATTTATCTTTTGATCAGTTTGATGAATCATCTGAAACTTTTAACTGTTATGCACAGAGACTGGAAAATTATTTCAAATTAAAAGGATTATCGGCCGATGATGCCGAAACCGAAGAACTAAAAGTTCTTGTATTAATAAATAGTCTTGGATCAAGAAAATATCAACTACTTTCAAGTCTCGCTGCTCCTGATCTACCTTCAACGAAAACATTCAATGAAGTTCTGTCATTGCTCAAACAGCATTTATCACCAAAACCAAATGTTCTAACAAAACATCATAATTTTTTTTTTTTTCAAGACTTCCGGTGAGTCAATATCAAATTTCATTCTTCACTTAAAGATCTCACAAAAAATGCTGAATTCGTATCTACATGCCATTCAAATGATTGTTCTAAATCGATGCTAAATTTATTATTACGTTCTCAATTTTCGGGGTTTATTCGATTCTGATATGAGAAAAATTATTGCAACAAGGTGATATAAAATTTGAAAAAACAATCAAAATCGCTTTGGCCATTGAAGCTGCAAAAATTGAGAACAAAGAAGTGTACAAGAGTGCTTTTTCAACTTCTGTTAATAAAGTATCCAACATTAATAAAAATAAACATCTTCCTCAAACCAGAAATGAAAATTCCAAAACCAAAAGTAGATCAAAATCCCCCATGAGATCTAAAAGTGTTAATTTAAAAAGAGCTTGGATTTGAAGATTGTGTTTACATTGTGGAAAATCTAATCATAAAACTCAAATGTTTTCTAACCAATAAATTGCGTTGCAAATCTTGCAAAAAACAAGGTCATTTGGCTTCAGTTTGTATATCAAGCTTAATAAAAAATAAAGTGAACAATCAAATTGTCAACAACATAATGCATGATTCAGATAATTTAATTGTAAATCAGATTTATGATGTGTTTTCTAATGATTATGCAAATGATAAGATGTATGCTACAGTTAAATTAAATGGGGTTGAACAATGATTCGAATGTGATTCATGAAGCAAAGTAAGCATAATAAATGCTGATGAATTCAAAAAATTAAAGCTTGAAGTTCCAATTAAGAGAACAAATGTGTCTTTTCGCAGTTATACAGGTCAAATTTTCAATCCACTTGGTATTGTTAAATTAAATGTTTCATATCAAAATAAGTGTAGCTATGAAGATTTATATGTTGTATCAAATCAAAAAAGTTCCACTCTAGGACGCGATTGGATACGGAATTTGAATATAAATTTACATGATCTTAATCTAATTTCAAATGACACATGTGTTGATATTTCTGTTTCAAAAATTATTGATTTATACTCTGATGTGTTTAAATCTAAGATTGGTTGTATTCCTGATTATACATGTTCATTAAAATTTCAGCCAGATGTTAAGCCAGTTTTTGTTAAAGCTCGTACAGTTCCATATGCTTTAAAACAAAAAGTTGAACAAGAACTTGATAAATTAGAGGCAGAAGGAATAATCGAAAAAACTGACTTTTCCGAATGGGGAACACTCCTTGTAGTTGTATCAAAACCAGATGGCTCTGTACATATGTGCAGATTTTTAAGTTACAGTTAATAATCAACTTCAAAATGAACGATACCCAATTCCTAGAATTGAGGTCATTTATAATAAATTGCGTGACGGAAAATTTTTCTGTACTCTAGACATTCACAAAGCATACTTACACATGAGGGTCGATAATGAAAGTGCCAAAATTCAAACCCTTTCAACCCATCGTAGCACCAGAGATGCCAAGTTTCAATAAGAGCTATCAGTAATCAGACTTATACACTTATGCAGTGTGGAGACGCTAACCGTGTCACGGAATAATTTTTATACACAAGCCCACATATAATAATGAATTGCACTGTTTTTGTAAAAAAAAAACACAAATATATTAATTAAAAAATTTCTAAAACAAAAGTAAATAAATATAAATAAATATATATTTATTTATCTTCTTACAAAATGAAAGATTTTTTTTTTTTCTTTTTAACCTGCTTTGGAGGGGGGGGGGGATAAAAATAAGGAATAAGATATGGAATAAAAACTAGTGGCCAGTTGTTAATTATTTTAGTAACTTTTTGTAAATAAGTAAAAATTACCATAAAATGAAAAAATAATGCAAGAATTATTCAGGGCTGAAAGAAAACGCATGTTACAGCGTTGTCTGCAGCACTTAAGCCTATTTTGTTCGCCTGACGAAGGGTTGTGTTTTCTTTCAACCCGAAACCAACTTTTTTTTTTTCCTTTGTAATTTATGGTGTTAATTCAAAGATCTTTACATATTACTTTTCAACACCTGTTTAACAGCTACATATTACTTTTTAACGCACGTGTAACAGCTAACATATTGCTGTGTTTCTGGTTTTTATTTTTTTATTTGAATTTTTCATAACACTAAAATTTTTCTTTAATGTTATATTTTAACCTTCATTACATTTAAATTAGTTTTCAATTCAGAGATCATGCATATGTTTCAATGGTATTTTATTAATTTCACTTTAAATTTCTCTATGTAATTAAATACAATTTTAATATAAAATTAAATATAATTTGAAGGCTTTCGTAACTATATTTATTAAAAATGTATTTTATTCATATAATCTAGAAGTTTTGTTCAGAAGAATTTTATGTATTTATTTTTTTTTTTTTTAATCATCATCAGAATATTGTAATTTAAATTGAGACTTATAAAAATAAACACAAAATATTTTAAACGATAATTTCTTAAAATGATAGTGCAGTAAATAATTTTGCACAAATATCAGATAAAAATTTATGTATGAAATGCACTATCTATAGTGCATATATATGTATGTTTACATATCTATTGCACTTTGGCAAGAAAAGTGATGCGCAACTGAGATATGCAGTATTTGAGAAAAAACAACTTATGTAACTATAAAGAACTGACTAACTTATAGTAAAACTGATACAACTGCTTTTTCAGGTGGACAATGTTTGAGATAGTTTTTTTTTTTTTTAATGTACGTCAGGGCACTTAATACACATTTTTTTTTTTTTTTTTTTTTTTTTTTAAATTACCATTTTTTGAGTTGTGTCGCAATTTTATTGAGCTGATAGATATATATAAGAGAGAGAGAGGGATATGAATAGATAAGGGGAAAAAATTAAATCTGTGCCCAGCACACAGGAAAAAGCAACTTCCATATATCTTAATATATATAAATCTCGTGTCACAATGTTTGTCCTCAATGGACTCCTAAACCACTTAACCGATTATAATAAAATTCGCACACCATGTGCAGTTCGATCCAACTTGAGAGATAGGATAGTTTAAATCTCAAATTATAGTCGCAATTTTAATTTATTGCTAATTATTTGTCTGTTATTATTTGACAGTCACAATTATCTGTTAACTCCAAATGATTCTAACAGATGTCGATACCTTTCGACTGGGTTGAAATGAAAGCTGAAATATATTTGGTGCTGCCATCTACACAAAGAATCTTCAACTTTTTAACCTATTAATAAATTTCGTATAATTCAATTATTTCCACTTTTTAAATTTTTGGTGTTAGCATAGCCGGCCACGTGTTACTTAGACTGAAGTGTAAATTGAATTCATATTATAATGAAGATAATACAGTGAAATTAATCCTGTTTTTTACTTATTTGTGCTTCATTGATCAAAACTTTATAATTTAATCTGTATATATATATAAATTACGTGTCACGATGTTTGTCCGGGGTAAACTCCTAAACTAAGGAACTGATTTTGATGAAATTTTGCACACTGTGTGCAGTTTGATCCAACTTGAGAGATAGGATAGTTTTTATCTCAATTTATTGTCACAATATTGTTTTATTGCAATTATTTGTTAATTATAGACCTTTATTAAAGTTGCTCCAAAATATCTGTGAGTTCCATTAATTTAATTGTTGCCAAAAAAAAAAAAAAAATACGAGTTCATTTTCTTTCGACATAAAAATAAATACATTTAATCAAACGTGAACGTTAAAAAATTATAAAAAGTTAAATTATGCATCTCACGAAAATTGACGTCATAATCAATTTAAAGATTTTATACACATTGATAAAGTGCTAATGTAGTTCTATCATAGATATAGTAATATATATAGATCTCTCATCTCCATGTTATCGTAGAAAGATTTTTGATGCCGAAAAAAGATAAAAAATAAAAGCTTTGGAAACAGCCATTAAGTGGTATTGAAAAAAAAAAAAAGAAAAGAAAGAAAGAAATATGAATTTGAAACTGTATCTGGAGTCTTCCATTCCCCTTTAGCAAATAAATTATTCATAAATTTTATTTGCTAAAATATTAGTATGTATTCCCGTGTGTATTCACTCGGGGAAAGACGGCCATATTTTGGTAAAAACGTCGTCTTTTCCCAAATGAAAAGGAATAACTTTTTTCTCCCCAATGATCACTCTATTCTATATATGCTATACTATATCTATGAGTTCTATACGCAAGCGAAGTGTGACTCACTGACCGTCTGTGCAGCCAAGAAAAAGATTTCCTATGTTAATTGCCCACTGGATTTTTTGTAAGAAATTATTAAAAATCGAGGAAATTTATTTCCCGATTTTAATCCTTATATTTGGGTATAGATATGTATTAGTTATCGCGGGTGTTAGATTGAATTATTTTGCTGTCAAATTGACAAAATTTTAATTTTAAATTTTTAAACTCTGTCGCCCTTGGCTTTTATTATTATTATTATTATTATTTGGCGATCAAAAGCGTAACACGAAAATATACATGCCAGATGTATGCATTGTACGAAATGTAATATGTATTATTCATTGTACGTATGTATGACATGTAATATGTATTGTACGAAATATTGTTTCATATTATTCATTACTCTTTTAATATAAGTTGTTAAAATAACCATGATTTTTGAAAGGAATTAAATATTTTCGCCAGATAATTTGGCGATATTCTTTTTTTTTCGCCAAGGATGACAGAAATGAAATCTATTCCGCTGCAAAATATTAGTATCTTACATCAGATATTTTATTTAGACATTTGAAAACAAATTTGACTTCAAACTATGATAGAATATTTATCATTTTCCTTTTAATTTGTATATTATTAGTATATTAAAATTTAAAAGCATGGTATATAAAAAGTTTTTTTTTTTTTTTTTTTTTTTTTTTAATCTTATAATTATTCTTATCTTAATCCTCAATGTTTCCCATCTTTATTGACTTGAATTTACTATTAAAATTTTAACATACTCAAAAACTTCTCATCACTTCGTTAAAATACACTAAACTTTTCCAAAATCTTTTTGTATTTAAAATGATACATGTATTTACTTTAAATGTCCAATATTTCATAAGATTTCCAATTTTAAAGTTTTAAAATATTTATCAAATTTACTTATTTTTCTGGTTTAGCCTTATTGTTTTCCCTTTTATAACTACAGCTGTTGCCCTCTTTAAAATATTTAAAATGATGAGGTCATTTAATAGTAAAATTATCCATTATAGCATATATTATATTTCACTCCTCCATAAAAATTGATTTTAAAATAGTCTGTTTCTTTTATACTTTTATTTTAATAGAATTTTAATAGAATTTAATTTATATATTAGTCATTTTAGCAATTTTATCCAAAGTAGCATTAGAAATAATATACCGGGTGATTCAAAATAGATGTTACAGCGATTATCTCGTAAACTAAGAAAGATAGAAACAAACTTCCAATTACAAAATTAGAGCAAATTAAGAGTAGATTTCAGATATGGCATTCTTTTGTACAAGGGGCTGTATACATAGTAAATACGAAATTTAATTTTTATACGGCCCCTCCTATCATATGACTTATATTTAGAAAAATATTCTCCTCGCTCTAACAATCAAAATAAAAAAAAAATTATCTCTCTAAGTCAAAATCTTGCTGAGTTATTGCAATTTGAAAATTCTAGCATTTTTCGCCAAGTCTTAAGGGGTTGTATCAAAAGTGAGAAATTGTAATTACTATTGCTTTTGTAATAAGGCACACGTTGATTAAGCGTTTGGGGGGGAAGAAAAAGAAATCATTCAGAGGAAGACGGCTATTTTAACCTGTTATGTCTCCTTTTCCCTAGTGAATACACAAGAGAATGCTCATTGATAATTTAACAAATAAAATTTATGAATAATTTATGTACTGAAAGAGAATTTTCAAATTCATTTTTCTTTCTTTATACATTCTCTTACTCATATACACGGTGTAGAGAAAGAATTGTTTTTGAGTCAAATTTCCGAAAATTACCTTTTGTTATATTTGCACTTCAAAAATCATGTTTTAGTGGTTGGTCTCTCTCTCTCTCTCTGTGTGTGTGTGTGTGTGTGTCTGTGTATTATTAGAATATCTCAAGAACAAATAGTAGCAGAAAATTCAATTCGACATTCTAAATCCGTATCATATTGCGGTGCTACACTAAAGTATTCGTTACGATCAGACAATTGTTTGTTTACAGGGTCATCTAAAAGAATTCAAATACATTACGTCTGTGAGCGAAATTTCTCATATGTACAGTGTGACATGTACAGACTGCCTTAAACAAAATGAAAAGAACAAATTTTTTATACGCATAAAAGCATGTTTTATTTAGATTCTGGTATAGCAACCATTCATCATTCATTTACAGGGTTACCCAGAGTATTTCGATATATTGGAGCTATACTCGGGAATTGCTGGAAGTGTATTTCATTTTGTGTTACTTGTTTTACATTTAACACTAAATTTACGTACACAAAGTCATGTGTATATAGTTTATAGACAATATACAGGGCTACCCAAAATTAAGGTAAATATTTATTATTATTATTATTACTAAATGTAATTGGTCTAAGAGTTTGCTGCATTTTTATTTTTATTTATTTATTTTTTTTTTTTTCGAAGAACACTGCTGACACAGAACGCAAAATTAATTTCTCATACCCATACTGTAAACAAAATAGCTTTTGGAGAGATATCCCATTTTGAGGTCTCCTGAATACGAAAGGTAAATTTTTATTCGTTGATCTGTATATATATGAATTATCAGCATAATTTAACAACAAATAATCTGGTGTGCCACTCACACGACTTTCTATTACCCTGAAATTTAATACCATAAATACAGGTTGGAAATTAAGAGGTAACATAAAGAGTACTGTTATGTAAACCTACGTTAAAATAATTCAAATTAGGCTTCGGAAGAGTTTTAATGATAATTAGTTCTGTGTGAGGGGGGGATCTCCGGAAATTATTCGTTTCCTGAAATTTTTCGACGCAGGCAATAATCAAACATTAAAAAATATGGATTTGGTAATAAGGAAGCCTTAAAGCGTGTAAATACACAAAACACAAGCGATGCATATTTAGCTTAAAAACATACATATTTATCATATGTCTATGAGGAATTCATTTTCATTCCTGAGCAGCTTTCCTGGACATGGTAAAATATTATAGTAAAGCGCTTTCACTAACAATAAAAAAGAATATTATAGCTTAAGGTCCCTCTTCACTCACCGCCGCTGGAAGCCGAAGCTAATGTTATTCTATGGGAAATCTTTCTTTACAAATAACTTATTAACTAATACATATTTTTAAATTCGTTTTCACATTTTGAAAATTCCCAGCTGTTAAATTGACGGACCTTTTTTAAAAAATTGTTTTTTTAATTTTTTATATTTTATTTTGAAGCTGTAAAATACGAATTTTCAATATGTAAAATTTTTAATTTTGCAATTTCAAAATAAAATATTAAAAATAAAAAAAATACATTTTTAAAAAAGGTCCGACAATTTAACAGTTGGGAATTTTCTGAATGTGAAAACAGAATTTAAAAATATGTATTAGTTAATAAGTTATTTGTAAAGAAAATTTCCCCATAGAATTACATTGGCTCGGGCTTCGGGCGACGGTAAGTGAAGAGGGCCGTTAAATATTTGCAACCCTGAATATCTTTTGAAAAATATGTACAAACCACAAAGTGCACCTAAATATAAACCTATAGTAATAATATACGGCACAACCTAAAATGCACTTCCATCAATTTTCAGCTATTGTCGCATTGTAATCTAGTTATTTTGTGTAGCCCTGTAAATGAACAGTGAATGATTTCCCTGCCGTATTCTGCATGAGGCATGTTTTTATGCATATAAAAAATATATATTCATTTCATTTGGTTTAGTGCAGCCTATAGGTGTTAAACTCTACTTACCTGCAATTTCCCCCATAGACGTAATGTATTTGAATATTCTTGAGTGTCTCTGTACACGAACCATTTGCTTCATCTCAATGAAAAGCTTAGTGTAGCATTCCTATATGATACATATTTAAAATACCAAGTTTGGAATGTCTGCTGCAATTTGTTCTTGAGATAAACTGATAACAGACAGACACACATACAGACCAACCGCTAAAAACACGAATTTCATATTCAGGGAACCTCAAAACGTCTAAATATAACAAAAACTCACTTTCGAAAATTTGGCGCAAAAACAATACTTTCTCTACCTTATGGGTATGAGAAACTAATAAGTACAGGAAAGGCGAATTTGGTACTTTGGATGCCATATCTAGTTGCCACTTGAAAAGTTGATGAAGGTTTGCAAGTTTCAAGGAAATTGGTAACACACTTGATTTTTGTTTTGATAAGTATAGGCACTATAATTAAACGGGGGTTGAGAAGGGCGGTAACCCCCTGGCATAGAATTATACATCTATACCATATCATACTCTATACAAAACATTATTTTAGAATATTAACAATAAATATGAATTTCCTTATGAGTTTTACAGTATAAAGTTATTTAAATGTAATTTATAAGAATATCTGTCCCAAAACGCAATACATTGGCATTTTTTGTGCGTTCCTGTACATAAACCAATTGTAAAGAATTAATTAATGTCATTTTAAATAGGGAATATCATATAGTAAACCTGAATAACATATATCATTTCTGAAAATATTTACAGACGCTGGGGGCGGGCAGACGGACAAATAGACAGTCAGACCAAAAAAAAAAAAAAAAAAAAAAATGCAAATTGAAATCCTATTCGCAGTTAAAAATTGTTCGAAAATGTTTAATGTAAACGAAAATACAATTCCAGAAAATGTCCAATAATAACCCTTAACGTAACTGAATATTTTTGCGTGCCCTGTAAATCTAATGTTAATCGTACTGTACAGTATAGAAAGCATTCTTTTGTGCATATGAATAACATACTTCAATTTCAGTAAGATTTATGCAAAGTAATTAAATTTTGGTTTCTAGAAATATCTTCACATAGAAAGCAATGCTTTGGAATGCTTTCGGGTGTCCCTTTATACAAACCAGTGATGGTGTTTACTCCATTTTCTATAGAAAATATCCGATAGAAAACTATAATAACGTATTTCAATTTTATTAATATATGCGTAAGTTAAAGGTATTAAAATATGGTTTATAAAAATACCTCTCATAGAACACAATGCTTTGGAATACTTTCGGGTGTCCCTGTGCACAAGCTAGCAGATGTATTCACTCCATTTTCAATAAGGAACATCCGATAGTGAACTCAAATAACATATATCAGTTTCAGGAAATTCTATGAATATTCACGGGAGTTAGAGCGCAGACACACAGAAGGACGGATGGACAGACAGACAAATCGAAGTCATTAACACTTTTCAATCTTGCTGGAATTGTTAAAGAACCGAAGTCATTAAATTTATCAACCATGATGGAAAGTGGTAAAAATAAAGCGCAAAAATTTCACACGGTTTTGCTAGTCTTTTAGTTTTTTCTCTCTCTTAACGTGTTTTAATTTGCAGGTGACCCCTAAGAAATTTAACTATTAAATTTTTTAACAATACGAAATAATGTAAATTTGCATTAAATTCTTAAAATTGTTAATTTCACGTGTTTGAACGATTTTAGTTGCTATTTTAAAATAAAGGATCTTTTTTTAATTTTTCTCAACTCATAGATAACCCCCTAAAGTCAGCCCGTTGGCGTCGAAAAATAGATGCCAAAATTGAAAAAAAAGTGGTGTAAGTCATCATTTTCAAATTGCAATAACTCAGCGAGATTTTGACTTAGAGAGATGATTTTTTTTTTATTTTGCTTGTTAGAGCGAGGGGAATATTTTTCTAAATATAAGTCATACGATAGGAGGGGCCGTATAAAAATTAAATTTCGTATTTAATATGTATACAGCCCCTTTGACAAAAAAATGCCATATCTGAAATCTACTCTTAATTTGCTCTAATTTTGTAATTGGAAGTTTGTTTCTATCTTTCTTAGTTTACGAGATAATTGCTGTAACATCTATTTTGAATCACCCGGTATATCACTTCTCCATTAAAATTTATAGGACCCTACAATAAAATTAATTTGTGCTTAATATCAACACTACGAAAATTTTTATCAATCGCTTCCAAATTTTGACCTAAGTTTCAAATCTCAACCCTGTGGGTTTTTACATCGGCTACAACGTTTTCGTCTTTGTTCGTAAATAATAATTTAACTGTACTAAATAGTTTACAGCCGTATAATTCAACGTATAACTTAGTCACAGCAACGCGTGGCCGGGTCTGCTAGTTGTATTATAAAAATTAAAATAACATTCTCTACTAGGTTAACTTTTATATTTCCAATAGAGTTTTTAGTTTAAACAGAACCTGATCATCGTAAACCCTCAATCTTAAATGAAAATGTATTGATTTGTAATTGCCCTTCTGTTACCATGTGAAGTATCCTTCTGTTATCACTAAAAAAAAATATCTAAAGCAAACATTAATTAAAATATAATTGTTTATACTTCTAAATACTTCTTTATAAAAAACATAATTACAATTCTGGACTTAATTGTTTATTCATTTGTTGTTGAGATAATTGATACGTAGTATTTTTGGTAATGGTAGGGCATTCGTTATAGGAACCCTGAATATTTTTTTTTTTTTAAACAAATTAATTCATAAAGAAGTCAACTACACTCAAAAAGGTAAAAAGTTAACTCATTCATAAAGAATTTTATTGAAATATCAATCCAATTTCCACTATAATCGAAATCAGTGTTTTCCCACAATGTAGATGCCTGAGAAGAACAAGTGACTTTGGTTTTACTTTTCTCAGGGTTATTGTCAATCTGACGTATTTTTTTTACAGCGTATATATCAAAATTTGACAGAAAAGAAAAATTCATACTCTGAAAAGAATGGATGTATAACATTAATCAATGAAAGTAATTTAAGTGTCATGTCCACTTTTTTCCCGGAATTCACCATATACAAGTCATGCAAAACTACTTTTTTTTTTTTTTTTTTTTTATGTTTATGACATGATAAATGATATCAAAACTAATTTACTAAGTTCTTGTACCTACTTGTTCAGACAAAACTCAAAAGTTTTGAGATTATATATACATAAACATTTATTTTAAAAAAATTTTAATTGAATATTAAATGTACAGGCTTAAAAGAATAGTTCAGCTTACTTGATATGTGTTGTCAAAACTATCATACATGAACCGTGTTATCAATGACGTCTTTCCAACTACAAAGAAAGAAATGTAAGCTTTTGCATAATGGCATTCCTGAATGAAACTGCATATATGTTATAAGTAACAACATTAATAGATACACAAACATATGAAATTACAAGTTAAATCAACAAACATTAAAAAATAAAAAGTATGTATGTGTGAGATAAATCTTGTGTAATAACAATCTTAAAATGTCTAACAAATACTAACAATGTTTAACTTGTCCCCTGCCCCCCCCCCCCCCAAAAAAAAAGCATTTTAGCTGAAATATCCATACAATATTTTAGCTTTTTCGAAAGCCTTTAGCTTGTTTCTTTGGGGGGGGGGGGGGGGATAGGCAGGCAGGGAGGATAAAATACGAAAATTCAAATAAGAAATATGATATAATGTGGAAATTCATAATTTTATATTCAATTTGATAAATACTGAATATAGAATTATGAATTGTTAATTTGACTTTCACAAATTTTACACACAATATATATAGTCACATCCTTCTAATCTAAACAAGTAATGCATTTACAGGTCATTATAGGGATATGATTGGTTATCCTCAGTTTCATTCTCTATATCTATTTCTGCTTCACCAATAGTTTGAACTAAGCATCCATATTAAAACCCAAATAAACTACTATGTCAGAAACACCAAAAAAAAATTGTGATTTTCTTTTTGCACTGAAGACTGTATGCTTAAGGCTACCAAAACAGCTGTATGCATCGCAAATACTTTTCTTTTGGCGCTTCTGACGTAGTAGTTTATTCGGGTTTTAATATTCCAATGCCAAGTCTCCTGTTATTATAAGCATCCATACTTGTGATGAAATGTGAATTGATAGAATTCTTAACATTTTAACAAAGTAAATAATCTATTTAAAAAAACTTTTAAAACCCGAATTCTTATTATAGCGTATCATATAAATCTTTTCGAAGTTAGAATAAAATTTAATTTGCAAAAAAAAAGAAAAAATTTAACTTTTTTGTTTATTAACCAAAATTGGGGAAATTTGAACTGTGTTAAGAAAAGCGAAATTATTTCTTAAAATTCACAACAGATAGCAGTACCACACAATTGCCTATAAGTTTTGTGATTTCGTTTTCTGATTAAGGGCCAATATCTGCAATTTAATTATTAGTTTGAGGCACCTTTTTTATTATTATTTTAGTTTATTATTATTTTTTTATATTACTTAACATTTTACTAATTTGGTTAATGTTTACGTGTTTTTCCTAGTCATTTTTATTTTGTATTGTTAATTGTTTCATTGACATTTTAGTGAATATTCTGCCCAATAGAGGGCACTTGTAATCCACAAAAAAACTTTGCTTCTAAAAAGAGATGAAAGAAAAAGGCTTAAAAAAACTTTTCAAAAATTCTTAGAATACTGTGTAGTCAATGATAAATTTTCTTTTATCAATTGACATCTTTTCTACTGATTGTCTGCAAAAATTAACACTCCGGACATTCAGGGTATCAAACGCAGGACCACCGGATTACTAACATGGTGCTCTTACCAACTGAGACACGGAGAGACAAATGAAAAAGCTTGTATTTACCTTAAAATACAGGTGCATTTTTTATTTGGTTGAGATCCACAAACATACCATAGTGAATGACAGTAAGTACATAAGAATTTGGGAAAAAAAGAGGCAGGATTAAAAATTTGAAATTATTTAGAGATATTTCAGGAAATTATTCAGTTACTTTTTTGTGAAGTATTTGACCACATATTTTAAGGGGACAGTCTACTTTAAAAAAATGGGGAAAATGAAGAAATTTTTGATAAACTTTCAGAATTTTGGAAAAAAAAAAAAAAAAAAAAAAAAAAGTAATGCATGTATAACATTTTTTTTTTTTTTTTTTTTTTTTGGGGGGGGGGGGGGGGTATGATTAAGAATATTTTGGTTTACGATAAAAAATATGAAAATTATTGTAGATTTTTTTTTTTTTTTTTAATTCAAGGGTTCTTTCTCACTGTGCACATATTTCAAAAAGTATCTGAGATATGAACTTAATTTTTCTCAATCACACATTTTGACATAATGAATAAATGAACTCAAAATAGGTTCTGTTCAATAGAAGAAAAATTATGATTGCAAGAGTAAAAATTTTAATAGTAATTTCATATTTCAAATTTAATTGTTAAATTCCATATTATTAAAACAGGGTTGGCCGGATTTTGACTGTTTAAACCACAGTTTAAACTATCACATCAAAAACCTCCAATTTTTCACTTCTTAGTATATTTTAACAATGAAGTATTGTCAGGTGGGGTAAAAAAAGGTAAAAAAAAAAAAAACGTATTTTACATATGTACTTATACAGCAGAAAATGCATTGGTTCGATTTGTTAAATTGCACAAAATATGCAAATGAATATTCCTTATGACATTTTAAGACAAAAATCTGAAAAACAAAATTTGTACTGAAAAATAAATTTTAAAATATGTTTTTTGCAAAGCCATTCTTTAAAACTGTTACAATACAAACTGTTTAATACAATTTACTTCTTGCGAATAAAATTACAAATACACATTCCTGCTTTTTGATAAAAACTTGATTTTGTGTTCTTTCAAGTAAAAAAAATGTCTATGGTCCATCATTAGTTCAGGAAGAACATTTAGAATTTACGATGCATCTACATCAGAAATACCTTTCTCTGGAAAATCCAATAGGAATTTTTCCATTTCCACTTTTTTTTATGGCTTCAAATTTTTCAGAATATTCATGATTGTGTGAAAGAATGATGCCATGAAATATTTTCTTTGATCTTTTCCCCAGGAAATTCTACTTTAACATATTTTCCAACTTTCACAAATTAATTAGTATTAATGCTGTCCAAATTTTCTTCTTGAGTTAAAGACTTGGGTTTTTTTTTTTTTTTTTTTTTTGTTTCTTTTACAGTTGATGTTTGTCATTTTAGCATCTGTCAATTTTTTTCATCATACAATCAATTGAAAAATAAGTTGGTTGTTAAAAATTACTCCTGTTTTCTGTTGTGTATGGGTTCTTTTTCTGTGTGCATTTTTCAAAGCTTCTTCAGAAGATAATGTTTGATTTGATGATAAAGTGTTTATAATAGCAGATTTTATGTACTTAAAAGGAGAATATATAAATAGTAGCCTGTTCCATGACTATTGAAGTCACTAGAATTAATTTGTCAAATTGGTGATTGATGATCTAGATTCATCCGCTCTCATTCTCAACTCCCCTCATCAGTTTAGTTCGCTGTAAACACATGCACATGTTTATTATTTTATGCTATTTCAAGTACCTTCTGGGCGAAGAATGAATTTGATTTTAAATATGTACACTTAATATTGTCATTATAATTACATTCTTTACATTAATATATTTTTTATATAATCTTGCATATATTATTTACAAGTTGATGCTTTATTATTATTTTAATATAGGTACATATTTAATTATGGATGGCATTTAGATTTTTTATTTTGATGCCTAGTTTCAAAATTTTTATTTCTAACACTGCACCAAACCAGTTTCAATTATGAAGTTTCGTAGTTCTATCTTTATTAGTTTCAGAGCTATGATAGTCAGAAGATTCCACACATACACACACATCAGGGGTGAAACTACCTAGCATGCAAAACCCCTGAAATCTGATATTTCCATGCAGATAGAGAAGACTTAATAATGAAATATATGGTTACCTGTAATAAACAATATTTCGGGAGTTAATACATTTCAAGGCAAATTAAACATTCAAAATAAGAAATTTCTGTAAATAATTTAACATGAAATTCAAAAACCACAAAATTTTCAAAAACCCTGAATTCAGGAGTAGCCCCTGAAAAGTTTCACCCCTGACATATACACACTGACCAATCGCCAGAAACCACTTTTTTGGACTCAGGGAACCTTAAAGCATAAATCAGGTGAAATCGCTATTTGAATTTTTGGACCGAATTCAATAATACTTCCATTACCTATAGCAGTAGGGTAATGCAAGTATGCAAAGTAATAAAACAAATTCCATATGCAATATAACTAACTGTGCTTGCTAATAAATAATTTAAATAAATTAAAAATATTTTTTTAACCTATAAAAAATTTGATCAAAATTTTAAGTAGAGTAAGCATGAGTCGCAGGTCTGCAAGAACATCAATTTAATACACTAGTATGTCGTGGCTCTCACAAAACTATATTTTCCTACAAAAAGTCTCATAGTGTAAATTATTTATCAAAATTATTTTTCATTGTGAGTGCAGACAATTTCTTATCACAGAAAAACAGAAAATGTTTAAAAGAAAGTAAGTTTTGTGTCTTACAGACAATATCTTTGAAACTATTTTTTTTTTTTTTTTGGGGGGGGGGGGGGGGGAAGAAGAAATAACTTAGTTTCAAATAGTCAAATATCTATTAGAGTTCTTTTAAAATACTCATATTGAAAATTTTCACTAATTGGCAGGAGAAGGGGTGGAAGTAATACTTTTACCATACATAAAACTTTTTTCCTGATTGACTATTATTATATGTAAATTTTTAACTCCAGAATGGATGGTTAAAAATAATCCTCATTATGTACATTTATACAAAATTTTGACCTATACTGCCTTATTAAAAATTTTAAAACAGGATAACAGCACCACCTATTGATTGATGTGCACAAGAAAATATATTAATCATTACCAACCTAACTCAAGGTCCAATCAAATATAAACATTTATTAATTTTTTTCTATTCATTTGTAAAATACAGTATCCACAAAATTTTGTTAACAAATGTACACAGACATTTTTAAAAAACTGTCACATGTTCAGAACACCTCAAAATGTGTAACTCCATCAAAAACCAGAGGTTGAAAATGTTCATGAAACCAATTCTTTCTTATGTATATAGGAGAAAGCAATAAAAAGAAATAAATAAAACCGGAATAATTTTGTGACAGAACATCTGTGCTTAACAGGTGCATTGATTATTTACTTTATCATTTCCATTACAATGAATTTGCATGTAAGTAATCGTAATTTTTTTCTGAAATGTTCTTTAATACAATGGTCTAACATTCTGTATTATTTTAACTTTACAAATATTAAAAAGGCTGCTAAAACTCCCTTTAAGAAAACGTACCGCAAATTTTAAAATGATTCTTTCGATCCCAATGAGATACCACTTTAAAAATTGCAGTCTATGAAACTTAAAGAATCAATTACAAAATGCATATATAGATATCTTAAATAATCAAATTTTTATAACTTACTAGCTGGCTTCGCCCGCTAGCGGGTCAGTATTTTCAAATGAATCACTAAAATTAATGAATCACTAAGAGTAATTTTTAGTGTTAAGAAAAGAAATTAAAAAAAAATCATTTCTGATTGGGTAAAAAGTCGGCCCGGGTCCAGCGCAGTCCCGTGAGCGCTGCGAGCGCACAACTTAAGGGATACACGGGCTGCGCGCGCGTATACCTTCCCTGACCTTTCGTGCCCCCTAAAAAAATCATTTCTGATCGGGTAAAAACTCGCACCGGGTCCCCATTGCCTTCGGCAGCGCAGACCCATGCGCACGCACGTGTGAAGGTGTACTGTTAGCTGGTGTGAAGTAGATCCAAGGCTAAGTGAATTAGCAGAGGAGCCTACTCTAGACATAAACACCAGCTTAACAACATTTAAAGTTAATTAAATGAATTTGATAAAATGGAAGCTAGAGTAAGTAAATATGCTGAAAGATAAATATGTAGAAATTGTTAAATAAATGACCATAACAAATTTTAATTTAATTTGTGTTTTAATTGAAACAATAAATTCAACAAAAAGTTTATATAAATATAACAATAAGTTTATATGAATAACAATAAGATAATTGAAGTAGACAAATATTTTTATGAACAAACATACCAAAGCAGATGCTGGATGACAAACAAGGTGAGTAAGAAGACAATATTTGACATATTTTTATTTCCCAATGTAGGTTGCAGAAAAAGACAATTAAGTTCCCTTTTCAAAGAGCTAGTGAAACTTATGTTGACGGCGTGACGTTCCACTTGTTATTGTCGCGATATTAACACCTATAACTTTCATTTAAATTTCGAACTCACAAAAAGGATTAACGTGAGTTATAACTAACTAAAAATGAAAAGATTTTATTTGAATATAAAAAAATAAACGCCACATATTACGGCGATATCTTATGAAGCCGGCATCGGCGAAAAATGAACAGAGGCAAGGGCAAGAGCACAAGCAAAGGCAACCACGAACACCCACTACCATCGGCGTTCGCTATTTATAGCTTCGCGGGAGAAACGAAGTGATCTTCCGGATGTACGTTGGGGCATGTGCCGGCGCGACGCGGCGCGTGCGTAGTCTTCGGCTATCGTTCTTAGAGATGTTTTATGCAAATTTTTTAAACTTGGCTCAGTCGGAACTTCCGGAAGGTTAGCTATTGTTTACGTTTCGCATTTGAAAAAATCAAATGGATGATTTAAATTTGAAAGCTCTTTAATATAGCATTTCATTGAACGATATATTTATTTTCCTGGTAAGTAGAAAATATATTAAAAGGAAATTAGGATTTTTAATAAGTGTTTAATTTTTTTTCAACTAACGTTTTTTTTCTTTAAACTTTATTTTAAGAGTGATTAATTTTTAATATATTTAATTAGCATAACGATAAGAAAAAACGGCAAACTATAGGTTTACTATTAACAAGGCCCCCCCTCTTATCGTTTGCACTTTTACGTTTAAGAAAGTTAATAAAAAAAGAAAAAGCATCCAGCAAAACTTTGCACAAATTATATAATCATACGACTGTGACTAATCAGTTTAACAGTTTCTTCAGAACTAAAAAAACAATTAGGTTTAATCTTCAGCTGCACAGCAACAGAGATCAATATCTGGATAGAGGTGATTTACAAAACAATTTGTTTTTGAAACACAAATAACATATACCTGTTTACTCAAACCTCTTCTCCAGTTTTGAAAAGATTTTTAACATGCTCTTTTAAAAAAAACTGTAGAAAAGAAATTCATGAAATGGATTATTTGTATAATAAATTTAACAACAAATATAACATGAGTATAATCACATTCAATATTATAAATATATGTATAAACACAATTCTTCCTTACAATATAAAAGTATAAATTACATACAAATACTTAACAAAAAGAACAGAATGGATTATTTCGGGAATGGAGAGGAGAGAGAGAGATTAACAAAAAATTGCTGTGAGCAATTGGGAAAAAAAAAAAAAAATTGACTTACTGTCAAAGAAAGAATGAGAATTGAAATTCTCAAAAAAACTTCCAGCCTAAACCTGGAAAGATTTTGCTTAACTTGCAAAATTTGAAAATTTTTTTTCGAATTCAAGGAAACATTTGAATTCATAGAAAAGTTTAAATTTTTGAATTCATAAATTTTGAATTCTTAAAAAAAAGTTTGAATTCATTAAGGATTTGAATTCATAAAAAAAAAGTTTTAGAAAATTTACATTTTTAAATTTTATAAATTCATAGAAAAATTTGAAATTGAAAATTTAAGATTAACTTTTGAAACATTTTCGAAGAAAAGATTTTTCACAAATTTTTGTAATTCAAATTTAGTTTGTGGCTTAGTAAATATGTCAGCCAAATTTAATTTGCTACGAATGAAAACTAATTCGAAAATATTTTTGATAACAAGATCTCTAATAAAATATAGTTTGACCTCTATATGTTTGCTTCTATTATTCTCTATAGGAGATTTAATAAAGTCTATGGCAGCCATATTGTCAATTAGTAATTTTGAAATTTTCTTATTTTTTATAATCTTCATGTTTTGGCATTCTTCTAGAATTCGATCTAGCCAGACAATTTCTTTTGCTGCTTCTGTAGCGGCAATGAACTCAGATTCCATAGTGGATAAACTAACAGCCTTCTCTTTAAAGGTCCTCCAACTGATGGGGCTACTATCTAGAAATACTATTTGTCCACCTATGGATGTCCGATCATCACGATTTGAAGCAAAGTCGGCGTCTGTGTAGGCTACCATCTGTGAATCAGCACATGAAAGTTTTAATTTTAATTGGCTGGTTTTCTTTACATATCCCAGTAGTTTGATCAACCCATTCCAGTGATGAATTCCTGGATTCGATTGGAATTGGCTATAGATATTGACGGCATATGCTATATCAGGTCTTGTTCTGTTAGATAAATATGATAAACACCCTAGAATATTGCGATATGGATACTTTGTCATTTCTTTGGTTTCTTCTTCGGTTTGAGGACAGCTTGATTTTGAGTAAATACAGCCTTTGCTGATTGGTAAGGATGAAATTGGAGGGTTAAAACTATTAAAACGACTGCATATTTCTTGAATATAGCTTTCTTGATGAATGAATAGCTTTGAGTCAATTTCAACAAATTCTACTCCAAGCAGTTTCTTTGTCCTTCCCAAAATTTTTAATTTGAATTTTTGTTTTAAAACATTAATGGCTTCCTCTAAAAACATTTTACTTTTACCAAATAAAACCATGTCATCAACATATAATAATAGGATAACTTGAAATTTGAATGTATAAACACAGTTGCAAGAAGTAAATTTAATAAAACCGATATTTGATAAAACTCTGTCAATTTCGTAAAACCATGCTCGTCCACTTTGGTGAAGGCCATAGAGAGCTTTGTCGAGCTTGCAAACTAACTTCTCTTCTCCTTGTTTAATAAAACCAGGTGGTTGCTGCATGTATATTTCATCTTTTAGCGGAGCATATAGGTATGCGCCAGTGACATCACATTGTACGTGATTCCACTTGTGCTGCACTACCAAAAGTGAAAAGAAAAAACGAATTAGATCGAAGTTTATAACAGGACTAAAAGTTTCTTCGTAACTCTCGCCTTTTACTTGAGCGTAACCTTGAGCTACAAGCCTTGCCTTGAATTTAGCAATTCGACCTTCTTCATCTCGTTTTATTGCATATACCCAGCGACATCCAATTATTTGCTTATTTTGAGGAGGTTTTACAAGATGCCAAACCTTTCGTTCTTGGATGGTTTTTATTTCGGTTTTCATTGCTTCTAGCCATTCTTGAAACTGGTCTGATTTTTGGGCTTGTTTGAAAGTTCTTGGTATAATTAATTCTAGTCAAGAGGAATTATGACAAAAATTGGCACTTGTGTCTGAGTCAGATTCTTCTATTGGAGTGAATGAAAATTTAGTGGGGTCATACTTGATTTTGTTTTCTTGGCAATATTTTCTAACGTCTCTATGGGATCTTAATCTTGTTCTTGTATTTTCGGGATAGTAGTATACGTCTGTTCTGGATTTATCACTTCTTAAAACTTGTTTTCTTTCAAACTTTATGTTCTTTAATGATTGAGCAGGTTTTTCATCATCTGAGGATTCCTCAGTGTCAGATAATTCAGACGGTACGCTGGACTCTATTTCAGGAGTTTCGTCAACAGCCTCTTCATCAGAATCATCGTCACTATCCTTTGGAAATACATCTTGAATTGTGTAATGCTGGTTGATGGTGCCCAGCACTGCTCCACTTGCTTCTGTTTTGAACAAACGATCTTCTTTAAATGTGACCTTTAAAGATTCTACTATTTTATTTTGCTCTGGGATCCAAATACGGTATCCTCTTGTATGGTGTGCATATCCAACTAGATAACCTTTCACAGCTTTTGGATCCAGTTTCTGTCTTCTTTGTTTTGCCAGTCCTACATAAGCTACACATCCAAATGGTTTAAGGTGTCTGATTGATGGTTTTCTTCCACCGTACAATTCGAATGGTGATTTTTCAAAATCTTTATGGCATAGTCTGTTCCAGGCATAATTGAAATGTGAAACGGCTTCTGGCCAAAAACAAAAGTCTAAACCACTTTCATATAATGATGTACGGGCTCCATTAATAACAGTTTGGTTATAACGTTCAATAGCACCATTTTGTTCTGGAGTGAACGTGTTTGTTAGTTCATGTTTGATGCCTTTTTCCTGACAAAATGTTGAAAATTCTTTGTTGACAAACTCTGTTCCATTATCTGAGCGGATAGCTATTAAAGGTTTACCTATAAATCTTTCTGCCCTTTTGATGTGATTAATTAAGGTTTCAGCTACTTCAGATTTTTGGACTATAGGATAAATGAATACTTTACGGGAATAATCGTCCATGATTGATAGAAAATAACGTTCTCCATGTTTGCCTCTTACTTGACATGGTCCCCAAACATCTGTATATAACAGTTCTAAGGGTCTCTTGGATCGAACAAAGTTTCTGTATTTAAATGAAGTGCGTTTAAATTTGTTCAACCTGCAATCTTCACAAAAAAATTCTGTATGTCCCTTTAAGAATGGTAATCCCTTTGCACCCCTCTTATTACTTGTATGCGTCAAAGTTTGAGGATTTACATGAGCGCATCTCTTATGCCACAGGTTTAGAACTTCCTGTTCTTTTGAAGATGTTGTGGAGGCTTCGAAAGTTACATGTTTTATAGATTTTGGGATTTTTGCTTGGACACGATAAACACCACTTTTTAATTTTGCTCTGAACATTATATTATCATTATATGTAATTTTGACTTCGCCTCTTCCCCCAATAAACTGTAGACCTTCTTTGTCAAGTTGTGGCCCTGATATAAGGTTTCTCCTAAGCTTTGATGAATACATCACTCCCTTTAAAGTAAAATTTCTTTGGCCAAAACGCAATTTAATGTCTCCTTTTCCTTCGATTGGCAAAGTGATGCCTTCCATGGCTACAGCCATTTCTTCATTTTGTTGAGGTTTAAATGATGTGAAAAGTTCACGGTCTTTACTAAAATGATGAGACGCGGCTGAATCGAATATCCAATCTGATTCATTTGTTTGCTGAGCTAAACTGGCCTCAGTAATGTAGTAAGATGAATTTGAATCCCTACTACTATTACAGGTCTTAGAATTTGATCTAGATTGATATGAAGATTTTTTTCGACCCTGTCTACTTCTTGATTGGAAGGATTTCTTAGGACTGAAATTCTGAGAAGGTAAGTTTTGGTTTTGAAAAGATTGTTTAAAGTCAACATTTTTACTTCTATTGAGAGAAAAACAATTTTGTCTAGCATGGCCATTCTTATGACAAAATGTACAAATTAATTTTTGTTTTAGAAGCTTATTTTTACCTGTATCATTTAGATGAGAAAACTGAGCAGAAATTTTAGCTTTACTTAATTCATTATCTTTATTTCTTAAATTTAGCCTAGTTTACTCGGCTACTAAGCAAGTTACAATTTCATTGAATGTAAATTTATCATCTTCCCATCTCAGTATGTTTTGAACGATACCGTCGAAATATGATGGGAGATAACGTAACAATTGATAAGATGCAAAAATTTCCGTCAGTCCCCCCTTAGAATTTTCTATTTGTTTAAATATCCTCATGACCCGGGACGCAAAGACATTTACACCCTCACCAGGCAATATTTTGCAATCGCACAGCTCAGAAAATAAACTCATGTGCTGTGCACGAGTATCTGGAACAAAACTTTTGTTAATTAAATTCCATGCCTTTACGGGGTCATCCTCGTTTTCTACAATTTTCCTATACTCAGTTTCTATATTTAAGTATAAGGCAGCTAAAGCAGCATTAGCTCTAGACTTAAATTTATTAACAGCAGAAGCATTGCTTCTGTCATCAGCCAAAACTGGGGCTGTTTCCGTACCAACAACTACCAGGTTGTCCCTAAAGTTCTGCACTGTTAGACATTTTAAAGTCTATCTTAAACAAAACTTATATTAAGCAGAAAAAAACTGCAATAGAATTATTTTAGAAAATTTCAATTTGACTAGTATGTAAAAGTTTCAGACTCAGTAAAGACAAAAATATTTTTAAACGAAAATTAATTTATTCATGAAAATATAATAGATTAGGAAAAAACAATTATAACAATTATTCAGAAACAATTTAATATAAATATATATATAACAAAATTTTCAAATTCAATATAACAAAATTAATTTTCAACATCAATTCAAAACATATTACCTCTCCAATCACATATTTGGGTTACTTGATAATATATGGAAGAAAAAACGAAGTCTTTTGGTATCAAGTCCTTTTTACATGGTATACACATGACCAATGTGGAAGATGGAACAAATAACATCACATCACACCAGCACAAGCATTTTTACCAGAAGAACGATCAGACACATATGTTGTAACACCGAAACCATATTGAAGAAAAAATACAAATGAATCACTAGTTGAAGCACAAGAGTTTTCGAAAATCGCGGTCGCCAAATGACCAGCGAATACCATTGAAAAATAAATAAAGTTCAGCTAAACTATATCACACTTCATGGTCGCCGAATGACCAATGAATAGAACGTGTAAATTACTTGAAGGTCGCGGTCGCCAAATGACCAGCGAATGCCATTGAAAAATAAAGTCAGCTAAACTGCACCACACTTCATGGTCGCCAAATGACCAATGAATAAAACGTAAATTACTTGAAGGTCGCGGTCGCCAAATGACCAGCGATTTCGATAAATCATTAAAGTTCAAGAAAACAAACTTTAGCATAAAAAAAACCTCAAATAAACTAATCATTTAAACTTCTGAAGAAACTATTGCATATCAAAAAAAAACCCTCAAACTTAACTGATTGTAAACAAAATTTAACATTATAAAATTATTAAACTTAACAACAACACTTTAACATTCGATTTTAAATATGAGTTCATCGTACAGAACATAATTATTCCAAAAGAACAGCCGCCCGCAGCTATTCAAAACCGGGACTCCAAGCCAAGGCTAGCAGGAGCACACTAGAACTGAACTCAGCTGAAACTGAACAAACTCCCAAACATCACGGCCTTATATTCCATCTAAACAAACTGATCTGCATAACAACGATGACCGCCGCGCCACGACATCCGGTGGTGAAAATTGAAACATAATAAAAAATGATAACTTTCAAGAAGTGGCAACAGCTCAAACAAGAAAGATTATGCAGACGAGAAATGGCAACGCCGACATAGTAAACAAAGTAACGATGTTTGAAAAGAATAGATGCAAAGTAAATTTTAAATATCAAAAAAAGGATTTAATAAATAAAGGTAAGTTTAAATATATATTTTTAAGATAAAACAATAAGTAAATTCAAATATTTCTTAATTTTAATATGAGGACATTGATATGGATATCAAATGCCCCCCACCGCAATATTAAAAATAATACAAAACCTATATAAGAAAACAACATTTTAAATATTACCAAGAATTTGCTGCATATCCATTCATCTTAAGTCCATAGTATCATAGAAAAATGCAAGATGTCACATGGCTTTACAAAAAGACGAAAAACAAAGTATCACCAATGATACTCTGAAAGAACAATTTAGTTAAGTAGAAAAAGTACTATCGCATGCAATTCATATAATTTCCCCCACACAATGCAAATCAAATACATATATATGAAAAACAGTATGAGAAATGGTTATATATACAATGATAATGTACAGGTATATAATATGCAATAAATATGAAAATATGATAACACATACACAAGGCGCCTTGCATTTCATTCATTCATACCATTATGTACAATATTTACAAAAATTTGCAAAGGGAAGGAAAAATTCAAAAACTTTAACAGATATATATAAAAAGAGAAAGATGCAGCAATTTACTGGAAAAAATTACAAGAACAAAATTATTATATTAAGTATTTAAAGAAAAATTAACTTTATAAATTTTAATAAGTCACTTTTAGTCATAGGCTTGGTAAACGGGTCGGCAAGATTTAATTTAGAATTTATATATTCGAGGTTAAACTTTCCCTCGTCAAACCAGTCTCTAATAAAAAACAATTTTATATTTACGTGTCGAGTATTGAAGTTTTCTATTCTGGATTTAGTAAAACGAATGGCTGCCTGATTATCTGCATATAAAGTAGGTATATCAAAGTTATTATTTATAAGTTTTAAATTGGAGCACTCACATAAAATATTATAAAACCAATCCTGCTCCCTTACACAATCACACATAGAAATAAACTCTGATTCCATAGTTGATATAGTGACACCTTTTTGTTTATTTGTGCGCCACGAAACGGCAGCACGGTCCAACAATACCAACTGACCCCCCATAGAAACGTAATCGTCTCTATTAGCGGCGAAGTCGGCGTCAGAGTAAGAAATTATTTTAATATCTGTGCAATTGAGATAGAGTTTATAATGACTGGTATATTTAATGTAACCTAAAAGTTTAAGTAAGCCTTGCCAATGTTTAAAACCAGGATTTTGTTGGAACTGAGAAAATATATTTGTGGCATATGCAATATCAGGTCTTGTACGGTTTGCTAAAAAAGAAATACAACCTAAAAGATTCCTGTAAGGTAAATGAGATGCTTCTTCAACATCAGACTGAACAACTGGACAATCACTCTTAGAAAATTGTACACCTTTAACTATAGGCAAGGAAGAGACAGGTATCCGATGGTTTTGAAACCTCTCATTAACTTCAGCAATATATTGACCTTGATGGATCAAAACCCCAGTATCTGTGTACTCGAATTCCACACCTAAAAGCTTACGAGTGGTACCCAAAATTTTTAAGTCAAATTTAGACTGTAAAAGGTCTAAAATGTTATTTGCCTGCGATTCAGTCCTGGAAAAAATAACTATGTCATCTACGTAAACCAATAAAACGGAAAAATCAGAATATGAATATGCACAATTACAATTTTCAAATTTATTAAAACCAAGTTCCAACAATACTTTATTTAACTCATAAAACCATAACCTACCAGATTGATGCAGCCCGTACAATGCTCTGTCCAATTTACACACCCAATCTTCTTTGCCTTTTTCAGCAAAACCAGTTGGTTGATTCATGTAAATTTCCTCGTTTAGAGGAGCGTATAAGTAAGCGCATTTTACGTCACATTGTACGTTAAACCACCCGCAGTACGAGACCAGCAAAGAAAAGAAAAGCCTTACAACAGAAAAATTTATGACAGGTGAGAATGTTTCATCATATGATTCTCCCTGGACCTGGTTGAAACCTTGCGCGACCAACCTTGCCTTATACCTAACTATGGTACCAGACTCGTCACGCTTGACTGTATAAACCCAGCGGTTTCCTAACACAGATTTATTCACAGGAAGTTTCACAAGATGCCAAACACCTCTAGTAGTCATACAGTTCAATTCTTCAAGCATAGCCTCATGCCACTTATCAAACTGTTTAGATTTTTGAGCCTGCTTATACGTTCGCGGGACCACCACATCTAGTCAGCTAGTTGTGCTGGACGCGGAAGGTATAACGCTAGGGTTAACAACACCAGAAAAAGTATTAAATTTAGAAAAATCAAAGTCATTAGAATTAAAAATTAAACCATTATCATTACAAAATTTCTCGACTTCCTTTGGAGTACGTTGACATGACCTCTTGCCTTCACCGTCAGGGTAATAGTAAATGTCGATCTTCTTTCCCTTAGGCCTAGGCACAACCTTTCTGTACCAAATCGGATTAGTCTTCCAGCTGGGAGACGAAGCTTGAGGAGAAACTGGAGTGATAGGAGAAGCAGGAGTGGCAGGGAGGACGGTTGGAACAACATCTTCAGTCTCGCTGGGCAAGACACCAGAGGGTCCAGGCTCCGGATCAGTATGACACCGGTCAACAGTCCATGGCTGCTCCTCTGGGACAAGCACCAACTCAAAAGAAGAGTCGCCCATCACCGCTCCACTGCGTGACACATCACTGCTCTCAACAAAAGAAACATTTATCGTCTCAACAACCTTCTTGTCCTCTTCCAACCAGATCCTGTATCCACGGGTACGTAAGGCATATCCAACAAGGACACCACGTTTGGACTTAGCATCTAACTTGTTTTTGCGCCTGACCTTAGGAACCCCGACATAAGCTAAAGTGCCAAATGGCCTTAAATGTCTTACTGAAGGCTTATTACCAGAATAGAGTTCAATAGGTGTTTTAGAATTTTTACCATGACAAATCCTGTTCCAAGTATATGTAAAATGCATACATGCTTCAGGCCAAAAATCGTCAGACAAGCCACTAGATTTAAGCATTGCCCGAACACAATTCATTATTGTCTGGTTAAATCTTTCACAAACCCCATTTTCCTCTGGTGTATAGGCATTAGTCAACTCATGTTTTACTCCGTTTTCTCTACAAAAAGTCTTAAACAGTTCATTCTCAAACTCTCTGCCATTATCCGTTCTCAAAGCTTTCAACTTGGTCCCTAGAAATCTTTCTGCTCGTAGAACGTGTCTTTTAAAGACTTCGAAACACATAGATTTCTCCTGGAGAGGATAAACAGAAGTTTTACCTGAAAAATCGTCTATAATAGACACAAAAAAACGTTCACCCTTCTTTCCAGAAATTTTAACAGGACCCCAAGTATCAAGGAAAATTCTATCTAATGGCTTTTTAGATGAAGAAGAACTAAGAGGCTTGAAAGAGACACGATTTTGCTTACTCAAATGACAGGGATCACAAAAAAAATTATCAACAGATTTTAAATGAGGAAGACCTTTAACTGCAGAATTACGAATAGTATTATAAATTAAATCAGGACTAATGTGATCAAAACGCAAGTGCCATGTGTCTATATCTTTAATATTGGCAGTTTTAATTACTGGTGAAGCTGAAATTTCAGCATTAAAATTTAGATCAACATTAGTTTTGGAATTCTGCCCCCCATTCATTTTAACATTATGATTATTTCTTATGATTTTTGGAAAAGTATAATAAATCCCGCCATAGAGCTTAGCAGAAAAAAGAAACTTGCCATATTTATCGACCACATTTAGTTTACCAGCCTTTCCAGTAAATTTAGCACCACCCTGGTCGAATCTAGAACCGCTTAACAAATTTTTTCTTAAATTTGGTGAAAAAAGGACATTCCAAAGTTTTATAATAGTACCATTAAAATCTAATTCAACTTCCCCCTTTCCAGTAATGGGGAAAGTAACCCCGTCAACAGCCACGTGCAACTCATCACCAGAAATTTCGGTGAAATTACAAAAAGCAGATTTATTTTTGCAGAAGTGGTGAGAGGCGGCGGTGTCAAAAGCCCAGCTTCCCTCTCTATTAAAACCACTTAAGTTAGCTTCAGCAATGTAATTCTGAGCTTTAAAACCTTTATTTTTACGGGGGGGAGTTTTATCACAATTTGGCTGTTGAGCGGAGTCACCTTTTTTTACAAAATTACCTTTAAATGTATTATCCCTAACAGATTTATCATTACTTAACTTTACCCGACAATCTTTACTAATATGACCCTTTTTTCCACATCGCCAGCAAGTAAAAACAGGCCTTTTCTTAAATTTGACACTCTGGGCTTCAATATTACAATCAACCCTAGATTTGTCAATATTCCTGAGCTGGAGACGAGTCTCCTCAGCACACAATTCAGTTACAATATTTTTAAAAATAAAGTCTTTATCAGACCACCTTAAAATTTGCTGGACGATTTGGTCAAACTTATCGGGCAAAAAACGTAAAATCTGAAAACATAGATACTCGTCATTTATAGGTTTACCAATAGATTTTAATTGATCAGATATTTTTGAAATTTTTGCAGCATAAATTGCCATAGATTCGCCAGGGTCAAAAAAACAAGACATTAATTCAGAATATAACTTCATATGGTGACTTCTACTGTCTGGTTGGAAATTGACTTTAAGGATTTCCCAAGCTTTAGCGGGATCATCACATTCGCTAATTAAACTCCGATATTCTGGTTTGATATTTAAATAGATTAAGGACATAGCAGCATTCTGCCTTCTCTTAAAATCATTTATAGATTCAACAGTGACAGTATCACTTTTTATAGGTTGCTCTTCGATACCAGTTACGATATCGTAGGCATTTTTTTTCCATTAAAAGGAACTTAATGTCGCATTTCCAACCAGAGTAATTATGAGAATTAAGTTTAACTATTTGAGGTACTAAATTATACGCCATGATTAACCAATTTAAATATATCACAAAAGAAACAAATTGAATCCACTGAGTCTACAAAAAAACTAGTCAAAAAGAACTTTATTTAAACTGGGCCCATAACCCAGATGTTAGACATTTTAAAGTCTATCTTAAACAAAACTTATATTAAGCAGAAAAAAACTGCAATAGAATTATTTTAGAAAATTTCAATTTGACTAGTATGTAAAAGTTTCAGACTCAGTAAAGACAAAAATATTTTTAAACGAAAATTAATTTATTCATGAAAATATAATAGATTAGGAAAAAACAATTATAACAATTATTCAGAAACAATTTAATATAAATATATATATAACAAAATTTTCAAATTCAATATAACAAAATTAATTTTCAACATCAATTCAAAACATATTACCTCTCCAATCACATATTTGGGTTACTTGATAATATATGGAAGAAAAAACGAAGTCTTTTGGTATCAAGTCCTTTTTACATGGTATACACATGACCAATGTGGAAGATGGAACAAATAACATCACATCACACCAGCACAAGCATTTTTACCAGAAGAACGATCAGACACATATGTTGTAACACCGAAACCATATTGAAGAAAAAATACAAATGAATCACTAGTTGAAGCACAAGAGTTTTCGAAAATCGCGGTCGCCAAATGACCAGCGAATACCATTGAAAAATAAATAAAGTTCAGCTAAACTATATCACACTTCATGGTCGCCGAATGACCAATGAATAGAACGTGTAAATTACTTGAAGGTCGCGGTCGCCAAATGACCAGCGAATGCCATTGAAAAATAAAGTCAGCTAAACTGCACCACACTTCATGGTCGCCAAATGACCAATGAATAAAACGTAAATTACTTGAAGGTCGCGGTCGCCAAATGACCAGCGATTTCGATAAATCATTAAAGTTCAAGAAAACAAACTTTAGCATAAAAAAAACCTCAAATAAACTAATCATTTAAACTTCTGAAGAAACTATTGCATATCAAAAAAAAACCCTCAAACTTAACTGATTGTAAACAAAATTTAACATTATAAAATTATTAAACTTAACAACAACACTTTAACATTCGATTTTAAATATGAGTTCATCGTACAGAACATAATTATTCCAAAAGAACAGCCGCCCGCAGCTATTCAAAACCGGGACTCCAAGCCAAGGCTAGCAGGAGCACACTAGAACTGAACTCAGCTGAAACTGAACAAACTCCCAAACATCACGGCCTTATATTCCATCTAAACAAACTGATCTGCATAACAACGATGACCGCCGCGCCACGACATCCGGTGGTGAAAATTGAAACATAATAAAAAATGATAACTTTCAAGAAGTGGCAACAGCTCAAACAAGAAAGATTATGCAGACGAGAAATGGCAACGCCGACATAGTAAACAAAGTAACGATGTTTGAAAAGAATAGATGCAAAGTAAATTTTAAATATCAAAAAAAGGATTTAATAAATAAAGGTAAGTTTAAATATATATTTTTAAGATAAAACAATAAGTAAATTCAAATATTTCTTAATTTTAATATGAGGACATTGATATGGATATCATGCACCATACAAGCGTCGAAATAAAAAGCAATGGTATCAGAAACACAAAGTATTTTATTCAGCAAAATACAGGCCATTGTGATTCAGGACAGCTAGCCATCGTTGTGCCAAAAGTTCAATTTGGTGATGATACCAGGAGGCAGGTTTCGAATCGAAAAACTGTTGACAAGCGTGTTTCACCTCGTCATAGTCATTGAATTGTTTACCACAGAGGAAGTGCGTCATGGAACGAAACAAACCGTAGTCGGATGGGGCAACATCAGGGCTATAAGCAGGATGCGGAAGAACCTCCATGCAATCGAGTTCCGCGAGTTTCGCTTGCACTTTTCTGGAGCGATGAGCTGGTGCGTTGTCATGTTGCAGCAATACTCTCTTTCTGTTTGTCAGAGCGGGGTATTTCTGCACAAGTACAGCGTGAACACGCTCCAGTTGTTCGGCATAGAGGTCCCCTGTGACGGCACGGCCCTCAGGAACCAATTCGAAGTGAAGAATGCCATGGATATTCCACCAAACACACAGCATGACCTTTTTGCCGAATCTGTCTTGTTTCGCCTGGGCCTGGGTATCTTGACCTCGTTTTGCCCACTGTTTGCGATTGTCTGGATTGCGGAGAAACACCCACTTCTCATCCCCAGTAACGATGCGTTTCCAGAACCGATCATCCCTTGGGTTTTTCAAAAGTTCTTGACAGAGTTTCACTCTGTTCTCGGCCTGCAGTTGTGTCAGCTCATGTGGACTTTGTCTCGGTCGCTTATTACTGAAGTCCTGTTCAAGGAGCCTCCGGTGCACTGTATTTTTGGATACCCCTAACCTGTGGGCTATCACACGTGTGCTGGTTTGAGGTTCGGCCATGACAGCAGCTGCTACAGCGGTCCCAACATCCAATTTTGGCCGTCCACTTCGAGGCTGCTCTTCCAGGCTCAAATCGCCAGACGAAAAACGTTTGAACCACCGGGATGCTGTCGATCGATTGATCGTATCAGGTCCTTCAACTGCACAGATTTCCTCGCTAGCCGCTTTCGCACTTAGGCCTTTTTTCCATAGAAAACGAAGCACGGCACGTGTCGCGGTTTTTGAATCACACATCTTTCACGATTTCACACTACTACTACGGACGCTATTCTTCTCAATGAGCATACACACTATTCTATTACCTCTACCTGTTCACCTGGCGGCACTTTTTAGCGCATGCGCATCTTACTCTGTCGTCCGATCCACGTCGAAATCTGCATACCATTGATGGTGCAGAACTTTAGGGACAACCTGGTATGTCCCAGAGTCCCCGGTCAAGAAGAACAAATTTAATGTCACTCCTCCATTCCTCGAAATTAATCGCATTCAGTTTGGGAATAGAATGTAAATTGTTGACAGCCATTTTTGAGTAAAAAAAATTGTATGATTATGGTTCAAACAATTTAAAAATATAATATATCAAAAATATCACAATTTTTCTTATAAAAACCTTTGCCCCCCCGAATTAAACATTCGGTAAATTCATTTATTACTTGAAAATTTATTCAAATATATATATATGAAATTTCAAAAAGTTTTTTTTTCTACTTTACTGAAAAAAAATTTTACAATATTCCCTCAACAATATGCAAAAAAATGGTCATCATTACTTAAATTAAACAAAAACATTCAAGATTTTCATTTATTAACATTAAACAACATTTAATCTAAATTTAAACAATTTCTTGTTTCAAAAATTTACTATAAATGCAAAAAAAATTTAACTTTCAATTTATTTTTCAAACAAAACAGAAAAACATTAATTTATGAAAGGGCCAGCATATTTACATGCTGAAAAAGGAAAGGCCCATAACCACTTTTTATTTCTCTTGTTAGCTGGTGTGAAGTAGATCCAAGGCTAAGTGAATTAGCAGAGGAGCCTACTCTAGACATAAACACCAGCTTAACAACATTTAAAGTTAATTAAATGAATTTGATAAAATGGAAGCTAGAGTAAGTAAATATGCTGAAAGATAAATATGTAGAAATTGTTAAATAAATGACCATAACAAATTTTAATTTAATTTGTGTTTTAATTGAAACAATAAATTCAACAAAAAGTTTATATAAATATAACAATAAGTTTATATGAATAACAATAAGATAATTGAAGTAGACAAATATTTTTATGAACAAACATACCAAAGCAGATGCTGGATGACAAACAAGGTGAGTAAGAAGACAATATTTGACATATTTTTATTTCCCAATGTAGGTTGCAGAAAAAGACAATTAAGTTCCCTTTTCAAAGAGCTAGTGAAACTTATGTTGACGGCGTGACGTTCCACTTGTTATTGTCGCGATATTAACACTTATAACTTTCATTTAAATTTCGAACTCACAAAAAGGATTAACGTGAGTTATAACTAACTAAAAATGAAAAGATTTTATTTGAATATAAAAAAATAAACGCCACATATTACGGCGATATCTTATGAAGCCGGCATCGGCGAAAAATGAACAGAGGCAAGGGCAAGAGCACAAGCAAAGGCAACCACGAACACCCACTACCATCGGCGTTCGCTATTTATAGCTTCGCGGGAGAAACGAAGTGATCTTCCGGATGTACGTTGGGGCATGTGCCGGCGCGACGCGGCGCGTGCGTAGTCTTCGGCTATCGTTCTTAGAGATGTTTTATGCAAATTTTTGAAACTTGGCTCAGTCGGAACTTCCGGAAGGTTAGCTATTGTTTACGTTTCGCGTTTGAAAAAATCAAATGGATGATTTAAATTTGAAAGCTCTTTAATATAGCATTTCATTGAACGATATATTTATTTTCCTGGTAAGTAGAAAATATATTAAAAGGAAATTAGGATTTTTAATAAGTGTTTAATTTTTTTTCAACTAACGTTTTTTTTCTTTAAACTTTATTTTAAGAGTGATTAATTTTTAATATATTTAATTAGCATAACGATAAGAAAAAACGGCAAACTATAGGTTTACTATTAACATGTACTGTTAACAGTAAACCTATAGTTTCCCGTTTTTTCTTATCGTTATGCTAATTAAATATATTAAAAATTAATCACTCTTAAAATAAAGCTTAAAGAAAAAAAAACGTTAGTTGAAATAAAATTAAACACTTATTAAAAATCCTAATTTCCTTTTAATATATTTTCTACTTACCAGGAAAAATAAATATATCGTTCAATGAAATGCTATGTTAAGGAGTTTTCAAATTTAAATCATCCATCTTAATTTTTCAAACGCGAAACGTAAACAATAGCTAACCTTCCGGAAGTTCCGACTGAGCCGAGTTTCAAAAATTTGCATAAAACATCTCTAAGTACGATAGCCGAAGTCTACGCACGCGCCGCGTCGGCGCATGCCGCGACGTACGTCCGGAAGATCACTTCGTTTCTCCCGCGAAACTATAAATAGCGAACGGCGATGGTAGTGGGTGTTCGCGGTTGCCTTTGCGGTTGCTTTTACCTTTGCTCTTGCCCCTGCCATTGTTCATTTTTCGCCGATGCCGGCTTCATAAGATGTCGCCGTAATATGTGGCGTTTATTTCTTATATTCAAATAAAATCTTTTCATTTTTAGTTAGTTATAACTCACGTTAATCCTTTTTGTGAGTTCGAAATTTAAATGAAATTTATAGGTGTTCATATCGCGACAATAACAAGTGGAAACAAGAACGTCACGTCTTCTACATAAGTGTCACCAGCTTTTTTCTAATGGCACGTAGTAGTCTTTTCTGCAACCTATATGGGAAATAAAAAGATGTTAAATATTGTCTTCGTACGCACCTTGTTTGTCATCCAGCATCTGCTTTGGTATGTTTGTTATATATAAAAAATATTTGTCTACTTCAATTATCTTATTGTTATTCATATAAACTTATTGTTATATTTATATAAACTTTTTTTGAATTTATTGTTTCAATTAAAATACAAATTAAATTAAAATTTGTTATGGTCATTTATTTAATAATTTCTACATATTTATCTTTCAGCATATTTACTTACTCTAGCTTCCATGTATCTAATTCATTTAATTAACTTTAAATGTTGTTACGCTGGTATTTACGTCTAGAGTAGGCTCCTCTGCTAATTCACTTAGCCTTGGATCTACTTCACACCAGCTAACATGTACGTGCGCTGCGCGCACATATTCCTTCTGAAGTCATATTTTTATTCTTAAGAAAAGAAAACTAACAGTAACAGAAACAAAAAGTAACTTTGTTAGCTGGTGTGAAGTAGATCCAAGGCTAAGTGAATTAGCAGAGGAGCCTACTCTAGACATAAACACCAGCTTAACAACATTTAAAGTTAATTAAATGAATTTGATAAAATGGAAGCTAGAGTAAGTAAATATGCTGAAAGATAAATATGTAGAAATTGTTAAATAAATGACCATAACAAATTTTAATTTAATTTGTGTTTTAATTGAAACAATAAATTCAACAAAAAGCTTATATAAATATAACAATAAGTTTATATGAATAACAATAAGATAATTGAAGTAGACAAATATTTTTATGAACAAACATACCAAAGCAGATGCTGGATGACAAACAAGGTGAGTAAGAAGACAATATTTGACATATTTTTATTTCCCAATGTAGGTTGCAGAAAAAGACAATTAAGTTCCCTTTTCAAAGAGCTAGTGAAACTTATGTTGACGGCGTGATGTTCCACTTGTTATTGTCGCGATATTAACACCTATAACTTTCATTTAAATTTCGAACTCACAAAAAGGATTAACGTGAGTTATAACTAACTAAAAATGAAAAGATTTTATTTGAATATAAAAAAATAAACGCCACATATTACGGCGATATCTTATGAAGCCGGCATCGGCGAAAAGTGAACAGAGGCAAGGGCAAGAGCAACCGCAAAGGCAACCACGAACACCCCCTACAATCGGCGTTCGCTATTTATAGCTTCGCGGGAGAAACGAAGTGATCTTCCGGATGTACGTTGGGGCATGTGCCGGCGCGACGCGGCGCGTGCGTAGTCTTCGGCTATCGTTCTTAGAGATGTTTTATGCAAATTTTTTTAACTTGGCTCAGTCGGAACTTCCGGAAGGTTAGCTATTGTTTACGTTTCGCGTTTGAAAAATTCAAATGGATGATTTAAATTTGAAAGCTCTTTAATATAGCATTTCATTGAACGATATATTTATTTTCCTGGTAAGTAGAAAATATATTAAAAGGAAATTAGGATTTTTAATAAATGTTTAATTTTTTTTCAACTAACGTTTTTTTTCTTTAAGCTTTATTTTAAGAGTGATTAATTTTTAATATATTTAATTAGCATAACGATAAGAAAAAACGGCAAACTATAGGTTTACTATTAACAAACTTTTAGTGTTAAGAAAAGAAATTAAAAAAAATCATTTCTGATTGGGTAAAAAGTCGGCCCGGATCCCCACTGCTTTCGGCAGCGCAGTCCCGTGCGCGTATACCTTCCCTGACCTTTCGTGCCCCCTAAAAAAATCATTTCTGATCGGGTAAAAACTCGCACCGGGTCCCCACTGCCTTCGGCAGCGCAGACTCATGCGCACGCACGTGTGAAGGTATACGTGCGCTGCGCGCACATATTCCTCCTGAAGTCATATTTTTATTCTTAAGAAAAGAAAATTTAAAAAATCATTTCTCATCGGATACAAAGTCGGACGGGGTCCCCACTGCCTTCGGCAGCGCAGTCACGTGCGCGCTGCGCACGCACAAGTTCACGGATACACGCGCTGCGCTCGCGTATTCCTTCCCTGACCCTTCATGCCCCCTAAAAAAAAATCATTTCTGATCGGTTAAAAACTCACACCGGGTCCCCACTGCCTTCGGCAGCGCAAACCCATGTGAAGGTATACGCGCGCTGCGCGCATATACTCCTCAAATCAAATTTTTATTCTTAAGAAAAGAAAATGAAAAAAATCATTTCTCATCGGTTAAAAAGTCGGACCTGGTCCCCACTGCCTTCGGCCGCGCAGTCCCGTGCGCGCTGCGCGCACAAGTTAGGGGATACGCGCGTGATGCACGCCTATCTCTTACTCACCCTTTCAGCCCCTCCTAATTAACCTACGTATACCAATTTTGAACGGTTTAACTCAATTAGCTCAGATGCAAAGGAAAATGTAATCAGGACACCTCAAAACGTGTAAATCTGGTGAAAACTTTCGATAATTTAAAAAGAACTTTAAAATCTTTCGAATGATGTATTAAAAATAATTTAATCATAATTAGAAATTGAAATATTGAAAATATTACAGCGCCATCTGTCGGTAGAAATTTCTATATTCCACTCTTCCATTCCAATTCAAAAACGCTTTCTAATGATGTATTACTTATGAAATTATTTTAATTAGTAGCTGAGATACAAAAGAAAACTAATTTAGGACACCTCAAAACGTGTAAATCTGGTGAAAACTTTCGATAATATAAAAGAACTTTAAAATATCTTTCGAATTAAGTATTAAAAATAATTTAATCATAATTAGAAATTGTAATATTGAAATTTGAAAATATTACAGCGCCATGAAAGAACACTGATTCAGGAGACCTCAAAACGTGTAAATCTGTTGAAAACTTTGAATTATGTAAAAGAACTGTAAAATATCTTTCGTATGATGTATAAAAAATAAATCAATCGTAATTAGAAATTGAAATACGCGTATTAGAATATTGCAAAAATGTCCGGCGTGTAAAGATAAAATTTAATTTGCAATTAAAATGTAAATCTTTTGTTTATTGACGAAAATCGATGAAATTTGAAATGCAAGTTTGTTTTGTGTTGTAAATAATATATACTAAATAAAATGTGTAAAATTTGAAAAATTGAAGAAGAAAATAGAAAATTGTAATTTTTAATCGCACTACGAAACACGTGACTCCATTAAATACCATATGTGTTTCCATTGAAGACTGCTGTAGACTTAATGTCTGCAAAGATAACATTCTTGTCATTCGTTGCCAACATTTTTTTATAGTTTAGTTAATTTTAAAAAATCTAATTGTCCGATCGATAAGCCGTTTAAACCATCGGATTGAGAAAAAATAGCCCTTTCCAATGATATCTTGTTTGTAACGATACGTCTGATATTTCTAATTTATTTTCCACTTTTTCCGTAAAAATGTCGCTTTTTAAGCATTTAATCGTGAATTCTGGGTCATTTTTCGTTAGACAATGGTCGATGTTTTAATTAATATCTCTGCTAATTAGGGTCGCATCGTTTAGCAAATTAGATAACCCTGATCTGCGATAAATTCTCTGTCCGACGGTACCTGTTCGAAGTCCGTGCGACCTTTAGCGGCGGAGCCTTAGCTGCGTCAAGCCGTTTCTCACAGACAGACAGACAGACACACACACGCGTACAGATTTTAATAATATAGGAGATTTTTTAGCAAACATAAATGCTGCACATCAAATTTGTTTTGTGTTTGATGATATTTTAGTACTGAATTCCAACTATTTAAACTTTAAAAATTAGGTTTTCTTAACTATATGTAAGACCACAGCCTCCTAAACTAGATGCCTACTGCATGGCTCTGAAACTTGGCAACAGTTCAAGCGGTAGACAGCACCACCTGGTACAAATTACGTGACTTCTTTATTCAAGTGTCACCAATAATTTTAAGAAGTTGTATATGATATATATACAGTGAAACCTCTCAAGTTGGACACCCCTTTAAGTTGGACACCCCTCTAAGTTGGACACCCCTCTAAGTTGGACACTTTTTCTCGGAATGGAATGTATCCATAGGATTAACATTATGTCCAACCCCTCTAAGTTGGACACCCCTCTAACTTGGAAGTTGGACAGTCTAATACTGTCATAAGTTGGACACTTTTACCCAATGAGACAGGGAAAAAAGATATAAAACTTACGTTTTCTCACTTTTTTTTTTTTTTTTTTTTTTTTTAGAAATTTTACTTAGCCCTTGTAGAAATAGCTGTAAATATCTAAAAAACAATGTTTCTTGTCACAATATATTCATCTCTGTTTCATCTTGTAAAAAAATATTTATTTTCTTCAATTGAAAAGTTCACAAATAACTGAATTTCGGCGCATAATGAAAAAGTCTTTCTTTTTATTGATTTGCATGAATTGTTTTTGTCCTTTTCACCAGGAAATATCCAATAGAGATCCTACAGGTATGTTTTGACTTAGGCTGTTTTAAAATGAGCATTAGACAATACATTTCGGTTGTTAGGGTTCCTCTTTATTTGTCCCTTTTATTTTTCTTTCCAAGTTTTACTTGAGTGTATAATATTGTACTAAACTTAATATGTGAGAGATCTATCTATAGTGAAATAAGATTCTGATTCAATATGGGTGCATACCAATCGACAGGTGTCGCTGCTATGCTGCAGTTTTCCCCGTTCACGGAAAAATTAAATCTCATTTATCAGAACGAATAAATTCACCAAACTTCATAAGTGAGATGGCTATTATGAAAATGAATGTTATCTTAATTTGGGTATATATCACTATCAGTAGACAAAGTGGTGCTTCTTTTAATCACATTCTCCGATTTTCCATATGACTACCACAGCATCTGTGGAATAAAATTGAACCAAAACGCATATGCAAAATCTTTATTGATTAAATTTTCATTCATATTAACTGGTGGATGGCGCTAATATATAAAAAATTGTAGAAGAAAGTGTTATTATGGCCACAATATACCAGTTTAAATTTAGATTTTAAATTAGTAAATTAATAATATTTTGTATATAAGTTATGAATACTTAATTATGTTATATTTAGATATGATTAAACGTTAAAAGGCATGCATAGATGCAGTTTAATTAAATCGAAAAATGTAAGCACCCCTATAAGTTGGACACCTCTCTAAGTTGGACACTTTTTCCTGGAACCGCAGGTGTCCAACTTAGAGAGGTTTCACTGTAATAGACGTTTCTTTTATTCTAGTCACTTTTTTATATATATCAAATCCTACTTTTAAAAATCTTTGGTAGCTGTTTAATAAAAAAGTCGTGCAATCTGTACCAGGTGGCGCTGTCTACCGCCAAGTTTCTGAGCCACACAGAAGGCACCTAGTTCAGGAAGCTATGGTACTACACTACTACACATGGTAACCATAATACATTTTTACATATGCAGTAACTTTAAATTTTAGTCATAACTCCTAATCCCATTGCAATCTTAATCTAAGAAGTCCTGATTGCTTTGTAGTACACTCCTGCTCAAAAGTTTAGCAAGATTTGCAAATGATCAGTTTTTTTCAAATTAAAACACTTATCACTCAAAGAAATGATTTCACACATTATGTACTTAAAGAACTAGGTCTTCATGTTTTTCAGTGAATATTGGTTTAAGACAACAATTGGGGGGCCGGCAACAAATTGAACAAAATTAATGTTTGATCACCCTGTATCGTTAAGTGAACAAAATGAACTGTAACTTTAGGATTATGTTTATATTAATCAGTTCAATTTGTGGATGAATTTGTGTGACGATAACATGTTAAATAACAGAAATACAAGCATTTATTTTAAAACTCAAAAAAAAAAAAAAAATTTATAATATACTATACAGAGTTTTTAACAAAAATTATTCCCACTTTCAGTTAAGTTGGAAAAACACTTAAAACAATATACTGCAATCAATACAGATACCTCATGAAATATGAATATTTTTTTATGAAAAATGTTTTTACTGTGCATGTACGAAAGATAAAACATTTTTTATTGCACAGGTTGAAAAGGTAGATGTATTGGGCAACTTTTATCAAAAGTGCATTTGAATGGAATAAAAATAAAGCAAATTATATGAAAAAGAACGAGCTAGATTTTAGATATTTTCCAAGAGTAGAAATTTCTTAAGGGTTTTTCACATGCCACATAATTAATCTGAAGATCCAATTATTTCAACCAAGCTCCAAATATATTTTTTTTTGTGAAAAAACCTTATAAGCTTGTAACTAACATTTTTGTTTATTTACTATGATATGCGAGATGATATGAAAAGTGGTTTTTTCCAAAAAACAACCTTTGGAAAGTGGTTGAAATAATTGGATCTTCAAATTAATTTACGCGGCATGTGAAAAAACCCCTTAAGAAATTTCAACTCTTGGAAAATATCTAAAATCTAGCTCATTCTTTTTCGTACAATTCGCTTAATTTTTAATTCTATTCAAAAGCACTCTTTTTAATTCTATTCAAAAGCTTTCAACCTATGCAATAAAAAATGTTGTATCTTTCACACACATGTAGTAAAAACGTTTTTCATAAAAATGTCATATTTCATGAGATCATAAAATATGATATATTCAAGATATTTGTATCTTGATTTGTATCAAGATATTTGTATTTCATCATATATTCAAGATATTTGTATTCCGATTGCAGTATATTGTTTTAAAAGTTTTTCTAACTTATATGAATGTGCAGGGGTTAATACAGGTCAATTTTACTACCGTTTATGGATACCTTCACAAAAATCAACCTGACAAAAAGGTACCTTCATAAAAATCACAGTTAAAAATCTGTACTTTCACAAAAAACTTACTCATCGCAGCAGAATCTGACATTTTAAATGAGCACATTTTTTAAGAAAATTAACTTATTTGTGCATTTCTGTTGATGTGATTCACAAAGCAAGAATCATGGGGAATGTTGGTTTTAATCTACACACAAGCATTTGCTACGGGCGAGAAACGGTGTAGCATAAGTAAACGAAACGATCCTCGTCTGTATCGATACAGACATGCTCTGGAGTTGTGGCCATAGCACAATACAGACACATGCCATTAGATCAAAGTTTGTTAACGAAACCATTTTTTTAATTCATGAAATCAATGAAGGTAGTGAATCAACGAAGGCTTTTCTCACTTTGCTGGTCACTATATTTAAAGGAAACTTTTCTATACCGCTTTACAAACAAAAATAAATTTTAAAGAAATCATGAAATTGGTTAAAGCCTGCTTTGGTCTCCCCACTGCCTTCAGCAGTGACCCACTCATTTGCGGACTCTCGAGTGCCTGTGACAATAGCTTACCAGCGGGCTTCTATTTGGGTGCTTATCAGATGACAGTTTCGAAACAGACAGTATCGAAAAAATTGAAGTAGCCATTTTATATTTGAATCCCAGTTACATATGAACAACACTATACATGGTGTACACAATATTTTCTTTCATGTTATTTTCTATATTTAATTTATTCAATCAACCATAAAATGACAGCAATTTCACACCAAATATAATTTTACAATGTGCTATGATTGGCTACATCTATCGCATGAGACAATTACCATATATACTCGCGTATAATTTGAAAAAATTAGCACAAAAAGACAAGGTACAAAGTTGGGGGTCGACTTATATGTGGGGCAAAATATTAAAAAAAAAAAATTCCACCAAGAAAAACACCATGCACTAAGAATAATTACGCAAGTGCAACCCTCAGAATATCTAAGTACTTTAAAATCTCTTTGTTGTCATCATTTTGTTTTTACTTATTGAACACTTGAACCTCGGAAATCGAGACTTTGAAATTCCGGACATTTTTCCAATTTCAGTCCAACCCTTATAACTAAACACCAAAGAAATAATTACTGACAAAGTCCAATATAATTTTATACCATGCAAACGATACATAAAAGCTATATTATAAAATGATGGTGGTTAAATAACAGAAATAAATAAAATAGGAAATGGTGTACCAACCACTACAGTGAAAATATATCATTTTTAAACAGGCTATAATGTGGTCCACATTATAGATCTGAAAGTGCAAAGCTTCATTTATTTAATCCTATTAAATTATTCCTTAAATAAAAATAAAAGCTAAAATACTTGAAGCAATTACAAAGATAAACGCACATTTTTGTTATCTCTTTACTCAACAGAACGCTTAATACACTGCCTTTTGACCTTGAAGCTACATTGGAAGATAAGTTTTCTCCGAGTTCGCTTATAGTATTTTGAAAGGACTTTGAATGCTGCCAAAAAAGATATTCAAGAAAAAACTGTATATATTTCGGGAAAGGGCAGATAAACTGTAAAAAATGGGGAATATATAGAAACAGACATGTATTTTTCTGCTAAAATTAAGTGACTGACTGTAAACTGCGATTTTAAAATAAAACATTTGCAGTAAAAATTTTACTTTATTTCTTTTTCTGCTCTAACCATAAAACTTTTTGAATATTTTTTTTTATATTCCATTTTGTAACATGCAATATATTATTGATATGGAGAAAAAAAAAGTATAAACTTAATGCGAATTTAAAAAAAAGTAAACCCAACCCACAATTCATTTTTTATATAAACTTTTAAAGTTGCTCACTTAATAGTTAGCTAATAACAGAATCTGCTTCCAAAACGTAACGAAAAATAAATTGGCACAAGTAAAATGATAAATATTAGCTGACAGTTTAAATGAGGTCATCTCCAAAGCGGCATGCCTCTTTGAGGTGGTCTGGTTTAACGAGTGATTTTGAAGATAAACACAGAGGAAAAAAAAATAGGCTGATCATCTGCCAGTTGTTTCAGAAAGAAGGGGAAAATGGTTACAAATTATTATTTAACGGAGAGAACAAAAAAACTTCGTTAAGATTTTCTGGATGTTTGAGAGTTATTAAATGCTTTTGTCATTAAATGTTTATTATTAAACATCTAACATTTAGTTAAATGTTTTTGAAAAATTTGTATATAAAGGGGGATTTTTAAGAAGGGGTCGACTTCAGTTTTTTCCCAATTTTTTTTTCTGAAAATGGGGAGGGGGGGGGGGGTCGACTTATACGAAAGTATATACAGTAATTTTTGTGGTTATAATAATAGTTGAGTTAGTTAATAGTAATTGGTATATAGAAAAATAAATAATGAAATATGTAAACCTGATCACGGTACAGCCTTAATGTAGCTCCCCTTGGCGACTTTTGAATTTTTATAGTCCCTTTAGACAAAAATACATAATTTATGTTTTGTTTTTGTTTCTTTTCTGTTTTTCAATATTTTATAATTTATTTATTTATATATATATATTTTTTTTTTTTTAATGCGCTACTTGGCTTAAAGTGGCTTTTACGAAAGTGGAGTCCTTGGTGAAAAATGACCGATCTATTTCAGCATCAAAATTTTAAAAATTACCCAGGATTATCAATAAGTAAAGCTCTTTAATGTAATGCTGATTTAGCTTTCATGCCAAGCGCAATTCAACCGTGTCAAAAACATACTATTTAAACAAAAGGGAAAAAAAAAAAAAAAAAAAAATCTGGAGTGACTCCACTCGACTTTCCGAACATTGAGTAACTAACAGTTTTGTAGATAAAATAAAGAAAGAGGAGTTGCTAAACAAACAAAAAAGAGAAAACCATAAGAGTGTTTGAGTATTTTTCTCCATATATCACACGATGTTTTATTTAACACTACTGAACTTTGAGCCCTTAGATCATAAGGATAAAGAATTTTTCTTTGTGTCCCTGTAAAAATCTATAAATGCTGGATTCACCAAAATGCTTATAGTTAGTGCAACAGTGATTTATAATATTCATACAAATTTTCAGCTCAATTGAATAAGGCGTTTAGATGCTATCGCTGGTCTCATAGGCCATAAAGATAAAGAATTTTTCTTTGTCTCCCTGTAAAAAAACTGTAAGTGCTAGATTCACCAAAATCTATACAGATTGAGTATCTGTGACCTATAATATGTGTATAAAGTTTTTGCTCAATTGAATAAGGCGTTTAGATGCTATCACACTTTTAAAAATTTGGCAAAGAATTTTTCTTTGTGTCCCTGTAAAAAAACTATAAGTGCTAGATTCTCCAAAATCTATACAGATTGAGTATCTGCGACCTATAATATGTGTATAAAGTTTTTGCTCAATTGAATAAGGCGTTTAGATGCTATCGCACTTTTAAGATTTTGGTCCCTTGGCCATAATGATAAAGAATTTTTCTTTGTGTCCCTGTAAAAAAAACTATAAGTGCTAGATTCACCAAAATCTATAGGGTTCGTACTATGGTGACTTACAATATACGCACCAACTTTCAGCTTATTCGAACAAAGCGTTTAGACGCTAGCGTGTTCACTCACAGACATACATATATCATCGTAAAAATAGTGAAAACGGACTCGTTGGACCTCGAAACGTATAGAAACATCAAAATCTCTAATTCGGATTTTTGACATGATTACAATACTTTCCTCACTATAGTGTTCGGAAAGTAAAAAAATCTAAAATTGAATTATTTTTTTTTTTTTTTTTTTTTTTTACTCCATTTTCATATTTTTATGTGCAGGAGCAAATTTATTTTTATTTTTTTTTTTCGCCTGAAAGCATATTTTATTTTATGTTGGGAAAAAAAGTATTTTATTTTTTTTTTTTGGCAACAATTAAAAATTTAAATGTAGAGGTGCCAAGTTTCAATAACTTCAGCTATCAGTAATCAGAGTTATACATTTATGAAACGTGAACCGCCTCACGGAATATTTTTTACACAAACTCACATATAATAACGAATTGCAAGAGTTTTTGCAAACAAATATATAATATATTAATTAAAAAAAAATAGAAAAATTTCTGAACAAAAGTAAATTATGTATTTCTTTACCTTCTAACAAAATGAAAAGGTTTTTTTTTTTTTAACCTGCATTGAAGGGGGGGGGGGGGGGGGACTTGGCTCTTTTTTTTTTTTGGTGGGGGGTAGAGGGTACAAAAATTTATTTACTATTATTTTTTTTAATAGTCATTTTTTTTTTCTTTCAGACAACTGAACTGTTTTTAATGGCATTAAATATTAAAACATTGTTCTTTTCTTTATGCATCTCATATTTCTTTGGTGATACAGTATGTATTTTAAATTTATTAAGGAAAAACAAATAGATTCATCAAGTTCAGTCATACAGTAGAGGTCAAGACTTAAAATTTTTAGAAGTGGCCAGTGGCCACTGGACATGAGGAACTCTCTGGCCACTAATGAGTCGTCGTTATACATCCGATTCATACACATAATATATATATTTATATATTAAGTGTGTGCATAAAAGCATAAAAACACAAATGATATGGTCGGAAAATTAAATTAAGAAATAGTGCTCTTTATTCTATTATTTTAATAATAATACAATAGTCATTATTATTAAATGACTGTATTATGATTTAATAATACAATAAACATGTATATATAATATATGAGTATTTCTGCCAATTAAAAAATAAATAAATAAATATGTATTATTTGAAAAAAATAAAAGTTATCTTAAAAAACTTACGCACTTCTCTAGTTTAAATTTTTCAATATCTGAAATGAAAGGAGGAAGGTAAAATAGATTGAGTGATTGAATCATTAAAAAGTGATTTGGCTTTTGAGAGAAGATATGACCCCGTTTGAACTTCCACTGAATGCTTATGATTTTATTCTTGTTAGTGTTTTAAGAGTGATTTCTATAAGCATGTAGTTATAATAGCATGTAATCCAGCTTTTTTTAAATGCTATTAATAATTATAGTACTTAGACAGAAGACTTTAAAATTCAAAGTTTTAGTAATGCGGGAAAATATATGAACTTTCACAGATAAATATTAATACATGCATTTTGCTACGGAAAACAGCAGGCTAAATGATGATATGATCTGACAATGTGATTTCTCATACACAATTTGTGTTTTACAAGAATATTTATTTTATATCCCATTGCAAAAGAAATACAAACATTTGATTCATTTAATAAATTTCACCTATACTCGGGGCAAACCTAACTTGAGAACACTGTCAAAGGCTGAGCCTGTGTGGTTCCGCAAGTGATATATAGTTCCTTTTAAATTCTTATTTATATTATTAAAAATAAATTGAAATTAACATTAAATATCCGTATTAGGTTCAGTAATATTAGTTAAATCTATATACTCAGCTTAAAGTGTATATTTTAATGATTAAGAAATTGTTTTAAAAAATAATAAGTTATACGTCACAATCTACTTTTCCAATCAAAAGTTTCCTTTGTTTGGCGATTTACTCAGAAGAGCGAAATTCCGGCAACCCTCAACCCCTGGAATTTTTCGTGGGGTCATTCTTTTCTCGGACACCGGAATTGACGCTTGCTTTTCTTTTACCCTCTTTCTTCTCTTCCACAAGCCCCTTATCTTATCGTTTCAATGGCATCTTCTTCAGTTTCATCCCTGCTTACTTTTCAACCTCAGAGAAAGGGGAAAGCTTTGCAAAGTTCTGTTAAGGTTATCATCTTAAACGTTTTTATTAAACTCAGAGAACAAAATCCTTTGAAATCGGAAAATGAAATTACTGAGATGTGTTCTGAATTGACAGGAATTTCCCGATCATCTATAAACAGAATAAAAGCTGAAATGACAGAATAAAAGCTAAAGACGACTGGGAAACGACGAATAAGATTTTTTTTTTTTTTTTTTTTTTTTTTTTTTCCCCCAAGGCTAAAAAAAGTTTTTTTTAGAACTAACACAAAAAACGTTCTTTTCAGAACTAACACAAAAAAAAGTTCCTATCAGAACTAAAAAATAAGTCCTTTCGAAGACAAAGCCTTATCAAAGGCGAAAATAAAAAAAAACAGAAAGATTAATTACACTAAGAATTTAGAACACAAATTATTCAATTGTCTTTTTCAGTTTCTCCTACCTTAAAAACAACAACAACAACAATAATGAGTAGGGTAGGTGCTCCAGTGATTGGCATGCTCCAGTAATTGACATCTATCCCGAAATAATTAATAAATAAAAAAAAATAATAAAATCATATATTTTACATATAAAAATTTTATCATTTTATGTCAAAAACTGGAGCATAGATTCCTAATAACTGGTAAAATGAATAACTAGCAGTGTCAAACACTGGAACATAGGGTGTCAATTACTGATAAAATGAAAAACTGGCAGTGTCAATTATTGGAACATTGAGTGGGTGTCAAATAAAAATTCATAAAAATATAATAATTGTTATCAATTGTATATATTTTAACATATCTGTGGTTCTGAATGTCTTTCATACCATATGTACTAACTTAAGACTTCTAAAAATATTTTCCGATGACTAGAACATTAAAAACATCCGAGATTGCTCTAAAAGTGTCAATCACTGGTGCACTTACCCTAAAATGAAATATATTTAAATATATAATCCATTTCATAAAAAAGAAAACGAAGAATAGTCAGTCAAATAAACCACCGTAGAAAAAAAATATATGATATGCACATATTTTAAATTTGCCAAGTCGAGGCTTTTTAAATATATATATATTAAGCCGTTTTAAGCTTTCATAAGTAAAGCCTATATTTTCAATTTTCAACTCTAGATACAAAAATGTAAAAACCTTAACACAGTACAGACTTTTTACTTTTTTATTCGCCCTCACACATCTCCCTCATTCATTTCCTTCTCCACCTTGAATTAAGAGGTTTTTCCTCTTAAAACTGAGAGAGAGGTGGTACTGGGTTCGAGCCCAGGTCTAACTCGGCAGCTTTTCTGTTCAGTGTTTTTCGTAGTTTTCTCCAAAACTCATTTAAATACGGACTAGATATCCTGGTATCCCACCCCTCCCGTCTGTTAAAAGGGCAGACGGGAACAAGCAATTAACAAGAATTTACACGCAGAAGTTTTACATGCTGTGAACCATGTAAAACTTCTGCGTGTAAATTCTTGTTAATTTTTTTTTTTCTGTATTTATGCTCTGTACTATGCTGCTTTTTGTACTTTGTTGCTCTGTACTATAATGCTTTTCGTTTTTTGTTGTGGTTTGTTTCAATGGTGTAAGGGAAACGTTTTCCCGCCATCCTCGGGCCTTCGGGCCGGCCATAAACCTTCGGGTTGGTCGGTGGTTGGGGAGTTTCAGTTTCAGTTTCTGTTAAAAGGGCATTCCATCCATAACTTGGCACTCGTACTGTCATTTGGACATACCACCGCCATTGATTTTTCACTGAAAAATTGCCTATTTGTTGAAAGATAATACTTTAAAGTAACGATGTTCTGAAACCTTTTCTTTCTTTCTCTCTCTCTCTATTTATTTATTTATTTATTTATTTATTTTTTGTATGCGTGTGTAGATTTAAACACTGAATCGGTCATTTATTATTTGATCCACTGCTATTTGTACTTTATTCTTTATCAATCAATTTACATGGACTACTTTTCTGATTTCATCGCTTTTACCAAAATTTTTACTACAACAAAACTCAAATTTTAAGCAATAATTTTTTCTTTTGGGAAAATAGATATATCATTTGCTAAATTTCAATCTTCTGCAAATTCTAGTTTCAATTTTTTTTTCTTTTTATAAAAAATAATTCTTTTAGCTTAAGAAGAAATACCTCATATAATATGGAAAGGTTAGCGAATTAAAACTTTATTATTATTCTTGTATAAAAATATTTCGAGTAAATTAAACAAATCTGTGTAACAATAAAGTGTAAAATAAAACAAAATGGATGTATAATTTATGGATAACAAAAATATGACTGATAACATTGTGTTTTATTTTAGGGGAGTGAGAATTACGCAGTGTTACCTGTAAAACAAAGCGCACCAGCAGCCGAGCGGTGCTGCACTCAAAGGTGGTAGATGGGAAGTGCCAGGTTCGATCTTTGGTTGCGCAAATCCACCTACCCGTTTTGGTTTTCTTCGAAACTCGCGTAAATACGGACTAGGACCCCTCAGAAATGCTCCGACGGAGGCCATTCCAGCTAAAGTCATAGGACCCTAGCATAGTCAATCCCGACAACCAAGCAACCTGTTAAAGAAAGATAATTCATTCAGTTCTCAGAGTTTCTGTTCCCAAAGCTGGTAGATAGAAGGTGCCTAGTTCTAAATTCACAATCGTCGGTTTAGCCATTTGGTGATCCTTGCGGATTTTTTCGAAACTCGCATGAATACAGGCTAGGTCATTGAGGCCACTGTGAAATCTACCTATTGTGTGTCCCTCTTCCTTCCTGTAATAGAGGTAAATTAGTATGAAGTCCTCTTGAAAAAATTGGGGACTGGAAAGAACTGGCTCATAAACAGTGGAGGACTTTCAGAAAGGTTTTACTGTATTATAGGACAGCTTTTCCAACTTCATTTTCCCATTAAAAATTAGTTCACCTTCAATGTATTTTACCAAAGTGATAGCACCTTAAAAATTCTTTCTTTTTAAAAAGAAATCATAAAATACTTTTTGTAGCATTGAAAATTGTTTGAAATTGCATGCGCATTATATAATATTCTAAAAAAAAAAAAAAAAAAGTTACATGGGGGGGGGGGGGGGGGGGGGAATGGATATCATGGCCATTTTGTTTATAACCATGACGCATTTGAATATTCTTGCATAGCCCTGTAAACCAGTAATTAATACTAATCATGCTATACTCAATGAGACACATGCCTTTTGCATCTAAATAATGTAGGTTACTTTCATTATGCTTTGTGATATATAAAAAAAAATTAAAAATGGCTTTAAACAACTTATCGACCATAATGTACCCGAATCCTTTAGTGAAAATGTCTTAACAAGACAATAATTATAATCGCATTGTTTTCAATAGAAATCATGCCACAGTAGACATATGAGCAACATATATAAAATTCAAGGTATTGAAAAACATGTACACAATGCTAGAGAGATGAGCTGACGTCATAAATATTTTCTAAATTTTAATGACAGTTGTTTCAAAAACATTAAATGTAGCTATATGCATACAATTTAAAATACGTGTAATACTAAATGAATGCTTTTTATTTATTTATTTATTATTATTATTAGTTACAATAATATCAGTAGAAACATCTTTTCATTAAATTCAGACTTCTGAAAATGTATAAAAATTAAATTAATATTTCGATAGATTAAATTATGATTGTAAATTTATAAGTTTAAAAAATTGTATTAAGTTATTTTGAGTCCATTCAGAATTATATCTGTACTTATATAAACGCACATACATACTATTCTTTGAAATAATAACTTAACGTATTTATCAACATGTAGTAATTATTATTATTATTATATATTTTTTTTTAATTCAACACCAATTCCTTCAATAATAATTTAAACACAATGCGCAATTTCCCCCCACAAAAAAAGGGATAAACAGCCAAATCTAGTAATCCTACTACCACTTATATTTGTATGAATACAGGGAAAAGGGAGTAAACTGGTTCCTGTAGCTTTGACAGTGTACTCAAGTTAGGTTTGCCCCGAGTATAGTCTGGCACTTCCATCTGCAAATGGAAAATAATTATGATCAGAATTAGAGGAAAACAAAATTATTTTGAGTCTGAGGAGGGGGTGGGGAGGCAAAGAATCTGTACTAGCCTATTATCAGAGGTTTAATTTTATTAACTGGCATGTGATTGCTAAAATTAGAAATTTGCAGAATATTTTCTGTAAACATGATTGGTTGGACATTATTAGCATCATTTTCAATAAATTGACTACCTAAACAGTTATATATATAGCTTTTATCTACATTAAACACTTTCAAGATTATTTCATTAACACAAAAAAATTCTTTAATATAACTGCAGTTACTTTTATATCCACATAAAACCTTATAAAAATTTCATACCATCAGAAAAACAAATTTTTCAAACATATATAGAATAAAAATTTTATGTAATGTACATTAATCATACATTAAATTAATATAATTTAATTATCAGTTTTAAACACATATGAAATCAACTGAGCATTAATTCTCTTAAACTGATTTAGAAAAAATTTTCGTACCTAAAAATCTGTTTTTCACCCCCCCCCCCACCCCCCCCCCTGTTTACACATTTGGTATAAATATATATAATATATTTAAATCAAATTGGAGTGTAAAGGTTGATATTTTTATTTATTACCAACTATGCGAAAAATACCAGAGCCGGGAATCGAACCCGGGCACCTCCGCTTAACGCACAGATGCTCTACCACTGAGCTACCCTGGCTGACATCCAGCTAGGCACTTCTCGCATAATAATCTTGCAGTTGATGAATTCATGAATAAAAATTTCTAAATATATAATTTGAGAAAAAATAAATATATTCATCAAGTTATTGAGCACTTTATCGCTTTATTGTTTCTAGAATTGATCATTTATCACTATCTAGAAATGGGGAAAGGAGGGGGGGATTAAAAAATAATTACATTAATAAGAAATATTAAATTCTCAATTCTACTTCTAGAATCTAATAAAGCAAGTTTAAAATGAATATTGCTATTTATATTATGGATGAAGAAAGACTGAGAAACAACTGCAGAACATTTGATCGGCGATCGTTAGTTTGAAATAAAAGGGGGAGAGAGCAGGGTTGGCAAAAACCCAACCCACTTGGGTTTTTGTTTAAATACATTTGCGGGTTTTTGTTTAAATACATTTGCATTGCAATGTTAGATATATGTTATTTAGCATATTAGTTGTAATACACCTAATTATATTAATCTAATATTTATCTTAGAAATAAAAATTTGTTTGATTCTAATATTAAAATAGTGTTAATTAGTAAGATTAAGCTATATTTTATTTTAATGTATGCTTATTCAAAATCTTAATGACAATAACTGATAAAATAAAAGAATTTAAATTCTTAAATACAATACATATCATTTAAATTTTTTAGTTCCCCCATCATGCTATTATAGATAGAGAACTTAGGTAATCATGAAAATTTTCGACCTCTGTTTTTTTACTTTTTTACACATTTTCATGTGTGAGGAATCCGAAAAATGACAAAATTTGCATGGTGTGTGTTAGTTTGTTAGTCCGTTTACATGATATCTCAAGAAAAAATTGTCACAGAGAAGTCAGATCAGTTTTAAAATATTATTTTCGACACTGGCAAGAACCCTATTCATTTTCAACATTCGAATTAAACTTCATAAGTTATTAAAAATGTATGTTTTTCTTAACATGGGAGAATAGGGCAAAATTTTACTTAAACGTGTATTCAATGGAAAATTTTTACTAAAAAATATGAGACCAGTTTTAAAATATGAGTTTTGATGCCAGAATGAACATCGGTAACTAGAAACATGCTACTTTGAAAATTTCGCATGTTACTGGAAATTTACGAATTTCTTAGCATGGCAGTATAGGGCAAAATTTCACATAAATGTCAATTTTTAGGAACATTTTTATCGTAAAGATGTCAGACCACTTTTGAAATATTATTTAGGGTACTGGCATGAATATCATAGAGTATAAATTTTTCAATTTAAAAAATTCGTAAATTATTTGGAATTTACGATTTACTTAAAATGGCAGAATAGGGCAAAATTGAGCTTAAATGTCCATTTTGAGGATCATAAATATGTCAGACAACTTCAAAATAACATTTATGATACTTGTTTGAACATAATTGACTACAAATATTCTAATAGTAAAATTTTGCAAGGTACTCGTAATTTAAGATTTTATCAACATAGCAAAATGGGGGGATATTCCATATAAATATGCATTTTGAGGATTGTTGCGTTGGAAATAGTAGCAAGAAAACAAAACTACGAAATTGATCCTAATAAAATAAATTAATAGCTTAGAATAAGATAAATATATCAAAGTGAACGGTGGATAGCCTATTAGGTGGGGATTTCATTCTGTCTTAAATGTTTGGTCAGATTCATTTCTCTTAACATGATAATCATGTTAAGAGAATGTTCTGTACTAGAAATTTATGAGAGCATATATATGATGGGGAACTGAGCAGAGTCCACTTATGCTAACTAGTTTTAATTCTAAAAATAAGTTGCACTGCTTTATCCTTTTTTTTTTTTTTTAAGTTTTTTAATAGTTGAAACGGTTATAGAAGAAAATTTTATTTTATTAGATTTATAATTATGTTGGTACTAAAATTAAAATAAAATTATTATAAAGTTTTAAAACTAAACAATTTAATTAGTTAAATATTGATTCTGGACAACATTTATGTCCGCTGTTAAAAAAAATATCGTTCGGTTTTAGAGGAAAAGGAAAATTGAACCAATTATAGAAGATAAACTTGCTTTTATTATATTTATATATGTAGTTACTTTTTATGTTTAATACTATTTTCTAGAAAATAAAAATAAGAGTTTTTTCTTTAAAGTTAAGGTGTTTTCTATACTTTATAGATGGGATTTGTAAATTAAAAATAATTTTTAACAAAAACCCGCTTATTAGCAAAATCCCAATGGGTTTTTGTTGGTGGGCCCACTTTGCCAACCCTGGGAGAGAGGCAAAAAATAATTACATAAACAAGAAATATTTAACAATTATATTTCTTTCTAGGTTCTGCAATCTCATAAAGCAAGTTTTAAATGAATATTGACATTTATGTTGTGGATGGAGAAAGATTGGAAATCGGAAGGCGCAATCATCGAAATCCCATTAACAATCGCTAATGGAATTTTTTTTTTTTTTTTTTAAACGAACGATGTGATTTTTTTAAAAAAACTGAAGAAATATTTTCGCGAAATCGCGGAAAAAATGGCGATCATACCAATTTTTTTTTTATCGCCACTTTTTCAAATTAAGTCGCCACGTGGCGAGTGGCGACCGTGAGTCTTGACCTCTATCATAAATCCTAAAAATAATTACATATGTGAGAAATATTGAGCGCTTCTATCACTTTTTTTTGGCTCTAGAAGTAAGCTTTGATCACTAGCTGGGAAGTGTGGGGGAGTCGAAATATAAATAGATGAATGAGAAGTGAAACAATTTTATTTCTTTATAGGGTCTAGAATCTAATAAAGCAAGTTTAAAATTAATATTGACATTTATATTGCTGATGGAGGATGGAGAAAGATTGGCAAACTAAAGGCTTCTGCAGCTTTTAATCATCGATGGATAGATGGAGATAAGAAAAAGGGGGGGGGGGGGTAAAAAAATACATCAGCAAGAAATATTGTATAATTCTATTTCTTTATAGTTTCTAGAATCTAATAAAGCAAGTTTAAAAATAATATTGACATTTATGTTGTGGATGGAGAAAGACTGATTATTGGAAGGCTTCCGTTGTGCGTGTTATCGTCGATCGTTTGTAGGGATAATTTTTTTAACAATCGTTATCCGTGATATTTTTTAAAGCGTATAATCCGTAATTTTTATATGTTGTCCGTAATGCCGTAATTATTGCCGTAAATCCGTAATAATTATGGACAAATAATAATTGGCACCTCTATAGATGTCCATTCTTAAAGCTTTTACCAGGTTATTATTTTCGCATTTTAATTAATTTTAAAATTCTAATCAAAATTTCGTTACAAATAAGGTACCAAATAAAAGAGGTATTTTTTCTGAATCATTCGGTTTAATTAACTTATTGATCTGACAATTGGATTTTTTTTTAATTAACTAAAGTATGAAAAGCTGGTGGCAAGTTGCGTCAACACACAGACTCAAAAATCTCTTAGCCATTATATATAGAGAGATGTCTACAAATTTATGCTTATAATTGTAAAAATATTTTTTTAATCATGTTCTCAAGTCGACCCGACTCGTTCAAAACCAAACCCGACCCGAACCGAAAGGAAAAAATGATCAGCCAACCCATCCCGATGCAGGACTCTACCCCTGTGGAATAATTTTCATTAAAAACTCTGTATAGCATAAAAAAGAAACATGTTGATTTTCTTTTAGTTTTAAAATAAATACTTATATTCCCATTATTTAACTTGCTATCATCACACAAATTGAACTGGGTCTATATTAACATATCCTAAAGTTACAGTTCAATTTGTTCACTTAACCATGGCTCCCTGCGATTCAATAGTGGCTGTCCAGACAGGGGTTGATCCAGGTTTTAGTTTTTGGGCCCTGTTTTTGTGAAAAAACAAATTGTGAAATTTTTATGAAAATCTAAATATTTTTGTGAAAAAAAGAATTGTCACTAGAAACCTTTCATTTTAGCAATTACTCTAATATTTAATATCAAGTTAATAGCCACTAGTATAGACACTCATTAAAAATAATACTTTAAAACATGGTAAATTTTTAAAAAAGTATTTTTGTAAAACAAAATTTACTGAAAGGGCTGTTTTTATATATCTGAATTTTGCGAACGGACCCGTTTTCTGAATTTGAATTTTGTGAAGGGGCAGCAAAAGGATCACAATTTTTGCCTGATTGACCCCTGCCAGACGCAAACTTTAACAATAGAAACACTGTACAAGGCATAGTTACCCTCTTCTCCGCTTGTTGCACTAGTTACACGTCTTGTAGTTACGATATGTACTTACTTGCACTCTTGCACATGAAGCTTTTTGACAGTTTAACGAATTATTTTTATTACAACTGTCTTGTAAAGCACAAAACTGTTATACATGCAGAATGTTTTAAGAATATTATTTGTAGATAATTATTTCAACATTTATTCCAGAAAGTTCAGCTATTTAAAAATTTTCTACTAAAAATGTTTTAACAAATTAAAAATTAATGAAAAAAAAATCTTATTTCTTTTTTATAAAAAAAGTCACTAATTATAAACATGAAAATCTCTTTGAAATAAGCCTAATAATAATAATAAAGATAAGAGGGAACTGTATATAAAAGAAATATTTAATAATCGTGCTTGAAAAACCAAATCCATATTTGAAATCATTTTAAGTATTTATTACATTAGTATCTGAAATATTTATTTATTTTTTAATAATATTTACGTTTTGTACGCACATTAAAATTTTTCTTTATGAAAATTTCTAACTTTTCTAAAAAATAATTGTCTTAGAATTATATGCAGATATTTTTATTATACATCTGCAGTGAATATCACTAATAATTATTATATTGACATTTCTTGAAAGTTATTAAAAAAAAAAAAAAAAAAAAAATTATATATATATATATATATATATATATATATATATTTAAAAATTTTTGGGGAAAAAAGTTTTGATGCTCCCTGCTAATTAATTCTTAATTTTTTTCCTTTATCTTTTTGCGGCCGAAAGGTTCTGCTCTCTAAGCTGGTAGATGGGAGATGCCGGGTTCAAAGCCATGTTGTGATCGTCGATCTAGCCATTCTGATTTATTTGCAATCTTTTCCAATACTTGCATAAATACGAGATTAAAAAAAAAATTATACTTATATCATCCCTACTAGTTAAAACTTTTTTTTAAATATAATATACACTTTGTACTCACTAAAAAATTAATGAGCAGGCAGCATTAAAAAAAAAAAAAATTATTTAGATAGTTTTCAAAAAATTTTCATATACTTATGCAAATTTTCATAAATGTAGTAAATAACAAACATATACATTTGCTATCACCATAAAATTGTGTTGATGTTTCAAGAATCTCTTATTTTGTCACGATTAAAAAAAATATTCCCTTGCTTTTACAGAAAAATACTAAAATGCATATATATATATTACTTTCAAATTTAATTTGTTTATTATAAAAGAATGGTTCTAAAAAAATTGATAGGCATTAGTATTTCAAAATCATTAAAGGGCGCGAACATCACGATGAATAACATTCTTTTTATTGTATTTATTTATTTTTTTTTATTTATGATGAAAACATTTTGACAAACATTTATAATTCTACATACATTGATACAATTTTTATGCCCATTCAAAAAAAATTTCAACATTTTTATGAGATTCTAGCGTGAATTGCAAATACACATATAAAAAGTTATTCTTGTGACTGTACCTTTAAATTAGCGATAAAGACACAATTATATTTTTTGTGGTGAAAACATTTTGACAAACAATTCTACATTAACCGATATTAATTATTATGCATATTCAAAAAATTTTTCGGCATTTTAATGAGTTTACAGTATTAATTACAAATGCTTCTGTATGTTATTCCTATGGCTGGACCTTTAAATCAGAGAAAAATCGAGGCTTGTATACAGCGCCAATTGCTGGGTAGCGGTAAAAAATATAAGTTCTCGCTGTACAGTCTTTTCGTCTCATGTGGACAGCCGCTATTAAATTACAGGCAGCCATGACTAAACGATACAAGGTTATCACAAAAATTAATTTTGCTCAATTTGTTACTGCCCCCCCCCCCCCCCAATTGTTGTCAGAAACCAATATTCACTGAAAAACATGAGGAAAACCCAGTTCTTTAAATACCCAGGAAAAAAATGAAAGAAAAAAATGAATTGAGGTTAGAAACTATATTTTAATATATCAAAGTGTTTTATTTTTAAATGTAATAAGCAAACAAAGTTCTAAATCATTATATCTTTAAAAAAAAAATAATATATATATATATATATATATATATATATATATATATATATATATATATATATATATATATATATATTCAGTTTAAAAAAACCATGAGAAATTATATGAAAGGGGGGAAAATAACTGATAGTGAGATTGCCATAAGCAAATGCTTATTTTTATATCAATAAAGTTCCAAGTTGTGGTTTTTTTTCCTATTCATTTTCACAGCCCTTTAACTGTGAAAAACAAAAATCGTAGTAAAAATATTTCAAATATTTGATTCAACTACATACTGAAACTGAAACGCTTTTCAAGTTACTACAAAATTTAACACATCATTCACCGACACGTTATAAAAAACGATGTGCTTCATTTCCTCTCTTAATACATAACATCAAAAGAACAACTCTACTTCAAATACAGGCGCAATTAAACCTAAAATGTTATACAGAAATTAAGGGCAGACAATATTAATAGGTTTTCTGTCAAAGTTTGCCAAATATTATAACTAGCAGATATATTGTATTGAATGTGTATACATGCATCCTTGGTTTATATCGTGTACATAAACATTCATCCTGACATCAGCAACAGCCCCGCACTAACGGGATTAAATCAGGATTGAAATCGCCCGTCATTATTGTTAAACTGAAAGCATAAATTTGCCCAAATTATTTATATGGCATTTTTAATCACAAATTCTGATATAACTTGTACTGTTTTAATAAATCCAACACGACACATATTGCATAATTACATCACACGCAAGCAAGCCAATAGAAACACAGAACTGCATGCAGAACTGCTTAGCGCAAGTTATTTTTTCTTCAACAAAAAATGTTAATCACAAACAGAAATAAAACTTAATACTGTAGTTTAAATGGCATTATTCAGTGGGTGAAAAAACCAGGATTTAGTACTATATTTGACAGAGATTTAGTTAATTTAAATATTAGGCTTAATTTTTCACTATAAACTTACCACTCTGTTCTCCAAGAAGAACAATTTTGAACTTTCGTAACGGATTTCCGAAGTCACCAGATGTTGACATAGTGAGACTAAATAATAACAAATTATCTTGATGCAAAATAATTCACGTATAATAAAAAGAGCAAGTCTAAAAAGTAGCACACACCCTTAGTAAATCAACACGTCTTCAGACTGAACTGTTCTCTCTTCGTTGGTGATGGAATCCCTTTAACCGGTTAAAATCGAATGTTTTGAATGAATCATCATGTAGATGCTAAAAGTTTCGATATCGTCTACAATTACGAAGAAATGAAATTTCAGATTACCAAAATTTTAATTATCTTACGCGCTAAACAATCCGTTCCAAACTATTCTAATTATTAAACGATAGTTATCGTAAGCATATTTATCTATTTATAATTCTAGATCTATTGTTTAAAACGCAACTGTATTAATAAACAATCAAATACATTTAAACTTTTTTTTTTTTTTTTAAATCTTTTTTAATGTATAGTCGAAACGGCTCCAATAATGAAATCTAATTAATTCATTCATTCAATAATTTACTTCAATCAAATGTCATTTTTCGTATGTATGCAGGGAAATTTGGATTAAACCTGATTTTATTTAATTAAGTACTATCAATTGTCTTTATAATACTGATTCGTCATTACCATGTTAAAATTCAGTGAAATATCAATTGATACATTTCTTCAATCTATCGATGAAAAATTTGATTAAACATTCGCAATGTTACACACAGGGGCGTAGCTTGCGGGGGAGGGAGGGGGGGGGAGTCTCCCCCCCCCCCCAATGTTTTAAGAAATAGGGCGGCATATTGAAGTTTCTGGGGGCGCTGTTTTGCGACTTAAAGTTCATTTGAAAGTGGATCATAATTTTGTTAATTATCGTTAGTTACCAAAATCACTTAAGAATTTTATGTATCACAAGCTGACCAACTGTTTCACCGACCAGCAAAAAAAGTTTGCGTTAAAATGTCTGACTGTAGCAAACTCCCGTTAGGTGGCGCCTGCGGCGCCCTCTAAACTAATTAGATGCCTAAAACAGCCTGTTTTCCTACCGTCCAAACGACCCTTGAAAATTCTCATCGTATTCAGGACGCTTAAAAAAAATCCGATCATAAGAAATTCCTGTTTGGGGGCGCATATGGCATGATTTCCCGTTTTGTTCACTTACAATAGCCTGTTTGCTTGCCGTACAAAAGACTGTTGGAAATTCTAATCACATTCGGGGCCCTTTAAGAATAAGTTAGTAGCAAACTCCAGCTGAGCGGTGCCCTTCCCTGTTCAGGCATAATGAGGTTTCTGGGGGCGTTGTTTTGCGCCTTAAAGTTCGTTTGAAAGTGGATCATAATTTTGTTGATTATCGTTAGTTACCAAAAACACCTAAGATTTTTATGCATCAGAAGCTGCCTTCGGCGACCAACTGGTTCACCAAACAGCAAAAAAAGTTTGCATTAAAATATCTGACTGTAGCAAACTCCCATTAGGTGGCGCCCTCTTAACTAATTAGACGCCTAAAACAGCCTTTTTAAAGGTGTATAACAGCCTATTTTCCTAGTGCAAACAATCCTTGAAAATTCTCTTCGTATCCGCGACCCTTAAAAAAAATCCGATCATAACAAATTCCTGTTTGGGGGCTCCTGTGACATGATTTCCCATTTCAAACACTTACAATAGTCTGTTCGCTTACCGTGCAAAAGACTGTTGAAAACTTTGATCATATTCAGGACCCTTCAAGAATAAGTTAGCAGCAAACTCCAGCTGAGCGGTGCCCTTCCCTGTTCAGGCACCTACAACAGCATGTTCGCTTACCATGCAATGAAACTTGAAAATTCTGACCTTAGCAAATTCGCGCTCTGTGGCGACTGCGGCACCCTTCTCCCATTTCAGATACTTACAACTGACTCGTAAGTATGCGCAATCGCTTTCTCACCTCCAAAAACTTAAAATTACGATTTTTCAAGACCTTAGCTCGAAAAAAAAAAGCAGTTTATTGTACGTTATGGCTATTGTATAAAAACGAAATTAGATGAGGTTTGATTTGGTTATAAGGATTTCTCACTAACAATTTTTGATTCTAAGTGATCCTTAAAGCAAATTTTTTATTTTAGTTTCATCATTTAAAAGGTGTTGAAATATTTATAAGTCTATAGAATTATACTAGTGCTTCTTGACATGAAATAGAGCGAAGAAGCTGATTTAACGTCGCATAATTAGGCACATACTGGGCAATTGGTGACGGTTTGGGATTAACGCCCCAGTGGCGGTCCGAAGACCAGCCATCACAATTTTTATCTTCTGCGGAAGAGATGGCTCCCCCGCTTCAGCATCTCCCAGAGGTATTATTTCACGGAGCATGGAGGACATTGCTGCCACGACAGAGTTTACGCGCACCAGAGACTGACTTTCATGATGGTCTTCAATTGGCTCGATTATTGAATCCACAATCTTTCTTTCAAGCTGGTAGACGTGCGGTGCCGGGTACGATCCCATGTCGCGCTTGTCGGCCTAGTCGTCCGGAATTTTCCGTGGTTTTCTCCGAAACTTGCGTAAATACGGGCTAGGACCCCCTAAAAAGACCTCCACAGAAGGCACTCCCCCTCAGGCCTAGGACCCTAGAGCAGTCAATCGGCCTTTTTCCCAAACACCGACACCAACACTTAAGTAAGATATAAATTTTTGTACAAAAAAGATTTAATTTTGGACAACGGGACTTTTTTTTAGTTTGTTCTTCCACATAAAGGCATGCGGTAATTGTGTCACGTCCCTTAGCAATGACTACTACATTTCTTAAAATATTTTTCACACGATATGGGAAAAAAGAAAAACGTTTTTTAATTGGTTTAAATATATAAAACAATAATAATAAATAAATTACTGATTTTTTTTTTTTTTTTCCTTAAGAGTGAACAATACCTCATTTCATAATAAGAAAACACCACAGAACTGGCGTTTAAAAGCAATAATTTTAAAACTTTGAATAAACACCATAAAATGCAATAAACTTGCAATAATTGTTTCGGTTCGAAAGAACACACGATCCTTCGTCAGGCGACAAAAGTAGGCACAAGTGCTGCAGTCAAAGTGGCAACGCACAAAACCGTTTTAAGTGAACAGCAAAAATATATACAGATGAAAATAAACATAAATACTGGTGTGAGGAGAACAGTGCTGACTCTAAAATAAAAGGGCCGCCTGGGGGGAATTCAATAGAAAGGGGCATTATTTGTATAATTTGCGGTGTTCTATGTTATGATTTTTGTACGTAACAAAAGTAAATTACTAATTTTCCTTGTATATATATAGGCTGTATGCATTTGTTATTCCAGGAATGCTGCAGAACTATTGATGAGAAAGTTTAAAAGTCAGGGGAAAAAATCTAAAGGACTCTAAACATATAAAATGTTAGAAAAGACTACTTGGTACCAAAATGTTTTTAAAAGGGCCGCCAGTTGCTGAAATATGTTGAAAAAGGGCCACAGGGTGCTAAAAACTGTTTAAAAGGGCACTCTGCGAAATTAGACTAGAGTCAGCACTACAGAATTATGGAATAAAAGAAGAAAATAAATAAATAAATTAGATTAAAAAATGTAACAAAATCTAAAAATATTAAAAAATATCAAACTTATGTGAGTAATTTCATAGCATCACACAAGAACGGAGTGGAACAAATATCATTAACATGATTTTTCGAATTTTTAAATATGTAAAAATCTTCATGGGTATTCAAATGGGAAGAGAAGACAGGAAATGAAATTATGTTAGTTTTAGAAAAATCAAAACAATTAGGACAACCAATACTCTGGTTGTCTTAAGAAAGATATTTTTGCTTAGTCTCATACAAGAATATATATCTAATTATTAAATTCATTGTTGGTATTTTCATCTTTCTCTCATTTGCTGAGTATTGTAAAGGAATTAAATAATTTAATATATATATATATATATATATATATATATATATATATATATATATATATATATATGTATTTATTTCTGCAAAGCACATTAACCATATCTTTCGAACGTAATTCTTCCTTTTATTGAATAGGCTAAAAATGTAAGAAGAATTTCATGTCTGCCTATTAATATATAGATTTGCTGAAAAATTTAGAATGCTCCAAAGATGTATAAAAAAAAGCTACTAAATGGAGGGGGAAAAACTGCTAAATGGATGGGGGGGAAAAAAACAGCTTTTTTTTCCTTGGCAGATTTTAGGAATATGCTCCAAAGGAGGGGGGAGGGGGGGGGGCACGTATTAACTGACGAGAGGGCCTGCGCCCTCGATTCCAAAGATGGTTACACTCTTGAATTATGTGGGTGACATTTTCAGATGAGGAATACGAAAGGGCGCCAAACGTTGCCCTCCCCCCAATCAAATTTTCACGCTACGCCCCTGGTTACACAAGTACACAGTGCAGGTAAGTTCTACAGCCATCCATGCAGAGGCCGCTGAAGTGCAACACGAACACCATAACTTGGCGCTGGGGCTGGGCGTATACATTTTAAACTGCCCAATGCTTTTTCATGGTGCTTATAAAGAATGGCTTCGTTTGATGATATAATAATCCTTTTTCAAAAAATATTAAAATAATTGAACAAAGCAAAAACCATTTGAAATCTTCAAAAACTTCTCTTTTATTGTAAATGAAAAAAAAAAAAAAAAAAAAATAGTGTAACAATATATAATAATTAGATATATTTTAAAAACCTTTCAAAGAATACAAATTGAATAAAATTGCTTAAATGCAAGAATATTTAATTGAAATGTGTCAAACAGGAAAAATTACTTAAATATAAATTACTTTAAATTGTTATAGACAACATGATTTTTTTTTATTAGCAAGTTTACTTGAACATTAAAATAATACTAAAGTAAAAATATTATATTTATCATCCCGTTTATACTTTCTTCTGTATGTATAACAAGTAAGCATTAGTTCGTGAAATTTTTCAACTTCCAGTTTTCAATGGATTTATACGTTTTGAGATGCTTTGAACACGATTTGACTATTTACAGAAAGCATCTGCGGCTGAGTGTATGTGTTACTAAAATTTTGTGGTCGCTGTACCTCACGAAACCACGAACGGAATTCGATAAAATTTTACATTTCCTTGAAACTTTAATAGAAACTTGTGCTGATTAATTTTTCACATATATCGGCCAGCAAATAACGCTGGTATGCAGCAAGTTTCCCCCATTTACTGGAAAGCTATATGTCAGCTTCTATAATGTATATGAGCATAAAGCTGGATATGTGAAATGGCTAATAAGAAAAAGTGCGCTGATTCAATTTGGGTGCGTATCGATCGACAGATGGCCCTGTTATGCTATAATTTTCCCATTTTACGAAAAGCTATATCTCATTTCTCTAACGCATATGTGCACAAAACGTAATATGCAACGTATTATGTAAAAACTTGCTGATTCAATTTGGGCGTACATCGATCGAGAGATGACATTTCTGCATTCCAATTTTCCCCGATTACAGAGAGGCTATATATTGGCTTCTATGACAAGTAAATGTATCCATGAGATGTATAGGATAAAAAACTATGCTGATTCAATTCCGATATATATTGACTTACATGTTTCATCGATATTACTTGCGTTCTTCGATTTTTCAGACGGCTATATCTCAGCATCTATTGATTATAAATGAACAAATTGCATAGCTAGAATCTTTATTGTGAGAAGCTGTATTGATTAAATTTTAGTGCATTTATCTGCTAAATGGCGCTGTTATATAAAATAATATAGAAGAATGTTATGTAGTAGCCTCAGCGCACTAGTTTAACTTTCTTTTAATTAATCGGTTAGTAAATAACATAAAAAATTCAATTAAACCTTACAGGTAAGAATATAATACTTATTATTTTCAAAATTCAAAACGATTAATATTTTATATGGCGAAAAATACTAGCTTAAAACATAACATGAAGTATATGTTCATGACGTACAGTCGGTAACAAAAGTGTCCGAACACTAGCAAAAATTCCTATGTAAAAAAAGTAAACTTCATACGGTTTTGTTAAATAAATCCTTGTCGAATTTTGTTCATAGTCAGTGTAAGAGCATGGTTCGATAAGAATTTATTTAACAAAACCGTATGAAGTGTACTTTTTTACATAGGAATTTTTGCTAGTGTTCGGACACTTTTGTTACCGACTGTAAATAAAGATTTTATGGAAATTTTTCTGTCAAATCCTTACTATAACATATTCATAAACGAAATTCTTTAAAATTAATTGCTAGATATATAATTATGAATCAAATTTCACATAAAAAAATAAATTTTCGACAGTGCAATTTTGGGTCTTAAAACCTATCTATCTCAATAACTTTATACAGTTTAACAGAATGGGAATTTATTTTCAGTTGAAATAAAAATTAATTGATTTCAGGGCCGGTTTACGGGGGGGGGGGGGGGGGGCGTCAGCAAAGGGGGCCCACCATAGATAAAACATTTGAAATTTTTTAAATCTTAAAATACCTATATTCCTTTTTGATTATAAATTTGACATTCTTTTTAGCATTATAAACGTGTGTATACTTTTCACTAGAGATCTGTACGGGTCCGTGTTAGAAGTTCAAAGACAGACCAGCCCACACAGCACACTTCCTTGAAACAAGGTTGGCTTTCAAGTGAATTTACCATGACAGAGCAAACTTGCTAATTCAAGGACAGCTCAGACCAACTTCAAGTTTGGAAAATTACGCTTGTCAATGCCAAATCAAACATATTACTGGCTTAAAATTTCCTTGACGTCAAGTAACTGTCCGCGCATGCTCTTACTTCTTATTTGCATATAGTAGTCTTGCTACATCGGTTATATTTATATCGTTGTCGTCATCTCGCGAAATGCGAAGCTAGTGCAGGTGGAATTAAAGGGAAGGTAAATAGTTATTTATTTATTTTTATAATAACTTTGTCTATTTAATTGCTGGGTGGTGTGAAATGGTGAATCAAGCATATGATTTAACTTGGCGTATTTTTCCCCATTAGATTAACGTGAAGGGGCGAAAGTGTATATGTGTGTGGGGGGGAGGGGAGGGGAGGGCAATCTATTGGAATTTAAAGTAAAATTGAAAAGAAGTTTGTGAAATCCCATTCAATGTTTGAGCAAAATCATCTTTCGAGTTCAATGAAGCATTGATTTAAAACTGACACACTTGATTCTCAGGTGAGTAATTTTCAAGATGAAGCCGTGATTTTTTTCTTTTTTTTTTATGTTAAGGCCTTTTAAACACATTTTTCAGAGACATAAAGTCAAAATTGCCATTTTTGACTCATTTCACTTTTCTTGCCTGAGTGCGAACGTAATTAAATTTGCCATTCATTTTTATTTTTTCATTTTTTTTATTAATTTATCTATTTATTTCACTGGAAGAATTAATGGGAATGGGAGTGTGAAGGAATTTTTTTGGAAATTTATCTTAAATATGCTTTTGCAAAACCTTGATACTTGAGTACCAGCCAGAAATTCACATATTTTGGTTATTTTTCACACTCTTCTGCTGAGATGAGGGAGGGGGTAATATCTCCAAATTCGTCGCATACTTTTTTGCGGGATGGGAAATTAGAAAAGAAAAAAAATGTAATGAATATTTTAAATTTTCGATCTCTGATCTCTGTAATACACAGTTAGGTGGAGTACAAGATAATGGCAACTTTACCGTCTCCAAATTTAAGGGGGGGAGAGGGGGGGCGTTAAACTGTGTATTAAAATTTCACACCCGGCAAGAAGTGGAGCACACCTTAAAAATGCATCATTTGAGAAAACTATATTTGTAAAAGGAAGTGTTTGTCTGTATGCGATGTGCGGGAAAAACAGCTTTGATAAGTACAGTTTTGATTTTTTCTTTTTTTTTTTTTTTTCCAGAGTAACGAATGCAAGCAGATTTGCTTTTAGATTTTCTATATTCCAATGATAATTTTAAAAAGTTTGTTTTATGCGACTTTTTGCGTTTCTTCTCCGATATATATACAGTCGGCTGCAAAATTATTCGAGCACTAGCAATAATCCTTGCCAAAAAAAAGTACACTTAATACAGCTTTGTTAAATAAATCCTTGTCGAGTCATGTTCTTAATCAGTCTAAGAACATGATTCGACAAGGATTTACTTAGCAAAACAGTCTTAAGTGTACTTTTTAAATATAGGAATTATTGGCTAGTGCTCGAATAATTTTGCAGCCGACTGTATATATATTTTTTTAGTTGTAATTTCAATGTATCAATAAAAATAAAACGGATACAATTTTTTTATTTTAATTTTTTTTAACATTGTGATTTTTTCTTTAATTAAAATGATTAAAAAAAGGGGGGAGGGGGCTAAACCTGGATCATTAAAATTTTTTAATAAAACTGACGTCATAATAGCATTAAAATATTGATTTTATCTTATTTATTTAAATATCAATTTCAATTAATCGAATAGTCTTATGTCTATTTACCCGATTTTATCATGTGTAAACTAATGTGAATGCATATTTAGTTCATGTTATATGTTAAATTAAATGTGTTTCTAATCAATATAATGAAGCTCAAATAATTAATTGTCAATTACATTTTATAAACAGCTGTATATTATGGTATTTAGCCACGATTTTGATTTGCTGAGAAAAGTCGCTAATCGAAGTATATTTATTTTTGCATTTTAGTTCTTCTTCGTCTTCTTTCTTCTTCTTCCTTTTTTTTTTTTTTTTTTCATCTAAATATAGTGACTACGATGCAGGCAAAGCCTGCTGGTTTAAGATAATGATAAAACTTTGATTATCATGTACACAGTAGGGGAGAGGGGGGCACCTTTGAACAATTTTTTGGAAAATCAACATATTTTTTTATTAGATGATAATTATTAATTTTAATTGTTCCACAAGAAAAAGTAGGAATTTCTTCATCATGTGAGCTAAAAATTCAAAAAAAAAAAAAAAAAAAAAAATTAAAAAAATTAAATATGTTATAAGATTTTAAAAATTGTTAATATTTCTGTTCAAACCTGCCCCATGTAGTACCTTTGAACAAGCTAGGGGCACCTTTGAACAAACATAAACAAAGAGAAATTATACAGAGTTTTTATCAAATGCTGAATATTTTTAAGGATTATAAAATAATAAGAATAAAATTAAACATATACATTTACTGAAATTACTGAATTTTTATTATTTAACCAAATTTATATCCATCAAAACTGACATCAAAACTCATTGCTGAAACAGCGCGTAGGGTACCTCCAGTAATGTTTGGTTGAGGGAGTTTTTTTACAATATCGTTGAAATCCACCAAACTGATATCTGGTGCTTACGGAAAATAAAATGTATCATTTTCTTTTTTACAGAGAAACTTAACATTAAACTCTGTTTTATCCTGTAATTGCAATTCAATCTGACCAACATAGTGAAGAATAGTTTTTTTTTTTTTTTTTTTTGTAGCAAATTTTACTAAAATAAAATCATTCACATTCAAATCTTCTAAAACAAGAGTTTTTACCATGTTTTTATTAACTTCGATTCTTGTTTGTTTGTGGGTTTGTGTGTTTGTCAGGGACAAATCTTGCAATCGATTTTTAACTAACTTCCCGACTAGCTAGATATTTGAAATTTTCAGGACAGCTCACAACACGGTGACAATACATTTTTCTAATAATTTTAGTCAAGTATTTCAAGTCCCGCTGCCTTCGGCAGCGCTTATATGATTCGACAGAAAATTTATTTAACTAACTTCCCGACTAGCTAGACATTTGAAACTTTCAGAATAGTTCAGAACAGGGTGAAAATGCATTTTCTTAAAACCTTTAGCCAACTGTTTCGGGTCCCCGCTGCCTTCGGCAGCGTTATCAGTACGAACCTTGCAATCGATTTATCACTAACTTTCCGACTAGCTAGACATTTGAAATTTTCAGGACAGCTCACAACACGGTGACAATATATTTTTCTAATTAATTTAGTCAACTATTTCAAGTCCCGCTGCCTTCGGCAGCGCTTATATGATTCGACAGAAAATTTATTTAACCAACTTCCCGACTAGCTAGACATTTGAAACTTTCAGAAGACTTCAGAACACGGTGAAAATGCATTTTCTTAAAACCTTTAGCCAACTGTTTCGGGTTCCTGCTGCCTTCGGCAGCGTTATCAGTACAAAGCTTGCAATCGATTTTTCACTAACTTTCCGACTAGCTAGACATTTTAAACTTTTAGGACAGCTCACAACACGGTGACAATACATTTTTCTAATAATTTTAGTCAACTATTTCAGGTCCCGCTGCCTTCGGCAGCGCTTATATAATTCGACAGAACATTTATTTAACTAACTTCCCGACTAGCTAGACATTTAAAATTTTCAGAATAGTTCAGAACACGGTGAAAATGCATTTTTTAAATAACTTTAGCCAACTGTTTCGGGTTCTGCTGCCTTCGGCAGCGTTACCAGTACAAAGCTTGCAATCGATTTTTCATTAACTTCCCGACTAGCTAGATATTTGAAACTTTTTGGATAGCTCAGAACACTGTGGCAATATATTTTTTTAATACTTTTAGTCAACTGTTTCAGGTCCCTACCGCCTTCGGCAGCGTTCATATGATTCAACAGAAAATTTATTAAACTAACTTCCCGAGTAGCTAGACATTTGAAACTTTCGGAACAGTTCAGAATACGGTGAAAATGCTTTTTAAAAATATTTTTATCCGATTGCTTCGGGACCCTGCTGCCTTCGGCAGCGTTTCCTGTACAAAGCTTGCAATCAACTTTTAACTAACTTCCCGGCTAGATAGCCATTTGAAACTTTTATAATAGCTCAAAAGACGATAGCAAGGAATTTTTTTAATACTTTTATCCAATTGCTGGGGTTCCGGCTGCCTTCAGTAGCGTTTATATGATTCAACAGAAAATTAAAAAACATGGTTTATAAAATTTTTTTTATCTTATAATTATTCCTTCTTCATCCTCCATAACGGTAATAGTATCTTCAAAGTCAGTTTCATCATGCACAGAAAATGTGCCATCTTCATCGCTGCTTGAATCAACAAATGTATGCAGTCTCTTCTTAGTTGTTTTTCCAAAAGCAGAGTTATACTATTTAGATTTTTTTCTTTTGTTCTGCCGTGCTTTGTTTTCAGTTTCAATTGCATTTTTCTCAGGAGTCAAAGTCAGTATCCTGGATCGTCCTTTCTTAGTCCACTAAGTATGATGGTAGATGACCATAATCAAAATAAATTTTTTCACTATAAATATTTTTAACTTTTTGCAAAGGAAACAAACTTTTCTGTAAGAAAAATGACAACATGCAAGATTGAAAAAAAAACAATAGTAGTAATCAAAAGTGATGTTCACATGCATATAAGTAGAACTTTAATATTAAGTAAACAATAAACTAGCTCATAAATAATTTGTATGTCCTCATTGTCACATTTATTTTTTAAATCCAAAATAAAATAATAGTATTGAGATTGATTTATAACTCTTTTCTTTAAAGTTTTGTTTGTTCAATGGTGCCCCATCATATGGAGTTTGGCATTAGAATAATTTACTCAGTTAGGTTTAAGAATTTAAATAAAACAAAACTTAAAAGCTAAAGCTAAAATCTTTATTTCAACATTGAAACATCAATTAAAGTTATAGGTATACAAGATTATCAATTGAAAGCTTACAACTTTATTTTGTATAGTTTAGATTCAGGAAAGAGAAAAATACATACCTTGCTTAGACAGCAGTGTGCATGTAAAATGGTAAAGCTTTGGCTAATTTGTTGCACTGAAACAATAGTAATGTGCTGCTCCGTGGTGCTGCCATCATATTAAAAAAATAACATAATTTTCTAGGAAAATATTTAGATTGTTCAAAGGTGCCCCCAGTTCAGAGGTGCCCCCCTCTCCCCTACAGACATAGCTGCTCTTAGATGCACAATTATCGAGATGGAGTTGTGACGCTCTTCGTGCATGATGATGTACTTTATACACATTTTTAAATGAAATAAACTCAAAATGTAACTTTTTCACTTGAGTTACTTTTCTTGCCTGATTGTTAATTGAGAAAACTTGAGTTTAATTAACTTATACTTTCTTCACTTGAGGGATAAACATCAACGGGAGAGGGGGGGATTATTTATCGGAATTTATCTTAAAATTACAAGATTTTGAACTATGAATATACACACCTGATAAAAATTTGCATTACTCGGTATTTGAAACCTAAACATGCGCATAATTTTTCGCAATGTATTATATATTAGAAAGAAAAGTAAAATATGATGGATATTTTTATTGAGAGTTAATCACAGTAACTGTTTTATATTTGATGTAATCACTGTTATTTTGTATCACATTTAAACTGTCATTCATTTCTACCATATATGTAACCATAACTGTAAGTTTTCTTTATATATATGTTTTGGCAACACTTTTGTTTGTTGTCGTTTCTTGGGTACGCTGACGCTCTAGCGTGATGTACGTGAGTGCATTTTCTGCACGTTTTTCATTATTAAACTTCATCTTATATCCATGAACATCGGACTCTGATTGATTTAATTTAACAGCAGAGCGTGGTTCGATGCTCTAAAAGAAGTTTAACAAGCCAATGAAGTATATATTTTGATTAGTTTTTCGTAGTGTGTTTGTCACGTGTGAAATGGCAAGTGAAGATTCAAAATATAGTGTTGAACCGTTCAACGGCAAGAACTTCTCGCTATGGAGTCGACGTGTTGAAGCTGTGTTTGCAGCGAAAGAGCTGGATTTGTATTTAGAAAAGGAATGTGATAGAACCAAAGAAGCGGAAGTACGTGCCGCGAAAAAGGCTTATGCCTTATTGCTGACTCTGTTAGATGATTCGGTTTTGGCTGCTCTGGCCAATGAAAAGTCAGCTTGTGAAATATGGAAAACTTTAAAAACAAAATATGCTAAAACGAGTGCTGTTAGTCAGATTTTGGCTAGAAAGAGATTAGCAACTATGAAGAAACGATCTGATTGCAGTATGCAGCAACATATTGATGAAATGCTAGGAACTGTAAATGACTTAAGAATGTCCGGTGCGGCTGTGCAGGATATGGATGTGGTGATATATCTTATGATGTCTCTTCCACCTGAATATGATGTAGTTAAAGCTACAATTGAAAATCAACCGAGCGAGAACCTGACTTTGAACTTTGTTACCCAAAGACTCTTAAGTGCAGAAGCCCTGAAAGGCGATAAAAGTAGTGAACAGATACGTAATTGTGGATCAAGTGACAACGCAGCTTTTCGTGTGAATAAATCTAATTTAACTTGCTATCGTTGCAAATTTAAAGGTCATGTAGCAAAGAACTGCAAAAGTAAAGTAACTTGTTTTAATTGTGGCCGTTCTGGGCATTACAAAAGGGACTGTAGAGTAAAATCAAAGATGGATCATAAAGAAACAGCTGCAGCAGTGACTTTTATGATGGGTGAATCTGACGACAATCTGTTTCTGTTGGACTCTGGAGCTACAGCACATATGTGCAGTAAAAGTGAGTGGTTTGATGATTTGAAAAGTTTTTCTGGTTCAGTGGCCTGTGCATCCAAAAATGACACTTTAAAAATAGAAGGAATTGGAAAAATTTCAGGAATTTTGCATGGAAAGAAAATTATTCTGACTGATGTACTTTATGTGCCTGATTTAAATGGTGAACTAATATCAGTAAAGAACATTCAAAAGGCAGGTTACAGTATTATATTTAAAGATGATAAAGCGTTAGTGCAAAAGGGTAAACAGAGCTTTGTAATGGCTCAGCTTAATGATAAAGGGCACTATGTTAGTGAATTTAAGCCCATTAAAGCTGTAGCTAGTGTCGCTAACCATTCTTCAGATCTTTGGCATAGACGCATGGGACACTCATCAAATAAAGTTTTAGAGCAAATGGGCCTTCCTACTTCAGATAATTTCTGTGAAGAATGTGTCATGGCTAAGCAATCAAATGAACCTGCTGGAAAGGGTCCCAGAAGTCGAGAAACCTCAGCTATGAGAATGGTTCATACCGACATATGTGGCCCTATTTCACCACCTACACCTTCTGGTGAAAAATATTTTGTAACAATCATTGATGATCACTCAAGATTCTGTGAGGTACATTTACTGAAGCATAAAAATGACATAGTTCCAGTATTTAAGCTATTCTTAAAGCAAAATCCTAATTTGTATAAAATCAGATGTGACAATGCGGGAGAGTATGTCTCTGGAGAATTAGCCAAGTGTTGCAAGGAAACTGGTATACTGCTAGATCCTGCTCCACCATACTCAGCTTGTTTAAACGGTGTTGCTGAAAGAGCCAATCGATACTTGTTGGAGAAAGCTCGTGCATTGGTGTATGAAGCACAGTTACCAAAAAGTTTCTGGGGCTTTGTTGTACAGACTGCAGCCTATCTTAAAAATAGAATTCCCTGCCAAAGTATTAATAATTGCATGCCATTTGAGCTGAAGTATGGAAAACCTCCTGACTTAAATTTAATAAAGGTATTTGGATGTGATGCATACATGAGAATTTCAGACAACCTGAGGAAGAAGTTGGATCCCAAATCAAGAAAAATGATTTTTGTTGGCTACTCAAGCATGGGTTACCGTTTGTTGGACCCTGAAACAAATAGAGTTACAAATTCTCGCAATGTTAAGTTTAACGAAGAAAAGAAAAGAATTTCTATATCTGATACAAGTCAAGAAAATGTTCCATTAGACATTAATTCTCAACCTGAAGTTTTGCTTGAATCGAATGATGCTGAATCTAATAATCCTGAAGAAAATGAAACCAGAAGTTCAAGAAGAAGCACAAAGCCACCTGCTAGACTAAATGACTACTACCTATACAGTGCACTTGTAGCAAATCCTGATCCAATTTTGTTTGAAGATTTAGAGAAATTACCAGTTAATGAGCAGAATTTATGGCGAAATGCTATGAATCAAGAAATGAAATCTTTGAATCAAAACAAAGTGTGGGAACTTATGGAGTTACCAGAAAATGAGAAAACAATATCCTGCAAATGGGTGTTTAGAATTAAACAAAATGGTGTCTATAAGGCAAGATTGGTTGCAAGAGGCTTTGAACAGAAAGCAGGTGTTGATTTCTTTGAAACTTATGCTCCTGTTATTAGTACATCCTCTCTCAGACTTGTACTTGCCATCATCATCCATAAAGAACTAAAAATGTTTGTACTTGATGTTAAAACTGCTTTCCTAAATGGTGAACTTAATGAAAATATCTTTATGGAACAACCCATGGGATATAGTGATAACAGTGGTAGAGTGTGCAAACTTTTAAAAAGTCTATATGGACTGAAACAAGCACCAAGGCAGTGGTTCGAGAAATTTACAGACTTCATAATTCATCTGAAATTTCAACAACTCAATAATGAGCCATGTGTATTTGTAAAAAGGTCAGATCACAGTGAAATGATAGTTGTTTTGTACGTCGATGATTTGCTGATTTCTGGTTCTGACATATCAGAAGTTAAAGTGGTAATTCGGCTTCTTCAGCAAAAATTTGAGATGTCAAGATCTGAAATTGCCAGTGAATTTTTGGGCATATGTTTTGAACAATCCAGTAACCATCTTTGTTTAAGTCAAAAATCTTATGTGTTGAAAATTTTAGAAAAATTTAAGATGGCTGATTGTAAGCCCTGTGATACACCACTTGTACCAAAAGCAACTGCATCAAACTTTGACAATGGTGAACATTTTGAAGGTCCCTATCGTGAACTTGTTGGTACTTTATTATATTTAGCAATGACAACTAGACCAGATATTTTGTACTCTGTAAACTGTTTTGGTCAATTGCAAGAGCAACCTACAGTTGCTGCTTGGACTGGTCTGAAAAGAGTGCTACGTTATCTCAAAGGGACTCTTGAGCTAAAATTATTTTTTCCTAAGTGTAGTAGTGATGATATTGTCATTTCTCTGTATGTTGATGCTGATTGGGGGGCTGATTTACGTGATCGAAAATCAATTTCAGGTTATATTTTAATGCTAAACAGTTGTCCAATAATTTGGAATGTTAAGAAGCAGACATCCATAGCTCTGTCTTCTACTGAAGCAGAGATTTTAGCCTTAGCTAAAGCTATTCAAATTTTAGTGATTGTTTATAACTTAACAAAAGAAATTTTGGGATGTAAAGAAATAAAAATGATAATTTTTGAAGATAATCAATCTGCCATAAAAGCTGTCTGTAATGAAAATCATTGTGCTAGATTAAAGCACCTAGACATTAAGCTAAAGTATATCAGGGAAATTATAAAATTAAATTCTATTAGTGTTGAATACATAGCTACTGAAGATCAGCTGGCAGACTTATTTACAAAAAGCTTACCAAAACCTAGATTATGTAAACTAATTAATCATTGTGGTCTAATATGTGATTAAGGGTGGGTATTGAGAGTTAATCACAGTAACTGTTTTATATTTGATGTAATCACTGTTATTTTGTATCACATTTAAACTGTCATTCATTTCTACCATATATGTAACCATAACTGTAAGTTTTCTTTATATATATGTTTTGGCAACACTTTTGTTTGTTGTCGTTTCTTGGGTACGCTGACGCTCTAGCGTGATGTACGTGAGTGCATTTTCTGCACGTTTTTCATTATTAAACTTCATCTTATATCCATGAACATCGGACTCTGATTGATTTAATTTAACAATTTTTAATATTCTATCTCTGTAATTCAATACGGCAGAAGATCACAAGATAAAGGTAACATTAGTCTTTCAAAAATGGGAGGTGTATGTTAAACTTATACATCAAAATTTCGAACATCTGCAAGAAAAGTGATACATCTGAAAAATGCAGTATTTAAGAAAAACCGTGTTTAAGATAACGGTACTTCATTGACTAGCATTTACACAAAACTTTTATAACTCTGCCTTTCTTATGGATAATTTTCGAGATAGGGATGTGATTTTTTGCGAATGTTGAGGTATTTCACACATATTTTAATGACACAAAATGAAAATGTCATTTTTTGACTTACTTTTCTTTCCTAGGTGCCTCAGTGTGGTAAACGTTGGAGAGAAATTGTTATTTTAGAGAGACTCTCCAATCTGTACCGTACACTGCGTTGATCTATTTCTAAAAAATAATAATCTAAATAATACACAAGTTCATTAAATCTTTACTGGGTCATAAAATAATATTTTGAATATTAAAATTATCGCCTATTTTATTAAGCTGTCTTCTTGAAATAATTTATCTAGAAACCAATGAAAAAAAAAAATAAGAATTCTTAACAAATAACCTTTTATTTATCTTTTATTCTAAACATAAAATTCTTTCTCAAAATTAAATTAAGGAAATATCATGGTTGATAATAAATCAATAACACTTTAAGCGGGACTCAACACGACTTGAAAGAGGAACAAAAAAAAAAGGAAATGTAAAAACCTTCAGTTATTTTCGTTTTTTTTTTTTTTTTTTTTTTTTTTTTTTTTTTATAATTTAAAGTATAGACTCACCCGGCGACGAGCGTCCAACATTACATCCCAATGAATCCAGAACTAGGACATCAGGCATAATTTGCACTACTTATTAAAAGAACTTTCACTAAAATATTCCCAGGGCATCATATCGGCGGCGAGGGTCCAACCTTTGGTTCATGGGATCCAGAGACTTTATTGCGCTAACTTGCGAAGATGTTTGATGAGAGGTTTCCGAGAGCATTGAATTTCCTTTCCAGCATCATTCACCTTAGAAGGCTCCTTTCTTTCAATCTCCATTAATCCGAATCCCTAGCTTCGATGTCTACTCCTGGAATCTTCGGCGTACCGCTTCCCAGTCTAGCATCCTAGCTTTCTCTTCTCGCCTTCCGGTTCCAGCATCATATTTCTAGGGAATCCAGTTCCAAGTCGCTGCTACTATATTGCTCCTTCAAAAAAATTTTCATCATCTGACGATATTTTTTATTTCTCACTTACAGACCCATTTTGACTCCGCCTTCTGCCAAAATCGGGGACTTTCCTTTTTTTTACCAATGTACTTCTATACTTCTCTCGATCCCCCTTACTCTTCTTAGAAATCCCGGTTCTCGAAAATCTGCTCCATCTCTTTTTTCCTCATTTATAGCTGCAATAAACCCTTTTCGTGAGCTTTTGTCGTTTAATGTCAACTGCATTGTTCGCTGCGTCGCCGGTCCGTCTCGTAGATTCATATCAAGAACACATTTCCATTCTTCCTCTTTCAATTTTACAATTATGGCTTTCCGCTTTTACATCTAGCAATTTATCGCTCATGTTAAAAAAGAAACATTTCTACCTGCCCATATTTACATACAAATCACTTTTTAAACTCTGTTATATAAACATAAAATATTTATACATATGTTTAAATTACACACATTTTTGTTTAATTTCCGTTTATAAATAAATGTGTAATTTTAATTACAACATTTATATCCCCCCTTTCTACAATATATATATATATAATATATCAACCCTATCATATAAATCATATACTTAAATTCTCTATTACACTAGGTCTATATTCTGTGCATTTGTTATATCATTCTGACCTATAAAATAAAGATACAAAAAATACACACAAACAAAATAATAATACTCATAATACTAAGATATGAAGAAAACAGAATAAATACTGTCCATTTTTTCAGTCTATCGTTTATAACCTCTTAGTATCAGTTTTTGAAAGTTTGCGAGGTTTTTTTTCTAAATAGTCCATTGAAATGTTTTTATCTTCACCTAAACATAAAAAATGTAGAACAAACACAAAATATTGTCCATTCTGCTAAATTACAGTTCATAGCACTTTAAGTGTTCATTCCTATTGGTTTTAGAATAATTTTTAATGAAAGAGTTCACTTCATTTTTTCTTTTGTTTATGTCTCGTTGTATATTACCACCGTATATTCTGTGAGTCTCATTTTGAACTCTAGTTCATTTTCCAGCATTCTGATTCTAAAAAGTCTACACATATTTTTTGTAATTTTTATACATTTATATATTTGTCTGCTTCTGTTGAGCACATCTATTACTGATTGTTGTTGGGTGAGTATACTCAAAAAAAAAAAAAAAAAAAATCATTATTTTACAAATGTTTTTCTTAAAAGTTTTTTATCTTCCAAAAAATTTCAAAAAAAATAAATAAATAATAAATAAATAAAATATATATATATATATATATATATATATATTGTAAAGGCAGAGACTCCGACTCCAATATATCATTGAAAGAGACATTTCAGTACAAAGAAGCAGACAGTCTGGGGCCTAACGGCTCGCAGCGGAACATCTCTCCTTTGTAGAAAGGTATGTCCGTTTCCCTTTGATGAACGTGGGAAGCCGCGTGCCTTGAGAACTTTTCCTTCGAGAAGAATTCAACGCGTCAGAACCGATGATGGAATTTCGAGCGAATCAGGGCCTGCATCTGAGATTTTGTTTTCAGAAAAACACGCCCAATACGAACTGTAAATTTTACGATGAGAGACTGAAAACGACAGTTCACTGCCGGAGTTTGGAAAGGCAGGATTCCCAGAGCAGGTTGGGCTAGACCTAGGGAAAGGTTACGAACTCATATTATTTTCCGGAAAAGACTGCAGAAGCGGTCACGGACTGGTGAAAACCACTGTGGACTTTATCTGATATTCCTTCCAGCCATATACTGTAGAACTCACTATCTTATTGAAAACCCTTTCATATAGATGCAATACAGCAAAATTTGTATATATTGTAAATTTCTAAAAATTAATCTACCGTAAAATCCCAATTATAAGCCCCCCACTTTTCAAGTACAAAACCATTAAAAAGTAGGGAGGGGCTTATAATCAGGATTATTAGAAATTTCATTTTAAAAAAGTTGTGGCGCCATCTACCACCAGAGAATAAAACTAATATTTATTATCTAATCCAGAACTAAATGTAACTTACAGAAATAACTAATTTATTAATAAATATTTTAAATTATCAATTTAAAATTATTTCACTATTAATTTAAATTGATAATTTTAATTAATTTTTTCATATTTTTAATATGAAAGACTAATAAAAAAAATTAGACTAATTTTGGTAAAGTAAAGGCAAGGTAAATCTTGAAAGGTTATCAAATATTAATCAATTTAGTGTAGTTTATAAATTAATAAGAGTATATATTTAGGTGAATATTAAATGCATAAAACTCCTTTTATATATTATTGTTAAACATAACATTTTACAAAAATATGACATCAATCTTTTTAATTGAAATAATTAAATTAAAAGAAAAGCTAATAATTTATTTTATTTATTTATTTTTTTTTTTTAAATGTAACCTTTATTAAGTAAGTAAATAAAAGAACCTCTATTTATTCTTTAGTATATGAAAGGTAAATAAGGAAAAGTTTACTTATAGATTCAATTATTATTATTATTATTTTATTGAATATTGAGGAAGCCTGTAAGAACATTTTCTAGAATTAAGACTGGTGCTGCTGCCATCTATTGGAGAGTAGGTTTACAATTTCAATATAGATCTGTACTTATTTCATAGTTCTCATTCCCACATCATTGTTATTTTGTTAAAACAGAAGAAGAAAAACGGAGTTAATAAATTTTGTGGTAAAAAAATATTTTAAAAGAATACATTTATTTAAAATCATTAAATATACATAAGATTTCAGAAAATAATTTTTTACTCAAAATGAAAAAAATAGGGGGGGCTTATTTTCAGGATTATGCAAAAAATCAAAAATTGCCTAAAAGTGGGGAGGGGGCTTATTTTCGAGGGGGGGCTTATAATCGGGATTTTACGGTAGTTAAATTAAAATTTGGAAAAAATATAAATTTCTTGTTCTGATTAGTCAAGTCAATAATTCTCTGCCGCTCTACAAGATACTACAGACTAATAGAATAAAGAAAATTTGGTGGCAGCTCTATCGGATTACAGTATATAGAGAAGAGTGAATCTAAGCAGAAGCGAGGAAAGAGATTGCAGAATTCAGAAGAGATCCTCAGCGCAGACCAGGCAACAACGGAGGCAACGACCGGGGTTCCCAGTACCGAAAACGCACTCGACCAGCGGAGGCATCGACGTGACATCGACCGGTTCCTAGTACGGAAGCAGCGTTACGAAGTCCTTCGACGTAGACGGGAGAAGCCAAACAGCGTACGGAGAGCCAGTCTAGCGCAGGAGTGACGGAGTGCCCTTTCAAAAGATCAAGGAGAGGAGCATCGATCCCTGGAGTAGTGGTCTTGTGCCTGCTAAAAGAGTGCTCAGCGGAGATGTGCCCACCTTAGATGAAAAACATCAGTAAAGGTAAGGATATTCCGTTCATTCTTGAGAGGCAATTAGTAAAAATAAAAAAATTGTTTGTCTTTGTATATTGTTGCAGAAAATTTTTAATGTTTGAGCGAAATGCTTAATGTCTAAAATTAACAGGTTAGTTAATTAAAGTAAATGAAATAATTCATTATTTAAAAGTTTAGAATTGACAAAATAGTTAATTTGTTAAGAGAATTTTAAATTTATGTTGGAAAAGAAAATTTCCTTAACCTTGAAGAAAATTAAAAGAAAGTAAAATTGTAAAAGAAATTGAAATTTAAAAAGAAAGCAGGAAAAAAAGGGTTCTTGTTATTCCTAAATAGAAAATTCTGAAAATTAAGTAGATATATTTATTATAAAATGGAAGTTTGCAGAAAAATAAACTGTGAATGATATATTTAAATTATATTCATTAAGAGAATTTTCAGAATTTTAAGTTGTGTGTATTTATGGTATAATCTATGGTTGCACAGTGTGAAAGAACTCCTTATTTTTGTGTATATTAATTGTTCTCTTTAAATTGCTTGTAAGCATAAGCTTAAATTGGGTAAAAAGTATTGCAAAATATTGCAGGAATCCGAAAGCCAAATTTGGTATTAAAGTGTGTATTATTTAGTTATTTATTTAAATTGTGCTTGTATTTGAAATTTTAAATAATTGCTAAATGTGTATTGCGAATAATTAGGAAATTGAGAATATTTAGTAAAATTGTGTTAGGAAAATTTCAAATCAAAAATCATGGCTGCTTTGCACGAATATTCAAAAGTGGATTTAAAATTTTTAGCAGAAGAATGGGAAGTAGATATTCTGCCCACCGATGGGACAAGGTCCATAATAAAAAAAATTGAACAATCTGCAGAATTTAAATTAGAGGTGGCTTTGGCCCAAATTAAATTAATCAAGGAAGAACGATTAGCGCAAGAAATAAAAGAGGAACGTTTAGCCCAAATTGAAAGTGAAAAAGCACAGAGAGAATTCGAATTAGAACGTCTCAGGTTATCTCAAAGTATAGAAACGACAAGCTTAAACTCTAGCAGAGAAGAGCGGAAATTTACTCCCCCACTTAAATCTATTATTCATAAATTTGATGAGTTAAATTCTGACATGGCTTTATATTTAAATCTATTCGAACGTCAAGCGAGTAAATTGGGGTTAGAGAGCTCAGACTATGTAAATCAATTACTTGCTTTGTTACCCACCAAATTAGCAGAACAAATATTAAGACAACCGGCGGATAAATTAGAAGATTTTGATTACATCAAAAATTATCTGTTAGATCGATTTAAGGTTGACGCTGAGTCATTCAGACAAAAATTTAACAACCACCAGCGATCAAGTGGAACGTCATTTCGAGATTTAGTTTATGACTTGGAAACATTCTTGTTAGGTCGGTTGGAAAAACTAAAAATTGGGGACTTTGAGAGCTTGAAGAAATTACTAATTTGCGACCAGATAAAAAAAAGGGCTAGCGCAGAGATGAAAGAGAAGTTTCTAGATTCTTGGGCGAAAGAGACTGATCCCGAAGAATTAGCTATTAAACTAGATGAATTTGAATCCGTTAGGAAAGCCATAAAGAAAAATTGGGTCGGTAAAGAAAAAGATGACCGAAAACCCGATAAAAATAAATTTACATTTTCAAAAGAAAACAAAGAAAAAAAGCCATTTAATTGGCGCGATAGGACAAAATCGCAGGAAAACAAAGGAAAAGAGAACGCCTATGAGAAAAAGAAAGAGATCCGATGTTTTTATTGTTCCGTTGTCGGGCACTACAAAACTAATTGTCCGAAATTAATTAAAGATCAATCAACAGCAGTTGTAAATCAGATAGGAATTACAGACGATTTAGGATCTTGTTTCGCACCTTATTTAGGGGAGGCCGAAATAAATGACGTCAAAATTGTCACCCTTCGTGACAGTGGAGCAAGCTTCGATCTTATAGGAAAACAATACATAAAACCGGAGCAATTAACCGGAGAAAGTATTTGGCTCAAACAGCCGTTGCAGAAAGAATTACACTGCCTGCCGATCGCTAGTGTTACGCTTAAGATTGCAGATATTGGGACTGTTAGCACGAAAGCGGCAGTAGTTGACGACTCACTGGAAATGAATCATTATCTTTTGGGTAATCAAACGCATGAAATTATCGAAGGCGCAAAAATGAAAAAACCAGAGTTAATCAACCAAGTAGTAACTCGCGCGAAAAAAAAGCAGAGCGAAAAAGAGGAGAGAGAGAGATTACGAGAATCCGAAACCACCAACGCAGTAGCCGAGATACGGGAAGAAACCCCTATTGTCATTCCCCCCTCTGAGAAAGAGAAGTCTCTAAGCCTTCTAGGGGTGAATAGAGAAAGGCTGAAAGGATTACAGCGTGAAGACGCGACTTTAAATCCGTGTTTTGAAAAAGCGAACAAAGGTAATTCCGAGTTCATTTTAGAAAATGAAATCCTTTTTAGACAATCTAAAACAAATCGCGGGGAGGTTAGAAAACAAGTGATTATTCCTGTAACACTTAGAAAAGACGTAATGGAATTATGTCATTCGAATGTTGGCGGACATCTCGGAGTCACAAAGACGAAAGATAAAATCTTCAGGTATTTCGCGTGGCCAAATTCGGTCAAAGAAATAGAGGAATTTGTATTATCGTGTCACCATTGTCAGGTGATAGGAAAACCTAGAGAGGTAAAGAAAGCGCCTATGAAAAGGGTTCCCATAGTAACCGAAGTGTTCACTCGGTTTTCTGCTGATCTAACGGGACCACTCCCTCTAAGTGAAAACGAAAATAGGTATCTTTTGACAGCTATGTGTTTGTCTTCGAAATATCCGGAGGCCATACCGCTTAAAGAAATCACTTCTCCAGCAGTGATAAACGGGTTCTTACGAATGTTTAGCAGATTCGGGTTCCCGCGAGAGATTCAATTAGATTTAGGAAGAAGTTTTACGAGTGAATTGACCGAGACCTTTTTCGAAAAGTTTGGAATAAAAGTGATTCATAGCTCCATACATCATCCCCAATCCCAAGCGATTGAGAGATTTCACCGCACCGTAAAGCGATTATTAAAAGTGTTATGCTTAGAAAACGGAGCAGATTGGGAGAAAAATCTTCCATTTGCATTATTGGTGTTGCGTACTACCGTGCATCAATCTACCGGATATAGCCCTGCCGAACTCGTTCACGGCAAAAATCTAAGAACTCCCGAGACAATAATTTTTGAAAAATTATGCGGAATCGAAAACGAGGAACAAACGCCCGTTACTGAATACATTTTTGATCTTATAAATCGGCTAAAAAAATGCCAAGAATTAGCTATTGAATCGATGGAAGATGCGAGAGAGAAAAGGAAGCTTTGGTACGATCGGGACGCAGTTGACCGGAAATTTAAACCGGGAGACCAAGTTCTAGTGGTTGCGACGTACAAGCCGAATAAATTCGCCGTAAGTTGGATCGGACCGGGTACAGTGGAGAAACAAATCTCGGAGACTAACTATGTTGTGAATATTCCAGGTAGGAGGGAGCCCTCTCAAGTATTCCACGTTAATATGCTGAAACCTTATAGACAAAGGGCAGAGATGATAAATGTTTTGTTTAGTGAAATCACTAGCGTGGATAATAAAGAAACAGATTTAGAAATAGTATATCCACACTCTGACCCAAATGTTTATGATTTCAACGAAATCGTAAGAAATGGAAATTTAGAAATGAAAACTACCGATCAGATAGAGAAATTAAAAGGGGTTTTGGATCGCCACAGGGACCTGTTTTCAAATGATCCAGGGCGCACCGATCTAATCGAGCACGACATCGAATTAATTTCCGACAAACCGGTTAGAATTAAACCGTACAGAATGTCTCAAAGACAGACAGAAATTCTCAAAAGAGAGATCAAAAGAATGCTTGAATTGAAAATAATCGAAATAGGGGAGTCGGACTATAGTAGTCCTTTAATTTTAGTAGAAGCCCCCCACAAACAGCCACGCCCATGTTTGGACTATCGCGTTTTGAATTCCATAACCAGAACCGAATATTTTCCAATACCGAACATCGAAGATCGTTTGGACTTAGTTTCAAGTGCTAAATTTATCACGCTTGTAGATCTAACGAAAGGATATTGGCAAATTCTACTGACACCTAGGGCGCAAAGATATGCGGCAATTTCCACTCCTTGGGGAAATTTTAGACCCTTAGTAATGCCTTTCGGATTAGTGAATGCCCCATATAGGTTCAGTAAATTTATGTCACTATTATTACAGGGCTGTGAAAACTTTTGCGTACCGTACTTAGACGATATCGCCATATTTTCAAAGACTTGGGAAGCGCATATGGAACATTTAGACATAATTTTAAAAAAACTAGAGGATGCAAAGTTGAAAATAAAACCTTCTAAATGTCAATTTGCGCAAGACAGCGTAACATACTTGGGGCACGTTGTAGGGAACGGACGTAGGTCGCTCGCAGAAGCTAAAATCCAGGCAGTCTTGGATTTTCCGATCCCGAAATCTAAAACAGAAATTAGACAAATTCTCGGAATGGTAGGATACTACGCCCGCTATATCGAAAATTATGCCACTATTGTTGAGCCTCTAACTAGAGCGTTAAAAGGGAAAAATCGCAAAGAAAGCATAGAATGGTCCGCTGAAATGCAAAAAGCATTCGAGGAAGTAAAACGGAAATTAACAGACCAACCTATTCTTTATGCTCCGAACTACGAGCACCCCTTTATCGTACAGACCGATGCATCAGACATAGGGGTTAGGGTAATCCTCGCTCAGAGAATAGAAAAGGAAGAGCACCCTATCTTATACTTGAGCAGGAAATTTACTGCTCCCGAAAGAAATTACACTACGACAGAAAAAGAGTGTGCTGCGATAATATTCGCTATAAAAAAGTTAAAGCACTACTTAGATGGACAAACATTCACTATTGAAACAGATCACGATCCATTAGTCTGGTTGAAGAGAACCATGCTGGGAAAAACCCTCGAGTAATGAGATGGGCATTAACTCTGCAGCCATATGATTACACTGTAATACACCGGCCAGGGCGTGAAATAGCTCACGTAGACTGTTTAAGTCGAATGTAACTTTAAAAGCAAAAGAAATTTTTTGTATTGTAAATAAGCAAGTTAAATTTTCAAAATTAAATTTTTTTCTTTTTGGTGTTTTTAAATTAATCAGTATAATCAGAGAAGTATATATTTTAAGTGTAAAAATTATTAAGGTAGTGTTTAATTATTTTGGTTTTGTTGAAAAATCAACATTATATTTTTCTGGTAGATATTCCAATTTGTAGGGACTATTGCCTCTTTTAGAAGTGAATTTGAATATCCTAATTTCAGCTTCTTCTGATGAAAATTCGGCCCCAAAATGGCCCCGAATTTTTCTTTAAGGGGAGGGGAGCTGTAAAGGCAGAGACTCCGACTACAATATATCATTGAAAGAGACATTTCAGTACAAAGAAGCAGACAGTCTGGGGCCTAACGGCTCGCAGCGGAACATCTCTCCTTTGTAGAAAGGTATGTCCGTTTCCCTTTGAAGAACGTGGGAAGCCGCGTGCCTTGAGAACTTTTCCTTCGAGAAGAATTCAACGCGTCAGAACCGATGATGGAATTTCGAGCGAATCAGGGCCTGCATCTGAGATTTTGTTTTCAGAAAAACACGCCCAATACGAACTGTAAATTTTACGATGAGAGACTGAAAACGACAGTTCACTGCCGGAGTTTGGAAAGGCAGGATTCCCAGAGCAGGTCGGGCTAGACCTAGGGAAAGGTTACGAACTCATATTATTTTCCGGAAAAGACTGCAGAAGCGGTCACGGACTGGTGAAAACCACTGTGGACTTTATCTGATATTCCTTCCAGCCATATACTGTAGAACTCACTATCTTATTGAAAACCCTTTCATATAGATGCAATACAGCAAAATTTGTATATATTGTAAATTTCTAAAAATTAATCTAGTTAAATTAAAATTTGGAAAAAATATAAATTTCTTGTTCTGATTAGTCAAGTCAATAATTCTCTGCCACTCTACAAGACACTACAATATACATAAATATAAATAAACAAAATCATAGCACTTCACACACAGTTTATATATATATATATATATATATATATATATATATATATATATATATATACTATCATTTTATTCTTCTGGATTATTTGAATCTTTCAACATTCTCTACACAACTTTTATTTATTTATTTTATTTTATTTTATACACAGTTTATCTGAAAACTCCTAATCTACTTAATGTTATAGTCTAAAATCCGTGCATTTTTTTCTCGGCGTGCTTGGGATTTTGTGTTAATCTTAACCTGTAGGGTTTATGAGGAAAATTCCTATCCCCATTTTAGAGCTTTCATCCAATCTCTATCTTACATTCTATTCATTCTCAATGTAATTCACGATTCAAGTTCATTTCTCTATTATTACGGCTGTTATTGATTCATTACACTCTAATTTCTATGTTTTTCCAGCCAAAATGCAATAATAACTTTATCATTATTATTATTATTATTATTATCTGCACACTCGCAACTTGATACATTTTTGTATACTATCTAATGTTAGCTTTAATACTATTATTATTAATCTTTTTTATTATTGTTATCAAGGCCACATTCAAAATCCTTCACTGGCAGGGAGAAAAAAATATCTATAGCTTAATAAAGGGGCCCCGCCATAAATATTAATTTCTCTGTTTGAAGACCAGCTTCAAACAGTTACCAGTTAAAAATCTGAAGCACCCCTCTATAACAATAAAATTATGTTTACTATCCACACTAGTTTACTATCTATTATTATTAGTTTTTTTTTTTTTTTACCTGTCCATATTTACATACAAATCACTTTTCAAATTCTATTATATAAACATAAAATATTTATATACATATATTTAAATTACACACATTTTTGTTTATTTTCCGTTCATAAATAAATGTGTAATTTTAAATACAACAGTAAATTAAAAAATAATAAATAATAAATAAATAAATCGCCCATTATATATACATACCAGGTGCGCCAAAAGTTCGTTAAAACTTTAAAAATTCATTAAAAAAAAAAAAAAAAAAAAAAAAGGAACAAATAATGATAAAAAGATGCGGTTTGCACAAATGGCATCAGAAAGAGGGCGGATTTTTTTTTAAGAACAAAAAGAAAAAGAAAATTCAAAAAATGACCGATAGATGGCACTGTGGTGCATACACGAAACTAATTTATGCGTATCAGGTTGTCAATAAAACACCTGAATGCACATGGACTCTTCATTCGATGCTGGCGTTATGCTATCGTTGCAGAATCAAGCGTTGATTATCAAGTTCTTTTATAAGAATGACGAGTCAGTAATAACAGACGCACTGAGGAAATTTCGCACTGCAAAAGGACTGAAGAAGAAAAAAAGGACCCGTTTCACTATCAGGGATACTGAAACTTGTTAAGCTTTGAAGAAACGCTTTGAAGAAACGGGTCGTTTGGTAGATCGTTCACGAAGTGGTAGACCTTCCTTGAGAGAAGGGCGTGTTGATTCTTCATTCTTATGCAGTGCGACGCAAAAGTTTAGACAATGACGTTATTCATCTTTAAAATTTACAATTATGACGTCAGAATTACAAAAACCTGTATATATATTTAAAATATGTTTTAAAATGCTATAATCAAAAGACAGTCGTTTGATTTGCAATAATTTTAATTTTTTTGATAAAAAGGAAAATTTGCTTGTCGCAAAAATTTAGACACGATTATGAGTGTCTGTGAATATTTGCTGGCATATGCAAATTTAAAATCGAAGATGTCACAGATTTTGAGTACTTAAATTCTGCAAATGATAACGCTTCGTAGTCGACATGCCGCGAGCTAAAAAAATCTGGAGTGACCCCACTCGACTTTCCGAACATTGAGTAATTAACAGTTTTGTAGATAAAGTAAAGAAGAGGAGTTAGTCAGTCTAAGAACGGGGATTCGACAAGGATTTATTTAACAAAACAATATTAAGTGTACTTTTTTTATATAGGAATTTTTGCTAGTGTTCGGAGACTTTTGTTACCGACTGTATGTGTGTATGTCTGTGAGTGAACACGCTAGCGTCTAAACGCTTTGTTCGAATAAGCTGAAAGTTGGTGCGTATATTGTAAGTCACCATAGACGAACCCTATTGATTTTGGTGAATCTAGCACTTATAGTTTTTTTACAGGGACACCAGGAAAAATTCTTTATCATTATGGCCTATGGGGCCAAATTTTTAAAAGTGTGATAACGTCTAAACGCCTTATTAATCTGAGAAAAATATTTGTACACATGTTAAAGGTCACAGTTGCACAAACTGTATAGATTTTGGTGAATTTAGCACTTACAGTTTTTTTTTTTTTTACAGGGACACAAAGAAAAATTCTTCATCATTATCATTATGGCCTATGGGACCAAATTTTAATAAGTGCGATATCATCTAAACGCCTTATTCAATTGAGCTGAAATTTTATATGAATATTATAAATCACCTTTGCACTAACTATAAGCATTTTAGTGAATCTAGCATTTATAGGTTTTTACAGGGACACAACGAAAATTTCTTTATCATTATTATCTATGGGCTCAAAGTTCAGTAGCGTTAAATAAAACATAGTGTAATATATGGAGAAAAATACTCACTCTATTATGTTTTTCTCTCTTTTGTTTGTTTAACAACTCCTCTTTCTTTACTTTATCTACAAAACTGTTTATTACTCAATGTTCAGAAAGTCGAGTGGAGTCACTCCAGATTTTTTTAGCTCGCGGCATGTCGACTACGAAGCGTTATCATTTGCAGAACTCAAGTACTCAAAATCTGTGACATCATCGATTTTAAATTTGCATATGCCAGCAAATATTCACAGAAACTCATAATCGTGTCTAAACTTTTGCGACAAGCAAATTTTTATTTTTATCAAAATTAATTACAAAATAAAAAGATCTTTTTGTATACCATGTTTTTAAATTTTCTGTTCAATCATATAAACGCAACCGAAGGCAGCGGGAACCCGGAGCAATTGGATAAATTAAAAAAAAAAAAAATCATTGCTCTCGTGTTTTGAGCTATTATAAAAGTTTCAAATGTCTAGCTAGTTGGAAAGTTAGTGAAAAATCGATTGCAAGCTTTGTACTGGTAACGTTGCCGAAGGCAGCAGGAACCCGAAACATTTGGTTACAAATATTTAAAAAATGCATTTTCACCGTATTCTGAACTATTCTGAAAGTTTCAAATGTCTAGCTATTCAGGAAGTTAGTTAAATAAATTTTCTGTTGAATCATATAAACGCTGCTGAAGGCAGTAGGGACCTGAAACAGTTGACTAAAACTATAAAAAAAATGTATTGTCACTGTATTCTGAGCTATCCTGAAAGTTTCAAATGTCTAGCTAGTCGAGAAGTTAGGGAAAATCGATTGCAATCTTTGTACTGATAACGCTGCCGAAGGCAGCAGGAACCCAAAACATTTGGCTAAAGGTATTAAAAAAATGCATTTTAACCGTATTCTGAACTATTCTGAAAGTTTCAAATGTCTAGCTAGTCGGGAAGTTTGTTAAATAAATTTTCGTTCGAATCATATAAACGCTGCCGAAGGCAGTAGGGACCTGAATCAGTTGACTAAAAGTATAAAAAAAAATGTATTGTCACTGTATTCTGAGCTATCTTGAAGTTTTCAAATGTCTAGCTAGTCGAGAAGTTAGTGAAAAATCGATTACAAGCTTTGTACTGGTAACGCTGCCGAAGGCAGCAGGAACCCGGAGTAGTTGGTTAAAAATATTTTAAAAATGCATTTTCACCGTGTTCTGAACTATTCTGAAAGTTTCCAATATCTAGCTAGTCGGGAAGTTAGTTAAATAAATTTTCTGTTGAATCATATAAACGCTGCCGAAGGCAGTGGGGACCCGAAACAGTTGACTAAAAGTATTAAAAAAATGTATTGTCACCGTGTTTTGAGCTATCCTGAAAGTTTCAAATGTCTAGCTAGTCGGAAAGTTAGGAAAAAATCTATTGCAATCCTTGTACTGATAACGCTGCCGAAGGCAGCGGGAACCGGAAACAGTTGGCTAAAGGTATTAAAAATATGCATTTTAACCTTATTCTGAACTATTTTGAAAGTTTCAAATGTCTAGCTAGTCGGGAAGTTAGTTAAATAAATTTTCTGCCGAATCATATAAACGCTGCCGAAGGCAGCGGAACTTGAAGCAGTTGACTAAAATTATCAGAAAAATGTATTGTCACCGTGTTGTGAGCTGTCCTGAAAATTTCAAATATCTAGCTAGTCGGGAAGTTAGTTAAAAATCGATTGCAAGATTTGTCCCTGACAAACACACAAACACACAAACACACAAGAAACGAAGTTAATAAAAACATGGTAAAATAAAAATTATTGCAAATCAAACGACTGTCTTTTGATTATAGCATTTTAAAACATATTTAAATATATATACAGGTTTCTGTAATTCTGACGTCATAATTGTAAATTTTAAAGATGAATAACGTCATTGTCTAAACTTTTGCGTCGCACTGTAAAAGAGCTTGATAATCAACGCTTGATCCTGCAGCGATAGCATAACGCCGGCATCGAATGAAGAGTCCATGTGCATTCAGGTGTTTTATTGACAACCTGATATACATAAATCAGCTTAGTGTATGCAACACAGCGCCACCTATCGATCATTTTTTAACTCTTTTTTTTTTTTTCCTTAAAATGAAAAAATCCGTCCTTTTTCTGATCCCATACGTTCAAACCGCACCTTTTTATCATAATTTGTTCTTTTTTAATGAATTTTTAAAGTTTTAACGAACTTTTGGTGCACCCGTATATTTCTTCTAGCATGCAGTTTTTTTTTTTTTTTTTTTTTTTTTTTTTTTTTTTTTTTTTAATGTCTGAAAATTAAACGTTCATAGTTAATCTTATCAAATTGTCTTACTTAAATGGAATTAGCATTGGAAATTAATGTAGATTAGAACAACGTAGTGTTTTATGGTAGCCCTGAAAATCATTTAATGGTGTGATATATTCTAGTAGCGTGGAAAATATCACCAGCATTGCAAAATTTAGTTAGTGTCTTAATTTCTTATTTGAATGAAAACTATATTTGTTAGGTAACATTAACAGATTTTAATTAAAAAAGAAGAAGAGGATGAAGAAATCTGTGTATACAGGAAATATTAAAGTTAACAGAGCAGTTTAGAAAAACCTCTCTTCTCTAAATCACGCTCATAATCCAAATCACTAAGTTCGAATATATTTTTTTCCAAGTCATCCAATTCCCTGGAGGAGTGTACTCGTAAGGGAAAAAAGAACATTTTCCCCACAAGGCAACTGCCAATTAGAAAATTCTATGACACTGAGAAACTAAGGCTTCCTTCAGAGACTAGCTACTATGCAGCGCTTCAAAACTCATAAATTATCCATTGTCCGAAAGCGATCCTTGACATTTTGCACACATTTACAATGAAGGACATTACTTTTTATTGCTCTTTTGCAAAAGAGACCCAATTTCGATCGCAGTAGGAGGTTTGTCAGCCAAGGGAAACTCTCTCCTGCCTCGCGTCAATTCGATTCCCCACATCAAAGGGATATCAAAAGAAACCGAACTTGAAGCCAGTCTCTGAAGGGTCCTTAAAGCTGCATTGAAACACTGGCCACAATGCAGAGCGACAAAGTCATAAATTATCCACTGTCCGAAAGTGATCCTAGAAATTTTGCACATGTTTACAATGAAGGACATTACTTTTTATTGCTCTTTTACAAAAAAAGACTCAAGTTCCCCATGCAATTATCGTAGTAAGAGGTTTGTCAGAGCAGGAAACTTCTCTCCAGCTTCGCGACAACTCAAATTACACATCAAAGGAATCTGAATAGAGTCGCCTTGCTGTTGCCAGAGTTAGAACGCAGTTTCAGTTCCACATCTAGCTAGATAGTTCATTGGGTAACTGTGTGGTTCCAGACTATGCTCAGCCCCTTGTGTGCAGGCGAAGTCAGCAACATTACAGTGGAGCGTGAAATTTCGGCCTTTATGAAACTGGCCTGTTGAATATCCTCTCGGAATGTACCCGATTATATTTTACAATCTCCAAAATGTTAAACTTCTACAGAAATTTAAGAAGACCTTTTTCTTTTTTTGTAATGTTTAATAAAACTTATTTTAAAAGGTTAGGTACAGATTTTGCAGTATTTTTGACAGAAATATTAAAAGTAAAAATATAGCAAAAATTGTTTTTTGAAAAATTTACATTGACGTGCACTGTTTATTTATTTAATTTATTATTTTAAATAAAAAACTAATTAATAAATTTCAAAATCTCCCAGCTAATTATTTTAGATAAGTTTATAAAAAAGAAAAGAAATAATTTGCTGTTTCACTCACACGACTTTCTCTTACCCACAAATTTAACGCTAAAAGTACAGATTGGATATTAAGGGTTAAAATAACGAGTACTGTTATGTAAACCAATGTTAAAACAATTCAAATAAGGCTTCGGAACAGCTTTATTTGACAAATAATTCTATGTGAGAGGGGCTGCCGCCCCCCTCAACCCCCCGTTTCATTATTGTACCTACATTTACACAGAATATAAATCTGTTATTAAATTCAAAGGTTTATTTAAAAAATTTCTGACCAGTTTCACATTAAAACTCCTTGAAACTTACCAATCTTGAACAAAGTTTTCTAGTAACAAACGCATTAACTTCAAAATACACCATTTGGATCGCCTGAAATTATTTGTTTTTCTCTAACAGACGCAGTCAAAGATCAAACTATAGAAGTTGACTTTGCTATTCAGGAAGCCTCAAAACGTGTAAATATACAAAAAACCAAGTGATGAATATTTATCTTAAAGAAAATACTTTATTTACCATATTTCTTTGAGGAATTAATTTCAATTCCTGAGCAGCTTTCTTGGACATGGTAAAATATTATATGCTATAGTACATTATAGTAAAGCACTTCCATTAACAAATAAAAAGAATTTTATCGCTTAAATTTTGGCAGCCCTGTATATCTTCTGAAAGTTATGTACACATCACATGGTGCACATAAATATAATCCTATATTAATAACACACGGATGAACCTGAAATACACTTCTATGAATTTTCAAGTATTGTCGCATTATATATAATGAAGCTCTTTTGTGTAACCTTGTAAACGAACAGTGAATGATTTCTATACCATATTCTACATGAAACATGTTTTTACGCATCTAAATCATACATATTCGCTTCATTTGTTTTAATGCAGTCTATAGATGCGAAACTCTACTTACTTGCAATTTCCCCCATAAATGCAATATATTTGAATACTCTTGAGTGCCCTTGTACACGAACCAACTGCTTGATCTCAACGAAAAACTTAGTATATGATAGCATCCGTATAGGATACACATTTAGAATACCAAGTTTGAACTTTCTGCTATAATTTGTTTTTGAGATATGCTGATAACAGTCAGACACAGACACACACACACAGACAGACATACAGACAGACACACACACGCAGACCAACCACTAAAACATTATTTTCGGATTCAGGGGACCTCAAAACGTGTAAATATAGCAAGAACTCACTTTCGAAAATTTGACCCAAAAACAATACTTTCTCTACCTTATGGGTAAGAGAAAGGAAAAAACTGTGTGTAACACTGTACTATTTTAATATATAATATATTTATTGTATTTGTGTGTGTGATAAGCATTCAACAATAAACTACAAACACTAAACTTGAAGCTCATTTTCGTATATTTCAATTACACAACTTATATAAATAGTTAAAAAAATATTATTAATCAATTTTTCAAAGACCTCTACAATATAGCATACCCTCATTTGATGCTTTTAAATGAGTTTATGTTTTCAAATGTATTAAATTAATGTTTACATCAACATCAATCTTATCTAAAGAGGTTATTGGAAAAAGAAGATACTTAAAGTCACTTACATATTATTCCTGAATTACTCGTTCTTCCTATTGTCAAAGTTTTATTAAAATCCATGTATATAGAAATTCATTAATAGAATAAAAATATTTATTTTATTTTCTTTATTTTTTCTTAGACAGAAAAGAAATTACAGATTTTGAATAATTTTCTTTTGATATGCTGTCTTGTAAACATATGAATCTTGTAATATTTAAAGAATAAATATTATTTGTGTTCATGTTATTTGTGGCATTTCATTTCTTATTAAATTCGGTCGGTAAAGATGGACATTTTTATGTTTTGAAAACATTCATTACACAATGGATACTTTGTCCATAGTGGGTTGTTTATTTGAAAATGACTGGAATTTTAGATTAGTATTTTATTAGCATCATATTTCAAAAATAGATTTTTGAGAGTATACATTTATATAAATTGATGTTACATGATAAACGAAATGAAGGGTTAAACTCAAAATATCAATAAATCAAATGGATTAATAAGAAAGCACCACAGAACTGGCATTTTAAATTATTACTTACAAAACTTTGAATAAACACCATAAAATGCAATAATCTTGCAACATTTGTTTCGGGTCGAAAGTGCACACGACCTTTCATCAGGCGAACAAAGTAGGCACGAGGGCTGCAGTCAAAGTTTGCATTTTATGGTGTTTATTCAAAGTTTTGTAAGTAATAAAAACAAGTACAATTTTGGCTTCAATTAGATCATCACAAATAATAATTTTAAGATTGAAAAGGTCTAGTATTAAGGAAATGAATAAAAAAATTGATCATAATATATATATAGTAATTATGTCTTCTTAAAACTTAACACTTAATAATTTGACTTCAAAATAAAAATCTTAAAAATTATCTTAATCTTGCTGTTAATACTTCTAAATTATCTTAATCTTTCAGTCAATACATCTTAAATAAAAATCTTAAAAATTATCTTAATCTTGCTGTTAATACTTCTAAATTATCTTAATCTTTCAGTCAATACATCTTATATAACTGACTTAATGTTAAATAGCTAACCGAAAGATGGCGCTTGTACTTAGTAGTCTTTAGCGACCCTTCACTGAGAGATACGACAAGGTGTTCATACTTTTTGATTGGTGGAAAGCTCCCTTTGACCGCCCGAGGCGATTTCGCGCATCGCTACCATAGACATAAGGCAGGGAGAAATTGTGACTTTCAAAAATGCTTATAATTCATATTAATTAAATGTAATTAAAAATTTTTGAAGCAAATTTTCATGTTCCTAAATGTTTTTCCTATTAATAGAAATAAAAATTTTCATTCATTTTCGTCAATTCTTTTCTAAATAAGTACTTTTCTTGAAACAGTTTCGTATTTGGCGATAACTTCAATAATTGCACAGCCAACCTCTTTCGGAAAAAATCGCACTTTTAATGTGCCGCGTTCGGTTTTTTTCCCCTTCTTTTTGAACAATTTTGAAAATAAATTATGTAAGTTAACATTAACTAATATGCACTTATTATTATTTTATTTATTTATCTATTTATTTTTGTTTTACCTGATCTTATTAAAAATTATTTTGATTAATATAACAAACATTTAGATATAATTACAATTGATAGAGTAAAGCATATTTTTGGACATTTTAGTGTTAAAAATACATAACTAATAAATAAAAAGGCCTTTTAATTATTTAGTTTTTTTTTATTTCTTCAGGAGTATATAAATAAAGGCTAGTACATTCATTTAATGCATAAAACTTAAACTCAATAGGTGCCTTATATTTTTCTTATATTTATTCAAAAATACGGAATACGAGGGGGGAAAGTATTAAAATGCTTATTGTTCTCTTATTTATTAATTTAAAAACATAAAATTATTTTATTTGTTTATCTATTTTATTTTATTTATTTATTTTTTATGGAGAAATTAGGGCATTAATAGAAGTAAATACCTCTATGGTGGAAGAGCGGAACTGCGGTCAAAGTTGATAGATGAGAAGTGCCGGGTTCGATCAAAAAACGCGTTCATCGATCTAGCCGTTCGGAGTTTTCCGTAGTTCTCTCTAAAACTCGCGTAAATACGAACTAGATTCACTTAGAAAAACCCCCCACGGAGGGCATTTCTCCTGTAGGCCTAGGCCCCTAGAGTAGTCAATCAGTCTTAAGCCATACAACCAATCAACCATTCTTTATGAGATTAACATATGTTAGAATTTTATGTTGTAAAATTATAAGTGCTTATTTCTTTATTTTCTTTATTTCTTTATTAATTTATTTATTTATTAAGTGTCATATTTCTGTTTATCATATACGTTATTTTTTACCTTTTTTTTTTTTTTTTATCATACTTTATTCAAAGGTACAAAATACGAAATATATATATATATATATATATATATATATATATATATTTGTATCACATTTGAAGAAAAATAAACTTTTGACATGAACAATAAGGATGTATAAAACTTTTAAAGTTAATAAATATTTTTACGAATATTAATATAATCAATGATTATGCATTTAACTATAAAATTTTCGTATGTTTTTAAGTATTAAACTAATTCAATTTTCCTAAACTGAATTATTTAAGAAAAATATGTTGGTGTTAATGTGCCAGTTGCCTACAAAAGAAAGGCCGAGGTATGGGTTGAATAACTTAAGTAAGGGGTGGTCTTTTTAAGGTGTTCTAGTCCATATTTACGTTTGTTTCGGAGAAAACTGCAGATAATTTCGAAAAGTTAGCCCGATGAGCGCTACCTGGTATCGAACCTGATATCTCCCGTCTACCAGCTTTGAGAGCAAAGTTAATTTTACAGTCTCAAAAACATTTGACCCCCTGAAAAACCTTTTATAAACCAACTAAAACAATTTTTAAACATTTATTGTGCTGAGAATGTGTATATTTGTAAGTTATTGCAATAAATAAAATTAATCATAAAGCTAAACGGTCATCTCTCAAATTAATATATCAAATCAAGTTAACTGTTAAATCATCAAAATTTTACTAATTAATCTTAATATCGATGAACTTTCTTACCAGTAACTACAAGGACAAATTTGATAAATAAATTATTTTTTAAATAAATAAAAATAATTTTATTATTATTATTATTTTTATTATCAGTTTGTATAAATGTATATTTTTAGAATAAAGTTGCATAGTATATTATTAAAAACTAAAGAGTATTAAAATTCAGAATTTTTGATATGCAGTATGATAGATAAGATGGTGTAAATTATTTCTATAAATATATAAATGTAATCTAAATTTAAATAATAATTATAATAGTAATAAAACGAATGTAACGTAATGCATAATGTATCTTAGTTTGATTGCAAAGAATTTTTTTTTTTTTTTTTGCTTTACTTTAGAGAATATTTTTAAAAACTTACACCGATAAATCACCAAAATGCGCGATCAGCGCCAAGCATTGTGAAAGGTTACTGTAGCAAGAGGGAATCTGGACAAGCGTTTGTCCACTGAGCATGCGTACTAAGTACCTGTCGTATCTCTGAGATTATCCAGGGTTTCTAGTAGTCTTTAACCTTCATTCTTCAGTCCTTATCTTAAACGATTTAATTATTAATATTTTTGGTACGATTTAATTTAACTCTACTAGTATTAATTATAACATTATCATTTAATATTTACTCTGTGTATTTTATCTTTAATGTAATTGTTCTGAAGTATTTTCGATTAATCGATATCTATCGAGCTATTATTTTAACTTCAATTTAGGTTTTGGCATCAACCATTTTTCCAGTTTGTGTTAACTGTTTTCCATGTGGTTACTCTGCTTATTTCATGTTATTAATTTGGTTTCCTTTAAGATTTTAATTAATATTTATTTATCCTTTGTTTTAATTTAATTTTTCACTTTTTTCTCATTCTTTATGGTTTTTTTGCTGCATTGATCGGGGCGTGAGATGATATAAATTGCTATGATTAGCAATATCGTTTTACGAAATCATTGCAGCTTTCTCTGCTTTATGAAGTATGCGCCCCTTGATAAGTATACTTCTAATTTTAAGCATTTATATCCAATTGATTATGTGGTTTATTATCTTTTTTCTCTTTCACAAATTTAATGGTCCTTTTTATTATCCTTCAGGTCGGCGTAAGTATTTTTAGTTAATATGGTAACTCATTGGTTCCTTATCTATATCACAACTTTTTGTGTCATTCTTTCCTCTATGTTAAATTCAGTTCTATATTTTAGTGTGCTGTTATTGTTTTAGTTCTATTAATTGCTAAATTTTAAGATTAAATTTTATTACGTTATCTATTATTTATATATATATATATATATATATATATATATATATATATATATGTATATTCTGTTCTAAAGGATGTGCAATGGCTATTTTGTCCTAATGCTTCAAGTGAAAGGATTAAATCTAAAACTCCTAATTGGTTGAAATTTCTTTTTATTATAAATTACAAACTTTAATATTTATTTTAATATTATTTATTTTTATTTGATGTTATTAATGTTTAAAATTTATTTTAAGGGAGAAATTATGTATATACAGTGATCTCTCATTTATGCTTGGGCACAATGAACCGTGACAAAAATGCGTATAAGTGAAAACACCCAAAAGGTTCTTAAAAGTGAAACATCAGCCCAGTGCACATAGTATTTGTTAATTAATGCTATGTACATATAATATTACTGAAAAATGTAAATGAGAAACACACACACACACAAAAAAAAAAGTTGGGGGGAGTACTTTTTTATTTAAATTTTCTTTTATTCCTATGTAATTTCTTACAAAGTAATTTAAAATCGAGGACTATTTTTGTTTCCAAGAGTTTTCACAGAGAGATCTTTTTTCAAGTTCACGAAGACATGAAAAAACTCTTTTAGTTCCAAAATTTAACTGAAAATAGCCCCACAGAGTTCCTAACGCTTCCACTGATCTTGTTGGAGTTAAGGGAACCTTTGCCACATCTTCTTCATTATCTCATCGCCACCTTCTTTATTTTTGTCACTACCATTTATTTCAACTACTAAGTCACCAATTTCCCACAATTCAGCTGTGATTAAATTTTTATCTGGAGCAACATACAAACTGAAATGAAAAAATTTTGTCGAAAGAAAAAATTCGTGCTTTTTTAATTCCGTGCATAAATGAATAAGAGTTATCATTGTTTTCCTATATTGGCCCGGACCAAGAAAAAAACGCGCAAAAGTGAATAGCTCGTATAAGTGAGAGATTACTGTATATTCAAACGATTAAATATTTTTATACCTTAAAAAAAAAAAAAAAAAAAAAAAGATATTGGAGAATAATCTTATTTTGCATCACAGAATAACTTGAATAGATTCATATAAATGTAAGAAAATTGTTGCGTTTTGTTGGTTCATGCAAATAATTCACGTACTTTTCTATTTAACACACACAATATATTATGGTTCATATTTACATGGATTATACATATTTACAAGTTAAGGATACAAAGCTTTACAGACAACAACATTGTTCTCAGAGTCAATACTCTCGAACACCCATCGTACGCTCCCGCGCACCGTTTCCGTTCGATTACGATTCAGTTCAGAGTTCGATTAGTCAGTTCGATACACCACATTCCTCCCCCTTTAATTACAAGTCCAGTCTGTTAGGTGGTCGCCGAACTCTGGTGGACCTACGCAAAGGTGGGTCCTCAGCTGCCGTTTTACGTGCTCTAGATGTGGTTGCAACAGATCCTGCAGATGAAGATTCTGGTAGAACTCTAGCTTCGGAAGAAGGCATGGAATCATCACTCTGTTGGCTATCATCATTGGGTGGTTCAGAAATTTCACTTTTATCGGCTTCTGTTGGAATTGGAACTGTAAAAGCTGCAGGATAACGACTGAAACCATCCTCAACGGTTCCTCCATCTCGCATTTGGTCGACGTGTCTCCGCCATAGTTGACCATTTACATTTATAGTATAATGCAATTGTCCATCTTTACTTTGGACGGTCCCAAATCTCCATCGTCTGTCCCCCGGACGATAATTCCTCACTGCTACCTTATCGCCGACATTGAATCCTCGATCTGCAAACTCGTAGGTTCCTTTGCGTACTCTCTCCTCAACCCTGTTTTTTAAGTCTGGTCGCAACAAATCAATTCGGGTGCGAATTTCTCTTTTCATCATTAACATTGCAGGACTTTGAAGAGTAGTTAAATTTGGAGCCTTTCTGTATTGCATTAAAAATGTACTGAGCTTTTGCCTTAAAGTTCCTGGATAATTCTGCATGGTTCTTAAAGATTGTTTCACTGTAAATACATATCTCTCAGCCTGGCCATTACTCGAAGGTTTGAATGGCGCTGTAGGCTTGTGCTTAATTCCATTATTCAGTAGGAATGTCTTAAACTCTTGTGAAGAAAATTGTGGACCATTATCACTAACTAGCACTAGTGGCAGTCCAAAACGTGCGAAAAAGTCTCGTAAGCATTCAATTGTTTTAAAAGCTGTACTCACTTTTACTGGATATGCTTCCAGCCATTTTGAGTGAGCATCTACAATTATGAGAAACATGTGCTCAAAAATAGGTCCTGCGTAATCAACGTGTATACGTTCCATTGGAGCGCTCGGATACTCCCAATGGTGGACTTTTACTTTCGGAGGATCAATCTTGTGTGCAGCACATTCCATACAGTTTTTTGAAGTATTTTCAATGTCCTTGTCAATACCATTCCAAAACACGTATGACCTAGCAATTGCTTTCATTTTAACTGTCCCTAAGTGTCCATGGTGTAATTCTTTTAAAACAGCCTCACGGTATCGTTTTGGAACACATGTGCGTTGACCGTACATTACACAGCCGTCTTGTAGACTATACTCCATTTCTCTTCCTTTTAACTCCCCACCACTTTGTAAAATTCTTAGGAGAGGACTAAGCTCGGTATCAATTTCTGTTTCTTTAGCTATATGTCTAGCAGTAATTGGAAGAGTTTCTATTTGTTGCAATTGAAATAGAGTAACATCATCCTGAATGGGAAGTTGGTCTGAATTAGTCGGTAATCTTGAAAGGAAATCGGCATTACCATGCTCTTCGGTTTTACGATATAAAATATCGAATTGAAAAGACTGTAAAGTTAAAGCATAGTGCAGGAGTCTGGTAGCTGCCAAAACTGGCATGCCCTTCTTCGAGCCAAAAATCGCTACCAGAGGTTTATGATCTGTAATTAAAGTAAATTTCCTGCCTTTCAAGTAAAGGAAAAATTTTTTAGTTCCCCAGATGATGGCTAATGCTTCTTTGTCGATTTGAGAATACTTTTTCTCAGTTTCAGAAAGAGTTCTGGACGCATATGCGATTGGCCTTTCAGTACCGTCAGGAAGTTTGTGGGAAAGTACCGCTCCCAATCCCACTGGCGATGCATCAGTTGCTAACGTGAGGGGTAATTTTGGGTCATAATGTATCAAAAATCGCGGTGAACAAAGTTCATTTTTTATGTTTTGAAAAGCCTCCTGACAATCCTTTGTCCATACCCATTTTATATTTTTCTTTGTCAGATTGTATAAGGGGTTAGCTATTGTCGCTAAATTTGGACAAAATTTTCCGTAAAAGTTAACTAATCCTAAAAAACTTTGAATTTCCAGAACATTTCTAGGTCTCGGAGCTTTAGCAATAGCGAATATTTTTTCGTCAGTTTTGTGTAATCCCTTGGCATCAATCACATGCCCTAAAAATTTTATCTCATCCTGAAAAAATTTACTTTTCTCCAAATGTAATTTCAGTCCATGTGTTTGACACTTTTGGAAGAAATTTTTTAAGGTATTTAAATGTGTATTATCATCCGGGCCTGTTATACGCACATCGTCCATGAAGACTTTACATCCTTCCATTCCCTGGAATAGTCCGTCTATGTAGCGTTGCCATATAGCCGGAGCCGCATTAAGCCCGAACATTAATCTATTACACTTATAGAGCCCTTTCTGAGTGTTTATGGTTAATAGTCTTTGAGTTTCAGGGTCTACTTTCATCTGAAGATATGCATGTTTGAAATCAATTTTAGAAAAATGCTTTCCCCCACTCAAACAACAAAATATTTCTTCAATAGTCGGTAAAGGGTGTTGATGCGTAATAATATTTGGGTTTACTGTTACCGAATAGTCGGCACACAGTCGTATTGAGCCATCCGGCTTGACTACTGGTACCACCGGAGTTGCCCATTCTGATGTTTCCACCCTTTCGATTATACCGTCCTTTTCCAAGCGATCAATTTCTTGATCTACTCGGTTTTTCAACGCGAAAGGTACAGGTCTAGCTTTGCAAAATTTTGGTGAAACATTTGGTTTCAATTCTAACTTAACCTCATAATTGTTTATCTCCCCTAATTTTCCGTCAAAAACTTCCTTATATTGTTCTAACAATGCCTTTAAGCTACCTTTTTGAGATACAGAAACGGCCTTAATTGAGTTCCAATCTAATTTTATTTCTGAAAGCCATTCCCGGCCAAATATTGTATCGAGGTTTTCTTTCACAATATAAAGATTTAAGTTTTTATTTTGACCCTTATATTCAACATTAACTGTTGCAAACCCCAGTGGTATCAGTTGTTCACCACTATAAGTTTTAAATACCAAACTTGTATTTTGAATTTTGTTATTCGAAATTTGCCGGAATGCTTTTAAACTCATAACTGAGACCGCACCCCCCGTGTCTAATTCCATAACTACCGGTCGACCCTCAATTTTTACATTAAGCATTATTGGCGGTTCTCTGTTTTTTATCTCACGTGAATTCAAACTATAAAGAGGAACGGAGTTTCTGGCTGTTTCTTTGTTTTCTACCTCAAGTTGTTTTTGTTTGGCTTTTTTACTTTCAGCGTTTTTAGCGTTATAGCACGCCTTTTCAATATGACCGATTTTTTTACAAAATCTGCAAATACTATTCTTAAATTTACAAGAATTTCTATCATGATCCGTCCCCGTACATCGCGTACATATTTTACTCCTAGCATTCCTTGTTGAGAAGCTTTGTTTTTCCACACTTTGTTTCGAAATGACCGATTTAGGTTTACCCTTATACTTGGCATTAAATTCCTTAATGTCCACTGGTTTGCCAACTATTTCATTTGCCCCTTTTAGCGCTTTCTCCATAGCCAAAGCTATTTTTAAAGTATCCTCTAAAGTAATATTATCTTGCTCAAAAATTCTATCCAAAATAGCCTTATCCCTTAGCCCACTTACAAAAACATCTCGGAGCATTGTATTAAGCATGTTCTGATCGTAAGCACAAGGTATAGCAAGTGATCTTAACTCAGCCATATAAACACTAATGGTTTCACCTTCATGCTGCTTACGATTTAAAAATACATGCCTGCTCGGTATAATAAGCGGCTTAGGATTTAAATGATTTCGCAACGTATTTTTTAACAAATCATAATCTTTATCGGAAGGATTATCAGGAGACAGCAGGTTTTTTAACAAACTGTACATTTTACCGGACAAACTGGAAATAAGTACTTTCCCACGCTTATCCAGCGGTACCGATTGTAAATCTAAGTAGCTTTCGAACCTTTCTAAAAAAGTGTCGAACTGTTCTTCAGTTTCATTATATTTTTCAAATTGAAGTGAAAAAGTTTTACTATCACTTTTTGGCATCATTAAACTTATTTTTTCCATAAGAGCTTTATTTTGCTCCATTAATTCAGAAACGAGCTGCTCCATATTTAATTCTTCCGAACAATTAATTAGATAGAAATTTTTACCTTGAGCCGACTTCGGGGAAACCCCTAATCCAAATCGAAACTGTTTTTACTACGCGTTTCTTTCTTGTTCTCCAACATCTTCGTCGCCATTGTTGCGTTTTGTTGGTTCATGCAAATAATTCACGTACTTTTCTATTTAACACACACAATATATTATGGTTCATATTTACATGGATTATACATATTTACAAGTTAAGGATACAAAGCTTTACAGACAACAACATTGTTCTCAGAGTCAATACTCTCGAACACCCATCGTACGCTCCCGCGCACCGTTTCCGTTCGATTACGATTCAGTTCAGAGTTCGATTAGTCAGTTCGATACACCACAAAAATGGCAACATAAAAATGCAGAGGAGCGAGGATGCTTTTTCATGCAAGTATCTATGTGAAAATTTCTTTATGAGACAATCATTTAAAGATTTACCCCCCGAAACTCTACTAGAACAATTAAAAACAATTCGTACCTTTGTTGTCTGTTTTTCCTTTCTAACAATTTCACGATGTGTGGCGAAATACTCCCTTTCTGACCGAGCACATTCTTTTACGATGCCAAGTTGTTTTTATTCAGTAATTATCTGCTTGTATTGCTCAAAAATCCATTTATCCGCTTTTAATCTTTTCCTCAAATTATTGAATTACCGTTTAGCATTTTCAGAATTATTCGCAAAGTTATCAATTCCATGTTCATTCCATAATAAATGCGTAATATAACGACATCCCGTATATTCTGTTTATCAAATTTATTTATTATTTCCAGATCAGAAGTAGAAATCAATTTATCATCATTTATGCCTAATTAATCTAACGACCATAGATTTTGCAGATCATAAGCTATACAATTCGATGATTCATTTTTTGCATGCATGGATGGTTTTCATGCAAATAAATAGAGTTAGAACATTCAATCTTTAGCACCGAGGCGCCAGTAATTAAGCCGTCTCGATTTGTAGCTGAATTATTATTCCCTGATAACGTCCAACCTAATGCTGTGTTAACAGCAAACAACGAACGATTAATTTTCTTTTTATTTTTTTTTTGCAGTCTCCAATATAAAACTGCGCCGATTAATATGTCTGGCGCCTTCGAATGCAATTTGAGAAAAATTATTTCTTTCCCCCTCATTAGAAACCAAAACTTTTCGAATGGTTGCGTCATCAACTATTTTTAGCTTTGTAAAAGAAATCTGATTCACGACTAAAGCCTTGACATAACATTTTTGTTTATGATTTTTTAAATGAGACAATTCGAAATTTACAACTGAATATTCTTTTTCCTGTGGTTTATCACAAGAAAACGGGTATATGATTAGAGTTTCTTTTCTAAGTACAAGCAATTTTAATTCACGAGCAAGTGATATATTAATAAAATTTCGTTGAGATGCATTGTCAAATAATATTACACACCTTAGAGAATTTAAATGAGAATTATTTGTTATTCTTGCGAAGCAAGTTTGTAAATATATTTCATTATTTTCAAGCGGATTTTGAACAGAACATTTATATGACAATACAGAATTATCATTTTCGTAAGCACCATTCTCAAAAGAATTTGTATGGGCATGTTCATTTGATTTTTATTACTCATTTGAGCCGTTGTTGGACTTTCTGATTTTTGCTTATAGCAAATTAATGTATTATGTTTGCCTGAACATGTGTCGCATTTGAGACCCGATAAACAAAATTTAGCTGTATGTTTACCTCTTTTGAAACATAAATAACAGATTCCCTGTTTGCGTAAAGACAATTTTTTGTCCTCTAAATTTAATTTGCACATTTTACTATCATGATCATTTACTGCATCAACACAAAAAATACATTTACTAACAGTTAATTTAAAGGCTTATGCCTTTTGTATTGTGTTAGAATTTTTATATCCCGAAACAGATTTCCTATAGGATGCATTATTATTTTCCGATGATTTTGAATCAAATTTAGAATTTGAGTTTTTGTACCCGTTATTGTGAGTTTCTACTTCGCGTTTTAAAAATAAAAAGGTTTTTTTTTTTTTTCTAGTTTGAACTTCTAATTTCAAATGTTTTAACAAATCTTGTACATTCCTTGGATTCTGTTTTCATTTTATTATAGTCTATCATAATACTGGTAGGTATTAATTCAGTAACAATCGGAAATAACAAATTTCCGTAGGATTTTAAATCTACTCCTAAATTTTCGAGAGATTTAATATTAACATCAAGGGCGTCATGCAGTAAGCGTAATTCTTTAATCTGATTTGCAGATTTAAATTTAATAATGCATCAATTTTATATCGAATTACGATATCCTTTTTCCCGAATCTAGATTTTAATAAATCAATGGCAGTATTATAATTTTGTTCAAGGAGTGCTAAACCCTGAATAGCTGTTAAAGCTTGGGACTTTAAAAAACTTCGTAAGTAAACGAATTTTTCTACGTTAGACAGATCTTTATTTTTGTGTATGGTTATCTCATACTGATTCCAAAACTCCATCCAGTTTTTAGGGGATCCCTCATAAACTGGAACTGAGATCTTGGGCAGTCTTACGGAACTTGCATTAATTCATTTTAGTCTTAAATTAGATGTTTGATCATTTCTTGGCTCAGCTAACATCTGAGTGCCATTTAAATTTTTAATTTTTTCTATTTTATTCATAATTCGAGCTTTTACATCGATAATTTGATCTCTGTGTTCTTGTCGAGATTCTATTTCAGCTTGTAACTCGTCGAGAACCGTGATTTTAGATTCGATTTGTTCTTTAACTTCGATAATTTCGTTTTGTTTTATTTGCAGTTTTTCTAACTGCGATTCGATTTCATAAACATTTAACCCTTCCTCGGGTTCGATTAACTTTATATTTATCGTGTTAATTAATTTTGTGCACAATCCCTTTAGGGTAGTGCGTTTTCGTTTTAATTTATCTAAATCGGTTGCCATATTCTGATCAATCTAGAAAACTGCACTATGGAATAAATCAAATTATCAAATTTTAAGGGCCTGGCAGTCCCTGTTATGGGCGCCAAAACATGTCGCTACTTTGGCGACGTTATTTAAATAAGCATTTTCAGTACTTTAACAAGAAATAAGGTAAATGCCTTAACTTCATCGGTCCAGAGAGTCGTGGGGACTGCCGGACACTCCATGTTCCATTATTAATCATAGATGACGATGAAAACACATAATTCAGAAATATGAGGAACCCTAATACTGTCACAGACATTTATTAACACGAACACTACAACAACATGACGAACACTGAGAGAAGAAGAAAGAAAAAATAATAACGGCGTACAGCGCCATCTACAGGTTTCCCATTTACCAATAATAATCTACACCATCCCTCCCTCATATAAGGGAGGGATGGGAAATTTTTATGACTATGTTAATTGGCTTATGAAATTAATATTTTAATAATTACCATCAAATTTATATTTTAAAAAGATTTTAAAGTGTTTCAATTTGGCTTTACATTTATAAAAGTAACTAAAAACTTACTTTTAATATTGAATTGTATTGCCACGACACTTTATAATATGAAATACACGTTGTTCCATAGAATTAATTAAGCATTGAATTACAGAAGGAGATATTTCATACCACGCTTTGTCAATTGCAGTTTTTAAGTCATTTACGCATGTATGCTGCTTTCCATTTTCATATATTTTACGAGATAAGATCTCCCAGTACTTTTTGAAATTCTGGAAGATGATGCAATTGCACGCACAGATAAATTATCAACTGAAGCCTTATTTAATAACATTCTATCATCACGTAACGTTGTTTTCTTTGGTTTTCGGCTCGCTTTCGAATATTCCATGTTACACCTGATCTCCTGACTCTATAAATACTGCTCAAGGATCTCTTTATCCTTCTCAATATTTGTACAGGTTTTGTCCTTGCGCTTTTAATTGTAAAATCTTAATAATTTCACTTTTAGAAATTTCTTTAGAACGTGGCATTTTTTATCAGAATACGCAGGGAACGTCTCTTCCGAATCACAAACAAAACAATACATTGAACCCATTAAATTATTATGCTAAATATACAGCAGACGATATTTCAATTAAAGGAAAAAATTATTCTGCATTTATAGAAGCAGACGACAATAAAAATATTGTGAGCAAAAATGTAAAAGAAAACATGCAATGCTGTATTGTGCCTATACATTTGGGACAGCACATTTTTATATCATTTAATGTACATTTTATAACTTCAAACCTTTGACCATAATTCATATGTGTATATCAGCAAAACTGATTTTATTTATTGCCTATCACACGAATTTTAATTGTACGTTATTACTTTTTATGTTAATGCAAATTTTATTGATTGTCTAAAATTTTGGGACATGGTGTACACTTTGATACATTACCGCTTGCTTTATTTTATTTTATTTAGACAAATTATTATAAAAATAAATCAATAATCATTTACCTTCACTTTAATGTCACCCGCACTTGCTTCGTATTTCGCGAGATGACAACAACATGATAGAACCCATTTAGCAAGGCTACTATATGCAAATAAGAAGAGCATGCGCGGACAGTTAGTTGACGTCAAGGAAATTTTAAGCCAGTAATATGCTTGATTTGGCATGCGTAATTTTCCAAACATGAAGTAGGTCTGAGATATCCTTGAATTAGCAACTTTGCTCTGTCATGGTAAATTCACTTGAAAGCCACCTTGTTTCAAGGAAGTGTGCTGTGTGGGATGCCATTGGCCAACTTTTGTTTCGAATCGGGGTTGTTGTGAATTTTGTGCTTTAAAAAACATTCAATCGAAACCTCACTCAAAATGCACGTGTAATGTATTTTTGTGTATTAATGAAAAGAAAAATTGTTTCTTTGAATATCATCAAATTTTAGTTTATGTGTAAAAAAAGTAAGTAAATTTTAAAAAAATTATAATTTTCAAAAATAAATTTTTTGTGCTGTAACATATTAGTGTTCGCTGGTTATTAACATTTTTCAGAGTTAAAACTGCATTAAAAAAAAGTCATGCGGTCTTTTTGTATTATGAGAATATTTTAGCCCTCCGTGTACTGACGGTACTTTAAAGTACCAATTTAATTAATTAGTTCTAACGGATTAAAGTTCTCAAAGATGAGTATTTTATTTATGTACATCATTTAATATTCGATGTAGTGATTCAAATATATATATATATATATATATATATATATATTGCACGAAAAAAACTGCAGTACATCATAATGCAGTAGATAAAGGGTTTAATATAGGAATTTTTGCTAGTTCTCGGATACTTTTACTGCCGACTGTATCATCTTAAAAACATGCTTGTCAAATAAAATTTGATTCACATTTGCTGCATCAAGTGTAATTCATACTTGATGCATCAAGTATAATTCATATTTGGTGCAGCAAGTATAATTCATACTTGATGTGTATTACTTGATTCGTGTGAGCTGTGGCAAGCATAGTGCATGGTTGATAAACATTACTTGATTCATGTTTGATCTATCAAGTCTAATGCACAGATTATCATACAGATAGCCCAGACAGCACAGAGAACTTGCATTAAGCTATCGTCAACATTGACAACTCAAGTCAAGAAACTTGCATTGAGCTTGACATCTCAAGCCTGCAAGTTTAATGCAAGTCAAGATCAAGAATCTTAGTTTACACTTGTCCCACTTGCTTTAGACTTGATAGTTCAATCATGAATCAAGTAATATGTATCAAGCATGAACTAAGTTTGCCACAGCTCATACGAATCAAGTAATACACATCAAGTATGAATTATACTTGCTGCACAAAGTATGAATTACACTTGCTGCACAAAGTATGAATTATACTTGCTGCATCAAATATGAATTATACTTGATGCAGCAAAAGTGAATCAAAATTTACTTGCCAAGCATGTTTTTAATATGATACAGTCGGCAGCAAAAGTGTCCGAGCACTAGCGAAAATTCCTATGTAAAAAAAAAAAAAAATTCACTTAATACTGTTTTGTTAAATAAATTCTTGTCGAATCATGTTCATAGACAGACTAAGAACAGAACTCAACAAGGATTTATTTAACAAAACTGTATTAAGTGTCATTTTTTTTTTTTACATAGGAATTTTTGGTAGTGCTCGGACACTTTTACAGCCGACTGTACATCAAACGCAAAGGAACTTTCTACTTATCGTCGCCGGAAGCCAGTAGAAATAATTCTCTTCTCTACTCTACAGCATACATGAAGCAAATATTGTTTATCAAGCATGCTTTTAATGGCATGCATTCCTCGCCGACAGCTAAAGCTCATGTTATTGTATACAGAAATTTATTTACAGAATGACTCATAACCTAATGTATTTATTTAAATTCGATTTTTCACTTTTGGAAAAAACACAACCGTTAAATACATTCTCGTTTTCCAAAAATTTATCTTTTAAATTTCAATAACTCCTCGTACAGAAAAAAGAAGCGAAAAATGCAGTTGCTTAATTTTTCGTATTTTTAAAATCAAAAATAAATACTTTATGAAACTACTTTTAGAAAACATATACAAATTTAAATATTGTGAATTTTTCCACTATTAAAATGGATTTAAAAAAAAAAAAAAAAAATGATGACCTAATCGAGCATTTGAAAATTTTATTTAAGTGGTACATTATATTCTAATGTTGGATAAAATAGATGTTATTAATAATTAATTAATCTTACATACATAGTGACCCACTGTTTTTGTCATTTTTCATAGTATGCCTGTATATGATGTACTTATTTTAACTTTATAAACCTGCCATAAGGGAGGGATGGGAAAATTTTGACTATGTTAATTGGCTTATGAAATAATAATTATCATCAAATTTATATTTTTAAAATATGTTAAAGTGTTTCAATTTGTTTCACGGAAACTTATAGTGTTGTACCAGTAAAAGTAAATTTGTAAAATTATGTTTGTCAAAAGTCTCTCATCTGTCCGTACTCTCCCCTATATATATATGGGATTTGTTGTGTTACTTTATTGATTCATATGTTTTGCAGGCTGTTGATTAGTGGATCTGGTTTCTTTACATTAGTGTATTTCATCCACTAATAAATTTTTTTAAATCTTATTGGTCATTGGTGTTTCAGTGACCTTGTATCTGTTGCTTGGCTTCTACTATGCTTAATAGATCATCTTTATTATATATATATATATATATATATATATATATATTAATAGTAAAAGCCGAGAAATATCTATACAATATAAAAATAATATTTTAAAACATATTTAAATTTCAAAACCTCTTCACACACCATAAATTTTAAGCCAGAATAACCGTTGCTTTTGCCTCCAAAGCAGTAGCACGTGTTTTTTTGCACCTGATGAAGAAAGGCTACATTCTTTCGAAACCGGTTGTGCTGGCTTAAAATTTATAGCGTGTGAAGAAGTTTTAAAATTTAAATATTGGTTGCACACCAGTTTGTGATTTTAAAACATAGTGAAAGCCGAGGATTAGAAACAAAATCACTGAATATATCCTTTTATTATCAAAAGGATTATATGTAGTATAGATTGTATTTTTTCAGGAGTTATAAGACAAATTAGCTAGTATTTATAATAACTTTTACTGGATTCATACCTTTACTAGTTTTTTAATTACTATCCTTTTTTTTTTTTTTTTTTTTTTTTTGTAATTCATGTTTTACTCTTTTAGTTGATATTCTAATCGTAGTTTCTATGAATGAAGCATACAGCAGGGTTCTCAGCAATCACCATTTTGAATACCTTTTTTCTATAAGGCAATCTATGCGAAGATATATATACTATTACGGGTACCGGAAAGTTATGTCGTTTTGAATTAATAAAATGAAACCGGAAATTTTTGTTTAACAGTGTTTACATGATACTTTACAAATAACCATCTTATAAGTTACCAAAGAATATCTTAAATTTTATCCAGGATAAATTTCCGATGTCAGTATTTTAATTCAAAACGACATTATTTTCCGGTCCCCCTAATACAAATGATTAATAATAATTACTTAAAAAAAAAAAAAAAAAAAAAAAGTGGTAATCAAAATAGTGACTGCTGAGAGCCCTGCATAGGGAAAATGGCTATCAGATTATTTGTATTTGCTCAGGATTACATTACATCGCACATCGGAGAAGTTGCATCGAAAAATCAGCCTAAGGATAAGAATAAAGCATTGATTAGCCTACAATAAAACTGACATAAATGTATCTCATGTGGGTAAATTGCGAGATAAAGATATGATGCTTTTCGTGCCCATTGGGGTACCTCATACACATTTTTCAGTTAAAGGAACTCAATTTTGTTATTTTTGTCTTACTATGTCCCTTTTCTTGCCAATATCTCAATCCAAGGTAATTTTTGCACTTTGAATAGGTTTTAACGTCAACTTAAAGAAAATTTTTCCTTTTGTTTGAAGTAAAAACTGCATTAAGGTCATCTTTTCTTCCTTAAAAAACTAATACGCACGCTTTTACTTGTATCCTTAATATAAAATTAGTAATTTTAAATGAGAATTTAAGATGATACAATATTATCTAAAGATTACATTGCTTGGCATGAAAATTGCCTTTAACACCATTTCAACATATTCTTATGTAAAATGACCTCCTGAATCCGAATAGGACGCCCATTTTACCCTATCACCCACCGATGTTTAGGAATGGCCCCCTATTTTTATCGTTTTTCGGTGATTTTATGCCTATAAATTTGATTTTTAGGAGAGGAGTAGGATTATTTGAACCGTTAAATATCTTCTGAGGGGCTACAGAGTTGGAAATTTGTAAAACATAGATAGTTACGACAAGGATTTTTTTTTTTTTTTTTTTTTTTTTTGGGGGGGGGGGGGGAGGATTTACCAATGAAATTATGCATTATGTGTCTTTCATTTTTTTTTTTTTTTTAAATCAATTATTAATGTTATTTTTTAAACTTTACATATATATTTTTTGTTTTTAGGTGTTCAATTAATTATTTTTCATTCTTCAAATCAAATTCATGGTTATAAAATTATTGAAGAGGGAATGAAATTGAGGGAGGGGATGGTGTATCTAGAAAACGGTGGGTTACTGGGCAAAATGCGGGAGTCCTATTCGGATTCAGGAGGTCATTTTACATAAGAATCAGAAAAAATAGTATCAGAATTCTTTTTTTTTTTTTTTTTTTTCAGAGCAGAGTTATTAATAGTTTTACATAACAACTTTACTGTTTCAATATTTCTGGGTGTTAAGAAATTAGCAATTAATTAGTTCAAGTTATTTAAGTTTGTGTAAAATTATATTTCCATATTAATGACATTGCATAGACTTTATAATTAAAAATACATTTTAATAGCACAATAAAATGTATAAAATTGAAATCCCTCAATATTTTTAGAATTTTAATCTCATGTACCGGACTTGATACAGAGAAAGAAAATAGTTCACAACTGTTGGTCGTCATTTCATTTCGCTTTAATCTAGAAAAAAGAAAGGGATGAATAGCGTGCATTTATAAATTTCTAAAAACTAAAACACCATTTTGAAAAATAAAAAATACTTAAAGTTCGCATTTCATATTGTACTTCATATTGTACTTGATTTTTTTTTTTTTTTTTTTTTTTTGTTCTGTTAAATATATATAATATATTCGGAAGTGTACACTTTTTTCCACAAGTATTATATTATTGCAAATTTCAAAAATATGTTTGATTTTCTTTCTGTATGTTTATGTTTTAGTTTATCAAAGCACAATTCAAAAACGTACTAACTGTCGACCATTAAATCAGGGATGGAACACGGGTGCAGATTTCCTACCACTATCAATGAAATAAAATTTTCTACTTCGTAAATCAACTATATTATAGGCATAGAAATTTCTTGAACAAATACCGGCATGAATTCTGAGCCAGCGTTTCATCCCTGTTATATAAATCAGACTATTTTATTGGCGCTACAAAAAAAAAAAAAAAAAAAAAAAGTAAGTGATATGTACGCTATTAGGAGAGTTCTGTTCTGAATCTTCATAATGTATTAAAATTTTATGACAATTCAAACATATTCAGAGTTGACGTTGCCCTACTTTTCTCCACTACAATTTATAAATTTACATATTATTTACTATCAATAGATTACATATCTTTTGTAATATGTTTATTCTATTGAAAATGTCAGATTTTTTTACTAAAATAGTAGCGGAAGGAATAAGGAGAGCAGCAACTCTGTATATATACAAACAAAAGCTGGATGGGACAGTGGAATGAGCGAAGACTCACAAATAAAATGAATTGATAAAAAATATTCAACAATGCTGGGAAGTGTAAAATTAAATTTTCATTCAGTACTCAACAAAAGTATATATATGTATATAATTCTGTAGAGTTTTATTTATATACAGTAAGAAGAGAGAGAATTTTCGAGGGGTAACGTCCCGGTAATTGCGTATTCACGATTCATGATTCTGCCCCTCCCTTCCTCTCTCCGTTACTTTAAAAAAGAAAATTTAGTCTTTTTTATTTTAATTCAAGAAGGTTCCTATGGGGAAAACTCACCTGTGCATCAGAAAAACGTTTACCTTCTTACTTACCAAAAGGGGGGGGGGGCATGCCTGAAAGAAATTAATTTAAAATTCAAGAATGTATTAAGAATCCAACAATAAATTGACTTTTAAACAATTATTTCTAATTTAGAACCTGTCGGACACACGAAGATTTTTCTCTCTTATTTTAAACAGAATCTGTCTCTCTCTCTCTCCCCATTTTTTTTTTATCTTATGAATAATTAAGTTGAGTTAAAATTATTTGTAAACTATTAAAAATCACCCTAAAAGGAATACATTTAATAAAATGGCATCTGTTAACGTAAAAGTAAAGTAAAACTTTAATATTTGATTCCTCGAAATACGCTGTATCCCAAAAGTTTAGATAATCAATAAAATTTGCATTAACATAAAAAGTAATAAGATACAATTAAAATTCGTGGGATAGGTAATAAACAAAAACAGTTTTGCTGATATACACTTATAAATTATGATCAAAGGTTTGAAATTATAAAATGTACATTAATTATATAAAAATGTGCTGTTCCAAAAGTATAGACACCTATAAGTGTTTTTGGCTTTACATTTATAAATGTAACTAAAAACTTACTTTTAATATACTTACTTTTAATATTGAACTGTATTGCCACGACACTTTATAACATGGAATACACGTTGTTCCATAGAATTAATTAAGCATTGAATTACAGAAGGAGATATTTCATACCACATTCTGTCAATTGCAGTTTTTAAGTCATTTACGCATGTAGATATATTGCTTTCCATTTTCATATATTTTACGAGATAAGATTTTTGAAATTCTGGAAGTTGATGCAATTGCACACACAGATAAATTATCAACTGAAGCCTTATTTAATAACATTCTATCATCACGTAACGTTGTTTTCTTTGATTTCCGACTCGCTTTCGAGTATTCGATGTTCCACCTGATCTTTTGACTCTATAAATACTGCTCAAGGATCTGTTTGTTCTTCTCAGTATTTGTACAGGACTTTGTCCTTGCGCTTTTAACTGTAAAATCTTAATAATTGCATCTTTAGAAATTTCTTTACAACGTGGCATTTTTTATCAGAATACGCAGGAAACGTCTTTTCCGAATCACAAACAAAACAATACATTGAGCTCATTAAATTATAATGCTAAATATATAGCAGACGATATTTCAATTAAAGGGAAAAAATTATTCTGCATTTATAGAAGCAGACGACAATAAAAATATTTTATTTTGTGAACAAGAATGTAAAAAAAAAAAAAACATGCAATGCTGTATTGTGTCTATACTTTTGGGGTAGCACATTTTTATATCATTTAATGTACATTTTATAATTTCAAATCTTTGATCATAATTCATATGTTTATATCAGCAAAACTGTTTTTATTTATTACTTATCTCACAAATTTTAATTGTACCTTATTATTTTTTATGTTAATGCAAATTTTATTGATTGTCTAAACTTTTGGGAAACGGTGTACACATTGAAACATTACTGCTTGCTTTATTTTATTTAGACAAATTATTGTAAAAATAAATCATTTACCTTCACTTTAATGTCACCCGCACTTGCGTCGTATTTCGCGAGATGACAACAACATGATACAACCCTTTCAGCAAGGCTACTATATGCAAAGAAGAAGAGCATGCGCGGACAGTTACTTGACGTCAAGGAAATTTTAAGCCAGTAATATGCTTGATTTGGCATGTGTAGTTTTCCAAACTTGAAGTTGGTCTGAGATATCCTTGAATTAGCAACTTTGCTCTGTCATGGTAAATTCACTTGAAAGCCAACCTTGTTTCAAGGAAGTGTGCTGTGTGGGAGGACAGTGAAGCTAAAACGCGAACCGGAAATATAGTAGCACCACTAGTGTCAACAGAGGGGAACCACAAGTGTTAAGTCTACATGAATAACATCTTTGATCGAAAATTGTTTTTCTATTTCGCGAGTAGTTAGTAGCAGGTTAGTATGGGAAGTTTTCTTTTTCTTCACTTTCTATTGTTTTTGAATTCACAAAATTATCTTCAAAACATTCACAGCTATTTTTCTAAGAAATAAAAATTAATTTTTATAATGTTTAAAAATATGCTTTGTCAAACATATCCATATTCAAGTACAAATTAAAATTACAAACTGTAATTCTGAAATAGCAGTATGAAATCATTAAATATTTAACGTTGCTTGTTTTAAATAATGCAAAATGCTTTAAAATGAAAAAATGTTTTTATTTTATGTACAGTCGGTAACAAAAGTGTCCAAACGTTAGCAAAAATTCCTATGTAAAAAAAGTACACTTCATATGGTTCTGTTAAATAAATCCTTATCGAATCATGTTCTTAGACTAATTAAGAAGAGGATTCGACAAGGATTTATTTAACAAAACCGTATGAAGTGTACTTTTTTTACATAGGAATTTTTGCTAGTGTTCGGACACTTTTGTTACCGACTGTATATTCAAAGTTTATTTTCTTAATATTTAGCACTTGCTTCTTAAAATAAATTGCTTTTAACAATCAAGTTTGTAAACAATAATAAAGTTGCCAAATGAAAACATATGTGCAGTTTTCTTTGCTTCACTATTTCTACTACTTTTAAATTCACAAAATCATAACATTACAGCTATTTTCTAAGAAATAGTTGTAATATTATGTTTGAAAATAAATTTTGCCAAACACATTCGTGTTCAAGTATACAAATTAATATAACAAACTGTAATGCTGAAATAGCAGTATGGAATAAAATCTTAAATATTTAACATTGTTTGGTTTAAATAATACAAAATGCTTTAAAATGAAAAAAAAATATTTCTGGTTTATATATATTTTCGAAATTTATTTGCTTAATATTTAGTACTTGCTTCTTAAAATAAATTGCTTTCGACAATCAATCTCGTAAACAATAACAAAGTTGCCAAATGTAAACATCCATACAATGATTAGTTGGTTGGATGTTGGGTTTAACGTTGCACTAATATTACAATGAACATAGATACAATAAAAATAAGATGAGCGATTGCGTAAGCCGGAAATCTCGAGAAACTTACAGCCGTTGACAATAGGGTCGTTGTAGTCAAATTTTGGTTACCGAAGAATATACGGGAGTGTCCTATCTGTATAATAATCTGTGGTCTAATGCAAGTGGGACAAGTGTAAACTAGGATATTGATCTTGACTTACATTAAACTTACAGGCTTGAAATGTCCAGCTCGATGCAAGTTTCTTGACTTGAATAGTCAATTTTGATGATAGCTTAATGCAAGTTCTCTGTGCTGTTTGGGAGCTATCCAGCCGATATTTCGTCATTAAACTAGAGCCATGCCGGTTCCAGGCTTCATTTATTTTTTGTGTATAGACCGGCTGACTGGCCGAACCTAGATTATGTTTTATCCGAACCGTGCTGGGCCGAGATTTTTCCTTTTCTACGTTAATAAGTTATGAAAGTATAAAATATTTCTTTTTTATTAGTAGTATGTTTTTATTAACTCGCTTTCTTGCTGGTCTACAGTCGGTAACAAAAGTGTCCGAACACTAGCAAAAATTCCTATGTAAAAAAAGTACACTTCATACGGTTTTGTTAAATAAATCCTTATCGAATCACGTTCTGACACTGATTAAGAACAGGATTCGACAAGGATTTATTTAGCAAAATCGTATGAGGTGTATTTTTTTTACATATGAATTTTTGCTAGCGTTCGGACACTTTTGTTACCGACTGTACTTGTTTGTCTGTTAGGTAAGAATTTTAAAATGAATTTTAAACTAACTTCCCGATAAGCTAGACTTGAAGCTTTAAACATAGCTCAGAACTAGATCATAATACATACTTACCCAGACAGCACAGAGAACTTGCATTATGCTATCATCAACATTGACAACTCAAGTCAAGAAACTTGCATTTAGCTTGATATCTCAAGCCTGTAAGTTTAATGCAAGTCAAGATCAAGAATCCTGGTTTACACTTGTCCCACTTGCTTTAGACTTGATAGTTCAAACATGAATCAAGTAATATGTATCAAGCACTCACTAAGTTTGCCACAGCTCATACGAATCAAGTAATACGCATCAATTATGAATTATATTTGATGCAGCAAACGTGAATCAAATTTTACTTGCCACGCATGTTTTTAACATGATACAGTCGGCAGCAAAAGTATCCGAGCACTAGCAGAAATTCCTATGTAAAAAAAGTACACTTAATACTGTTTTGTTAAATAAATTCTTGTCGAATCATGTTCATAGACTGACTAAGAACAGAACTCAACAAGGATTTATTTAACAAAACTGTATTAAGTGTAATTTTTTTTACATAGGAATTTTTGCTAATGCTCGGACACTTTTACCGCCGACTGCACATCAAACGCAAAGGAACATTCTACTTATCGTCGCCGGAAGCCAGCTGCGGAGAAATAATCCTCTTCCCTACTCTACAGCATACATGAAGCAAATATTGCTTATCAAGCATGCTTTTAATGGCATGCATTCTTCGCCGACAGCTAAAGCTCATGTTATTCTATGAAGAAATTTATTTACAGAATGACTCATAACCTAATGTATTTATTTAAATTCCTTTTTCAGTTTTGGAAAAACCACAACCGTTAAATACGTTCTCGTTTTCCAAAAATTTATCTTTTAAATTTCAATAACTCCTCGTACAGAAAAAAGAAGCGAAAAATGCAATTGTTTAATTTTTCGTGTCAAAAATAAAAATTTTATGAAACTACTTTTAGATAACATATACAAATTTAAATATTGTGAATTTTCCCAGTACGAAAATGGATTAAAAAAAAAAAAAAAACATAAGGTAATTATTAATTCAATAAATACATTTCCCCATAGAATAATATAGGTTTTGGCTGTCGGAGAAGATAGTTATTCTACGCTCTTAACCTGATGTAGATAACTTAATAGATTTTTATTTCTGGGACAATCAATCACATTTTATGTAGATTTTTGGTGAGTTATCCAAATTAATTTTTACAAGAACAGAAAATGATTTTGTCCAGAATTTGAACCTGGGCACTTGTGTTAACTCCCAACCCTCTTTCAACTGAGTTCTAGGATGATAACTCACATGGATCGCCTAGAAGAAAATTATTTATTTTAACTCCATATAGCTGTTTGACGGCAATTAGATATTTAGGATAATAATTTCCACCATTTATACAATAATTTTTTGGTGTATTGAATATATAAATTTTTACAGGAGCGAAAAGTGAGACAGCGTTAGGACGTTAACTCAGAGGATCTAGGTCTGAACTTGGCCTGATCCCTTTTCGTTGTCGTAAAACATCGACCAATATATTAAAAATTTATTGCATAAATGATCAAAGTTATTTTTCTAATTACACTGCTCGGCAGGAAAATTGCCTCTGGCACCATTTCAGCATATTCTTATGTAAAATTACCTCTTGAATTTAAATAGGACGCCCATTTTGCCCTATCACCCACAATTTTTCAGGAATGGACCCCTATTTTTATCATATTTTTGGTGATTTTGTGGCTATAATTTGATTTTTAGGAGGTGGGAGGATTATTTTAACCGTTAAATATCTTCTGAGGGGCTGCAGAGTTGGAAAATTCTAAAACATGGACATTTGCGACAAGGGATTTTTTTTTTTTTTTTTTTTTTTTTGGGGGGGGGAGGGGATTACACTGAAATTATGCATTACATATCTTATATTTTTTTAATCTGTTATTAATGTTATTTTTTAAACTTTATATTTTTTTGTTTTTATGTGTTAAATTAATTATTTTTCATTCTTCAAATCAAATTCATGGTCATAAAATTATCGAACAGGGAAAGAAATTGAGGGGGAGAGTGGTGTATTTAGAAAACTGTGGGTGACTGGGCAAAATGGGAGTCATATTTGGATTCAGGAGGTCATTTTACATAAGAATCAACAAAAATGGTATCAGATCTCGATTTTTTTTTTTTTTTTTTTTTTTTTTCAGAGCAGTGTTATTCATTACTATCCAGTAATTATGGAATTAAAATTAAATGAATTTCTATCATGGTACAGTGTTTGTATTGGCAGAACAAATGGAGAAAAATAAATAAGTAAATAAAATCAACTGTCTTATCAGCAAATCTTGCAGGTTAGTTCTCATTCACGATTCCTCAGTTGGTACAGCGTTTGAATTGTTAACGCAAGTTTGAATTGTTAAAGCAAAAGTCTTACAAGGAGAGGTCACGACATGGAAAATTCAGATCGAGACGAAATTGCGCAGGATTGTAGTATACTATGAGGGTAACAACATATTAAAGCAGTAGGACCCACTATCCACAAAATTTCGAGAAAAAAGCATCTAAAGTTTCAGTAATCTTTAAATACAAGTTATTTCGCATGCGAGTAAACGCCTCAGTGGGTTGATCCTAAAGCGCGAATCTCCCACCCAGATGGCTTGGGTTCGAAGCTACCTACAGGAGATGTTTTCTTCTTTAACTTTTTATGTAATCTTAACTTTTTATTTATTTTACTTTATTTTACAATTCAATTCAAAATTTGAAAATTTTAATAAAAATTATTTAATTTTCTTGAATATAAAATAACTTTTTCTATTTTTAATATTTATAACTTAAAAATACAATAAATTTCTATAACTTAAAAAATAATGTTAAGTTTTACAAAACCCTAAATAAGAAACATAAAGAAAAACAGACAAATATTTAAAAAATTAAAAAATAAGCAAGCTGTAAACAAAGTGTAATATAGTTAGCAGGTGTACTTAAATCTTGGTTTGAGCTTCCTGATTTGGTTTGAATGTGTATAAATTACGTACACTTCTAGCTTGTTAATAATAAAGAGCAGGTGGAATTTTATTTTGTGCACAGAAGGAAAAAAAAAAAAAAAAAAAAAAAAAAGGAAGTCGTTATCAAAAAAGAAACGATGTTCATTAAACATTTAAAATCTACATTTAAAGATAACATTTCTTTACTGTAATAATTTAATAGCATCACAATCCTATACTATAATTTTTAAGAAACTGTATTGATTGGAGAAGTAATTGTTTAATTTGGATAGTAATTATATATGCAATTAAAATCATCATTTCTCTGTTTTTTTTTTTTTTTTTTTCGTAATTTAAAAAATAAAATTAAATATACCTAAAGTAAAATAAAATATTTAGATAAATAATTAAAAACAGTTTCTTTAGTTTTCCCTTATTTTACAGTTAAAATAAAACTAAAATTTATTTTTTAAGTTATATAAATTTATTGTATTTTTAAGTTATAAATATTAAAAATAGAAAAAGTTATTTTATACTGAAGAAAATTAAATAATTTTTTATTAAAATTTTCAAATTTTGAATTGAATTGTAAAATAAATAAAAAGTTAAAATTACATAAAAAGTTTAACGAAAAAAAAAAAAAAAAAAAAAAAAAAAAGTAGTCCCGCAGGTAGCCTCGAACCCAAGTCATCTGTTTGGGAGGCTCGCGCTTTAAGATCACACCACTGAGGCGCTTACTCGCGCGCGATATAACTTGTATTTAAAGATTACTAAAACTTTAAATCCTTTTTCCTCGAAATTTTGTGGATAGTGGGTCCTACTGCTTTAATATGTTGTTACCCTCATAGTATACTACAATCCTGCGCAATTTCGTCCCAATCTGAATTTTCCATGTTGTGACCTCTCCTTGTTAGATTCAAATCCTGACCTAGACGCTATTCATTCTCGTAAATTTTAATTAGATAAATCCATTAAAAATCTATTGCATAAATTGTCGAAGTTATCATAGTAGTTGGATTGGTAACATAAATTTAAGTTGAACTTCTAGATTACCCCCCTTCCCTCTCTCTCTTTTTTCTAAGTGTGTGTGCATGTAGTCAAACTACTTTTAGCATAGCTACCAACATTTTAATTTATTCCGGAGTATTATCAGTCCCGGCTTTATTTCGCACTACTTTATAAAAAAAAAATTCTCCGGTGTGTAACTACAATAAAATAGGAAAAAATTGCTCTTAAAAAATAGGTGATATGAAATAAAGGCGGGGCTAAAAATACTTCGAATAAATTAAAATGCTGGCAGCATTGCTTTCATAAAGAAACTTGCCTGAGAATGTCACTTTGTAATGCAAAGCAATATTATTCTCCTATATCTTTTGGAAGGTGATACAATATTGAGTTAAAAGTTTGAAAAGAGGGGGAAGAAATGTTACATAGATTTTTTTTTTTTTTTTTTTTTTTTTTTTGGCGGAGGGGGGGGGCATTATTACACTGGAACCTACGGTTTGAAGTAGATTTCAAACAAATGCGAATGTCCATGTTTGTACTGGAATTTGAAAGTGTCATGTTCGAATTCTGCTTTAGGCATAGATATTAGTGGTGGTTAGGATTTTCTTTAAAAACCACAGATTTCCGAAATTAAAATATCTAACTATTTTTCTAACAAAAATACATAGAATCCACTTATTTTTCTAAATTTACCACTTATTTTAATTTGGAAAATAAATAAAATATATTGTATCGCCCTTAAAAATAAATAAATAAATAAAAATAAACATTTATACTATCAAATGAAATTTAATATTTATCGCAAAAGATATAAAACTTGTAATTTTTATTAAATGAACATTCTCTGGAAAAGGATATCTAGATTTCAGTTGTTTGTACAAATACTTTGAAGTATTATTTTTATTTTATTATATATATATATATATAGGGAAGAGTCGGGATGGATGGGACACCTAAAATTATTCTTAAAATAAACAATGCTTTTAATTTCTGTCACTTCTACCAGGTGAAGTAACTACAGCCCCATATTTGTTGCTATATATCATTTTAGTGTGAGAATTCTGTAAGTTTATGTAATAAAAACACTATTTTATAACCCCAAACGTAAACAATTGCTTTATTTTCAAGGCAAGTTTTTAACGTCACTCACTGATGTTAGCATAATTACTTCTGATATTTTATATACCTAATAATATAACTTTTATGAATTAGTAGCTAAATTTAGCCTAAAAGTTGCATGTGTCTAATAATATTTTTTTTTTTTTTTTTTTTTTTTTTTTTTTAATAATGAAAAGGGAGTGATGGGACAGAGCAGTTCATGGAAGGATGGGACATGTAAGAAAAGGAAGAAGAATGAAGATTCTGATACTCCACAAACAGAGAATATCAAGAGGCAAATGTATGAATAGATGGAAGAGAAAATGCACGAAACAAATTCAAAATCATGGAAAACAATTGGTGTGGCACTCACACGAGTTTTGTATACCCTTTTAACTTTTAAAAATACTTTTATGAGGAATTAATTTTCATTCCTGAGCAGTTTTCCTGGATATGGTAAAATATAGAAAATAAATTACATTCATCAATTACAGTTAGGATTTCTTGGTAATATTTGTTCTTGAGATATGCTGATAACACACACAGGCTAGCTACTAAAAACCTTATTAATGTTCAGGGAACCACAAAACATGTAAATGTAACAAAAACTTAATTTTGAATATTTGAACTAAAAACAATAGTGACCCACTGTTTTTCTCATTTTTCATAGTATGCCTGAATATTATGTACTTATTTTAACTTTATAAACCTGACCCATCCCTCCATCATATAAGGGAGGAATGGGACATTTTTATGACTATATTAATTGGCTTATGAAATTAATATTTTAATAATTACCATCAAATTTATATTTTTAAAAGATGTTAAAGTGTTTGAATTTGTTTCACTGAAACTTACAGTGTTGTACCAGTAAAAGTAAATTTGTAAAAAATATTTTTGTCAAAAGTGTCCCATTCGTCCCTACTCTCCCCTATATATATATATATATATATATATATATATATATATATTAATAGTAAAAGCCGAGAAATATCTATGTAATATAAAAATAATATTTTAAAAAATATTTAAATTTTAAAAATTCTTTACACACCATAATTTTTAAGCCAGAATAACCGTTGCTTTTGCCTCCAAGGCAGTAGCACGTGTTTTTTTGCACCTGATGAAGAAAGGCTACGTCCTTTCGAAACCGGCTGTGCTGGCTTAAAATTTATTGTGTGTGAAGAAGTTTTAAACTTTAAATATTGATTGTACACCAGTTTTGAATTTGGTTTTGTGATTTTAAAACATAGTGAAAGCCGAGGAACAGAAACAAAAACACTGAATATATCCTTTTATTATCAAAAGGATTACATGTATATATTATATTTTTTCAGGAGTTATAAGACAAATTAGCTAGCATTTATAATTACTTTTACTGGATTCATATCTTTACTAGTTTGTTAATTACTATCCTTTTTTTTTTTTTTTTTTTTTTTGTAATTTTTTTTGTAATTCATGTTTTTACTCTTTTAGTTGATATTCTAAAAGTTATTTAAATATTCCAATCGTAGTTTCTATAAATGAAGCATACAGCAGGGTTCTCAGCAATCACTATTTTGAATATTTTTTTTTATGTAAGGCAATCTTTGTATTAGTCTTTCGAAGATATATATATATATATATATTATCGGGCCCTTGCTTCCTGCAACCGCTGATTCCAAAACTGTCGAGTTTCCCTTTACTGCTGACGGAGAGCGCGGAATCTGAGAGGAAGAACGTAGCTGACGCCATTTCCGGAACACACATTTCCATCGATGGGAGGGGAGAGCTTTCACCCGAAAGAGTAGAGACGACGGTTGACTTTTAAGACGTATAGACGCATAGATTTTCTTCTGTGGACGACGAAAGTCCGCTGGAATGAGGATCTGTACTAGGCTGTGTATTTTTGAGTGAAATCAGAAGTGAACTGTGTAATCCTTTTTTTTTTTTTTTATAAAAACTGAGAACTTTGATTATTTAGATATGACTGTTCCAAGTGGCCGTTCAATACTAATTTAAACTATAATCTTGTAAATATTTGTATAAAGCACTTTAATTTTCTATTAAATTTTAAATGATTAATAATTAAGTAAATTATTAGTTTTCTGTTTTAAAGCCCACACAAGTAGGCCATCCCACAAGTCAGAAGTGGGATGGAACGTCAATTTTGATTTAAGGTAAATTTTAATGGAACGTTGAAAAAAGAAATATATTTTTTTAATTCGTCGAACTTTTAAAATATAGACTGAACTTTAATTAAAATAAACATTTAACAGACTATTTTAAAACTATGATTGAACTGTGTTTCTACAAATGAGAGCCAAATTATTTATGGTATGCCATCCGACAACTATGTGGATTAAATCAAAATTACAAGCTGGATAAGTGACAGGTCACACTAAGCAACGAAGTATCTGTGGATTCTGCGGAACAGCTACGAATCATCTAGACAGAGGTTTGAACAAGAAATCTGCACCTGCTGTTATTTCTGTTCTTCTAAGGTACGTGAACTTTTGTTTTGTTGCATGATGGTCTCATTAGGGGACATTCCTAAAATTGGTGTTGCACTAGGGACGGAGAAGTATAATAAAATCAAACATTCCTAAAATTGGTGTTGCAGTAGGGACGGAGAAGTATAATAAAATTAAAATTCTGCATCGGTTTCTCTTTAATGACGAAGGTGATCGAAAAAACAGATGCAGAATAAAACAATTCTCCGGATTTGAGTTTGTCGTTGATGATGAAAATTATATTAAAAAACAGAAGTTTATAGACGATAATTTTTCACTAAATGAATTAATCATAATCAGTAATATATTAAATGTCCCTTTTGATGGGACTAAAGAAGAATTAAGAGACAGGTTACTATTGAAGTTGTGTGACATAGAATTATTAAAACAGGAAAATTTTGAGAATGATTCGGATGATGATAATTCTGAGAATGAATCTAGCTGTGATAATGACGTCACGAAAATTGACTCATCAGTGCAATGCCATAATGATAATGATAATGATTATGATAAAGCTAAAAAAAGTAACATTAATTGTAGAAATAGTAAGAATTCTGGAACACATGGTGCAGTTATATCATTTAATGACATTGAAAATAATATCTCAAAATTTAGCGGTGAGCCGCATGAAAATATAATTGAGTGGTTCACTGAATTTGAAGAGATATCTAATATGTTTAATCTTAATGAACTACAAAAAATTATTTTTTGTAAACGATCTTTGAGCGGAAACGCTCTGTTATTCATTAAATCTGAGAAAGCGCTATTAACGTACAAAAAATTAAAAAAAGCGCTCATTGAAGAATTCAAAATTGAAATTAATTCCGCCTCATTGCATGAAATATTAAGTAAAAGGAAAATAAGAGGCAATGAGTCTGTTACCAAATATTTCTTTAAAATGCGTGAATTATGTAAAAACGGGCACATTGATGATGCCGCAATAATGCACTATGTGATCCAAGGAATTAATGACAGATCTGAGAACAAGGTTATTTTATACGGTGCTAGAAACTTGCATGATTTCAAAGAGAAAATAAAAATGTATGTATGAGACATTTAAGAGAGATAGTGAGAAAAATAAATTTCGATTTGATAAAGTAGATAATGCAAAACTGAAACCCGTAAGATATAATTTACATGAAAAATTTAGTCCTAAATGTGAAGTAAACAAACTTTGTTATAATTGTGGAGATAGAAACCATTTGTCTAGAGACTGCCCTCATAGAATGAAAGGTTTTAAATGTTTTTCATGTAAACAATTTGGGCATAAGAGCTCGGAATGTCCGGGTTCAAAACCCGAAGTTGAGGCATTGTGTATTGGCGTAAATCAAAACATGAATAAAACTATACAAATAAACAATGTAAATTTTACCGGTATCATCGATACGGGGAGTGAAGCAACACAGTTGCGAAAGAATGCTTTTGAAAAACTGAATGTTAATAGATTAAATCCTATGAGTACCACTTTGAAGGGGATCGGGAAAAGCTCCATAAAGCCGTTAGGCTCATTCGATGCTGATTTAAGTTAATAATTTTGAAAGCAAAACTAATATTTATGTTGTAAACAATGATGTAATACCCTATGACGTAATCATCGGAATGAATGTGTTAATGTTAAGTGAGACGACGATAAATGAAAAAGGTATTTTTATTAAAAATAAATCTAGTTCACTTGAAGTAAACTTAGTAACAGTTCTTCCAGTAAATGCATATAAAAAATAAATTAAGACGAATGTTACTATTGATGCTCCCATATTCTATTTGTTTAATGATATAAGAGATTTTAAAGCATAAAGAAAATTAAATTATTATGCGTGACCATTCTTTTTCTAATCTGTATAAAACTAATTTCAGCTCACGAGCTCGTTTTTCCCCCATTTTTCAATACTTAAAATATTCAAATTGTGTCAAAGTATTGAGGAGATAAATAACCTGAAGAAATGCATGCGGCTGCTTTGTAGAATTTTATACGAAAATTTTGGGTTGTGCCGATTTTGTTATATTAAAAATTTTAGAAAATTATCTCAATTAATTTTTTTATATATAATTAAAAATAACCAATAATAACTTCTGCAAATTAATTATGGGTACAAATAAAGCGAAAAACTTTTTTAAAAAATTGATAAATTTTTCGCGTTTCTTAATAATCATGAATTAATTTATGAAATTGAAATTTGTAAATCTTGCTGCAAATCTGAAATAACAGTTTTTTTTTTTTTTCATTTCATTTAATTATTTATTTTGTATACTAACAGAAATTTTTATTATGAATTTTTCGGCATTATTATCTTCATTTCTGTTAACTTTTGTGGGCGTATTTTCTTGTCTGTATCCGCATGCTACATTTTTTATTTTTACTATCAATTCGTTGTTTTTATGGGAAATTTTAGAACAGTTTCATTACAGTTTATTTTTTCTTTTTTTCTTTTTTAAATACTTTTTATATATATTTTTTCACATTGTGTAAAAAACCCTTCAAAATTAGCTGGTTTTTTTTCGAGCCAACCACTATTTCTCGAGAATTTTCACCTGGCAACCCTATGATACTCTAAAGAGAATATTATTCTCTACATTTTATAAACGGTTTCATTTTTAAATATTTTAGGGTAAGAAAAACGCTAAAATTCGACCCGCCCTCCCCCCTCTTTTCGTGGCAACCTCTGTTTAACACAGGCAAATTACCAGAATATTTTGGCTCTACAGTAGGCTGACCAGATCAAAGTACCTTTATAATAGAGAAGCGTTAAAAATTGCTACAATTCTCCAACTATGGATGTATTTTTTTAATTACTAATACATAAGGACTAAACATAAAGTATTACTGATTAATAATTTACTTTCTACAATTTTTTAAAACTTAGAAAAATGACTTAAAAAAAAGATGGAAGTGCCCATTTGTAAACAGAAAATGGGGACGTTTGGTCAGTATACTCTACAGTGAATCTGAGTTGATTAAATTTGAGTGTTAACAAATAATATATTTAAACATCAGGAAAAAAACAAGAAGTAGAAGAAAAATACAGAACAAGAAAATTGGTCAACAATGGGCTAGACAAATCTATCCTCCTGTGTTCCCTGCAGGCAATTTTCTTACTTTCACAATATTATAAATAGCTCTTGTTTTGGATTTTATAGACATACAAGCATAAAAATTATCTCAATTTTTTACTGTCTGTTTAGTGAATTTTGTTGTTATTTTTCTTTATTTTTAAAAGAAAGGTCTGCAAAATGAAGATGGCAAGATAAACTCATTTTACAATTTTTTCTTTTTGTTGTTATGATACTGACTGCTGTGTATTTAAATTTCATGCATTTTGAGATTTTCATTCGACTGTAAACAAATGGGATCCGGACATAATATCGCGAGACAAAATATCCAAGAATCAGCTTGAAATTGAAGCTGATTCGATCTTCCAAATCACCGAATTCATGGGAACGGAAGTCACAGTTGAACTGTACAAGGGCAAAAAGGGTCCCTCACAGTGTTATAATTGTCAGGGCTACTTCCATTCAGCCCTGGCCTGTAATCTTGCGACCCGGTGTGTAAAATGCGCCGGTGAGCATACTTCTAAAAATTGCAGGAAGCCCTTTGATGCGCCCTGCAAGTGTGTACATTGTGGAGGTGCCCATCCGGCTAATTTCCGGAACTGCCCTAAGTTCCCAAATCAAAATCCAAAAAACGCTAAATCAAAGCGTAAGCCCCAGGAAGTCACAGAGACACCCAAACCTAAGGTTTTTCAGAGTAGGAAGGTGGAACAGTCCTGCAGCTTTGCAGGGGCTGCCACAGGGCGCAACGAGAGCTTAGCCCCGCCCCCAGTCAAATTGACCAATCAAAATTCTTCGGTCCCAGCAGACGCAAGTTCGTAAACCGAATTTCTAAATTACGTCATGACTTTAGAAAAAAGTCATGACAAAAAATTAATTGTTAAGGCCTGGAAAGAGGCTCTTCCAAAAATTCGTGTAGCGTCCACGAACATGGACAAAATATTTTTGTTGTACGAGAGTTTAATAACTCTTGAGGGCTAGGTTTTTTCCCCCCTGTTTCTCATTCCGGCATTTTTTCCACCTTCACCCCCCACGGGAATCTGAATTCTTGTTTTACGCTTGGTTTCTAGAACGCCAATGGCCTCCGGAGGCAAGCGTCTGAGTTTAAAGATTTTGTGTATAATAATAATTTATACTCGGGGAACGCATAACTTGTCAGCATTGCAAAGGCTACAGAGACCTGTTTACGCACTTGGCGTTAATTGGGTTGCGATATCGGGCGATTTAGCGATGATTTCGGAAAGTTTTTTCTTTTTCTTTTTTTTCGATTAAAGTAAAAATATTTTTTCAGAGTATATTTTTTAGTTTCTTTAGAAATGAATTTACACTAAATTCATTACTTACAATTTATTGTAAATCCATATTACTGCAAATTATGTAATATACTACATTTTACCTTGAGAGAAAAAAAAAATAAAATAAATAATGATAAATTATACAGACACGACATTATTTCATTATTTAAAACATGAAAATCTGACATTGACAGATTTTAATTTAGTGCCAGAGGCCTACTGCTAAACTTGTTAATATCGACAAATTCTTCTTTAGTTAATTCGTGACGATCTAAATTCCATGGCAAAGTTTTCATTAAATCAAACCAATGTGTTTCAGCTGCAGATATTGTAACAAATAACGTTGGAAGTCCAAACTATCTTATAGCCGCAAAACAACGTTTTTTCTCTTTTTCCCAATGAGGGGGAGGTGTGCCTTGGAGGGGGGACTCATATCAAAGGTGTGCCTTGGGGGGGGACTCATGTCAAAGTTGTACCTTGGGGGGGACTCATGTCAAAGTTGGGCCTGGGGGGGACTCATGTCAAAGTTGGGCCTGGGGGGGACTCATGTCAAAGTTGGGCCTTCGGGGGACTCATGTCAAAGTTGTACCTTGGGGGGGACTAATGTCAAAGTTGGGCCTGGGGGGGACTCATGTCAAAGTTGTGCCTTGGGGGGACTTCATTCAATAAATCCCCATTCAATAAACCGACTGAAATAGGCCCTTAGCACTATTAAGAGTGACGTATAAAAATTCGACAACGCTGTGCCGACTGAAATAGGGGTACCTTGGGGGGGGACTCATGTCAAAGTTGTGCCTTGGGGGGACTTCATTCAATAAATCTCCATTCAATAAACCGACTGAAATAGGCCCTTAGCACTATTAAGAGTGTATTATAAAAATTCGACAACGCTGTACCGACTGAAATAGGGGTACCTTGGGGGGGACTCATGTCAAAGTTGTGCCTTGGGGGGACTTCATTCAATAAATCCCCATTCAATAAACCGACTGAAATAGGCCCTTAGCACTAATTAAGAGTGTATTATAAAAATTCGACACCTGTACCGACTGAAATAGGCCTCTAGCACTAAAAAAAAGGTTAATACTTAAATATTTTGAAAAAGGAAAAAATTAAATAAAATATTATCTGTATGTGCATTTTTTGTCTTTGTTTTCTTTAAAGAGAAACTGATTATTATATATATATATATATATATATATATATATATATATATATATATATATTGTGTATATATATATATATATATATATATATATTTATTTATTTATTTATTTATAATTTAAAAATATACTTTTAAAATATTTCGAATATATTTTGGCAGAAAAATTATTTTATCATAAGATTTAAACTGTGATTTTTAAATGGCAGTATCTTCTGTGGAGAAAATGAACAAAAAGTTCTAAATGAACAAAACGTAATAGATTTCCAATTTGCATTATTATTTACCGGTTAATCAGTAAATGTTAAAAGCAGTAAAAAAATGAGAAAGTGGAAATATTTTAAAGCTTTTATGAAATTATTTAAAAAATATTAATTTAAAATAAATAAATAAATATAGTGAATTTTCATATGCAGAGGCAATCTCTGTTTACAATTTGTTTATACATTCATTTTGTCTGTATCCCGATTTCTTATGCTAAATGTGAATATGAGAATTTTTATATATTTATTTCTGAATAAAATTAAGAAACTCACAATTTATATGAAAGGGAAGCGAATTTTAATTTACTTGTAAATATGATTTGTCTTGATGTATTTATTTAATACTGATAAACACACACCTTTGCGACTGCTATTTTTAAAAACTGAGTTGAAACATTTATTTTCGTAGCATTTTTAGGAGGTTGGAATGAGATTTTTATAGATGAGAAAGAGGGGAATGTTACGTTATTCGATTCTTTGGAATAGTAATGAAAGCATGTCATTTCACGCATTTTTCAATTTATTTTGATATATTGAATGATGCTTTGATATTAATGTGTGATATTAAATTTAAAAGCAATCTTAAAATTTTCAGAAACAATGTTTCCACACTTTTATTGAGGATTATTTTTTTCCGACAGCATAGACTGAATAAAAACGATTTATCTTTTTATTTTGTGATTTTGTTTTCCCTTTGACACAGTTAAAAAAATATTAAAGGTAAAATTGAGAGATAATGTTCGACAGAAATTTTCAGAAATTTATATAGTAACCGTTTCAAAGGGCTACAATTTATAAACAAAGTTAAGAACCCCCTCCCATTTTTTTAAGGATATTTGTATATTTAAATCGAAAAATAACTATTGTAGTAAATTATGTAGAGCAATTGCAGAAAATGAGTCAAAATTCCGTCATACTTGAACTTGATACTGAAAAAATTAGCAATTGAATGAATACCAATTTTGTAGCCATTTGGAATTATTTTAGGTATCTGGAAATAAGTTGTGTAGCTTTTGGAAGAACTTCGAGGCATTTTTATGAATTTAGGAGACTCTTGGCTCTAAATTCAAATCTCAAAAGATAGATTTATCAGGAAGAGAGAACTATTTCTTTCAAAGAGCCAATAATAATAATAATAATTGTGTCGTTAAAATTTTACGGTAGACTACCTTGATTAAAGAAGGCAGTGTCAGGAGTACATTTTCATGCACACACAATAAATAAATAGGCCACGTTCACAAAATTATACTATGTGTAGGACAGAATTTAAATTTCATTTCAATTCACTTGACCACTATCAGCCTTTATTTATTTATTTATTTTTAATTTAATTTAAATTAATTTAATTTATTATTTTTGTTAAATAATATAGTTTTTATTCACTTGATGAAATTATTTTACCAACTAAATCCACAGAACTATAAGTAATAATTCTATTCAATGTAAGCTTTTTCTAATCAAAATTTTTTATAATGATATCTTTAAAAGTAAATATTTTAAACTGCAATATAGAAAATCCTACATAATTGCTCTACATATCTTTAAAATTTTGTAATTCCTCTCCAAGGTATCGATCAATTTGTTATAAAGTCTCAAACAGTATTTATTTCCCAATTAATTTTCTTTAAGTAAATATCCATTAAAATAAAATTTGTTTTACAATGTAATGCTTGCTAATTATGTAATTTCGGCTTTAAATAAATGATCTGTCTCCCATTTATATATAAATTTTACATATATAAGTCTGATATATATATATATATATATATATATATATGATAATTATTATTATTATTATTATTTTTAAAGATAATTATGTTTTTCTTTTATTGTTCTGTTCCAAAAAAAAAAAAAAAGTAAAATCTTTAGTATATAGTGCATAGTATAAATTAATGTAAACACTATTAGTTGTTTGTATTATAAGTAGTTGTTTGTATATAACAATGCGTAAACGAATTGAAATTATATTATCAATGTAATAATAATAACGAAAAAGAAAAAGTATTTGTCGAAAAATATTTTTCCTTATTCTTGTTAGCTTGAATATTTCATTGACATATTTGGTGTGAATCTGGTGTGAAAATTTCCCAAAAGTTCAAATCCGTCAAAATTTTTACACTATTTTTAACAGTTGTGAAATTAAAGAAGCGGACTGTGCATTAATTATCTTCATATTTTCGAAAATAAAGTAATCTATTAGCCCCACCAAACTGTTTCGCACTCACAATAGGGGTTAAAAGGTTGCTTCCGGTATTCCCTCTTCCGCCAATATTTCGCCAACAGACTTTCTTCGCGAAACAATACATTGATATAAATTTTATGCTTATCCATTACAAAAAATTCCATGTGTTAACATAAATATGTTTAGTTTAAATAGTTAATCTTTTTTCAGTTTACCAGAATAAAAAAAAAATCGAGAAAAAGTTTATTACACTTAAATATAGTAAAGAACTATTTTCTTTCGCGGATGTGTAATTTCTACAGGCTAATACACACTGTCAAGTTATCCTTTCCCCGAGTATAGATGTTATCTTGGTTAGCGAAACCCACTTTTCCCAGGGTAATTTCACCAAAGTTGCAAATTATAAATTGTACAATGTTGACAGGCTTTATAATGGCAACCTTTCTGGCGGCACTGCTATTTATCTTAAGAACGGCTTTAATGCTACTTTCATTAAAGTCCCAAATCTAAATTCCATTAAAGCTACGCCTATTATTTTGGACTTTCCCAATATTCCAAAATTGCTCATTGCAGCAGTATATATTCCTCCTAATAATATAAGGAATGACCTGCTCGAGCGAGAACTTTCCCATCTCACTAATCTCTATTCCAATTTTATTATTGCGGGTGACTTTAATGCCAAGCATTTGACTTGGAATTGCCCCTCTAATGATCGTAGAGGAAATATCATCAGAAGGTGGTAGATCAAAATCATGCTCAAATTATAGCCTCCCCTGAATCCACCTCAACAAGAAGTAATAATGCTATAGATTTTGCTATCACCCGCAATTTCCTTTATAATTTTAGCATTCAAACACTACACGAGCTCAACTCTGATCATCTGCCTGTAATTGTCAATTTCCGGGCTGATAATTATTTTTTGGATTTACCCGCGTCTCTCACCACTAGGTGGAGCCACTACACGGAGATCCTGGCTGACACTCAGCCGCCCTCAATTATTCCATCTACTAAATCTGAAGCTGAGAGTGCTATCAGTATGCTTGAGGAAAAACTTCAAGATGCATATAGCAATAGCTCAGTTCCTAGAAAGAGGGCTGGTAATTATTTCCGGTTACCTGACGATATCAGACAGATGGTCAGAGAACGAAATCGTGCTCGCAAACTCTGGCAGGTCAATAGGTCCCCGTTTTCAAGAAGCAGGTTTAATATGCTTGCTAGGAGGGCTAAAGCTGCAATTCTGGAGTACAGTAAAACTCACTACAACAACTTTGTCGAAAGTCTTTCGACTAAAGACAACACAATTTGGAAGTATTCTTCCCGTATTCGTAGGCCAGAAACACGCATTCCGGCTATTGACAGCCCCAACGGAATGGCAGTAACTAACACTTGAAAGGCTGAGGCAATTGCTCTCAGTCTTAGAAGCCAGTTTTCACCTCACCACGATGTTTTAAATCCTAGGATTGCTACCATACTTGATAATAGTGTTAATAACTTGCTTAACAAAAATACCACAAATACTTTAAAACCAACTACTCCATCTGAGATTATCAACTATGTCTCTGGTCTCAAAAAGAACAAGGCCCCGGGCAAGGATAATATAACCACTACTTATTAACCTCCCCCTTAATTTTGTTTTTTATATAGCTTTTTTAATTAACCGCATGCTTATTTTAAATATCTTCCCTGATAGCTGGAAAGCCAGCGTGATCATTCCAATTCCGAAGGGATCTGGAACGAATGCGCATGCGCCGGAAAGCAACAGGCCAATTTCTCATCTCAGTTGCATGTCGAAGATCTATGAATATGTTCTTGTAAAGCGCTTAAATGAGTTTACTGACTCTCATGATGTCATAATGCCGGAGCAATTCGGATTTCGTCCGAAACACTCCACTCAACATCAATTATGGAGAGTCTGTGAAATCATTCATGACGGGCTCCAAAATGGAGTCACTGGAATTATATTCTTAAATGTTCAAAAAGCTTTCGATAAGGTATGGCATGACGGCCTTATCCACAAACTAATATCCATCGGTCTCCCAGACCAATTAACTAAAATATTGCGTGACTATCTCAACAATAGAACCTTTTCTGTTAAAGTTGGTAATTCTTATTCTAATCCTTCACCCATTTTTAGTTCTGTCCCCCGGGGTTCCTTGCTCGGACCGTTTCTTTTTAATATTTACGTCAATGACATGCCGAAAGATCCGGATGTCAAATTAGCGACTTTCACTGACGATGCTGCCATCTGTTGTCACAAACGCACAACAAACGCCGTTTTCGATGTACTCCAGACTTATTTAAATAAATTTTCGATCTGGTTAAGAAAATGGAGAATCAAAGTTAATAACTCCAAAAGTGCCGCCATTTACTTCACAAATCAAAAATATGACACCTCCACTAACTTCTTACTTAATAATCAGCCGATACCCTGGGAACTTTGCTATAAATACCTAGGAATTTACCTAGATTCCAAATTAACGTGGTCTCGTCACATTTCAGAATCTCTGATAAAAGCTGACAAGGCCGCAAAAGCCCTTCACTCTCTTTTAGCTTATAATAGCCGCCTGTCTCTTAAAAATAAATTATTATTATACAAATCTATGATTCGTCCGATCATTACCTATGGGTGCATGATCTATGGTTCTGCTGCTAAAACTCAGTTAAGGAAAATTCAGTTATTCCAAAATAATCTTTTACGTAGGTTTGTCCATGATACTCGTTATGTCCGAAATGATGCTATTCACCGAGATCTTCAAATTAGGCCAATCTTTGCCGAAATTCGAAAACTTACGATGAAGTTTCACAGATCTGTTCCCAATGTTGGAAATCCTCTGTTAAACTCTATTCATCGCTACGATCCTGGAGTCGGTCGTGGAAAGAAACGACCCTTAGCTATTTTAACTAGGGGAATCGACTTCCTGCCCGTCTCTAAGAAGAGTAGAATTATTACATCTGGAGTTACATAACAGTGTATTTCCTCACAAAATTATTATTTTTCTCCCTAGAGCAAACGAAATGTTTCTCTAGAGTTGGCTAACCCTAGCATCAGGCCTAAGTACTGTTTTATCATGTTACAGACGCGATTTCCACCTCTCTACTCACGAATTCCTCTAAATTTTTGTTGTCTCCTCTCAAAATTATGAACTGCCGTTTTTTATTTTTTATTATTTGGCTATTTTTATTAAGTTTTATCGTTTTTTATTACTTTTGTTAGTTCAGTTGCTGACTTCTGACGGGATGCCCAAAAGCGATTTCGGATTGGTCAGAGCTTCGCGCTCTGATTGGCCGGGTCGCCTAGGACATAATTCCGTCGTTTTTAGCTCAAAATTTTTCAGAGAGGATTAAGAATAACTTACTGTTTGCTGATTCGTCCACGGATCCACCTCAGAACTTAGTTTCTGGATGGAAACCGGGATTCGATCTGAAACTGCATTTTATTTCTCTTTAATCCTCCTCTGAATTTTATTTTTATTTCTTGATTGAATTCTTAGGGGGGGGGAATTGTATGGCCCCCTTTTTTTCTATTAATTGCGGGACTACGAGCGATTTCCTGTGCCCCTTTGGGCGCCCTGCTCAGCTCTTTATTCCTTTTCGCCGTCCAGACTGTTTTCGTCAACGCACGCAGCTGTTTTCTGCTGCACCTATATTTTCAATGAGATTTTAATTTATTTTAATTTATTTATTTATTTATTTTTAATCTCCTGCTGCTTCACTCAGATTAACTTCCCTGTTAACGCGGGGTAGTTTCTGAGACTAAATTCTAAATTTATTTTTTTAATTAAAAAGCCTTCGGCTTTTTAATAGTTTCTTTTCTATAAAATCATATTTATGTTTTTTGGCACTTTTCATGGAGGTAAGCAACGGTTGCGACCGATTGCAGGTACTCCGAAGCAAATACGTTGACGTTGAGACAAAATATCACGTCGAAAAATAATATGATCTATCGCAAAATTTGAATTTGTGTCACGTGTGATCTCTGGCGAGGACCTTAGGGCCTTATAAATATTAATTAATTAATTAAAATAAATAAATAAATTTTATAGTGGAATTTCCTTATTTTATCTATATTTAATTTCAAGTTATTTTATCATTTGCTTTCCACCATTCAAAATACATTTAAAAATTTTTGTACATCACGTCACTGCTGACATCAAAGCTGAACACTCTTTACAATCCTGAACTAAAAATTTTAAAACTGGTAAACACGATTGAATTCATTATGACTAATCTTGACGAATATTAATAAACATAGTCTTTAAACTCTTAAGAAAAATTTATAACAATTTTTGTGGTGGGTTTGCCTGTATGTCAGTGCTCTAAGGTATGCGTTGTTATGAAATTTTATAGAACATTAATAATAATTACCAACTCCTTTTTGCTTTCCATTCATGTATGTCGGCGATATTTTATCCCTAACCCTAAACAAACTACCAAAAAAAAAAAAAAAAAAAACTTTTAAATACTGACATCTACCAACAAAAAAATTAACTAATTTCAGATAAAACAATTCCAAGATTCTTTTTATTTAACGACGACATTTTATTGAAGTGTTGTTTAATGTCACTTACAACTACAACCGTCCTGAGAAAGCTATAGAATACAACTTTTTACTATTACAACATGTTATAACTTAAATCCGATAGCACAGAGAATGCAGAAATATTATCTCCATAAATCCTTGCTTATAAATAAGGTGTAGTGTACTGACTGTAATTAAAAGCATACAATTCATTCTCACTGATTAGAGTTATTCATTATTCAATGTATTATTATTATTTATTCTGTTTTCATATCCAGAAGATATAGAACTGTAAAATTTGTTCTAGTTTTCCAAAAATTGATTTTTAAAAAATTGTTAATCTTTCATTTTACAGCTAATAGATACAAAAAAACATAAAAACGCACTTATTTATAATTAAAAAAAAAATAATAATAAAAAAAAAAAAAAAAAAAAACTATTAGAAATTTAAAAAAAATCTATTTTTAGAAAAAACAAGTACTTTTAACGGATATAAATTTTCTGAAAGCGAAAACAAAATTTTAACCCTTTGCCAGTCGTACTTAATTTCACTCCTCTGGTCAATGTTGCAGAATTTAAAGACTTTATTTTTATTTAATATCCAACACTAAATTTTAACTCTAACGATTGCCTAATCACTTCGAAGGTTATTAATCTATTATATATCAAATATCACTCCTCAAAATTATTGGTGATAGTTGAATAAAAGAGTCCATGAATTTGGCAACACTGTTTACAGCGCTTTAGAGTATTACAGCATAGCCTCCTAAACTAGATTCCTTCCGCGTGGCTCGGAAACTTGACAACAGTTCAAGCGGTAGACAGCGGTAGCGCAACTTTTTTATTCGATTGTCACCAATAATTTTAAGAGGTGATATATGATATGTATAATCGACGTTTCTTCTATTTTATTCGCCTTTTATGTATATCAAAGCACTTTTAAAAATTTTTGGTGGCCGTTGGATAAAAAATTCGAGCTATCTGTAACAGGTGGCGCTGTCTACCCCCAAGTTTCCGAGCCACGCGGAATGCATCTACAGAGCTGCAAACATTTTAAACTTTTAAATCAGAATTGACACCAGTATTTTTAAATGGAATATGTTATATATATTTTCGGCGATTAATGTTACCGAAAACAGCCATAAAATGTTCCGGTTTGCATTCTCCCTTGAAAAGTTTAGGAGGCTATGGTAAAAGGTTAACCCGTTAGTAGTCGCTCGATTTGCCGCCCATCCTTGAGTGTTGCGAGGATTTTTTATTCAATAGCCACCAGAAATTTTTAGAAGTGGCATTTGATACACATAAAATGCGAATAAAATCAAAGAAACGTCGATCACATCACTTTTTTAAATTATTGGTGACAGTTAAATAAAAAGTGCGCAATCTGTAATAGATAGCGCTGTCTATAGCGACTACTAACGGGTTAAAAGATACATAAGGTAATGAGTAATTTTATAAACAAATTTTCCCACAGATTAACATGGACTTTGGCGGTTGCAAGAATAGGTATTGTATGCTCTTAAATTCAATTTGCATTAATGCAACAACGAGCTTAATTTTATTAATGAAAGCTGGTCTGTAAGGTTTTAATTTTCATTAGTTTACTTTTAACAATTAAACACATTTAATTTTAATTAAAATTATCAGATATTATATATGCTAGAATTTTAATTAACCTTTCAAAAACTTTAAAAAAAGGTTAAGAGGTCTAATTTACCTCATAAAAATCTCTCCTCTATCTGTCCCCCCCCCAATATATATATATATATATATATATATAAATCAATAAGGTAGTAAAATATATTAAAACAAAGAATTGAGATGTTTGACACAGTGAAAAGAAACATTTTTAACAGATACACATTTATTAAGGACAAGACACAATAAAAAGCATACAATAGATGTTATTCAGAGGAACAGCAATTCAATCAGCAGGTTATTTTCAAGTACATGTAATGTTACATTCAATCAGAGTTGGTACGTTTTTGACAGTTGATGGTTTTAATAGTCACATCAAAACTCATTTTCTACATAGTTTTTGACAATTGTCAAAAACCTAAAATTACTTGCAAAAATACTTCTAAAACTATTTTTTGTATCAAATTTACGTTTACAATTTATTATAATTTCCTAATTTTTTTACCTTAGGAATTGAGTAAACATCAGGGCAGTTTGGATACTAAAAAATACATCAAAAATTCTAAAAATGATTTTAATCCAACAAGCTTCATTGAAAATAGAAAATAATTTTAGGCTACTATAAATATAGAACAAAAAATTATAAACGGCAATACATTAATAAAATAATCAATGTACTAATTCTTTTAAATTTTAAAAATATATATTTCAACTTCATATTACTACTTTTAACTTTCAGTTCCACTCTAGTTCGCATTTTCTGAAGAGCATGCAGCAACAAAATACCAGTTTTGAAGCCTTCTGTGTTATAATTATCTTTATTAATTTAGAATGGATTAATAGAAAATTGAAAAATATCCTGTACAACAGACACTGAACTGAATAGTGTAGAACGCAGATGCAATATAAGCTGAATAATTTCTGTTGGAATATGATGCTTTTTAAAGTGGTGCGTTTTACAATACGTGATATATTGTCAGTTATTCTATAGGAAAATTTCGTTAAAAAATTGAAAATTTCAATTTTGGAAAATAAGTACTTATGTAACAGTTGTAAATTTTCTTAATCTAAAAACAGAGGGGGAATAAAGGGTGGTGATGATTAAAAACAGTGAATTTGGATTAAAATTTTTTTATAGAATAACTTAAAGTAAGCGGTTGGAGACAACAGATGACGTACCATATTACGCCTTTCCACTACACCTTTGTGGAAACATCCTAATACAGATAATGTACACAAGATATTGATAACAACAAACCATTTTATTGTGAGATATTAATTTTAAGCCTGTAAATATATTGATTGCAAATTATATAATATTTATGTTATAATTGTAGTTTATTCAATGTTTACATACAAAATTGAATGCAGGGATGGAACACGGTCGCAGAACTCATACCATTATAAATGTAACAAAATTTTCTACTGCTTAAATCAACGATATTATAGGCAGAGAAATTTCTTACACAAATACCGGTATGAGTTCTGCGCCCGTATTCTATCCCTGTGAATGTTTTATAGCTAGCTTAAAACCAATTATTGAATACTACTACTTTAGCTTTACTTAAGCTTTAAGCTTGGCACAGACCAGGGCTCAACCCATATCCGCGATGTCGGCTCTATTCATATTCCTTTGAGTTTGATGTGGAATTTGAGTTTGTGTGAGCCTCAAAGGGCCATTTCCTCCTCTGACAAACCTCTTGCTGCGGTAATTGGTATGGAAAACTTTTTTTTTTTTTCTTTTTTTAAGATTCCTTAAGGAGCAATAAAAAATAATGTCCTTCATTGTAAACATGTCCAAAAGTTCAAGGGTCACTTTCTGATAATGGATAATTTACACAATTTTGTACGTTCCAGTGAGCTAGGGTGTGTTCAAAGCCTTAAGGGTTAAAACAAAAAAATTAAAAGTGAGGCATTAAAGATTTTGACGTTTAGATTACTATTAATAACATTATTTGTAACAAATTTAATAACTAAATAAAAAATACAGGGATGGAACACGGGCGCAGAATTCATACCGGAATCTGTTTAAGAAGTTTCTCTACGTATAATATCGTCGATTTAAGAAGTAGAAAATTTTCTTAATTTGATAGTGATATGAATTCTGCGCCCGTGTTCCATCCCTGAAAATAAATAAAACAAATAGTACTTTGAAAAATACACTGAACAGTTCCAATATTTTTTGCTATTTTTTCTTGACAAACGATAAGAATTATATGCATTTTAATTATGATTACCTTAATGTAATAAGACTATTTATACTATATATATTGTGATTAACTCAGTTTTGTGCTTGATTCAAAATAAAATGTTACTATTCAGATTATTGCATGTTTTATTCTTTTTTTTTTTTTTTCAGTTTTCAACAAGTTATTCATATGTTATGTCAAAAACCCAACCCTGAGATAGTTATTTTCATCTGCATAACAAATTTAAATTATTATTAACACTGAATATATTTTCATTTATAACATTGAATACATTTTAATTACAAAACATTAAATACATTTTCATTACATAACATTGAATACATTTTCCTTAAATAACATTAAATACATTTTCATTACATAACATTGAATACATTTTCCTTAAATAACATTGAATACATTTTCATTTTATGTACAATGACTTATTTTAATATATATGAGCAGTATACAAACGCATATTCACAATTTAGAATTTGTGCTCAATATTGTACATATATAGGCAATAAGATATGATATAAGGCAACCAAAAATGGAAAATATAAAGACCACATCAAAACAGTTCAATGTTTCAAAATCTTGGTAATGGCTTAAAATATCACTGCAATTTTTAAGTGTTTCCATTGAGCTCAAGCTTTCACATTCAGTGAAACAAAGAAAAAATTTAAGCCTAAATGCAGCCTATTTATTTATTTTATAATCTTTTCTCTCTTTCTTAATGTATGTACGAACACATGGGGTGGGTTCAAAAAACCTCGAATCTCAGCGTTAACTATTCAGATATATGTGAAATCTTGAAACTATACATTACTAAATTAAAGTACAAAGTTTTATAAAACCTATTCAAAATTTTAGGAATTTATTTTTAATAACTATATAATTCACATTTTTATAGAGAACTCATTAAAAAAAAACAAAAAAAAAAAAGCTGTAAAATATGCTTTATAAACCTAAAAAAATCATACATACAAAATTACAGTATGTATAATAAAATGTGCCCAAAATATAATCATATAAGAAAGGAGTAACCAACTTTTCAATACCTACCACCCACTTTTGTATGTCTGTTAGTCGTAAGATTTTCTAACCGCCCACCGATTCCACAATAACAATGATTTATAAAATAAGGAAGTGCCTTTACTTTATAAAACCCATTAAACAGAGTTACAGCAAATTAAAGCATATAATACCTGTGAGCGTTATTCTTTCAAGCTAAGTTATTTCCGAACAAGGTTTTCTGTATACATATTTATATTACATACTAGCAGGCTACGCCCGCTTCGCTGCTCACTATATTTAAATGATTTTTCAATAGAATTGAATTACTATTTATTTTTTATATCGCATTATAAGTAAAAAAAAAAAAAAAAACTACATTGAAACCGCCCTCAACCTTGCTTCGGGCACCTGCAGTCTACGGCAGGTCTTTGCCCGCACTGCATCGGGTACAGGTTACAACTGCCTGCAGAAAGGTCTTTTCCGGTACTTCAGTTTGGGTATTTATCGACGGCAGGTAGATTTGGTATTATTTAGGAACTACGATTTCAAAGATGACTGTATCTCAGCATCTATTAAATATTAAACTTCATTATTCACTTGCAAATTTTTCATTATTCGCCTGATTTGTTTTATTATTATTATTATTATTATTATTATTATTATTTTATTTATTTATTTTTTTTTATTTATTTATTTTTTTTTTTTTGTCGAAAAAATGAATTAGAAAACTTTTCTGTTAACAAAATTAAATTTAAAATTCATATTTAAATGGATAATTTTAAAGCTATTATTTTAATTAATTTTTTAAAAAAGCAAAAATATAAAAATAATCTCGAATGTTGTTCTTGAATGCTTTTTAAAATATTTTTATTACTTAAAATATTTCATCTCTTGCAAAAGTGAAACATCTTATATTTTCTATATATATTAAAAAAAAAAAGTTTTTGTAGCTGGCGTCAATTTTTTTTTGTCTGCGACAGCATCTTCTCACGGAGGGCAAAATGCTCTGCATCATGGGAGGTATGAATGAGCTCCGAATACTTCAAGGAAGGCATTTCAGGTAGTTAGAAATCTGTATCATTTCAATTAACGAAATTATTAAATAAAAACCTCGGGTTTATAAAGGTACTCTATTTGCCATTAAAGAAATAATTCTCTTATTACATCATTTTCCACAATGACGTCATTCTCCACAGGGAAATAAATATGTTATCACTGGTGTAAAAAAATAAAAAAAATTACGCAAACATCTTTTTTTTTTTTTTTTTTCTTTTTCTACTTTTAGAAATTTAATTTTATTACTGGCAATATTTATGTTTCTTTTATTTATTTGTTCTTTTATTTATTTATTTATTTATTTATTTTTTTGAGTAACCAAATAATGTCGTGTCTGTATAACTAACCGCGTTTCTCTTTACTATTAAAGTGTATTTATTATTTTTATTTGAAAACCTTTTTTAAAATACTTTAGATAGATTTTGGTATACAAAAATATTTAGATTTAAATTCAAACTCAATTATAAACAAAAAATCTTCTTATATATCATTGATATTTTTTTAACATTACAGAATTAGACATTTCCATGATGCATTACATACTTCTAATTACGGCAAGAAAAAATTCACCTAAAATTTTTATAGATTTTATTCTTCGTTAATGTAAGAAGAAGATAGGAGAGAAGGTACTTTTCCTTTCGTCGGCGAAATTCTCACCAAGCAAACTTTATTGGCGACAACAATGCATTTATGGATTAAAAATAAATTTGTAACTTAGATTTTTTTTTCTTTTTCAAATTTAAAGTTTATTTATATACGTTATTAAGAATTTGACAAAACAAATGTTATATTTTTTATGGGACAACACTTTTAAAAGCTAGCTTTAAGCAAAGCTTCAGAAAATTTAATTCTTAAAAATATAAAATAAGTAAACGTAAAATAAGTTTCTTTAATTTTTTTCTTATTATTATTCGAAGTGTTTTGAAACAATTACTCTGTCTCAGGTGCCTAATGTTTGGCGTCGGTTATATCATTCTTCGCAACTTTATCGCTTCACCGGCAAAATGGAAAAGTACCGAAGAGAATTAATAATTGAAGCTGCAGGAGGTTTTTCCAAATTAAAATGATAATAATAATAATAAACTTTTTCTCTTTTCGATATTTTCGAATGTCTAAAATTATTATCTAGCAGTTCAATAAATACATACAGAGAGTATATACTGCCATAAATTAACTAAAAAAAAAAAAAAAAAAATCAATAATAAAAAGTACGGGCATTAGAAAAAATAGGTTCTAATTTTTTAAAAAGGTTATTCTAATTTAATTTAAAGGTTCTATTATTTTTTTTAAAAAACAAGCAATTCAACCAAAAAAAATCCATCGCCAAATAGTGACAAAAACTTAAATGTCCCCAAGAAGTTCACATACTGTATCTGTAACATAAAATGATCTAAATGTTACGAATGGACTCTTCCCAGCGTCGTCTGCTCAGTCATGTGATAGGGGAAAACAAATAATCAAATTCAATTAAATATTGTTCTTAAGAACAAAAGTGTTAATATTTACTATAAAATAAAAGTAATATTGTGCATTTGTAAACAGTAGAATAATTTGTAAATTTAATAATTTAAAAAAAACACTTTATGTGTTTATTTATTTTCACCTGTAAGAATCGATTTTTGTATGTTGTAGTGTAACTGTTACATTAATTGATCTAGCAATAAACAATAGCTTGTACTTCTGGAATGTTTACGGATTATAATTTGAAATTTTAAAATGTTTTCAATTAATTTTAATTGCATGAAGGTGTTACAACAAATTAATTAACTTAGTTACTTGTCTAAATGACTTTACACCGTACGATGTTGCACTGTCAATGATTTAAGTACCAAAAATCAGAGTATTAACATGTTCTCCATGAACATCAATAACAAATATAAACTAAATGATGATTGCAAATGTATACAGCAAACAAAAGATGATGAATAATGATATAAAATGGATTTAAAATGATGTATAAAAAAATAACACAGATTAAATACGATTGGTCAAAAATAAGAATAGATATATGTTATTTCAGAAATCGCTATAGATATAGAAGACTTCGTCCGCTGTTTGTTTTTCACCTATCATGTGATCTTTGACGTCAGGTGGGAAGAGTCCATTTCTTTCTTTTCCGAAAAAAAAAAAAAAAAAAATACTGATCCTTAGCACATTATTTCATTTAAAAAAAAAAAAAAATGGTATTAAATATTATGTATCTCAATTTGACATTGAATATGGATATATATATATATATATATATATATATATATTTTTTTTTACGCAGTATTAATTTTTCTATTCAGCGAAAGGTAAAGAAGCGAATATCAACAATTCCTATTCAGCGAAAGGCAGAGCGCCGCAGGGGTTGATAAGTGAAGCGAGTCGAAGAGGGGGGGGGGGGAGGCGAAGCTTTCCTTGGGGGTTGGTGAGTGGAGCGTGCAGGGGGCTTACTTATTGATGAAACGTTTACATTTTTATAACCATGTCTCTGCAAGAATAAATATTTATTTTATGATTTTTTGGGCTCCAGTATTTATTTATTTTTTTTTTTTTCACTTAAATTTTTATTTCGTGCATTTTAGTAACTAAAAGAAAACTTAAAAAAAAAAAAATAATAATAATAATCTGAATTTCTTAAAGTACTGTTCAGACAATGAAATGTTTTCTTTTACAATTGACATCTTATCTATTAATTATCTGCAAGAGAGGCAACACATCTGTCACCGAGTATCGAACCCACGACCATCGCGGTAACAACTTGACGCTTAAACCGACTAAGCCATTGACCGAGATAACGAATCCTCACATTTACTGCAAAATGGAAACGCCTTGTATTTTGGTGTGACACGGAAATACTATGGCAAAATCCAATTACAATAAAACAAAAACTTCTAATTAAAAGAAAACTAATCTAAAATTTGAAAATCGGCCTTCGAGGTGCATCAGGAGAGGTCATTACGAACCTCCATGCAAATTTGTGCAGCCCTGCGGTAAGCCGTTTTCCAAAAAAGTTTTGGACATACATACACAATGACAAACACACACAAACATCTTATTTTATTATATGTATAGATGAATATGCATAATAATTATACTCTTTCTAATAAAAGTGTTTGTATCCAGAGTATTTTGATTGTACAAATATGAATATAGGGAATCTTCTTAAGAAATATAGCAACATACAAACTGCAAAAGAAACATCCACTGGCGGAGTTAGATTTCCAAATGACGTGATTCTACGTTAGCGGTCGCGAAAGTGTTAATATTTTAACAACTTAAAAAAATATACCTCTAGGATTTTTTGTGATACAAAGCTGAAATTCTATACATGACCCCAAACATGCCTTTTTACCCGATGAAAATTATTTAGGGTTTTGAATAAAAATTTTAATTTTGCAATTATTGAAATTGAATCCTCTGAAATTTTTGATCAATTTTATAAGAATTTTGTAACTTTTTTTTTTCCCACATCTTTGTATTCGTTATCTGTATACGAAATATTTCCGAAATTAAAGTTAAAGTCAAGATTTTTCGAGTCCCATGTATATTTCCTATACTGAAACTTATCATGTTTTACACAACATTATACAGTGTGTCCTAAAAGTTCCAGTACTGACGCTGATGAATTTTTTATTCACAATAAAACAAATCTTAAAACGATTATTTTTATGCTAATGATAAAAGGCACATTTAAAATAACGGAGGAAAAAATGCAGAACTTACATTTATAATAAATGTTCAAAATGTCCACCCTTTTCTAGGAGGCAAAGCTAAACTCGTTTGCGCATGTGTTTAGAAACGCGTTTTAACACGCTGGGAGTGAGTTCTTGTAGAGAAACCTGCACACACCTGCATAGAACCTGTATTACGAAATTGTCGAACGAGCTGATATAGCATATTTTTACTCTGTGTTGCACCATCTGAATATTTATATCTCCAAACATCTTTGCATCTTTCATACGATTTACATTCAAAATAAGCTTCAAACAGCGTAATTCTCTGAATGCGAACTCATTTCACTATGAAGAACAAAACAACATAAAACTTTATTTTCACACAACTTGAGCGAGAAAAGAAACAAACGATAAAAATTAAAGAATTGATGCAATAATAAGCAGACGATAAAATTTAATATTTAAAAAAGAAATCATGGACACAATGTGTTCTTTAAAATGGAGTACTGGAACTTTTAGGACACACTGTACAATCATCGCATTAATACTAATATTCATTTTGAATATTAATATTTAATGCATTATTTCTTGAAATTTAAACCAGAAAATAATAATAATAATAATAAATAAACGTACTACAGTTGAGGGGGGGGGGGGAAAGATATGTGTAACCATAACAAACTATTTAGTTTTTCTAACTATTTTTTTTTTACATGAAACATGAAATGTTCGTTCTATATGTATACTATTTTCAAGGAATACTTACAAGAAAGGTCTCCATAGGCGCATATGCAAAAAAATTTAGAAAAAAATTACAGAATACTCTCCTCACGAGATTATGTATGTTTATTAAAAAAAAAAAAAAAAAAACTAGTATATTGTGGTCATCACATGACTTTCTTCTATATTTTCCTATACAAATTCACTCAGCAAAAATAATTCACTAAAATTATTATTTAAAAAACAAAATATCTTCCATGATAATGCAGATGATTTCCATATTAGAGAAGAAGTATAACACAAAATATCCAAAAAAAGTTCATATTATTCTCAATATATATATAAAAAAAATTCGTTAAAAGTAAAAAAATCGATAACTTTGTTTTAAATTATCACAGATCTATAGTTTCACCATTCGTTTTAAAGGTACTGACGAGCACTGATCTCTATAGGGTTACTGGATTGACGATTGCTTCGTTTCGCCAATAGACCAGGTGAAGGCCTACCCACGCCCCTACTACACCCGAGGAAGCAATTCTAAGCGCTTTCTCAATGGGAATTTCTATAATGATATGACGTTATTTTCTTACTTTTTGCGGTTTATTTCTTTTATTTTTCATAGAGCAACAAATTTTCACAGATAGATGTAAAAGTAGATTGATTATTCTAGAAATTTTTTAGAACATTAATATAATTAGAAGGCAAAATATATTGTTAATATTTAATATATCATGACAAGAACACCGGGAAGAAATTGCACCTCCTTAACTTAAAAAATAAATAAATAATAAAACGGAAAATTTATGTAAAATGTTTGAAATACATAATGGAAAGTACTATTTTATTAATTTTATATTTTTATAAAATTAGAAGCTATTAAACAGTGTAATATATTGTCTATCTTATTTCAGGAATTACTTGTAAGCAGTTTCTAAATCAACTATAGTTAATTGTATTGCATTATGTTATTACAGGAGAATGCTTTACTTTCTGTTGAAAACAGGGGGTGAAAAAAAAAAAAGACAATTATTACGTTCATCGTTGTTTTCATTGAATTTCATTAATTTTAATAATGCTAGTTTTTTTGTTTTTTCTTAAGGGTAAGTTAATTACAGCTTTCCTTAGTTAAATTTCCAATTAATATAGCTTTCTAGTTAAAAATAATCTGGTGTGTCACTCACACGACTTTCTCTTACCCTGAAATTTAATACTATAAATACAGGTTGGAGATTAAGAGGTAAGATAACGGGAACTGTTATGTAGACCTATGTTAAACAATTCAAATTAGGCTTCGGGAGACTTTTATATGATAATTAGTTCTGTGTGAGGGGTCTACCGCCCCCCTCAACCCCCCGTTTCATTAATGCACCTACATTTATATAGAATTTAATTCGGTTATTAAAAAATAATACTGTTTTTAAAAAATAATTTATTTAAATTATTATTTAAAAAATTATCTTTAATGCTAATGCAGACGATTTCCATATTAGAGAAGTAGTATAACACCAAATATCCAAAAAAAAAAAGTCCATTTTATTCTCAATTAAAAAAAAATCTTTTTTTTTTTTTTTTTTTTTTTTTTTTTTTGTTAAAAGTAAATAAAATCGATAACTTTGTTTTAAATCATCGAAGATCAATGGTTCAACCATTCGTTTTAAAGGTTTTGGCGAGCTCTTTTGTAAGATACCCATCATGAAAATTTACTCCCCTCGAGGGGGGGGGGGAGGCAAAGCTCCTATATATACAAAAAAAAATTTCCCAGTTGTCTATCTCTATTACAAAAAATATATATTCGTTTCATTTGGTTTAGTGCAGTCTATAGACGTTAAACTCTACTTACCTTCAATTTCCCCCCATAGACGTAATGTATTAGAATTCTCTTGATTGTCTCCGTACAAGAACCATTTGCTTGATCTTAACGAAAAGCTTACTGTACATACACATTTAGAATACCAAGTTTGGAATATCTGCTACTATTTGTTCTTGAGATATGCTGATAACAGACAGACACACACACAGAGACACACAGACCAACCGCTAAAAACATGATTTTCGTATTCAAGAGACCTCAAAACTTGTAAATATGACAAAGTCTCGCTTTCGAAAATTTGACCCAAAAACAGTACTTTCTCTACCTTATGGGTAAGAGAAAGTAATAGATAAATGATTTTTTTTTCTTTAAGGGTAATTTAATTAAAGCTTTCCTTATTTGAATTTCCAGTTAATTTAGCTTTCTACTTTAAAATAGATAAACGATGCTTTTTTTTTTTTTTTGGTTACAATACAGAAATGCTGAAGGAATATTTCATGCATTCATTATTTAAAAAAAAAAAAAAAAAAAAAAAAAAGAGTGAATCATAGAGTATTATGTTTAAGCAAAAAATATCAAGTCCCCCCCCCCCCATTTGCCAGCTGTAGTCCCAGAAAACACGTTAGCTATTCAAAAAATTTATTCTTTGACTACTAAATTGCATTTAATGCCGCAAAATATTGTTGTATTTTTTATCACCGGAAAATTTATGCAATATATTTAAGAGTATAATATGCACTTAAGCATACAGGGTATTTCAATTTGTTTGAATAATTCAATATCCCATACTGTATAAGATTTCTACACAAATCTGGAAAAAAAAAATTCCTTCCTCTGAATTTTCCCTGTCTCTTTTTAGAGAAAAAAATAGATGACATGCAGTTTTAGACCCTAAGAAGTTTAGAAGTTAATTGAACATATCTAAGGCATATTAATTTTATTAACTTACTAAAAATCATATAATTGCAAAAATAATAACTTTGCAAAAATCATATAATTGATTTTTGTTCTTAATTATAAAACACTGGAAAAAAAAAAAAATCTCTAAACTGTACAACTAGATAGTTCAAAATTAAAATTTGGAAATAAAACTACTACTAATAATTCTTCATAATAATTATGTTTTACGAAAAAATATTAAGTCCCCCCCTCCCTCAAAAATAAAATTAATAGTATGTATAAATAACGTCATAATTTCACATATTCTTAATTTATTCTTGTATAGTTTTTTTATTCAAGAAGAATAAAAGGTATTTATTTTAAATATTCGAATAAATGTTTTTATTTTCAATAAATGTTTGAAGTCGGAACAAAATCTGAAAAATATATTTGAAATAATATAAAAATCAACATTAGCATAAGCGAAAACAACACAGAGTAAATCAAAATTCAAAATAATGAATGAGGATATAATTTCGCCAACTGAGTTAAAACTGAGTAAAAACAACATAAAAAGAAGCGATATAGTCGCCAATCTGTGCCAAACTACACCCTAAAATTCCTCCTGGTAGGCTTCACTTCGGCAGCACGGGATCCGTCATCCAGATTACCATAGAGATCAGTGCTGACGAGACCTTTCGAAAGATACCCATCTTGAAAATTTACTCCCCCAGGGGGGAGAAGCGATGCCCCCACATGCACAATTTTTTTTTCTAGTTAACTACTACTATTATCAATAATTCATATTAGTTTTACAATCAAGTTTAAAATAACTCTCATTATGTACATTTATACGAAATTTTGTCCTATACTGCCATGTTAAAAATTTAGAAAAAATGCGATCACAGCGCCACCTGTTAAGTGATTGATCCCCAAATCTAATCAGCATCAGTTTATGTCAGGGGCCAACTAAATACCAAGTTTGGTTAAATTTCGTAAAAAAAAAAAAAAAAAAAAAAAAAAAAAAAAAAAAAAATCCAACTTTCTAAGTTTTTTTTTTTTTCGTTAAAAGTAAAAAAATCGATAACTTTGTTTTAAATTGTCACAGATTTACAGTTCAACCATTCGTTTTAAAGGTATTGACGAGACCTTTCGAAATATATCTATCTTGAAAACTTACCCCCCCCCCCCCCGGACCAGGGGGGAACCGATGCCCCCACATATACAGAATTTTTTTTCTAGTTAACTACTACTATTGTCAATAATTCATATAAATTTTATAATCACAAGTTGAAAATAACTCTCATTATGCACATTTATACGAAATTTTGTCCTATACTGCCATATTAAAAATTTAGAAAAAATGCAATCACAGCGCCACCTGTTGAACGATTGATCCCCAAATCTAATCAGCACCAGTTTATGTCAGGGTCCAACTAAATACCAAGTTTGGTTAAATTTCATTCATTGGTTCGTGAGATACAGCGTCCACAAAAATCGTCATACACACAGACATTTTCTAAAAACTATCAATTTGTGTTCAGGACATCCCAAAACGTGTAAATCCATCGAAAACCGGAGTTCGAAAATTTTCACGAATCCAATACTTTCTCTATATTACATATAGCAGAAAGTAAAAATTCCGGCGAATCACTATATATTGTCCGTTAAAAAATATTGAAAAAGTCCGATTCTTCGCTATTTATCGCTCGTTGGCGACACAATAAAAATCTGTATCTTTTTTTTTTTTTTTTTTACTTTCTTGTATATGTAATATAGAGAAAGTATTGGATTCGCGAAAATTTTCGACCTCCGTTTTTTGACGGATCTACACGTTTTGGGGTGTCCTGAACACGAATTGATAGTTTTTTAAAAATGTCTGTCTGTCTGTGGTTTAGTGTTTTCACCGTATCTCACGAACCAATGAATGAAATTCAACCAAACTTGGTATATAGTTGGACCCTGGCGGGGCATTGTGCTGATTAGATTTTGGGATCAATAGCCTATCAGGTGGCGCTGTGATCGCATTTTATGTAAATTTTTAACATGGCAGTATAGGACAAATTTTCGTATTTTTCACCGTATCTCACGAACTAATGAATGAAATTCAACCAAACTTGGTATATAGTTGGAACCTGGCGGGGCATGGTGCTGATTAGATTTGGGGATCAATCGTCCAGCAGGTGGCGCTGTGATCGCAAAATTTCGTATGTCACACCGTATCTCACGAACCGATGAATGAAATTGAACCAAACTTGGTGTATAGTTGGACCCTGACATGGAAAGGGTCTGATTAGATTTTGGGATCAATCGCCCGGCAGATGGCGCTGTGATCGCATTTTATGTCAACTTTTAACATGGCAGCATAGGACAAAATTTCGTATAAATGTACATAATGAGCGTTATTTTAAACTTGTGATTGTAAAATTAATATGAATTATTGATAATAGTAGTAGTTAACTACGAAAAAAAATTTGTGCATGTGGGGGCACCGGTTCCCCCCCTGGGGGGAAGTACCCCCCCGGGGGGGGGGGTAAATTTTCAAGATGGGTATCTTTCGAAAGATCTCGTCAATACGTTTAAAACGAATGGTTGAACTATAAATCTGTGACAATTTGAAACAAAGTTATCGATTTTTTTACTTTTAACAAAAAAAAAAAAAAAAAAAAAAAAAAAACTTAGAAAAAAAATCGTATTTTTTTTTTTTTTTTTTTTTTTTTAAACGAAACTTAACCAAACTTGGTATTTAGTTGGTCCCCGACATAAACTGGTCCTGATTACATTTAGGGATCAATAGCTCAACAGGTGGCGCTGTGATCGCATTTTTTCTAAATTTTTAACATGGCAATATAGGACGAAATTTCGTATAAATGTACATAATGAGCGTTATTTTAAACTTGTGATTGTAAAATTAATATGAATTATTGATAATAGTAGTAGTTAACTACGAAAAAAATTTTGTGCATGTGGGGGCACCGGTTCCCCCCCTGGGGGGGAAGTACCCCCCCCGGGGGGGTAAATTTTCAAGATGGGTATCTTTCGAAAGATCTCGTCAATAGCTTTAAAACGAATGGTTGAACTATAAATCTGTGACAATTTAAAACAAAGTTATCGATTTTTTTACTTTTAACAAAAAAAAAAAAAAAACTTAGAAAAAAAATCGTATTTTTTTTTTTTTTTTAATATTGTTACTGGTTGAATATGTATTACTTTTAACAACAAAAAAAAAAAAAAAAATTAGAAAAAAATCGTATTTTTTTTTTTTTTTTTAATATTGTTACTGATTGAATATGTATATAGGAAAATATAGAAGAAAGTCTTGTGGTGGCCACAACATACTAGTTTTTTTTGTGGACGCTGTATCTCACGAACCAATGAATGAAATTTAACCAAACTTGGTATTTAGTTGCACCCTGACATGAACTGGTGCTGATTAGATTTGGGAATCAATAGCTCAACAGGTGGCGCTGTAATCGCATTTTATGCAAATTTTTAACATGGCAGCATAGGACAAAATTCCGTATAAATGGGCATAATGAGAGTTAAAATAAGTTTGTAAAATTAATATGAAGTATTGATAATAGTAGTAGTTAACTAGGAAAAAATTTTTGTGCATGTGGGGACATCGGTTCCCCCCCCCTGGGGGGGGTAAATTTTCAAGATGGGTATCTTTCGAAAGATCTCGTCAATACCTTTAAAACGAATGGTTGAACTATAAATCTGTGATAATTTAAAACAAAGTTGTCGATTTTTTTTTTTTTTTTCAATGTTGTTACTGGTTGAATATGTATTACTTTTAACAAAAAAAAAAAAAAAAAAAAAAACTTTGAAAAAAATCGTTTTTTTTTTTTTTTTTTAATATTGTTACTGATTGAATAGGTATATAGGAAAATATAGAAGAAAGTCTTGTGGTGGCCACAACATACTAGTTGAAATGTGTAATCATTTTTGAGGCTATAATTGCCAAGTGCTAAAATTCACGATTCTTCCAACAATTTTTCGGCCTAATACTGAAATAAGAATACATTTCACCGTTAGTAGACAGAATTTATGTTTAATCGCAATCGATTGCTAAAACAGGCTATTATTTCATCGATAATCAATAACATTCGCAACAGTCGTTCTATGTAATGTTTAATAACAAGTTAATAGAATTTCACTGAGCCAAATAAAGGCATTAATTAAATATAACACTGAAAAAATGGAAACATTTATAAAAGGATCACTTTTATAAAACAAAATCTTGTGGAAGGGCTCATCTTATAAACTTGAATTTTGTGAAAATCCCCCTTTCATGGACTTGAATTTTGTTAAAGAGCAGCAAAAAGGACTCAATTTTCGCGTGGATCGATCCCTGCATTCATATTAAAGTAAACATTTTCAGTACAACACATAAGGCTCTCTATCAAGTGAGCATCAATTTCATTCAAATGAACTTATGGTAATTCTGCCACATTATTCATTGCATAATATCCATTTTTTAATTCCATTTTCACATTCTGAAAATTCATGAACATTAAATTAGTTCGTTTAAAATAATAATTTTTCTTACTTTTAAGATTTATTTTGAAATGGTAAAATACAAAAAAAAAAAAAAAAAAAAAAAAAAAAAACACTATTATGAACGATCATAAATAACCTGATGTGGCATTTGCACACATTTCTCTTACCGTGCATTTCAATAATATACAGACAGATTGCAGGGCAAGATAACAAGTGCTGTAACAACCTTTGATAAATCCTGCGTTAAAAAAAAAAAAAAAAAAATTAAAAAAAATAAACTACGTTTAGAAACAGTTTTATTTTTGACGTATAATTTTGTGTGAGGTGCAGGCTACTGCCTCCATAAACCTTCGGTTTCAATATAGTACTTGCATTTATACAGAATTCATGGTAGTTAAAATACATCATTTGAACTTTCTGCAATTATTTAAGTTACACTGATAACAGATACTAGACGAGTCGTATTAACCCTCGACGATATATTAAACGCCTCAGCCCACTCGTTCTCGCTCTTCGATTTTTTTTTTTTTTTTTTTTCTAGTCAATTTTGTCCTTTTATCTCTTCCGGTGTTAGCATTTTTTTTTTTTTTCACACTTGAAATTGCGAGTTTTTTTGTTTTCGTCCCATGCTTTTTTCTATGGAATTTTGACTCTTTTTTTTTTCCGTGTTTCTATGGGTTTTCAGCCTTTTTTTTCCTCGTTTTCTACATCCTAAGGTGCGGTGGTATACCTCGACAATACATTAAACACCCCAGCCCGCCCGTTCCAGCTCTACGATGTCTTTTTCTAGTCAATTTTGTCCTTTTACTCTTTCCGGTGTTAGCCGTATTTATTAATTTATTTTTTCACACTTAACATTGTGAGTGTTTTTGTTTTCGTCCCATGCTTTTTTTCTATGGAATTTTGGTTTCTTTTTCCCGTGTTTCTATGGGTTTTTAGCTTTTTTCCCCATGTATTTTACATCCTAAAGTGGTGACCACCGCAATTTAGAATGTAAAATACATCGGGAAAAAGCTAAAAATCCATAGAAAAAGCACGGGATAAAAAGGAAAAAAACTCACAATGTTAAGTGTGTGAAGGTAAAAAAAAAAGCTAACACCGGAAAGGATAAAAGGACAAAATTGACTAGAAAAAGACATCGAAGAGCGGGTACGGGTGGGCTGGGGCATTTAATATATCTTCGAGATTTATATACGACTCGCCTAGTATAAGATGTTAAAAATTTGACTTTAGTATTTAGCGAACCTTAATTAGTTTGTGCTACGCATATGAATGTTCATTAAAATAGCACAAATATTTATATATTAAGATATTGTGAACACAAACTGTGTTCTTTATTTGAATATTAATTCCAGCAAATGTAAAAATAAATAACAGGGTTCCTACACTATTTCAAGAAAAGGAAATCCTGACTTTTTCAGGTTTTTCCTGACTTTTATGTTAAATTTTAAAACGAACTAAAATTCAATATAGACGTATATCAATCATTTTGTTCAATTATGCAGCTGATCAAATATTCCTATTTTTCAGAAAAAATATAGAAGAAAACAATTTAATTTTATATTAAAATAATAATTAAATATCAAAAGCGAAATATTTGCCTTATTTTGCCATGTTAAGAAAATTAAGAATAACTTGCAAAATTTTCAAATTCAAATATTCATATGATGTTCATAATGGTTTGATAATTTTGCGATGAAGATATTCTTAATAAACTATGCATGTTTAACAAAATTTTGCCCTATTCTTCTTTTTTAAGAAAATTGTACATTTTGAATGATTAACAAAGATTTTAAAATAAAATGTTTATAGTAAATCATGTTTATACCAACATCAAAAATGATATTTTAAAGCTGGTCTGATATCTTCAAGATAAAATATTTGTGATGCACTTTTAAGCAAAATTTCATCCTATTCTTTCATATTAAAAAAAAAAAAAAAAAAAAAAAAAAGATGGTAAATTTTAAATAATTTACGAAGTTTCTAAATTAGAATTGCGCAAATAGACTGCGTACTTGCCAGTACCCTACGTGATATTCTAAAACCTGTCTGACATCTTTACAATTATTTGTGCTTGAGCTATTGCGTACACAGATTACCATATTTACAAACTGAATAATCTATGAATGGACAGCACATCAATTTTGTTATTTTCAGTGTTGGTGTTAAGTGACTATACAAAGGCCTTAGACCTGTACTGTTTGCCCGCCGTGAAGGTCTGTGATTTTCGGATTCCTTAATGTCAAAAAGTGTAAACTGTTATTTTCATGATTTCCTAAGTTCCCCATATCTACTGCAAGATGAACTAAAAATACATAAAAGGGTGAACTGTTCTATTTTCTCAAATATGTGACTACGGTTAAATAAGAAAGGCTTATTCTTTAAAATACTGGTGTGAAAAAAAGGCGGGTACTAACAATGCTTCGGAATAAATTATAAAACTTAGCAACTCTGCCTACATTATTAACACTTATCGGCACTTTTCAGGCTCTTGTAAGGTAACCCTTCTTTCTCCATAGCCTAGCAACTAATACTTACAGTCATTCCTCCCAATTCCTTCAAAATTCATCTGTTATCAGCAAATATTTTGTTACTATTGTAATCGAATTACAGGAAGAAACTGATTTGAAGAGAAATCTCAAGTTCAGAAATTGAATAGTTATAAAAAACATAACACACTACAGTCGTCCCCACTTAATCGGGTAACGGATAATCGAATACCCCGCTTATAAGAATATAAAGCTATAGAACCAATTTTTTCTCCATAGAAGTAATGTTAAATTTCCTCGTTTAACCCGTTAGTAGTCGCTATAGACAGCGCCACCTATCACAGATTGCGCACTTTTTATTTAACTCTCACCAATAATTTTAAGAAGTGATGTGATCGACGTTCCTTCGATTTTATTCGCGTTTTATCCGTATTAAATACCACTTCTAAAAATTTTTGGTGGCTATTCAATAAAAAAAATCTGGCAACTCTGAAGGATAGGAGGCAAATCTACCAACTAGCGACTACTAACGGGTTAAAGAAATATTTTTTACAACGCCACCCCGCTTAATAGCATAAATACTCAAAGTTTCTTAAATAAAATTCCTCTATTTCTGGGCAAATTTTTCCTCTCGTTCTCAAAAAAAAAAAAAAAAAAAAAAAATCCGTTCTTTTAAAAACCTTACATAACTAAGGCATGCTCTTTAAACACGTGACGGTATTCCTGCCGAGGTGATAAAAATTGTTTTGCAAAAGCCAAATTTATAAAATCAGCAACTGATGAGAAAATTATAGAAACTAAAATACAAATTATCTCCAGAAATTAGAAATCACAAATTTTGAAAGCTTTCAGATGTTTGAAAACGAACTTTATGTACTCATAGATGTGGATAAAGATGGAGAAACAGAAAGAGATGAAGAGTTTAATCTTCCAATAAAACCTCTGAATGAAAGTCATAAAAAGCGAAGCGAACGATAAATGAATATGCAAAATCCTTTAATATTATTCATCGTCATTTTGAGTCTCATAGAAGCGATTATAACCTATTTATGTGCTTTAGAAAAAGAAATCGAAAAATCTTTAGTTAAGTCTATGTTAAAGTAATCAATCATAAATGATTTTTTTTTTTTTTTTTTTTTTTTGTTAAAAGTAAAAATATTAAGTACACTTTATTTTTTAAATTTATTCCAGCATTAACTGCATTTATAAATTACTATAATATTTTAACTTAGTAAAAGTTTTGTTAAATATTTAAATAAGAAAGAGGTATCGATCATTTATCTTTTCATATAAGCATAAAACCATTATAGTAGTTATACATGCAACTGCGTTTCTAGTCTTCCCCGCATAATTGAATACCCCCACTTAATCGAATTAATATAGTTGGAACGGTAGATATTCGTTTAAGCGGGGCCGACTGTACCACTATAGATAGGAAATGAATGGGTTAGAAATTCCAGTAAAAACTTTGAATTTTTCTTGAAAACTACTCATTATTTTTTGCTAAGCTCAATGATTTTCTTGTTCTGATTTATTATTTCCTGAACTTTTAACTGAGATTTGCTTTTTCCTGATTTTTTAGCTCAATTTTGCTTTTTCAGGTTTTTTCAGACCCGTAAGAACTCTGAATATATAAATAAGGTTTTAATGAAATTTATTTTGAATGATTTTTAAATAGGATGAAGAGGTAAAGGTATTTTATCATGTTTTCACCAATATTTCATTTTTCGGCCAAGAAGATTGTAAGGGGGGGGGGGGGGGGGAGGGAGGATATCAATGTCATTTGCATAATTTTTATGTCATTAAAATGAAACTTCAATCATGTAAGAAACATTTTACTCCAGCAAAACGCTGAAAATAATAATAACATGTGTATCATAAGACGACTTCATTTTCGAAAAAAAAAAAAAAAAAAACTATTTTCTGCCAAGGTAAACACTCTGTCAAGTGTTTTAAACAAATCGCAAATTGAAATACAAAAACTAATTGAGTCTGAAAATAAGGCAAAAGGTTATTAAGCTATAGAAGTACGGTATTTCATTTTTCGGCCGAGAAGATTGTGAGGGGAGAGGGGGGGGGGGAGATATCAATGTCATTTACATATTTTTTATGTCATTAAAATGAACTTCAATCATGTAAGAAACATTTTACTCCAGAAAAACGTTGAAAATAATAATAATAACATGTGTATCATGAGATGACTTCATTTTCAAAAAAAAAAAAAAAAAACTATTTTCTGCCAAGGTAAACACTCTGTCAAGTGTTTTTTTTTAAACAAATCGCAAATTGAAAAACAAAAACTAATTGAGTCTGAAAATAAGGCAAAAGGTTATTAAGCTATAGAAGTATGTGACTCATTCAAACCTTGCTACGGTGGTTACTGGTGGAAAAAAAAGTTTTTTTTTTTTTTTTTTTAGTATGTAACAACTACACAACTTCCATTACCACTGTTACACTCTTTTTGGGGAATAGTATGGTCAGAAGATATAAAATTGATCAATTAATGACACCTATCAATTTTCCTGAAGTAACCAAGTAATACAAACATTTAAAAAAAAGAAAGAAAGGAAAAAAAAAAAAAATCTAAAAATACTTTATATATAGCAAAATTAAAGAAAATTACTTAAGCCATTCGAGACATTCATTTCTGAAATCTAAAACTCAGCTATCTATTCGGGACATTTATCACTTTTCTGTAATAACCAAGTAATGCATACAAAAGATCCTCCAAACGCCAGGTTTCATGTAGCAGTTTTGAAGGAAATCGTAAAAGCCGTTTTTGAGATACTAACTTTTTAGTCCCACTTCTGATTTTCACCAAAAATTCCTAAAATCATCTTATCTTGGAAACAAACTAATACATATGAAAGGACATCTGAAAGAGAATTAATATGGCGAGTTTGAAGAAAATCCATCTAGCCATTTTTCACAACACCCATTTTTGAAAGCTAAAATTGGCTATCAAATATATACATCCATCAATTTTCTTATAATAACCAACAAATATATGTGATAAGATATCTAAAAGTAGGTTTACATAGCAAATTTGAGGATAACTGTTAGAACTGTGTTTAAAATAGACAAAATACAGTCCTACTTCAGTTTTCTAATATTTATCAGATGTAGGCAAATTCATCTGGTGTACACCAGACATGTTTTTTTTTTTTTTTTTTTTTTTTTTGGCAATATGATACTTAGAAAATTAAACCGCCTCCCCCCTCACACACACACTGAACAATTTACAAAAACTACTTTTTTGGACTCTGGAGATCTTAAAACATATAAATCAGATGAAAACTCAATATTGAAATTTTTAACTGAATATAGTACTTCTATTGCATACAGTAAACTGATAATGAAAGTATAAAAGAAAAGATTGGTACTGATTTTTTTTTTCTTTTTACAAAAATTATTATTTTGCGTGCGTATTATATTATTACAAAATAGAGAAAGACAGTGGCTCAATATGCACAAAAAAATTCAGGATGTAAGTGCTTGTTTTAAATTTTTTTAAATTGAACAAAACTCCATTTTAATTTCTAAACTATGTTTTCTCTTAAAAATTTGTAAATATAAAACATATTCCATATATATATATATATAGAGAGAGAGAGGGAGGGGGGAAAAAAAGGTTATTATTCTAGGTGACAAAACTGTATCCAAGTTTGGTATATTAGCGGTGTTTATCAATGACTTGGCGACAATATTGGCATGAATTCAACTATAAGTTCATTGAGGTAATTAAATTGGATTATTAATTTTTTGTCTAGCACAAAAAAAAAAAAAAAAAAAAAAAGAGAGAGACAGAAATTATAGAAGTTACAGATCATTTCTCTTTGGAAAATTTAGTGGTTTTCCCATTATCAAGGAGCAGACACTGAGTAGTATGCAGTCATCAGTATTTAATAAATCTTAAGACTTTCTTGCAATGAAAAAGTTTCATTAATATATTATAATAATAGATATAGAAGTCTGGTTGGTCACCACAATTAATTAAATCTGAACCACTATGAATATCCATGTTTGAACTGGGATCAAAAGCTGGTACTTGTCAACTGAATGCCAGTAAAATTTTTATTACCACATATAACTTTCAATAAACTAACTCCTATTTTAGAAAGAAAATTTTGTGTATATATTTTTATCTAATCTGGGTATAAATCAATCCCGTCGAGTTTTCTTCCCCATCTTTAATATATATATGTATGTGTGTTTGGATTTTTTAATCTATTGCTATTATCAGAAACACCTTAGTACTTTTCTTTCCCCTCTTGCAATAATTTGCCCTTAAGAATAATGTTGTAAGAGGGAAAGTATTTCAAATTAATTCTCCAATTTGCCTTATTACTTTAGATTAATCTATATTTGTTATTTCTGTTGTGTTTGATTTTACCTTTGTTACACATAGTTTTCAGATCTTATATAATATATATAAGCTAAGCTAACATGCAGCTTACTGATATAAAAATATTATATGCATATTTTTTACTGCATTTATACATTACTTTTTAGCATTCAAACTTCTGCCTGACAAGGGAAGTATGAATTGCTATTTAAACCAAACCAAGCTTAAATTAAAGAGCATGGTCGAAAACATAGGGTAGAATGCAAATTTGCTGCAACAAGGGTGAGGTATGACTCCTTAATAGTTGTTTTTTCTATAAAAACCAACAAAACATGTGTGCTTGTAAGAACGGGTGGTGAAGAGGTAGCGTGTTTGACTTGTAATACGGAGGTCCTGAGATCGAGTCCTGCAAGGGGATTTTGTATTTAAAATTTTTTATTTCAATTAATTTTTTTTTCTTTTTACGCGTTTAATTAAATTAAATTATTAATTTAAGAGAAAATATTTGTTATATTGAGGACTTTTTTTTTTTTTTTTTTTTTTTTTTTTGAGTATTCCAATTAATAAAGTATTGACCATGAATTTAAGAAATGTATATTTTTATTTCTTTATTTATAAAAACGAAAATTATGTTTAAAGCTACAAATATAGTTTCTAATTTATAACAATTATGATTAAAAGTAGAAAAAAATCATAAAAACATAAGTATTTTTGACAATGAGAACAGGAACTATAACAAGATTGATCACAATTGTTTGAATTACAATTTTGTTCACCACCAATTATTGTTCATCATGAACATTGTTAAATATTTGCCTTTTTGTTGAGATTACTAGATTTATAAAATTCATATTTACCCAGATTTCGAATTTTTTGAGATGTAAACTAATTATAAATTAGTGAAATCATTGAGAAAATTTGTCATTGTGTTCAATTTTATTATCGGTTCTTCTGACACCACCAAATTTGACAGTTGTTTAATGAAATATTTGAAATAAAAGTTAAATGTGACGTCAAACAGTTAAACAACAGCTGTTGTTCATTCAGGATTTTTGATGCAAAAAATTGAATAATACAATTGAGCAGACGATTAACTCTTGCTATTAATGATGTCGATAAAAAATAGTAATTAAAAATATACATAAAACATTAGCACAAATCATTAACAAAATTTTATCTAAATGTAATATAAAAGTATTTCCTGTTAAATTATAAATTTATTTTAATTTATTAATTTAAAAAAAAAGTTGGTTAAAAGAAATTATTGAATTATCCATGCTGAAAAAAACTTCTTTTTAATATAATTCATATTTTCTCTTAAAATAATAATTTAATTAAAAATGTAAAATCTCAGGACCTCCATATCATAAGTCAAACACGCTACCACTGCACCATCCGTTCTTATTACGATGCGTGTTTTGTTGGTTTTTATAGAAATAAACTATTAGGTGGTCATATATCACCCCCATGAGGGTTGTTACAGCAAATTTGTACTCTATCTTATGTGTTCGATCATGCTCTTTAACCCCTTGAACTGAAATGACGAGTCCAGCTCGTCATGAATTTCCTGACACTAATTATGTTCTTATATGTATATATAACAATAAACATTCATATAAATGTGTTATACAAATATTATTTTTAATAACAACAAATTATTTGAGCAACAAAACCGTAAGTTTCTATATCAATCCCTTCTCTTAAAACTAAGAAAATTAAATTATCTGCATGAGCAGTGCTGACTGAAAGCGAAAATAAATTGCAGTTCAAGGGGTTAAGCTTGGTTTGATTTCACTAGCAATTTTACTGATTCATATTTCCCTTGTGAGAAATGAAAAAATAAATAAAATTTAAATAAATATATATATATATATATGAGTAATTCTCTAAAAGGTGGTCATTTCATGTCCCAGTAGTCTTGAGGGCATATTTTTCAAATAAAAAAAACAAAAAGCTGTCAGAACTATCAATATTAATTAGTTATGCATATAAATTGTTATTCTTTGGTTATTCAAATTCAATTATACTTGATTTTTTTTTTTTTTTTTTTTTTGAAATGCAAAATATCATTCCCTGACTGTGTCCCCATTCACACATGAAAGTAAATAAAATAGTTTCTATGGTATTAAAACATGTATAATTAGATTATTTGAACTGAAAATTTATTAAACATACTTTAATAAATATTTATCCATACTACATTTATATATTTTGCAATGGAAGAAATTAGAACACTCTGTCCCTGTTGTCCCTGGTAATAGATATCATTCCCTCATCAAACTATAATTACACCCCAACTTACTCCATTAATGGCAGCACATGCTTTATATAAGTCAAACTTAATTTGTATAGCAACAAAGTAAAGAAGTCATTTTGTGTTCTGTTGGAAACATTTTACAATGAGTAGCATAAGGCTCTCAAACATTAGATTGAAATACAGTATTTTTATTATATGTCATTCCCTCATTCATAATAAAGTTAACTAAAAGAAATCAAATTTACTTTTTTATGTTATTATAGTATTAAAAATATGTTTTAATAAATATTGAGTGTTTGAAAATACAACTAAATCTAATCATATTTTTATAAAGTTTCTAGAAGAAATTTGTCATTCCCTCATTTTTTTAAATAATAAAAATACTATTTCAAAATATTATCAGATAAAGTTTGGTTTATATTATTTTTATTAACTGTAACATATGTGTACATGCACAAAATAAAAAATAAAAGGAGCAATTTTATTTGGGCTAACATTTTTTTTTAAAGTCCACTTTTCAGAGAATGACCCATATAATCTAAAACTGTAAAGGAAAAAAAAACTGATCCATCAGATTTATCCTTTTCTTCTTTAACATTGACTGTTAAAAAACAACTTTTCAAAGATCCAAGTATTGCACAATACTATTTGTGAATTTTCCCCCCTCCCATCGAACTATGTCACGTGACTCACTCAAAAAAGAGAACTATGATTAACTTTTGTTTTAGTTAGAAGTGTGGTATTGCGGTGTGCAAATATGTAGCAGTGGGCTCTCTAGCCGATTAACCAAAAATGTTAAAATTAATCAGTTTCATTTCTTTTGTAAATAGTTATTTCTTTTGTGTGTTGTGTATCATCGTAATGTGTCCATGAAATTAAAAATTATGTTTTAAGTGTGACAATGAGTCAAGTCATCTTCTTTATAAATTTTAAGAACATTCTATTCTGCATTCGTTGTTCAAAGTGGATCCCAACGTTGGGCCGAATGACGGATGTGATGTCGGCGGCTAAAGAATGGAAAATAATTACAGATAAGTAAATTTTAATATTTATTTGATGATTGTTTGAACAGGAACTAAAGGACCTTGGGCATTGCACAGAGTGTGTTAATAAATTAACACTTGAAAATATTGATTATCCTAATCAATGTACACACCTTTCTTAGAATCTTTATTCTATATGTTTAGTAGAGTATTTCGATCATCCTGATCTTAACGAATTTTAGATCGCCCAGATCTTATTATATTTGCATACCAGTTTCCTTTAGTCCCTGGAAGTTATTTTTTGATTCATATTTATTGATATATTAAGAATTTTGATAATTAAACAAGAATGTAGAATGCTATTTATTAAGAAATAAGTTGAAATAATGGTGTATTGATATTTAATAAAATATATTCTAATATAATTCTAACATAGAAAAAAATAAATTAGGTAAATCATAGCATCGAGTTGCTTAGAATAAATTAAGAACAACATTTCTGTTTTTCGGCGCCATTGCATTTTGCAAGGAAAAATGAACAAGTGAACTTTCATTATTATTGCATAATCGCTTTCAGTAAAAGCAAAAAGAAAAAAGTTTTGTTTACTTTATAATTTATTATGACACTTTAAAAGATTAAATAAAGGTTGATGTATGAATATTTTAATCTTATTGAATAGATTTATTTCTGATAAATGATCATGGAATAAATATTATTTTCTATTGAACACATTTACTAATTAAAAATAATAAGCATTTAATAATAATGATAAAGGAATGAATAAACAATTTTTTGTTGTTGTTGAATAAAACTAATTTTACACAGATTTGTTTATAATAAAGATATATTAAATAGACATCTTGTTTGTTTTGTTGAATTGATAATTATATTTTTATCATTTGCATTAAAAATAAAATTTTGGTGGAATCTGTACATCAATTTGAAATATCTTGTATTTTCAATTACTCAGAAATGTTTCAGGAAGAGTATTTCTTATTTACTTTCAAATAATTATTTGAAAATAGGGTATAAAAGAGTTATTATTTCCTTTATATGTTCTTTATTACTTTAGTTCTTGAATTTATTTATTGAATAAATTGGTTAATTTAAGTTGTTTAACATATAACAATAATATATATATATATATAAGTGATCTCTGTGATTTATATAAAATATTTTGGTCTATATACGTTCGCGTACTGCACATTTTTAGATATATTTTAAATTATTAAAATTCAGTTTAATCATGTCTTATATGGCTAGAGGAAAAAAACAAGATGTAATTGAATTAGCGGGCAAATTAGATATAAAAATAGATGAAAATTTAAAACTTTTAGACATTAGAAATGCAATAGTGGAAAGTCCAGATTATGATGCTGAATTCACAAAAGAATGTTTGAATCGTATTATACGGGATAGAAAAGAAAAAGAAGATTTTGCGCTGAAAGAAAAAGAATATGAAAGGTTATTTGAACTAGAGAAAACCAAATTACAGGCACAAGCTAGTGCTGCTCCTGATGCAGTATTACCTACCATGGCCCTTTCTTCCGTAGACACAAGCATGCCAAAATTAGAAATAAGCAAATTAATCCCAAATTTCGATCCGAAAACCGCTGATATAACCTTATATTTAGATTTATTTGAAAAACAATTAACATTTTTGAAGGTACCAAAACCAAAGTGGGTCGTATATCTTGTAGGTCTTTTGCCAACTGATGTCGCCAAACTAATTGCAAAAGAATCAGTTGATGATGCTCAGAATTATGATAATGTTAAGGAAATTCTCTTAAAACGTTTTAAATTAAGTGCTGAGAAGTTTCGACAACTTTTTGCCCAACACCGTAAATGTCCAGAAAGTACATGGCGAGATTTTTATTTTGATTTGCAAAACTATTTTGATGGGTGGCTTAAAGAATCTAAAGTTTCATCGTTGGAAGAGTTAAAAGATTTAATATTGGCAGATCAAATAAAAAAGAAAGCTCCTCCCGAATACAAAGAACATTTTTTGGACCACTGGAGCGAGTGGAACAATCCTCTTGAACTTGCCGATAAACTAGATTCATATGAAGAACTTAGACTAGTAAGAAATAAAAATGTTAGAAAGGAATCCCCTAAATTCCCACATCGAAATACTTCCCAAAATTCAAGAAATCACCCCCAAAATCCTAAAACTGCGTCATCGAGAGATTATACGAAAAATGAAGATCGACCACGTGTTAGTTGCTATGGTTGTGGCAAACCAGGTGTTATTAAGGCTAAGTGCTCCGCCTGTTCCCCCTCTTCTAGGAAAAGTTCAGCTGAGTACAAAACTATTCACCTTCAGTCATTATCTATCGAAGAACCTCAGTCGACACTTATAAGAGTAAAAATTAATGGAATAAATGGAATAGTGTGTGCTGACACTGGAGCCAGTCACACTATAGCTGGTGAAACATTATATCACCTCTTAACAAAACGAGGTGTAGAATTTGAGAAAACTTGTATGAATGTAACGTTAGCTGATGGTCTCCAAAAAGAAACTGAAATCTATTCAGCCAAAGTAGATGTACAAATTGAAGGACGATCTTTCCGAACAACTTTGTTTGCATTACCTACTGCAAAGAATAACAGAACATTGTTGGGAAATGATTTTTTTTGCGTACTGCTGGAATCGTTTTGGATATTCGAAATAATATATGGTATTACCATGATAATCCAAAGCAGAAATTTGATTTCAGTGAAGATGATTTCAGGCCGTCTGAAAATCCAGTATATTCTGCTGAAGTTAACGAGCTTATGTTGAAAGAAAATGAAGGAGCCCATCTTTCTGATGAACAAAGGTCAGAACTGAATAATTTATTGAATGAATATGAAGATATCTTTGAACCAGGGGAAGAACCGACTAATAAAATTCAACACTATATTGACACTGGAAGTAGTTCTCCTGTCGCAGTACCGCATGTCCCCAGCAAAGAAAGAGATGTTGAAGAAAGAGCTAGACGAGTTGTTAGCTAGCGGAACAATAGAAGAATGTGAATCTCCTTATGCTTCACCGGTGGTATTAGTACCTAAGCCTAATGGTCAAGTACGACTTTGCGTAGATTATAGAAAACTAAATTCTATTACAAAGACTGATAAATACCCATTACCCAGAATTGATGATCTTCTTCACGAAGCTAAACATACCCCTTTTATGTCAACCATTGACTTAAGGAATGGGTACCACCAAATTGAAGTAAATCCTGCGGACCGTGACAAAACTGCTTTTATTTGTCCCTTTGGAACTTTCCGATACCGGAAAATGCCTTTTGGCCTCAAGAACGCCCCATCAACATTTCAACGTATGATTGATAATTTTAGAAATTCCTTAAAGAACATACTAGTCCTTTCTTATTTAGATGATATTATCATCTTGTCCGAAACTTTTAATGAACATTTAGATAATTTGAGTGCAGTTTTTAGGAAATTACGAGAATTTAAGTTGCACGCTAACCGTGAAAAATGCAATTTCGCTTGTAACTGTGTAAAGTATCTGGGACATTACATTACTAGTAGAGGACTTGAAGCTGATCCTGATAAAATTGCTGCAATTCAAGAAATACCAGCTCCAAAGAATGTAAAGCAACTGCAGTCCTTCCTGCAAACTTGCTCATGGTATAGAAGGTTTAGCCCAAAATTCTCTGAAGTTGCTAGACCTTTGACTAATTTGACGAAGAAAAACACTGTTTGGGTTTGGGGAGAAGAACAAGAAACATCTTTCAGAACCCTAAAACATCTTCTAATGAGTCCACCCATCCTCAGTCAAAATGATCCAACTAAACCATATATATTAAGAACAGACGCTAGTAACTATGCCCTTGGTGCAGTTTTGTTACAAGGCACTGGAGCAGAAGAACATCCAATTGAGTATGCAAGTAGGTTACTCACAAAGGCCGAAAGAAACTACTCCACGACTGAAAGAGAGGCCTTAGCCATCGTATGGGCTTTGGACAAGTTTCGTGCATATATTGACGGTCAAGAAGTCACTGTAGCAACCGACCATCAACCTCTTAGATGGTTAATGAACTTAAAGTCTCCAACAGGTCACCTCGCGCGATGGGCACTACAGGTACAATCCTTCAACCTGAAGATAGAATACGTGCCTGGTAAGGCTAATGTTGTTGCTGATATGATGTCCAGACCTTTCTGTCCACACGAAGAAGGAAAATGTGAAATTTGTTCAATTTCAATAGATATCCCTCCGCGAAGTCAAAGAGAAATACGAGACGAACAATTAAAAGACGAAGATATAAAGAAAATTATCGAGTCTTTGGAAAGTATAGATAAGAATGAAGATTTTGCTAACTGGAGTAGTCGTGGTTACTTGATGAATCAAGGCGTTTTATATAGATATTCTCCCGAAACAGAATCAGAAGAAGCGCAATTAGTAGTCCCGGTTCAAGAGCGAGAAAGAGTGTTAAAAGAGCATCATGATGCACCCTCAGCTGGAAAATTACGGAATTGAAGGAACATTCGATAGAATCGCAAAGCGGTACTACTGGACTGGTATGCGAAGATATATTACAGAATATATTAAGAATTGCCCCGATTGCTGTCGTTATAAACCTAGTAACCAGAAGCCATCTGGATTATTACAAACACCGATCTATAATCAACGATTTGAATCCCTTTCAATTGATTTATTCGGCCCTTTACCTAAAAGCAATGAAAAGAAATGGATCTTCATCATAGAAGATTGTGCCACCAAATGGGTGGAACTATTTGCATTAACTTCCGCAACTGCTAAAGAGTGTGCGATCACTCTAATAGAGGAAGTGTTCCTTAGGTATGGTTTGCCTAGAAGGGTAATAAGCGACAACGGGCCGCAGTTCGTAAGTGCTGTAATGCAACAAGTTTGTTACATCCTGGGAATCGCACAAACCCTAACTCCGGTTTATCATCCACAGGCAAACCCTGTGGAAAGGAAGAACAGAGATCTAAAACCCCGTCTGGCCATGTTGGTTGGGAATGATTATACTACCTGGAGTGAGAAGCTACCAACAATTAGATTTGCCCTTAACACAGCAAAATGTGATTCAACCGGCCAGACAGCTGCATATCTCATGTTTGGGCGAGAACTACGCACTACCGATGATATTGCACATGATTTCCGAAGTGTTGTTCACAATGATAATTTCGTTCCCGAAATAACACCGTACTTGAAGAAATTTGCCAATTTCACGAGACAAGTACGAGATCGAATTGAGGAAAGACAAGACCAGCATAAACGCTACGCAGACAGAAAATTTAAAAAGGCTCCTTCTCTCAAGCAAGGTGACAAGGTATGGGTTAATACCCACCCCATTAGTGACTCTAGTAAAAACCGAACTTCCAAATTCATGCCGAGGCGCGATGGCCCTTATACAATTCTATCACAGAGATCACCAGTTTCGTATACATTAGGTACTATAGATAATCCTTTTACTCCCATAGGGAATTACCATGTATTCGCTCTTCAGCCATATACAGGTCAGAACACTACTCCTGTTCGTCCGATCCAAAGGAGAGGCCGACCGACGAGTACTACAACCTCAACTAGTAGGAAAGGTGGTCAACCACGAGAACAATTTTCCAAACGCCCTGCTGTGCCCACTAGGAAGCAACCCCCCAGAAAAGCAAGCTGTATACCGAGGACGACGTACACAGCTTGAGGGGAAGTCTGTAAAGGAAAAAAAAACTGATCCATCAGATTTATCCTTTTCTTCTTTAACATTGACTGTTAAAAAACAACTTTTCAAAGATCCAAGTATTGCGCAATACTATTTGTGAATTTCCCCCCCTCCCATCGAACTATGTCACGTGACTCACTCAAAAAAGAGAACTATGATTAACTTTTGTTTTAGTTAGAAGTGTGGTATTGCGGTGTGCAAATATGTAGCAGTGGGCTCTCTAGCCGATTAACCAAAAATGTTAAAATTAATCAGTTTCATTTCTTTTGTAAATAGTTATTTCTTTTGTGTGTTGTGTATCATCGTAATGTGTCCGTGAAATTAAAAATTATGTTTTAAGTGTGACAATGAGTCAAGTCATCTTCTTTATAAATTTTAAGAACATTCTATTCTGCATTCGTTGTTCAAAAAATGCACAAAGTCTCTTGCACTGATTTCTAGAAGTCTAGTGTAGCACTCATTATTTATGATTATGCATCATCCACTTGTACCGTAGAATTAATATTGCACCTTGATTTAAACTTAAATTATAAATATCTCTTTAAATTGTTGATAAAGCCCTTAATAAGAGAGAGGAAAGAAACTGACTTTAAGATTAAAAATAAATAAATTTTTGTTGTGCAGGCATGAAACTTTTGCCATTACATTTGTTAGTAGGAGCTATATAACTGATATGGTTCTCTGATTAAACTGAACATTTCCAGTAAAACAATTCAATTACCTATTAAATACAAAATTATCTTTAGAATGGAAATTGTTTTGCTCAAATTAAAAGATCATTCAGACAAGCACTTTAAATTTTATTTAGAAAATTAATCTCATTTTTGGTTGCCATAATATGTTAATTTCACACTCTTGGAATCCATGATTCTAAAAAATATCTTTAGATTGTAATAAGAAATGCCTATTATTTTTTAAAAGTGCTAAAATTTAAACTAACTGATTAAGCATCAACATTTCAAAAATAAAGTTTTAAAGTAATACACAAAACGATAATATCTCGAAATGCTGCAAATGTCAGTAGTTATATATAATACATAAGATGTAACAAACATTGAGAAAACAGCACACTGACAAAATGTTTATAAAACAATTAAATTAATACGACTACACAATCATAGTTGATCAATCAAAGCATGCCTTAGAGATGAGAGTAGGAAATGGATAAGTAGTCTTTGGCACAAAAAAATATGCACCTCACACTCCACCCCCCCAAAAAAATTGATGGGTGAAATTACATCTGGTGTGCTTCTTTCATTTGGCGTATTTCATGTGTGTGTAAGACAGCTAGTTTGCTCAAGCTAAAAGACTGTGTGAGAGCACTTTTTGTGTTTCTCTTCCCTTTTGTCACCAGCTATGTTCGTGTAATATGCATGTGTTATGTCATCTGTCTATTACATACAGTAGTTTGGCAATGAAAGTTTAAAAAAAAGATTGGTACTGAAATCAGTACTGGTATTGAAGAATTGGTACTGAAAAATTAGTTTTTTGAGTATGTGCGTAGATATACATAGCTGCCAAAATTTCTAATTTTTAAATCACAGTTATCACCAGTATTTTTAAACAGGAATCTGTCACATATACTTTCGGTGAAAAAATAAAGTTAAATAAACTGAAAACATTTATAAAAACTTTTCGGTATGAAGTCTCCATTGAAAATATCGGACATTTGGCACCTACGGATACTGTAAAAGCACTTATTTTCACAAGGCTTTAATTTTTGCGAACCCATCATAATCGCAAAAATTTAAGCCTCGCGAAATAAGTTTTTTTTTCACTTCAAATAATAAAAAATCAGGAAATTTTCACTTACCAAAGCTCACATGCATGGATGGTCCGAATCCGAGAAAAATGAAGAGGATGGGGCGATTATATTTTTGGTGTAAAAGGGGGTTCAGAAGTCCCTAGTTTGATAAAGAGCGAGGGAAAAAGATTGAGAAAAGAAACTTGTTTGAGTTGGAATGCGTGTGTTGAGCCAAGGCGAAAGTTGATGTATATAAGCATCGTTGTGAGAATGAATTGTTTTCAGAGCAATGGGGAGGGGGACGAACTTTTCGGACAGAAGGAAGTTTCTTAAAATGCCTTATGCAAAACGGGTTCTATATTTAGGTACTTTTTAACTTTAGGATTTTTCAACTTTCGGTTCTATTCATATAAAATTCGTGAAATTTTCAGCTCGCGAAATCACCGATATCTTCATTTTTGAGAAAATAAGTGCTTTTACAGTATATTTAATGTTTCATCACTTATGTATGTTATGAAAATGCTATAACACTAAGAACTTTTAAAGACAATTTTTATACAAAATGGCTTACTTTGTGAAATTTTGGTGAAGTATATGAATATTGAAATACATAATGGAAATAGAATGAAATTTACTCAATTGTTCTTAAGGAATTTTGTGGTAGTAAACTAGGAGGAGAAACTTGAGCAACATAAAGAATAATAATTTAGATGTAAATTATTTATATAAATTAGTTCCATATCCTATTTAGGTATCAGTTCTGGTCAAATGCGACACTATTATGAAAACCAGCTTGCAAAGTGGGAAGGATTGTGAGAGAAAGGGGAAAAGCATTAACTAGAGCCATTCAAGTCAAACAAAATTGATCTTTGCAACTTCTGAAGTCAGGAAAGTAAGAAAGCTAAGATTTAAAAAAAATATTCAAATTTCATTCAGATATTAAATTCATTCAGATTCGCTTTTAAATAATGAGAATCTATATATACTTTTAAAAGGACAGATCATATGGATTAAGCTTTCATTTATTTTTATTATAACTTATTTTAGTTTCATTCATTAACGATACATACATCAGATAAGCATGAAAGCTAATCCCTCAAAAAATTATAGGCAGAATAATTAAATAATAATAGCAATAGGTTTTATTTATTTATATAAAAAAGGGATAAAAATAGAAAAATATAGATCATTAAATTACCATTTGTATGTATGATTTCTATATTTTTTTATTTTATTACTTTACATTAAAAAGGAGGGAAAATATGAAAAAGTATAACCATTAAACAACCATTTGCATATGTATGATTTCTATAATTTTATGGCATAAAATGATATGGCATATTTGTTATACAAATTAACACTACAAAATTACTATATATTCAGATTAAAGGCTATTATTTTATTTTTGCAAATTAAAAATAGCACCCCCCTCCCCTAATTTTTCTCAATTACATAAATATCTAATGCTTATTTTTTAACTAAAAATATTTTTGCAGATTTAATGCAGAAATTTATTCTTAGTATAAGGAATTCATATTCACCATATTGTAAAATGATTTATTCTTTCAATTTATTAGAATATTCTTTTATTATGTTCTATGACAAAAAAAAAAAATGCAAGCAGAAAAATAGTATTTCTAGAATGTGTTTACTTTTCATTTTATTAATTACTATTTATAATAAGAAACATTAATGCTTAGTAATTTGTTTTTCTGTTGACTTTTTTTTTTTTTTTTTTTTTTTTTTTAAGCAATCTTGAGCAGGGAGGGGGGGGGAGAAGATTTTGAATATAAAATATTATTAGAGCTATATTGTAAAATGTTTTCTGTAGTATTTAATATGTTTTTTTATTATATTTACAGTTTGCAAAGTAATTTTCAAGATAAGACAAATTATTAACATCAATTTATTATTTTAAAAATTCTGATTTATTTTATCACACCTCCAAGATTTTATCGATAACTTATATTTTGATGATATTAATAAAAATCGCTAAGAAAAAGATTTTTGTATATATATTTTTTTTTTTTTTTTTCATTTCATATTATTATAATTAGTACTAAAAAATTTCTTTAATACAGATTTGTGAATAATTCATAAGAGTATATTAATGGTTTTATCATTTTATAAAGATAATCATTATTTATTTCATATGCAGGCATTTAAAGCATTTAATATATATATGTATATGTATAAATGCAAAACCCATTAACATCTGGCTTGCTACTTCACAAAATAATAATAATAAATTAAATCAATTCTTAATATACAGTATAGGACCCTTTATCCGGAATTCCAAAATCCGGAAGACCCGAAATCCAGAATCACTTTAGAATTTTTTTTTTTTTTTTTTTTTTTTTTTTAATGATTAAAATACTCTTTATATCTAAAATCACAAAAAAATTCACCCTAAAATGAATTATTGTGTGTTTTATTAGGTAATTTAGAAATTAAAGCAGAATTTCTTTTTTTTTTTTCAAATGGTTAGGGATGTCTGTGGTTCAGGAAAACCCTGGAAATCACAGAAAACCACAAAAAAAAAAAAAAAAAAAAAAAAAAAAAAAAAGACTAATTTATTTGATGATAAATTTCTGGTGGTTTTTAACTTCTCATTAAGAACTTAAAAAAAAAAAATAAATAAATAAATAAAAATAAAAAAATGGAAATTTTTAAAGAAAAATAATTTTTTTTAGCATTCTGCTTTTATGATTGAGACAGTATTCATGTTTAGCAGCATTGATAAAGAATCAACCATGCCACTCACTAATGGCAATTTGCAGCAATGCATACATGTCTTTATATATATATATATATATATGCATTATAGTTATTTTTTTACTTCCTGCTAAATTTAATAGAAGAAATTATCAGATTTGCAAAAAATCTTAACTTCCAGATTTCGATTTATTTGCATGTTTTATGAGCTCTAGAATATAATTTGAATATTTAAAAAAAAATGTATGTCTGTGTGTGAAGTTGTTGCTCCTAGAAGTAATTTAGTACCTGTCAATTACTGAGTTATGTTTTATAATTAGGGGAAAGCAATAATGGGAAAAGGACCCAAAATCCAGAAAATTCCGAAATCCGGAATACTTCTGGTCCCGTGGATTCCGGATAATGGGTCCTATACTGTATAGTAAAACTGTTCATGCACAAAGAAGAAAATGCAAAAGACATAAAGAGCTTAGCTATGTTTCAAGAAAAATAAAAACAGATCTGATTCAATTTCACAACTTATGCTTCAAATATTCATCTTTTAGAGGATGACTATATATACATATATATATTCAGTGAACTATCAGGGGAAAACTAAATTAATAAAATAAAAGAATTTTAAATAATAGATGTAAATTTGAATCAAACAGCTATTTCTTAAATTAGTAATAAGAGTTATTACTGTGAAATATATGATTCTAATACTATAAAATTTGTCTTATCTTGAAAATATGTTATGCAAACACTTATAATAATAAAACATGAGATACAAAAAAAATACTGAAAATATTCCACATACCAGTATTTTAACTACCATTTAATGACTATGCACTTATCTTTTCAAGTGAAAATGAGTATTTCTTATTTTACGTGTAGATATTTTTCTCTCTCTTTTTTTTTTTTTTTTTTTTTTTTTTTAAGCTGGAAGAAATATTGTAAGTCTTTAAAATAGTATTAATTATTTTCAATCAATACTAGTCATAAAAATCTTATACAGTTTCTAAAGCACAATGCATTTTGTAATGTCCACTATTGCTCTTACAAGGGTTTAACTATAGCTTTCTACTGCCTGCAAATTTGAGTCATGTGACAATTGCATCTGCGAGGAAGGAATATTTTGCTTATTTGACTTGACTAGGAAAATTTATCTTTGCCCATAACATTGCAACAGAAACGCAGATGCAAGCCGTAAGTGTTTGGTTGGTATCAGGTCCCAAATAATATTTTTATGAGCTATGATTAAGTAAATTTTATGTAATTGTGTTGTAGGGAATGTTCGAAATAGGGGCAGTTTGAAAAGGTAAGAAAACTAACATATGAAAACGAATTCCAACTTAAGGCTCACTCCCTCTTATGATTTTCCCGTCTCAAGTCACCAAATCTCATGTAAGTCTATGGCGAAATTTGTTTATAGAAATGCTCATTACCTAATTGGTATTTTTAAATTCCGCTTCCACATTCAGAAAATTCCCAACTGTTAAATGAGTACCTGTTTTCCAAAAATTTAATTTTTAAAATTTTAATGTTTCATTTTACAGCTCAAAAATGAGTAAAATGCATTTAGTAAAAATTTGCATTTTGAAACTCAAAATTCAGATTAAAATATTTTTAAAAATAAATTTTTGGAAAATGAGTACTCATTTAGCAGTTGTGTATTTTCAGAATATGAAAATAACAATTAGGTCATGTGTAATTCTATAAACAAATTTCACCATAGAATAACATGAGCTTTGGATGACCTTGAAGATCCATGATGCACCCCCTTAAATTCAGTGTTTATCGGCCAAGAGTGGAGCTGTTATTGATATTTCACATGACTACATCTCAGCAAACTCCCTATGTAAAATTTTATCGTGAAAAGCTATGGTTAAACTTTTGCCTGTGTGTTAAACAGTAAGTGGCATTGTTATATAGAATGATTTAGAAGAAAGTTTTGCGATGGCCACAACATACTAATTTTTCATTGTTTTCAAGCACTTTGTGTACATGCAAGCATATTAGTGATTGCTGAGATTGGAAATTTTGTGCATTTGTATTGTGTGACTGTATGTTCTATGTCTTAACTTTTTTATTTGTGACTGGAATTAATTATGTAATTTTTAAGGGAAATTATTAAAAATTTTATTTTATGATCATTTTGCTTGTTATGAATGTATTGTTTCCAATAAAACTGCTTGTTTCAGACATATTTAATTGTTTAGTTAGATCGCCGAAGCTTTCTTTTGTATGTGAGCAGTAAAGGGTTATAATTGCGGACACAGTGCGGAACAGCGCAAAAAATTGCCAAGAAACACACTAAACAAAAATTTCCCCAGTTTTGATTTTTGCAATATTCTCAGAAGGTTTTACAATAAAAGGGAAATAAAACATATACAAAAAATGCCATACGAGCATAAACATACATAGAATCACTGGAAAACAAAGACAACAAGAATAATACAAAGATAAAAAAAATTTCAAAATGTACAGCTTTTTGACAATTACCGAAATAGTTTTATTTTTATTATTACATAAATATCTGACCACTGATCAGAAAAGTTTGAAGAAACACATCTTTGATGCCTCCAATGTAAAGTTATAATATTATTAAAGTTATATTATTATAGTTCTTTATAAGAATTACAGTCTGAAAAATCTTAACTTTCACACAAACTTTTCAATCAATTATAAGTTCTATACATGTAATTATATATTAATTGCAAAGTATTTTTAAGATATATTTCAGGTGTTATTTACATTCAAAATTAATCATGATCACGAAAACATTCAGAAGTCATGCAACATATATGACATGCAACTTAAGTAAGACAAGTTTTCTTAATCAAACACATAATTTACGAAACATAGGATTAAGTATAGAATCAAACTTAAAACTTTTACTTTCTTCTATATTCAACAGAAAAAACATTCATTTCTTAAAGATTTTTGACATCTGGTTTTCAATGGATTTACACTGATGGATGGGTTGGATGGTTTTGAAAAGTCTAGAACATGACTTGCCCATTTTTAGAAAATGCCTCTCTCTGTGTGTGACATACATTTTGTGGCAACTGCATCGCAGGAACTACTACACAGAATTTCATATAAATTGATATGTAGTTGCATTTTGACATAAATTAGTGCCTATCAACTTTTGGTGAAAAATCTGCAATAGGTGGTGTTGCCATCCTGTTTTTATTTATAATAGCAGTAGTCAACTGGAAAAAGCAATTACATGTGGAGGAGCATCGCTTCCCTTCGTGTGTGTGGGTGGGTGGGGGGGAGAAATTTTTCGATATGGATATCTTTCAAAAGAACTCAATATCTTTACAACAAATGTTTGAACTACCAGTCTGTGATAATTTAAAATGAAGTTACTGATTTTTTCATTAAAAACTTCTTTTGACAAATGTAGCTATGCTTAATGGGTGCATCACGGATCTTCAAGGTCATCCAAAGCCCATGTTATTCTATGGCGAAATTTGTTTATAGAATTACACATGACCTAATTATTATTTTCATATTCTGAAAATACACAACTGCTAAATGAGTACTCGTTTTCCAAAAATTTATTTAAAAAAAATTTTTAATCTGAATTTTTTCAAAATGCAAATTTTTACTAAATGCATATTTCTCATTTTTGAGCTGTAAAATGAAATATTAAAATTTCAAAAATTAAATTTTTGGAAAACAGGTACTCATTTAACAGTCGTGAATTTTCTGAATGTGGGAAAGCGGAATTTAAAAATACCAGTTAGGTAATGAGCAATTCTATAAACAAATTTTGCCATAGACTTACATGAGATTTGGTGACTTGAGATTGGGAAATTTTAAGAGGGAGTGAGCAGCCTTAACTAGAAAATATATACATATTTTCTAGTTCTTAATAGATAAACATTAATAACACATACTCCTTATATTGCCCAATTGCAGGCAAATTTTATTCTTGAACTCATGTGCATGTAGTCTCAATTATTATAAAAATTTTAAGTAGTTTTTATTAATTTCCATTATTTTTAGGATTCATTTCAAAAAATATCTAGCACTATGTGTTAGAAATATCTGAAACATTTATGAACAATGAGTAAAAGATTCACAATATAAGCAAAAAACTGTCATAGAAATGTTTGCAAAATCATAATAAAAGGATTTTAATCTCAAGTCCCAAAATTAAACTTTATATATGTTTATTTATTTTTCATTTATTATAACTATTATTATTTATAATTCAAAATTGTAATTAAGAATGTTTTTTATTTGGAGTAAATAATTTATTATGAAATTATTTTGTACTATTTTATACACACAGTGTTCCGAATTACTGAAATACCCTTTATCCAGAATACCCCAGGTCTCAAGCTTTCTGGATAATGGATCCTATACTGTAGATTAAAAAATACTACAAATTTGCAAATTCTATTTTTTTTTTCTTCCCTGAACATTATGCTTCTTAATTTTTTAAACACCTGAGTACATTCTAGCCAGAGTTTCAATATATCCTCTTGCTGAAAATGTGAAACATGTGGGGTCTGTCAAATGATTCCATATTTAAAAGTTTTTTTTTTTTTTTTTTTTTTTTTTTTGGCCATATCAAATAAGACCCCAAACTTAATTTTGAAAATCATTTAATAATATCAGGGATTAAACTTTTCAGGGGCTATCCCTGAATGTGGTTTTTGAAAATTTTGCTGTCTTTGAATTTCACGTTAAATTATTTTGTATTTACAGAAATTTCTCATTTTGAATGTTTAATTTACCTTATAATGTATTACAAAGTCTGTAAATGTTATTTAATATAGGTAGCCATATGATATCATTAATAAATGGCCCTTACCTGCATGTAAGGAACAGTTTTCAGGGTTTTTGCAAACTAGGTAGTTCCACCCCTGTAATTTATGAGTTGCAGTCACAGGAAAAAAAAAGTGCTGTAATTAAGGAATACTTTCAATGCAGTTTTTTTACATTAACAAACCCCAAAACAAAATACAATTTTCTTCATAAGGTACTGCTCTAGACTAGTAATTATGAATGGTAACCACTGCCGACCAAAGTCATAAAAAATGGTCAACACTTTTGGAAGCCACCTTTAGATAAAAGTCTACTAGCAACACAGAAAGTAAGTAACTCGTTCTCTATCAGTAATATTAAGAAAAAAAAGAAAAAAAAACATGATAACAAAACATATTATGAAATTTTAATGGAATAGAATTATAGAAAAAGTGAACTTAGAAAAAGCAGTTTTAGACCATAGACTGCAATCTATAAAAAATCTATTTTGTATACATGTAGAAAAAATAAAGGGAAGGGAGGGGGGGATTTGAAAACTAAGTTTTGCACTCATATAAATCTCTGCTGTTTATATTTTAATCGAATGTAGAGTTTACACACTATTGTACTTCAAATAATTTGATACCATTGGTCATAATGGCATAGAATTTTTCTCTGTCTCTGTAAAAGACCTGTATCCATGCACTCGTCAAAATCTGTAGAAATTATGCGATATTGATCTACAACCTACCTATCATTTTTTTTAACTCAATTGAAAAACACATTTGGAAGATATCGCTCTTTAAATAGTTTGAGTCCAAAGGCCATAACGATAAAGTTTTTTTTTTTTTTTTTTTTTTGTGGCCCTGTAAAAGAACTACAAGTACTAGATTCATCAAAATATACATTTTGTACAAGGGTGACCTATAACATACCCAAAAATTGTCAGCTCAATCGATCAAAGTTTCCGGGCCTTATCGTATTCATTTGCATACATATACATCAATGTAGAAATAGCAAAAATGAACTCAGGAGATGTCGAAACGTACAGCTGCACCAAAATCTTAAAGTTGAATTTTCATGATTACAATGCTTTTCATAAATAATATTTGTTTGGAAAGTAAAAATTCAAAAGAAATTCAAATAATAATAATCCACAGCTCTTATTCGTAAAAAATAATTTAAAAATTTAAAATTAAAATATCATAAATAACATCTTACTAACTATCAGCTTTTTTGTCTTTTGATTAGCATTCACATTTTATTTGAATGATAAGGGGAGGGGAGGGACATAAAACTGAGATTCTTAAGATTTTTTACATAAAGCATACTGTCACATTTTTCTCAATAGAAGTTTTCAAAATCATAAATACTAAAATTAAAATTCCAATATCTGAAAATATTGAACTTTCATCAAGAGCTCAAACCCGCAGCTTCTGAGTTGCGACTTGCATTAAATTTAAATTTATGTTATAAAATACTGAATTACAATTCCATTACAGAAAATATAATATTAAACAATTTTCAGAAAATTAAATATTACATAAAAATATTACAAATATATTTGTTTAATCCCTTGAAGGACGGTGGGATAGATTACCTACTTTTTATTTCCAACTGCAAAAATTCATTCCGGAAATTATTATTATTTTTTTCTCTTACCTTGTTTATTATAAACATTGGTGGCTTTTGATTTTTAATGACCATAATTTCCTTGCTCCGAAAGCTTAAATGTAAACAAAACTTTAGTTTACAATATAGCAAAATTTCAAATTTATTGAAACTTACTATTAAAAATTTCACTGTTTCAAATATTTTGACAATACAAAAAATATATTTACATTGCTAAAAAAAAATTGTGGATAAAAAAATTAATAAAAACTTGATGTGCACTCAACTGGATACACTATCGGTTGCAAGACTCATTTTTGTCCTGCATTAATCTAACCACAGATTTATGAAATTAAAAAAATTTCGAATAGAGGTCCCTAATGAATGCTTAAGAAAAAGTTATTAAAATCAGAAAAAATAATAATATTAATAATAGTTAAAAATGCAGAAAGCCGCCAAACATTGGCATACTATGAATTAATTTACTTCTGATTTTATTAAAACTGATAAATTATTAATTAAAACAGGTATAAAGCGCTTGAAAGTCATACACTCATGCTATCACGCATGCATGTGGAAAGTTAGAAAAGAAGGATCTAGTGCAGCAACGTTATTTTCGGTCCTTGAGGTCTTTTCTTTTTATTTGATGCACCAAGCAAAGGGTACCTCCTCGTAAGATCCATGATTTTGATTTTTTTTAAATAAGTAAAATATTTACATGGTCGCCAGTTTTAGCAACTAGGGTTTGATTTTTCGGTAGCCATTTTCAGTTTAATGGTCAGTTGCTAATCTAGTGCTTTATCATAAGGGAAGTCATAATTTAAGAATTTGTACTAGTAAAATGGTACAAAACTTGGATAAAAATACTGACAACACTACATGTTATTTTTTCTCCTTTAAATAATATTGTGCTAAAGAATGATTTCAATGTAGTTTTATAACATTAACAGCCAGGTAGGGTTAATTTAATGATTCTACTTTTTTTTTCCCCCTCCATTAATTTTTTTTTTTTTTTAATGAGGGAAGCAAAAAAACTTCAGAATTCACAATTAAAAACATCTCAGCTAACAAAATACTGAAAATACCTACTATATTGTTGTTTTTAAAATAGTTGCAGGCTAGTCTTAGAAAGTATAAAAACAACCAGCCACAGATGTGGTAATAATTGATTAAATGTCATTTTTTCCATAGTCATTAAATTATCATGTTTTAGAGACTGTTTGAAAATAAAAGATATTTTGTGGCCAATTACTGCAATATATGACTATTTTATCACTAATTAAAAAAGATTTGTGATTAATCACAGCTCATAGCTAAAATAAAATAGGGTAATTATTTCAACTAGTAATCAACTAAATTCACACTTTTTTAAGATTCCCAGAGATTACATCACTGAAAATAAAGAGAATTACACTTTTTTTCTGTCCAAATTTCTACAATGTGTTTCATTTTGCAGACGACTGCTGAAATATGCAATGGTTCTTTTGTATTAACCGTATGCCAGTGATAACACGCTGGAAGGTAGTTAATACAAAATGTATATTTTATCATGAGACGTGACAGTGTCTCCATGACGCAGTGAAGCTCAAATAGAGTTTAGCCACGACACTATACATAAAGCTAACTTAAGATCAAAAGATTATCTTACTCATATGCATATATTTATGAATACTATAGAAACAATCCTATGAAATGTATTACCTTAGGTATATGTTTATATTTATGCATATAAATATCATGCCTAAAATGAAAGTACTTTTGCAGCTTTTTAGTTATTAAATTTATGTTTATGAAAAACTTGAAGGGAAACATGATGGATTTTTTAATTCTTAATTTGCCAAGTGGTAAACAGATATTTTCAAATCTACTATATTTCCTTACATATAATGTAAATTTTATTACCAATCTTATTATCAATAATTAACAATTTTATTACAGATAATTATGATAATTAGAATCATTGTTTATAATTATTAGATATCGTAACAATTTTAAGCAACACTATGTACAAGAAAAGCAGGGTTGGCAAGTTTCTTCCAAGGTGGAAAAAACCGGCCAGAAGAAATGGAAGAAACTTTTTCTTAAAAATTTATCCTATAAATTGCAGATTTGTAAGATACAGTGGATTCATTTATCTTATAAACAACTTTAAGTAACTTTAATTATACCTATAAAAATTTTATTACATATTTAATTAATAATTATGACATTTTGGTGAAATCCTATTACGCGGTACCCCCTTGCACTTTTTGGCGACTTTTGCTGGCACAATCCCCACCAGCTCGGAGGCATGATTTACTTTGGCAGCTGTTGACGTTCTTAACGAACGTTTTTCCGTGCAAATGAAATGAAAAAAATTTGATTGTTAATGGAATTTTAAATACAAAATACATTAACAAACGCCATTTTTAAATGTAAATCACACCAACGAGCTGACGTGGATCGCACCAACAGAAGTCACATTCAATGTAATAAAAATAGTACTAAAATATATATAATTAAAAGAAAAATAGTTAAATTTAGACCTTTTTTTTCATTGTGTATACATTGCAGAGGTTGGTATATCCTTCTGAACTGCCGTGGTCAGTTTAATTGCTGCTGTTTGCTTACTTCGTGAGCATTAAAACCAAAAAAAAAAACATCACTAGAAACCTTTAACTCGTGGGGCATGAATCAGTAAAAGCATGAAAATTGATGGAGCCGCGATCACTATGTTTTCTGTTGTTGGCTCGCTTCACGAGCATTAAAATCTTAAAAAGCACCACTGGATACCCCTAATTAGTGATGCATGAATCAGTAAATGCATGAAAACTTGTATAAGCCGCATCCAGTATACTTGCTTCGCCAGCATTAAAACAAAACAAAAAAAAAAAAAACATCACTGGATACCCCTAATTTGCGAGGCATGAAACAGTAAATGCATCAAAATTTGTATAGGCCGCGATCAGTACACTAGCTGCTGTATGTTTGCTTCACAAGCATTAAAACCAAAAGAAAAAACATCACTGGACACCTCTATTTTGAGGCGCATGAATCAGAAAATGCATAAAATATGTACTGCAGCAGTCAGTATTCCGATGCTAGATAGCTAAGCAAGCATTATAAATAAATAATCACTGAATGCACCTAATTAAATCATGATGCATGAAAAAATCTATACTGAAGCAATGACTATCATGCCCTATTTTTTTTTTTCTTTGTAAATTTATTAAAAAATATGTAAAAAAAACACTGAAAAAATTTTGTTTTAAACTTTAAAAAATCATTTAAAAACAGTAAAATCTAGAATTATTCTTACTTACAGATACCGTGGCAGCTTTAAAAAAGTAAAAGAGAAGATAAAAACCTTCGTTAACAATTGAAGATCCTCACATAAAAGGAATATTTTGAATTAATTTAAATTAAACTCGGCTCTGTTACAAAAGCAAAACCAATCAGCTAAAGCCATACTAATTTTAATACTCCCGCTATGCGACTAATCCAATGAGATGAAAGCGCTGATGGGTTGCACTAGGAGAAGCAAGAGGAGCAAATTCACATGACCGGCGAATGGGTTTGCCAAGCACAATGTGTCAGTTTTGGCGGGATACCGTATAACAGAATAAAACCGAGATTTTTACCGAAGTAACCTTCGGTATCTGATGACCACGTTCCAAAATACTCCAAATCCAGTAAAAAAATCATTTTCAATTTAAACAGTGTAAAGTTTTATAATCTAGACAATTTTATTTCTTTCACTGGTAATAAATAATAGTTCGGATCACTTGCTTATACTTTCTGATAAAACTGCTCTTAACAAACATCCAGTTAATTAAGAGCCAGTATTCAATAATTACTATATCACAAAATGTTATCAAGAACTTAATTTTCCTTATAGTCATATACAGTACAGTCAACTCACTCTAATCTGCAGATTCATAATCTGCAAATCCTTCTAATCCGTAATTGATTTTTTAATGAAAAAGAAATTTACATCTCATATTTCAAAAAAATTCACATTTCTCACATTTTTACTTTTTTAAAACAAATTTTTAGCTTAATCCTTACTTTGAAACACAATTTGGAAGGAGGGGGAGTAACATTCTTGGGTTTATTATCCTGCAATTCATACAGACTAATGCTTAAAACAAATCACTATTGCATCAACGTTTAACAAAATTAATCAGTGATGAATATTATTTCCAAACTTTCAAAAATATTTTTTTTCATATTTTTAAAATTTGTTTGTTTACATTTTTACAGATGCCTATTATTTGAATATGCTTAAATTATTTACTATCATATATGAATTGTGATAGATTAGTTTTATTAATATTGAAGAAATATTTTAAAATATTCTAAAATTAATAGAAATCATCTTTCCATTTTGATGTCTATTTATGAATTAATAATAAATGACTCTGTATCTGTAAACAAAGGCAGTGATCTCTAATCTGACAATTCCCATAATCTGCACAACCTCTGGACAAAACCTTTGAGAGTTAGAGGGAGTTGACTGTAAAACAAATGAAAAGTTTTTTAGTAGTTCAATACTGCACTTTATTTTTCAGTTTAAAATAGATAAATACAAACTATGGATTTTTTTTTTTTTTTTTTTTTTAATCCTAGAGAACCTACAGGAGAGAAAAGTGCAAATATTATGGCTAATTCCATAATTATCACTTGTACTGTTTGAAGGTATAGTAATATGAGATAATATCTATGCAAAAAATTCTAAAAATATTAGCATTGAAAAGTAAAAACCCATCACCTGTATATAGTTAGTGTTTGTTATCAAATAACTTATTTTTCTTAAAATATTTTAATATTAATTGCATTATAGTTTAGATTTGACATATTTATATAGTAGAAAGTTCTTTTCCCCTGACCTTGCTTGCAGCTACTGCTGAATCCGAAACCACGTGATTTGGTTTTTGTTTCCCGCACTCAGAATATTAAAGGAAGTGTATGTTCATGACGTGAACGGTGCTACTTCCTCAATGGGCTGCTGCTAAGAGCATTGAAGGAATTAGATTCAGTTTTCGATGGAGCTTGTGTGCTTGACGGACGTAATGCCTGTATTTGAATACTTTGGTTTTCACATTCAACGCCTTTAGTGAAGTGCCAAATGCTTTATCTATGTGACGAGATGTGAACAATTTGACGTAATATTAAAATAACTTTTGATAAGCAACTTTAAATGCTCATTAGCATCTATGTAAATATTGTAATATAATTTAACTTTCATTATTAAAATTTAAATAATTAGTAAATAATAGAATTAGTATTCTTAAAGTAATTAAACGCCCACAACCCACTGGATACTATATTTATGCTTTGAGTGTATACAGTTCATAACTTTTAATTTTGAACACCTGTTTTGTCTTCTGGTTGGTTTCTTCCACTGTCCTGGAAGAAATTGGTTTCTTCCGAAAGAAACCCAACCCTGAAGAAAAGGATATCGAAAGTTTAATCTTACTTCCCCAACAATTTTTCTTTTATCTCTCTCTCTTTGTTTCTTCATTAGATCATAGCATAACTGTTGCCCAAGTTTAATACGAGGAAAAAAAAAAAAATGCTAGAGATGATGCAGAAAATGTTTAGGCTCTTGTCTAGTTCTTCCTCATAATTTACTACATACAACTTATAGCTGTATCGTTTGTGTGTTATTCATTAGTGAAGCAAACTTTCATTTCAGAGGAATTACTTAAGTAAACTGTTTTTTTCTTCTGTCAGGTTTACAGAATAGCATGCTTTTTCCACTATAGTAATAAAACTCTGCAAGTATAACATTAAAATATTTATTTATAGACTACAAGTATTTTAATGATATCAGGGGTTGATCCAGCTTTTAATTTTTGGGGCCCATTCTTGTGAAAAACCAATTATTTCTGTGAAATTTTTATTTTTGTGAAAAAAAGAATTATCGCTAAAACCCTTTCATTTTAGCAATTACTCTATCTAATGTTTAATATCAAGTTAATAGCATTTTATTAAACAAGTACAGACACTCATTAAAAATAATTCTATAATACTATTATAGTATAATTTTTATAAAACAAAATTTTGTGAAAGGGCTGTTTTTATAAATATGAATTTTGTGAACGGACCCATTTTCTGAATTTGAATTTTGTGAAGGGACCCATTTTAAGGATTTGAATTTTGTGAATGGGCCCATTTTAGAGATTTGAATTTTGTGAAGGGGCAGCAAAAAGGTCTCAATTTTTGCCTGGATTGACCCCTGGATATGCACATATTTACATACCTATATAATATGGTAAACCACCCTATATGTATATTAAGTTCTATGATTATGTGTTAAGTATACTATATATATAATTATATACACAAGTAAATTATATATACTTAATTCATAATTATATACATTCATAAAGAATCAATAAATAACAAAATATATAATTCATAAATAAATATACTTAATTCATTTTTAAAAAAATGACATTTGAATAAAATAAAATAAATAATGATTATTATGCTACATTCAAAAATAATAATTTAAAGAGGAAATTTTTTTAACTTTGCCTATTTTGAGACTTCAATAGTACATCAGACTAAATCTCAACCCTTTAAAAGTTTCTAAAAACATCAGTATTAGAAGAATAAACAGTGCTTGATAAAATTTTTAATTTTGGGGGTCCATTAAAAACATATTTTTTTTTTTTTTTTCCACTTATTTTAAGGGAAGGTGGGAATCAGTTTTAGAGGTCAAATTAGATTTTAAGTTTTGAAGGGGGAGAGAGGGAAATATATTGCACATCATTCTGAAGAACTTTAATTCAAGAAGTTTAAAATACTACAAACTGCTTTAATCTCAATATCTTCATCAAATAACTTTTTAGCCTCGGGTAAAGAAATATTTTCTATTTGTGATATAGCAAAAATTATAGATTCTGGCAACCAAACATATACAACATATTCAACAGAAAGATCTTTCTTTCTATTAGTTGCAGCGATAGCAATTTTGCATCTTTTTGCTGCAGAACGTGTACTCTTGTGAGAAATATTCACATCATTATAAAGAGGACATAAATAAAGCATAAGTTGCTTCACTTTATTATCATCTTTCAATGGCCCAGTATTAATTGTTTTACACAGGTTTTTCTTACCTTTCTTAACAGACTGCTCATATTTATCAGAATATATACTGGGATTACATTTCAGTTTTATGTTTTTAAGATAATCATCTACCTTACCTGACAAAATGCAATTAAGGATTTTGTTTTCATATTCATCCCCACAGTTTTCTTTTGATTTTAATGCATCACATACCTTTATTTCTTTTTTATCGCAAGTGGTATCTGATTTGTATAAGCACATCAAATTTGCTGCATCAGAAGGATATTTTATATTTTTATCTTGTTCTTTGTTTTGAAGGACATTTTTCTCAATGCATTTGCTGCAAGAAGCATTTTCTGCATCTGCATATTTAAGAATACTGTCACCCGTTTTTAATTTTCTTCCAGAAAATTCCTTGAATAATTTTTTAGCTTCAATCAAAGACAAATCTTCAATTTTTGATATTGCAAATATTATAGACTCTGGTATAAAAACAGATGCTACATACTGAGGTCCAAAGCTTCCCTCTGAGGATGATGACAAAGCTGCTTCTTTACGTTTCTTAAAGGAATTACTTTTCTTTCTTTTTAGTGCATCATTCATTTTTTCATAAAGTGAAAGCATATAGTTTATTATTCTTCTCAACTGACTGTCATCACTGATTGGTCCAGTAAGTGTCACGGCACAGAGAATTTTTTTATTACTCTCAAGTGAATGCTCGTACAAATCACGATACTCACTAGGAATACGATTTGATTTTATCTTCTTAAGATGGTCATCAGCTTTACCTGACAAAATAAAGCTTACAATTTTGTCAGCATATATTTTTTCGGAAATATCAGAAGTGTTCTCTTTTTGCACATTAGGTTCAGAAATGTTGTCACAAGTGTTTTTTTCACTTTCACTATCTACAGATTCTAAATCCGAATCCTCCGCCTCATTATTGTTAATACTTTTCCTCTTTCTTCCTCTCATTTTGTTCAAATTATATATCGGAGGTATTTTAATATTGCTAACATCAACAGTTGGATCATCTTGCAAAATTTTTTCTATGAAAAAATATGGGTATGTTGGATCAAAATACTTTCTAGGATCATCTTTAATACCTCTATTTCGTCTTCGTACATATTCACTTGCATGATTTACTATTTCCTCATGTTCACCCTGTAAACCAGATTTTTCTACATCTTTAAATATTTTTAGATGCATTGTGTTATCATCAAATGCGATAATGTTTTTTGAAGGGACTTTAAATGTTTTACCTGGATCATCACAATACCAAATACTTATCTTTTTTTCTTTTGGATAAATAGTTCTAACGAGCGCAGGCCAGTATAAATCTCTGAACTTGGCCCATACAATATCACCGACCATTATTGGACTTTTGCTCTTTTGGGGTGTAAGTAAATGACTGAGATCAGGTAAACTTTCAGAATCCGAATCTTCCATATCCAAATTTAAAAAAAAGGTAACAAATAATTAAAGAGTCAGAATGTGCTGACAAAGTTTTTTAAAAGAAGTATTTCATTAATTCTAAGCAATTAAAACGTTTTGTAGATTTAAACACTTTACTAGATTGTCTAAAATTTCTATCAATTTCTTTAAACTCAAATTTACCAATTTAACATAAGAATGTTATTGAGTGTGCCTTAAGTATTCAGAATTTTTAGCATGAAATATTTACTTCAAACTTTCCATTGCATTGCAGTTTATTTTGCGTCAACAATTCACGGCATTTCACAGACATCCGTACCGTCCGTATAACAACAATTGTGATTGTGAACAATATTTTAAACAGTGATGCCAGAAGGTCGAAAATTATTTCCCCAAACAAGTCTTAAAATTTCCCCAAATCAGGGGTTCTTTTCGAAAAAATCCTCAACTTGATATCTACTAAAAAGGAAAATTAAAAAAAAAAAAAAAAATATCAAGCAGATTTTTCTGATTAGAGCTCAGATTTTTCCCCAAATGAAGGCAATTTTTGAAAAAAATTCCCAAATTACAATAAAGCTATTGAAAAGTCTCTAGTCGTAGGGATAAATCCTTACGTTGCCAACATTGACAGAAAGTTGAAGAACTCCCAAGATTTGTCCCCAAAAATTTTAGAATTCCCCAAAAACGTCCCCACAAACATTTGGTCCCCAAAATTGTCCCCAGAAGCCTCAAAAATCCTCCAAAATGGGGACAAAATCCCCAATCTGGCATCACTGATTTTAAACCTATGTTGTTGCCATGGATTTGTTGCCAATCTTCAGTTTATTTTCCCCCCCCAAAAGCCACTGTCTGAGCCATAGATATAGTAATAAGACATAGATTGATCAGCGGTGGCAAAAAAAAGTGATGCCTTTTTTTCTCGGGGGAAAGACGGCCATTTTACTCTCTTTTGGATGTCTTTCCCCGAGTGAATATACACTGGAATACACACAGATAATTTAGCAAATAAAATTTATGAATAATTTATGTACTAAAGATGAATGAAAAAACTCTTGATACTCACTTTTCTTCTTCTTTTCCTCTTTTTTTTTTTTTTTTTGTATGGATGGAATAACGACATTTAAAGAAATTTATCGTTTCCGTTTTACTATTTCTGTCTGATTAGTAGTTTTTTTTGGTCGAAAAAACTATTGGACGTTTCCTCATCTTTTGAGATATTCGAGTTAACCCTTTAACTGCCAATCGCAATACAGTCGATAACAAAAGTGTCCGAACACTAGCAAAAATTCCTATGTAAAAAAAGTACACTTTATACGGTTTTGGTTAATAAATCCTTATCGAATCGTGTTCTTAGACTGACTAATCTTCAGGAAAATTTGCGTCAACCTTTTAACGGCCAGTCACAACATATAGCAGAAATTGGGTTTACTCGGAAATGGAGCGTGGACAGGTGGGCAAGCAGACAGGCAGAAAAACTAATTAATGTCATAATATTTTCTTAAACCTTGTTCGAAACTGTAAGAAATGCTTAACACAACTGAAAATGCAATTCTAGCAATTTCGAATTATAGCCCCTAATATGAACAAGATTCGACTAAACTTGTATTCGGTTGGACCTTGACCTAAACTGGTGCTGATTAGATTTGGGAACCAATCGCTCAACAGGTGGTGCTGGCCATCCTATTTTGTTTTTCTAAGTACTTAACATGACAGTATAGGACAAAATTTCATATAAATGCACATAATGTGAGTTATTTTTAACGCATGAATGTAAGATTTATATGAATTATTGACAATAGTAGTAATAAACTTGAAAAAAAAATGTGTGCATGTAGGAGCATTGCTTTCCTCCTGGGAGGGAACTGCCTTTCCCCCGGGACCTGTGTAAAATTTTAATGTGGATATTTTAGAAAGAACTCGTGAATATTTCTAAAACGAATGGTTGAACCATAGATCTGTATTAATTTAAAACAAGGCCACAGATTTCTTTTATTTTTAATGTTAAATACATATATATATATATATAGACAGTCGAACCTCGTTAACGTGAATTACTTTTAGCATGAACTGTAACCACAATCCCCGTCAAAATGAAGATTACTTTAGTTATATGACGATCAGTTTACTGATAGCATGAACTACTTATAACATTAAGAGATTTTTGATCCTCCTTGAAATTCACGTTAACGACGTTCGACTGTATTTGTATATCTTTTCATGTCTGCACAAAAATGATTTTTTTTCAGCATTTATTATTATACTACTTTAAGAAAAAAATCGTCCGCATTCATCATGGAAAATATCTTTAATAAATTATAACTTAATAAATAATTTGTATTGCATAAATTTGTACAGAATTATATATAGAAGAAAGTCTTATGGTAATACTAGTTATAACATATTAAAACAAGCGGACTTTACCTCTGCCGCTGCTAACTACATTTGAAAGAATTTTGAAAATTCGATATTACTTACTAAAATAAAAAGTTTAAAAATATTAAAAAAAAAAAAAAAAAAAAAAAAAAAAAAGTATTCCATTAAAAATCAAAACAGTATTTAAAGCATAATAATAACAAAGCAACTGATTATAAAAATATATAAAGCAAGACGTGGAGGCAATGTCTTGCTTTTGCCTCCAAGGCAGTAGCACGTGTTTTTTTGCACCTGATGAAGGAAGGCTACGTCCTTTCGAAACCGGTTGTGCTGGATTAAAATTTATGGTGTGTGAAGAAGTCTTATTGTCTATATATCTATTGTACACCAGTTTTGCATTGAGTTTTGGTGATTATAAAAAATCATATTTTTCATAAATTAGTTAAATTTAACTTACTTATGAAAACTTATTCCACTTCCTTTCATAAATGTATTTGTACAATTAAAAGCTGCGCAGTATTTCTGCATTTTCAATATATATCAACATTTTATTCCATTATTGTTTCCGAGTTTTATACTCTCTCATGGCTGATGCAAAAAAACTTTTTCGGCATCAAAAATCTTTGCACGTTAACATAGGGATGATAGATCTATATATATTACTATATCTATGTCAGAACAGCATAAGCAAAAGATGTTGTTCAAAACCCTCCACCCTCGAGTTCGGAATAGAATCGGCCATCGGGATCGGGGCCGAAGAGAAATGCGCCAGATTTTTTGGCGCAAATCTGTTTTCGCCACGCGCGTGACGAAATCGCTACACTTTGGAGTATCGCCACGGAGGGCCCATGTCGTATCTTAATTTCTTTTCTTTCTCCATGTTTTGGACATTTAAGAATAAAATGATTTCATTGGATATCATGATATAAAGTTCCAAATATTTGACCAATTACACATTATTTAACTTGGATTATAGACGTCTTCGTGTGTTTTGATTGCGAAGCACTGCGAAGATTTGTTTGAGAAATTCATTGTCATTTATTATTATTTTATTCATTGACAGATACTTAGTGCGTTTTCGCTGCTACCTTTGTTTATATTTGTATTTTTTTAGGAAGCGTATTGAAAAATTAGGTAATATTTTAAACACTTTCTTATCTGTTTTTAATTTAATGAATAGATATATAGATTGATGAGTCAAAACTTTAAATGCAGCTAAGCGGTTAATTTCAGACATCTTTAGTGGCTCTTCTATTTGATGATAATTTTTATCCCAATTTGTTAGAATTTAATTACTTTCTCATCTAAAATGTATTTTTATTATCTCAATATATTTTTAAAATCATAGATATCTTTACTTTTGCAGCAGAATTTTATGTCGTTATAAGTTGCTTACTTATTACTAATGAATTTCGTATTATTTAGCGTAAATCATCGTTAATATGCTTTTTATGTCAGAACAATCTGTTAGCTTTCAAAGCCAAATCGATCTAAAGTGTCTTTTTTGTGATTTAAAATTTAATAATCAATTAGTACTATTTATTTTATGTTTAAATATGAACCTATATTATGAGTTACATTATTACTTGCTTGACTATTCACATAAACATTTGACAAAGGTATCATTCTTTAGCCAAATTCTTGTTCTTCATTTCCTTTAATTTTGTGCTATGTCATGGAACTGTAAAGTACTGCTTTAATCAATATTTTATGTTTTTTTAAAGAATAATATACACTAGGTTACAAAATAATGGAAATATTTTCGACTTTATATATTTTTGTCGATTATCTTCAACAGTGCAAAACTCTTTAGCTTAAAACTTAAGGGATGTAAAGAACATATTATGCTTCCCCCCATAAAAAAAATTAGTATTTAAGAAAAATCGACTTAAAGATAAAACATTGGAGAAATTTTACTTTAAGCTGCCCCTTGGAACTTTTTCTGGAAATTGCCAAGATGGCGGTATTTCCCCATCGTGTTCCAAGTTGTAATCCTCCACCAACGGTGTATGATGTTTGTTGGTTGGGTTTAACGTCGCACTAGTGCTGCACACTGGCAACATACGAAAGTGAGCATATAGGTGACCTAACCAAACAAGAAAGTACTTTGAAAAAAAAAAAAACAATTTGATCAGAAACACAGGGCTCCCAAATGGTCCTCTTTTCCCTCCAAAGTCCGTTTTTCATAGTGAGGTCCGTTTTTGTCCTCTTTTTAATGTTTTGGTCCGTTTAGTACCCTACACCTCACGTTTACCAGCTTTGAGCGTAGTACCACTTGGCTGCTGGTGGGCCCTACAGCTTAGACTAATAATTTTTTAAAAAATCTGTACGGGTAAATATTACATTTATTACAATTTATACATGTCCAGAAAGCATTCGAATATTTCTCGTATTTCACGGTAATTATATGAATTTCAGACACAATTCAAGCTTTTTTAACATTCAGAATTATTACTTTTTCTTAAAAACTTGCAATATCAGCAGTCATTAAGAAAAAAAAAAAAGTTATATTTTTCTATAAAATATTTAAATACAAAATATTAGGCTATGCATTTTTATTTTACTGGTTAAATACATAATACTAAAAGCACAATACTAAAAAAATTGAACTATACAATGTTGTATTGCAAATAAAATGATTTGTCAATCAAAATGATCTATCAATGATATATGAATCATAAATTTTTAGAAGCCTAAAGTTTTGTTTTTATATTAATCAAAATGTTATAATAATGTTTCTCCAAAAACATTAATATGTATTATGTTTACCTTTTAAAACATACTGATAAATAATATCTTATTGAAAACAACTATATTTTTAAAGTATCGCATAACTAAGTTTAACATGTGCTATATCAAGCATAGTTATAAATAAATTTCATAATAATATATAAAAGTATCACAGCATATTTTGAATGAACATAGAAATAATTCATAGTAAAATTTTAAAAGCCTATAGTTTTGTTTTTTATATTAATCAAAATGTTGTAACAATGTGTTTTTCAAAGAACACCATTCTGTTTACTTTTCAAAAAATCCTTATGAACTATATTTTATTAAGCTAATTTTTCATACGACAATTAAATTATAAATGTAGGTTTTTGACAGTTTTTGACATTTTTGACAAGGTGGTTTTTGACATGACGGTTTTAACCATGGTTTAAACCGTCAAAAACTGTCACGTGTCAAAAACCTGCCAACCCTGGTTTAGTCCTCTTTTGAATGACTTAAAAATAAGTTTTTAAAAATGCTTAACTCCAATAACGATCAGTGTTCAAACGCTCCATGAAAAACTTTAGATTCTCAATCTTTTTCCATCCAAAATATAAATGTCAATATTCATTTTAAACATGCTTTATCAGATTCTATAACATATAAAAGAACAGAATTATTCAATATTTCTCACTCATGTAATTTTTTTTTGTTCTCCCCCCCCCCTTTTTCATCTCTAACCATTGCCGATCAAACATTCTGTGGGAAGCCTTTTATTTTTGAATATTTATCCATCCACAATATTAATTTTAAACTTACTTTATGATATTTTAGAACCTATAAAGAAGTAGAATTGTGTTTAATATTTCTCTCATGAACTACTTTTTATCCCCCCCCCCACCCCTTCTTTCCTACTTTCCACCACCAGCCAATGATTAAATGTTGATTGCTAGCTTACGTTTTTTTTTTTTTTTTAACACATAATTTATTGTGTTGATGTGCATTATTCTTTTCGTTTAATTTGTCACTTTTAAAATATTTTGTATAGTTTTTCCTGTGAGCATTATTTTTCATTTGAAATAAATTTTAGGAACGTACATTTGTATAGTTTTTCCTGTAAGCGTTACTTTTCTTTTAAAATTAAATTTATGAACACGCGTGTTTCCTCTTTTTTTAATTTTCTGCACTCTCATGCCTGAATCTAGAAAGACCTACCTGGCCATATATTCTACTATATTATTTATTCTACATACTACTACTATTAGAGGTGAAGGAACGCCGTTCTTAGGAACTCTGATAAGTTAATTTTCATGATGATGATGAGTGTAGAATAATTTTTCTCCACCCACAATGTAAATGCTACTTTTAAATTTAGTTTATTATAACCCCAGAACCTATAAGAAAAGATTTTTTTTCAGTGACTACAAATATTTTAAATTATTTCCAAATAATCTCACAATCTTCCATCTTATTTATTTATATCACTTAGTAAAAGTGTTATTTCATAATCTGTGTAACTTCCAAATAATCTTGTATATTTTTTTTCTTTTTGGAATTTCATTATATCATTTAGAAAATCAAATGTGTTATTTCATAATCTGTGTAATTTCCAAATAATCTCACAATCTGCTGCGTAATTTTTGTTTTTTGTTTTTTCTCCCAGTGTATCATTGTAGAATTATAAGAATAAATCTTTAATAATTAATAATGGAAAACTTACTCAGGAATTAAACTGCCTTACTTTTTCTTCAAATAACTACTACTACTATGTTTTTTTTTTTTTTTTTTTTTTTTTTCCCCATAAATTTAAGAAGTTTCCAATGCAGCAGTATAGATGCCTTTATAAATGGTAAATAAAAATTATTGGATATTTTTTCTAGGACTGGGCGATGTAGCGATTCTATAAATCGATTTATCTTCCATCTAACATCGCGATATAGAGTAAATCGATTGAACACTGATTTAGAAAATACCTCCTTCCGACCCCTCCTACATATGGCTTTTAATCAATAGTATATGACCGAAAAGCAACGCTTCTATTACTCATTTTCTGCAATTTCCCATATTGCTATAACTCAGCATCTATGGCTTAAAATTATGCCAAACTGCATAAATTAAAATTAAAATTTTAAATTATGCAGTTCAAACTGTAAAATTTTATCAAGAAAAGTTATGTTAATTAAACATTTCTGAATGATTAACATTAGGTTGCATTGTTATAAATATTGATATTAAAAAGAGTTCTTGATGGCCTTTGGCAGAACAGTTTTTGCCGTGTGCGTTGCCAATTGTTTGCAGCACTTGTGCCTACTTTGTTCACTTGACCTTTTTAAGTCGTATTTTATTTCGACTCGAAACAATTGTTGCTAATTTTTTACATTTTATTGTGTTTATTTAAAGTTGTTGTTGAATTACTTTTCAACCCTAGTCCTTTGATGCACTTTTGTTATTGTTAGTTTTTATAAGATTTTTTTTTTTTTCTTTTTCTTTTACACTGTTGAGCCCTTTTTTTTTTGTGTGTGTTCCTGATATATGATGCAATACTGAACTTTGTATTTTGATTTATAAAATTTGTCTTTTAACACAGTCGGTAAATTAAATTTCCACTTTCTTTAAAAAATAAATAAATTTTTTTTCAAGTCGATTGATAAAATTCTAGGCAATATTTTTGAACGAACTGCCCAGTTAAGTAATAATAATTTAGAAAAAAGTTTTTGAAAGCTGATTTCCAAATTTTTTATCATTTTACTAAAATTTAAGAAATTTTCTGCTTTTTTGTGTCATATTGCCGAAATATGTTATATTCTGGCAGTCAATATTCAATCTGCCTACAAATAAACCACACATCATTCTGAAAAAAAAAAAAAAAAAAAAATCAAGGCCAATTTGTTTGTTAAATGAAATAGGTAGCAGTTTGAAAAATAAATTTAATTGAAAAAAACATTTAAACTAATAGATTTTATTAACTCAGTAAAGTAATATTTGAAGCTTATTAATGTCATTATGAAGAGCGTAATAAAAAGTACGTAATAAGGAGCACCATTAAAAGTTCTTGTGTACATTCTTTAAAAATCCCCCCTGCCCTCTTACAAAATACTAATAACAGACGTGTCTGACAAAGCCAAATTATTGAATAAATAATAATAATGACAAACAGATATATCGTATTGTATTATTAAACTATTTTTATTGTGATTTACTGTATTCTTAAATAATTGTAAAAAATAAATTTATTTTCTATTTAATTTAATTACAAAAATCTATATATTTATGTTAATATTTATTACAACAATGCATACTGTAATTGCCGAAAATAATTACTTATTACAAAAAGAAAGAAATCATTACTTAGCAAACAAATTGGAATCTCCGTAAAACTGCAAGAAGTTAAAAGTTTAGAACAGTTATGATTCATATAAAATCGTATTTTCTTTTCTCCCCGATTTAGCATAGCGCAAGCGCAGTAACTTTGTCTCTCCTTTCGAATAAACGGAGCACACGACAGGCGATTTAAGCGTATCGTCTCTCTGGTATCTCCTTTGAAATGAAAAACTGGCATATAGCACAATTCATATTACACTAAATCGTAAGACGGCTTTTGCACTTACTGTTAAATCGTTTTCACTAAATCGATAAAACTTCCCTTGATGCATTTTCGTAAGCTTGGCAAGGAAACTTGATGCCTAGCTAACATTAGATTTTTCCAGTTCCAGTCATTAAATCGATGTTGCCTTGCATAGTCTAACACTGTCATTCCGAAATTTCGTAGTAGATGTTATCTTTAAATCGGATCATCGATGTGACGCCCAGTGATAATTTTTTCCTCGTTGATATTAGCTATTGTTATGTTATATTTAATATGTTTTATGATTAAATGATTGTTTAAAGAGGTGTTTAAAACAATGATAGTGTAAAATGTTTACATTTGTTATAATTTTTGGACAAAAAAAAATCCCTCTGAAGTCCTCTTTTGAACTGTAAATGGTCCTCTTTTACCCTTTTCGGTAGCTAAAATATGTTGGGAGCCCTGGAAACAATACATAGAAAACAAAGAAAATAATCATAAAATGAAAAAACAACTTTTATTGAATAATTATGGAATTACAGTAGGGAACCAATTATCTGGAATGGTTTTTACAAGACTATTCTGGATAACTGGTTTTTCCGGATAACTGGAGGCTCATTAAGCAAGCCTTGTTAATCAGAATTTTTGCATATAGGTCTCATTTAAAATAACTATTTTAAATCAAAAATTAATATTTTTTATCGATTAATCAAATTTAAATACTTAATTAACCTGTTTTTTTTTTTTTTTTTTATAAATGAAAGTATTAAAAATAATCAAAATAAATTATTAATCAAAATTTAAAATGTGAAAAAAAAAAAAAAAAAATCATTGAAACTTAAATTTCCATAAAAATCAAAATCTGCCCAAATCCAACTGTTTTTAAACATGATTAGTCAGTGATTTTTAAACATTGAATATTACTAAACATTAAAAAATTATGACCTGATTTTACATGCTTTTCTTTTTATTTCTTATAAAAATTCTTTTTTATTTATTTTTTATTTTTTTTTAAGGTCCATGAAAGTGCAAAATATTCATAATATTTTAAAGGTAATTTGATTTTAATTATCACCCCTCCCCCTCCAATAAATAAATGAATAAATAAAATAATAATAAGATAAATAAAGTTCAGTACAGGACCAATTATCCCCATTTCACCCAATCCTTTCCAGATAAATAAAATTGTCACCTTTATGATATTGTGTAGTGGCACTGCTATCCACAAGAACTAAAAGCTATCTTTTCAGTTTACATTGTGCATTATGACCTTTAACTTATATTCCCTGCCAAATATATAAATACTACTTTTAAATAAATATAACAAAATTAAATGAAATTATTATTTATTAAATATTTCTTTTATCTTCAATTGTTTCAGATTACAATGTTAAACCATTATTATAAAAAAAGAAAAAAAATCTAATTTTTTTTTAAGGCATAAAAAGTTAGTTGTTTGATAATATAATTCCAGATAAATGGTTCCATACGCATACTGTATAACCAATCACAAATAAAAAAAAATTAAACTCCAAACATAAAAACTTACCGTATAAAATGCTCAAAATTCCGAGCCGCAGGAAAAAATGATACACATGTCTGTACACTTCACGTACGTGAAAACATCACTGAATACCCTATCTCAAATTGCATATTGCAGCAATCAGTAATATGCACGTCTGTACGCTTTGCATTACATAAAAACCAAAAGAAACATCACTGAATACCCTTATCTCAAAATGCATGAATCTGAAAAATAAACAGAATTTTGTGGTGCAACAATCAGCATACTTGCCAACTTTTTCTGTTTTCCCGGAAGACTTCCGGTTTTTTAACGTATCTTCCGGTCTTCCGGACAGATGATGAAATCTTCTGTTTTTAAAAAAGTCGCGGAAATCGTTCGTTTTAAAAAGAAATCCAAACGTTCTACGAAAACTCATGATTCCCAATCTTTTTCCATCCATAACATAAATGTCAATATTCATTTCAAGCTTGCTTTATGAGATTCTAGAACATTTAAAGAAATAGAATTGTTAAATATTTCTTGCTGATGTAATTATTTTTTGCCCCCCCCCCTTTATTTATCTCCAACTAGTGATCAGCAATCATATGAGTTGAAAGAGTTTAAATATTTCTTACTCTGTAATTATTTTTGTATTCCCCCCCCCTCCTTTCCCCGGATTGTGATCAATTCTAGAAACAATAAAGCAATGGAAATGCTCAATATTTCTCACATATGTAATTATTTTTAGATCTTTATTGCTGAATTTAATGAATCTGTTTATTTTTTCTCAATTAAATTAAATATTTGTATGTTATATTTATACCAAATGTGTAAACATGGGAAGAAAATGAAGAATAATTTTTTCAGGTAGGAACATTTTTCCCAAATCAATTTAAGAAAATTAATACTCAGTTGGTTTTAAGCACGTTTGAAACTGATAATTAGCTACTGCTACTTTTTCTTATATATGTATGATTAATTTACATACACAAAAATCATATTCAATATTTATTTAAAAAATTAGTCATACTTTAACTTAACTAAGTTTTTTTGTCTATTGTTAAATAAATTTCTTACAGATTCTGTTTTGTAGATATTTATATGTTGAAGAGGAATAACTTCATTTAAAACTTTTATATATTTAGTATAATCAATCTATAGTAAAACGTTTTTATAGATTGCTTCTAAATATTAAAATTGTAAAACTGTACAGTTTAATATTTCAAATAGAAAAAAAAAATCTTCCCTTTTTTTATGAAATCTTCTGGCTTTTCAACAAAAATCTCCCCTTTTTTTATTAAAATTGGTTGGCAAGTATGAATCAGTAATATGTATTATTACATACAAACTTTGAATAAACACCATAAAATGCAATAAACTCGCAACAATTGTTTGGGGTCGAAAAAACACACGACCCTTCATCAGGCGAACAAAGTAAGCACGAGTGCTGCAGTCAAAGCGGCAACGCATATGTATCTCTGTACACTTCCCGTATAGGAAAACCAAAAAAGAAATTACTGAATACCCCTATCTCAAAATGCATGAATCTGAAAACTAAATGAAATTTTGTGCTGCAGCAATCAGTGATATGCACGTCAGCATGCTTCGCTAAAAGAAAAAAAAAAAAAAAAAATCACTGAATATCCCTATCTCAAAATTGTATGAAATTAGATATTGCAATAATCAGCAATGGGCATGTCTGTACGCTTCGCGTACATGAAAACAAAAGAAAAATCATCACTTATTACCCCTATCTGAAATGCATAAATCTCAAAAATGCATGAAATTACATATTGCAGCAATTAATGACATACTGAACGCTTTGTGCACATAAAAATAACTATTACCCCCCCCCCCCTTTTTTTTTTTTTTTTTTTTTTTTTACAATTCTGAAACAAACACAAATTATAAAAATGCCAAAAGCACAGGTCAATATATAGATATATTTTTAAATAAATATTAAGTTGATAAAACAATTTAATCCTCGTTATTTATAGTTGAAAAACCCCTGTAATTTGAAACTTTGTATAATCATCCAATTTGATGAGATTATTATTTTAGAACAAACATAATAGACTCACATATATAAATATATCTCTGTTATAAATATTTACTAGTTAATACCCATCAAAATTTAACGGATCATGTGCATCTTAAATCTTTTCACGGCATAAAGTTTTAAACATCCCTGTTTTAATAATCTGCATTGCTCTTAACCAGTTTAAAATCCACTGCTGTAATCAATTATTTTTTGGTTGGAGGGGAAGGGGGAATAAATTTCATGAAATTTCAATATGCAAAATTTAAGCGTAATCCATATAATAAAATCAAAATCCGAAGATTATTTTAATTTTACTCTAAATATGACCAAAAGAATGTTTGGAGTAATTTAAGGAGAGACAGAATTTTTAAATTATGGTAAGAATGGAGAAAGAAAGCACACATCAATATTTAATGTTTTTCATACATATTATTTTAATTTGCTCGCATCTGTAATATTCCATTTCAGTTACAATATGACAGTGACGCCATCTATAACCTGTCAATAATAATAATAAAAAAAAAAATCTCAGATATTTTTTTTTTTTTATAAAAATACTTTTAAAATCACATATATTTATAAGGCAAAATAATTTAATTTAAAATAAATTTTAAAAGTGTTGTGTGTTTTCTTTGCATTCTTTAATTACAATTTATTTTCCCTTAGGAATAGAATATACTATTCAGGGCCCGAATAAGTAAGAATGCATTTAATACTTTAGCAAGTTAGTTTGCTCATTAAATTTTTAATAATAAATTATTTTATGCATATTTTTACTCGTATAAAATATCAATATTTTTAAGGTTATTCTTTTTAAATTATTTTTTTCTGTAATATAGTACAGAAATGAAATATAAGAGATCAATTTAAAATTAGATTAAATAAAATAAAACTTCCTTTGATTTTTAAACATCTATCTTTATTTTTTCTAAACTAAGTTTTCAATTGATAAAAGTTAACTTTTAAAGAACAATAAACACAGACAATTTATTAATTTTGAAAGATTTTTCTTTTCTTTTAAGAAACTGAAAAAAAATATTAGGAATATTGTATGGTATGTTTATATGATAAAAGATGGCGCCACAAAAACTCTTAAAGTATTATCCTGTGTAGGAAAATTTTCGGTGAAATGAAAATGCATATGGCGATAGCCGATAAGTATTCGCGAATTGCTTTATTTTTAATATTCCTTGGAAAATATGAAACAATGAATTAATCGTGTGAATTGTTTTTATTGAGCTTCAATCAGGCGTCTGCCATAGACATTCGAAATATCATTGTCATCTGCTCGAGTTCTATCATGGATGTTCATATTGCACTGCATCAAGGGAAAGGAATATTCTCGTTCCGAATTGGTTCATAATTTTCTCGCGCATGCCCAGATCGGGTGATTTTGGTCTTAAAGAAATACCTTTGTGTTTTAATATTATAGATTTTTTAAATAATGATTAAATACACAATTAAATTTGTTTATATATATATATATATAAACCTTACCTCTAATACTGTTTATACTTAGCATGTTCACGCAGGCGTGTATTACTAGTGGCTCACAGCTATTTCAAAATATGGAAAAGTCTGAAAACAGAGGTCCTGAATGACTTGTTTACATTTGGCAATTGTTTTAATTCTCGTCAACATACTAAGGATTTAATATTTGGATGAGAGGGTTTTATGTCGCATTCGTACTACGCTATGAGCAATTGGCTGAGTGACCTTATTAGAGTACCTTTATAATAATATAGCATTAAAAGCTGTTATAACTACTCATTTAAGGAGGTATTTTATTTTAAATAAATGAAGAGCAAATCAGTAATAATTATTATAAGTATAATTTTCTTTTCTACAGTTTTTCAAAAATTAGAAAAGTTATTTCAAAATAAAAGCTGTCCTGTTCATCCTAGCAATTGAAAACCATTTAGGACACACTAGTGTTGACTCTGGAACAAAAGGGCTGCTGGGGGGAACTCGATAAAAGGTCACTTTAATATTCTCAAAAGGGGCATTATAATATTCTCAATAATTCAAAAAGGGCACTATAACATCTTCATAATATATCACTTAAAAAATGTAGCCCCCCCCCCCCCAAAAAAAAAAAAAAAAAAAACTTACTAATTTTTTTTATAGCAGCAATGTATCCAAGGTATAAATAAATTAACAAAATAATGAAATTTTAAAAGAAAAGAAAAATCAGATATAAAAAAAAAGCTTGTACAGATAATATTATATCATAGAATGTACCAAGACAAAATCAGATTTTTATGAGAAACAATTTTGAAAATTTTTTACATTTTGAATGAAATGTATCACTGAATGAAATATATCACTTACAAAATGTAGCCCCCCCCCTCCTTCCCGTAAAAAAAAAAAAAAACTGGTAAGTAGATACTAAAAAAAATTTTGTATGGTAATGTGATTTTTTTTTGTTGTTATAAGCTGGCTGAAGACTGAACTGAACTGACTGCCCTTGGCGAGGAAGCGCTCCTTATATGCTGTTCCATGGAGCCCAGATTTATCGAGAAAACTCTAGAAAGTGGTCAACCAATCAACTTACAGCTTCCATATTTGGTATATCCCATATAAGGATTTTCTCGCCAAGGTCGCCAAAAAAATCGCCAAGGTGGGAAAAAGTCGCCAAATTTGGCGCCAAATGCATTACCTGCATTACTGGGGCTTCTTAATGCGTTTTTAAGGGAAAATAAGGCTATTTCAACGCTAAAACGACTAGAAATGCACAAAATTAGCACTTTATCAACTTACTAAGCCTCTTTGAAAGAATTTATACAGAAATAAACACAATTATTTACAATTTCGTAACACTGCCCCCCTCCCAAGGACTGCACGTCCCGGGCAGTGCAACCCTTGGTCAAGAGGCGAAACTAAACAAATTTACACAATCTAAAATACAAAAACTAAATTGCATATAACGATAAAATAGAAATACAAATCAAGTGAGAAATATTTACAAAATTTACAAATATGTACAAGTATCTATATACAAATATTTACATTACGCATGCGCAAATTTTACCTGTATTTACATTTTTAATTTTTAATATTACCGTTACTTGTGGTACTTGGCTAGCCTATTATAGTGCACCACCTTCGGTTTTGACGAAGGTGTTTTAGTGATCCGCACCACTACATCATTCAGCCTTTTTAAGACTGTGTATGGTCCGTCCCAGTTGCACTGTAACTTGGGAGAGAGTCCTTTGCGTCGAACAGGATTCCACAACCAGACCTTCTCTCCTTCCTGAAACTCATGTTGTGTAGCCTTTAGATCGTACCTTGTCTTCATTTTCTCCGTTGCCATGTTAATCCGCTCCCGAGCAAAGTTGTGTACGTCCTCAAATCGTGCCTGGAGATCTTGGATGTACTCCTCGGGCGATGAAGGCGCATCGGGTGGACAACCAAACAGGAGATCACAAGGGAGACGAAGTTCACGTCCAAACAGCATCTGGGCTGGAGTATAGCCGGTGGTTTCATGGACAGCACTTCGATAAGCCAGCAGGAACAATGGCAACTTCAAGTCCCAATCTTGCTGGTTCCTTGATACTAGAAGGGAGAGGTTATTCAGGATGGTACGATTGAACCTCTCGACCATGCCGTCCGACTGGGGATGTAAGGGTGTTGTCCGGGTTTTGTCTATGCCGAGTAGTTGACACAGTCCTTGGAAAACATCAGAGGTAAAGTTCCTACCTTGGTCGGTATGAAGTTGTAGGGGCGTGCCGTACCTTGACACCCATTGCTGCACAAGGACCTCTGCGACTGTGCATGCCTCTTGATTGGGAATGGGATATGCCTCAGGCCACTTGGTGAAATAGTCCATCACGACGAGAATGTATTTATTTCCACTGGAGGTCCGTGGCAAAGGACCCAAGATGTCGATTGCAATCCATTCAAATGGTGCTCCCACGTTATACTGTTGCAGTCTTCCTCGACTTCGTTTCTGCGGGCCTTTACGTGCCGCACAAGCATCACAGGATTTACAATATTTCTCCACATCCTCCTTTGCCTTGCACCAGTAGAAGCGTTCCCGAACTTTCTGCAGAGTCTTCATAACCCCAAAATGGCCTCCGGTAGAGCTACTATGCAGTTGTTCTAAAACAGCTGGAATTTTTGATCTTGGTAATAAAATCTGCCATCTGAAGCTTTTCCCATCATCAGATTCCCACTTTCTGTATAATACGCCGTTTCTGATATGAAGAGAGTCCCAAAGTGCCCAATAACTTTTCGTAATGGGACTAAATCTGGAAATGTCCTGCCAGATAGGTCTGTTGCTGGTCGTCTCCTTCAGCTGTAATATTGGCTTTACGTCAGGATCTTCCAACTGGGCTTGTCTAAGCTCTTCGTCACTCCATGGATCGGGATCTTGATCTGATGGTGTTGAGACAGTAACTTGGCAGGCAACCGGATTTATCGGCAGGTATTTCTGTTCGGCTCTAGAGCAATACTTGCAGCTTTCCGAGCAGGGCTTCCGTGACAAGGCATCTGCATTACCATGTAGAGTCCCTTTACGATGACGTATCTCGAAGTCATATTCCTGCAGGCGTTGTATCCACCTGGCAATCTGTCCTTCCGGGTTCTTGAACTGGAGCAACCACGTTAAAGATGCATGGTCAGTCCGGAGTAGGAATCTTCTGCCATAGAGGTAATGATGGAAATGTTCTATGGCTTTTACGATGGCGAGTAGCTCTTTCCTGGTGGTACAGTAATTTCGCTCTGGTTTAGACAGGCATTTACTCCAATAGGCAATGACATGTTCTTGACCATCAATTACCTGCGACAGAACAGCACCGACACTCTCATGGCTGGCATCTGTATCAAGTATGAACTGTCTGTCGGGCTGTGGATACGTCAAGACAGGCGATGATGTTAAGGCCTCTTTAAGTCGCTTGAACGCATTTTCGCATTCATCTGTCCACAGGAACTTCTGTTTGGCTTCCGTCAGCTTGTGGAGTGGTCTGGCAATATTTGAGAAACCCTTGACAAACTTCCTGTAGTAAGTGCATAACCCCAGGAAACTTCGTAGTTGGTGTATATTTTCAGGGCGACTCCAGTTCTCGACTGCAGAGATCTTCTCAAGATCAGTTCTCACACCTTCGGCAGAGATGATATGGCCGAGGTAGCTCACTTCACGACGGAACAAGTTACACTTGCCTGGATTCAATTTGAGGTTAGCCATTCTGAGTTTCTCTAGCACCTTTCGGATATTTCGTAGATGGTCTTCAAAGGTGCGCCCCACAATGATAATATCATCCAAATACACCAGACAGGCCTCATAGGAAAGTCCTTTTAGCACTGTCTCCATCAGGCGTTCGAAGGTGGCAGGAGCATTACATAATCCGAATGGCATAACTTTAAATTGCCACAGTCCCTGTCCCGTGGTGAATGCAGTCTTCTCACGATCATCAGGATGTAATTCTACTTGCCAGTAACCGCTCTTAAGATCCAAAGTCGAGAACCATTTATTGCCAGCAAGTGTGTCTAATGTGTCGTCAATTCTGGGAAGAGGGTAACTGTCTTTCTTCGTGATGTCATTTAAACGACGATAATCCACACAAAATCTTGTTGAACCATCCTTTTTCCGCACCAGTACTATGGGAGAGGCCCAAGGACTCGTTGATGGCTCGATGACATCATTGTGCTGCATTTCACTTAGAAGTTCAGTGACCTCTTCCTGTTTAGCGAATGGAAGTCTTCTTGGATGTTGTTTGATTGGAGGATGATTTCCTGTATCAATTCTGTGCTGGGTGATGTTCGTTCTCCCGACGTCTTCAGGTGTTCGAGAAAAAAGGTCTTTAAATTCTTGGAGTAGCTTCTCCGCAGCACATCTCTGTTCCTTTCCTAACTCTGCATTCTTGAGTAATTCCGTTATTAATTGTTCAGAAGACTTGGATTCGGTTGATTGCGTGGGGCGGTTGATGCATGTGACAGGAGTGCAGGTTGCTAACACCTCATCCTTCTTCACTGTCCGGACCTTATCGCTGATGTTTGCGACTCTCACAGGAATAGTACTCTTTGAGAGATCAACTAGAGATGAAGCTACCAGAACTCCTCTTGGGCTATTGTCTGTATTCGGGTATTCAATCAGTCCATAGCGGAAGTACTGCTTGGTAGGAGGTGTTCCTGAAACTATTGTCTCTGTATGTGGAGGGATGGAAATTTCCGACTTGGCTGTTATCTGGCATATTGGCTGAATGTCTTGATTTTCAGTGTTGAACACAGCTATGTCTTCCGAACTCGAATGCAGTTCATTATTCTTGAAGTCCAATTTAAAGTTAAATTTTCTCAGGAAATCAATTCCAATGATTACAGGATCTCTTATATCTGCCACATATGCCATATGATGGTAACTGGCATTCCCAAAAGTGATGGTCAAGTTCATTTTTCCATATATTTTGATTTCGTCTCCGGTCACAGTCTGGAGTTTAACGCAGGGCGGAGTCCAGATGATCTTCTCTTTTAGTTCTTGAGCCAAATCCGTTCTAATGATGGTCACGTTGGCTCCCGTGTCCAGAATCATCCGGCACGTGGCGTTGTTGACTTGGCCATAGACGTGAAGTCCATTATCGCCGCCACTCATCGATGAAACATGAAATACTGTAAATTGGGGCTCTTTAATTTTAGGCAACCTCCGCCCCGCGAGATGGCCTCCTCTTAGTTTCCCTGCAGTGATGGTGAAGCCGGGTGATTTCCTACAGTTGGTCGTACAGGGCAGTTCCTCTTCACGTGACCATCCCCTCCACAGCCCCAGCACTTTATCTTCCGGTCCTTTATTTCCTTATTATTCTCCAGGCTGCGCAATCTCTTTAAGATCTCTTCGATACTTCTCTTCATTTCATTTTCACCAGCAGGCGTATCGTTTAATGAGACTGCTCTTATGGTATGGCGGTCTTTACGGGAGGCTTGTTGGGCTGCCTCTATCCTAAGTGCATAGCCTAAAGCTGATTCTACGTCTCTGATGTTGGAAAGTCTCAGCGCTTTTTGAATTTCTGGATCCCGAACAGCATCGATAAAGTACTGAAGAGCTAAGTCGTTTCGAGTATCAGCTTGACAGTCTGAGAATGCTAGGTGTGACAATCTCTGAATGTCCGCTGCCAGCTCTTGCAAACTTTCGCCCGTTTTCTGGTAACGGGACTTTAGCTGGAGGCGACTATAGTCCTTAGAACACTTCTCTCCGAACCGTAGCTCCAGTGCTCTAGTCAGGGCCTCGAAGTCGTTCCTTTCTTCTTTAGAAACATTTCTCAGGATCTCGGCTGCATCTCCCCGTAATGCTGCTGCTAAGTGGACTGACTTGGCGGTAGAGTCCCAGCCGTTAGCTTCAGCAACGATGGAAAATTGCGTCTTATATACATGCCAGGAGGAACTGCCATCGTAGGTAGATAGCTTAATAAATTCCTGATTCTGGATTCTTCTCTCTTTCTTTTCAGTTTCCTGGGGCATGGATTCTAACTTTTCTTCCACTTTTCTCTCCAGATCTTCTTCTATTCTCTTAAACTTGCTTTCTATCTCTGAAACCCTTCCTTTCAGCTCTTGATCAAAGTTTTCTTTAAATTTCTCCTCAAAATTCTCTTCTATCTTCATAAATCTCTCTTCAAAATTCTTTTCTACTTTCATAACATTTTCCTCGATCTTCATTGCCTTCTCTTCAAAACTCTCTTCTATTTTCAAAACTTTCTCTTCTATTCCATCTATTCTGCTTCCCATATCCGATAATTTACTTTCAATCACTTCCTTTACTGTCGAAAGTTCTCTCTTCATCTCGTCTTGATTAGATTTAATTTCTTCGGTCAAACTGTCTTTCAACTCTCTTTGCGATGTTTCCATTTTCTCTTGTGCTACCTTCATTTCTTCAGTCAAACCGTCTTTCATTTCCTTCTGTCCGGCTTTCATTTCATTCATCTCTTGACTCAGGCTATCTTTCATCTCTCTCTGTCCCTCTTTCATTTCATTCATCTGGGTAGCTAAGCTTTCTAGAAGTTTCCTCATCTCCTCCATAGCTCTCGTTATCACCATTCACAGACAATCCCACTTCTGACACCAGAAATGTTGCGTACTTGGGGGTTCGTGAGTTGTCTGAGAATGAAAGGCCAAACGTACAAAAATTCAGTAATTTATTCACAGAAAGTTCCAGAAAAATACTGGTCTATAAACCAAGTATCAGCTTCAATTCAAACAGTAAACACAGCTTAAACAAACAGCTGTCAATAGCAAATCCACAGTACAAACTGTATAACAATAACACTTGAAGCAAGTCTCTCTCAAAGAGGCTCAAGAGCAATGCAAGCACTAGCGAAGCTGGCTGAAGACTGAACTGAACTGACTGCCCTTGGCGAGGAAGCGCTCCTTATATGCTGTTCCATGGAGCCCAGATTTATCGAGAAAACTCTAGAAAGTGGTCAACCAATCAACTTACAGCTTCCATATTTGGTATATCCCATATAAGGATTTTCTCGCCAAGGTCGCCAAAAAAATCGCCAAGGTGGGAAAAAGTCGCCAAATTTGGCGCCAAATGCATTACCTGCATTACTGGGGCTTCTTAATGCGTTTTTAAGGGAAAATAAGGCTATTTCAACGCTAAAACGACTAGAAATGCACAAAATTAGCACTTTATCAACTTACTAAGCCTCTTTGAAAGAATTTATACAGAAATAAACACAATTATTTACAATTTCGTAACATTATTATTATTTTTTTTTTTTTATTGGACCGGGACATACATTGTAATAATAATAATAATAAATAAATAATAATAATAATAAAAAACTCAGAACGGACTATGTAAAGCTTTTGCATGGCCTCGGGAATTAAAATTTCGTGCTTGCAGACCTCTAATTTAAATGCAAAAAAAAGTTTTTGTTTTTCATATGTCGCTCAGACATATATTTCATGATTATGTTCTTTGTTAAATGAATTGATTTATGGATTACTCTTTTACTCTATATGGAATAACATCAGATGTAAGTTTGTTTCATATGAAGTTCAATGAACTGATACTGAAACTTATTATTTTACTATGAATGGGAAGTCGAATCAAATTATTGAATGTTTAGATTTAGATGATGAAAATGAACATTAATTATTTGATGACGTCATATTTTTCAGGCTAATAATGATCTTATTTATATATTGGGCACAGTAGAATTGTTTATTTAGTGATATACATACTATTTGGTAAACATTGAGACTTATTAAGTAAAACGAGTTTTTATAAGTTTTAAAGTGGCATTTTATAAACATCCGAAAGTTTTCTTTTTAACTGAACCTATTTTTATGCTTATACTTTTATTAACAATCTGCAGGTTTACAGAGTTTAATCACAGAGCAGAGAATTTTTTTTTATTTGCAGCATTTTTTTCTTTTCTTCTTTCTTTCTTTCTTTTTTCCAGTTTTTTAGCTAACAGTATTAAATTAAACTTAATTGAGTGCATATAAAAATAAGATATTTGTCATCCCTTTTTTTTTTTCTTCTTCCTTGGAAATGCATTTGAAGGGACTATAATTTGCAATTTTAGAAAAGACTAGAAACTAAATAACATAAAGTCTAACCCTGTTTGTACTTCCTTTGTGCAATTGGGGATTATGAGGTAGAGGAGGTTATTGGTCAAGGCCAATTATCTACGCTGATGTCCTCCGTGGAGGTCTTTGTGGGAAAGGAGAGATTCAACATGCGGTCTCTTTTGTTCTCAGTTCACGACACTGTGTGTATGTTTCCGACTATCGCATCCATGTGAAGGAAGGAGTGATAAATAGTAAACAAATAGCAACACGGATATATTGACTTGGGTGATGTGAGTACTCGTGAATCAACTATTGTGAAGGTTAATGGGTGCATGAAAACAGGGTTGCCAACTTTTCAAAAACAGTTTGAGGAGTATTCAGAGAAATTTTGAGGAGCATTTCGGCTACTTTGAGGAGCAATTTCAAAAATTTAAAAAAGAAATTAAAAAAAAGAAAAGAAACTACTAACAAAATTAAATTAACAATAATCATATGAAATTGAGTAATATTTATTGATAATCAAATATATTTAGCAAAACAGTGAAGAGATATAAGAATGGGAAATGACTAAGTCAGAATATAACCTTAAAACCCTAAAGTAATTTGTTTTCTGCATGATGCAGATTTTCCATACATAATATTATCATACATTTCTGCATATTTTCCATACATAAATAAGGACAATATATGAAAGTAGATTGTTCAGTTACATTTTTTTTTTTTTTTTTTAAAGCACAAGGGGGGGGGGGGTTAATTTCCAACGATTTTCACGGATGTCAAAATAATTATTATACTATCACATAAAAATCTAAAAATGAAATCTCCTATATTCATATAAATGTGTAAATGATCTCATCTCTGAGTCAACTCCCTCTAATCTGCATAGCTTGGGCCAAATGTTTTGTAAACTTTAGAATTTTGCAGATTATTGGTCATAATGTGTTTACTTTTTTTTTCCCCAGATACAAATCAAGTTGTAATAAATCATTAATGCTTTAAGTGAATGATAAAATAAATGCATAATTATTTCAAATAAATCTGAAATAAAACTGGGATGGAGCAGCTTGATCACCACTTTGGAGCACTTAAAATACCTTTTTGGAGCATATCGGAACAGAATAAGAATGGGTTTGGGGCAAAATAATTATGAATTTGGAGCATATCGGAGCAAAATAATTATGGATATGGAGCAAATTTATTTTGAATCTGGAGCACATTGACCAGAATAATCTGTGGGTGCTTGTTTATTCAAAAACTAAAAATTCTGCGAAAAATTTTAGCTATTTTCCCACTTAGTTAATACATAAAAATGAACATCTCGACATCACATGCATAATAAATTATACTTTTAAAATTTACAGCATAAATGAGTGAGGGAAATTTTTTAAACTTGTACCACCATACATATACAAAAAAAAAAGGTAAAATGTAGGTATGCATCGAATTTTTAGTTACTATTTGGTATGCTGAATATTCATTATTCAGTAATAATCAAATGTTTAGTAAATGCCTATTCAAAAGAAACTGATGTGAAAATAATTTCAATGCTATACTTCAAACAGATACAAAAATTGGATTTTTTTTAAACAAAATCTTAAATGTTTGGAGTAATAATAAAGTCAAAATAATGGACAATTTTAATAGTTTAGATATTAGAAAAAGTAATAAAACTGAATCTACAATAAAATAATCATTTTTATTAAGGATGGAAAGGGATTGAAATTGTACAACATTAAATTCAATTTTAGTGCAAACTAACAGCCATGAACTTTTCTGAAACATTTTTTTTTCTTTCTTAAGATTATTGCTAAATATACCTCAAAAATAGAAAGTTTCTCGTAGGGGGGGGGGGGAGGTCGAATTACGTTTTTACTGTTAATTAAACAAATATGCTACTTTTCCCGTATTTGACAGAATTCGCGATATTTTTATGACCGATTGTCGAAATTCGTAATTATTTCACTGCAAATTTACAAAATCTATGTTTAATAGCAAATAATTGCTAATAATATACTATAATTTTGAAACTAATTGATAAAATTCACTCTTCTTTCAAAGGTGATTCCTAAAATTCGCGATATTTTTGCGGTTAATTATATCGAAAATAGGGTTAATTATTAATGAAATATACAATTATCTGGCTGCTAATCGATGAAATTTGAGCCTTTTTTAAAGCTACATCCCCTAAATACCAAACTTTGCTGTTAATCGATGAAATACGCACTTTTTTCAAAACCTAATCCAGAAATATGTGAAAATTTGCCGATGAATTAAAAAATACCGGATTATTTCAGAGCTAATTGGCAAAAATTACATTTACTCGGAACTAAATTATTTTTTTCTCCTAATAGGTAAAAAATTGCTCATTTATTTCAAAGCGGATTTCTGAAATACGCGATTATTATGCAGCCGATTGCCGAAACACGCTATTATTTAGCTACTAATCTATGAAAAATGCGTTCTTCTGAAAGCTGAATCTTAAATACTCAACTATTTTGCCACTAATCAATGAAATTTGCAATTTTTTTTTTTTTTTTTTTTTTTCAAAGCGGAATCTCAGAAATCGGGAATAATTTTGAAATAGATTTTGCAAATATGGGATCGCTTACCCACTAATAATAAAAAATTTACGTTTTATATGCTATCATTTGGCTGCTAGCCAATAAAGTTTTTTTTTTTTCCCCTAGTTGATTTCAGTAAATCACGATATTTTTGTAGCCGATATAGGAAACACCCAATCATTTTGCCACTAATTAACAAAATTTATGTTTAATCGCAATTAATTGCTGAAAAAGGCTTTATTTTGATGCTAATCGATGAATTTCTTGCTTTTTTCAAACATGATTTGCATTATACGTGTAATTTTGTGGCTTTTTATAGAAATACGGAATTATTTTACAGCTAATTTTTAAAATTACGTAATCATAAACTAATTGCTAAAATAGATGTTATTTTTCTAAAAATGTGTAATTATTTAGTCATAAATCAGCTTTTTTTTTATAATTTGATTAATGAAATGTCATTTTTTGCGCCTGATTTTTCAAATGCACAATTTTCTTGTGCTATTTTTGTGACAAATCCATTTTAAATCCAACGATTTTTGGGAAAGTCCCATTTTCAGATATGAAAATTTCTTAGTATCACCCACCTGTGTTGTTATGTATCTTTATGATACAACTGAGCGTAAATAATAACTCTTATTATTGGTAGCATGATTTAAGATTCATTTAAGAAGCCGTGTTTAAGAACACACAACTTTAATGGAAGTAAACAAACACGTACACGCACACAGAACAAGATACTTACACAACCGCCAGTTACAAAACAGGTTACAGTTAATATACAAACACGAGTTGAGGTGTAATAAACATATGTATATAGTTCAGAATTGAGTCTTATAGTTAATAGTTTTTATGAGTTTATACCACATCTCCCCTTTTCAAAGGTTTAGTCTGTTTGGGGGTTTTACAATTCTACCACTCTTCGTGATCACAGGTTGCTGATTGGAATGTTGATTAGATGCCGATTCATCTTTCTTTTTTGTTACTTGTAAAGGGCTTGATCTCCTCGATACGGGTACTTTATTTTTAGAAACCTCTTTTGAAGGAATATCTTGAAGATCATTTAAGTCATGTTCCACTGGATTTGGCTGCAATTTAGTACCTGGAATTAAGTGCTTTCTATTTCTTCTCAGGATATGTTGTCCTTGCCTTACAATATATGATCTTGGTGTCTCTGCCTCTCTTTCCACAGTACCAACAGCTTTTCTATCTGTTATCCACACGTGTTCCCCTGGATTTATTGGTCTAAGCTCATGGACATTATGTCTTCGATTGTAATCTTTTTCTTGAGTTTTTATTCTATTTTCTTCACTTTTCTCCAATCTCTCTTTCTCTACCAGCCTTGGTTGAAGTACTGAAAGAGCAGTAGGTAATGTAGTTTGTATACGCCGTCCCATCAATAATTCAGCAGGACTATAACCATTCTTCAAAGGAGAAGCTCTGTAGTGCAACAAAGCCAGATATGGATCTTTGGATTTTTTAAATCTGAGTTTGATTATCTTGACTGCTGCCTCGACAAAACCATTGCTTTGAGGATATCTAGGGCTAGATGTGACATGTCTAAAACCATATGTTCTTGAGAATTGTTGGAATTCAGCTGTTTTCGTAACCTCAAACTGTGGACCATTATCGGATCTGACTATGTCAGGTATTCCATGTCGGGCAAAAATTGACTTGCAGTGTAGAATTACTTCACTGGATGTGAGCCTATCTAGTTTTGCAACTTCTGGGTAACGAGAGTAAAAATCAGTCACCAATAAATACCAGTTGGAATTAAGTTTGAAAAGATCCATGGCGAGAATTTCCCATGGTCTTTGAGGGAAACTTGTTGGTTTTAGAGGTTCAGAACAATTTCGGGCTTCCTGTATGCATGATGGACATTCTCGAACTAGTTGCTCTATTTGCTTGCTGATGCCAGGCCAATAAACAGCAGAATTTGCTAGAGCTCTACATTTATTTATTCCCATGTGACCTTTATGGATCTTATTTAAGATTTCTTGTTGAAGACTTTCTGGTACAATTATCCGTGCTCCTCTCATAAGCAGGCCGTTTTGAAGTGAAATTTCATATCTTAAATGCCAAAAGAGTAGACATGATGGTTCTACTTTATTCTTTTCTGGCCATCCCTCTTGGGTGTAAGTGATTAACATCCTACAAGTTGAGTCTTTTTCTTGTTCTGATTTCAGCTGCAAAAGTCTTTCTGGAACGATGGGTATGACTTCTGTAATTTGATTGATGAAGGCTTGAACTTCCTCTTCTAATTCAAAGTTTGGGACCTCCTTTTGGTCAGGTGCCCTTGATAATGCATCAGCTGCGAGCAAGTTTTTTCCTGGAGTATGAAAAATGTTAAAGTCATATCTCATCAAACGCATCTTCAATCTTTGAATACGTGGAGTAAGGTCATCTAAAGATTTAGTAGTTAGTATAGGGACTAGGGGCTTATGGTCAGTCTCCAGAAAAAATTTTGTACCTATCAAATAATTGCTGAACTTTTTGCATGCCCAAGTGAGTGCCAGTGCTTCTTTTTCTATCTGAGCATAGCGTTTCTCTGCTGGAGTTAAAGTTCTGGACGCATAGGCAATCACTTTCAATGAAGAATCTTCTTGTTTCTGGCATAGCGTAGCACCAAGTCCATACGAGGAAGCATCTGCTGTCACTATTGATTGTTTGTTTGGGTCAAAAATTGTAAGTACCGGTTCTGATGACAGTATTTCCTTTAGCTTTTTTAATGCATTTTCTTGAGGGGCATCCCAAACAAATTGATTTTTTGTTGACAGTAATGAAATCAAAGGTGCCATAGTATCTGCAAATTTTGGAATGAATCTTGCTAAATAGTTGGCCATTCCTAATAGCTGCTTAAGCTCTGTTTTATTTGTTGGAGATTTGAAATTTTGTATGGCTTGAATTTTCTCTTGATCTGGATGTATTCCTGACTCATTAATTACATGTCCTAGGAATTTTATAGACTTGACAGAGAAACAACATTTTTGTTTGTTTAGAGTTATTCCAGTTTCTTTAAGACGTTTCAATGTTGATTTTAAGCGTGCATCATGTTCTTTCTGATTGGATCCCCATACTAGGATGTCATCCATATGACATATTATACCCGAAAGACCCTCAAGAGCTTGAGACAATCTCCGTTGAAAGTGTTCAGGAGCAGATGAAATGCCAAAAGGTAACCGCAAGAATCTGAATCTTCCGAAAGGTGTGATGAAGGTCGTAAGATAGGATGATTCTTTATCAAGAGGTATTTGCCAAAATCCAGAATTAGCATCTAATTTGGAGAAAATTTTGGCTCCAGCCAAAAGAGATAAATTGTATTCTGTAGTTGGTAGTGGGTGCCACTCTCTTCGAATACTTCTATTAAGTACTGTCAGGTCAACACAAATTCTTACATTGCCATCTTTTTTTCGTACAACCACAGCAGGTGAACACCAATTAGTGGGTTTCTCGACTGGTTTGATTACATTCATTTCCAGCATTCTTTTAATTTCAGCCTTTGTTTTGTCTAACAATGGTATTGGTATTCTGCGTGGAGATGTAAGAGCATAAGGCTTAGCATTATCAACTAATTCAATATGGTAATGTCCTTTCAAGAGTCCCAGACCTTGAAATAGCTTTGGAAATTCCTGAACAGGATCAAAACTACTGATACTTTGTACGTAATGTGGCTGTATATTAGGACCTAGGCCAAAGATTTTGATTGCTGGTTTACCTAACAAACATGTTTGAAGATCACGTATAATATAGATTTCTTCCCTACAGGTTTTGCCATTGTATTCCATGTTTTCAACTAATTTCCCTGTTAATTTTAATGGTGTTCTATCTGGACCATAAATTACCTTATTTGTACTTTTAATATGGGCATTTTTGAACATGGATTGAGCAATATTACTAGGTATCACAGTGTGATCAGCACCACTATCTATTTTAAACCTAATGGTTTTCCCTAATATTTTGATAGGAACTACCCAATCATCATTATTCTGATTATCAGCCATTAGGCCTATGAATCCAGCCTCACAATGAATTTCATTTACTCGTTTCATAGAACCCTGACAGACTTTTTCCCAGTGCCCCTTTTTCTTGCACTTTCGGCAAAAGGAATCCTTGGCAGGACAAAACTTTCTATCATGAGGTAATTTTCCACACCATTTACAATTTTTAACATCAGAAGGAGATTTATAATCTTTACATTGAGTACTCTTTTTAGTGAAATTATGTGGTGTTACTATTTTCTTTTTATGCATTACAGCATTGATAGATGCATTGGTTACCAATACAGTTTGCTGTTGTTTAACTGATTCTGATAAACGAACCTTATCGATAACTGTTTGCAAAGTTAATTTAGAGTCGAGTTGTAACTTTTCACTGAGAGATTGATCGGTAATCCCGACAACGATGCGATCTCTGAGTAACTCGTCATGGAGATTACCATAATCACATTTGTCCGCTAGGGCATACAAATCAGTAATAAAATCGTTAACAGACTCACCTTCTTTCTGTATTCTGCGATTAAACTGAGCTCTTTCAAAAATTATGTTTCGTTTCACAACGAAATGATTATCGAGGTTTTCGATTACTGTTTGAAAATTCTTTTTATCGTCATCCGAGATGTTGAGCGATAGAAAAATATCTTCAGCTTTGTCACCCATTATATAAATCAGAGCATCCACTTGCTCCTCATCGGATTTCTTGTTTAAGCCTGAAGCTGTGCGAAAACGTAAAAATCTTTGTTTCCATTTCGGCCACTCAGTTGGCGTTGAAAATGGGAAGGATTCTGGCGGTGAAATATGATAAGCTGAAGCTGTAGTGGTAGTTGTCATTGTTGACCTTTAAAACGAAACGAACGCCGGTGAAAACGAAACTTTCAGAAAGTGAAGTACTAACTTTTAACCGCTGCCGCCATGTGTTGTTATGTATCTTTATGATACAACCGAGCGTAAATAATAACTCTTATTATTGGTAGCATGATTTAAGATTCATTTAAGAAGCCGTGTTTAAGAACACACAACTTTAATGGAAGTAAACAAACACGTACACGCACACAGAACAAGATACTTACACAACCGCCAGTTACAAAACAGGTTACAGTTAATATACAAGCACGAGTTGAGGTGTAATAAACATATGTATATAGTTCAGAATTGAGTCTTATAGTTAATAGTTTTTATGAGTTTATACCACACCACCCACTATAAAAACTAAGTTATCGTGTATTCAGTTATCCCAACAAAAAGCACAGAAAATATTGTTTTTCTTTCTCCAACGGTAGATACTTGGTATGATAAAATTCAAAATGTGATTTTCTCAGAAACTTATATTAAAACACTTAAGAAAGTTTCCTATTACAGAGGACAATTCCTCCATTAAAGTCTGACTTTATACTGTTTTCTCCAAAACTCACGTGATTACGGCCTAAGACCCCACGGAAGATACTTCTTCCTGGTCTTAGATTCCTTGCGTTGTCAGTCATACTTAAAGTTCAGTAGCTTTGAATCCATTATTTTTATCGGTAAATAATTAAAATAAACAACTGTTTCGTTAGAAAGTATTATTTTTTAGCGACGTATTAAGCATTAAGATAACTGAAACATTGATATAGTTTAAATGAAAATCAAAATACCACATAATCATAACATTCGGTTTCTTTCTTCCCCCCTTTCAGCTTGTGGTTTTAATTAAACACACTCATAGCTAATGTAAACAAATATTTGTTCCCGTTCTGAGTCAGCAATATTTCAACTACGCAATACCTAGCACTAGAATGTTTTTTTTTTACTATTTATTTATGAGTATTTTACGATGAAGCATGTGGTTCTTCAGCTAGACTGTAAAAGTTAGTTTTGTTATTTTCAAGAGGCGTTGAAGCGCTTTCATAGATAAAAAATAAAATTCAAAGAATAATGTTTTATGTGGCAACTGTTGGAAATGCAAAATCAAAAGTTGATAAGGATTGGATCGCGCTTTCTGCCTAGATGTATGCAAGGCCAAAAAAAAACAAGAAAGAAAAAAGAATAGTAATTTTTTTTTTTTTTTTAGTGTCTGCCACTATTTAGTTTTATGTATTTAACAAAATATATTTAGCTAGGTGGTCAAGACTGAATTTGCAGAGCATAAAAAATAACTCACGAAGTTTTTAAATTTTTTCGGAGAAACTCTGCAGAAACTGGAGCAGTTGGCAACCCTGTGAAAAATACAAATAAGGGCCACCGGGCACTAAAAATGAGTTAGTAACGGCTGCCGGAAATTAGTAATAGAGGTCAAGACTTAAAATTTTTAGAAGTGGCCAGTGGCCACTGGACATGATGAACTCAGTGGCCACTCATGTGTCATCGTCGTTATACATCGGATTCATACACGTACAAATAATATATATATGATATATATGTGTATGCGTAAAAGCATAAAAACACAAATGATGTGGTCGTAAAATTAAATTAAGAAATAGTGCTCTTTATTGTATTATTTTAATAATAAAAAAATATATATGTGTGTATTTCTACCCATAAAAAAAAAAAAAAAAAAAAAAAAAAAAAAACAATTAAATAGGTATTATTTGAAAATAAATATATTTTTTAAAAACTTAGGTACTTCTATAGTTTAAATTTTTCAATATCTGAAATGAAAGGAGGTAAGAGGAAGACAAAATAGATTGAGAAATCGAATCATTGAAAAGTGATTCACTTTTTGAGGAAAGATATGACCTCATTTGAACTTCCACTGAATGCTTATGATTTTATTCTTGTTAATGTTTTAAGAGTGAGTTCTATAAGTATGTAGTTATAATAGCATGTAATCCAGCTTTTTTTAAATGCTATTAATAACTATAGTATTTAGAAAGAAGACTTCAAAATTCAAAGTTTTAGTAATGAGGGAAAATATATAGACTTTCGTAGATAAATATTAATTTTGCTATGGAAAACAGTTGGCTATAATGATGATATGATCTAACAATGTTATTTCTCATACACAATTTGTGTTTTACAAGAATATTTATTTTATGTCCCATTGCAAAAGAAATACAAAAATTTGATTTATTTAATAAATTTCACCTAGTCTGGCACTTCCATCTGCAAATGGAAAATAATATGATTAGAATTAGATGAAAACAAAATTATTTTGAGTCTGAGGAGGGGGTGGGGAGGAAAAGAATATGTACTAGCCTATTATCAGAGGTTTAATTTTATTAATTGACATTTGATTGCTAAAATTAGAAAATTGCTGAAAATTTTCTGTAAACATGATTGGTTGGTGGATTGCTTGGACATTATTAGCATCACTTTCAATAAATTGACTACCTAAACAGTTATATATATAGCTTTTATCTACATTAAACACTTTCAAGATTATTTCATTAACACAAAAAAATTATTTAATATAACTGCAGTCAGGGGTGCAGAATATGTCCGAATGCCCGAACAAGGTTCGGGGGAAATTTAAACTGACTGGGGAAATTTTGAATATTTTTTTAAGAGAAAATAAAAATGTAAATTAAAAATAACAATTTGCTACTTTGAAGTGCTTATACACTAACAGCGATATTTTTATGTTACACTGTATACTTATTCTCTTAAAGATTTATTACATAGAACAAATGGCTTTGTATAGCAAAGTAGATTTTTGCATTATTGAGGGAAATTTATACTGTGTTTGGGGGAAATTTCCGAGTTTTGAACATTTTCTGCACCCCTGACTGCAGTTACTTTTATATCCACATAAAACCTTGCTTTGAAAGTTGTAAAAAGTTGTTTCTAAAGAGTTTTTTTTTTTTTTAAATGTTTTAAAACATATTTTTTACTTTTTCTTATCCACATATGGAAGTGGTACGAAATTTTTTTAAGAGCGATAAAAAAATATCAAAAAATATCAGTGAATTCAGTTTGAAGAATTACAAAATTTTAATGACTCCCATACAAAAGTTATCCAGGTAAGTCATATTGGGTCCCATATCGTAATAAGGTGAGGTAAAAATTTTGTCTTGTTTCATAAATTCAGTAGAGATATGTGGTAACAAAATTGTTCAAGGATTATTCAAAAATTAAAATGTAAACATATTTACTAATTTAAATTTGTGTAGGTCTGCAATATAAAAACTGAAGATTTTTTTTTCTTTTTAACGTTAGCGAAATTTTGTCGAGATATTAAAAAAGTGGTTTAAATCAGCATTTTTGTCTTGTCATATTTCTGAGACATTTTATGATAAATGCTGCCATTTTATATGTTTTCTTATTAGTATGTTGGAAAAATTTTACTGTATAATTGGATTTTTTTTTTTTTTAATTATGGCGGCAAATAAAAATTTTAAATTCTTAAAATTGAACTTTCTTAAATTTTTAAATGATTAAAAAAAAAAAAAATCAAACTGTTTTACATAATTTTTTAATTGATAGAACTAAAATATGTAAAGAATTAAAGCTAAGGAGAAATTTTTTCAAATACTTTATATTGTTGATTAATATCTTAGTATGATACATATATATAAATATATTATACAAAAATATATCAAGAGGGGGAAAATTATATATATAATTTCCCCCCTCTTGATAGGTTTTGCTCTGCCACCTATGGTTACAGTCAGTGGCGGCTCGTGCCAACTTTCCCAGGTGGGGCCCGGTCCATTGCACGGCATGTGAAATATATTCATAATTCAGACGCAAAAAGAATAAGTTATTTAATGGGAGGGGGGAGGGGGGGAATTATCTTTTTTCTTTAATATTCGGGGTGTTTTATGTATATTATTATTATTATTATTCATTGTGAATCTTATAAAATTTTACTATGTTACAATGCCAAAATTTTTAAACTGAAATTCTTCTGCATGCATTTTTTCTTCTTTTTTTACTTTTGTGCACAACAACTCTAAATCTTTTAAGTATAAACTAAAACATTGTATATTTAATATATATGTTTCTTGTATGTTTGTTTTTAAAAGCACAGCCAAAATATAAGAAATTAAATTAAAATTAGAAATTTCAGAAACGGTATTTTTAAAACGTATACACATTTTTAAAATATTGAATTTTTAAAATAAAGTGTTTGTGATTTTACTTTTTTGTATATAAAATTTAAAATCTTTAGGTGTTTTTGTAATGTATATCAAAATTAAAAATTAAGCCTGTACAGAAAATTTAGTTTAAAATTTTTATATTCCTTCAACAATACAAAATTTTATAACTGTCGCAATAGAAAATAATCTGGTGTGTCACTCACAGGACTTTCTCTTATCCTGAAATTTAATACTATAAATACAGGTTGCAGATTAAAAGGTAAGATAACGAGTACTGTTATGCAAACCTGTGTTAAACAATTCAAATTAGGCTTCGGAAGAGTTTTATATGATAATTAGTTATGTGTGAGGGGGGATACCGCCCCCCTCAACTCCCCGTTTCATTAATGCACCTACAGTTATACAGAATTTAATTCAGTTATTAAAAAATAATTCTGTTTAAAAAAAAATAATTTATTAAAATAATTTTAAAAAATTATCTTTTATGATAATGCAGACGATTTCCATATTAGAGAAGTAGTATAACACTAAATAATAATAATTAAAAAAAAAAAAAAAAAGTTGAATTTATTCTCAATATTACATTATTATTATTTTTTTTTTTTGTAAAAAAATGAAAAATATCGATAACTTTATTTTAAATTATCGCAGATCGATGGTTCAACCATTCGTTTTAAAGGTGTTGGCGAGCTCTTTTGAAAAATACCCATCATGAAAATTTACTCCCCTCGAGGGAGGACTTCCCCTCCAGGCCGCCCTGGAGGGGAAGTCCAAAAAAAGTCCATTTAACTCTCAATATTAAAAAAAAAAAATTTTTTTTTTTTTTTTGTTAAAAGTAAAAGAAATCTATAACTTTGTTCTAAATTATCACTGATTTATTGTTCAACCATTCGTTTCAATGGTATTGGTGAGCTCTTTTGAATCATACCCATCATGAAAATTTACTCCTCTCGAGGGGGGACTTCCCCACCAGGGGGGGAGGCAAGGCTCCTACATACACAAATTTTTTTTCCCAGTTGACTATCTCTATTACAAAAAATATATATTCGTTTAATTTGGTTTAGTGAAGTATATTGATGTTAAACTCTCCTTACCTGCAATTTCTAACATAGACGTAATGTATTTGAATACGTTTGAATGTCCCTGTACACGAACCATTTGCTTCATCTCAACGAAAAGCTTACTGTAGCATCCCTATATGATACACATTTAGCATACCGAGTTTGGAATTTCTGTTGCTATTTGTTCTTGAGATATGCTGATAACAGACACATAAACATCCATCCACACAGACTATTCGCTAAAAAAATGATTTTCGTATTCAGGGGACCTCAGAACATGTAAATATAACAAAAACTCACGTTCGAAAATTTGACCTTAAAACAACACTTTCTCAACCTTATGGGTAAGAGAAAGTAATTAATGTCTGACATTTCATTTTTTTGCAGTTTTTTGCATAATGTCGAGTTAAAAATACGCAAATAAAGCTACTTTAAAAATCCATCGCTATACTTAAAAAAAAAAAAAAAAAAAGTATGTATGTATATATATTTAAAAAGGATTGATTTATCCCTTAATAATAATTATTATTTAGAAATATATTTTTTAAATAATCGATATTAATTTATGTAAATGCGATTAATATTATTAAAAATACTTTAATCAAATAGTATTTGACTGAAAAAACAATAATTATAAAATGTATTACACTAAATCGCATGATTTTTTTTTTTTTATGTATATAATAAAAAGGTTTACAAATTTAGGCAGTCAAAACTGTTCAAGTATTTAAATCTGATTATTATTTATACGAAAATAAATATTCTGCTCACCGAGTATTTTGTCGATCAAACCTTCCAATTACTTTCTCATTAAATTCTGGAATTGTGAAAATAAAGTCTTTGTAGATTGCGAGAACTGCAAGTGCATTTAAACATTCCTGTCCCATAGAATTTCTCAAAAATGTTTTAATCCCTTTGTCAATAAATTTTCATCAGAATTCCTTTCTATCACTGTTAATTTTTTAAACAATCATAGATTTATTTGGATTTAAAAAAACATCGCAAATGTCTCCTCTTTTTCACTATCAGTAGAAAAATAAATAAATAAAAAGTAATGTGAAATTCGCCAAACTCTTTCCACGATCCCTATGGTTAATGCAATTTAATGGAGGCAGTCATTTTTCATTAAACTGCGTTACATGGGCCAATTCGCCAAGTGCCCCTAACACTTTAAAAGTATGGGAATATTAACATTGATAAAGCGCTACTTCGCCAAACGTGTTAACCCGCTGTTCCATGCGCAAAGCAATAAATACTATACTAATTAATGCGCGAGATCAGGCATAAATCAAAGTGCCCATACGGCTGAACTCCGAAGACTAGCTGTAATTCGGTAAAAGACAAGCAAACTTTATGTCCGAGAAAAATAAGAGGACATTGGATGCGCGTTTTTAACTTGATAGATACATTTTTACAAGCGTTAGAATTAAAAAAATAAAAAGAAAGAAAGATATATTACTTGGTTTTTAACAGAGAGAAAAATTCAAGTGGGGCCAGGCCCAGGTGCCCTCAATGACGGACCGCCACTGGTTACAGTTACAGTGCATTTCAAGTTATATTTTTACAGTGTGATAGATATATTATCTTTTTTCTTTAATTTGTTATTGCCCTTTCCTTTTGTCTTCAGGACAAAACTTTCATTGAAATGAGGTATAACTTGCTCTTTATATCACTGAATTTTCAGGATTCTGCATCTCGTATATTTGAAGATAAATTGACAAAACAAATACAGTGCAAAGCCAAAAATCCGGAATTGTCGGGACCGTGGCAATTCTGGATTTTCAGATTTTTCGGAATTTTTGTCTTGCCTAAAAAGTATAATGTTTAGGTATAAGTACTTGGATAATATGCAAATTCAAGTAAAAAATAATATATTAAGATTTTTAAACATATTCTGTAATATTTTTCTTTAATCAACTTTAACAATAAATTAATAAAAATAAATAATTCAGCTTGAAAAACAAAACAGGTTTATTGAAATATTTCCATACAAAAATTAGTATAAATTACAATAAAAGAAAATAAATTAAATAAGAAAAACATACAATTTTAAAAACATTTCCGTGATTTTTTTTTTTTTTTAAGTACTTCAAGTTTTACAATTAAAAGTTTGGACATAATTGAAATAGAATGTAGAATTTAGCTTTCAATTAGATAAATTTTTAAGAATTGTTACTATTATTATAATTTTCTTCTCCCTCCTCTTTCAGGCTTTGCAAATGCCAGTTTAAAGATTAATAAGAAACAAAATGTCTTTCCATTTCTTTTTTGCATATGTTTATACTTAAAAAAAAAAAAAAAAAAATCGCTGTTGATGATGAATAACGCAGCCAAAATTGTCCAGATTTTTGGAGTCTGGATTTTCGGCTTCATACTGTATAATCAAAAGTGTGTTCATTATTTTGTCGATTTTCTAGTGTATGACATAAGTGATTTGTGGTTTTTCTGTGCTGTGTATCATGCATTTTCCAAAGAACTACTAACTATTTATTAATGGGATAAGAGCCACTATGTTGTTTAGTTTTACTACATGTTAATTTAATTTTCAATCTAATTTAGAAACTACTCTTGAGTAATTTCAAACCAGTGTATCAATTAATATTTTTTTAAATTCATGTTGTGTCAAAAAATTTTTAATGTAAATTACGAGATTTTCAATTTTCAAAATTTTTAGAACCTAGTAAACTTTAATTTTAAACAGATTATTAAAATGTTAATGTTACAACTTAATTAACTTTACTTACATATTTCGATAAATCACCACTTTTTTTGTTTTAGAGTCATGGGTGATGCTGTCGCTCCATTGCAAAATGGAATTCTACAGATGCTGACAAGAACTTTATCAACTCGAACGTAAGCTGCTGTTTTCTGTCTATTTAAATGTAGTCTTTGTAGACGTAGAAAATTTGCTCATAGAATTTTCAGTAATCTGTGACCTAAGTGGTGGCTCATACCAATTTTCGTAAGTGGGGCCCGACCAATGGTATAATGTGTGGAATTTATTATTAATAATCATTAATCAAACACAAAAACAAATGTTATTCAAGGAAATAGACATGAAAAACGTAAATTTTTAGGGAAAAAAAAAAACTTTACTTTCTTCTTTATTTAATAGAAGAAAGTATTGGATTCATAAAAATTTTTGACTTCTGATTTTCAATGGATTTACACATTTTAAGAGGTCTAGAATGCAATTTGATCATTTAAAAAAAATGTCTGTGTGTGAGTGACAAAAATTTTTTGGTGACTGCATCTCAGAAACTACTGCAGAGAAATTGCATATAAATTTATTGTTAAAGTGACTTTGTGCCTGTCAATTTTTGGTGTCAATTGCTCAAAAGGTAACACTGCTATACAGCAATTTCCATAATTTTAAGGAAAGCTGTATCTCAGGGACTACTGCCTAAACTTGCACATAAATTTACATGTAGATGCACCTTGACCTGAGTATGTATGTATTAGGTTTTGGTATTGATATCTCAACAAGTGGCGCTGTTATACAACTATTTCTACAATTTAAGGGAAGGCTATAACTCAGGAACTACTGCACAGATTTAGATATAAATGTATATATAGATGCACCTTGACATAAATTAGTGCATGTAAACTTTTGGTGTTAATCTCTTAACAGGTGGCGCTGCTGTACAGAGATTTCTGCAGTGTAAGGGAAAGCTATATCTCAGGTTCTGTTGCCAGGGGTTAATAGCGGCACTTTCACAAAATGAATTTTCAGCCATGTGGTAGCTTCACAAAGTCAAATTTCGGCGATGCAGTACCTTCACAAAATCAATTTTCGGCAAAACGTCACTTTCACAAAGTAGGGGATTAAAAAAATAAAAATTGGGGATTAAAAAAAAAAAAAAAAAATCTTGCTTAAAACTTTTGGAACATCTCGCTCCGAAGAAGAAAAAACAAAAATCCTTTATAACCCTTTTCTGCTGTAAAGAAAAAGAATTAGTCCTGTACGATAAACATACTCGAACACAATTGGTCGGCTCAAAAAGAAAAAAAAAAAAAAAAAAAAAAAAAAAAAAATTCCGAGACGCGAAAGCGAAGTTCAGATTCCCATACAAAAAGATTATTAGTAAAAAGTGTCGCATAACCCAGGGTTGGAAAACTGGGCCCAGCCCAGAAAAACCCGCCCGGGTTTTTCTGGGCGGGCCCACCAACAAAAACCCACTGGGTTTTTGCAAATAAGCGGGTTTTTGTTAAAAATTATTTATAATTTACAAATCCCATCTTTAAAGAAAAACTCTTATTTTTATTTTCTAGAAAATAGTATTAAACTTAAAAAGTAACTACAGTTATAAATATAATCATATATATGTCGTATTATCATATTATCATATCATATTATATATCATATATATGTTCTCATAAATTTCTAGTACAGGACATTCTCTTAACATGATTATCATGTTAAGAAAAATTAATCTGACCAAATACTTGACACAGTGATAGAATGAAATCCCCACCTAATAGGCTATCCACCATTCACTTTGATATATTTATCTTATTCTAATCTATTAATTTATTTTATTAGGATCAATTTTGTAGTTTCATTTTGATGCTACTATTTCCAATGCAACAATCCTCAAAATGCATATTTATATGGGATATCGCCCCATTTTGCTATGTTGATAAAATCTTTAATTACGAGTAACTTGCAAAATTTTCCTATTACAATATTTGTAGTCAATTATGTTCAAACAAGTATTATAAATGTTATTTTGAAGTTGTCTGATATAGTTATGATCCTCAAAATGGACATTTATGCTCTATTTTGCCCTATTCTGCCATTTTAAGTAAATCGTAAATTCCAAATAATTTACAAATTTTTTAAATTGGAAAATTTATACTCCATGATATTCATGCCAGTACCCTAAATATTTCAAAAGTGGTCTGACATCTTTACGATGAAAATATCCCTCAAAATTGACATTTATGTGAAATTTTGCCATATACTGCTATGCTATGAAATTCGTAAATTTCCAATAACTTGCGAAATTTTCAAAGTAGCATGTTTCTAGTTACTGATGTTCATTCCGACATCAAAACTCATATTTTAAAACTGGTCTCGTATTTTTTCAGTAAAAATTTACCATTTAATGCATGATTAAGTAAAATTTTGCCCTATTCTCCCATGTTAAGAAAAGCATAAATTTTTAATAACTTACGAAGTTTTTTAATTCGAATGTTGCAAATGAATAAGGTTCTTGCCAGTGTTGAAAGTAATATTTTAAAACTGAACTGACTTCTCTGTGACAATTTTTTCTTGAGATATCGTGTACGCAGACTAACGGACTAACAAACTGACACACACCATACAAATTTTGTCATTTTTCGGATTCCTTAAATGTGAAAACGTGTAAAAAAGGAAAAAAACGAGGTCAAAAATTTTCATGATTACCTAAGTTCTCCATCTATAGCATGATGTGGAACTAAAGAATTTAAATATGTATTGTACTTAAGAATATTTATTTTGAATAAGCATACATTAAAATAAAATATAGCTTAATCTTACTAATTAACACTATTTTAATATTAAAATCAAACCAATTTTTATTTCTAAGATAAATATGGGTCATTCCATGCCAAATCAACCACTCACTCAACCTGACCCCCTCAGATTTCTATGAAACTTGCAGGAATCATTCTCCTTGATGATATAAATGAGAATATATTTTTTTAAAATTTTTATCTTGTTCGATTTTTTTTAAATAAATTTTTTAAATTTCAAAAAATCAGCATTTTTTAGCTTGTATAAGCGTTTTTAATCTCAAATTTCTCAAGTTCTATAAGGGATAGCGAAGTTTATGACCCCTCATTTTAGAGTATTTCACAAGGTTTAATTTGATATGCAACATCATTATGTTGGGTGAAAATTTAAAAAAATTTAAAATTAAAAAAAATTTAAAGATAGTGTTTTTTAAAAAATCTGAAAAAAATATATGTTTTTGGTTATACTAAAAGCTATATAACCTGAAACTTTTAGAGTGGGATCTCAATGGGATCAGGAGTTATGACAAAAAACCTAGCTACTCTACATGGTAAATTGTATTACAATTATCATATAATATGCTTAATTTATAAAATACCTGTTAATTAAAATTCACACATACAGTATTACATGCTAATATACAATTAAACATGGGAGGATCAATATTCAATGCAATTGTGCTCAATAAAAAATAAACAACAATTTTTTGATAAAATTTTGTAAGATTATTTAAAAAAAGTAAGATTTTTTTTTTGTAAGATTATTTTTTTCTTAAATTACTGTGAGTTTTATCCACGATTGTAATGAAATGCTCGCCCTCTGGTGGGCTAAGGTGAAATTATACCACTGATAGCTTTCACGCTGAAACAATGATAGAACAACAAGAAAGCACAGTAATAAATACACGTGGCAATATTTACTAACAACTGCAGTTGAGAAAGTGCCATCTATCGATCATTACAAACGCGGATAGCTGGAATGTTTTAGAGTAGGTTCTTACTGCGATTAAAAATGATAATAAAGAAACAAAGGTACGTATAAGTACATTGTTCAGTTAAAATTACTGGAAGCTTTAATATAGCTTTATGACATCCAGTACATGTCTATACAAATTTGGACTATATCTCAAAATGTTTTCATTTATTATAAATGAAAACATATATAAATATAAATTTTTTCATTATTACAAATCACAAACTTTTTTTATAATAATCATGGCCACCTTTCTTGAATGGGTTATAGCAATATATAGAAAAATGTTTTGATGTGCTAGGTTTACTCATCTTTACACAAAGTCTTAATGATCATACAAATTTAATCATACATTTAATCATAAAAATCATACTAATTTAAAGTCAGGTTGTAAGAAGAAATAAAATTTCTTGCATCACAAAAGTAAAAACTAATTAGAATTGATTAAATTTTTTATCTGAAGAGGGTACTCATTGTTTAAGATAAATATGCCAAAAATGTTTGATTAAAAAAAAAAAGAAAAAAAAAAAATGGTTATTTTACTTCTACTTAAAAGAGTATGGTAGGGTTCCCATGGGTCAGGGAGAGTCTGGAAAAGTCAGGAAATTTGAAATTATTGAAAAAAGTCAAGGAAATGTCAGGGAAAAATCACAAATATTGTCTAAAAAGCTGGAAAATGATGATATAAACCTGGAAAATGCTTTTTGAGCATTCAGTTTATGTTGCGGGTCACATGACTACAGTGGCGTATGCAAGGGGGGGGGTTTAACCCCCCCCCCCCCCTTGACAAAATGTATGATAAGAAAAATTAGGCTGTAACTATGTATTGAATTTTATGTTTTGTGTAGCAGTTTGTACAGGCTCTACGTTATTCGTCGCTAATTAAAGATTTTTTAGTTTGATCTTCTAATTGGTGAGTTTGTTTTACTATTTTTCATTTTCTTACTCTTATTTTAGGCAAGTAATTATGATATTTTAAAAGATTGTTAAACTTAATTAAAAATAAACTTAATTAAACTTAATTAAAAATTCGGAAGGACGAACCGTTTGCAGTTTGTATGTTATTATAATATCACAAAAAATTAGTTTTCAATAAATCTCTAAAATCTGGAATCGCCGTGGTCCTGCCAAATCCTGATTTTCGAGATTCAACTGTAATTATAATACAATATAACATGTAGAGTAACTAAGTTTTTTGTAATAACTTCTGATCTCATAGAGATCCCACTCTTAAAGTTTCAGGTTATATAGCTTTTATTATAACCAAAAACATATATTTTTTTCAAAATTTTAAAAAAACACTATCTTTGAAATTTTTAAATTTTAAAATTTAATAATTTTTTAAATTGTCACCCAACATAATGATGTTGCATATCAAATTAAACCTTGGAAAATACTCTTTAAAATGAGGGGTCATAAACTTCTCTATCCCTTATAGAACTTGAGAAATTTGAGATTGAAAATCCTTACACAAGCTAAAAAAATGCTGATTTTTTGAAATTAAAAAAAAAAAATTAAAAAAAAAATCGAAGGAGATAAAAATTTTCTAAAAATATATTCTCATTTATATCATCAAGGAGAATGATTCCTGCAAGTTTCATAGAAATCTGAGGTGGTCAGGTTGAAAATTGAAATTTTTTGGTTGATTTGGCATGGAATGACCCATATTAGATTAATTAGTAGTTTAATATAATTAGGTGTATTACAACTAATATGCTAAATAACATATATCTAACATTTCAATGCAAATGTATTCAAACAAAAACCCACAAAAGCCCAGAAAAACCCACAAATGCCCAGAAAAACCCGCAAAAACCCAGAAAAACCCGAAGTTTTTGCTAACCCTGGCATAACCGAATCTCATCATTGAATCACTTCACTGCATAACGGATCGCCAATGCATACCTTGTATCAACCCCCCCCCCCCCCAAAAAAAAAAAAAACTACGTTCCTAGACGAGAAAAGAAAGTTCCGATTCAAAAAGGTTATAGTAAAAAGTGTCGATACTACTAATCGCATCCTCACTTAATGAATCGCCAACTTCAAAGCTTAGCCCCTGTCTTTTTTTGCTGCGTTCTAAGTTCATTAGAAGAAATAAAATGGTTGAGCAAATGTGATTACAGTAACATATTATTGTCTGTATATACAATTCAAGAATCTTTATAAAGGGTCTAAATCCATAAAGAATTTCAGTAAGATTTTACTGTTCTATTGCTTTTTGAAAACATAAAATTTAAAATAAATTATCACATTTTCTTTTGATTAAAAAAATATTTTTTTTTACAGATGATTAATAAAGTTAAAAACTGTCAATAATACAATTTTGTCCAGTCCTATCTTGTGTGCGTTTAAGTTTTTACTTTTTTAAAATGTAATTTACTTACAGTATTTTTATTCTAGCTTTTAACAATTTGACTTAACATTTTCTGGATCAACATATATGCAATTTCTTAGTCTCCTACTGTAATAAAGTTTATTATTACAAATGAGAAATGAGGTATAAAAGAAATTAGTAAATGGAGTAAATTAATGCCGCAGATGTGCTATAGCGCGTAAATTACGCAAAAAATATCAAAGGCGGGAAGCAAAATATACTAATACAGTGCCTAGGGGACGCGCAATAATATTCAACCACAAACGGAATATATTTTTTTTTTTTTTTGTGGGATGAGCATTCTGTAAAATCGTTCACATATGCGATTAAATTTTTTTTTTTTTTTTTTTTTTAATGCTATTTCGATTTTACGATAACAATTACTTAGATTATAAATGATTTCTGCAAGACAGTTGGACATTTCACGGTGACTTCCGAAAATGCGTGCTTATTTGTCCAATATTTAATCATAGTAAAAATTTCATATTTAATAATAAAATCACTGAAGTGCTGGTAATAAAATAAATAAATAACGCTCAATATTCCTTTATCTCTTGACTTGGCTAAATGATAATAAACACACTCCTTCAAGATCTTAACAGAATCGCTGACCTACTCCTAATGCAACACGTTGCTCTTTGACCTTGAAGCAGGCTGCAGGCAGACTAACGTAACTCTCATCTGTACATCTTTATTTCTTTTGAGAGCTAAGAACTGACTATAAAAAGGGATACTATTAAAATTTATTAACTTTATACAAAATCATAGGACATTTATCATTCTTCTTTTAATAATTCCACCCCACCCCCAACAAACTGAAAAATACAGGTTTTAAAAAAATTCCGGAGTGCATTTCTCCTATTTTATTATTTAATTCACCAAATTAAGTACAATTTGCTTTTAAGGAGTAAAAATAGCATGTGGCATGTTTCTTATATTATCAAAAACCAATTTTCACAAATCTGTAAAATTCAAAATTGCCGCGATCCTTACAATTCCGGATTTAAGAGGACCTTGATAAATTATTACTTCAATAATTATTTCGGTAATTTTATCTAATAATGTTTTACTAAATGATGAAAATAATATACATTTTTTAATAGTAATCGCACGATTAGCTGTTAACGTCTGGTTGTTCCAGTAAAATGAAAGACATGAACATAGCTACCAACTTTCCCGTTTTTTCCGGAAACGCCATACCTCAATTTTTACTTTATCTTGTATTCAATAGAACGTATTATTGGCTTCGTTTTTTTTTTTTTTTTTTTTTTTAATTTCCGGTTTTTGATGGTTTTACACGTTCTGATAGGTCCTGAACAAGATTTGATCATTTTTAGGAAATTCTATTTGTGTGGGACAAGAATTTGTGGCGACTATATCTCAAGAACTAGAGTACACAATTTCATTTGAATTTATATGTAGTTGCACTTTGACATAAATTAGTGCCTATCAAATTTTGGTGCAAATCGCTCAACATATGACAATACGATTTTTTCCATTTAAGGGAAGACTATATCTCGGGTTGTATTGTATATACTCAATCAAAACTTGATAAATGATAAGTGAGAAGGCCATTATGAAAAATTATGCTCATTCAATTTTGGAGCATATTGACCGATAGAGAGAGATAGGGACCGATAGCGCTGTTATAACTTATACTGCAGTTTTCCCCTTGAATGGGAAGACTATATCTCATATTCTATTACCATTTATTGCACAAAACTTGGTATATGAAAGGACAACTGTGAAATACTATGTGGATTCAATTTGAGTACATATCGGCCGACAAACTCAACTTCTACAATGATGTGTGCTGATGCTGATGTGTGCCGACGCTGATGTGTGCGTAAATAAAGACTAATTTTCAACTTATATGACATATAAATGCGCCAAAACAAATATTGACTTAATTAGGTGTATATTGGCCTGCAGGTGGCGCTGCTATTACTCACCTTTTGTGATTTTCCACATGGCTACATTTCAGCATCTGTTGATTAAATTTGCATCAAATTCCACAAATAATTAAAAATATTCATTGTAAGAAGCTATGACTGAATTTTTGTGCATGTTAAACAGTAAGTGGCCCTGTGATATAGAATGACACAGAAGAAAGTTTTGTGAAGGCCATAACAATTAAGACTGTTTTTTTTAAATAATTTTTAATTAATTTAATCGTTAAATAATAATAATAATAATTTCATTTTTATTTTAGAAAAGTGGTGAAAAATGTTATTTAAAAATTCAAAATATTGACAATTTTTGTAATATTAGCTTATCTTAAAATTTTCTTTTCCTTCCGTTTTTTTTTTTTGTTATTCTAATGCTGATAATTTCAAGGATTTTTTTTTTTTTTTTTTTTTTTTTTTTTTAATGACATTTTATATTACTGAAAATAAAATGTATTTAGTTAATATATACATGTATAGCTATTATATTGTACTTTCTTTTGTTCATTTTTCCTTTCTGGTTCTAGAACACACTGGGCTAAATATTTTCAGTTGTTTCTTAACAGCAACAACCTCCTACATAATAGTTTTAAGAAAATCTCAAAAAGAGCTGATGAAAAATTCATAAAAAAAATATCTTTTAACTACAGTAAGATAATTTTAATTTATATCTTTATAATATATAAAGACCCATTTTTTTGAAAGAAGGACCCAGGATTTTGAAAGCCTAGCGGTATCACTCAGCACAATTAACATTTTTTAGAACATTAAATTTAAATTTCAGGGGAGGATAAATTCAATTTATATGTAAAAGTATTAAAACTTTACTTTTAGGTACATTATAAAGTCTTTAAAATGTCCTTATTGCTTGTAAAGGTAAAAAAAAATCTAATAATCCATTATCCCAAATACCCTGAAATTGGACGTTTAGCTTTTCCTTGATTACTGTTTAAAAATTGTCAAAGTGACACAAAATGAGAGGAGGGAGAAGGTATATATAACAGCTTTATATTATAGCATTTGGTATGGTGAATATTATTTTCTTATTAGAGAATAAAGTATTTATCCATTGCTGGTTGAGATCTTTAAAATTTATAACTTTTGAAACGGGTCTATATTACATGTGATGTCTTAGATGGTTTGAAATGTCACGTAATATGCATACTCAAATACTTTACAAAAAAATTATAAATAGCTTCAATTTAGGTATTTACCCAATCAACATAAATATAATTATTTTACAACTTTTATATTTTTATTGGTATTTTAAAACTGTAAAAATTACTTTGTGCATTTCTATTATTTGTTCACTAGGCATTTTTAATTTTCACAAATTAATAAAAAAAAATTTCACAAATTATTTACAAAATTCACAAATGGGGTACCATTTTCAAAAACCTGGATTAACCCCTGATTGCATATAATCAAACAAAACTTGATATGTTAGAAGACCATTATGAGACATTATGCTAATTCAATGCTGATGCATATCGACCAAAAGGTGGCAATGCTATACTGCAATATCCTCCGAGAATGAGAAGATAATATCTCATCTTCTATAGCAAACAACTGTACAAAGTTTGAAATGGAAATAACCATTATGAAAATGCATTTTTTATGATATTGATTATAGAGAATAAAACTGCCTTTTTTTTGGATATTTAGTGTTAGATTTCTCGAAGATGAAAATAATCTGCATTCATTACAGTAAATAATTTTAATAAATATTAGTTTTAATAAATTATTTGTACTGCGTGAATTTGTATCCATCTTACTGGATATCTAAAGTTAGCAGAGGCTTTTTGAGAAAACAATTTTCCATCTAAAAAAACTTACAGTGGAAAGTGTGATTTGAATTTGACTTGGATGAAAAATAAAGTGTATGACACGATTGAAGACAAGATATTTATGTTATAATCACAGTTTTATTAAAAACTTTAAACAAAATATAAATTTAACAACAACAGTAATAAAGTTAATAAATGTGAACAATATATTAAATTATAACATAACAAACCCAGCTCAAGTGTTTTAATCGAACGTTAAAATATTTTATTATGGCCCAGAAAAACCAAAAGTAAAAACGTACCACTGAGGAAGGCATTAGCAAACTTTTAACTTAAAAGAAAATAAAATAAACATCCGCAGAGTAAAAACGTATTATGTCATCTTCGCTTATTAAAAAATAATGATATTTAAAGAAATCTACATCGTGTAAAAGCCAGTGTAACACAACAGTAAAAGAGTGAGCAGCAGTACATCCATAATAAGCGATATTTATATGAAAACAGCAAGGACATAACCGGCAAAGACAACGCCTACATCCGGGAATCAATAATCGTATGCGAGGATGATACAAGGAACACCGGCCGAAAATTCCAGCAACTAAACATTCCATGCTAAAGTATAGCTCCAAGAAGCGTGATCAATAAAGCATTCCAGGCTAAAATATAGCTCTAAGAAGCGTGATCAATAAAGCATTCCAGGCTAAAGTATAGCTCTAAGAAGCGTGATCAATTTTAAAAGATAAACAAACGAGGAAATTACTTGAAGACACCGAACTTCTATTAAAGGTTTATTTAAATGATAGAGGTCAAGACTCACGGTTACCACTCGCCATGTGGCGACTTAATTTGAAAAAGTGGCGATAAAAAAAATTGGTATGATCGACATTTTTTCCGCAAATTCGCAAAAATATTTCTTCCATTTTTAAAAAAAATCGCTAATATCGTTCGTAAAAAAAAAAAAAAATCCATTAACGATCGGCGATTGTTAATGGGATTTCGAGGATGATCGCGTCTTCCGATTTCCAATCTTTCTCCATCCACAACATAAATGTCAATATTCATTTAAAACTTGTTTTATTATATTCTAGAATCCAGAAAGAAATAGAATTGTTAAATATTTCTTGTTTGTGTAATTATTTTTTGCCTCTTTCTCCTTTTCCTTATTTCCAACTAGCGATTGCTGATCAGATGTTCTGCAGTTGTTTCTCAGTCTTTCTTCATCCATAATATAAATGGCAATATTCATTTTAAACTTGCTTTATTAGATTTTAGAAGTAGAATTGAGAATTTAATATTTCTTATTAATGTAATTATTTTTTTAATCACTTCCCCCCCCCTCCTTTCCCCTTTTCTAGATAGTGATAAATGATCAATTCTAGAAAGAATAAAGCGATAGAAGTGCTCAATAACTTGATGATTATATTTATTTTTTCTCAATTAATTTATATATTTATATTTCATATGTATACCAAATGTGTAAACAGGGGAGGGGGGGATGAAAAACAGATTTTTAGGTACAAAAATTTTTTCTAAATCAGTTTAAGAAAATTAATGCTCAGTTGATTTCATATGTGTTTAAAACTGATAATTAAATACTATATATATATATTAATGTATGATTAATGTACATACATAAAAATTTTGTTCTATATATGTTTGAAAAATTTGTTTTTCTGATGGTATGAAATTTTTATAAGGTTTCATGTGGATATAAAAGTAACTGCAGTTATATTAAAGAATTTTTTTGTATTAATGAAATAATCCTGAAAATGTTTAAAGTAGATAAAAGCTATATGTAACTGTTTAGGTAGTCAATTTATTGAAAGTGATGCTAATAATGTCCAACCAATTATGTTTACAGAAAATTTTCAGCAAATTTCTAATTTTAGCAATCACATGCCAGGTAATAAAATTAAACCTCTGATAATAGGCTAGTACAGATTCTTTGCCTCCCCACCCCCTCCCCAGACTCAAAATAATTTTGTTTTCCTCTAATTCTGATCATAATTATTTTCCATTTGCAGATGGAAGTGCCAGACTAGGTGGAATTTATTAAATGAATCAAATTTTTGTATTTTTTTTGCAGTGGGTCATAAAATAAAAATTCTTGTGAAACACAAATTGTGTATGAGAAATCACATTGTCAGATCATATCATCATTATGCTGTTTTCCGTAGCAAAATGCATGTATTAATATTTATCTATGAAAGTCCATATATTTTCCTTCATTACTAAAACTTTGAATTTTAAAGTTTTCTTTCTAAGTACTATAGTTATTAATAGCATTTTAAAAAAGCTGGATTACAAGCTTATTATAACTACATGCTTATAGAACTCACTCTTAAAACACTAACAAGAATAAAACCATAAGCATTCAGTGGAAGTTCAAACGAGGTCATATCTTCCCTCAAAAGCCGAATCCCTTTTCAATGATTCAATTACTCAATCTATTTTATCTTCTCCCTACCTCCTTTCATTTCAGATATTGAAATGTTTAAACTAGAGAAGTGCGTAAGTTTTTTAAAATAATATGTATATTTTTCAAATAATACCTATTTATTTATTTTTTTATTGGCAGAAATACACACATATATTATATATACACGTTTATTGTATTATTAAATGACTAATAATACAGTAGTCATTAAATGACTATTGTATTATTATTAAGATAATACAATAAAGAGCACTATTTCTTAATTTAATTTTCCGACCATATCATTTGTGTTTTTATGCTTTTATGCACACACACTTTTTATCATATATATATATTATGTCTATGAATGCAATGTATAACAACGGCGACTCATGGGTGGCCACTGGCAACTTCTAAAAATTTTAAGTCTTGACCTCTATTAAATGATTAAATTGATAAAGGTAAGTTTTAAAAGGTTATTTACATAAGAAATAAAGTTTATATTTAGAGATTTAAGTTAACAAGAAGTGTTTAAAATAAAGATATTGTTATTATATGTAACATAAGCCCCTCCTCTTGTTAACTTGCATAACGCCAAACACGTACAGATATAAATTTAAACAACTTTGAGCCAGGTTAAAAACACAATTTTTTTGTTTAAGTATAACAATAAATATTAAACAGCTTTACATTCAACTTTAGGAATTATGTTACTATCAACACACTCATTTAAAATACGATCAAACCACATTACATTTTTCGCAGCCGTCGTCATGGCCATAAATTCAGCCTCCATTGTTGAGAGGCAGACTGATTTTTCTTTGAAAGTTCTCCAATCTATAGGGGATTCATCCAACAAAACAATTTGACCGCCCATAGAAGTACGATCATCTTTATTTGCAGCGAAATCAGAGTCTGAATAAACTATAAGTTGTGGTCTTTTACAATTTAATTTTAATTTAAAATGACTGGTATAATGAACATATCCTAATAATCTTAGTAAGCCATCCCAATGTGTTTTTCCCGGATTAGATTGAAACTGACTGTAAATATTCACAGAGTAACAAATATCAGGGCGAGTTCTATTTGCAATAAAGGCTAAACATCCAAATAAACTTCTCTAAGGAATTGTTGACATTTCTTGAATTTCATAATCATTTTTAGGACAATTTGACTTAGAATAAACTACACCTTTACTTATGGGAAGAGTTGAAATAGAGTATTTAAAACTTTTAAATCGGTCACAAACTTCTTTAATATACTGATGTTGATGAATTTCAAGTTGAACGTTTATTTCTTCAAACTCGACCCCTAACAACTTCTTGGTTTTTCCCATAATTTTAAGGTCAAAATGACTTTTAAGTAAATTCAAAACTTTATCAATTGTTTTACTATATTTACTAAAAATGACAATATCATCAACGTATAATAAAAGAATAACTTCATAATTATGTAAATAAACACAATTACATGAATTAAACTTAACAAAATCTATTTTTATCAAAAATTTATGGATTTCAAAGAACCACTTGCAACCTGATTGATGTAAACCGTACAAAGCTTTATTTAATTTACAATATAAACTTTCCTTTCCGGGTTGAATAAATCCTGCTGGCTGAGACATAAAAATATTTTCAGTTAAAGGGGCATAAGCACTAGTTATATCACATTGAATATGGGTCCAATTTAAAAAGCTTATGAGCAATGGGAAAAAGAATCTAATCACAGCAAAATTGACCACAGGACAAAAGTCTCGTCGTAGGTTTCCCCTTTGATTTGACTATAGCCCTGGGCAACAAGTCTGGCTTTATAACGAATGATATTACCTTTTTCATCACGCTTACTTGCAAAAACCCATCTGTTATCTACAGGATTACAGTTCTGTGGTAAACTAGTAAGCTCTCAAACTTCCCTTTCTTTCATTACTTTTAACTCGTTTTCCATTGTCTCAAGCCATTTTTCCTTCTGGAGAGATTTCATCTCCTGCTTGTACGTTTTAGGAACAACAATTTCTTCTAGTCAGCTATTATTAAAAGCTATATTACTACTTGGACCCTGTTCAGATACAATACCAGTATAATTGTCACTACCACTAAAATTAAATGTTTCAGGATCATACACAATTTTATTCTTTTTACAATACTCCTGAACTTCATTTTGGGATCTAAGACGCTGCGTTTTCCCTTCTTCATAATAGTAAATATCTGTCCTATTCCCTGTTTGTCTAGGAACAGCTTTTCTCTACCAGTTAACAACCTTTAAAACATCACACCCCTCCTCTAAACTATCTTTGTCCTGAATATCAGAAGGGAAAGAGGTCGCACTTCTCATATTTTCTACAGCATTTTCCTCCGAAACAGAATTCGGGAAAAGTGGGGCAAAGAACTGAGTTTGGGGCTCCAACACTGCTCCACTGCTACTATTCTGATCTATATACTTGGCTTTCTCGTTAAACCTAACATTAAGTGTTTCAATTATTTTGTCTGATTCAGGTAGCCATATTCTGTATCCTGTAGTCCTAAAAGCATAACCCACCATGACACCCTTTGTTGCCTGAGGGTCTAATTTATAACATTTTTGTCGTGGGATGCCTACATAGACTAAAACACCAAATGACTTTAAATGTTGGACTGAGAGTTTGTTTCCAGTATATAGATCTAAGGGAGTTTTAGTGGAGTTAGTGCTACAGGTCCTATTCCAAGTGTAAACAAAATAAGTTGCTGCTTCTGGCCAAAAATTCTGTCTTAAATTACTTTCTTGTAGTAAAGTTCTGATACCATCGGCTACAGTTTGGTTATAATGCTCAACAACGCCATTTTGCTGTGGAGTATACAAATTTGTCAATTCATGTTTAATTTCTTTAGAATCAAAGAAATCTTCAAGGGTATTTGACATGAATTCCTGTCCATTGTCACTACGAAAAGATTTAACTCTGCTTCCAATCAAATTTTCAGCATGCGTAATATGTCTAATGATAATATCAGCGGCATCTGATTTTAGCATAATTGGGTAAAGAGCTACCTTTCTAGAAAAATCGTCAACTATGGACAAGAAGTATTTTTCTCCATGTTTCACCTCAACATGAGAAGGACCCCATAAATCAGCAAAAATCAACTCAAAAGGCTGTGTTGATCTGATATAACCAGTAGACTTATGAGAAATATGTCTGAATTTATTTAATTTACAAACTTCACATTCAAAATTTTTATCGTTTAGACCAGAAAAACCTTTTACACCATTTTGTTTACAGGTATGAGTCAAAATATCAGGACTGATATGGCCAAAACGTCTATGCCAAAGTTACATTTTATTCCCTTTTTCTAAATTCAGATTTTCAAATTTTACATGTCTGTCATTAACTTTAGGAATTTTAGGATAAAGATTAGAAATTTTATTCTTTAAGTAGGCTTTTAACAAAAATTCATTGTCATGATATATTTTAACCTCACCCCCACCGCCTTCATATATACAACCCTTTTTATCCAAAGCAGGACCATATATTATATTTCTCCTCAATTTAGGAGAGTACATGACATTTTCTAAAGTAAATAGTTTCTGACCAAACCTCAATTTTATTTACCCATTCCCTCAATTTCAAAATTCACATCCTTTACAGCTACAGTCATATTTTCATTAATTAAAGGTTTATACTGGAAAAACAAGTCCCTTCTGGAACAACAATGATGAGATGCCCCTGTATCAAAAATCCAAGAACATCCCTCTTCAGATTCAGTCAAATTTGAATGCATAATAAATAAAACATTTTTGGACTTACGTCTATTTCGACAAGCTCTTCCTCCAGTAAAACCAGACTGTCTAGTATCATACTGAGGTCAGTTGGGGCTGTAACTTGCATCATGATGAGGTCTATCAGTACTAAAATGATCTGGTGACTTGAAATTTATTTGTCTCTAACTTGGGCTAAAGCTTCTCCTATAGGCACTCCTGGAATCCCTGGGTTGGAACTGTCTTTCACTACCTTGGTGATGATCGGTGAAACCACTATCTTGATTACTTTTAAATCTGCAAATAGCCTGATTGTGGCCAAATTTCCCACAAAAGGTGCAGTTTTGTCGAGAAGTTACTATATTTACTAAACCTGGCGTTTTTACTTTGTCACTATCACGAAGATTTAAACGGGCCTCCTCAGCGGACAATTCACTAACAATATCACTGAATTTAAATTTTTCCTTTGGCCAATGCAGTATATTTTGGACAATACTATCAAAACTGCTAGGTAAATATCTAAACAACTGGAAGGAAGTATAAGTATTGTCATCAAATTTTTCATTTAAATCCTTGAGCTGGTTTGAAAGTCTAAGTAATCTGGCAGTATAAAGTGAAATATTTTCATTTTGTTTAATTTTACATTCAAATAATTCAGAAAATACTTTCATATGAAATGACCTCGAATCTGGCTAGTAGTTTAATTTAAGTGCAACCCAAGCTTTGATGGGATCATCATAATTTTCTACCAATTTCCGGAATTCGGGTTGAATATTTAAATACAGTGTAGCTAGAACATGATCTGATGGGATTTTAAATTTGGCTATTTCCTCATCTGAAACTTTTTCGGAATTGACTTACGTTAATCTATTATATCCCAAAGTCCGTAACTAATTAACAGGTATTTTATATCAGCCGACCAACTACTATAATTGGTGGCATTAAGTTTTTCAATAGTATAAGCAGATTGAGCCATAACGAAAAACTACAAAAAAAAAAAAAAAAAAAAATAGCCCTTCCGAATCAGATACACGTTTAAAAAAATTGCTCAGATTAAAGAAAACAGATTAAATTTCCAAGTCAAAAAGACTATAGGCTGGGCTGGACCCATAACCACTTGTTATCCATCTTACTGGATATCTAAAGTTAGCAGAGGCTTTTTGAGAAAACAGTTTTCCATCTAAAAAAACTTACAGTGGAAAGTGTGGTTTGAATTTGACTTGGATGAAAAATAAAGTGTATGACACGATTGAAGACAAGATAAATTTACGTTATAATCACAGTTTTATTAAAAACTTTAAACAAAATATAAATTTAACAACAACAGTAATAAAGTTAACAAATGTGAACAATATATTAAATTATAACATAACAAACCCAGCTCAAGTGTTTTAATCGAACGTTAAAATATTTTATTATGGCCCAGAAAAACCAAAAGTAAAAACGTACCACTGAGGAAGGCATTAGCAAACTTTTAACTTAAAAGAAAATAAAATAAACATCCGCAGAGTAAAAACGTATTATGTCATCTTCGCTAAATATATTAAAAAATAATGACATTTAAAAAAATCTACATCGTGTAAAAGCCAGTGTAACACAACAGTAAAAGAGTGAGCAGCAGTACATCCATAATAAGCGATATTTATATGAAAACAGCAAGGACATAACCGGCAAAGACAACGCCTACATCCGGGAATCAATAATCGTATGCGAGGATGATACAAGGAACACCGCAATGAGTTCGCCATCTGCCGAAAGTCATTGGTAAATACTTAAATGATTTAGCATTTATTTTCTAGTTAATAAATTTTGCTGAAATTTTTCCTAAAAAGTGAAAATAAACAGAATTTTTATAAATAATTTTTTATGCAATATTTGCTAATGATATGATTTCTGGTCTAGAAGAATACATCTCTATCTATTTTGTCTTTGTAATTTGGCTGATCATTTTGAATATAATTAATCTTTTATTTTATAGGAACATTACTTCTTCCTTATTTAGTCCTGGTGTTAAACCATTTAAAAATCAAGTTTATGAAGATTTGAAACACCAGGCTCAGGAATCTCAGACATTGTTTGAGGATCCAGAATTTCCTGCTGATGATTCATCCTTATTTTATAAGGGTAATGTTGGGCAGTTACCCAAAGAAGTTGTTTGGAAAAGACCAAAAGTTTGTATATTTCTTCTGTTTTTTTGTGTGTGTATGTGTATAATATATATAGAGAGGGAGGTTAGCAGGATAAATAACTTGGGGATTGTTTTTCTTAAGTTTATTTTTTTAATATAAAAGTTTTTCAATAAAACTCTTTATTACAATTATTCATAATTGTAATAAAGAGTTCAATTATTACATAACATCAATAACCCAATAAAACCTGACAAAAATATTTTCCAACGCATCCGCAACAAATCAATTTCAAATTCAATGATAATAAACCTGCCTGTTATATCGGCATGACCAAGTGCCATTTAAAAGATCGTAAATCCGAGCATCTCGCCGATTTAAAGTATAATAAACTCTCTACCGCTTTCTTTAGAATTTACAACAATAACCCTATTAACACCTTCCACTCCAGGGACGTACGTGCGTACATCCTAGTGTTAATGGCCATTAATACCATGGATGTACGTGCATACGTCCAAAGAAAGTATACGATACAATAAGCCCAACGTTGTAGTGGTATCAGAGAGAGTTATTTTATTTGTCATATGGTATTTTGAAATTTTATTTTCATTACTGACAACTAGATGGCGTTAGTAGTCTCGGTGACCTATTAGTTTTGGCTATGCCAGTTGTTTCGTGATTTTGTTGGATATGAAGGATTTCATATCCACAAACACTCTGTTACAAATTTATTTTAGCAGAGTGTAGAATATTTGCAGTGAAACATGGCTGAAAGTTTTTGAAGTGTATGAGCATGCAGAGTTTCAATTTAATTTAAAATAAATGCATGAAGACAAATAATCACAAAGTTTTAATTAACCAAATAAGTTTATTAAAGTTTAATAAAACATATGTAAAAAATAAAAATATAACAGTATACAGTAGCCGCCACTTTAGAAAATCACGTTTGTTTTCATCAAAATGATTTTATTAAGCGGCTGATTTTTATATCCAGCGAACCTTTCCTAACTCAATAAAAGAGTATTCATTATCTAAATATGGAAAGAAATTCTTCGCCCTTTCATATATCTACTAGCCATCCGTAGAATTGAAGTTTTCGTTACTTATCATCCACGTAAAATTTTCAGCTTTTAAGGACAAAATTACGTAAAAAATGAAAATTTTCTTTCAAATGGCATTCTTGTACCTATCTAGAAGTGCTGCGTTGATCAATTTTGCTCTTCATATTCATTTTCGCTTATGGTTCACTCTTCGTTTGCTACAATTTAAGCACTAATATCATCTTTATTCTTATGTTTACATGAAAAAAAATTGAGAAATTTTAAGCTTCGAAAGGAAGGCGACAGCCTTCCTTTGACTATACATTTGAAGAAAACGATCATACTTTATCAAAATTTTACGCTTTACCTTCAAAATAAAAGATTTCTGCTTGCATATCTTGCAGCTAAGTTGCTTCAAAATAAGAACTAGAAACTCTATTTGAATATCTAAAAACAGAAAAAAATACTCATTGGCCAATTATTTGGCAAATTCCTTCCTTGAATTCATAACTACAACACACTGTGGGGCATGATTTTTTTTTTTTTTTTTGGCGTAAAATTTTTGACAAAGAGCAATAATGTGATGGCTTGCTATGTTTTGTTTCTTTTTTTCATTTCAAAGGTCCGGTGAGAAAATATAATTCATTGTTTAGCTTACATACATAATCATTTTTACTGTTGAAGAAATTTTCTTTTGAGTTTATTAACCGGCGATGCTGATTTTATTATTCGGCGGTTTCTATTGATTTCATTCGGGACCCAGCAATTTGATCAGATTAAGCGGCTGATTTTATTAACCAGTGATTTTATGAAGCGGCGGGTACTGTAATAAAGTAATAGTTTATCTTCAGGGTTCCCACTCTTAAAAAAGAAAAAAATTCAAGTACTTTTCAAGGCCCATTTGAAATTTTTCAAGGACTATAGGGGGAAATCGCAGAACGCTAGACATATACACAAAACTTTAGTGAGTACTTTTATTATTATTTTTATAATTAGAATAAATTTGCTTGTTTTCACAATACATTTTTGATGAATTTACCAAATTAACTTTTACAAGAGTCAAAAAAGGATTAGTTCAGGATTTGGAATTGGGATCATTATGATTATTTCAAAGTTTTTAGGTTTGAGTCCTGGTCTGGTTAGTTTCTGCTCAAAATTAATGACCAGTCCATCAAGCAGGTATAAGATTGGGAAAAACAACAAATAAATTGAAACTATATGCAACAGCAAGAATGAAATAAGAATTTTATGACAAAATCATTATATTAGACAACGGCGTACGATGGAGATGGAGATAGTTAAGCCTTGACAGAGTTTGTGCTAAGCCTGTCTGTTGAAGTGGAAAATTCAAGGATTTTTAAGGACTTTGCATGAAATTCAAGTATTTTTAAGGGCCCTTGAAAAAGAAAATTAAATTCAAGTACTTCTTAAGGACTTTCAAGGACCGTGGGAACCCTGATCTTTTAACAAAAATAAGTTTCATTAATTACTTAACTTTTACATCTTAATTGCAAACGATAGACATTAAAAAAAAATATGACAAGAATGTCAAAAACGTCAAAACAATATTTTAAATGGTTAAATGATATTTAAATAGCTAAATGGCTTCATGACCCGATAGTAAAAGATCATATTATAATCTGAGCAGTAAGAGAAATAAAGTTCTTTTTAACTAAAAGTCAAAAAGTCTTCATAAAAGTTCTTTTACCTGTTTATATCTTTTACTTCACTAAAATGAAGAAAAATAAACTTAACTTATACTAAACTATCACGTTAGGCCAACAGGTACTCAATCCCCCATTAAACCTAACGCGAATAACGAAACAGTAAGAAAAATCAAAATAAGAAAAACCTCCAGCCTCTCAAATTTCATAGCTGTCTATTTATATCTACTTTCACCTAATTAACATTCATACTGAAAGCGAAAGTTCTAGATGATTCTGCATCAGATTTGCATATGGCGTTCAACTGTTTACAGATGAATTCACGAAAATTCGGTAAGTTACGAGAACGGCTGAATCAGCAAATTAGCAATCGCAAATTCTACAGTGAATTACAGAACCAACTCTTTTACTGCTGGCTGTTATGAGTGGAGGACCGGAATGAGCAATACAGCCGAAGGTAAATAAACAATGTAGTTTAAATATAAACGTTTAATTAATTCTCATTAATGGAATTAATTCTAAAAGGTAAGATATACGTTTTTATTTTGTATTTTACGGTTAATAAAGATTTATTTTACCATTGGATCTTGGATGATGAGATTAATAAAGGGACTAATTACTAACAGATTTCTCGCGGCTGCGGTTGTGTGTAATTTTCGCTCCTCGATATTGTGTGTTTTGCCAGTGTTTGAAACTGTGAATAATGTCTGATTCTAGTGATTCAGATAGTGATTATATCCCCGATTATGACGAACTTGAAGATTCCAATGATGACTTTACAACAAGTGAAGACGGCGAAAGCGATGACAGTGATGATGAACCACTTACAGCAGTCATTGCTATAAATAATTGAAATACTTTGATATGTATTAATATTTACTAACTTCATTAATCAAATATATTTACTTCACAACAAAATGCACATTGTTACTTCGTTATGTATTGCATTATTTCAAAATTATATTCTGGTATTTCACTTATTTACACTACAGCTAGCCTGGAGTGGAAGGGGTTAATCCTAACACCCTCAAATTTAAAAAAAATAGCTCATTATAATTCCCATCAGTTTACCTTAAAACGCGAAGCACTTGAGATCCTAACAACTAACGATGCCATCAACAATAGAGAGCACAGCACCATCCCACCTGATTGGCAACATCTGATTGAAAATCTGAAGCGAAATGAAGAAGTTCGGCGGAGCAAAAACAGTGAAGGAGAAAAACAAAAGCAGGCAACTACTAGTCATTCGAGCACCCAGACATGGTTTGAAATATATATGCTCACAACAAAGGAGTGTTTATAAGGTATTTTGATTATTTAAAACTCTTTATTTTCTATATTCCCATACAATTCATTATATTTCTGCATAATTTCCTTGTTAAATTTGAAATTTACTGTAACAAAGACTTAGTTTATTAATAGCTTTCTTTTGAATGTTCCTACTCGTTATGATTTACAGTTGTAATAATTTCTCTATCAATAACTTACAAATAAAATTCTTTAAAATTATAATTGATCATTTTCATTTTATTTAATAAAAATCACTAATTTATCTAATTTTAGATCTTTTAGTCAGGCTTTGTAGCCTCCTTCATTGTCTAGTGACAACTGATACTCAGCATCTTCTGCCTTCCCTATCATTCTTCCCTTTCCCTTTTAAGTCGTTTGGTAATGGATTAAAGATTTTTAAATTGACCAATTAAAGTCTACTCTTGGCAGTTTTTTTGTGGCTTAAATTTGTAATTCACATAACTTGGTGATATCTACATTTTTTATTTCTGTTCGCGCCTCATGCACGAACAGAATATATCATCTAAAAGTTATAATTTTTTTTTTTTTTTTAGGTTGAAACTATGCTATATACTACCGATTTATGACTGTTGCATTATAAAAAAAATTACAAAAAAACTAATTTTATTATTTTTTGAAAATTTCAATTTTTAACATATTTTTTCAAACTTTCAGCCTCATGCACGAACTGAAGATGTCAACTTAGAATTTTTTATTTTTTTTTTCCCCAATTGAAGATACCAAACTACAACTTTTGAGAGGTAACGCGATTCTGAAATAACAAAAAATAGATTTTTTCGAACCACCCTAATGATCAATCAGTGTTCAAATGCTCCACGAAAGACTTAAGATTCTCAATCTTTCTCCATCCAAAATGTAAATGTCAATATTCATTTTAAACGTGCTTTATCAGATTCTATGACATATAAAAGAACAGAATTATTCAATATTTCTCACTCATGTAATTTTTTTTTGTCCTGCTCCCTGCCCCCCCCCCCCCTTTTTTTTTTTTCATCATCTCTAACCATCAAACAATCTGCGGCAAGCCTTTTATTTTTGAATATTTATCCATCCACAACAAAAATATCAATATTAATTTTAAACTTACTGTTGAATTAAAGTTTAAATATACTAAACTAGCAGAATAACTTTAATAAAAATTTCATGGCAGTTATGCATTTGATGTGGAAGACTCAATGAAGAAAACTTTTATATATTAACAAACATAACTTATTATGAGCATGAATATTTACAGATGAAAAAGAAAAATTAAATAAACCAGCGTACCCAGCTGGTAACTCAAAGTCGAAACTACATATTACAACGTTGAAAAAAATAAGAGAACGAAATACAGATGCAAACACCTTTTATACAAATCACAAACAAATATTATTTGCATCTTGCCATTGCCACTTGGCAATTGGTAAACTAGTCTTCAATATCACTGGCTTATTATCGTACAACCATGGACATCGTTTTTGATGAGAGTGAACAGTAAGAGCAATAACTGTGATTCACCCCTATTACTCACATGTTTACTATTTCAGCTATTCACATCTGTGGAATAAACTTGAACAAGAAGATAAACAAAAATGCAGTCACGAGCGAAAAAAAAAAAAAAAAAAAAAAAAAAAATGTAAATCATATCAAACTAAATTTAATTTAAATAATTTACTTTATAGTACATATATAAATACACTAACAAATAAACTTTAATTTCACTGTATAAAAATATAGATATGATTAATTATTTATGATATGACTTATAACAATCTCCCCCCTTTTTTGACACTCTCGGGACAATGTTTTATGAAAACACATTTTAAACATTAAAAATACTTCAAAAATTCACTTCAATCAATGCCTGATCACAAAGTTAGTGATCACCCATTGATCAAAAATGACAACATGTAATAAAAAAAAAAAAAAATTGCCTACAAAAATTGACATTAACTAAACAATGTCAATATCCGAAAAAATTTTCCTACAAAATTTAATTAATTGTTCTTTAACCTGTGGCTTAGTGAAGGTACCTGCCTAATTTAATTTACTAGTTACATGCATTAATTTAAATACTTTATCAAAAATCAAATTCCTTAAAAAATGATATTTAATATGAATGTGTTTAGTTCTATGATTTTCAAAAGGAGAATTTGAAAAAGAAATTGCTGCCTCGTTATCACAATATAAAATACAATTTTCTAACTTTAAATTTAAACTATCATTTAATAAAACATTTTTAATCTAGGTCAACTCTTTAGCTGCTTCTGTTAAACTGATATATTCTGCCTCCATGGTTGAGAGACTAACACATTTCTGTTTAAATGTTCTTCATGATACAGGAGCTTCACCTAAAAATAGTACATATCCTCCCATTGATACCCTGTCATCTCTATTGGCAGCAAAATCTGAATCAGAATAACATTTCAATTCTAAGTTGTTAACCCTGGACAATTCTAATTTATAACTAATTGTATTTTTAAGATAACCCAATAATTTCAAAACACTGTACCAATGTTTCATACCTGGATTAGATTGGAACTGCAACAACAATTTACAGCAAAAACAATATCTGATCTAGTATGACTTGCTATGAAAGCTAAACAACCATTTAAATTTCTATATGGGTAAGATTCCATTTCTTTAATTTCAGCTTCAGTTTTAGGGGAATATAATTTAGAAAAAATTTCTCCCTTAGGAATTGGTAAAGAAGTAACGGGATATTTATAATTTTCATACTGCTTACAAATCTTATTGATATATGCCTTTTGATGAATAAACAATTTTCCTCCCTCTTCTTCAAACTCAATACCTGAAAGCTTTTTCGTCTTACCCAGAAACTTTAAATCAAATTTTTGCTGTAACAAGTTTATTGCAAATTCCAAATCTTCCTGATTTTTACCAAAGATGACAATGTCATCTACGTACAATAATAAAATTATATTACAATTATATGTATAAACACAATTACACCAGTCCAGTTTATGAAATTGTAAGTTTTTCAAAACATCATCTACTTCACAAAACCAAGCTCTACTACTTTGATGGAGTCCATTCAGTGCTTTTTCCAGTCTACAAACTTTACCTGTATCTTTAATAAAATCCTCAGGCTGTAACATAAAAACTGTTTCACCTAATTTTGCATATAAATAAGCATTATTAACATCTATTTGTACATGAAACCAATTAAATAAACATACATATATAGAAAAAAAGTCATAATACAAAAAATTCACTACTGGACTAAACACTTCCTTATAATTTTCCCCTTTGACCTGATTGAACCCTTTAGCTACTAAACGAGCTTTATACCTTATAATTTCACCCTTTTCATTTCTTTTAAGAGTATATACCCACCTATTTCCCAAAATTTTAGCTCCTTTAGGTGGTTCTACCAATTCCCAAACTTTACGATTATACATGACCTGCATCTCTTGTTTCATGGCATTATCCCACTCAGATGCTTCAGGCGAGTTAACAGCTTCAAAAAAATTACTAGGAATTTTAATTTCAATCAGGTTAGCTTCATCATTAGAATCTGAAGAATTTACAAGTTTACCAGCAGTTAAATTTTTACCCGAAATATCAAAAAGTTTATCATTACATTCTATTTTCTTTTCTAAACAATATTTTTTGACATCTTGTAATGATCGTAGCCTTATATTTTCACCCTCTATTCCATAATAGATATCAGTTCTAGTTCCAGTTTTTTGAGGTACAGCTCTACGTAGCCAAGGAATAGAATCACATGGCGTTAAACTAGTTCCCTCTACTTCCTGAGACTGAACTATTCTCCCCCCCTCAGGAGATTCTAAGCGTTCTGCTAGCTCATGAATAGTAGGGCCTAAATCATCAATATCATTATCATAATCTGGAACAGAAAAGTAAAAATTTTGACCTTTAATTACTTTATTACTTTTAGTTTCATCTACCTCTGTTTTGGTTTCATTAAACTTTACATTGATTGTTTCAATTAATTTCTGATCCTCAACTATCCTAATTCTGTAACCTTTGGTTTTTTGTGCATACCCCAACATAATTCCCAGTTTGGCTCTCATATCAAGCTTTTTCCTGAGTTGTTTAGGTACGTTTACAAAAGCCAGGCAACCAAATGATTTTAGATGAGAAACAGAAGGCTTTCTGCCAGTGAACAACTCAAAATGAGTTTTATCTTTCTTATGGCAAACTGTATTCCAAACATAAGAGAAACATATCAAAGCCTCCCCCCAAAATTTTTGAGGTAAACTGCTAGATTCAAGCAAAGTCTTAACACCATCTAAAGCAGTTAGATTGAACCTTTCAGCCACACCGTTCATTTCTGGAGAATAAACATTTTTTTTTTTCCTGTTTAATACCCTGCTTTTCCAAAAAATTTTCAAAATCCTTCTTACGAAATTCCAGATCCCCATCAGTTCTAATAGCAATTATTTTCTTGTTTAAAAGTCTTTCTGCTCTTCTAGAAAATCTCAAAAAAGTTTAAAAAACATCAGATTTGTTTCTAATAGGATAAACTGCAACTCTACGTGAATAATCATCAATTACAGTAAAAAAAAAATATATGAGTTAAAACTGGTAATGGTCCACAAACATCCATACTTGACCAGTAGCTTTAAAAGATACCCTTTTACTTTTAGTAAGTTTACATGGTATGCAATCTTCAGCGATCTTACTTAAAACAGGCAATCCTTTAACAGCTTGACATTTACTGGTATTAATTAAATAGTCATCATTAATATGACAAAATCTATTATGCCAAAAATCAATAGGTTTAGATTTTTCCTGAACAGTAAGACTAGCCGAAGTTGCACCACCATTTGTTACATATTTTGTTGGTTTAAAGAAATACAAATCACCTTTCCTCAATGCATACAATAACTCATTCCCATCTTTATCAAAAACTCTAATTTTTCCATTACTACCAGTAAAATTTAAGCCCAATTTTTCCAACTTTGCACCTGATATTAAATTTCTTCTTAATTTTGGATTGTATAAAACATTTTTTAAAGTTATCTGATTATAGTTATTATTACATTTAACATTAAACTGAATAGTACCTTTTCCTAAAACATTACTCTCTTTTTCGCCTACAGCTAGAGACATTTGAACATCAGTTACAGGCTCAAAATCTAGATATAAATCTCTATTGTTACAAAAATGAGCCGTCGCTGCCGTATCAAATACCCAGGTTATTTTATCAGAATTTGCTACTGATGAATTTGCCTCAAAAAACTGAGGGAAAATTTCTGTTAAACTACATTCAGAAAAAGCAAAACTAAATTTCTCATTTACTTTCTATATTACTAGTTTCATTAGAATTTCGGGAATGAGTATTTCTATTAACACACTGAGACTTTAAATGACCATACTGTTTACATTTAAAACAGGGTCCAATTTTACTTTTGTTAAAATTTTCATTAGCAGAAAAACCATTAAATTTTTTACATTTATTAGAATTAAAATTTTTACTTTCATAATTACTTTCTTTAACATTTTTAGAATTCATATTTTTTAACATTACTAGTATCCAAATTTTTACCTGTTTTACAAAAAGCCAAATAAGCTAATTCAGAGTTCTTCATTAAATCCGCATTATTCTTTTAAATTAATTTGTCACTTTAAAAATTTTTTGTATAGTTTTTTCCCTGTGTGCAATGCTTTTCATTTGAAATAAATTTTATAAACATATTTGTATAGTTTTCCCCGCGCGCATTAGTTTTCATATGAAATTAATTTTATGAACACGCATGTTTCCTCTTTTTTTAATTTTCTGCACTCTCATGCCTGCGGTATTTGAGAATTAAATGTGATTTAATGTAAATTTTGACTATATAAATTAACACCACAGTTAGCAATGAAAATAATTCCGTATTTTCGAAATCAGCTGCAAAATTATTACATATTTTGCATTGAGCTTTGAGAAAAAAGAGCAAATTTCATCTATTAGCAATGAAATAATTGAGTATATGGGAATTTAACTTAAAAACCACAGAAATTTCATTGATTAGTGACAAAAAATATTATGCATTTCGGTGATCAATCGTAAAATTATCGCAAATTTTGGAAATCAGTCTTGAAAAAAGATGGGAATTTTATCGATAACTGGCGAAATTATAGCATGTTTTAAAAATTAGTTGTGACTATAATATAAATATTGTTAATTTCACATTTATTTTTCACATGCTGTGTAGTGTTTTTTTTTCCCTTAAAGTTTCGAAAAAACTTGGTGCAATTTTTTTTTTTAAATAATAATGTATAGACCTAAAAAAAAAAAAAAGAAAAAAAGATCCCCTTAGAAAGAAACCCTTATCTACCCGATCAAGTAAATATCCAGAGAGAAAAATAGATATACATGCCATTCCTTATAGAATTATGTATAATTTAATTATATACGGGAAAAAATGCTTAGGTAATCTACATATTTAAAGCCTGCAATAACTTAAAAATATTTGCAGATTACAATTTAAAAATTTTAAATAAAATTATCTAAAAAATAAGTATTAAGAAATTATTTAAGTAAAAATTCTTGAATTGTAAATTAGAAATATTTTACAAAAAATATTTTACTGGCTCCTAAATATTTTAATTATACTTTTATGAAATTTCAACTCTTTTGGTCAAGTAGATTTTGAGCAACACCTAAAAAACTAATACCACCAGGAGATCCAATTTAAGATTGAAAAATGAATTTAACATTAAAAAAACTGAAAAGTCCCAATAGGTATAATTGCTAAGCTTATTGACTGAATTACTTCAAATTTAGTATCCGATTATAAAATTTTCTTTAGAATCTAGAAGTCAAAATTTGCCCGACTGTTGGAAAAGTTATGCACCTCCGAACCATAATGTATGGAGAATGTGTCACTGTTTTAAAAGTGCAATTTTCATTAAGTCGGTCATATTTTCGTTGTCAGATCTGCTTGTTTTCTTTAGCTGGAAATAAGTTAAACTTGACTCATCAAAGAGAACCAGTTTAGCCCAATAATTAACTAATCATTTTTGAATTTTTTTAGCCATTTGAGGTCTTGCTTTCCTAATTCTCTTCACTAAGAATGGATTTTTTTTCAAATTTTCTGTCATTTAAACCTGCTTCGTTTAATAGTTGCTGTACTGTAGTTAGAGAAAGTATGTTGCTAAACCCTTTTTCTGAATCTCTTATGTTCTAAATGTTATACAAACCGATTTTATAAGCAATGGCTTTTTAACTTACGGTCATCTTGCTTAGATGAACAACATGGGGGCTTAAAACCAAATTTCCAGTTTAAACGGCTAAAAAATTTTATATCTTGCTAAAAACCCTTTTACCAATATTTCGTTAACATTTAATTATTTTGCCATCTCACGTATTAAAATATTTTTTGATTTTCCTTCAAAAATTAATACTTTTTGTTGCATCGCTAACTGCCTTATTCTTACCATTTTTGAAATAATTTCTAAAATTACAATTTTCCTGACAATTGCATTTTGTTTTTAACACTGGACTCGAAGCAGGGGTGAAACTTTTCAGGGGCTACCCCTGAATTCAGGGTTTTTGAAAATTTTGCTGTCTTTGAATTTCATGTTAAATTGCTTTGTTTTTACGGAAATTTCTCATGTTGAATGTTTAATTTGCCTTATAATGTATTACAAACTCTACAAATATCACTTATTAATGATATATCCCATGGCTACCTATATTAAATCTCCCCAACCTGCATGCAAGGAACAGTTTTCAGGGTTTTTTTAAGGTAGATAGTTTCAGCCCTGTCAAAGCTAAAGTGTATGTGGATAATAAAATCTGTTCGAAAATTTTCTTTTTAAACGATAAAATTGGCGGTTGTAGAAGGCGAAAAGGAAAATATCCAAGTGCAGCTTTTTTTTTTTTTTGTCGCTTAGTGTATATACATGTACACATCACACATCGGATTGATATGCCTCTGCTATCTAATTCTTCGAAGCAGGACACTTTGGTCCCGCCGTTTTGGTCTCGCCACTTTGGTCCCGCCATTTTGGTCTTGCCGTTTTGGTCCCGAGATAATTGTGGTCCCTGGCCATTTTGGTCCCTCTAAATTTTTGCTATTTTTTAAATATATGTAAGTTTTATAATATGACAGCCTATTTGTTGATACGGGAAAACTGAAGTGCTCTTAGAATATCTTTAATTAAGGAATATCTTATAGATGAATACATAAATTTTCAACATTACGATTGTTACCTAGCCATTGAGATTTGGAGAATTTTGTTCTGATTTTTTACGAACATTTTTAATATATCTAAACTTTTTTTTAATGTAATTGCACTTTCTTTTCTTTTTTTTTTCATTTGATTTTGATTTAACTTACTTTAATTGTAATTTGATTTTTAATTTACTATTAGTGACAAAATTTTGTGATTTTAAAAGTATTGTTAATAACAACAGTAATTTCTAATTAAAAAAGAATCCCCATTTGAATATATTTATTGATAAAGTCTGAATTAATTAAAAAAAAAAATGTTAAAAAATGGGAAAAAGGAAAAAAGAAAACCTTGGAATATTAAATATAATTTGCTTTTAGTGACATAATGCTGTTTCTTTCAAAGAACTATTTATTGACCTGCTCCCATCATAGACTCTTCTTCATAAGCATAAGCTTGTGATCATTTAGGAAATTTTTGAATTTACATATGAAGTTATTCATATATATATATATGTATGTGTGTGTGTGTGTGTGTGAGAGAGAGAGAGGTGTTTTATTCGATTTGGTTATGATTTAATTTTTATCATTAATCTAAGAGGAATTTGTTTCAAAATATGTGCTATATTAATAATAATAATAAAATGCATGTTTGTTTGCCCGTGGTATTTAATTATGTTAACCATGTACGAGCATATATGTATATAAATTTCTTTTCTTTCAATTACAAAGATTTTATTCTAAAAATGAAAAAATGTAAGTAGCTCAATATTTAATCAACTATGTGCATTGCAAGCATCAAAGTTTGTAAAATGTTGATGCACAATATTTTACCTTTTTAGTTTAATCTTATGTTTAATATATATATATATATATATATATATATATATATATATATATTATATCTGTATGACTAAAAACAATGCCCACATTGAAATCTCTGAAGCACTTGGGATTCGTTTCACACCTGTTTCTCTAACAGACATTAAAAAGGAATTTCACTGTTTTGTTTCGGCGCATTTGAAAAAAAAAGAGGGGGGGGGAGCTTTTAATCAAATTTTCTTAAACAATATTGTAAGGGATTATAAGGGAAGAAAAATGCTTTTACAATTCTGTGTGATGTATAACTGTTTTCTGTGTTTGACAAATGTATCCGGATTGGCATTTGACAAACACAGATTGATTCATGTGACATTGACATTCATTTTGACATTGATTCATGTTTAGCAGATCTGTACAAATTAAATCCCGAGATCATTATTTAGGTTCCTCATATCTTCTTTTGTAATTAAACTCTAACATTTAGAGGATGCTTGTATAAATCATCGTATAAATTTTGTATTCGAACACTCTAAATTTGAATGTGATATTTAAGAGCCGCATTACAGTGTTTTATTTTTAAAACCTTGTGTTTTTATTTAAGCTAAAATTTTCAGGACTTTGACAAATTAACAATGCTAAGATCTTCTCTGATATCTAATATGTCCTATAGTTGCATCATTTTCAACAAAGGTTGTATATATTTAACCCTCCAATTGTAAAAAATATTATTAGTTCTCTTTTGCCCGAAATTCCCTCATGTATTCGCTGTCTTTTTTCCTTTATCGTACGAAGAAAAATTCTAAATCGCAAAATTTTAGACATTTTTTCAGTTTTATTTGTTACTACAACTTTCTGTTGCAAAATAATATTAATAATAATAATGATGATGATGATAATTTTAACTTTTCCTACCCCCTTGTTTTCAAGTCAAATGACAAGAATTTGAAATATGAAAAAATAATTTCGCTTTTTTTTTTTTTTTTGTAATACTTTGATTAGTCCTGATATCGGGACCAAAACGATAGGACCAAAATTTCCTCGGGACCAATTCGGCAGGACCAAAGTGGCGGGACCAAAACGGCGGAACCAAAGTGTCATGTACCCCTAATTCTTAATATTATGAATGTAGCCATAATATAAGCCATAAGTGATAATGTCATGGGTTAGCGTATTATTCTATTTTCTTATTGTAGATAGCAACTAAAAATCCATCTCATTTCTTCATTGTAACACTAGATGGCACTGTAGGTTTATTTTGTGCCCATAACTTATATAGATGCTGAGTAGAGAGAGACAACAAAAGATTTTCTCCTACAAAAGTGAATTTTTGTGTGTTCATGCTTTTTTTTTTTTTAATACTAAAAAGAATTTTTTACAAGACGGGTAAAAAGAACTAACACGCAGTAGTACATTTTTTGCTCTTAATTTATAAAATATCTGTGTTTTTAAAAGTTAACTTTTAAACAGAGTTACTGTTTTTTAACCTTTCAGTATTTGATGTTGTACCTTGGGTCATTCAATTGAACAAAATTTGGAGTTTCTAAGACTACACTAGATTGACATATTAAAAAATTCAGCAGCATTGTTCATTCTGCAGACTTTGTATATATGAGGCAAAAAAATTATATAAAAAAAAAATAAAATTTCAAGAATTTGAGATTGTTGATTATGTTAAGCATGTAACTAACTGCATTATGTTCTAATACTAAAAAATATTCTCAAACTAGCATATGAATGTGGAAAGGCAAATAATATGAAATTACCAGAAAACTGGAAATTTACAAAATCTGCTGGTTTTATATGGCAGAGAGGTTTGGGAAAAATCGTCCTTCACCAATGAAACATGAAGCTGTGTCTATCAAGGTTAGAAATTAGAATTTGAGTGTCAGGCATCAATGATGCCTAATTATTTTTTCTTAGTTGCTATAATTTTCTTCTCAGGCATAATTTTTTAATTTTTTATTGAGATCATAACAGGATAAAACTTAGTTTTTTTGTTTGTTTATTTAAATAATAAATACAAACACAAAATTTAAACATGAATACATTTATATTAAAAAAAAATTATTACGATAAAATTGATTTTTTAAAAATCTGATCAAAAGTTAGGCATAAAAAATGATGACTGGGTGTGATCTTATGGTTTCCAAACTTAAATTTGTAGATGCAAAATATGCCTAACGACTAGTAATTTTGAATGCTATCTTGTGCAATGAATTTGAATGAAGAAAACATTGCTTTATTTTTATAAAATGTGAAAGAAGTGATGTTGTGATACAAATTTCCACCAGATAAAATTTTTAATGTAGATATAACTGGATTCATGTCAGGAACTATTCATGCATCTTTAAATTAAAAGTAATGTTAAATACACAAATGTATAGGTAATAATCTTATATATATATATATATATATAAAGTTTAGATGGATTTTTAAAAAACTTACAGGGAAAAAAAAAGTTATGGCAATTTCTGATTTAAAAAAAAAAAAAAAAAAAATTGTATTTAAGATTTTATTTAAAGTGTTTACATTCTTTCTTGAAATATCCACATCTATGATGTACAATAGATTTTTTTTGTCAAAAATGTTATCTCTTGATGACTATGTCTACTTTTTGATGACTATACATTTTGTATCTCAATTGTAATATCACACTGTCAATCTTCTTCACAAAGTTGCAGTCTTGTCTCCTCTGTGACTAGCTCGACAACTGTTGACTCACTAAACTTGAACTCTTTAAGTTTCCATCTCAACATATACTGCACTGCTGTTTTAAACTTTTGGAAAGGGACAAAGCACTTTTAAACTTAAACACACATATATATCCTCTACAGCATATTTAATATTCTTTAATTGATCAATTATTTGAGATAAACAACACATAAAATAATGGTTTCACTATCAATGGTCACCACTATCAATTATACATTTGAAAAGCTCAGAAAACAGCTGTTTGTGCCTGGCACTAGAGTCTGACACAAAATTAGTTTTTTTTTTTTTTTTTTTTTTAATGTTCAAGTAATGTTTTTTATAATTATCTAAGACTCAACTGGACAGAATCAATTATCTATAAGATATATATAATCAGATGAGACATTTAAATATAGTAGCCAAGGCATTTCTAGATTATGATTTAGAATCATCAATACATTTTTTGTGATGCCTAAATTTTCATTTACCTTTGTTTCGGTTTGATTATCTCAGTATTTTTATCCATCAAAATAAATTTGATATCTTTCCAAGATGCATATATGTTTGTGTTTAACTTTTCAATACTAGGAGTTAAACTGCCATACTTAAAATTTGAAAAATAACTGCCAACAAATTAAATTCATAAATTTAATCTATAAGCATTACTGATAAAAACTGGTAAATATCTATATCCCATAATCCAATGCATATTCATAAATGTGTTTAAGTTTTTATGTAGAGTAAAATATTATAATGGAACAGTTTTATTGTACTAGATTAAGTGATAAAATGAAGTTACTTTTTTGTATCATTTTTCTTTTTCTGAGTACCAGATTTTTGATAAAATAATACACAAATTATGTTTATTATATATACTTTTAATATTAATACAGTCAAACCTCGTTAATGTGAATCCCAAGGGAGGTAAAAAATTTGTGCATGTTATCAGTAACTAATCTTCATATAACTTAACTAATCTTCATTTTGATGGGGATTGCCCAAATAGTTCATGTTAACAGTGTTCACGTTAACGAGGTTCGACTGTAATATCTAATCTGAACCACTTTAGATAGTAAAGATTCTTTTTGTAGAAAAATAGTGTAATTTAAGAGAATTTCATACTACAATAGCACTCATATTTCCTAATAAAGATATTTTTACTTTTATTGCTATGCCAGTTAGATAAAGAGATTTCACTTGCTTTCAAATCAAACTCTGTTTTTACGTCACTTAGCAATAGTGTCAGATATGTTTTGGTTCACTTGGATGACATTATATCAGAGTTTGACTGTATATATACTGGGTGTCCCATAAGTCTGTAGACATTTTAAAAATTCCTAACTATTGAAGGAATTGGTAGATTTGAATGCAGTTTGCAAAAAAGTTATTCTCATGAAGGGGAATTTATTTATTTATTTTTTTTGATAAAGAAAAAAAATTAATTAAAATTTTATAAAGGGTGCTGTTTGTCAATAAATCACAAACTTTCATGTAAAAGTATATTTATTTCCATGCAAATGTTTACAGGTATATAAATCCTATCTTTTTGCCATCACCACAAACAGCCTCCCATCACTACTATACTTTTGAAATTTGGCCTATATTCTCCTACATTTTCAGTGCATATCCTATATTTCCTATAGTTGATTAATAAAGCAATTGGTGAGGATAATCCTTCAGATTGCAAAACATGCGATTCTTATTTAAAAAAAAAAAAAAAAAAACCTGGGAGATATGGAACATTTTTCGCTTTCAAAATTTGTAAAATCACTGTCAAGTCTCTATGGGGAACTAGAGGTCTGCACAGGCCGGGCATTCAGCCCAAGCCCGGCCCAGCCCTCGGGCTGGGCTTAAAATTTTTTTGTAGGCTCGGGCTCAATATATTTGTGTGTACTCGGGCCGATCCGGGAGTGGGGGAAATTTTAAGCCCGAGCCCGGCCCGGATCTTTTTCGAGAGTCCTCGTTAATCAACGAAAAAGGAAAATTATAAAATACTTTTTCAGTCATTTATTTTACATAATTTTACAGTGTGGTATGTTACATAAAATTTTATTTTGTTAAAAGATGTCTGTAACTTCAATTTAATTGTATATCAGCTTGTCTGTTCGTGATCTGATTTTCCGCAAATATTTTAAACATGTCTGGAAATTAATATATTTTATTTAAAGTAATATTAGATGGTATCCATTTCAAAATAATATGCATGTTACTACCAGTTTGCTTACATGTAACAAACAAAAGAAATTAGATACGTTACTGTAGATAAGGCTTGTTTTCTATGGTCTGTAGTGTTTAGGTGGTATGAAGGCTATAAAAATCCTTCCGCTGTAACTTTTTCTCTAAAGCTTCTTTTTCTTTTCTCCAGGGCATTGGTTGAAAGTAGCATCATTTATAGCATGTGCAAAAGCATCTTTTCTATTGAATATGGTTGGATTAGCATTAAAGTTTTTTTTTTACCGGATCGCATGAAAGATTTTGATAAAAGACCAAAAGGTCAGTCTTTCAAAAATCTTATTTAAGCAGACAACAACAGTGGAAAACTGTATTTAAATTTTAAGTTTAAGGGTTTCAATAAAATTGACTTGACCAGTGTGAAATGTTATGACTCATTGAATACAAAAATTTTAACAAAACAGATTTTATTTAATAAGACATAAATATATAGCAGTAAACATTTTAAGAATATGACAAGATTAAAGTTACCTTTTAGGTGCAGGACAAACAAGATAGTGGTTGTAACACAAACTCAGTAGGAACATACTTGCAATACAATATGATGTTTAACACCATAAATATTGTTGACACTAAATGAATTAACAGAGATACAACGTCTCACGGTCGCCACGTTGACCAACGAGGAATAAGGAGGAAGCACTTAGCATCCCACGGTCGCCGCATTGACCAGCGAGAAAAGAAACGAGAAATATATCACTGAATGCTGAAGTTCATTATGGAAGCACTATCGATATTAATTTTTGATGATTTAATTTTAGAAAATTTCAATTTTACTTTATAAAACTTAACATTACGGTTCAAAAACCGAAAAACAAATCCAACATTATTTAAACTCAAAACTTAACAACAACATTTCACTTATCGATTTATTTAAATTTATTTTTAAGATTTCAACATCCACGGATGACGAAAAATTATGAGATTAAACTCATTTTATGAAACTTAACAACTGTAAAAATTTAACAACAACAATGGCAGCCATCAAGGTTTAAATGCAGCAGCCATATTAAAAAACTTATCCAGCTGTCAGATGCTAAAAGCACACATGCTTTAAGTGCTTAGCTTATCAACAGCTTAAAGCTGCTCAATTGCCTAAAACAACATAGCTACTTAAGACTCCATAGCTAGTTGAAAGCTGGCTGATAACTGGGACGTTACACAATTGGCCACGATCTTTTATACTAACCAGAAACATCAAATCTGCATATAAACAAAACATCGCTATTTCCACTCAACGGTCAAAGCCAAAATATAATTTATAATAATTATTTCAACAGCAAAAATAGAAAAATTATGCAGATTCAAAATGGCAATGGCAGAAATGTAAACAAACATGGATAGTTAATACGTGATGCATAATAAACCGGTAAAAAGGAATAAATTAAGTAAATATATATTAATTTGAAAAGAAAAGGTAAGTTAAAGTTATTTCTTGAAAAATAAACCTATTTATATCTATGAAAATTAATAAATTTTTATATGTGAGGACATTTGATAGTTATCAATGCCCCCCACCGCAGCATATAAAAAAATAACAGCATATAAGTTAGTTAACTAAACAACAAACACCATCATGAGATCTCAAAAGTTCATGACAAAAATGTATCACTAAACGATACAAAAAAAAATTAATAAATTGGAGAATACCATTGACAATTTATACATATCCAGATTCCACATGATCAAACATAATCCTCCACCATGCAGATATACTAAAGAAAAATGATATGAAACATATATACACTATATACAATATAGATTATGCAATTCAATTTATATATACAAGAATAAATATGATGGAAATATATACAATGTGAAAAAATCTATGATGAAAAATGGATATATATACAAATACATGTACACAAGGTGCCTTGCGATTTCACACTCATTCACACCATGAAAAACATAAATTATGAAAAACATCTGCAAAGTGAAGAAAATAATTTAAACACTAGAATTTTAAATAAAGATTACTTTTATAAATTTTAATAGATCATTTTTTGTCAATGGCTTCGTAAACGGGTCGGCAAGATTTAATTTAGAGGAAATATATTCAATATTAAATTTGCCCTCATCAAACCAGTCCCTTATAATGAAAAGTTTAATACTAACATGATATGTATGAAAATTCTCAATCCTGGACTTTGTAAAATGTATGGCAGCCTGATTATCAGCATATAAGGTAGGTATATCAAAGTTATTGTCTATGAGCTTTAAACTAGAACACTCACATAGAATATTATAAAACCAGTCCTGCTCACGAACACAATCACACATGGAAACAAATTCTGACTCCATAGTAGAAATAGTAATTCCCTTTTGTTTATTAGTACACCAAGAGACAGCAGCAATATCCAAAAGAACCAACTGGCCACCTATAGAAACGTAATCGTCTCTATTAGCAGCGAAATCAGCGTCAGAATAAGAAATAAGTTTAATTTGTGTACATTTAAGATGGAGCTTATATTGACTGGAAAATTTTATGTATCCTAGATGTTTAAGTAAACCCTGCCAATGTTTAATACCTGGATTTTGTTGGAAGTGTGAGAAAATGTTAGTGGCATAAGCAATATCAGGTCTTGTATGGTTTGAAATAAAAGAAATACTACGTAAAAGATTTCTATAAGATAAAAGAGAAGCTTCATCAATGTCTGCTTGAATGACAGGACAATCACTCTTTGAAAATTGAATTCCTTTAACAATAGGTAAGGAGGAGATAGGTACCCGGTGATTTTGAAATCTTTTACTGACCTCGTCAATATATTGACTTTGATGGATCAAAACCCCAGTATCTGTATACTCGAACTCCACACCTAACAATTTACGAGTGATACCCAAAATTTTCAAATCAAACTTTGATTTTAACAAACTTAAAATATCATTAGCTTGGGATTCTGTCCTAGCAAAAACAACGATGTCATCTACATAAGCCAATAAAACAGAGAAATCAAAATATGAATATGCACAGTTACAATTTTCAAATTTATTAAAACCAAGTTCCAACAATACTTTATTTAACTCGTAAAACCATAATCTGCCTGACTGATGTAATCCGTACAGCACTCTATCCAGTTTGCAGACCCAATCTTCTTTACCTTTTTCAGGAAAGCCAACTGGTTGCCTCATGTAAATCTCATCCTTTAAGGGAGCATACAGATAGGCACACTTGACATCGCACTATACATTAAACCAACCGCAGTATGAGACTAAAAGAGAGAAAAGGAATCTTACAACAGAAGAGTTTATTACTGGCGAGAAAGTCTCATCATACGATTCACCCTGGACCTTGTTGAAACCTTGCGCGACTAATCTAGCCTTGTACCTGACAATGTTACCAGACTCGTCACGCTTTACTGTGTAAACCCAGTGGTTTCCCAACGCAGTTTTATTCACAGGGAGCTTCACAAGATGCCAGACTCCTCTCGTAGCCATACACTCTAATTCCTCCATCATAGCCTCATGCCACTCTTCAGACTGTGCAAATTTTAAAGCCTGTTTACACGTTCCACCACATCTAGTCAACTAGTCGTGCTGGACGCGGAAGGTATAACATTAGGGTTGACAACTCCAGAAAAACTATTAAACTTGGAAAAATCAAAATCAGCAGGGTTAAAATTAATACCATTTGCATTACAGAATTTCTCAACGTCATTAGGTGACCTTTGACAACATTTCTTGCCCTCTCCGTCAGGATAATAGTAAATGTCAACCTTTTTCCCCTTAGGTCGAGGCACAACCTTTCGGTACCAAATGGGATTAGTCATCCAGTCAGTAGATGTAGTATGAGTAGTAGTTTGAGGGGCAGGAGTAACAGGAGGGACAGCTGGGATGACACCTTCAGTCTTGCTGGGCATGACACCAGAGGTACCAGACTCCGGACCAGGATGATGGTACTGGTCAACGGGCCATGGTTGTTCCTCTGGGACAAGCACCAACTCAAAAGAAGAGTCGCCCATCACCGCTCCACTGCGTGAAACATCACTGCTCTCTACAAAAGAAACATTTATGGTTTCTACAACCTTTTTCTCATCCTCCAACCAGACTCTATAACCACGGGTATGCAAAGCATAACCTACAAGGACTCCACGCTTGGATTTGGGGTCTAACTTGTGTTTGCGCCTGACCTTTGGGACACCGACATAAGTTAAAGTACCAAATGGCCTTAAATGCCGGATGGAAGGCTTATTTCCTGAGTAGAGTTCAAATGAAGTTTTGGTGTTCTTACTATGACAAATCCTGTTCCAAGTATAATTAAAATGTAAACTTGCTTCAGGCCAGAAATCATCGGACAATCCACTGGATTTCAACATTGCCCGAACACAATTCATAATTGTCTGGTTGAACCTCTCGCAAACCCCATTTTCTTTTGGCGTATAAAAGTTAGTCAATCCATGACTTATACCATTTTCTCTACAAAAAACCTTAAAAGAATCATTGTCAAACTCCTTACCATTTTCCATACGTAACGACTTCAACTTGGTTCCCAAAAATCTTTTAGCTGTTAAAACATGTCTCTTAAAGACTTCAAAACACATAGATTTTTCCTGGATAGGGTAAACCGATGATCTTCCAGAGAAATTATCTATTATGGATAAAAAGAAACGTTCACCTTTTTTACCAGGAATTTTGATTGGACCCCAAGTATCCATGAAAAGTCGATCTAAAGGTTTTTTGGAAGAAGAATGACTTAAATGTTTAAAGGAAACACGGTTTTGCTTACTCACATGACAGGGATCACAAAAAAAATTATCAATAGATTTTAAGTTAGGCAAGCCTTTAACAGCAGAATTATGAATAGTATTAAAAATTAAATCAGGGCTGATATGATCAAAACGTAAGTGCCAGGTATCAAAGCTCTTTACATTAGCAGACTTTATTACAGGCGAAGCTGAAATTTCAGCATTAACATTTACATTAGAATTCTGCCCCCCATTCAATTTAACACTATGCTTGCCTATAATTACTTTAGGAAAAGTGTAATAAATCCTGTCATGGAGTTTAGTTGAGAAAAGGAAGTCACCATACTTGTCGACCATGTTTAGTTTACCAGCCTCACCAATAAATTTAGCACCACCCTGGTCGAATCTTGAACCACTCAAAAGATTTTTCCTCAAAATAGAAGAGTATAATACATTCCAAAGTTTAATGACAGTCCCATTGAAATTTAACTCAACCTCGCCTTTGCCAGTAATGGGAAAAGTAACTACGTCAACAGCCACGTGTCGCTCGTCACCAAAAATTTCAGAAAAATTACAAAAAAGAGATTTATCCTTGCAGAAGGGATGAGAGGCCGCTGTATCATACGCCCAGCTTTCCTCTCTATCAAAACTACTTAAATTAGCTTCTGCTATGAAATTTTGAGCATTACGGATAGGAGTTCTATCATGTTTTGACTGTTGACTGGAGCCACCCCTCTTGGGAAAAATTGCTTTTGAATGGTTTATCTTTTCTTTTGCAGCTAGATCATTACCTAATTTAACCCGACAATCTTTAATTACATGGCCTTTCTTGCCACATCTCCAACAGGTAAAAACAGGCCTCTTTTTAAATTTTACATATTGAGCCTCAGTAGAATATTCAATTCTACCTTTATCAAAACTCCTAAGTTGGAGACTTGTCTCCTCAGCACAAAGTTCAATAATGATCTTTTTAAAATCAAAATCCTTATCAGGCCAACGAAGAATTTGCTGAACAACCTGATCAAATCTATCGGGTAAGTATCTTAAAACTTGAAAACACAGATACTCATCATTAATTGGTTTACCAATAGATTTTAATTGATGAGCAATTTTTGAAATTCTAGCTGCAAAAACACCAATAGATTCGCCAGGTTCTAAAAACCATGTCATTAATTCAGAAAACAGTTTCATATGATGGCTTCTACTATCTGGTTGGAAGTTAACTTTAAGAATTTCCCACGCTTCTGAGGGGTCAGTACATTCACTTATGAGACTTCTAAACTCTGTATCAATGTTTAAGTACAAAATTGACATGGCAGCATTCTGCCTTCTTTTAAAGTCATGCACTGCCTCCTCAGTCACGGTTTCACTAACTTTAGGTTTATTTTCAACACCATTTTTCTCCATAAGCAAAAATTTAATGTCACACTTCCAACCAGCATAATTGGTGGAATTTAATTTAGTAATTTGAGGAACAATATTATAAGCCATTTTTACTAATTAATAATTACATAGTAAGCAAGACAAAAAAAACAACTGGTCAAGTCTAAAAAAAAAAATGACACCCTTAAAAAACTCGGCCCATAACCAAATGATAAAAGACCAAAGGTCAGTCTTTCAAAAATCTTATTTAAGCAGACAACAGTGAAAAACTGTATTTAAATTTTAAGTTTAAGGGTTTCAATAAAATTAACTTGACCAGTGTGAAATGCTATGACTCATTGAATACAAAAATTTTAACAAAACAGATTTTATTTAATAAGACATATATATATAGCAGTAAATATTTTAAGAATATGATAAGATTAAAGTTACCTTTTAGGTGCAGGACAAACAAGATAGTGGTTGTAACACAAACTCAGTGGGAACATACTTGCAATACAATATGATGTTTAACACCATAAATATTGTTGACACTAAATGAATTAACAGAGATACAACGTCTCACGGTCGCCACGTTGACCAACGAGGAATAAGGAGGAAGCACTTAGCATCCCACGGTCGCCGCATTGACCAGCGAGAAAAGAAACGAGAAATATATCACTGAATGCTGAAGTTCATTACGGAAGCACTATCGATATTAATTTTTGATGATTTAATTTTAGAAAATTTCAATTTTACTTTATAAAACTTAACATTACGGTTCAAAAACCGAAAAACAAATCCAACATTATTTAAACTCAAAACTTAACAACAACATTTCACTTATCGATTTATTAAATTTATTTTTAAGATTTCAACATCCACGGATGACGAAAAATTATGAGATTAAACTCATTTTATGAAACTTAACAACTGTAAAAATTTAACAACAACAATGGCAGCCATCAAGGTTTAAATGCAACAGCCATATTAAAAAACTTATCCAGCTGTCAGATGCTAAAAGTACACATGCTTTAGGTGCTTAGCTTATCAACAGCTTAAAGCTGCTCAATTGTCTAAAACTACATAGCTACTTAAGACTTCATAGCTAGTTGAAAGCTGGCTGATAACTGGGACGTTACACAATTCACCACGATCTTTTATACTAACCAGAAACATCAAATCTGCATATAAACAAAACATCGCTATTGCCACTCAACGGTCAAAGCCAAAATATAATTTATAATAATTATTTCAACAATAGTGACAACAGCAGAAATAGAAAAATTATGCAGATTCAAAATGGCAATGGCAGAAATGTAAACAAACATTGATAGTTAATACGTGATGCATAATAAACCGGTAAAAGGAATAAATTAAGTAAATATATATTAATTTGTAAAGAAAAGGTAAGTTAAAGTTATTTCTTGAAAAATAAACATATTTATATCTATGAAAATTAATAAATTTTTATATGTGAGGACATTTGATAGTTATCAGCTTTGGATACATTACGGTATGTAACAGGAAGTGGTTGAAAGTGTATTCTTAGTACTATTAACTATTTTAAATATCTTCCTATATTGTTTGAGAATGCTAATATTTTCGATTTGACTTTCTGTCTGTCTTTGTGCCTTCGTACATCTGTAATAATGAAATATTGTTTATATATAAATATCTTGTAAACATTCAGCAGTTTTGTTAAAGAGCATTCTATTCCTTAGCTATATAAAACCTCTGAAAAACACATACTAAAATTTTTTTTTCGTAGAAAGGCATTTTTTATTTTTTTTTTCCAATTTTCCAAATTTTTGAATCAGGCCGGGCCTGATTTTATCGTTTTTTGTCCGGGCCGGGCCGTACACTAGTAAAAAGTGTTAGACACTTTAAGGTCTATCTTAAATAAATTTATATTTAAGCAGGTAAAAGCTGCAATAGAATTATTTAAGTTTGGAGGATTTTTTACTTTAACTAATTTCACTAGTATGTAAAGTTTCAGACTCAGTAAATACAAAAATATTTAAAACGAAAAAACAAATTTATTCATGAAGATATAATAAATTCAAAACAATTATAACAATAACTAGAAAGTGATTTAATATAACGATATAACAACTTTTTAAATTCAGTATAACAAAATTATTTTTAACAACAATTCAAAACTATATTACCTCTTCATTCAACACAATGTTACTTGTAGTCACATTGAAGACAAAAAAGTCATTGGTATAACATTCAAGTCAATTACATGGTCGCCACATGACCAATATGGAAAATGGATGAGAAAACATTTCATCACACCGTCACAAGCATTTCACCATTTTATTGACGATTGACTAACCACACACCACGTAACACATTGTAGAAATCATATTGAAGAGGAAACGAAACCAATAGAAGATCAAAACTTAAATCGAAACACATTGAAGATTGCGGTCGCCTGATGACCAGCGAATATCATCGAGTCTTGAAGAAAAGTCAGCTAAACGATCAAAGTTACTTCATGGTCGCCAAATGACCAATGAATAAAACAGATAAAAATTTAGATCAAGCATAACTTTTTAGTAGAAGATTCAAATCAATTGACGGTCGCCGAATGACCACGATATCCCAATGATCAGGAAAAGAAGCAAAGTTCAGGCATTACAAAAAAAAAAAGTTCTCACGAAATTTATCCACTTAAACTTATGAAGAAATTATTGTAGGTAAAAATTACAAACTTGAACTAGTGTAAACAATTATCAACATTATGAAACTATTCAAACTTAACAAGACAATTCAACAATCATTTTTACTTTTATACTTAATTTGAGTTCAGCATATAAAACATGAGCAGCCCACAATTTATATTTACAGTTCAGAACAGCCGCTAGCAGCTATTCACCGGAACCGGGACTCCGAACCAAAACTAGCTGGAGCTCATTGAAACTAGAACTGAACTTGGCTGAAACCGACACATCTTCAAACATCACAGCCTTATATACTGCCCTAAACAAGTTGATCTGCATAATAACATTGACTGCCGCGCCATGACACCCGGTGGTGAAAACCAAAACCCAATTTATAATGACAATTTAGAAGGAGTGGCAACAGCACAAATAGAAAAGATTATACAGTCTGGAAATGGCAACGCCGATATAGTAAACAGAGAAACGATGTTTGCAAGACAAAAGCAAAGTAGTTTTAAATATGGAAAAGGATTTAATAAAATAGAAAAAAGGTAAGTTTTAAATGTTTTCTTGAATAAAAATAAATTAATTCAGATGTTTTATTTTATATGAGGACACTGATGGACATCAAAAAGGAAGCGGGCCGGGCCTGGGCTGAATTTTTCGATTTTGTTAGACATTTTAAAGTCTATCTTAAACAAAACTTATATTAAGCAGAAAAAAACTGCAATAGAATTATTTTAGAAAATTTCAATTTGACTAGTATGTAAAAGTTTCAGACTCAGTAAAGACAAAAATATTTTTAAACGAAAATTAATTTATTCATGAAAATATAATAGATTAGGAAAAAACAATTATAACAATTATTCAGAAACAATTTAATATAAATATATATATAACAAAATTTTCAAATTCAATATAACAAAATTAATTTTCAACATCAATTCAAAAACATATTACCTCTCCAATCACATATTTGGGTTACTTGATAATATATGGAAGAAAAAACGAAGTCTTTTGGTATCAAGTCCTTTTGGTATCAAGTCCTCCATACCAGGCCGGGCCGGGTAAGCAAACCTTTCCAACAGGCCAGGCCGGGCTTTCGGCCCGTGCAGACCTCTATGGTGAACATAGAATTTTTGTGCCTTTTTAATTAATTGACACATTGGCAGTTTGTCAATCTTCCTTACTGAATAAGAAACTGTAAAAAATCTTTGTAGATTTTTTAAGCTAAAATCTAAAGCAGGGGTGGAGATACAATGAAAGTTTTATATTCATCTTGATGGTTTGAAGCTTTCAGAGAAGCTAGCAAGATGTATAAGAACTGCCATGGAAGCTGTAAAAAATAATATAAAATGAAGACTTAGTCAGCAAAGGAAAGAGAAAATGTAAAACAAAATATAAAACCTTACAGAAGAGAAAATTACAATGACTCCCTACAGTTTGTAAAAGACTATGTTTCAATACACAAGATAATGCTTGTTGGTTTAGTGTTTTGCTTTATTTGGTAAATAAGACAGTGAGAAATGTTTGCATCATTTTTATTTGCAAAGAATGTAATTACCTTAAGCAGATAATCTAATTCCTTCGCTTGTTAGTACAGAAAAATTTCATAAAACTTCATTTTATAGTTCATGCCAACTCATAATATTTCTTTGAAAGGATGACCACTCTCTGATAGTTTAGTGCTTGAATGGAAGTTGTAGGTAAATAGCAACCTCTTCAACATTATGCATTAGAACTTCTTCACACACCATAAATTTTAAATCAGCACAACCGGTTTCGAAAGGACGTAGCCTTTCTTCATCAGGTGCAAACACGTGCAACTGCCTCGGAGGCAAAAGCAAGACTGAAAGCAGGACAAAATCCAGAGGGGGAGGATTAACACAAACAACCAATAGGAAGCAACATGCAGGGCAGGACCAATCAGAGAGGAACACACGTACACACACACCACAAAAAGAGGAGGGAGGAAAGGAGTAAACAATTAATTTTTTTTTTCAATAATATTAAACTAATAAGTAAATTTAATAAAATTTGTAATTTTATTAAATTTACTTATTTAAATAAGTAAATATTATTTTTAAATAAAATAATTATATTTTATTTAAAATTTATTGTGTGTGAAGAAGTTTTAATCTCTTGCTATTGTTGTACGCCAGTTTTTGAATTAAATTTTATTAAATTTACTTATTAGTTTAATATTATTGAAAAAAAAAATTGTTTACTCCTTTCCTCCCTCCTCTTTTTGTGGTGTGTGTGTACGTGTGTTCCTCTCTGATTGGTCCTGCCCTGCATGTTGCTTCCTATTGGTTGTTTGTGTTGCTCCTCCCCCTCTGGATTTTGTCCTGCTTTCAGTCTTGCTTTTGTCTCCAAGGCAGTTGCACATGTTTGCACCTGATGAAGAAAGGCTACGTCCTTTCGAAACTGGTTGTGCTGATTTAAAATTTATGGTGTGTGAAGAAGTTTTAATTTCTTGCTATTGTTGTACGCCAGTTTTTGAATTAATTTTTGGTGATTATGCATTAGAGTCTACCTGATGATATTTTTTTCCTGCTTGAAACAGTTTTGATTTTCTATTGCTTTTCTGTCTTGCCATATCATATTTGAACGATTAATTCTAAATCCTCCTGTATACATTCATCTAAAGGTGGAAATTAAGAAATTTGGTTGGTGGCCACTGGCCACTAGCCTTCATTTTTTTAATGGCCACTTTTAAAAAGTTAGTGGCCACTAGTTAGTGGCCACTGGCCACTCGCTGATAAAAGTAAAAGTAAAATAAAATTTTCTTTTCTTTAATTTTTTCAATGTTCAGTCTCGACAAATCATTAAGAAAATAATTAAGGTAGTCAACTTTTTGAAACTCATTCACAATAATACATTTCTGATAAATTTTAATAAATGAAATAGGAATAGATTTACATAATTTATACCATGAATGTAAGAAAATACTATTCAATACAAAATTCATATGTTTAAAATGCTCTTTTGGTTATATTATTTTATAACAGAAAAATTCTGATTATATTGCCCCTTCACTATCCTGAATGGTGTCGATTTTCTACTTTTTCAAAGAAAAAAAAGAAAAAAAAAAAAAAAACATCTTTGATTCATGAAAATATATTAGTATATGTAAATAAAAAAAAAAAAATATTTTTTTAATAATACTTTTTTATTTTGCAAGTTTCTTTTTCCTTTTTTTTTTTTCATGTTACAAATGAATTATAAATTAATTTTTCTTTAATAATAATGAATTTTTAATAATTTGCAATTATAATCCCCCTCTCTAACTGAATTTAGAGAGTGTGGCTGTACAGACATTTTTTAAAAACTATCAATTCGTGTTCAGGACACCCCAAAACGTGTAGATCCGTCAAAAAACGGAGGTCGAAAATTTTCGCGAATCCAATACTTTCTCTATATTACATATAGAATAAAGTAAAAAATAGTTCATATGCAATAACAAATATTAAATATGTAGTAAATAAATAAAATATTCAATAAATTATGCATTCTTCTGATTAAGAACTAAAAATATACATACATATATACATTTTTTTTTTTTTTTTTTTTTTTTTTTTAATAATAATAACAGAAAACGCACTTACCTTTTTCCGAAAAAAGATGTTATTTTTAGAGAATTATCTGTAGCTCCACGTTTACTACCACTACGATTGCTTTGTGATTCAGGATTTTCTTTAAATCTCTTCATATTAAAGCAATAAATCCAAAATTTATATTACTATATAAAGCTTGTTTTAAAGATTGAAATTTCGAGAAACCACGCGTATGACTGAATGCGATACGGCCGTTGGGAATGGATAGAAATGCCAAGTTTGAAAAGAAAGTGGTATAAAATAACAAAGAAAATGCATCGAATGACGTTTTAAATTTTTCTGCGAACGTAATACAATCGGAGTTTCAGCCGATTGATTATCTCACGAGCTTCCTTTTCGTCTCTGTCTCCCGAAAGTCGGCCGAAACTCTCATTTTGACATTTTTTTAAAATCAAAATCTAATACTTTTATAGAAAAATGGAAAAAAGCCATACGTTTTTTTAGTATATGAATAAGACTACCTGCCAATTTCCAGTGTTTACTGTTAAAATTGACTTCCGAAAATGTCTGTAAGTGGCGATGTTAGATTTGAGAAAGCCTGAATTCGAGGCGCACGGCGCGTTTACTGAGAAAATGCCGCCGCGCGATCCAAGTTTGCATTGGAATGGGGTATTTCTATGAAGAATGGGTAGAAGAATTTTAAGTGTTTACTATTAAAATTGACTTCCGAAATATGTTTGCAAGTGGCGAGGTTAGATTTTAGAACAGCCTGAATTCTTTGCGTGGCGCGTTTACCGCTAAAAAGCCGCCGCACGATCCAAGTTTGCCGTGGAATGGGGTATATTTTATAAAGAATGGGTAGAAGAGAAGTGGCCACTGCAGTGGCGACCAAAGGCAATTTCTTTAGTCGCCACTTTTGAAAATCTAGTCGCCATGTGGCGAGTGGCGACCACTAATTTCCAGCTTTACATTCATCAGTAATTTTATCTACTTTCAGAAAAGGGCATATAAATATCCTATATTTTTCTCATCTAGATTCCTATATATTTTTTCCTAAAAATCTTATATTTTTATTTTACTCTGGTGAGACCCCTGCACAAATTACAGTTTGCAAACGAGTTACAGTGCTGCTAATTATAGCTTCAGTCGTCAGTTCTTAGCTAACTGAGCAAAAATATTTCCATCAATAATGCTTTATCAATCAAGTCAGCATCGTAATTAAAACTTCGTATGTACTAATAGGATGCAAAATAAGAAATAAGCTGTGTTAACTGTAAAACCGTGCAGTTTATATGACTCTGATTTGCATATTTCTCGTTATGTGTCCATGCAGTGCCCTCTGTTGATGAAAAATTGTATTATTTATTTATTTTTTTACTAAAAAAAAAAAAAAAAAATCCCCTTCACAAGAATAACTTTTTTATAAACCTTGTTCAATTCTACCAATTCCTTCATTTTTTTTATGAATTTTTAAAATGTCTACAGATTTATGGGACACCCAGTATATATTAATAAACAAAAATGAACTGCTTAGTAATACGAATGGAATGTTGAGACTTTTGATCTTAGATCCACCAGTATTTAAAATATCAAAAACAAATATTTCAAACAAGTAACTTTTTCTCTTTCTTCTTTTATGTATGTGTAGTTGTGTTCATGATTCCAAATACATATATTCATATACAGTGGAGCACCGTTTATACGTTTTTCAAGGGACCGTTCTTAAAAAAACGTATAACTGAAAAAAATGTACAACTGAAAATTTGCTTAAACGCATGAATATACAATAAAGGGTCATATTAATTATAAAAATCTAATACATTTCTATGATTTTCTTTACATTTGTTTGATTAAGATATATAATTTTTTTTTAAATGAAATTTAGACTATTTTTAAAAGGTAGAATAAAAATTAATTAAAAATATATAAATTAAAAAATTTCTTACCTTTAATTCTAGTTTAAGTTCATTAATTATGATTTATTCATTAAACATATCTTTACTAAAAACATTTCCTTTTCTCTTGATGAAATACATTTCTTTTTCTCTTGATTAATACTTATACAAACAATATTTAAATATTCCAAACAACTTTAATGCTTTAAAAAAAAGTATTTTATTGTTGTTTGACGTGCTGAATTCTTTTTACTAATGTGCAAAGCATTATTTATCGAATTCAACTGAAAAAATATTTTCTCTTCAGTCCAATGACACATAAAGTATTTCCTGAGAGTTTCAACACTATTTAACGCCTCGTTAAAAGATGGAGAAATTAATTCTTTGCCATCGTCTTCATCACTACTAAGAGCTTGGAAATTTTCTTCAACTAGTTCATCAATAGTACACAATTCGGATGTGGCAATTTCATCATCGCATTTCACATATTCTTCGAAGGATATGCCAGTCTGTAAAGATTTCCAATCTTCTTCATCTAAGATCATTGTATCATCATCATCATTATTGTCAGTTTCATTAGTTTCATTTTAAGAATAAGAAAATCCTGCTTTTGCAAAGCAATTTTTAATTGTTTTAGCCTTTACTTGAGCCCATGCATCAGAAATCATGTTTATTGCCTCAAGAATATTTAATTTCTTTGAATCTTTTCCCTCATTTACATTTTCAATCAGGCCCCCCCGTCAGGGAGTTCGTGCCCCCCCCCCCCCTTCGGGGCAGATTCTCAAAATCTGCCGGGGGAAAAATACCCTTTTTTTCCCTTTTGTTCAGCAACAAAATATTTTTTTCCTTTTCATCATTCGGAGTTTGTCTTTCTAGAGAAGTTTTTTTTTTCCAGAAAAACTAATGGCATGCAACTGCTTTGTTTTGCTGGCATTGATATACTATGTATTCCTCTTCTGTGTCACTTGGTGGGAACGACAACAGGAAAGTAAAGAAAGCGGCGAGTATCATTACAAGGATTGACCCGTTCCTTATCTTCTAAAATCACACTTGCGATGCTTCTGTGACAAAGTCGCTTTTTTATTGCCTATTATCCAGCTCTCTTTGAAATGGACAAAAAGCATGTAGGCTACGTATGTTTCCATTTCTCTTTTTGTCTGTGAACAGCAACTAGACCACACACACACATACGTTATTTTTTTCTTCACTGGAAATTTTTAAGAATAAGATATCTCCCGTAATATGAACAAAAAAGAAAGAAATTTCATTCAAATAGATCATAAAAATATAATTTGCATATTGATTTAAGTCACATTTCCTTTAATTCTACTAATTCTTATTCAGGATACTGTTTTCGAATATTGTGTGTCTATGTCGGCTGTAGGTGTAGGATCATACATCCAATGAAAATAGCTAAAAAATAAGATGAAAATGTGTCGCTTTTGCTTTAGAACTTGAAGACTGCTTTAACAATGAGAAATGAAATAAGTAAAATAATTAAGACCTTTTAATAAGATTTGTTTTTTGCATTCTATTTCTTAAAGAACATTCTTTTAACTATTTGTGAAATTTTATAACGATAATTTGTTTGATATCTATCAAATTCAAAGCATTAAAATATTTCCGTGTAATTAAGAGTCGTTTTAATAATTATATGAAATTAAAATTGTTATATTTATTTTACATCGCTACACTCTGCATCACCAACAAATTAAAAATGTATTTCTCTTTTTAAAATTTACTTTTAATTACATTTTGCTAGAGAGTCAGGGAACAAAAGGGAAGAAAAAAAAAAGGCAATCAGGGAACAATACAACTTTTACCGATTTTTAATGCTTGTTTGTATGAAAATCAAAAATTTCGGAAACAGTAAAGAATGTTCTTGCTCTATTTTATCAATTCAGCCGCTCATGATTGTTTATATTTTATTATTATCTTCAAAAGTCATATTGCAATGTTTCATTCAGCACTTTTTTTTTTTTTTTCATCAAAAAATATTATCCCCTCCGTGGAAGATCAAAATTGTGATGGCATGTTTCCGGGCCATCCTTAGGGATAGGGTGTGTCCCAGACCATCGCCAATTGTCTATTGAGCAGCACTAGTGCAACGTTTAAACCCAACCAACCAACCAACTATAAAATATATTAATAATTATGAAATAATTCAGCCAACCACTGAAACATCTGTCGGTTCAATTTATAAATGTTAGAATAGTGAAAAACTACTTCAGAACTTGCAGTGCAGAAAGCAGGTTGCAAAATGTAATGATTTTAGGGCTTCACAGTGGAAGATCAAAGAAATTAGATTTAGAAAGAATAGTAACAATATTTGATAAAACCTATCCCAAAAGCCGAATTCAGTTACAATAATACAAAAAGGGATTTTTATTTTTTTTAAATTTTAAATTTAAATTTAATGTGTATGCAGGAGATTCCCAGAAATCCACACAAACTGGAAAAAAATTATGTGTATTTTGTAATTTTGTGAAAATTAGCATTTATGAAACGAGATTTTGATACTATAATGCATAAAAAATGAGGAAAAATACAAATAAGTATACTTGGAAAATAATTAACATAATTAAAAAATTAAAGAGAATAAGCAACTTGGCAAAAAATAGGCATATAATGATGTTTAATTTAATTTTTCTTGAATTAAGAAATTAAAATTTATCTAATAAAGTAAGATACAAAATTTTACACAACATGTGATACAATATAAGCTTCTATTACAAGTATATTACCTTTTATTACTTTTTTTTTTAAATATAGGCAAAATAGTTTTTTATTTTATTTATTTATTGTTATTTATGAACAATTATTATTTCTTGTTTATAGCATTAATGCATTTAAAATTTATCATCAACAGAAAGTAATCTGCATAAAATTGACTTTCTGTGTTTTGTGAGATTCAATTTCTGATGAATCATTGTTAATATCAGTGCTATCTTGAACTTTTCATATTAAAAATTTTACTGTTGGTTTGATAGTTATATTGGTTACAACATGCGGATTTCTGGAAGTCTACTGCATTTGTTCATGAAGTATTTAACATTATGAAGATTAAATAACGTAATTTTAATATTGATGTTGTCTGATTATGAGAAAATTATACCTTAAGTGCATATTTAAATCAGCATATTGTAAGTAAAATTTGAACATTTAAGAGAAATGTAATATGTATATACATTTGGTTATACATATTACAAATAAAATATATACCATGTTAAGAAGGAAGCTTTATCTGACATTTGTTGGATGTCTTTGGCTCTAATTTATTTTTTCACAACTATGCTCATGCTCTAATATACATGATTTACTTTTATTATTATTATTATTATTATTATTATTATTATTTACATATTACATATATATTATTTTAGGAGGGTAGGGAATAGCTTGATACATCGACGAGATGACACGGCGATTAAGTGAAAAGCTAACTTTATAAAAACAATCTACCTTGAATTTAATACTCTAATTTTTCCATAAAATCTCTAATTTTCAGCTGGAAGAACACTAGCTTATAAATTATGAAATATGAATGTGGCACTGGTGATGAATTTAATTAAATATAATTTTTCTTTAAAAACTCCAATTTTCAACTGAATTTAGGAGTTTTTTACTGTGAAATCATAATCATTATTTTTAATTTTTGACAAAACCAATTAAAAATTTCTTTTTTGTTAAAAACAGTACATTTCCATAATATGATAATATAACGTGATTTATCGTCTAACATGAATTGGAAGTTAAAAGGTTGGCAGCTTGTAAAATTAATTTAAAATGTCAATGCAAAGTGGCCTGAAAGGAAAAAAAAAAAAAATCACATTTTAAATTATTTTAAAAATATCTTAAAACTCAATAATTTTGAAATGAATTAAAAGAAGTTTGACTGTGAACTCATATTATTTTTAACCAATTTTTTAACTCTTGCCAAAATCGGTTTACAATTCAAGATTTTTAAAATACTTGTTTTTCAGCTCCAATGGCAAAAAAAAAAAAAGAAAAAATTACGGGATTTATAATCTAACATGATTTAAATTCGGAAGATTGCAAGCTCGCTTGTCTTAGCCGAATAATATGAAAAAAGGAATACTGCTAGCACGCAAATATTAAAATCTTAATGCAAAGTGACCTGAAAAATTACATTTTAATTAATTAATTTTTAAAAAAAATCTATCAAACAGAATTTTACTAAGAACCATCCCGATTAAATCAGCCTTTATTTATTTTATTATTATAATTATTTATTTTAATAAGGGGAAAATTGCATTAAAAACAGTCTATTCGTTTGGACGTTACAGTGCCTCAAACACACAAAGGCTTCAAACTTATCATAACCCCCTTCTCTTTCTTATCTTAGTCGGTGTTAAAAATAATACGAAAGCACTTTAAAAAAACAGACAAACAACTACAACAACAACAAAAAATACCATTGTATATTTGACATAGTGCATAGACACTGACAGGAAGGTGCATGGTGTTAAATATGCCTGTAAAAATGTTTCTACATATAGTGCCCCCCCCCTTCCCCGTCGGGGAATTTCTGACGCAACCACTAGGTGCAGTTTCAATTAAAATTAGATTATTGGGGTAAAAATTAAAATTTAGATTAAATTCATTTTGTTCATATCCAATTAGAATATCATCAACATATCTCATATACAAAATTTCATTTAAAATATGTGTACCAAATTCATAATGATGTAAATAGATATCTGCAAGTGCAGAGGAACATCCTCCCCTTAATTTTTACCCCAATAATCTAATTTTAATTGAAACTGCACCTAACAAAGGTAATATTTTTGATTTTTTAGACCTTAATATTTGTATTAATATTGAAAGAATCGTAATAAAAATCTATGATAAACATGATGCTTTTAAATTTGAAATTAACCGAATTTCTCCTTGGTCTTCGTGTTTACATAAAAATATATTTAGAAATATTATAATTAACCAACTTATTCAATGCAGCCGAATTTTTACGTATAGTAATGACAGTGACTCTTTTGTAGTTAATTTTATTCAAATTGCCATAGATAATAATTATCCTCTTTATTTTCTGTTAACTATTCTTAAATAATATTACAAATTAGATTATCTTACTTGCAAATCCCGTTTTTTGAATCATTTATCAATTCGATTTTGAAGTGTTTACCTTTCATTAACTGTAAGTTTCTATGTTTGGATTGAGTTGGATGGGTGGCATAATAGCTTCATGATTTTTCTTGTATGTTGTTTTAAATTTTGATTTGGTTTTTCTTGTAAAGAATTTTAATGTGTTTCTTTAGGATTTAATCCTTACTTTGCCTATTTCATGTAAGTTTATTCTGAGTTTTGACACAGTATCTGGTATCCGGGAGTGTTGGCCGGTCGTAAAATATGTTTAACCGGAGTGGGGTGGTCACAACTCCCCCCTGCCATTTAGATACTATTGTCTCCATTTTTACTTTTACTCCTCTTCAGTTCCATTTGTTGATGTTATTTTTTCATTCTATTTAGAAATATAATGTACATTAGTAAGGAGCATTGCACTCATCTAATGATACTTTTTGAATGTTAAATTAAAAATTTCCACATTCCTACATTTATACAATATATAATTAAAATATATATACATATACAACATATATAAAAGAAAACATTGTCTGTGGATATTAAACTTGGTTATTTTTGGCTAAAACATTTTATTAAATGTAATCATTTGCTTCTGGTACTAGTTAGTTATTGTTGAAAGCATAAAATAATTTTATTTGTTGAAGTATTTCTTACATTTGTAGTCATTGACATATATCAGAATATTAGTTGATGCGGTAGAAGTATTAAGGAGTTTTGATATTGTTATACAAAGCACATATATATTACACATTAATGTTCAAGTTTCAGAAATATAAGTTAATACAGGTAAAATACAGTGCATAAAGAAATTTATAAGACCACAAGTGTAATTGTACATTTCTGAAGAAGAGAACATAATATGCAAATTTTTTTTTGCGTATTTAAAATTGATCATGAAACTCATTTTATACTAATTCCAGCTTTTAAAATTAAATTAAATTTCATTAACTTATACATAAAAAAAAAAAAAATAAAAATAAAGACTGTGACTGTTAAGAAATTATAAGACCACATGAGAAATTTAGCATATTACGCATGACGTCAAACTCAATATAAAGCGCATGTGTCAGTATTTCGTAAAAACATTACCTAAGAAGCAAAGGCTTAGGTTTTGAATGCGTTATCTACAATTAATTTAACGATGCCTCAAGGTAAAGAATAATCAGAATGCGAAGTGAGAAAATAAATATTTTATAAAGGTTCTGGTAAATCTGAAACAGATATTGCGAGGTTAATGAACCATTCTAAAACTGCCATTCGCAATGCCATAATTAAAAAAGATTATTCAAACAAAAGAAAACGATCCGGTAAAAAAAATATTTTGACAGCATGTGATAATAGACAAATTTTTCGACTATCAACTAAAAAAATTCCTTTCAACTTGTGAAATTTCGAAACATTTCAGCAAGAAAACTTCACATGTAACAGTCTGGAAAAGTCTTAAATATTAATACAAAATTTATGAAAATGAAGAAATTGAAGAAATAACCAAAGTTATTGAAACGTCATCGAGAAGAAAGGCTAAAATAGGCTAAAAATGTCAAGTCATGGAATGATGAGTGGAAACAAATTAAATTTTCTGATGAAAAGAAATTTAACCTTGATGGTCTGATGGTTACAAATAGTATTGGTATGACTCGAGGAAGGAACAAAAAGAATGCTTCATTCGACAAATGGGTTTAGGATCAGTAATGATTTGGGGAGCTTTCAGTTATGAGGGATTGTGTGATTTACAGCGAATTTCAGGTTATATGAACTCTACACAATATCAGTCTATGCTGTATGATCATATGATACCGTTTGGACTTTTATTAGGTGGTGCTAACTAGATGTTTCAATGGGACAATGCTGTTGTCATACATCTAAATCCACTCAGGAGTGGTTTAAAAAAGAAAAAAAATGTTTTGCCATGGTCAAGTCGAAGTCCAGACTTAAAGCCCATGGAAAATCTATGGGGTATAGTATATCGCAAAGTTTATGCTAACAATAAACGATTTTCAACTACCAATGAATTGGATGTAGTCATTGAAAAAGAATGGTACAATATTTCTAAAACTAAACTTAATCACCTGGTTGCTTCAATGAAAAACAGAGAGTTTGAGGTCATCAGGAAAAATGAGGACAAATATCATATTAGTTTTTTATCCTATTTTGTTTTTTCCTGAGTGGTCTTATATTTTGTTAACATGTTATTTTTCACTTATTTCTAATATATGTTTTAATTAAACATTTATTGCATTATACCAATTTATTGCAAACTAATTATAAAAAAATATACAGAAATATGTCATTTTATGTATTTAAATTATTATTAAAATCTGTATTTTTCTTATAATTTACGAAATTGAAGTGGTCTTATAATTTCTTAACGGACTGTACACTGATTAAAAAGTTTTCCTTTCAAATAAATTGGGAGATTGCTTTTAAACATAGCATTATTTCTTCCAAATGTTCTCCATGAAAGTTTAACTCTTAATTTCTTCTATGATATTTCTGTTCATCAATCATTCTGTTCATAATGTTTCTGTTCTCTTGTCCCAAATAAGTATAACTGTATATCATTTCTAATTCACCCATAGCAATACAGTGACTTTCAGAGGAGAAACAAAGGAGTTTGGCATAATTTTTATCTTACTTAGGTTCATTTTCAGTCTAACAAGCTTGCTTCATGGCAAGATGCATGTTACGATTCATCTCAAGAGACAGGGAGCAAAACACATGGATTAGGGAGCAAACCAAAGTTACTTATGTTGTTTATAGAGTAAAGAAATTAAAATAGAGCTGAATACTGAGGGATAAGAAAGACTGTGAAAGTATTGGAGAGATGAAATTGTCAAGTTTGGTGGAGCAGAATGGAAAAGAATTGCAAAATCCAGGGCAGATTGAAATCACCTAGGAGAGGCCTTCATCCTGCAGTCAGTTGATAAAGGCTGAAATTGAAGATGATATATATGTTATAGGATTGTTACTTTGCATTACATTTTAAGCTTTAATTTTTGTTATCTGTTTATTGTTAGAGGGCTCTTTTTTCTTTTTAACTGAAAATTATATTATTTGTGTCATTGTAACAATATCTAACTTTTGCTTATTATTGAATATTTTTAAAATGTAAAAATGTCTGCTAAGTTTCTTAGTTTGCGAAATTTTAGTTCTGCTCTCACTCTTATTTAATGTAACTTTTAAATAACTTTTTTGTAGTATATTTCAGCTATTTTGCCTTAGGTTATTTCTATATTTCACTGAGGGTGAAAGTTGAATTCAATAAAATATTTTAAACCCACAATGATGTTCTTAAGTCATGACCAGCAATTTTGAAACATAGTATTTTATTCTGATTTTTATATTTTCCAATTGTTTTACTTGACTTTTTTTTAAAAGTAAGTATTGTTTTGAAAAAATGTTTTGGATTTTTTTTTCTTTATTGTATACATAGTATATTGTTATGGCCAGGAATTTGTGTTTGTAGAAATTTATAAAATCTTGTTTATATCTTTTAGGAAATTCATGAAAATCCAAAGCTGTTTGTTGATGGTGCTTGTAGCTGCGATGTAATTCAAGGCATGTTAGGAAATTGTTGGTTTGTTGCTGCATGTTCTTCACTTGCACAAGAAAAAGAATTATGGAATAAGGTATGGATATCTTAAAAGCATAGATTTTGTTACTCCTGTATTAACTAAAACTTTTGAAGTCAGACAATTCATAACATGAAAAACTGAGATTCAAATTAAGAATCGTATTTTGTATTGGACAGTTCCATGTCAAATCATCACACTTTTAATACAAATTTAACCTGACCATCTTAGATTTTAATGAAACTTGGCCCATAAAAGTCATATAGATTAAGAAAGATGTCAGTTTTATTAAAATTGATCAACCTGTTTTGAAGTTATTGCTTTAAAAACTTAAAGAAGAAAAAAAAAATCATGAATACCAGTATGTTAAATTTTTAAACTGCTATAAAATCATTATTATTTGAGAGAGGAGTTAAAAGAAAAAAAAAAGGGTCATATTGTAGCAAAAAAAAAACTATATTGTATTGTACGGGCTTATATGATACGTAATTGGATTGTGAAAGAAATAAAAGGAAACTTTTAACTTAAAATGTAAATTGTTAAAAAAAAAAAAAAAAAAAAAATGATTATACGATTATAAAACAGTATATAAAGTTTGATAATAGGATAGAAAAGGATTCCTAGAGAAAGCAATTTTAAACAAAGATGTTTTTCCATTAATATGAAGTATAAATTAGAGAGTCCACACAAACATGTTAAATGAAGAAAAATTGTTCTAAGAAAATACCAACCAATATAACTAATATAAGTATGAATATTTATTAAATAATGCCTTACTAGTTTCCAAATTCATTTTGTCATCTTGTGATAAAGCTTAAGTTCTTCCAGTTAGTGTCAAAGCAAATAAAATATGTATGAGTGGTATTGCATGCTAATATGAGAAAATGATGCAAGATACATGTGGATATAAAATATAACCTTACATTCATCAAGTTCATTATTTTTTTCTATCACACAAATAAGCCACCAATGCTCATCATTTACAACAATGATAGGGGAAATCCGTGCACCTAGGGCCACCCCACTTTATTTGAATAATATTTAATTTTAAGTTTTGATACTCAATTGGGCGAATAACAGCACCAATTGCTACTTTTACAACTACTTTGGAACTTTTGAGGAGAAAGTTTTGACAAGTTACACGTAGAAAACGAATTTACATGGTTTGAAGTAAACTTTTGCAGCTCATCTCTTTTGCTATTTTACAAAGGCGAGTCAAATATTTTTCGTTCATTTCTACAATATAATTTTGCTTGTTATATTGAGTAATAAATGAGATATTTAATTAGTCCTCTCTGCTTGTGGATTTTTTAGTGGAAGGCATTTTGAATGAAGTTACCAAAACTTGTACCTAGGGCCACATAGCTGCCTTGTACCTAGGGCCAGTGTGTTTGGACCTTTTAACACTTTCGCGACTGCATGTTTTTGGTTTTTTGACAGTAAGGTCCGTCTGTGGGCGTTTTTCTCGTAAGTTGTATTTTTTCGAAACAAAATTTTCCGTATTCGCATTTATAATGCAAATGAATATGCATTATAATCATACTCTCTCTAATCAAAGAATTTGCATCCATAGTACACTGATTGTACAAATATGAATATTGTGTATATTTTTAGAAACAAATAACATACAAATTGCAAAAGAAACGCCCACTTGTGGAGTTTCATGTTTTCAAATGACGTGAATCTACGTCAGCGGTCGCAAAAGTGTTAAGAAACACAGTACAGACTGTAATTGGATGCTGGAAAACCCTGGTAAACTAATCACTATATATGACGTTGCTGAAAATGTTGGCAAGTCCTATCCGTCGGCCTTTACTCCTGCAAACATTCTATCAATCTTTCATGTATCCGGAATATGGCCAACAAACACATTCACTGAGGATGAATATTTAAGTTTGAATGTGGCTAAAAGACAAGATCCCTCCATAAATTAAAGAAAAAAAAAAAAAAGATTTTCCAGCAAGAAAGTGAATTAAAAATGATAGAACTGGATGTCTCTGTTTCGTGTCCTGTTGAAATTTCGAAACTTTCAACATCTCACATCTTTTCGTGTCTCACGCTTTAACAGGTACGAAACTAAGTAAAACCTTTACATAAAGCAAAACCTCCCACACCAAAGAAAAGATGTGACTGAAAACCAGAGAGATCTAGAAATCCCAGAGACACTCCAGAAAAAAAAAGAAATCGAAGAAAAAAAACGTTCTGTTCGAATATCACAAAGAAAAAAAAAAAAAAAAGTGAAAATTTCCCATTTCAAATTAAAGCAATAATTATTATATGATAAAAAAAATAGTTTTCTTGATATTGTTTCTTTTATAAAATACATGTTTATATGCTTATTTTCTATTCATTACGAAGTGAAATCTAGATTTGAGAGAATGGCCCTAGGTACAATGAGATCTGGCCCCAGGTACAATGAGGGTGTTGTACCTAGGGCCACAAAAGAAGTTTTTTTTAAAACCTTCTATTTATCGGAATTTATTATTTTAGGTATTTATATTAATCCCATTTGGAAGTAATTAGTCCTAAAGCTATGTACATATCAGTTTGATAATTTTAAACAGGTCAAGGGCTCTGTTTCGAGGCAACGGGTCTCCCCTATAGCTATTGTAAATTTATTTTAAAATTATCTTTGGGCTGAGAAACTTACTTTGGATGATTTTGATGAGGCAGAATACGCTTTCAGTAGCATTTATGAAGTATTCAATTTATGAGAAATAAAAATTTTAACTATTTGGTGTCCTTAATAGTAACTGGTTGATTTGAATAATGATTTGAATAATAATAATAAGAAAATATTTTTGAAACAATTTAATCTTTCTAAATTCTAAAAATAAAATTTTTTTATAAGAAAAGTTTAATGTTGCCCATTGATATAGCTGCAGAGATGCCAATTATTATGATTTGTCCATAATTATTATGGATTTATGGCAATAATTACGGCATTACAGACAATATATAAAAATTATGGATTATATATGCTTTTAAAAAAGTTGCGGATGTTGTTCGTTAAAAAAAGAAGCCCCACTAATGATCGACGATTAAACGCACAACAGAAGCATTCCAATTCTCAGTCTTTCTCCATCCACAAAATAAATGTCAATATTAATTTTAAACTTGCTTTTAAGATTCTATAAACTATAAAGAAATAGAATTATACAATATTTCTTGCTGATGTAATTATTTTTTAACCCCCCCCCCCCCTCTTTTCTTATCTCCAACTATCCATCATCGATTAAAAGCTTTCAGAAGCCTTTAGTTTTCCAATTTTTCTCCATCAGCAACATAAATGTCAATATTCATTTTAAACTTGCTTTATTGGATTCTAGAAACTATAAATAAATAGAATTGTTTCATTTCTTATTTATCTAATTATTTATATTTTGACTGCCCCTCCCACTTTCCAGCTAGTGATCAAGGATTACTTCTAGAACAATGTTTTAGTATTTAATGCCATAAAAACAGTTGTCTATAAAAAAGTGACTATTAAATAATAATAATAAATAAAATAAAATATTTGTAACCCCTCCCCCCCTTCAAAAAAAAAAAAAAAAGAGAGAGACAGATCGAAATGTCCCCCCCCCCCCCCCCCTCTAAAGCAGGTTAAAAAAAAAAAAAAATTGTAAGAAGGTAAAGAAATACATATTTATTTACTTTTGTTTTAGAAATTTTTTAATTAATATATTGTATATTTGTTTTACAAAAACAGTGCAATTCTATTCATTATTATATGTGGGCTTGTGTGTAAAAGTTATTCCATGATGCAGTTCACATCTCCATGTTGCATAAGTGTATAACTCTGATTACTGATAGCTCTTATTAAAACTTGGCATCTCTGTAGCTGAAGAAGAGTATTTATTTGATATTCATAAAGATCGCTGAAGTCTTGCATTTGTTGCCAATCTTTTAACCACACCACTAATTCATCAGAAAGTCTTTTATTATGAGCTATTTCAGAAAAGTTCAGTTTATTCAATATCAATATTTTTGTGAAGTCACTCATTAAAAATATTTTTGTATTGGGTAGCATACCTATCTAAAAATTATTACATTATTGAAAGATCTTTTAAAATGTAGTTATCAAAAATTTAATTTGATAACTTAATTTTAAAAGGTTGTTTTAAATTATTAAAATTTTAAAGAACCTTTTAAAATTTAGTTGTTAAAAAATTAGTTTTTCTGAGTTAGACACATCATAAAAATGGTTATTTATTTAGTTATTTGCCAGTACATGTACAAAGCAGCAGCAACTCCAAATTCTACTATGCAAAGAATAATATTAATTCCATATTGCATTACATTTTTAAATTATTCCTAACATTAATACTCTTAGCATACCTCAAAGTGAAATTTTGAAAAAATTACACTCATTCTGAATTTTGTTATTATCTTACACATATGGTGTAAGTTTTTAATTGCAGTGTTTCAAATTGGAATTTTCACAGCAACATTAAATTTTCAGTTGCCGACTTTTCATCTGAGTTTTTTCCTTTTTCAACTGGGCTATTGATTTTATTAATAATGAGACTTACTCTAAAAAATTCTTCGTATTTTTTTACTTTCTGAATTTCAATAAAGGTTAAAATTTGATTTAGATATTTATAAAGTGTACCTCTTATGCATATTACTCTTGATTATAAAATCTGTAAGTAGGTTTTTCTTTTTTAACACTTGAACGGGGCAAAAATCTGAGCTGCTAGAACAGTGGGAAGGGGTCATTTTGAACTCTTGACAAAATTACAGAAATAACAACAATTAAATAATTTCAAATGCCATACATACATCAGTAAAATTATGTAATTTGCATATTTTTTATAATTTATATTTAATATTACTTAATTTATTGAATTTTAAAATATTTTAAATATATCAACTACAGGGTGATCATTTGTATCATACTAAACATTCTCAAATAGCTCATTAATTTGATATAAAAAATTGATTTAAAAAAAATGGTTTCACAAATTGAAACTAATTCTAACTAAAATAAAACAATATATATATATATATATATATATATATATATATATATATACACTGATGGAAAAAAAATCCCAACACCAGGAAGGAGCTGTGCTAGATAAACGAAATTTGGTAGGCGTGTTTATACATCTGAAAGATGATGTCGATTCAAATTTCGAGCTACGCGCATAAGTGTAGCGCTAGTAGCTACACTATGAACATGCAAATGAGGTTTGATTTAAATAAGCGCTGTAAGGTTCGTGATCTTTATTTACAGTTGAGATTTGACGTAGTGGGTTAATGTTAGTCAAGGATGCCTCTAAGAAGACGAAGAAGCCATTATCAACAGCTCACTGAGTTTGAACGAGGTCGTGTAGTAGGGCTACGAGAAGGTGGGTTTTCTTTCCGCGATATTGCAGAAAGACTTGGCACGAATGTATCCACTGTGTATGAGTGTTGGCAGCAGTGGTCAAGGGAAGGTACTGCCTCAAGAAGACCGGGTTCCGGGCGGCCACGTGGCACTACTGAGAGGGAAGACCGCCGGGTTCGGCGTATGGCTGTGGCTAATCGTACTGCGTCTGCAGCTGAAATTCGAGCTGCAGTTGGCACCACAGTGACACAACGAACTGTTACAAATCGGTTACTTCAAGAACAGCTCCGAGCCAGACGCCCTGTAGCGTGCATTCCACTGACTCCAAACCACTGTCGTTTGCGACGTGAGTGGTGTCAAGCTAGAGCTCATTGGAGGACGGAGTGGAGATCTGTTGTGTTTTCTGATGAAAGCTGGTTCTGCCTTGGTTGGTCGCAGTGATAGCCGTGTGTTGGTTAGAAGGAGGCCAGGTGAATGCCTGCTAGCGACCTGTCTGCGGCCTAGACACACAGGGCTTACTCCTGGTGTTATGGTTTGGGGAGCAATTTCGTATGACAGCAGGAGCACTCTCGTGGTTATCCCATGCACCGTGACTGCAAATTTGTACGTCAGTCTAGTGATACAACCTGTTGTGCTGCCATTCATGAACAGCATTCAAGGGGGTGTTTTCCAACAGCATAACGCTCGCCCTCATACCGCTGTTGTAACCCAACATGCTCTACAGAGTGTCGACATGTTGCCTTGGCCTGCTAGATCACCAGATCTTTCTCCAATCGAGCACGTATGGGACATCATTGAACGACAACTCCAGCGTCATTCACAACCAGCATTAACCGTCCCTGCATTGACTGCCCAAGTGCAACAGGCATGGAACTCCATCCTACAAACTGATATCCGACACCTCTACGACACAATGCATGCACGTTTGCATGCTTGCATTCAAAATTCTTGTCGTTACACCGGTTACTAATGTACCAACATTTCACATTTGAAATAGTTCTTCTCGCCAGTGGCTCTGCCTGTGATCTTGAAACTTAATCAATTAAATATGTTACCTAGACAAATGTATTGCTGGAATTTCATTACTGTACAATAATTTTTTCTTGGTGTTGGCATTTTTTTTCCATCAGTGTGTATATATATATATATATATATATATATATATATATATATATTTTAAATAATGTACTTAATTACAAAAGGATTCACTCTTAAAATCCATAAATAAGAAATATGATATGTAGTAAGTGGGCTGATGTTTTGCTATTTCATTGTGAGTGTAGCTGAATAGATAACATGTAAATCATTCCGTTTTAATTTTATTTAATATTTAAAATACTCCAAATTACGCACATTAGGAATATAAAAGTAATCAATTTTGTATCTTTTTACTTCTATCTAATAGCAAAAAGGAAAATATTTTAAACCATCAATGTTATATTTAAAAAAAAAAAATAGTATATACAACTGATATCTATAGCATTGAATATACAATACCTGTCTATTAAATGATTCATATTAGTATTTAAGAATTTGATTCAATAAAATAACTCATATGGTAAAAAATAAAACCTTAATTATTCTGGTTGTATCCTCTGTGGATTGAATTTTTCAAACAGATGATCCTGTTAATCAGTAATTTGTAAAATTAATGGTTAATGATTATAAGCAACAAAATGATGTATAACTGATGGCTTTAGCCCATAAAAAAACTATTTTATATAGAAGTTTTCATTAAAAGATAAATAAGTGTCCAAATGCAAAGACAAATTTTAATTTTAGCTACAGTCAAGCCTGATAGCAAAAAATGTATGGAATGGTGGATTACTACAGATACATTTTAACTCTTGTAGATGAATGTTAGACCTCTTCCCAGAAAAGAAGAAAACAGAATTGCAGTCATTCTATACTTGCATAATATCTAAATTCAGATTAAAAATAATATATAATAATATTTTTACATGTCCTTTACTATTTTTACTTTTTCTTTCTTAAAATAAAATTAAGGTAAATTTGAAGTTAAATTAAATTCTATAAAAAATCATTAAATAAAATTTGTTTCAAAAATCAAAAAGTGAAATTAATTGTTTCAATAATTAACAATCAGTCTTCACAGGTAATTTTAATTTGATGAAATTTTATTCTTATTGGTCTATGTGGTTTCAGTGGTCTTAAATCCGTTGCTCGGATTTACTAGACTGTAAGAAAATTTGGTAACATTACTCTTACACATCAGATATGTTCCTGGTTTTTATAAGTTTGGAACAGGTTCCTGAGAATAACAGGTTTTTGTCCGTGAAACGTTCCTGATTTCAGGAATGTGTAATATTATTTTGAATGATTGTAAATTTAGTGGTTACCTGATATAATCAAGAAACATTACTGGTAAATATTGGGCACATTAGCTGTCCAACATTTCCCAGGAAAGTAGCAAAACTTTTTTTAACGTGAGTGTTTAAAAAATTATTATTATATATATATATAGTTACATAAATAAATCTATCATTCCAAACTTTACTCAAAACAGTAAAGATTATGAGGGACATAGGATTATCAGACAGCTTTCTTGTTCAATTTTAACTGCCAAATATTAATTTATTTTAATGAATTTTGGTATGCCAATATATATGTGTGTATTGCTTAGAGATGGGAATGGTCCGAAAAAACCCTGGAAATTTTTGGAAAAAAAAAGTTTTTTTTTTTCATTTTTTATCTGGAGGGGTTTATTTCTGCCCAGAAAAATTGAAAATTTTGAAATTTCTAGTATAAAATAACATATTCAGAAATTTATAATATTTATATTCCGATGTTTTTTTCTTGAAATATTTTTTCATGTTCAGTATCTTACAGGAAAACACTGATTCTGATAATGTTCATATTTCAAAAATAAAGTTTTAACCATATAATCAAATGGTAATCCTGAAATATTTAAGTATTGTAATGACCTCCCTCCCATCGCATTCATTAGAAATTACTCATTCTTTTTGAGTTCCTTTATACTTCTGTCTTTCATCTTGAATATACATCCTTAGACTTATCTAACTGTAGTATTTAAATGTGTGTGAATATATGATATATACACACACATATATAAATGCATATAACAGTTAAAAAAAAACAAAAAAAAAACCTGAGCAACTACTTTCTGTCAAAAATTTATTTCACAATTTAAAAAAATTATATGTGCAAAAGCCTACTTAATTTATGTCCTTTACGTCTGAGTTAATAACTTTTATATATATATATATATATAGATATAAAAATCAATAATAAAATGCTGTTTTAAATTTCTGAAGTTCAATTAACTTTAAATTAAACTTTTATTTTATCTTTGTGATTAACTGCATTTTAAGTCAGAATCTGAATTACAGTCCATCATCAGGTCTGGTAAGCCAATTTTACCCGAGCATGACCTGCAATCAAGTTTGGGGGTCTGGTTGACTAAATTGTTTCTCTTGCATGTGAGGTTTGGTTCAGGTTATTGATTAATTTTTCTTATGGGTCAGGTTGACTGAATTTTTTTCTTGGGGGCTGGGTGACTGATTTATTTTTCTTGTGGGTCGGGTTCGGATTAGGTTGGCTGAATTTTTTTCCTGCTGGTTTGGTTAAGTTAAGTTTTCAACAAGTCGGGTTGATTTGAGAAAATCTCAAAAAATTTTATCGTAATAAGCAGAAATTTGTTTGATATAATTATAAACATACTACATATTCCTATGATTAAATATATGTGTACACAAATTATTACATATACATATCACAGAAAGGCAATAAACGAAGAAAAATCAAATTTATACTACATTTAAAACATATTTTTGCACTCTTGAAGTACACAACACACATAAATTGTTGAAAATTATTAATCCGTTTTTCAGATTTTTAAATTTTAAATTTAATGTATCAGTAACTCCATTTTAACCTTTATTGCTTGTATGTCCCTTCTGAGGGGACATTGAAAAATCGAGCCACACCTTAAGGTGTTCCTCTGCAAATGAAATGTTATTTTTCTAAAACGTGTAACTATAGGCTACCTTTCGGCTACTGAAAAATTTTAACAGAAAGATTTATTTTGTGTAATGATGAAGTAAAATAAAACAAATTATCACAATTTTTCGGTAGCCAAAAGGTAGTAAGTTGGAAACTACATGTGTGACATTTTAAAAGAATGCCAAAAGGCGTGTCTTACGAAAAATATGCAGAGTGCGTAGGGTTAAAATTTTTTAAATGATTTACTAACTTTGTGACACTGAAAATTTATTTTATTTTATAACTTTAAAAAAGTTTTGCATGATTTTCAAATGAATCATTAGATTTCATTTAGTTTTGGGGTTTAGGATATAAAAAAATCAGGTTCGGGTCGATAAAAAAAAAAAAAAAAAAAAAAAAAAATTGCCAGTTTGATTCTAATCTAAATTCACTGTATCAATGTGCTGGGAGATGAACATTCCATAGGAAGGAACACCCTACGCAAAATTAATTGTTGAATGATGATTTGACTAGTTTTTAGTGTTCTGTACAAGGAAAAATACTGGCAGTTGTGAAACAGAAAGGCTTATTGTTTAATAGTAAAATCTTTTTGTATATTTCTGTTAAGAAAAAATAATATGGGTTGCATGTATTTTTAAATGTATAACCACTTCATATATTCTAAAATACAATAACTATTAAGAAACTCTATAGTACAGTACAAAGCCGAAAATCCGGACTCCAAAAATCCGGAATCGCCAAAAATACGGACAATATCGGCGACGTTAATCATCATCATCAACAGCGATTTTTTTTTTTTTTTTTTTTTTTTTTTTAAGCATAAATATATCTAAATAAAGAACCGAAAAAATATTTTTTTCTTAGTAATCTTCAAAACTAGCATTTGCAATGTCTGAAAGAAGAGGGAGAATAAGATTACAATAAAAGTAACCAGTTTAAACATTTATATAATTGAGAACTAAATTCCATATTCTATTTCAGTTATGCTCAAACTTTTAATTAAAAAAGAAATCACAGAAATGTTTAAAATGGCATGTTTTTCTTATTTATTTTCTTTTATTGTAACTTATACTAATTTTTGTATGCAAATATTTCAATAAATCTGTTTTGTTTTTCAAGTTTAATTTTTAATTTAATTTATTTTTATTTATGTATTGTTAAATTTGATAAAAGGAATATTACAGAATATGTTTAAAAATCGTAATATATTATTTTTAACTTGCATTTGCATATTATTCAAGTACTTAAACCATAATATTATATTTTTTAGGCATGACCAAAAATCTGAAAATCCGGAATCGCCGCGGTCCCGACGATTCCGGATTTTCAGCTTCGTACTGTAACAGGAGACTTGGCGTTGGAATATTAAAACTCGAATAAACGACTACATCAGAAACGCCAAAGAAAAATATTGGAAATGCATACAGCTGTTTCGGCAGCTTTAAGCATGCCGTCTTCAGTGCAAAAAGGACGCTAAGCGTACTGTCTTCAGTGCCTCCTTTTTGTACTGAAGACGGCACGTTTAAAGATGCCGAAACTACTGTATACATTTCCAATATTTTTCTTTGGCGTTTCTGACGTAGTCGTTTATTCGAGTTTTAATATTAAGAAACTCTGTTTTTACCTGTAAAAATTCAATTTTTCCAGAAAAAAACTGGTTTTTTTCCACTACCTCTAAATTTCCAGAAATTTTACATCTCTAGTATTGCTTATAAATAACACAAAACTCTTAAGAAAAAATAATTTACAATTAATAAGGTGAAAAGCAGCAGGGCAGATATGCCAAAACACAGACAAGATTTCAGTGACTCACCTTTGTCACTGAATTACTCTAAATTGAGACACATTTGAAGTTAGAAATTTTAATTTATACAAACAAGACTTTCATCTGATATGTAATTAACCCTACAAGGCTCAATTTTTTTCAGTGCACGACAAAAATATATAGGTTGTAATTAGTGATCAGAAGATAGGGAAAACTTATAAAAATAAAACCTTATTTTACAGAAAAATCAACTTTTTAGCTCAACGTACCGTATGTGGAACATATATAAAAATATGATTTACTAATACGTTTACTATTGTAATATAAAAAAAACAACTTACCTCTGCAAAATATACACTTCGTTATAACACACAGTACTTTTTTTTTGAGTCAAAACTGTTCAATAACTATTCTTTTTTTATTTTTGAATTCAGACAAACGACTAACGTATCACTTTCATTCAAATTTCACACTGAGTGCACTATAACAAAAGCACGAATGACATCTTTAGGTAAAGATTCGTATTACTACATTGCTAAATGTCAGTAGCTTCTCAGTCACCTCAAGAATTTTTTTTTTATAAAAACAGATCTGTATGTAAAAAATAAAAAATAAGTGTCGACAAAAGAAAAAAAAACAAATCTACAATGTGTAGAAAGCCAAAAGGCATTGAGAAAAAGAAAGGGCCCTTAAATAATAAAAGCAGGAATTTTTTATTATATCCATTATTTTTCATAATCATAGCATAAATAACCATGTATATCCTGCATATACCTGCTTAAACAAAATATGATACAGCTAGACCACATAGGGAACTGCACACATTAAATAATAAGAAACTGATTAGTAAAATAAAAGCAAAAATATTGCCACAAGCAGGGAGTGCACTTAAAGTAAAAAGTCTCTGTCGATAAAAGAAGTGTCACATAGCACACCATTAAAACACATAAAACTGAATTAATGTGCTGAACAATATGTTAAGACAAAGTGCCTGTTTAGATTATAACAGAACAAGCACATAATTGTCAGCATTAGTAACGTGATTTTCCATAAAAATAACATCCTTTTTTTTTTCTTTTTATATGTGCATGTACCAACATATACTGTGTTCTTTGAAATCAGGGCAATCATTCTTTCCCTTTTGTTCTTATATACCAAAGTTCTTCGAATAAGGTGGTTAATCATCCCATGATTTTTTTTTAATAGTGTTGTATCAGCCAAAACTACTAATACAAACATTAATTTCCTTCATTAATTAAAAATATGTGTGAGAAACTTAATATGTGTGTGTGTGTGTGATATAAAATAAATGAAAGTATAGCTTAATCAAGACTATAAATAAATGGGTCATCCTCTGAAAAGTGGGCATTTTTTTTTTTTTTTTTAAGTAAAAAAGATAAAACCTTAGTCCAAATAAAATTGCTCCAAATTTTTTTTTTTTTTTTTTGTACGTGTACACATATGTTACAATTAATAAAAAAAATAATATAAACCAAACTGTATCTGATAATTTTTGATATAGCAATTACTTTTATTAATTAGAAAATGACTGTGAGGGAATGACTGTGAGGGAATGACAAATTTCTTCTAAAAACTACTTTATAAAAATATTATTAAGTTTAGTTATATTTTCAAACACTAAATATTTATTAAAACATATTTTTATTAATATAATATCATAAAAAAGCGAATTTGATTTATTTTAGTTAACTTTATAATGAGTGGGGGAATGACGTATAATAAAAATACTGTATTTCAATCTAACGTTTGAGAGCCTTATGCAACTCATTGTAAAAAGTTTCGAACAGAACACAACATGGCTTTTTACTTTGCTGCTATACAAATTAAGTTTGACTTATATAAAGCACGGGCTGCCATTAATGGAGTAAGTAGGGGTGTGATTATAGTTTGATGAGGGAATGATATCTAATACCAGGGACAACAATAAAGTGTCTTCTAATTTCTTTCATTTCATAATATATAAATGTAGTATAATGGATAAATATTTATTAAAGTATGTTTAATAAATTTTTAATTCAAATAATCCAAATATACATGCTTTAATACTATAGAAACCATTTTATTTACTTACATGTGGGAATGGGGACACAGTGAGGGAATGATATTTTGCATTTTAAAAATTATTTAAAAATTATATTTGAATTCCAATAACCAAAGAATAACAGTTTATATGTAAAACCAACTAATATTGATAGTTTAAACAGCATTTTGTTTTTGTGCTTTTAAAAATATACCCTCAAGACTACTGGGACATGAAATGACCACTTTTCAGAGAATGACCTAAATATAGATTTACATGAAACTTCACTTATAAAAAGTATTTAAACATTGTGTATGAAAATGTGTTGTAAATTAAATGTTATATTTCTTAGAGATTAAAACAACAAAAATAAATTTTCAAATCCCATAAGGTATAAATAAGTATTCAGGTAAAAATTTCAAATTGCACAAAAATACTGAAAAGAAAACAGGTTTTGTTTAGTGTAAATCAATATAATCACATTTTTTGTATTATCACCATTAAAATTCAAAATATGATGTACAACAATATCAAAATTAATAGGTTGTGTTCTGTTGAAGTGATGTAATTTTTTTTGAAATTTTTTCCTAAAATTTTAAATATTGTGTAAGTGAGAAAAATGTGTATGTGAAACAAAAAAAAATCCATGTATAAATTTAGACTGATAATTTAAATAAGATTTACAAAATATTCCATATACATGTAGAAAATAAATAAAATAAAAACATAAGTGTCATTAAAAAAAAAAAAAAAAAACAATGCTAGTTCTGAAACAAAACTGTATTTGAATTAGAAATGTTTAATTATATGTTGAAAAAATATGTGTGTGAAGTGCACCTATGTGCATTAAACAAGAATAACCCTATAGCAAGGCTAGAATGACTAGATTTACATGCCAGGTTACCCTTAAAAGTATATGTATATAGTGTATTAAAAATTGAATATTTCTTTTCTTTTTTTTTTTTTTATATAAGGAAGGATTTAACATTAAAAATGGACAATAATATTAAACAAAAACCATAAAGCACTTGTTAAACTGTTTTCGTAATAAATTGTGTATGTGGTGTTATGTATGTATAAGATAAATAATATATGTGTATATATGTACAGTTACAAAACATCTGTATCTCGAAAAAAAAATACACATTCACGTGAACCCTTAAAAATGATGTACAGTGTTTGCAAATTGAAAAAAAAAAAAAAAAAAATCCCTATGTAAACAAACAAAAACTGTTCAAGTGTAAATTTTTCTCATTTTCATTTACATAATATGAAAGAGCAAGAAGTTTATAATCAACATTCTGCATAATTAAAGAGAAAAAATTGTGTGATAACGACTCTTTAACTTTTTTTTTTTTTTTTGGTGTATGAGTTTGTGTGTGAACAAAACAATTATTTTAAAACAAAATTCAATAACTAATACATAATGGCATATGATTTCCCTTTTAATTTCAATCCCATATAATTAAACATGTTACCATGAATTGGCACAAGTTATAAATTTTAATTTAGAAATTTTATTCATGAATTCATCAACCGTGAATATTTATTTAAATCAAATTGGAGTGTACAGGTTGATATTTTTATTTATTACCAACTATGTGAAAAATACCGGAGCCGGGAATCGAACCCGGGCCCTCTGCTTAATGCACGGATGCTCTACCACTGAGCTACCCTGGCCGATAACCAGCTAGGCATTTCTCACATAATATACGTTGGAAAAGTCACCGAGTCTGCAAACGCAGATATATCAGGTGAGACAATAATAATCGTAGCACAACTTCATAGACCACGATATTTCAATTTAGAAATTTTATTCATGAATTCATCAACCGTGAATATTTAATTAAATCAAATTGGAGTGTACAGGTTGATATTTTTATTTATTACCAACTATGTGAAAAATACCAGAGCCGGGAATCGAACCCGGGCCCACCGCTTAAAATTTTATTTGTTTGCTTTTGTTTAATCTGTCACATTAATTAATTCATTGCCATTATTACCTTTATAGAAGTATATAAAAAAAAAACAAGTTATCCAATAAAAATAAATTTCTAAACATAAGGCCAAAATAATTAATTGCAAATATCTTCTGAAAGAAACTGCAATGCTTCACAAAAATGTCTCACCATTCACTGTCCTTAAATAAAAAAAAAATTGGTTCTGCCGAAAATGTTGTCTAGACACGGAATGACAAAACAGTAAAAAAAAAAAAAAAAAAAAAAAAAACATGCAACACTAGGAGGTGCATGCCACTCATAGGAGCTCAAAGTGCATAAGTTCTTCTTCTGCAAAACACAACAACCTCACACAAAAATTATCTTAAATTTTGACTAACAAAAAGAAATACCTGCATTAAAAATTTAAGAATTTATAATATTAATGAAAAAAAATATTCAATAGCCAGAATTGTGAGAAGACCCCTAGCAGGTTTGTGAAAGGTAAAAAAATGTATATGATAAAAAAAATATGAGCTACAAGTGCATATCACTGCATTGATGTGTAAAAAAAACATATACCACAGAATTCCATAAATTTAACATGTGCAAATGCTGGTCATAAATAAAATAATATGAGTGTCAATTTTAAATATTCTCTTGATAATCAATATCTATCTTAACCAAAAAATTTCACCAAGGAGGAAAAAAAAAATCATTTATAATTTCAATAAATATTTCAAATAAAACCCCTTTAAAAATATACTGTAAAACACAAGTAAAATATATACTGTATAAATAAAGCAACAGTATTATTAACATATAAATGAAATTCAAAATACCACCTCGACATGTATTTGTTAATTTAAGGAAAAAGGAATGTCATTGCTAGCAGAATGATAATAAAAAAAATTATGTGGAAAAAAAATGTATTTTGTGAGAAAATTTTGAGAAATTAAAGTGTAAATAATATATTAGTTATTATCAAGTTGCCCGAGCAACTACACTATTCTCAAAAGATGAAAGAAAAATATGTATGTATGTGTATTCATATCTACCAGCAATGACACTATTGTTAAGACTCAAATGAGGGCAGAATCCAAACTATTATTATTATTTTCAATTACCCTTAATAATGTAACTTCAACCAAAATTTCTAAATAAACCGCTATGAAAATATCAATATCAACAGTACATCTAAACTGGAACCACTATGGGTTAAAATATTATTTTCATAACCACCTTATTATCATTAAGAAAACTTCAACTATCTATTATTGTAAATCCAAGTAAAATTTTCAAAATTATAAAATTAATTATGTAAACATATATAACCATGTACAATCAGGGATAAAAAAAATAAAATTACCCTAGAATTATTCCAACAAAACTATCACCACATACTCAAAAATTTTGTTAATAATTATATCTTTTAACATTTAAAATATATACGTATTTAAAAATAAAATAAAACACACTGAAAAATATACATGCACACATATTATGTATATCAAACTATTTAAAAAATGTTCTAAAATTTGTTCAATGTCCTTTAAAATTTGACATTCTAAACCACAACATACACAATGGAATATCCATATATGTAATTGAATGTATTAAATATTAAATATGCGTAAGTATGTATATCATGATTTTAAATTATTACTAATAAAACTCAAAAATATAGTTTTTGTATTAATGTCTTTATCAAAATAAGGATTTTACTTACAAATTCCTGGGTTACCTCTTGCTTTGAAACTAATATTACTATTGTCCTCAATATTTCGTGAAAGTCTAGATTGACATCATTGCAAGAAATTAGTTCCATATTGTTCCTGATTAACTGTTTTTTTGTAAATTAACGAATCCACACCTTTAATTTAGTAATGTCATTGAAGATGTCACAAAACATGTTGACCTAAAACTTCGTCAGTCTATCAGATAGTGAGGTGGGATGGAAACAACAATACGAGAAACAAACTCCACCAATGTACACGTAATGCCGAACCAAGACGATGCCCTACCTCCGAGCATGTACATTCATAACAGAGAATGATGAACAACAAAATGCTGCGTCATTTCCAAAAGAATCGCATTAGATGAGAACTTTTCTCCTTTGCTATTCAAAAGAAAATATTCACTTCAAGACAGAACCACAACAGCGCAGAGTTCTCCGTGAAAAACTTCTGTTTTTGAAAAAGTAACAAACAAATAAAATAAAGATAATACCCCATCAAAGCGAAGCAGGCGGAATGGAGGTCATTAGCCTTCCCTCTACAGCTTACACGGAGTTCCGATATCCGATGAGGCATCTCTTATCTACAAGACGAACTCGCACAAGAGATAGGACTTCCAGGTGGGCTTTGATTCCAAAAGAAAAGATGAAAGACGCATTCACTTAGAGGAGATTTCTATTTCTCAAAAATTGGCAAAGTAAACTGGCAAGCGAAGCCTGTACACGCAAGTGTTTTTCAAAACAAAAAATGTCGAATACTCAGTCCTTTCTTCCATCTCTTATAAGTTCTTTGAAGTACAACTTATTAACTCGTTGATGTATAATGTCCATTACAGTATATTCAATCTTGCACTACGAAACATTTGACTATTAAAAACAATTCTTTCGCATGAAATAAAATTATAGAAAAAAAAAACAGTTTATATTATTATTACAGTTCATATTATTGATAAACAAACCCTCTCTCTCACATATTTATATGAAGAAGTTCTTATTATCAATCCATTTAAAAATCACTTGAAAACAGAGTCAAGAGATGACATTAAACTTTATTAAAATACTTAAAAAAAACTATTGAAAGGATTTCAGGGATATGCTCCAATTAAAATATTGTGAGAGAGAGAGGGGTAACTTTTTAACGTCCTATGAAGTCAAGATATTATCGTAAAGTGTGTGGGGAGAGCAAAGCGAGCACACGACTTACCAAGCCAAATCTGGCAAGCCTGCAAATCACATGACCAAGCTGTCGCCAAAATAACCGCCAAGTGTAATTCTTTGTTCGTAGAATAAACTAATGTTAATTTTTTGAATTTTCAACGACGGTTTTTTAATGTATTAACCCTTAAGATCGCCAGCTTTACGCCAAGCGTCATGCTGACTAGAGGATGACCGTTATTAAACTGAAATCATTAATATTGCGTAATTTCAAATAAATTATTACATCTGGTGTTGAAATACATAAATTCTGACAATGAGTTGTCTTGTTTAGGCATATTTGAGAACACTTTTTTTAAAGAATATTAAGCTAATTTATATCTCTCAAATGATAAGTTATTAACAAAGTATTACATTTATAATCTAAATAAAAACAAAATCTTTAATTTATGGGTTCTATTAATAATTCCAAAATGAATGAAGTTTTGATTTCAGAAAGTTTTATTTTAACCTAGTTTACGTAATTTAATATGTAATACAATTAATTCATTTTATTTTATGAATTAAAAAGTAAAATACATTAGGATTCGGAAAACTAATATGAAATAAAATTAATTTTAAAACCGAATTTTCTCATGAAAAATGAAATAATTTAATTATTCAGTATAACTTATGATTTTAACGAAGTTACTTAAACATATATAAATATTAAATAAAATACCTTATAATTCAACTTTGTGTGCGGCAGAAGAGCTCTTTTCGGACGGGGGGCCCCCTTCCGTCTTCGGTGCCATCTGCACTTCGCGGCTGGCAGTCGTAGGTCTGATGTTCTTCCTTAAGTAGGTGCCGCCATATTTCTCCTATCTCCTATCTCCGACTCGTGGTCATTAATTGCGTCACTATGATGCGCGATCTCGATGCTTTCACGGATGTACGCGTAGGTTGAGTTGTTATAGTTTGCTATTTTTTCTACATTTTCAAAGTCGATTTCTATGTTATCTTCAAAATATTTTCTAGCAAGCGCGGTGGTGCAACGATTAAATTTAATGTCGTTTTTATGTTCTTTTATCCTGGTCCTAATCTTCCTTTTGGTGACGCCTATATATTTAAATTCTTTATTTTCTTTATTTTTTACGGGAATTTTATAAATACCTGCAGTTTCGGTGGGGGGGATCGAATCTTTATCGCTTCTTATTAATTGGTATATATTGGGATTGGGTTTAATGGGAATGTTTACGTTCAATTTATTGGCGGTATGTTTTATTTTGTTTGATGTGCCTTGATTGTAGGGAATGGAAAAGGTGTATTTTGTGGAGGTTTTTTGGGCATCTGGAATATTGTTTAATTGTTTTACTCGTTTTCTGTATAAGTGGTTGACTAATGTTTTGGGGTAGCCTGCATCGATTGTTAATTTATTGATAAATTTTAATTCTTTTCTTAATTCTTTTTCATCTGAGCAAATTAGGATGGTGCGATTAATATAGCTGTATATGGTATTAATTTTGTATCTGTAGGGGGTTTTGCTTTTGTTACTAATGATTTCATTGCTTGCGGTAGGTTTTCGGTATACTGCGGTTTTGAATTTATTATTATCTTTGATGATTTTGACGTCTAGGTAGTTGATTTCCCCATTATTTTCGTGTTCAACCGTGAATTTGATATTGTTATCTTGTTGGTTTAATTGGTTTAGGATTTCGTTGCTATTGTAATTATCTTTAATGACGGCAAACACGTCGTCTACGTAGCGGACCCAGAATTTAATTTTATTTCCTAGTTGTTTGGTGATTTGATTTTCCATGAGTCTTAATTTATATTCTGCAACTATGCCTGATATGGGGGACCCCATGGGGACGCCCATATTTTGTTGTAGATAGTGTTATTAAATTGAAAATAGCTTTCTTTTAAAATTAAATTACTTGTTGAAATTAGTGTGTTTGCAATGGGTGTTTCATATTTCTCTTTAATTGCGTTATTAATGATTTCGGATATTTCGTTTATGTCAATGGAGGGGTACAAATTTACAACGTCGAAGCTTACAAGATAATCATTTTGGTGTAAAGAAACTTCTTTTAATTGTTTAATAAAATCTTCAGTTGAGTATAAACTAGTATGGGAGGGGGGTAAAAGTTCGCTATATATTTTAGTCATGTATTTTTCTAACGGATACGTGGGTCCTTCTTTCTTGTTAACAATGGGCCTGAATTTTGGAGGGTTTTTGTGGTCTTTGTAACGTCCAAATAAACGTGGGGTGTTAGGGGCAAAGTTATTTATATATGGAGGTTTATTATTGGGCCAATTACCTTTTTTGATTAACTGTTGGACTTTATTAATAAGCTTTCCGTTGGGGTCGATTGATAATTTGGTGGCGTTAATCTCTTTTATGGTTTCGTGTATTTTATTTTCGTAATCGGTACAATTTAGGATGGCTATTTTGCATGTTTTATCTGTAAGTGTACAGGTTACATTTCTATTTTTCTTAAGTTGTTTTAGGGTTTTGAGGTCGGCATGATTAATATTATGGTGCTTGTCTTTTATGTTTTTGCTAATGAGATCATGGGCAACGTTACGAACAGTATTTTTACATTCGGTCGAGGTTTTATTTATGGCGGTCTCAATTTTGTCTATTGAATCATTAACATTTATAGGTTGATCAAGTATGAATTTGGGGCCACGTTTCAATAATGCATCTTCGTGGCTGTTAAAATTATAATCCGAAATGTTAATATATGGTTGTTCTTTTATCTTTTTCTCATTTAGAAAATCTCGATTAATCCACCCCCTAAGTTTTTTATTGTGTTTTTTGATCGTTTTGTGTTTTGTGTTTTTTTATTTAATATTTATATATTAATTATTCAGAATTTTAAAGGAAAAAGACTAAAAAGTGAATGTATGTGTGGAAACTTCTCCACATTGTCCTTCTGCATTACAACAGGCAATGACTATAACATTTTCTCCTCTCTCTGTAGACGTGAAAACATGAATATCATTTGCCCCTTTAGTAGCCCCGACCTTTCCTGGAACGTTATTTAACTGACAGCCGGTTTCGTCCATATTATAAATACTCCCCAGTCTGGAAGAATTCATTTTCTTCAAACACTCTTGAGAGAATTTTAAAAAGGTGATCAACACTTTCTCTGTTCATGCCTTCTCCCCTTGCTAAAGGGAGCCCCTGGGTTTGTCTAATACTGAGTTCTGGGTTTCTCCAAAGAAATGATAACAGCCAGTCGTACCCAGCCATTCTTGCTTCTAAATTAAATCGATGCTTGAGACCTAATTTCTCAGCAAACTGCAAAGCAAGTGTCCTAATTGTCTCTCTGTCAGGTGCAAATCCACAATTTTCTAAATGCTGGATGTGCTTGACAAGATATTTTTCAACTTCAAACACTTCTTGTGGCCCCAAATAACTTGTTTTGTTAAAATAACTTGTTTTTCTTCAACGACAGAGTGTCCGAGAAGGAATTCCATAGTACCTAGCAGTTTCATTGACACCAATTTCCCCTGCTTCTAGTCCCCTGAGAGCCTCTTTTAAATGGTGTTCTGTCCAGGTCCCACGAGGTGCTCCAGTATTTTTTCTTTTGTACACTGTAGGCATCTTTCCTGAAACAAAAAAAAAAAGCATTGAACAACTACATGAACAATAATATACCCTCACCGACAGAATTAACCACCCACATACAGTTTCATAAGCGCCCAAGTTTGTTTATGTTATAGTTTAAATGTCAAAGGTCAGTCTGACATACCTGAGTTTTTTTTTGCTTTCTTATCTGGGTTCAATCTGCATTTTTGTCATTTCTTTTTGAGTTGCCACTTCTAGCAATCACGCGTTGAATTTCATTAGAGGAATTTTAATCTAAATTTTAGATTAAAAAAAATATTTTTAAGTTGAAAAATTTAACGATTTACAAATATTACACATTTTATAAAAAAAAACAATATGATTTTAAAAATATTAGTTTAAAATTTAAACAATCAAGACTTTTCTCCCTGAAAATGTATGTAGGGCATCTCACCCAAATATAATCTGGGACGTCTATCCTTTTGGTATGGGAGATATGCCCCGGAAACTGTCCAAAGTACAAGACAGCAAAAATAGTGGCACAATGCCCAAAGTCGACTGATCAACTGCTTACTACAGGTTTTTAAGTTTACATAAAAAAAATCCATTCTTATTAACTTGTGCCAGCCTTACAATGCAACATCACTCTTATAACAGAGTAGAAAAACCATGGTACTTACTTGAAATATTGTTGTGACAGCAGAAAACAAAGAAATGAGTTCATGTAACTTCCACAACACACCATTCAACATCTATCTGAAATAATAATCGGAACCGCAGAGCCATCTAGCATTGCGTTTTGAAATTACATCATGTGGGGCATCTCTACCAGTGGGGCAACTCACCCGGAATTACCTTAAGGTTATTGTTCCAATGTCACTAAGATTAACTTTATTAAACAAGGCCCATACACAATTCAGTCATCCGGGTATTCAAAAGATGATAAATTTAATTACCCCTCAATATTATTGGCCCTTAATAAATAAAGACATTGAAAATTTTGTTTAATATTATCATACGTGTCAAATTAATAAGAAATGTAAACAAAAAAGATTTGGATTATTACAGCAGGTACCCCCAACAGACAGGCCCTTTGAATGTTTGTCATTAGACACTGTTGGAGGATTTAATTATTACAATTCAACAAAAAAGTATCTGCATTTGGTCATCGACCATGCAACTCATTACGTATAGGGATTTCCATAAAAAAATATGCCAATTGAAACTTATACCAACTTCTTGAAACAAGTTTTCCAAATACAAGTCCCGAAAAAATTATTAACAGATAGAAATGCTGAATTTACTTCATCACGCTTTAAGAAATTTTTAAGAAATTATAATGTTAAACATATTTTAACTAGCAATCATCATCCTGAGACAAATGGAAAAGTAGAACATGTCAATCAAACTATCGCAACTAGACTTAAATGCAAAGTAAATTCCATTTCATCTAAAGTACCTTGGACCAAATTATTAGAGGAGGTTCTTAACCAGTGTAATGCCACCCCTCATTTGGTTACAAAATTCTCACCTAGTTATTTATTATTTGGAAATTTTCCTTATGATTCTTTAATTCCCAATAACAGTTATTATCCCAACATAGATGAAGCTAGAAAGTTAGCAAAAGAACACATAAATGAATACCATAATAGAAATAAAGTAAGATATGATGCTTGGTTTCTCCCTGCTAAATTTAGAGTTGGTGATGAAGTATTATATGAAGAATTCCATTATCCTATAATGCGTAAATTAACCTCCCCCTACTCAGGACCTTATACAATATTAAAGCATTTGTCAGAGGTCAATTTCAAAATTGATAGACCAAATCCTCATTCCAAGAAACAATCCGAAATTGTTCATTCATCTAAATTAAGATATGAAATATGATTGATAATATAATGCAGGGGTGGCCAACCCGCGGCCCGCGGGCCGCATGCGGCCCACCGCGTGGTTTCTTGCGGCCCGTGAGGAAACTAACAATATTTAAAGTTTGATACTTTGGTTAACAGATCGAAAATTAAAAAATACGTTCTGGCTTTTCGAAGTAAAAATATTTTTCAACGATTAGGGTAGCTGAAGAACTGTTGTAATGAAATATTATTAGATCCACTATTCATTTTTTTTTTTTTTTTTTTTAAATTATAGTTTTAATATATAGTCATAAATTTTTCACGATTCTGTTGTTAACGTATGAATTAAAATAATTTAAATTAATGTATTCTACGAATTTTCATTCTACCTTTCCATCAAAAAAGTATATACATACATGAATCATATACTCACAAACATATATGCACATATGCATATGCACAGTCATAAAATAATAATAATAATATGGGGTCATTCCATGTCAAATCAACGAGGGGTCTGGACCTTAACATCTCAGATTTTTATAATTTTTGGTTTACAGTTTGTACATATGGAATATATGAAAAATTCAATTTTTTAAAAATTTTCGGCTCAGTAGTTTTTTTTTTTTTACGGAATTTTAAAAATGGCTCAAAATACCAAAATTGGCAATGTTGTCACTCACACAATCGTTCATAATTATGTGACAAATTGAGCTGGAAAGTTCATTTATATATCATTTTAAAGCTCTTTTATGGCCTTTCATATGATATGCAACAATAACTATTTCATAAGAATTTTTTTTTTTTTAATTTTTTCAAAAATTTAAAATTTAAATTTTTTAAAAACACCCCTTTTAATTTTTTTCAAAAAAATATATGTGTATCATTTACTTCTGGGCTGCATGTATGCAAATTTTCAAGATGGAGAAATGATGGCATTTTGAGATATTAATTTTTTAATAAGAGTTAATTTGTAATATTACATTTTACAATTTCATTATAGTCAAAATATATATTTTGTTATAGCATGAAAAAACTTCTAAAGTATATTTCTAAAAATACAACTTTGTATAATTTGCTCTTACGTAGTTGCTTAACAGTGCATATGAATTATGAAATTTCAATGTAACATTATAATTTTTAATTAAACTTACCTGGTAGAATAAATCTTCTAACTCACAATAAACAGACTGTGAAACATTTTAAATGATTTTCCTTTTCTCTATTGTATTTACAATTTATTATGGCACATACTGCTTACAATTATGTATAAAATATTTACTGTAGATTAGAGGTGCACAACCTGCGGCCCAGGGGCCACATGCGGCCCAGTAGCCATCAATTTGCGGCCTGCGGAAGGTCTGACATTTTAGGCTGCATTAATCATCAGTAAGAGAGAAAAATAAAAAAAGAGAGAAAGAAAAAATTATTTGTCAGTATTTGTGTTTCTGATAATGGAATGATTGTATGAATCTTCTGAGTTCCAGGTATTGTACGTGAATCATCAAAGCTTAACGACATTTTTTTTTCATTTTCATTATATTCATAATTTGTGCAATACATAAAATGTATGCCAGGAATGTTTTCCTTTGCAAAATCATAAAGTTGTCGAGGAGTGATTATATGGCCTTCGTATGGTCTTTGTAAACTTGCTTTAGTAGCAAGTCTCTTGACAGTTCCCCCAAGACCATCACAAGAACTTTTCCCATGCGAAGTAGCAAAAAAATGCCACTCCGTGTCAATGCCAAAGTCAGCTTTATGCATGCATATATTTAAGAAATTCTTTCTATTTTTATACTGTGCAGCAGATCCATCAGAAAAGTAGAATATTTTATCGATGTTGAGATTTTTCTTGAGGGCTGCAATAAGATGGTTCTGAAATAAATTAAATGCCACAGTATTGTGTTTCAGAGGAACACATGATTGAGATGCTCAATGATGTCGCCATTTGTCTTATGATATATAATGAAGGGATGAATAGTAACTTGAGTATTTGTCCAATGATAGGACTGTACTTCATCTTGAAGGACAAAAGAATAATTTTCAGAAAAATCACAAGTTATCAATATTTCACCACTTTTTAAATTTTCTTTTACATAACTATAAAATTTCTTTTGTTGGCTTGCAATAAATGAATGTTTTTTTAATTTCAAAAGGTCTGAAGAGAAATCATCAACAAAGTCCTCCGTTGTTTTTACAACAGTCTCCATTGTGCATCGATCAGTTGTTATCCATTTTTTGTAAGTTACGCTGTCAATCATTTCATCTTCAAACTTTTGACGAAGTTGACTTTTAAAAGATGCAATCCCCGGGCAGTTTTTGCATTCATTCATCTGAGGGCGAGTTGCACATTATTTTAGAAAGACAGTTTTTATAATCTTTTAATGCAATTTCATCACCTTCTAATATAAATTTATTAATTCCAGAATCATTCAGCATTAGCTTCACATTTTGATGACTAGTGCAGACACAAACTGCATGAATACCACTTCTCCCAGCTAAAATACAATTCTGTGGCTTCATGCTGCAAAACTTTGAAAAAACAACTTTTTGTGTCATATGCATCTCCTTAAACAATTGATAAATTTCCTTCAAGTTGGCCAAAACTAACCTTTTCTGTAAATGAATTCGTGTGCCTTCAGCTGATGTAACTGATACAAAATCTTTTTTCCCAGGCATAGCTCGGCTAACTTCATCATTATTATAAAAATCAATCACAGCCTTATAAGTTTTTTCATCCAATGTTTTTCCTGGCTTAGGGTTTGGAGTTGAAAGAATTCCTTTCTCCTTAACTAACTTTTTAACTGCTCTAACCATATAATCACTTACCTCAAATTCCTTTTGTATTTTCTTTTGACTCCAACTTGTAGGCAAAAGAGTTAATATCATGATCTTTTCACTTCTTTTTCTTGTTTGAGAAAATTTTTCTTTCAATTGCTTCAACATTTCTGACTGATCATCATTCTTATCATTTTCCATTTGAAAATCAGTAGATTTTGTAAGAAAATTTTCTTGAATACATGTTTTAACTTTTTGAAACTTATTTCTTGCATATGATTGCCTTTCTAGCCTCTTTTTTTTAATTGGGGATTCTCCAACAAGTTCGAGTGATTTATTTAAAAAATCTAAAGATGTATTAGGATCAACAAACATTTTAGAAGTACTTGTACTAGGCATTGGTTCTTCCTCATATTCATATTGCTTTAACTTTTCCTTTTTATCTTTTGACAATTTAATTCTGCAGTCATCACATATTTTCATGCCTATTTCCACATTAAATCCTAAAATGCACATCCAATGTGTTACATTCCTAAGTTTTACTGATTTTGAATGATTGGTCTTTTTATAAGGATTGCAGCACCTGAAAACAATGCCCAGCTTTTATTTTCTTCCATTTCTAACAGTAGTATGCAAGTCTTCTTATAAAAAGAAAATTAAAATACAGCACATCATGTTTACATATTTACTAGTTAAAATGTAAATTTTTTACCACTGGATGCACTAATAAAAATGCTTCAGAGTAATTTTAACACAAACTTAAACTTAAAAGTAGAAATCCTCAATCTCAATGATTGGCTACCCAATATCTTGAAAGAGAAACAAACCTAAACCAAAACAATTGCTCAACTGAAACTTAAACTAAAACCATTGCACAACTTAAACTTAAATCAAGATATCTGTATCTTAAAAGCTGTGTAGTCAGTTGCAACTAAACTAAGCGGTTAAAATATATTTAAATATGAGATTAAAATACATTTGTATATTCAGTTAATATAAAAATAAATTGAGTAGAAATATATAATTCTTCTAATCCAGACGCATAAGTAATGAATTATAAAAAAGTTTGAATAAACCATTTTTGTTCAAAAATTTATTTCTAAAAATCCCGTCATTTCTCCATCTTGAAACTTTGCATACATGTAGCCCATAAGTGAATGATAAACATATATTTTTTCGAAAAAAATTAAAAGGGGTGTTTTTGAAAAATTTAAATTTTAAATTTTTGAAAAAAAATTCAAAATTTTTTATGAAATAAAATAGTTATTGTTGCATATCATATGAAAGGCCATAAAAAGAGCTTTAAAATGAGATATAAATGAACTCTCTAGCTTAATTTACTACAGAATTATAAGAGATTATGTGAATGACAACATTGCCAATTTTGGCATTTTGGGCCATTTTTAAAATTCTGTAAAAAAATAAATGCTGAGCCAAAAATTTTTAAAAACTGAATTTTTCATATATTCCATGTATACAAACTATAAACCAAAAATTATGTAAATCTGAAATGTGAAGGTCCAAAAAGTATATTTTTTTCGTTGATTTGACATGGAATGACCCTATGTCCTTCCCTGACTAATTTCTCCGTAAATTATCATAGAAACCAGCAGCTGATGCCTAACGATTGGTAATAACATCTAGTTTTTAATTCAATCGCTAAATTTTGTTTATTTTTTTCTCCGAATAGTAACACCCATTTTTGTCTACATATTCGAATTTCGGAAGTCAAGGCGGTTCGGAAAAAGGTATATTTTTCAATCCTTATATCAAGTTTTCGTAGAGTTACAAGCAAAAATTTATCATGGGTAAATCTCTATATTTAAAAAAATTAAATTAAGATATCACAGAGAAAAGCATCATATCTATTGAGATAATAATTGGAAAAGAAATATAATCATTTTAAATATAAATAAAAGCAATGCTAATTAAGAAATGATGTGTACGTGTACGTCTAAACTTACTTGAATAACTATTTTAAACCATGCGCAAGCAAAGTAATATAAGACACAAATAATAATAAGTGACAGCCCCCTAAGAGCAATAAAAATTGAAATATCACTATAATTCGAAAAATAATGATAAGAATGAACTGTAAATTAAAAAAACCCATATTTTTGATGACGCTCATTCTATTCGTGCAAAAATTAATGTAAGTCGTAACACATAATTTTTTCAAATATGAAATTACTAATAATTTTCATAATTCAAAAAATGTTTTTTAATCAAAAATGTGCATGGAATATATTAGGGTTACTTCATTCTAACTTTCATGAAAATGAAATTTCAATATATTAATTTTTTGGGAAGACATGAATAAATGTTTATTACATTCATTTATCATTAGCATCTCCATAATTTAACAAATTATGTGAAAAAATTGAGAGAAAAATATAAACTATACCCTTTTCTGGTGTGATTTGATCAAAAAAATCCATAAAGCTTGATAAAAAAAAAAGAGGGGGGGGTTGCCTTTGAAAAAAATGAAGTTGTGCCGGTTTTAATATGTAGACAAAATCTAACTAAACCGTTTTAAACTAGGCTTTATTACTAATCGATCGGCACCAAGCAGCCGCATGTCTCTACACTAATTTATGGCGAAATTAGTTGGGAAAGAAGGAGGGGGGGCAGGGGCTTTTTTTATGACTGTACATACGGTGCGGCCCGAATGAATAAAATAGATTTCCAATGTGGCCCACCAAGTGTTTTGGGTTGGACAGGCCTGATATAATGGATAAAAAAGAGGTAAGAATTAATATTTTTATATTTTAAATTATGTTTTCACATTTTAGGGTGTTCTTTTTATTTTGTCAAAAGGAATTAAAGGAAATTTCATATTAGACTGTAAGTTAATCTAAAAGTATAAAAAATAACAAATGGAAATTACAATCGTGATCATTTGGAAATAAATAAACAAGTTAATCAATCAAGAATTTTGATATCTGGAAATATTTTATGAATAAGTTTAATGAGCATTAAAGAAGTCTCTGGCACCGGAAAGATTCAATACAAGAATTAAGTTAGCGATGTTAAAAGAAATAAAAGATTTATAATTATAAATTAGGGTTTGATTACTTATGTCAGATATAAAGCAATAAATAATTGTATTAATGACTTGACAAATTGGTGGGTTAAGGTTCCAGACGGTCTGGGAAAAATGAAGTACAACCAATAAGGAACAAAGAGGAAGCATGGTATTAAATAAAGTAACGAATTAAAGAAAATGGGAGGAGGTTATAAATACGCCAAATTATACCAAAAATTAAGGGTTTAAAAGTTGGAACTCGCCAAATTTTAGGATCTTTCTTGATTAGCTCTTGCCAGTAAAATCTAGTAAATCTGTGCCACTGAATTTGAAAGTTAAAATGCGAGGCTGGGGCACCGGCAAATTCTGTTTAACGCGGTGGAGCCGCCCTCAAGACCCCACCAATCTTCATTGCCTTACCAGACTTGGATCCCCATCCCTGAAATGGATTTTAAATAAAGAATTTTCCAGCAAGCCTGACTAGTTTACTTATGCGTTCCACAATTACAAGCAAGAAACCAGAAATATGTGACATGCAGATTAAAGATTTTTTTTTTTTTTTTAATTTTATGTTTCTTGTGACTCTTTTTTGAATTATTATACTTATGCTTTTATTTAGGTAATTCCTGATGCAGAAGAACAAGAGTGGAATGATGAGCATCCTGAATTGTATGCTGGAATATTTCATTTTAGATTTTGGCTTTTTGATGGGTGGTATGATGTTGTTATTGATGATAGACTTCCTACTATTGATGGGCAGTTAATCTATATAAAATCAAGAGATAAAAATGAATTTTGGGGTGCTCTACTAGAAAAGGCCTATGCTAAGTAAGTTATATTTAAAAATTACTTAACATTATTTTTATTATTTAAGAATTAAGTTTACTACAAATATTATTAATCGAGCAAATTTTATAACTACATGCTACTTTTTACACACTTATAAAGCTGTAAGTTTAGTAGTTTGAGCATTCATATAGTCAAACCTCGTTAACGTGAATCTCATGGGGGACAAAAAAGTTGTTCATGATATCAATAACTAATCTTCATTTTAACAGGGATTGTGGAAACAGTTCATGTTAAAAGTAATTCACATTAAGCGTGTTCATGTTAACAAAGTTCGACTGTATTAAGTAATCACCCAGGGGAAATTTCTTGGCTCATTTTCACTTTTTCAATCTTTCATTTCAAAAATGTAATATACATAATCATTTACAGTCTTATTTCATTTTTATAATTTCCAATAGTTGTAGTTTAAATAAGAAATTTATTTTATATCACAAATGTAACACAAATTATTGTGTTACGTAACACAATTTAAGTTCAACAATATTCATTAACCCTTTGCGCTCGGCATATTTTCTGTAAGACACACCTTTTGGCATTCCTTTAAAACATCACACGCAGTGGCGCCAACTTATGTGGGCCATGGGGTTCGAGCCCACCCAATAATTTATTCTCCCAGCCCACCCAGTTTTCATTATTCTGATTTATTATTTATTTATTCATTTGAAACTTAAAAAAGCATCTTCTTTGAAAAAAGTTGGGAATACAATGCATAAAAGCAACTTTGGCGGATGCACAGTTAAATGTATATCAAAACTGAAACTTCATATTTTATAAATGACTACTGATTAGAGTAACCATCTATTTTAACTCTTTCGTTCCCATAACGGCCAAAAGGGCTCAATAACTGAATCCCATTCTGGCCCGAAAATGCCTGAGACTGTTCATTCAACCTTTTAACTCTATTATCACAGCAGTAATTTCTCCCTGGTTAGTTGTCCATGCAAATGAAAGGTGGGCGGGTTAACTTTACTTGAATGCTAACAAACGATGGAATAAAGGGGGGGGGGAGGATTGAAGTTGTCCTAAAGATTTTGAAGTGAGAGATGAAATTTTCTAATCTTAGTTCCCTAGCTGAAAATATACTGTATACGCTTGTTTTTATTTATTATGGCCTCACCTTATAAAAGTATTAACTCAAGATTAAATTTATGCAATTTTATTCACATCTACTTACGAAGGTGAAATCAACAAATCTAACATTAGTAGTGATGAAATTGAATCATCTATGTTATTTCCGAATGCCGAAACTGTTTGCGATTCTGATTAGCAACTAGATGAAGATAAAACCGCTATCAACCAAGTGGGAAAAGAGTCATTAGCAATACTACCTCATAAATAGTTTTTTTTTTTTTTTGAGGGAAGCAGTTAAAATATCCCCCTCTAATATGATTTGCCTCACATATATGCTTCAATCACGCATTTTCGGCTGTTTGAATCACATACAGTAGTTTTCAGCATGAACTTCTCCAATTAGAGAATCGTGGTTCCAGAATATCCTCTATCTTCATTCCTTTCAAACCTCCTTGAGGTGAATTATCACCAAAGCTGTTGTTTACGCATGGATTTTGTTTATGCTTAAAAATAACCATAGATACAACTCAACAAAGTCGTTCGGTAGCTTGCAGATGCATTATCTGTACTTCAGAATACACATTCTTCTGTCTGATAGCAGCTTTAGTGCAATTCTGAAATTCTATTTACAGAGGAAAATTTACCGGCTCTCCAAGGCCAGTACATAATTTGAATTCAGAAGCAAAAGCTCTATATTATTTCAATTTTTTGCATTCTGATGTAATAAAATTAATTAATAAATAAAAGTCTTTGCAAGAATATACCACAAATTGAAAAAAAAAAAAAAAAAACTTGCAACAATCGTTTTGGGATAAAATAACTGTAGATACCCTTCATCAGGTGAAAAAGAAGATACAAGTACTGCTTTGATGCTGCGCTAGTGCCTAACATTTTTTATCTGGTGAAAGGTCGTGTTGTTATTTCGACCTGAAATAACAAATGCGAGTTTTTATTATCATTATTATTTTTTTATTATTATTTATGATGTTTGCTCTCATTTTATTTTTATTATTGAACGCCAGTACTTTGGCACACATTAAATGTTTAAAATTACAGTCAAAATTATTATAAAATGAGGTTTGCACTTATGAAGTTTATTTAATTTTGAGAAAATGGATAGTTAAAAATATGTAGTTTAATAACACTGCTGTGCATGAAAATCGGCCCCAACACCACTCCTGCAAATTCTTATGTAAAATGATCTCCTGAATTCAAAAATAATGCCAATTTTGCCCTCTCACCTACTGTTTTTTGGGGACGACCGTTTAATTTTATTATTGTTCAGTAATTTTATGGATTTGATTTGAAAGGGGAGAAAGGATTGTTTTAACTGTTAAATATTTTCTGAGGGGCTACAGAGTTGAAAAATTCTAAAATATAAACATTTATAGCAAGGGTGAAATTTAGGGGGGGGGGGATTTACTACTGAAATTATAAATTACATTTTCTATATTTTATCAATCTATTATTATTATTGTTATTTATTATACATTATTATTATTATTATTTATTATACATTATTATTATTGCTGTTGTTGTAAGTGTTAAAATAATCCTTTTCTACCCTCCAAATCAAATTCATGGCAGTAAATTTACTAAACAGTGATAAAAACTGCGGGTGGGAGTGGCGTCCGAAGAAAACCATAGATGATTGGATAAAATGGGGGTCAGATTCTGATTCAGGAGGTCATTTTACATAAGAATCAGCAAAAATGGTATAAGGGCTGGGGGGGGGGAAAAAAAATCTTGCAGCGCAGTGTAATTTAAGAAAAAATCATTTTTACTACAAGATGGCTTTCTAAAAAATTTATGTTCAATTATCAGTTAATAATGAAGCAGATTTATTCCTAAAGTGCTCCATCAAGGTGGCTAGCATTTAAACATTTCTAAATTCCCTGACTATTTTTTGAAAGTTTCCCTTACATTTTCCTGACTCTTACTGTTTATTTCCCATAAAAATTTCATGACATATTTAGTAATTTAAAACAGCATTAATAATTTAATGATTAATATAGCTTATTTTCACAAAATTTGTCAAATTTCCCTGATTTTAAATGAAATTTCCTGACTTTTCCAGATTTTCTAAATTCTCTGAAATTTTCCTGAATTTTTGATTTTCTCTGATTGCTAGCCACCCTGTCATGCATTATTCATGCCTGACAATATTTTCATTAAATCAAGGTTTTATTATTAAATCAAATTTTAATTAAAAAAATTAAAATAAATGTTGAATTTCAAATAAATCAATTTTATTTTAAACAAATTATTTAAACACCTAAAATATTAATTTCAGGATTAAAGGAAATTATTCACATAATGGTTAAAATAATAACAGCAATAATAATAATAATGATAGTTGTGATTCCGAAATAGAAGAAAAAGGAAAAGAAGTTTAAAATAAACTTTATTTTTGACGTGTTATTTTTGCAAATTTTACTATTAAAAAAAATAAATAAACATAAGATTGGTGATGATTCAAAAAACTAATTGCCAGTTAAAAGATACCGGTCACTAGTGGCGAGCTGGCAATCATTTTCATGAAAATTTAAAAAAAGGTTGTTTAGCTAAAGTATATATAGTAGGACTAAATGTATACATTTTTTAGTTGATATTATTGTAAATACAGGTATCTCAAGAAATTTGCATTGTATGTCCATTTTTGTTATTTTTATTATTTGCACTCTTTATTTATTATTTTGTATTCAAAAAATTATAGTAGATATCAGTAATATGTTAGAAAGATCCAATGATAATAAATCACAACTTTATACTTTGAATTGTATTGAATTAGTGTATCCTTACCTGCTTTCATCCCTCTCCAATGAAAAAAGATCACTATATCATTGTTCCTTGTACCCAAAAATACTTGAGCCCACCCAATCTTTTTCAAAAGTTGGCACCACTGGTCATACGTATAGTTTCCAACTTATTACCTTTTTTTCTACCGAAAAATTGTAATAATTTGTTTTATTTTACTTCATCATTAAATAAAATAAATCTTTCTGTTAAAATTTTCTGGTAGCTGAAAGGTAGCCTATAGTTACACGTTTTAGAAAAATAACATTTCTTTTGCTGAGGAACACCTTAAGGCGTGGCTCGATTTTTTAATGTCCCCTCAGAAGGGACATATGAGCGATAAGGGTTAATATTCTATGAATATAAGTTATAATTTTACAAACTTTAAAGAACACTTATTAATTAGATAAAGTTTGCCATTTGATTTAATTTTTAAGTTTATTGTATATATATTTCCTTATGTATATATTTTTTATTATTGTTATATTAAGAAAACCGTTGATATATGGTGAAAATTAGAATTGCCATTTATCTAAATTTTTAACTTCCAAGTAATTTTTGTTTTAATGCAAGATATAATTTTAATGTTAGAAGTTATGCAAGTTATGTCTCTCTCTCACACACACTATTTAAATACATGCATAAAGTATAATTCATTTTTAAAATTTTTATGTAATGATTCACTTCTTTTTTAGAGTTGCAGGTTCATATGAATCTTTAGATGGAGGCAATTTGTGTGATGCTTTGATTGATTTTACTGGTGGTATTGCTGAAACATTTGAACTTCAAACTGAAAAATATTATGAAGATGAAGAAAAAAAAATTCAATTATTCAAAATGATGAGATCTGAATATGAAAATCATTCATTACTTAGTTGTGCTATTTCTGTAAGTATATAAGATTAAATTTTTCATTCTCAAATATGATAAATAATTAGCTAATATAAAATATTATTGGTTTAATAGAAGTTTTCTTTTCTTAAACTTCTATTAAACGAATAAAAAAGATAAACTAAAAAAATGTTTCTAGTAAACTGGAGTATAATAATTTAGTGAAAAAACGAGAGAACAATCTTTGGCTTATGCATAAGAGAGGATTGTAAAAAACTTGGTGAGAGGCAAGTTAAAAATAAAAGAGCTACTTTAACTTCATTTACAGAATATTTTTTCTTCTCTTTTTAAGTAAAATATTTTTTGTTTTTTATTTTCATGAAAATTCCCATGTTTTGTATTTTTATTAGTTGATAAGGTACGTTTTATTTTCTATAAATATTTTATATTATGCAGAATTGTCATACATTTTTCATTTTTCAAGTAATCATTTTATAATTGAATAAATATTTTGTGAAGTTTAATTATTTGTCTGTTCATTTACTTTTTTGCTTAAGAATTAAATTTCACTGCAGTTAATTGCATAAAAATATGACTTAGCTTAAACTGTAATTTCTGAGATTTAAGCTTTTAGTTATATTTACAAAGAAGTTGATAAATTCTGAAGTAAGTTGTTCTCTTTTGTCATTTTTTTTTCTGTATTTATATTTATTTAAGCAACACCAAAACAATATTTTAGTTATTATATTTATTAGTAGAAAACTGATAATCTCTAGAGCTTGATTGAAAGAGTTTGGCAAATTGCAGGTCGTGTTTCTTTAATTTTATATTACAATGTTATCCATGCCATGGATAGATTTAGATTATTAATATTAATAAGTTTGGCAGATATGTAAATAAAGTAAGAAGTATATATATATATATATATAGTGTTAATGCCAATATTAGGCTGATCAAAATATATTTTCCCACTTGAAACAGCGCAAATCATATATATGAGTGTTGCTGGCTTGAAACTAGTTTAACCCCACAGGCAAGTCACAAGTCTTGCCGCCTGCCTCCTTCCTTCCTATATTGTGTTTCTTAGATTATTTTTTCATTAATTTTGATAAGTTTATGGTTTTAAGTTAAGATTTGTTGTGTTACTTTATTGATTCATTTGTTTTGCAGGCTGTTAATTAATAGATCTGGTTTCTTTACATTAGTGTATTTCATCCACTGATAAATTTTTTTTAAATCTTATTGGTCATTGGTGTTTCAGTGATCTTGTATCTGTTGCTTGGCTTCTACTATGCTTAATAGATCATCTTTATTATACATATATATATATATATATTTTTTTTGTAACATTCTATGAATACTCATTTTTTTTTTTTTTTTTTTTTTTTTAATCATCTATTCATTAATTCTGCTAAATCACAAAACCTTTTTGTTAGAAAATAGTTTACATTAAACATATAAATATATTTGTGACCAAGATTAGTTATGAATTGAAGAAACTTTATTTATCAACATAATATAGTAGTTATTGCTCCAGATTTGATTTCAAACTGAATTCTTTTATTTTAGTTTTATAAATTAGTTATTCCTTGTCAAGCTATAAGGATCAGTTGAATTACATATTAAATATTTCTATGTTTCATGAGTATTACATGGTAACGATTGAAATGTAAGCATTATTTGCTAGTTTCTAAAAAGTTTTTCATTATCAGTGAATTGAGATAACATATTTGTATCTTGTACACAGGTATTGAGTAAACTTAATTAAATATAAGTAGTAAATAATAATAATATTCTTAACACTAAACCTACCATGATGGGTTAAATGACCCATTTTAAACTTTTTGTCAGAATTTCTTGCAAATAACATTATCACATTGTCCATGTTTTATGTACCAAATTGTGCTGAATAATATATTTTTGCTATACATAGTAATATCTATAACATTTTAAAGACGGGTCACTTGACCCGTGGTAGGAATAAACATACATGAAGTATCGGTAGGTTCAGTGTTAATTATAAAAATACGAAATGATTAGAAATGACATTTCTTTCTTTTAAATTTTATATCTTAGTATTTGTCACTGTGTCATGTTCTTATGCATGTGCAAGAGTATGCATATGGATAAGCTGTTTGATAGTTGTATCAGAAACCAGTGTTTATTTAATGACATTTTTGAGAATGTTAATAGTTAATCAGAAGTAAGCTTTTATGCAATTACATAATTATTTTATTTATAAATATTTGCATTTACTTATCTTTAACATATTTAATTGATAATATCTTATGGCAAGGCCCAAAATTTTAACTTAGATTACACTCGCTGAAAAAAAAAGTTACTCGCCACAAAATATGATTAATTTACTCTATTTTGTATGTATAAGGTGACCAAAATTTTTTATTGGAAAAAGAGAAATTACGTCTTTTATTTTATAAGAAAAGACATCCAATTTTCAAAAAGAGGTCATTTTATAGGACACAAAATTAAATGAAAATGACTATAAAAACTGATTCAAAAGCTACTTTACGCAAGTTGTGCAAACATTTTTATCTCAAATGATGAATTTGGATCAGTACACCTTAATTTAAATTAATAATATACGGATACGAGAGAAAAAATGCTTAATTTTTATAGGTGTCACTGGACAATATATATATATATATATATTTTAATTATTAATTTTTGCTATAGGCAAAAACTTTTTTTGTGATACTTTCATGCAGTTACATAAAAAAAAAGTTGGTAGGCATTTTTTCTTTTTTAAATCATAATCATAAAAGAAAAAATAAAATTGTGAAATTAAAAAATAAAATTAATATTCGGCAGATGAAACGATTTGTTTTAACGAACAGTCATTTTTTAAGAGCTTTTTTACAAAAATTCTCACAAGTACAACCTAAATTAGTCTTAGTAGTTAATAAGTTTTTAAAGTAGGTATATAAAGGGGTTTTTTTCACAGGTCTACATTTTGTTCATTGAAGAAAACAGTCGCTTTTTGGGAGCGTTTTTGCCAAGAGGACATAAAATTAATTCAACTAACTTGTGCCTATTTTTGTAAGGTGGTGGTAATTTTATAATTATGGCCAGTTGTCTGCACTAGGGCTCTAAGCCTGAGTAGGAGAGTCCTCCATGGGGACTTTCTAAGAGGTCCTAGCCCATATTTATGCTAGTTTCAGAGAAAACCACAGAAAACACATAGCGGCTAAGCCAACGAGCGCGACCGTGTATCGAACTCAGCACCTCATGTATACCAGATTCAAGGACAGAACCTCTCTGTCACTGGTGGACCTATTTTTATGAGGAATATTATTCATGTAAAAGTGAGAACACACGTCAACCACTGTGTATCAACTGGAGCACCACCATCTTAATGATTTCATGACAATTTCAATAGTGATTCCGTGTTCTGGATCAAAGAACCATAGAAATATAGGGAATACTTTTATTTCTTCGTGATTCGAAGAATCTGAATAGACATAAACCATAATATGCTTTGGCAAGTTTATTAAAAAGTTGCTCTTTTGCAAACCTAACACAGAAAAAAGTTAGTGCTCACCGTTTGATACATCCAACAGCCGATTGAGCTTCCCAGTTTTGCAAAATTTTTGAAATTAAGGACTAAATCTTTTTCATTTGAAAAAGAGGACAGAGCACGGAAAATATAAGAAAAAGGACTTTTTACTCCTGCAATGTTTTTTTCGTTAAAGAGGGAAGAGCATTGAAAAAGAAGACTCTCCTCTTAAAAATAGAATGTCTGGTCTATATCTAAGATTCTATGATTTTACGATTTTAAATCGATATTTTTTTTTTTTTTTTTTTTTTTTTTGGTAGCACCGTATACTGTAAGAATTCTATCTATATTTAGACTGAAATTTTACTTGTGACAGTAAAATTTCCACTCGCCACTGGCGAGTGGAAATTTCGTGCCCTGTCTTATGGTGTGTGTTACTTATATTAGCTGAATATGTTCAAAATTATAAGTATTGAAATACAACTCAACTCTCACATGTTTTTAAAAAGTTGATGTTATAATAATTTTAATTATTCAAGTGTTGTATTGTTTTGGCTCATTAAAGATGTTCATCTTATATTTGCCTCTAATTAATATATAATATTCTGGATAAAATAAAATTAATTTAGTGAATATATAACATGGTGGCAAGCAGAAACTTAATTTAATTCTGAAATAAAGCTAAAAGTTACAGTAATGGACAACTTAAGAGCTCCTACGTAATTATCTTTTCAAGGAAATGTTGTCGAAAATTGGCAAAGATGGAAACTGCATTTTCTATTATATATGGAAGCATCTGAGAAAAATAATAAACAAGGTAAGCTAAAAGCTGTCATTTTGCTTAATCTTATTGGAAAAGAAGCTTTAAAAGTGTTTAATATATTTTCATTAAAAGAAGCACAAAAAGCAGATTATGATTACGTAATATATCTTATTCGAAGAATATTGTGAGCCTAAATGCAATATTGTTTTTGAAATATTTAAAGTTTTCTCTGCATGTCAGTCTTAATCAGATACTATTGATTCATTTGTTATAGATTTAAAAAAATTAGTGAGCACTTGTGAATTTGGTGACCAAACTGATAGTTTGATTAGAGATAGGATAGTTCTGGGGATAAATAATAAAGCATTGCAAGAATGGTTATTGAAAGAATCTGATCTTCAGTTAAGTAAAGCTATAGAGATATGCAAAGCTAAAGACTTAAGTAAAATGCAATTTAAAGCAATGCAATATAGAAATAATGTGAATATTCATGCCATAAAAAAGAAAGATAAAGATAAGAAAATAAATGTCAAATTTAAAAATGAGAAGAAAACCTCAGATTTCAATGAAGAAATAATAGAAAATTGCAAGAGGTGTGGGAGAACACACAAAATTAAACAGTGTTCTGCATGGGGAAAAAGTGCAAGAAATACAAAAAAGAAAACCATTTTGCATTACATTGTCTAAGTCAGAATATAAAAGCAGTAAATTTAGAGAAAAATGAAAGTAATAGTGGTCTATAACTAAGAATGAATGTAAGAATCAAATTAATGTGGTGGAAGGGATTGAATGTTTAAAAGTAAATAATATGAACATTTCTTTTAAATTAAATGGTGGGGCAGAAGTAAATATAATTACCTGTTAATTTAATAAGAAAAATGGAAAATGTTTATATTGTTCCAACTGAAAGAAAATTAAGTTCATATACAGGTCATGAAGTAAAGATTAAAGGTATATGTAAGTTAAATTGCAAAGTTAGAAATATTGAAGAACTAGAACTTTTTGTAGCAGAAAAAAATATGAACAAGTCTTGGGAATAAATGCATTAGAAAAATTGTCCTTAGTAAGCAGTAATTGTTCTAGTATAGCTTCTTCAACAATAAAAAATTCAGCAGAAGCTATTATACAAAATTATGAAGATGTATTTAAAGGTACTGGAAAACCAAAAATCGTCTACAAAATTGTTCTTAAAGATGCTAGTGAGCCTAAAGTATTTCCAAGTAGTAAAATTCTTTTATCTCTGAGAAATAAAGTCAAGGAAGAATTGGACTCTATGGAGTTCAGAGGAATAATTGAGCGAATTGAAGAACCAACTGAATGGGTTCATCCAATTCACTGTGTAGTAGCACAGAAGCCAAATGGAGCAGTGAGAATATGTATGGACCCAAGAGAAATGAACAAAGTTATACAATGACCACATTTTCAGATGCCAACACAGGAAACTATTTTTTCTGAGCTTCAAGGAGATAAAATTTTTACTGTAATGGATGCATCAACAGCTTTTTGGCAAATACCATTAGATGAGAAAAGTTCAAAACTCTGCACTATAGCAACACCATTTGGTCGATACAGTTTAAAAAGACTGCCATATGGATTAAGTAGTGCATCTGAAGTATTTGGAAAAGCCATATATGATACATTGTGTGGGCTGGAAGGTGTAGTAAATTATTTAAATGATATATTAGTGTTTGGAAGTAATGTAGAAGATCATAATGACAGATTAAAGGAAGTTTTGAAAAGACTCAGAAATAATGGAGTAAAGCTAAGCAAAAACAAATTGCAGTTGGCAGTCACAAAAGCAAAATATTTAGGATACATACTTACCGAAGAAGGAATCCAAATTGAAGATAAAAAAATAGAAGCAATTACAAAGTTAAACCCTCCTAAGGATAAAACTGAATTGTAACATTTTATTGGAATGATAACATATCTGGCGAAATTTATTCCTAATTTTTCTGAAAAGACATCACCTTTAAGAAAATTGTTAAGTACAAAAATACGATGGTCTTGGGGAATATCGGAACAAAATTCCTTTGATCTTCTAAATCAGTTGATAACAGAAGCTCCAGTTTTAACATTTTTTGACAAAAATAAAAGTGTAATTTTATCATGGACAGCATGGACTGGGGAGTAGTTTTACTAGATGATAAAAAAGTTATATCTTATGCATCCACTAGCTTAAATGCAACACAACAGAAGTACACTCAAATTGAAAAAGAACTGTTAGCATTAGTATTTGGATGTGAAAAAATTTATTATCTATAGAGTATTCATTTTCAAGCTGAAACGGATCACAAACCTTTGTTGAAAATCACCGAAAAGCCACTGTAAGACTTGTCTCCTAGATTACAATGTATGGTGATGAGACTTTTGAAGTCCAGAAGAAAACATGTATATAACAGATTATTTGCTTAGCGATCCACTGAAAAATGAATATAAAACAGAATACTTGGAAGGCCCTATAGAAACAGTTCATACTATGCTTTGTATGACAGATGAAAAAACAGAGAAATTGAAAGAAGAAACAAAGATGCAGTTATGCAAGAAATAATAAATTTGATAAAAAATGGGTGGCCAAACCACTTAGAAGATGTGTCTGACGAAGTGAAAAGATTCTGGCATTGTACAGAAGAGCTGCATGAAAAGGACATAATAGTCTATAGAGGAAATAAAATTGTTATTCAAAAATCACTAAGAAAAGAAAATTTTAAGCTAGTTCATGCTATACACCAAAGAATTTCAACCTGCAGAAACAGAGATAGATGGCTGGCCTGGACTTATGCAGCAAATAGAAGATGAGGTACTGAAGTGTAAAACATGTCAAGCATATTCAAGGAGCAATTCTCCAGGGTCCATAAAGGTGCATGAAATTTTTTCACTTCCATGGTACAAGATAACAGTTGATTTTATGAATGTATCCAAAGAAGATTACATAATTGCAGTTGATTATCATTCAAAATTTATTGAAATAAGAAAACTGAAAAACAAGACAGAAATATTAATTATTTGAGCTTTAAAAAACATCTTTAGAACTCATGAAATTCCTAAGATTGTCATGTCTGACAATGCTTATGTCTCAAAAGCATTTCTGAAATTTAGTGAAGAATATGGATTTAAACATATCACATGTAGCCCTTATTATTTCAAGTCAAATGGATTAATTGAACATTCAATTCAAATAATTAAAGGTTTAACACTGAGAGCAATAAGATCTAATAGAGAATCCAAATTTGGCAGTTTTAGAGTGCAATAATTCTTCAAAGCAAATTTTGCTTGTTTCTTCATACTTAGAACACCTACAACATTAACTGAGGAAGAATTAAAACCAATTTTTAAAATACCTAACATGAATGCTATGCTAGAAAAGTCACATTAAATTTATTCTGGGAAATATAAGAATAAACTAAAAGATCTTCATCCTGGTCAAATATTACTCTTACAAGAAGGTCACAGAAACTGGGTGCCAGTAAAAGTAATAGCAAAAGATCCTAATCCGAGATCTTATGTTATTGAAACCCCTGATGGAAAGCAATGGCGAAGGAAGAGAATTCATTTGAAGGAGAGAGATATGGACATATCCAGTGAAAGTAAGCAATAACCTATGCAACAACTAACAACCACATCTACAAAAGAAAAAGAAAAAATGGCTAAAATTGAACAAAGTATGAAGAAACACTGTACAAGGTACTGATGAGCAAAAATTTTTTAGACCAGTGACACCTGTAAGAAAAACTAGATCAGGCCGTATAACGAAAACTCCTAAAAGATTTAAAGATCAATGTGAACTTTTGTATTAACTGTTTTGATTGTAGGACTTAAAAAAAAAAAAAAAAAAAAAGGCGTGTTACATATATTAGCTGAATATGTTAAAAATTATTATGCAACTCAACTCTCGCATGTTTTTAAAAGTTGATGTTCTAATAATTTTAATTATTCAAGTGTTGTATCATTTTGGTTCATTAAAGATGTTCATCTTATATTTGCCTCTAATTAATATATAATATTCTAGCTAAAATAAAATTAATTTAGCAAATATATAACAGTGTGCATGTACGTTTCTATAAATTGCAGTAATTTTGTCTTTGCATAAAGTGCAGCTTTTTTTGTGCCAGCTTGCATTTTCATGCTTGCAGATTATATTTAAAATAATATTAACATTTTTGTTTTAACAGAATGTATAGCATATGCTCATAGTAGACACATTATGGCTCAACACCAATAGAAATTAGTAAAGTATAATTAAAAATGAATTATTTTTTCAACGTAAATCTGTTTATGTAAAGTAAAAACATTTGTTGCATTTACTTTTTATATTTGGATTTATTTATTACAGCTATTTCAAGGAAGATCTCAAAAGTGCTTTTTTTTAAAAACATGCTTTTCTCTCTTATTTTTTGGTATAATCAGAAATAGACAATATTTTAAAAAGTATTAAGTTTTTGTTTTGACAAGATACATAGCACATGTGTTCTAGTAGAAACATTAGAGTTCAACAGAGATTATTACAGTATAATTAGAAATAAATTATTTTTTTAAACATAAATCTATGATTGTAGTAATTTCGCTGCCTAAATACATTAAGAAGTTAAAGAGGTACATTTATACATAAAGGGCAAAATTAACAGTCGCCACCAGCCACATGGCGACTACATAAAAAAAGATGACGATTAAAAATTATGCATTGATCGCCACTAAAGTCACCAATTTTGTGATCATTAAAAGTTTTTAAAAATCGAGCATAGATTGTCAATCGAAGCCTTGTGATTTCCAATCTTTCTTCATCCATGGCATAAATGTCAATGTTCATTTTAAACTTGCTTTATTATATTCTACAACCTATAAAGAAGTAGAATTGTTTAATATCTCTCACTCATATAATTTTTTGGACCCCCCCTTTCCCTCCACCTAACAATCGGTGATCACACAGCTTACAGAAAGCTTTATAATTCTTTTTTATATTTATCTTTGCTACATAAATATAAAATATCTATTTTAAACTTGCTTTGTTAGATTCTAGGATCTATAAAGAAGTAGAATTGTTCAATATCTTTTACTCATAATTTTTGTTATCCCCCCCCCCTCCGCTAACGATTGGCAATCCCATACTCCACTGATGCCTTGTGATTTCTAATCTTTCTCTATCCATAACATAAATGTAAATATTCATTTAAAACTTGCTTAACTGGATTCTAGAACCTATAAAGGGGTAGAATTACTGTCATTCATGTGTTTTTTTACTCCCCCCCCCCACTCTCCATTTTCAATTAGCAGTCAGTGATCAGATGTCCTGCAAAGCACAAGCTTTTTCCATTATTATTTTCTCTATAGTACTTAGTGTATATTTTAACCCATTTAAGTTATTTGGCAAACGTGTGCATCAAAATTTGATTTGGCTTAAATGTGTATTTTTCAAAAATTTTCGTTTTTGCTTTCTTTAGGGTAGAAATCTCCATTTTTCTTTTTTTATTTTCAAGTAGAAATCTCCCTATTTTTAAAGTTGCAATTTTGGCAGCTAAGTAGGGTTTTTTTAATTAAGCAGCTAAGTTTTTATATCTATGCTTTTTAAGAGAAAATACTTTAACTCTAATAAAATAAAATCATTTAAGAAATAAGGAAATTAAGAAATAAGTGTTTTTAGAAATAAGGAAAAATAATAAAATTGCTAACTGTATTTACACATGACCATGTAAAAGTTATAGTGATGGTGATGAATCGGCTAATTCATTTACTAGAAAATATCATTATGAATTGTGAATGATAACAGGTTATTTCATTGAAATAAATTTGGCCCACCAGTGGCCGAGCGGTTCTGCGCTCAAAGCTGGTAGATGGGAGGTGCCGGGTTCGATCCCAGGTCGCGCTCATCGACCTAGCCGTTCGGAGTTTTCCGTGGTTTCCTCCGAAACTTGCGTAAATACGGGCTAGGACCCCTTAGAAAGACCCCCACGGAGGGCATTCCCTCTCTAGGCCTAGGACACATCAGGAGTCGATCGGCCTTAAATCCTACAACCAACCATTGAAATAAATTTGAAAAAAAAAAAAGTACTACTGAATTAATTAAAAAATAAAAACTTTTGCTGTTATTATTACAGCAAAAATAGCCTTAAACAGATTTTAGTTTAGGATGTGCAATTTAGGATTTTTAAAAAGAGAAAAGTTACAAATTACAATTCCATTGTCCATGTGTTAATTTTATTATACCACAAAATGGTGAGAAAGCTTTTTGCAATCTGAGAGAAATAGTCTCAACATGTAAAAAGTGGCCACTAACTTAAAGAAGTGGCTACTAACAAAACCGACAGTACCGGCCACTGGCCACTAATGAATTTTCCCAGTTTTTCCCTTTATTTACACAGCTTCTTGTGCATTTATTTGTATAAAAAATGATACTATATAGTTTTCTGCAACACATATTCATGAAGTAATTTGAATGTAAGTATCTGTTAAGATAGAAATATTTTTGGTTTAATTTTAAATGGTAAAATAAATGATTTATTGGGGGAAAAAAAAAATGGAATTGAAAATCGGGAGTTATAATCCCTTTGAATTATTAATTTAAAATTTTGGCCTGTGAACTAATTAGTGTTAAAAAATACAATGCATTGTTTACCGCAATGCTCATTGACAAAAAAAAAAAAATAAACAAATAGTTCAAAATAATTAATTAATGATTAAATAAAATCAGAAAACTATTTTTAACTTACCCGAAAATTGATGAGACGATCCGACAACAAAAATAAAATTAATCCAAGAAAAGCACACAAGATTAAACAAAGAAACACACTTTGGTAGCACACTAATCTATTTATTCAATATTTATAATCTATTCACCCTTTTTACACATTAATATTAAGTTGCTTGGTTTTTACTTAAACCACTGCTTAATCAATTCCATATTGGCTTTAAAGTTGTTTATTGTTTTAAGATAGCAATTCAGTAAAAGGAACAGGTGATATTATTATAAGGATAATATCCTTTTCTATATATATATCTTACAAGAGATCATTGATAAATTCAAAAACTAATGTTAATCTAAAGAACTGTCATATTCGTCCATAGTATTAGAGCGCTTTCACACTGACCGACACAACAACGACTAAATCGGCTGATAAATAATGCAACGATTGGAACAATATCGTGTCGGATAGTACACTACTTTCACACTACACCGATATCGTTCCTTCAAAACGGGGATTTCCCTTTTCATTCCATTCCGAGGTTGCGCTGTGCTAGCACGCATTCAAATATAGCTCCTCCATATATCAAATTGCGGTTGTCATATTTATCATATTGCATCGTTGTAGAAAAATAATAAATAAAAGGGGTGGTGGACAAAATTCACTGGCTGTATGCATGATATAAAATCAAGATACGTGGAAGATGATTTTTACATGCCTTTTGGAAAACTACAAAAGATCCTGCGAAATATTTTAATTATTTTTATATTAGTGAAGGAACTTTTACAACAATTGATAATTTAAGTTTTTAATGAAAAATAATTATCAAATTTATATAACAAACTGAATATATTAAAGACAACAGAAAATTAATATTTTACTTTCTTTCTTTTTTTTTTCTTTCTTTGAAATTTAATTTCATGGTAATGTTTAATAAATGAGAATCAGACCCCAAAAATGAAATAAATTCACGCAATTTTATCAACTTAATCAATTTATAATTTTAAAACAATTTGACACTTGGTGCATTTGAATTATAGGAATACAACTGTTCTTTTTTAAATACAAAATATATTTGTTAAATAAATTAATTAGAAAAATATTTGCACATTTTCATATTGTTAACAAACACATAAAATTTATTTATTAAATCCCAATTATTATTATTATTATTATTTTAAGAAGCATTGTTCCTTTATTTTAAGTAACCTTAAAAAAAAAAAAAGGGAGGGGGACTGTATGTTTCAAGGTAAAACATTAAATTTTAAAACATTTCATTAATAATTAACCTACATTTTTATGATTGTGAAACCTAGATTTATATATATATATATATATATATATATATATATAAATACAATTGATTTCCTTTTTTTTTTCTAGTTGTTTCTTATAATTCTGATAAAGCTTTATATACACACTTACCTCTAAATAAGGGACAGCTTTGGGACCAGGTACTTTTCCTTTATATAGAGGTGTCCCTCTCATTCAGAGGTTGCATTTCTCAATAAACTTAATTGTTATTAACCAATCGCTTTTACATAATATTTAGTGCCTTAAAAAGTGTATTTGATATTATATTATAATTTATCAATATAAAATTGACAACAAACTCTGCTGTAATGACAATTTATATAATAATTTAAATACTTTTAAGTATGCTTACCAAAAATACAGGCATGTTATAGAATAACATCTTTAGAAAAAAAGTTATTTTATTTGAAACAAACAGTAAATAAAAATCTTTCTCTCTCTCTCTCTTTCAATCTTTTTTCTTTTCTCCCCCCATAGTAATGATTTTCAAATAAATTTTTAATGTAGCATTGAGAAAAGGGGTAAAATACTAAAACCAGCTAACAAAACTAAAAAAAAAAAAAAAAGATTAATCAATTAAAATTTCACCTCTTCTGAAAATAGTAAATTCTCATTTTGAGATAAAACTTGCATTTGCTTGTATCCCCCTCCCCCCCCCCCTTCTTGTATTTCACTGCAACTTTGAATTTCAGAAGATTTATATCCAATATCCAATATCTATTATAAATTCAATTCTCAATTCCTTTCACAAATGATCTCATACTTTTAGGACTTTCAATAACCTTTATCTTCCCTCCTTCCCCCCTATTGTTTAAGTGACACCCATCAAAGAGATTAATATAAATCTGCTTCATTCTTTATCTCAAATCTGAATTCTTTAAAAAATGACTAGCTTTTTTAAACTTGAAAAGTTTCTAAAACTATCTTCTTCAGATAATAGAAAATTTTTCCTTAGATATGGAAATTTTAATCTTTAAAAAAATTGCCTTTTATTAGTAGTATCCCATAATTAGAGATTCCTTATAGGAGGTATGAGTAAAATTTATCAGCTGTGTTTTCAAAACATTTTAATGGATAACACTTTAATTAGTATTCAATCATTTTATTACATTTATAAATAATATTAATAAGAAGAAGGAAAAGTTATAAAATTACAACTGATGAAAAATCAGTTTGGAAGGAGTTTACTTGTAAATCATTGCTCATAATTATTGATCAGTAATAAGAAATTAACATTTTTAGTTACTTCATCTGTTTCTGTTTGTTTATATATTTTTTTAGAAGAGCTTCAATGGATAGCAAATAAATTGTCAAAAATAGTATAAAAAGTGACTTTATTATTTTTATGACAAACCAAAGGATAAAAATATATAATTTACATGTGGTAACCCTATTTTATTTTATAAACTGTAAGCTCTTATTATCAGTATGTGTATATATATATATAATTTTGAAAAGTGTAGTTATGTTTTTTTAAATAGAAAAAGTTTCTAAAAATGTTATGCAAGCTATCTCTTTCTGAATGTGTTTTTTTTTTTTTTTTTTTTTAATAATGATTGGAGATGAATCAAGAAAAGAGATTTTCAAGTTTTGAGATGATAAACTCAAAAATAAAATTTATATAGTAGTGAAAAAGAATAGGTAACAATATTTTTGAAAATTTCTTGAGTATTAATTAAAACTATACATTTTGTGTGCATTATATGCAGTGTTAAAATCAAGTCAGTTGCAAAATAAAACGAAACATATTCTTGAATTAATGATATAATTTAAATATGCATGATGTCAATAAAAATTACTTGAATGGTCAAATTTTTGAATTATTTATTATTTGTATACTTATATATTTGAAAGCATTACATATATAATATATATAGATTACTAGGTGTATAATTATCTCTGCAAAAAATAACAACACACAAAACAAAATAATACTTATTTGAGAGACATAAAAGGGGACGAGGAGTGAAAAAAAGTAATAATTGAAGAAAATCTTTCAGAAATTTAACTTAATCCAAAATTTAACCATCTCCATTATTAATATTGTGTACAAATACACAAAAAATGAGAGCATTAATTTAGTTTTAAACTTGATACTATTAATTTAGTTCAGCATTTATAAATAGAGTATCTAGAATAATCGTATATAATAGTTATCTAGAAAATTAGAGTACACGAGCGTTTATTAAACCATTTAAACAAAATTCCATTTGTTTATAAAAGTTATAAAACAGCACACGTTTTTATTCGGAAATAAATGAGCACAGTTATTTTTTATGTCAGTAACACACAATCTATTAACCCGTTAGTAGTCGCTAGTTGGTCGATTTGCCGCCCATCCTTCAGTTTTTCCAAATTTTTTTATTCAATAGCCACCAAAAATTTTTAGAAGTGGCATTTGATATACATAAAACCCGAATAAAATCGAAGTAACGTCGATCACATCACTTCTTAAAATTATTGGTGACAGTTAAATAAAAAGTTCGCAATCTGTAATAGGTGGCGTTGTCTATAGCGACTACTAACGGGTTAAACACTGTATATAATGCACATAAAATTTACAGTTTTAATTAATACCATGTTATATTATACACTTTTAATTTATACTCTAACAAAGAAATCCCCCAAAATATTATTACCTGTTCTTTTTCACTTCCGAGGAAATTTTACTTTCCGAGTTCATCATCTGAAAACTTGACAATCTGCTTCCATAATTCAACTCCAATGAGATATTTTTTAGTTATTCTTCTTTTTCTTTAATCAATTCCATCAACATGTTCATTTTATATACACCCACAGCACTGAAATATCATTCCTTCAATAAATACTGAAAATATAAAAACTCTCATGTTGATTATAAAACCAACATGGCAGAGAATGAGAGAAAATTGTCGGAACGATTTTATGGGGAGCTTGGTTGTTCAACGACAGCCAAACGATGTCGGCTTATCGGGATGACAAATACGTCCTCAAATCGGTGCGTGTGAAAGCACGTAGTATATAGCACTGTATTTTGCCTGCACGGATGTTGGATAAGGACAATTGAATACGTTTTATCGGTGTCGTGTCGGCAAGTGTGAAAGTGCTCTTAGTGTATATACATATACAGCTAATGTTGTTTTGGTTAATTAAATAGTTAGTAGAAATAACAAGAATTTTATAAGTGTATGTATCAGCATTTTTGTAAGTCTTTTTTGTAACCTGCTTTAGTAGTAATTTTTAGTAAATAACCTGAGAAAAACCTTTTAGTAGTAACCTGAAAAATTGCTACTAAAGCAGGTTACAAAAAAGACTTAATTGACAAACTATACCGGAAAAGAATAAAAAAACTTAATACTATAGACAACTTCCAAAATCCAAAACAAAAATTCACTCCAGTCATTATGTACGACTGCGGAATTTCCCAAAAAATCAAAAATGCAGTCAACAAAATTAATATAAAAATCCCAATTAAACCAAATAAAAATATTTATCAAACAATTAGAAACGAAAAAGACAAAATAGATCCCTTAGAAACCTCCGGAATTTATAGTATCCCTTATTCCAAAACAAACAATGATACTGGTTACTACATAGGTATGACCAAACGTAAAATAAAAAACTGTATTAAAGAACATTCTGCAGATATCAAATTTGGAAAAATAACCAACGCACTCACCAAAGTAAACGCTACCAAACCCATTAATATAAATTTTAACAAAACTCGCCGATTACAACAACGCAATATACGCCGAGAATTGCGAAACGGTCGAAATTTTGTTTAATCCATTTACCTGTAATGGCAACGACCCAGCACAGGAAATCAACCGTAACTGATGTAGGACCATCAAGACTACAAGAGATCAAGTCAACAGTGTCAACACTACTAAGCAAGCCGCCAACGTGCTGCCTCTGAAGATGGGACGGGCCCCTTCCCGCAAGTACTAAGGCTTTATTCAAGAAGAATGTAAGGTTTTTTAATTATTTAAGTTATATTTTAGACTATTTTAAAGATTGATTTATTATTATTAAATCTGATTCATACTTTCAGAGAGACGCTATTTTGAAACAGCATAGTAATACTATATTTATGTGGAGCTAATGGAATTTTCTAGAAAGAATTTTGAAAACTTAATTAAAAGTGACATCATCAATTTTAATTAACGAAATCTGAACATCAGAAAAATTATTATATTATTTAAAAATTATTTGAGGACAATCCACGTTCCTAAATGCTTTTAATAAATTTATTTATTTGATTTTTCTGATTGGCGAATCTGTTTGTTTACATTCAGAAATGCCGGCGGTTTACAAACATTCTGGTGAATTTTAGAATTTTCTTTTTTACTGAATTTTGAGTCATTTAAGTGATTAATGGGGGAAAATAAATAAATAAGGGCCAAACTATTTTTTAGAGATATTGAAAATAGTTAAATTAAACAGGGTTAAAATTTTTCAATTTTAACATACCCTTGGCAAACAGGAAAAAAAAAAAAAAAAAAAATAATAATAATAAAATAATTTGCAAGCAGGAAAATGGACAGGTGTTTTAACACAAAATAATATATAAAAACAGTTTGAATCCCTAGAGTATATAAAACTAACACAAATATTAAACAAACACATAAATGATTGAAGATAAGTTAAAAAAAAAAAAATATATGCATGCCACTTTTTAATGAACACAAAACAGCACATGGAGATTTGCTCAACAAGACCTATTTGAAAGATTTTTTTTTTTTTTTTTAATTTATTGCTAAAACATCTCAGCTCAGCTACACACTTTGTCTCCTGACAGGACTTTTTAAATAAAATTGTGCACCTTTTAACAAATCATAAAATAATAATAATAATATTATAAATTCAATTGTAAATATTCTAGTGCAACTATCTCCACGCAGTTCCAACACATACAGTGTTGCAAATGATGGTGGATAAAAATAATCCCTGTGATGCCACTAGTGATTCCCACAAAACTGCCGCCTTTACCATCAGTATGTTGCAAATATATAACAATTGATAGATTTTATGATGAGAAATTTTTATATAAAAACAATGGAAAAGAAATTTTAAATCACATATTATAGTATGGAAGACAGCTGATGACACTCAAAGAGGCTCACCTACAAATGGTACCCATAAATACTCAAGAAAACCACCTACATTTTGTAAATTTTGTCACATGCAAAAGGAATTAGTATCAAAACTTTTTTTAATTTATGTATGTGCTATTTTGAATACACACTCCTGCACAACCACAAAAGATTTAAAGCAGGCGGGTACAATTGTTTCATCATTTGTTATTTTTTTAAAATTATAAATAAGCATCAATAATTTGAGAAAAGTGCATATATATATATATATATATATATGTATATATATATATATTTTTTTTGAATAGGTAAGTAAATAAGTGTATATTTTAAATTACTCCTCATGTAGATTTTGGTAGTAAAGTGTTGCACATTTTAAAATTTTCTCGGAAAAGGATAAACAGTGTATTTCTACAAAATAGTGGAACAGTCTCGCGGACCAGCCTGATAGAGCATGTATAAAGGTCAGTTGCACTAAGCCCAACCTGTCACCAAAATCTATTTACACTGAAACCAAAAATAATTTAATCTGAGTAATTTCAGCTATTTAATTACCGCATATCTATCATAAAAACCTTTTATAAAATATTTGACTGCGCACAGTATTTATATAAAATATACTATTTTTAATTCTAAATAGAATAAGGATTTTTATTTCAATTGCCTATAAAGTTTTCATGTAAATTTTAAAGTTTTAGAAAAATATGAAAAGGTAGGTTCAAAAGATTTTTTTTTTTTTTTTTAAATGATTTATTTTGAGTGAAAAGTATTTTCTTATCATGTTAGGGAGGTAAAAATAATGATTCTAGGGCAAAAACTTTGCTGTGGCCACCAGCTCAGTTTACCAAAATTATAAAATAGCTATCACCCCAACAATAACAACTAAACACTTCTTCACCAATAAATCCATAAATGTTTTGATAATTTTAAAAATCAGTAATGCATATAAATGTTGGAGAATCGCTGAAATCATCCTTTAATTTTTGTAAAAAGACACAGTTTTTCATTTAACTCTCTCTCTCTTTTTTTTTTTTTTTTAAGTAAGGAAACTTTTTTAACTGAATTCTTTAAATTTTAAATTGAAGCAAATCCCCTAATCAATCAAATAGCAATGTATTAAAAATTAATCATTTCTAAATTTCCACAAGTAAAATATATTGTAATAATTGTAAATACAAATGAATATAAACAATTGTAGTAATAGTAGTGTCAAATATCAATCATTTCCTTCTTTTTAAACTTATTTATTGCTTTCTATTTAAGCAAAAACATTCAACTAGCTTTTTTAGATAAAATAGATCAAAATTACATTTATGTATTTTTTTTCTTTGAATACCATATATTGGGATTTACCACAGCAAAATAAATGCATAAAGAAATGCATCAATGGTAAAATAAAAAGTAAGATTAAAAAGTGGAAAACAGCATGCATAGATATGTATAAGCAAAAAACACAAAATTTTAAAAAATTGAGATTTTTATTTAAATTTTATTTTTTATTTTATTTTTTTAATTAATCACGATGTTTTGCGATATCTAAAAGAAGAAGAAGAAGAAAAAAAAAAAAAAAAAAAAAACGGAATTTAGAAAATCCACGAGCATAAATTCCAGGTTCTCAACCCAAATGGAGAGAAAATTTTCTTTTAGAATGGCACCAAATGTTAGAATAGACATATTTTAGGTTTAACTTTAAATGGCAAAATACCTAATTAAATGGTGATAAAAATCAAAAAATTGGAATAGAAAATTGAGAGTTATAATCCCGTTGAATTATTAATTTAAAATTTTGGCCTTTAACTAATTAAAATGTTTCAATTTTAACAGTATCCTCTTAAATGTGGGGAGGATGTTAATATAATTTGTTTTAAATAATGATCTACTGATTTTCTGAAGTGCTTAAAATATACATTTGAAAGTTTTTTTTTTGGTCTATGCTTTAATAGAAGATTCTTTATTTCTTTTGTGTTTTTGTACTAAAGGAATTATTCAATTAAAGTCTTAATGGCTAATTTGTTAAAAAAAAAAAAAAAAAAAAAAGCATTTTTGAAGTTTTTAAGCATTTACACATGTGTAATAAAATACAATGAAAATTTAAATTTTGAAAATGAAATTTATTAAAATTTTAACCAGAAATGAATGTTTGCTGATCTTTGTAAGTTTATATGATATATAGGGTGGCCATAATTACAGTGCTTACAGTGTTCTGTAGTGCAATCTAATTGCAAGAATGGCACCAAAGTTTATAGTAAGATTAAACAAGACATGGGACGAAAAACTCCACTAATTATTTGTTTTCTAAAGTTCCAAAATAAAGTTACCGCAAAGGGAATATGTGACGCTGATTTTCTAAGTAAAGCATTTGCCATAATTTATAATTTAAAATTGATGATTGTGCACTTTTTTTAAGCACTGCTATCCCATTTATTGTTTTGAAATTGTGTATACCATGCTAATTGCTCCATGAGAAATGCTTTACTAAAAAAAAAAAAAAAAAAAAAAAAAAAAACAGTGCCACATTTCCCCTAGCAGAAAATTTTAGAATTTATTTTATTATTATTATTGTTTTTTGGAATCCTTCATCTCTCATCTTGTTTAATTTTCCTACAGAATGTGTGGCTATTCTTGCAATTAGAGCACACTACACTGTAAGCACTGTCAATTTAATTATGGCCATCCTTATATAAACTTTTAGTGCCATTAATACTTTTTTTTTTATTATTATTTGCTTAAATAGGCAGCTTCTCAAGAAGAAATGGAGGCAAGGACTGAAGTTGGTTTAGTTAAAGGTCATGCATATGGAATAACCTCTGTTAAGAAAGTTTATATTGGGGAGACATCTCTTATGAATTTATTTTCCCAGAAAGAGAAAATATACATGATTCGAATGAGAAATCCTTGGGGTCAAAAGGAATGGAATGGACCTTTTAGTGATGGGTACATCAGATTACTATATTTTAAAATAAAAATGCTTTGACTATATTAATAAATTAAAAAAAAAAAAAAGGAATTTTATTTATTTGAAGTAAATATTTGCCAGTTAGCATTTTTAACACTCTAATTTATTTTTCAGTATTAAACTAATTGTAATAAAGATTACTCTGTAATGTGTAATTAATGCATTATATATTTATTTTCTTTGATGAGTTAAAAAAAGGTTAAAATCCAGTTAAAATAAGTTATGATAAGTAAACTATTAAAAACCTTTATTTTAGACAAACAATTTCAACTATGCACATAGTCATCTTCTGGGTCTACTGAGCTGTAGCTCTTCATTTGCTTCCCTCCTCATCTCTCCTCTGAAGCATTGAACACCACCTTGCATAAATTTTAGTTGTTACACGTATTATTATTCATGAAAATCTCAACAACTTCACATTTAATGGCATAAAAATAATTATTATAATTTGCTAGTTTAGAATAATTTTTAAAATCTATTGTAATGTTTTCTTTTTGGGGGACTTTTATATGCACTGTAGTTATTTTTTATGTCATTAAAGTTTACTTTTATTCTGCTTTTATTCTTTTCATTATAACACTATAAAACATATTTACCTTCTTCTTTCATATGAGCTATTTTATAAATTTCTGCAGTTTCAAACTGGTTTATTTGGTCTTTATCCATTCTACTATGTGTACCGGTTAATAATGTGGATTTTGTAAGCAAAGAAAACATGATAATTTTAACACAAACATCACATGTGCTTTATTCAAAGTAATAGCCACCAATAGCTAGACATTTCTTTCATCTTTCATGTAATTTGTTGATTGCTACATGGTTGCAATCTGATCCCAGTAGAACTTTGCATCCTGGTAGGCAAACAATTCAGAGACCCACTTTTCCACACGTTGTGAAGTGCTGCTGAGAAAGTGTATATGCCATCGAGCAGAACAAGTACTAATGTGAAAAAGCAAGGTCTGCTGAATACAGTGGGCGAGCTAATGTTTCCCAGGCAATGTCCTTTAATGTGTCTTTAACAAGTTTTGAATTATGTGATGGTGCATTATCAGGAAGCAAAATTACCTTATCGTGTCTTGCTGCCCAAAGTGGTCATTTGATTATCAAAACGTGGTTTAGATTGACTAGGGGGAAACGGTGTAATTTTTAGACAAAAAAAAAAAAAAAAACTTTTGTTATAAAAGAGGTTTCTTTAGATATAGTTCAAATTTTATATTTTTATATTATTTATATGAATTATCTTATCAGAATATTCAATTAATGCCTTTGTAAATACAGAAAAATAAAAAATAAAAATAAAAACGTGTCCAAGAATTACCCTGGCAATTGGGTTAATTCTTAGAAATGCATGGGGTAATTATTAGACACTGGATTTCTATGTTTTATGAATAGAAAATAAGATTTTTACAAACAGCACTTGTCAGTCAGTATTTGGTTATATTGTGTACTTTAAACAGGGTAAAATAATTGGCAATTTAATGCACACACACACACAAAAAGTTACATGTTTGATTTCACACTTTATAACTTTCTATAAAAATCAGGAAAAACATGGCAATAACTAAAAACGTAGTTTAATTATTAAATCTATATGTACTGGATACTAGGTCAGTTGTGGTGATAAAGTAGAATTAAAAATTAAATGAACTCAAAAAACAGACTTTATTAACATGAAGTTATTATTCATTTTAACTTGAAACACAACTTCAATTATTTTTTCTTAGTTCATTCACAAAAACATCCTATGGAACTTCTTACGGATTCTATAAACGTCAGCAATCTAATCATTAATAAAATCTTATCTCACATAGATATATCATAAACACACGTGTCATTGTAGAAAAACCACAATCTTTATTAAAAAAAAAAATTCATTTTACAACACGTATAAAATAGTACATTTAATTGAAATTATCAATTAAAATTACAACTATTCAAGGCCTTTCGCCCTGACCATTTGATATTTTAAAGGAATAAACAGAATCTGTCTGAATTTTACCATAAAATAGATTCAGGTACTTTCTCAAAATCTAGTATGAAAGTCACCAAAATTTTTTGTCCTCATACCATTTCAAAAATTTCAAACCCAGATGCTCTTTTCGTTTTCTTTAAAGACTTCCAATACTTTCCCAATATAATATAGAGTTTCATAATAAACAGCAAAAAATTTAGCATTAACAAATTATTTATTACATTTGTTAAGTGTAGCTTCACTTGACTTTCTGGTAAGACATATTTTTTAATATTAATGATAGCATCAGAGTTGCCTGTTAAACTGGTGTCAGAGGATGCATCATTGTGAAAACTTTCATCATCTGAAGAACTTCCAGATTCTTCTGGTAAAACCTTTTTTTTTTTTTTTTAAGTGCTGTTCTTTTTCTTTAAGGAAACATTTTTCCCTTCTTTTTTTCATATAATCATCAGATGTTATAACAACTGCATCCATATCTACTATCATCTCAAAATGTTTTGTACTAATACCTTACTTTAAGTTTAAATAAACAACCTAGTTCCACCTTTAGAATCATTTATAAGTAAGTTCTTTCACAGAAAGTAAATAAAGACATCACATTATAGTTAACAAGCTATATTCTGTATATTCATTGTAATAATCTAATGTTTTTGACTGTAGCTTAACATTTTTGTTCACTGGAGTTTTACTTCATTATGAATTGTAAATATAATAGTTTAAGCTATCTGATTTTTTAATAAAGTACTTACAGTTTTATAATATTCCTTGATTTCTTTTGAAATTGTGCCTAATAGATAATCAATAAATAGATGATCAATAGTAACTGGGCTCTTTAAATAGTATTTTTTACATTATATTGAATTTACCTTTGACTAGAACATATAAAAAATAATTTAAACCTATTTTTTCATTGTCGGAGAATTACCCCAGGATCTCTAACTATTACCCCAAGACTTGTCTAAGAATTACCCCGGCATGTAAGAATATAAGAATGCTTTTTTAAGAGGCCGATGCTCATCTCAGTTTATGAATACTGCAATTTCCTGTACATAAATTTGAAGGTAATGAATGTCTTCTTTAATACCATTTAAAATCTGAAACTAAATAAATATACGCAATAAACAAATTTGAAAATATTGAAAGCAAAAGTTGGAAGGTAATTTTTCAGAGACATTTTTCTCGTGAAATAGAAAACTTGCTAATATGTGGATTACTGCTTAGAAAATTTTTATACTGTTAATATTATGAACTTTCAATTAACTCTTTACTCCATGTACCTGCTCGTGTTCGTAAAGCTTTTACATGTAACCTTTTCTTTGTGCAGATGGCAAGTTCTTTTTCCTGTTCAGTTTATTGATGTTGTAGCATTCGTATGGCGTTTGGTTTATATCCTATGTAACTACTACAAAATTTGTCGTTTTCTGTAACTACGTTAATTAAAACTCAAGATCTAATCTCTGCTACTTAATTTTGTTAAAGTGTCAACAGGTTATGGGGCCCAGCATTCGTGTCCCACTGCGCCAGAGTTAAGTGAAAAGTATCGAAGCAAGCCTATTCAAGGTGATCGAGATTCACGGTGTAAAACTGATCTTGGCGATATAATTAATTGCTAATTATGGAAATATTTACGACAGATAAACTTCTTGGCTCAGAAAATTGGGTAAGGTGGAAATGGATGGTAGAAGGTCTGCTTATGGAAAAGGAAAACGCATACGAGGTGTGTATTGGCGAAATCATAAAGCCAGAACTGGTTCCCGGAGATGCTACAGCAGATATTCGTAATGCATACAACAGTGTGTTAACCAAGTTTGATAAAGGTCATAGAGCTGCTCGAGGAATCTTTTCCCGGACACTTGATTCTAGAATATGTGATCTTGTAGTGATGTGTAAAACTGCCAGGGAAATATGGGTAAAATTGCATGAATTGTTTGAACAGAAAAACACGCAAGCACAATATGCATGTCAGTTGCAATTTTCATCATTTACACGAGATCCTACAAGTACAATGGCTATGCATATAGCGCAATTGGAGCGCCTAGTTTCACGTATGTCTGATTTAGATATTAAACCAAATGATTTTGTAATAATGAGTAAACTCTTGGAAACTTTATCTAGTGACTTTGAACCCCTGAAAATGTCTTGGTGTACAAGGCCTGAAGAGCAACAAACACTAACAGAATTGAAAAAACTGTTGGTTGCAGAAGAGCAGAGAAGACTGACAGAATCTTCTTCTCGAGAAACTGAACTTACTGCTTTACATGCCAAATACAATTTGGGGAAAGTTCGAGGTAGCACAGCCAAATTTGAAAGGCCTGCAAATAAACAGGGAAAGCAATATAAATGCTTCAAATGTGGAAAACGAGGCCACATGAAAAAGGATTGTAACTATAAGAAAAATACTGTGCATGATAAAAGGTCTAAAGAAGAAGAGGTTTTTATAAGAGAATGCCTTGCAGCTGGTAGTAATGACACATGGGTAATTGACACAGGGGCCACACAACATATCACAAACATAAATGATTGCTTTCAAAGTTTTACAAAATATAAATGCCCAATAGAAGTGAGAGTTGGAAATAGCTCAACAATGAAAGCATATGGTCATGGCAAGATATCTGTGAAAATGCTTGTACATGGTAGCTGGAAAGACCGTGTAATGGAAAATGTACTATATGCTCCAGATTCTCCAAGAAATTTATTTTCTGTAAGTCAAGCATTAGATCATGGGTCAAAGTTCAACACATCGAATGACAAATGTGAATTTATAAAGCCGAAAGGTGTCGTTGCTTTTGGAATACGCAATGGAAATTTATTCAGACTTTTATGTAAAATGGTTGTACCTCAAGTAAGTGTGCTCAGCACTATTACAACGTCCTCTTCGGAAGTTCAATTGAATGAAGTGAACTCTCTTCAAATCTGGCAGGAGAGACTAGGACATTTGAATAAGCAACATGTGAAAAAATTTCTTCAATCTCAAGCTATTGATGTGCAAAATGGTAATGAATTCGGTGAAGCATGCGTATTAGGTAAGCAACATAGATTACCATTTGAAAATCGACAGCAACGTGCAAAGGATATTGGTGAGATTATACATACTGACGTCTGTGGACCTATGGAGGAAAAATCAGTAGGTGGATCTAATTATTTTGTTTGTTTTACTGATGATTATTCTAAGTACAGAAAAGTGTATTTTCTTAAACATAAATCTGAAGTTGGGAGTAAATTTGAAGAATTTTGTGTTTTCTTTAAAAATCAAACGCAGAAACCTATCAAGGCAATACTTAGTGATGGTGGATTAGAATATAATAACAAAGATTTCAAAGGTTTGCTGCAGAAAATGGGAACTCAGTTTCGCTATACTACACCCTACACACCTCAACAAAATGGATCAGCTGAGCGAAATAACGGAACTGTTGTTGATCTAGCTCGATCAGTCATGATTGCTAAGGATTTGCCAAAATCATTGTGGGCTGAAATAGTCAATGCTGTAGTGCACATATTGAATCGTGCTAGAACATCAGCAATTGAAGGAAAATCTCCTTATGAAGTTTTTTGGGGTACAACTCCAAGACTAGACCACTTTAGAATTATTGGCACAGAGTGTTTTGTCCATACTCCTAAGCAGAAACATAAGAAATGGGATCCAAAAAGTCAAAAAGGAATCTTAGTTGGCTATTTAGATGAAGTTGATGGTTATCGTGTATGGTTCAAAGACAAAAGAAAGATAGAACGAACAAGAGATGTAGTATTTTCTCCTGAATCAGCATCAGCGTCAGCCATTGTCAGAGTTGAACCAGAATCTAATGTTGAACCACCAGATATTACACCCACTACTGAAACTGAATTTGATTCAGATGACACTCCTGAGGATGTAAACTGTGTTCGAGAACTAAGGGATAGAAAAGGACTGAAAGCACCTGTACGTCTTATTGAATGTTGTATTGCAGAACAGCTTGAGCCAGAACATTACTATCAAGCAATAAAATCTAAAAATGCCAATGAATGGCAGATTGCAATGGATGAAGAAATTAAATCGTTATCTGAGAATAAAACATGGTATTTAACAGACCTACCAGAAGGAAGACGAGCCATCGCAAATAAATGGGTGTATAAAGTGAAGTATCATGCAAGTGGTGAAATCGATAGATTCAAAGCTAGGTTGGTGGTAAAAGGTTTTTCTCAAAGGAAAGGAGTAGATTATTTTGAAACTTTTGGCCCGGTGGCACGTTTTGAAAGTATCCGCGCTTTGATCAGCGTTGCTGCAAATGAGGGCTTGCAGCTGACACAGATTGATGTGAAAACTGCCAGTTTGTATGGGACATTAGAAGAAGAAATCTACATGAAACAACAAGAAGGTTATGATGACAACTCAGGTCGAGTATGTCGATTAGTAAAAAGTCTCTATGGACTAAAACAATCACAGAGATGTTGGAACAAGCGATTCAAAGAATTTCTAGAAAAGTAGTGTTTAAAGGCAAGTAATGCTGATCCATGTCTGTTTTCCAACAATGACAAATAACAGAAGTTATTATTAGCATTATATGTTGATGATGGACTTGTTGCCACGACTCCACAAATAAAGAATAATTTCCTTCGGGAATTGCAGCATGAGTTTAAAGTGACGCATAAAGATGCTGATTACTACCTTGGCTTAGAAATAAAAAAGCTGAAAAGTGGTGATATTGCAATCAGTCAGAAAAATTATGCTAACAAGGTTTTGGAAAAGTTCAACATGAAAGATGCCAACCCTGTTTCTACACCCATGGAAAGAGGCAATCTTTCAGGGGAAGATTCTCTAAAAGTTGATTTGGAGAAAATCCCTTACAGACAGGCTGTTGGAAGCTTGATGTACATGGCAGTTGCTACTCGCCCTAATATTGCCTTTGCTGTATCATATTGTTCACAATTTTTAGATAAAGCTGAACAGAGACATTGGTCAATGGTTAAAAGAATTCTGAAGTACATCAAAGAAACATATAATATAGCATTAATATTCACATCTGGGTTTCAGCCTGGAACCTTGGAGGCATATAGTGATGCAGATTATGCTAGTGAGATAACAACGAGAAAAAGTGTCTCTGGTATTGTGTTTAAATATAGTGCAGCAGCCATTGGCTGGGCTAGTCGTCGACAGCAATGTGTGTCATTAAGTACCACAGAAGCAGAATATGTAACTGCATGTGAGGCAACTAAAAAAAATTGTTTGGTTGACACGTCTGACATTGCCCCACTAGCAACTATACCTACCCTGAAAATGGATAATGTAAGTACAGTTCGTTTGGTGAAAAATCCAGAATTTCACCAATGAACCAAACATATTGACATCAAGTTTCATTTTGTACGTGAAAAATATTTATCTGGTAAACTCAATATTCAACATATTGATGGTGAACATCAACTTGCAGATATTTTTACAAAAGCGCTGCCAAAATCACGTTTTGAACTATTAAGAAATGCTCTTGATATGGTGAAAATAACAGAATTGTAAGTTCAAGGGGAAGTGTTAATATTATGAACTTTCAATTAACTCTTTACTCCATGTACCTGCTCGTGTTCGTAAAGCTTTTACATGTAACCTTTTCTTTGTGCAGATGGCAAGTTCTTTTTCCTGTTCAGTTTATTGATGTTGTAGCATTCGTATGGCGTTTGGTTTATATCCTATGTAACTACTACAAAATTTGTCGTTTTCTGTAACTACGTTAATTAAAACTCAAGATCTAATCTCTGCTACTTAATTTTGTTAAAGTGTCAACATATACAATGAGAAAAGACATCAAAAAACTTAAATTCAAATATAACATCAAATTAAAGTTAATAGCTTTTAAACACCAAGTGTGTCTAAGAATTACCCCAATGTTATCATGTCTAAAAATTACCCCGCTTCCCCCTACTTTTTGTCAGTAGTGAACACTTAACAGTTTTACTGGTTTATAACACTTGCAGTGTTCCATCTTTAAACTTTTTTTTTGTTGATTTGGTCGTTCATTGTCCTTCACAACAAAGTCTTTTTTTTTTTAAGTATTTAAACCATTATTCACACATATCTTGAGATGGAGCATATTCGCCATAAGCTTCCCGGAGTATACAATAACTTTCAGTAGTACTTTTCATCAAAATAAAATAGTGAATCAACACCTCATGCATATGCTCTTTTTTTGGCAAGAACTTTGCCATGTTTAAGAGTAAGTATATCTATGAGGTTAACACCCCATCCCATTTGACTTCTAAGAATTTTAAGCTTCTTATTAATGGAATGGAATAGCTCACACATCACCTCACATCTGAAGAATTTCTACTGTAACTCCATCTATTGAAATCAATCTGCATTATTAGCCGGTACACCTAGTAATTCTTCATAAATTTTTTTATTTTTTTTTTTGGTTATTTTCTTGGTATGTTGATTCATATTTTGTTTCTTTTCTGTATTAATTTTATTAGTAGCATTTTTATTGTATGGGAGAGGGTATATTTTTGTTGCTGTTATTATTGAATTTTTAGATGACAAAATAATAGGTAAAGTTAAACTGATAAATTAAAATTTATATATGTTATTGACATTAATAGTTCACCAAAAAATGTTAAAAAATTTAAGGAAGCTCCAAATTAAGTTTAATAATTATTGTGTGGAAGGGACATGAAAACTTTTTAAGTAAACGTTATGTGAAACTTATATCTATACAGTAAGTCCTAAACAGCAACTATTAAAGTTAAAAACATCTCTCAAATTGAAACGTTACCGCTGTTACATGTTCACAATAGATCCTGGTACTCCATTTGTAGTAAAATCATACTACTACTGTTGGGTCTTTCCTCCTAAGCAAGTAAGACACAGAAGAAACATTCCTTCTACTATTTATAAAGCAAATTGGATACTGGCCAGTGTATCATTCTTCTATCGTTTGTCCAGACATTAGCCATACGCTTTTACTGACTGTTAGCCAACAAATTAGCTGTGATAATGTAGGTTTATTCTAGGTGGGGTTAATGGGGTGCTGCACCCTGTTTGCCCCTTAGATAAAATAATTCCGCCCTGATGCCCTTTGAACTTGATCACACACCCCGAAATCTGAAAGTGTGCCCCACAAGAAATGATTGAAAAACGAAAATTTTGGAGTGAAGCGGATAAATGATTCAAAGGAAATATCGATTTTAAAAACAAGCTCTTCTGATAATATAGCTAATATGAAAAGAAATACGTATTAGAAACCTTTTTTTTATATGGAAGCAAAAAATAAGAAGAACAGTCATCTGAAGGGTTAGCATTGTCATAGTTTTTGTATCTAATTTTGTTCTATCCATTAGAAAATGTTATTTTTAATGTGTCAACGTGCACTGTTTTTGATTTTGTGCACAAAAAACTAATCCTATACAGCAGTTTTCGCCAAGATTTGATTTTTTTTTCTATAAGTATTTCAAATTTTTTTTTTCTATAAGTAAATTGTGGGGGGGAAGAACAATTTATAAAAACGGTTCTCCAAAAATCGCAGAACAAAGATATACCAAGCAAAAATTGAGTCCAAAAATTAATCCTTCACAAAAACCGGTGATCTTAAAACAGTCTTCTGATAAAAATCGGCAACTTAAAATGTGCTCCTCACAAAAATCACAAGCTGAAGTAAAATGGACCACCCTTCACAAAAATCTGACTCTTAAAAAAAAAAAAAAAAAAAAAAAAATTGCTCTCGAAAACTGTGTATTTCAGCAATCAATTAAGGAATGGATTAAGTTGTTGCTCAAAAATAATTTATTGCACATTAAGGCTCATTAGAACTTGTAATTAACTGAAGCAATAGGCCTTATTTCAATAATTAGGTTTAAAAAAAACTCAAAATTTGTCAATTACTTGCGATAAAGCACAAATTTTATCCATCTGCGGCTAAGTGATTCTGTATTTCGGCAATCTGCCACAAGAATATAGCATATTTTGCTAATGAGGCACAAAAAGAAAAAATCTGGTGTGAAACAACCACACAACTTTCATTAACCATGATTACATATATTATATGTATTTTTTTTTTTTTTTATATAATACGATCAGGAGAAGCTTAAAACTAAAGTAAAGACATATAAAACAAAGTTTACATGGCAAGTTAGAAAATAACAGAAAAAATGGTTAAGTTATTTTTTGAAACACCAATTTCCGAGATCTAAAATTAACCTACCTAAGCAGGTTTGCTGTTAATTTTCCTGCAATAACCATGTCATACATGAGAAAAAATATCTAAAATTGATATATGTAACAGTTTTCAAGAAAATCATTAGAGCCATTTTTGAGATACAGGCTTTCACCAAAACTTGGCAAACTCAATTGTTGACCAGAGAACAACAATTACAGTAATTTCTGGTCTATAATCTGCAGTGGCAAATCTGCATTATTTAACCATTAGGGAGAAAATTCTGCAGCACCACATAATCTGCAGCACCGCATAATCAGCAGATATCTGAAATGCACTGAATACTTTTAAATTTTCTTAATACCATGGACATTTTAAGAAAATAATAAAAAATATTAATATAATAAATATAATAATAATTAATATATTAAAAATTTAATATAATTTTAAAATATTAATTTTAATTACATTTAATTAATTAATTTTATTTTATATTAAAATATTAATATAATATTAAAAATATTAGAATAGAATAGAAAAATCTTACCTTTATTCCTCAAATGTGGTACATTCCAAAACATTATTAAGGGAAAAAAAATTATTTAACTTGAAAAACCATCAAAATCCGAACATTTGGAATTGAAATGAAATAAATTAATAATTTCTGGATCCAAAGATCCAGGAACATCATCTTCTTCTGAACTGTTTTGTGTCATTTTCGAAAATTCCACACTTACGAAAGCATTTTACAATTGTTTCTTTGGGAACATAGTTCCATGCGTCATACACACATTTTGCTACATCAATGTATGACGCACTGCACATTTTACTATTTTTTGTAAAAGTGTGGAGACCTTCCGACATCCATTATTCCCAAAATGACCGAACTTTACTTTTAAAAGAAGGGTTGATGCCGAGGTCCAACGGCTGAAGTTTCTTTGTCAATCCACCTGGAATGATGGACAGCTTTGCGCCTAGAACTCCACATTCTTTCTTAATACTGTCTTTTAAATATGCTGTCATCGAATCCATTATTAAGAGCATTCTGGGTTTTAAAATAAAAGCCTGGTCTTTTTCGCCAGACTGTTTTCATCCAGGATAACACCACTTCCTCATTCATCCATCCCTTCTCGTTTACATGAATTTCCACTCCTGTGGAGAAATTATCTTTGGGGAATGTTTTTCGCTTAAATATCAGCATTGGGGGGAGCTTATTCCCGCTTACGGAGCAAGCTAAAACGACCGTGAATGTTGTTTTTTCATTGCCTGTAGTTGAAATAGCCACTGATTTTGAGCCTGCAATTTCTATGGTACGAGAAGGGGGGGGGGGCAATCAAAGGATAACGGAATTTCATCCATGTTTATTATTTCATTTTCGGAGAACTTATCAGTTGAAATTATTTTTTTTGCAATGTTCCACAGAATTTTTACATTTTTCCTCCCAATCTGTAGGCAGGCGATGGCCTAGCATGGTGCGATTTCTGATGACTAAATTATATCACTTCATAAAACAATAACACCACGTGTGTCCACCAGTAAAATTTTGCAAATCTAAGTCACGAGCCATTTGTTGGGCTTTTAACTGGATCTTGATGGTTGATATAGGCAAATCTTTTTCCCGTTGCTCCATAATCCATCGAAAGAGATCCTCCTCCAATGCTGGCTAAGACGGGGTTCCACAATGAAACAATCTTTTCTTTTTATTGTTTTGGAGCAATTTATCTTTATTCCTCCCGCAAAGCCAAATATTTGATTGTTTAATATTAAAATAATGACCGGCGGCTCTGTTATAGATTTCTTTGGCTTTGAGAATCACTTTTAATTTAAACTCTGCCATATAACTAACACGTTTCGTAGCCATTTTGAACCGTTGTTAAGAAACTGATATAAGAAAAGGTACAAGACTAAAGAGTGTATAAGTTTTCCTTCTGCTAATTTTAATGGATGAGTGCTGGAGGGAACTGGAATGATCGAGAGAAAAACCATGGTACGTGTGCATATGAGAAGTTTTATGGCCATGCGCGCATAATCATAACTTCCAACTCCGATTGGCTTATATAGTTTCTCACTAGCATGAAGTTTGTCGCTTTTGGCCGTCCTCTATTGGCTAGCAGAGCCCGGAGAGCCGGTGAGAGCGAATCACGATGGCTTTTGCTGCAAGGAAGAAACATCTATCGTCCATATTTGGTGATTTTTTGCCTTTTCTTGTAATGAGAATTTTTTGTTTTTACACGCGCTCCATTAGCAGAATTTTTTTTTTTTTGCCAATATTACGTGGCAGCGTATTATCTGCACCTTTAAAAATTACTTTTTTAACAGACAGTCCATGGATTATAGACCGGAAATTACTGTACATATGAAAGGATATCTAAAAAAGAGTTATTATGCTGAGTTTGAAAAAAAATCTGTGCAGCAGTTTTTAATGGAACACACTTGTGAGACCTGAAATTGAGCTGATCATACAGGATGCTTATCAATTTTCCTGAACTAACTAACTATGCCATTCGGAAGGACATCTAATAGAGTGTTTATATAGCAACTTTTAAGAAAATCGTTAGAGCTGTTTTTGAGATACAGACTTACGGTCCCACTTCGGTTTTCGGATGATCCACTTCTGGATTTCCTATTTTCACCAAAATTTGGAAACTTCATCTGTGCACCAAACCTATGTCAATTCTGCAGTTTTGTCGTTTTATCTTTATTAGTTTCGGAGATATGATAGTCAGAAGATTTCACACATACATACAAACACACATACTGACCAATTGCTGAAAACCACTTTTTTGTACTCAGGGGACCTTAAAATGTGTAAATCAGGTAAAAACTTGATATCAAATTTTTGGACCACATACATTACTTACATTACCTATGGTAGTAGGATAATGGAAGTAAAAGGGGAATATATGCAATAAAATAATAGGCATTGAGCTAGGAAAGTAACTCAAATTTATCAATGGTTAAATTATATTTTGGCAACTGCTTAAAAAAATTTTGCATAGATTGTTAATTGGCTTCATAAAGAAAACTTCAGTAATTAGCCATAAAAAGTATGAGATATTTCAACACTTAAACTCCAGGAAATCAAGAATTTTGCTGGGTTGTGACTAAGTAATGACTTATTTCCGAAACTAGTTTAAAAAACATGAATTTTGTTGATAATTGGCAATGAGTTAAGAAAATAACGGAAAACAGAAAAAGAATGTAAAGATATGTAAAATGATATCTTTTATCATTAATAGTGAATAAAAATCGTAATAATGGGGGGGGGGGAAACCCTATTGCATATTGAAACTCAAAATAAAAAATTCATTATTTTTCCCATCCCCCTCTCCCCACAAAAGTTACAAACTTGTTATTAAAAAAAGAAAAATAGACTTAAGTAACACTGTGATTTGTGTATAGAGATGAACGTACGGAAGAGTTCATATACATTACGGTTTGTGGCAGACAGGTATTTGTTTAAAACATATTTTATTAACTTTGTAATGCACAAACATAATGAAATCAACTTATATTAGTTAGATATCCATTATGAGATGAAAAGGAAATGTTCATTTTCAGTTACATTTAGGGAGAAAAAAAAAAAAAAAGTGAAACATCATGGATCTGTTTAATAGAATACGTCAAATAGCTATACTTTTTTTAACATAATGCCTTTTTTAAACTAGTATGTTGTAGCCATCACAAAACTTTCTTCTATATCATTCTATATCACCACTTACTGTTTAATACATATAAAAAAGGCTAACCATAACTTCTCACAATAAAAATTTAATATTGAGTTTGGTACAGTTTTAATCAACTGATGCTGAGATTTAGGCGTGTGAAAAATCACAATAGCAGCTCCACTTATCGGCTAATATACACCTAAATTATATCAGCATTAGTTTTCATAGTGGTTATCTCACACATCAAGTTTTGTGTAGTTATGTGTTATAAAATCTTTCAATGTTTTGAATTTTTAAATAAGATTTATTACCACTACTTTAAAATAAAAATCTACCATATTTATTTTTTACAATTAAATAAATTAAAAATTGTTATAAAACTAGTATGTATGTCCATCATAAAACTTTTTTCTGTATCATTCTGTATAATAGGGTCACTTACTGTTTAACATGCAGAAAAGTTTAATCATATCCCCAAGTGCTGAGATGTAACTATGGGGAAAATCACAGAAGGTGAGTACTAGCAATGCCACCTGTTGGCCGATAAGTCAGCATCTGTTTTAGTGTGTTTATATGCCGTAGAAGTTGAGAATTAGCTTTTTTATTCACGGGGGTTAATTGTAGTGTAGCAGTGCCACCTGTTGGAAAATCTGTACCTAAATTAAATCAGCTTAGTGTTCATAGTGGCCCTTGCATATTCCAAGTTTGTGCAGAATCTTAGATATAGTCTTTTCGTTCATGTGGAAAATTGCCACTTAGCAGCACCACCTATAGGTATGCACCAAAATTGAATGGGCATAATTTTTCATAATGGCCTTCTCACCTATCATATTTTGATTGATTATGCATAATAGAACCTGATATATAGGCTTCCCTTAAATGGTAGAGCTACCTGTTAAATGATTTGTAACAAAATTTGATAAGCACTAATTTATGTCAAAGTCTACATATAAAATTTATATGAAATTCTGTGCAGTATTCTGTGAGCTGTAGTTGCTACAAATGTTATCACAAACACGCACACTAAAAATTGTCAAATTTTGTTCTAGACATCTCAAAATGTGTAAATCTGTCTAAAGTTGGGAGTTAAAGAAACTTAGGAATCCAATACTTTCTTCTATTGAATATAGAAGAAAGTAAAAATTCAGATATGAAGTTCTTGGAAAAAACGGGAAAGTTGTTAGCTATCTTTATGCCCTTCATTAGAATGATAGGACATTAATGGTGACCCATGTGATTTATATAAATAAAATATCATTTTCATGATTTAGTAAAACATTATTAGATTATAATTACCAATAAAATGAGAAGTAATAACTGAAGTAATTATTTTTTATGATTTAACTTCGAAAATCCGGAATTGTCAAGATTGCAACAATTCCGAACTTTAGAGGTTGTGGTAATTGAATTTTTTTTTATATGATAATATAAGAAACATGCTACATGCTGTTTTTATTTCTTAAAAGTAAATTTTAATAAATTGTCAAATTAAATAACAAAATATGAGAAATGCACTCAAGAAATTTGTAAATCTTGTAATTTTTCAGTTTCTTGGAGAGAGAAGGGGGATAACAAAAAAGAAGAAAGAGAAATATTCTGTTATTTTGATAACATAAATAAACTTTAATATTATCTCCTTTTATGTTTACGCTCATAGCTCTCAAAAGAAATAAAGAGATGCAGTTGAAATAGTTAATTTAATTAGTCTGCCTTCAAGAGTAAAGAGCAATGTGTTAGAAGTAGGTCAGCTTGAAGGAGTATGTTTATTATTTAATCAAGTCAAGAAATAATGGAATATTGAGCATTATTTATTTATTTATATTACTAGCACTTGAGCGATTTTATCATTAAATATGTAAAGATACATTAAAAACATTTAAAACCGTTTAAAATTACCTCACAAGCACTTTCGACTGCCTCTGCAGTCTTCCTCAGGTGTGCTCTGGTGAACACGTTCGTCGGGCGTTTCTTTTGTTTTCTTTCTACCTTTCTTCTCCAGGATAGGGCACCACCCGGTGTCAATTTCCATTGGCTCAGTGTTGCAAGCGTCGTGATTCGCAATAATTTTGATGTTTTCTCTTTTTGTGGCGTAATGATAATTGTTATAGTGAGCTATTTTGCTGAAGTTTTTAAAGTCTATTTTAATATTTTCTTTTTGGTTTACTTTTGTTAGTGCTGTTGTTATTTTACCGTATTTTATATCATTTTCGTGTTCTTTAATCCGCGTTTTTGTCTTCCGTTTCGTCATGCCGATATAGCATCCTGTTGTTTTATCATCTTTGGTGTAATTAATTTTGTAAATTCCTGCAGTTTCTGAAAAGTGGATTTGGTCTTTGTCATTTCTAATTCTTTGGAAAATATTACTATTGGGTTTTATCGGTATATTTAATTTCGCGGCTTTGTTTTTTATTTTATTGCTTACACCTTTGCTATATGGAATTGGAGGGATGTATTTTTGTTTTTGTGTGTTATTAATATCGTCCAGTTTTTTTAGTCTATTTCTATATTTAAAATTACCTCAGAAGCGCTTTCGACTGCCTCCGCAGTCTTAATCAGGTGTGCTCTGGTGAACACGTTCGTCGGGCGTATCTTTTGTTTTCTTTCTACCTTTCTTCTCCAGGATAGGGTGCCACCCGGAGTCAATTTCCATTGGCTCAGTGTTGCAAGCGTCGTGATTCGCAATAATTTTGACGTTTTCTCTTTTTGTGGCGTAATGATAATTGTTATAGTGAGCTATTTTGCTGAAGTTTTTAAAGTCTATTTTAATATTTTCTCTTTGGTTTATTTTTGTTGGTGCTGTTGTTATTTTACCGTATTTTATATCATTTTCGTGCTCTTTAATCTGCGTTTTTATCTTCTGTTTCGTCATGCTGATATAGCATCCTGTTGTTTTATCTTCTTTGGTGTAATTAATTTTGTAAATTCCTGCAGTTTCTGAAAAATGGATTTGGTCTTTGTCATTTCTAATTCTTTGGAAAATATTACTATTGGGTTTTATTTTGTTTTTATATTTGAAAATTTATTTTTAATTAAGAAAATGTTATTTTAGAGGTTGGTTTAATAGATATGTGTTATTTTCGTCGAAAAGTGCATGAATATTAAGTCATGGACTTAATATTTTATAAAGTGAACTTTTACCATTTGAGCATCATGTTTGCAATGAGTCGTGCGCTTTTCGACGAAAATAACACATATCTATTAAACCAACCTCTAAAATAACATTTTCTTAATTAAAAATAAATTTTCAAATATAAAAACAAAATATAGAAATAGACTAAAAAAACTGGACGATATTAATAACGCACAAAAACCAAAACAAATTTACATCCCTCCAATTCCATATAACAAAGGTGTAAGCAATAAAATAAAAAAACGAAGCCGCGAAATTAAACATAAATGTACCGATAAAACCCAATAGTAATATTTTCCAAAGAATTAGAAATGACAAAGACCAAATCCATTTTTCAGAAACTGCAGGAATTTACAAAAATAATCAAAGTTAAAAAAGCCTTCTTAAAAATTAAAATCTATTACATCTATATATATATATTATTAATTTACATATTTTTTGCTTCTGAAATCAACATTCAGACTAAAACAGTCCAGTGTACATATTCTCTCTAGCAACAAAGAAAGATGTCACCAGTCTGCAACCTTGAATGGCACTATTAAGCTCTAATTTAAAGCTATTTACAGATATTGAGTAAACATTGTGGTGCAATCAACATATTATTCAACAGTAATTTATTGATGTTAATGATATCATAGCATTGTAAACATTTAATTTAGCAGTAATTTACCACCTTTTTCTTTAACTGAACCTTGAATGTAGAAAAAATCTTCAAATAGCCCATTGAGCTATTAATGATTTTTATAAAACAAACATCGAAAATAAGTGTTAGAAGTCTGTTTTAAATATGTGGATTTCTATAATTAAAAATTTTTTAATGATATTTTATGAATATCAAAATATATTTGTATATAACCCCCATCCTTGCTTTTCACTGCACATAAAGTCAAATTTTAAAATATTTCTATTTAAGATTTTAAAATTTGATAACATATTCTTTTCTGTATGTGAACTTCAGCGTGTAGGGAAAAAGAGACTTCAAAATAATTCTTGAACTTTCTATTTACAAATTATAAAATGAATTCTAGAAAAACGTGTCCAATCAAGAACATAGCATGAAAAATTTGTATTTTAAATAAACAAATAAATAAGAATTAATTGCAATATTTCATCCATTCTGGAAAATGTTTTTGGGTTTTGACGACTGGGAGTGGGACACTAGGTGGAAACTAGTCAATAGCTTGTAACTCATTCTACGCTAGTTGTAAGAAAGTAATGTGGTGATCACCATTCCACTGTGTTAATAAATAAGCTTTCACTTTTTGTCAAATATGATGAAAATTAGCAAAATAAGAAAATATTCTTTCATTTTTTCTGTATTTGAAAACTGAAATATTATTGCAGGTAAATAGGAAATAACAATAGGCCATGAAAAAAAATATTGTTTTATAGTGATTTATTGCTGTATAGAATATTGCTAAATTGAAAGGAGATATATTGTATGGAAAACTGAAAAATATTATCATAATGGAGAGTTTCTTTATGGTATTGGATATTGTTGTGCAATTTTACTGTGTGTGTGTGTATTTATATATGGTGAGAGAACAGCATTTTTCATTTTCTAGTACACATAATTAGTATTGATGAGAAATAGACCTTAATTTTGCAATTTTCAAATGTGAAATATTTTTTGCTTTAGATCTCCAGAATGGGAACAAATTTCTCCAAGTGAGAGAGAAAGAATTGGTCTGACGTTTGATGAAGATGGTGAATTTTGGTAATTCATATATATATATATTTTAATTATGCTTATATCAATATGAATAATAATTAAAATCTGTTTAAAAATGCTGATACATACACTTATAAAATTCTTGTTATTTCCTACTAACTATTTAATTAACCAAAACAACATTAGCTGTATATGTATATATGTTACCGCTAAAGTGCAGAAATCAGTTAATCTGCAGATTAGCTAGGCAATCTGCACATTAACTAGGGTGATCCGTTAAAGTGAGGAAAATTGTTTCATTTCTTAAATTACCTAGGTAATCTGCGAATTACCTAGATAATCTGCACATTACCTACTAGGCACTCGTTAAAGTGAAAATAAGATCTCTGGTGGTATAATTTTACTGCACGCTGTGTTGTATTTGTTTTTATCATTCGGGAAAAGAAAAAAAAAGATTAGTTTGCTTTTCTTTTCTTTCTTTCTTTACTTATTTTAATCTGTATGTGTTTTAATTTTTATGTGTTTTAAAGTTATATTTGTTTTATTTATTTCATCTTTTTTATTCTGTCAATATAAGTTTGAAGATGTTACACATTTTTAATATGAAATATAATATCTTTAATAGCTTACAATAAAGTCTATTTTATAAATGAATGTTAGAATTGTAATACAGTAACGATTTCTTTTCAAATAAAAATATTTAACAATTAAAAAAAAAAAAAAAAAAAAAAAAAAAACGTTTTATTAACAACTTATACACATTTATTAACTACTATTACTATATTAAAAAAAAAAAAAAAAAAAAATGCACCAATTTTTAATTAGCTAAAGAAATATTAAATTAGACAAATCAGAAGCATTTTAAGAAGTACTTCAAACAATTAAAGCTGCTTTAATAATTTTTAGAACGCATGAAAATTAAAATGACAGTTTTCCAATGCTTTATTAAACTATATTTTGCAGCATACATATATCTGTACAAGTTTAGGAAATATATTAATTTTACAAAAAAAAAAAAAAAAAAAAAACTTTATTCACACATTTTATGTGATAAACTACAACGAAATTATTTGAAAAAGCGAACAAAATTAAAATTAAAAATATAATCACGATATATAAAATATATAAAGGAAACTTGAAATTGAAAGAAACAAAAGAGAAAAATTGTAATGAAATGCTAAAAAATGCATAAAAATTTCATTTTAAGTATTTGTTGAATAATGCCATAATATTGAATGCCATATTTTCCAGAGTTAAAAAATAATACACGTGTTCTTTTTTTTTCAGTAAGTAATAGTAATTTAAATCAATTTTAAAATAAAGTAGTTTTAAAAAGTTGTGGTTTAATAGTTTTATTTCAGGAGAAAATAATTACAGTGTTGTAAATTTAAGATTCATAATTTAAAATGAAGTTTCACGAGAGAGAGCTTTTAATTAAGATTATATTTCATTAATAAAATGCAGAACCTTATCAAACTTATGTTGACAGAATTAAAAAAGAGAAGAAATAAACTCAAAACAGTTATAACTTACTTGTACTTTAAAATTTGTGTTGGTCATAATAAGAAATCTAATGTCATAGCTTCGATGATCCACATTTTGCGCTACTGTTTATCACAGCGGAGAGGAAGGGATAAAAGTTTCGGTTTGTGTTTGAAGGTCAATCGCGTCACAGACTAATCTGGGATTCGCGTATCTGTATCACATGACTGTTTGACGTCATAGTGAATGTAAAAAAACTAAGGCTCGAAAGAAACATTTGAACTTTAACGACACAGAAGCCATTAATCTGCAGATTACCTAGTTAAAATGCGGAGAACTCTTTATTCCGCACTTTAACCGGTCATTTTAGTTAATCTGCAGATTAGCTAGGTAATCTTCAGATTAACGGGTTTCGCGCTTTAACGGTAACATATACACTAAGAGCACTTTCACACTTGCCGACACAACACTGATAAATAATAGACGATTGTCGTTATCTGACATCCGTGCAGGCAAAATACAGTGGTACATACTGCATGCTTTCACACCCACCAATTTGAAGACGTATTTGTTGTACCAATAAGGCGATATTGTTTGTTTGATGTCCAACAACCAAGCTCCCCATAAAACCGTTCTGACATTTTTGTCTCACTCTACACCATATTTGTGTTGTAATCAACGTGCGAGTTTTTATATTTTCAGTATTTATTGAAGGAAAGATAATTTACTAAAAACTTTAGCAAATGTACTGCATATGTAATGTTTTTAATAAATAATATGTTACAAAATTATTTGGTTTGGTGAGAGATTTTCAAATATGGATTGCAGTGCATTCTAAAAATAAAATTATAATTAATCTGTACAAGTTAGAATTAGAAAGGAAAAAAAATCTGTTTAGAAAATCATTTTTTTTTTTTTTTTTTATTATTATTAAATATCTGCTTATCTGGATAAATAAATGATTTTAAGATATATAAAGAATAGACCATGTTTGTGTGAGCACACAGTATCTTATGCTTACAATACCCAACACTTCTTGAAATTCCCAACATTAACAGAAATGACACTATATAAAACTCTAAATAAGATTGTCAATAAAAAAGGAAGGTTATAGACATTTTTTTAATGATAAATAACTTTTGCAAATAAAAACAAGCAATTAAAAGGTTAAACTTAAAAATAATTTCTCTCATAAAAAAAACAATATGGATTCTTCTGAACTTTTATAAATAATTCTTACTCGATAATTATACAAAAACAAATTATGAAATGTGTAATAACCAAGAAAGGAATTAAGAGGTGAGGGAATAATTAATGTCTTATTAATCATTAGGAATCATTTGGTAGTATTTCTATAATATGTTGTTGATTCATTTATTATTATTTCTTTTTTTAACTTCAAATAACTGACTAGTTAGAAAAATAAATAATTAAACAAAGAATAATTAAGCAAATTCTACCACAGCTTTACCGTAGATATCAACAAATTTCTAGTTTTATTTACAATAAAAGTATTTAGATAGAAAATTCTTCAAAAAATAATATACATGGCCTTTAGTTTGACTCAGTAAATACAAATTTTGAAATATCCAATTGAATCTTTTCCAGATAAATGTCATTATTTTAAAAATAAAACCCATAAAATTTTGGAAAATAAAATAGTACTTACAATATACCTTCAAAGAGATAAAAACGATATGCTTCTTCATAATCTGAAAAAGAATTTGATATGTTATGTCAGTGTATTGAAAACGACATAACAGAAAAAATTCTTATAACAACAGGAGACTTGGCATTGGAATATTAAAACCCAAATAAACTACTACGTCAGAAACGCCAAAGAAAAATATTGGAAATGCATACAGCTGTTTTGGTAGCTTTAAGCATACCATCTTCAGTGCAAAAAGGATTCTGAATCAAGAGAAGTGCTCGTATATATAGGAGAGGGACCGGATTTAGTTCAACCAATAGGATTACGGGAGAGGTGGGGAGCAGGGCCTGATTAAGGGGGAAGCTCGCTCTTCAGACATTATTTATACTTACACCGTTATTTTTTAACAAATACTTTCCTCCTATAATAAACAGAAAATTTTCATTAAATATTATTTTAAAAGAATTCTGGTGTCTAATAACGGTGAGTAAATTGGATTGTTTTACACCGTTCATTTTTTATAAAAAATATTTCCTAGTCAAAGCGTGGAATTTCTATGACATGAAATAAAAAATAATCGTAAAAATATTCCGGTATGAGCGAGCTTCCCCCTTAATCAGGCCCTGGTGGGGAGAGTGGCCAATAGGAATTTAGGAAAGTTAGCTGTATAAACAGTAGAAAAATTAAGAAAATGTGGACTGAATATAAAATTTCCAACAGTCAGACAAATAGGGAATAGCGAAATTACAATTAACAAGGTTATTAAAATTTTTATAAATATGAAAAGCTTCAAAGAAATTGAGTTCATGAATGGATTTAGGTCTGCAAATTATTTTAGCTGAATTAAATTTAAAATTATGATTTTACTCCCAGCAATGTTTAGAAATAGCTGATTTATTGGTTTCTTGTTTGCGGACATAATTCATATGTTCTTTTATATGAAATTTAAGACTGCGTTTAGTTTGGCCAATATATGATAAACCACACTGACAGGAAGTATTATAAATACCCCAAGAAAATTATGCATATCAATGGGCTCTTTTAACTGAGAAAAGGTGAGTTTATTGGAAGGCGAAAATATCATTTTAAAATCATATTGTTTGAAAATTTTAGCTATGGTTTGACTGGATTTAAGAAAATAGGGTAAGACAAATTAGAAGAGACTGGTTTAGTAGAGGAAATACGAGGGAGTTGTAATTTTTGGATAGCTTTGTCTATAATGGAAGGGTCATAACTTCTGTCTATTGCAATGGCTTTCAAGTATTTAATTTCAGATTTTTATAAAATAGGATTTGAACAAATATTAAGTGCACGGTTTACAAAAGTATAGAAAGCAAACTTTTTTTGGTTAGGTGAGTGACATGAACGCGCATGGGGAGGAAGGGAGACAGCAACATTTTTTCGATAGATGGTGGTTGAAAATCCATTTACAGTGTGAGAAACGAGTGTATCAAGAAATGGAAGGGAGCCATTATTTTCTATTTCATATGTAAACTGGATATTACTGTCAATTGAATTTAAAGTTTCTAAGACATGGTCAATATTGTGATGAGATATGTCGATAAGCGTGAAGGTGTCATCAATGTAACAAGTTCAAAAAGGAAAAGATATTTTCTTAAAAAGCTTGCTTTCGAAATAGTGCATGTAAATATCTGTGAGAATTGGGGAGAGGGGAACCTATGGCTAAACCTTCAGACTGACGATAGAATTTATTTTGGAAAGAAAAAGTGGTTTGTGATAAACAAATGCGGGTAAGAGAGATTAATTCTTGTATTTCAAAAGATGTGAAATGAAACTCTTTTAATCTATTTTCGAGACAGCAGAGGGCACCACTTATTGGAACATTAGGGAAAAGAGATTTTACATCAAAAGAAACCATAGTGAGATTAGTGTGAGGGCAGTTTTGAATGTTTTTTGCAAATTTTATGGAATTCTTAACAGTATAACTACTAGCAGCAAGAAGGGGAGCAAAAATTGTGGGGAGAAATTTAGCTAAATTATAGGAAGCAGTACCGATATTAGAGACTATGTGGGATGAAATGGAATATTGGGTTTGTGAACTTTTGGTAAAGCATAAAATCTGGCACAATTAGCAGTACAAGGGATAAGATGAGATTTAGTTGAGTCCAATAACAAGGGGCAAGATTTTATAGCAGATTTAATTTTATTTAACTATTGAGTAGAGGGGTCACGGGGCAGAGGCAGTGGCGGATTTAGGGGGGGGGGGGCTAGGGGGCTGAAGCCCCCCCCCCCCCCCCAAAACACTGACATTCACAATTGAATGTTGCAATTGTAAATTTTTTAATGGTCTAGAATAACACTTTGAAAAATCTTAGCTCCCCTACCCCCAAAAGTCAAGTTCTGGATCCGCCACTGGGCAGAGGAATATATGGGTCATCATTAATTAATTCGGTAACACTTTCAATGTATTGTTTTTTATCCAAAATAACAATCTGACCACCTTTATCAGCTTTAGTAATGCTGATATTTTCCTTAGATTTTAATTCCTTCAAGGCGTTTTTTTCTGAAGAGCTGAGAATTGATTTAAAATTTTTAGAATTGAAATTGGCATTATTTAGAATTAAATGGCGAAGATTTTTTTTCTGTTGGTCAGTAAGTCGAGAATTTTTGAAAGCTTTTTCAACCGTTGCAATTAACTGAGGAAAAGAAGGAGGTTTAGAAATGGCAAAATTTTAATTGAGTTTGAGAAAAGAATATTGATTATTGGTAATTTCAGCATTGGAAAGATTAACAATTGCATTTTTATTGACAACAAGAAAGTCGTTCGAATGAATAGGACTCTGTGAATTATGAAGCCGGGTGAATTTATCATGTAATTTAATTAAAACATTTAATTAAATTTAATTAATAAAATTAATTTTAAAATTTGCAAAAAACATTCAAAACTGCCCTCAAACTAATCTCACTATGGTTTCTTTTGATGTAAAATTTCTTTTCACTAATGTTTCAATAAGTGGTGCCCTCTGCTGTCTCGAAAATAGATTTAAAGAGTTTCATTTCGCATCTTTTGAAATACAAGAATTAATCTCTCTTACCCGCATTTGTTTATCACAAACCACTTTTTCTTTCCAAAATAAATTCTATCGACAGTCTGAAGGTTTAGCCATGGGTTTCCCTCTCTCCCCAATTCTCGCAGATATTTACATGCACTATTTCGAAAGCAAGCTTTTTAAGAAAATATCTTTTCCTTTTCGGACTCGTCACGTTGATGACACCTTCACGCTTATCGACATATCTCATCACAATATTGACCATGTCTTAGAAACTTTAAATTCAATTGACAGTAATATCCAGTTTACATATGAAATAGAAAATAATGGCTCCCTTCCATTTCTTGATACCCTCGTCTCTCGCACTGTAAATGGATTTTCAACCACCATCTATTGAAAAAATTTTGCAGTCTCCCTTCCTCCCCATGCGCGTTCATCTCACTCACCTAACCAAAAAATGGTTGCTTTCTATACTTTTGTAAACCATGCCCTTAATATTTGTTCAAATCCTATTTTATTAAAATCTGAAATTAAATACTTGAAAGCCATTGCAATTGACAGAGGTTAATGACCCTTCCATTATAGACAAAGCTATCCAAAAATTACAACTCCTTCGTATTTCTTCTACTAAACCAGTCTCTTCTAATATCAGTATTGTTTTACCCTATTTTCCTAAATCCAGTCAAACCATAGCTAAAATTCTCAAACAATATGATTTTAAAATAATATTTTCACCTTGCAATAAACTCACCTTTTCTCAGTTAAAAGATCCCATTGATATGCATAATTCTTGGGGTATTTATAGTATTTCCTGTCAGTGTGGTTTATCATATATTGGCCAAACTAAACGTAGTCTTAAATTTCATATAAAAGAACATATGAATTACGTCCGCAAACAAGAAACCAATAAATCTGCTATTTCTAAACATTGCTGGGAGGAAAATCATAATTTTAAATTTAATTCAGCTAAAATAATTTGCAGACCTAAATCCATTCATGAACTCGATTTCTTTGAAGCTTTTCATATTTATAAAAATTTTAATAACCTTGTTAATTGTAATTTCGCTATTCCCTATTTGTCTGACTGTTGGAAATTTTATATTCAGTCCACATATTCTTAATTTTTCTACTGTTTATAGAGCTAAAATTCCTAAATTCCTATTGGCCACTCTCCCCACCTTTCCCGTAATCCTATTGGTTGAACTAAATTTGGCCCCTCTTCTATATATACGAGCACTTCTCCTGATTCAGAATCCTTTTTGCACTGAAGACGGTATGCTTAAGGCTACTGAAACAGCTGTATACATTTCCAATATTTTTCTTTGGCATTTCTGACGTAGTAGTTTATTTGGGTTTTAAGAAAAAATTCTTATTTATATATGGCTTCAATGGAAATACATCTCTCAGGAATCGTGCAGACTCTTTTAATGAACGATAGTTTTCTTATCTTTCTTTATATGAATGCAATCTTGTTAAACTTAAAAAATTTTTGCTGTCAATAAAATTTTTTGAACAATATTTCTGCCATCTTGTCTAATTTGCAATTGCAACCAGTTTTGCAAGAAGTCTGACACTCTTGCAAATTTGCAAGGGTGTTTGCAAGCAATGTGTTACGTTTGGGTACGATTTTGCATTGCAATCGGTTTTGCAAACGGAAGTGTTATGTTTGCATGCAGCTGTTGGTCACTGTTATGTCAGTGTGTGTGAAAACGCTCTAGGGGACCAAAAGAAAAAGCCACACTTAGATATTTTCCTTTTCTCTTTCTGCAACCACCAATTTTATCATTTATAAAATTGAACAGATTTTATTACATCATCTTCCACATACACTTTAGGATTGAGCATAGTGTTAAAAACAAAATGCAATTGTCAGGAAAATTTTAATTTTAGAAAGTATTTCAAAAATGGCAAGGATAAGACAATTAATGATACCACAAAAAAATCTTAATTTTAAACTGAAAATCAAAATATATTTTAATACGTGAGATGGCAAAATAAATTAAATGTTAACAAAATATTTGTAAGATGGTATTTAGCAAAATATAAAATTTTTTTGGCTGTTTAAACTAAAAATTTGGCTTTAGGCAGCCATGTTGCTCATCCAAACGAGATGACTGCAAAGCAGGTTAAAAACCAGAAGATATGCCAAAAAAAAAAAAAAGCCATTATTTGGAAAAAGAATTAAAAAAAAAAAAAAAAAAAAAAAGACTTCAGTTGACCAAAAAAAAAAAAAAAATTAATTATTGAGCTGAACTGTTTCTCTGATGAGTCAAGTTTAATTTATTTCGAGCTGCTGAAGAAAAAAGGTAATAGGACGACAAAAATTTGATTGACTTAATGAAAATTGCACTCTTGAAACAGTGACACATTCTCCGTACATTATGGCGTGGTGGTATGGAGGTGCATAATTTTCAAGAAGTCGGGCAAATTTTCCTGCTCAAGGGATCAATGAACTCGAAATAAAATTCAGTCATTATAAAAGTAGTGCCTGACCAACTATTTTGAAGTTATTTTAGACTTTCCTGCAAACAGCATTTCTAGATGGTATTGCACCTTACTAAAGGACATCTATGGTACGTTTATTTGATTCAAATTGTTCAAATTACTTGTCTATTCCCATGAAAACCTATAATTCTGTAAGTAATCATACCTTTTTTCACTTTTAAGTCAAATCCTTCAAAGAATATCGTAGAATTTCTTCTTTGCCAAACCTGGAAATAGTCCTAATCTCAATCTGCTAAAAAATGTTTAGTTTATAAAAAGGTGGGGAGAGGGAGGAAGATTCAAAATTTGCAGCCTACAATTCTGCAGGAATTAGAAAAATATATTTATGATATTTCATGCAGTGAAATTTCTGATATTTATATTAAAACACTATATAATACTATGCCATGCTGCATTAAAGCAGTAATTTCATTTGAAAGTGGAATTAACCCAATGCAGAATACACATTTTTATTAAGTAATTGTTTACATCTAACAAATGAATAGTTTTATTTCATATGTTAAAATATAACTTCTTTATTTCATATAATAAATTATAATAGAATAATACAAAGTATACATTTATTATATTGCGTTCAAAAAGAAAATTTTATTAAGATATTTATTAAGTACTTTGTAGAGTGTAATAAAGCAAATTACTAAACTGTAAATGACAATAGGTATCATATTTATCTCTTGGGTATTATGCAAACATGACAGTTTTCTTTGTCTCAACAATTAGTTTTGAAGTTACTACAAATAAAAAAAGGTGTAAGTCAGTTTTTCTGCAGTGCAACTTTTGTTTTGTCTCTTAGTGTGTATATATATTATTACTACATGTAAAGAAAAGCAAATAATCTAAATTGCTGTATATATATTTTTTTATATTCATTTCATTATTTTTATAGCTGAAAATATATGAAAGTAGGATACTGAGAGAGCATAATCTTTGTTATATATATATATATATATACATATATTACAAGGATATATATATGTATATATATATATGTATGCTTTAATAGCCCAGCAACTGTAAAGATAGTTTCCCTTGAGAAGAAATCTTTACAGTTATGAGCTTTTTTTATCCAATTTATTTGTCATAAAATGAGATTAATTAGTCCTTTGAGTTTATCCTCTTATTGCTTATTTACTACTTTTGTTTTGGTTCAATTTTGAATTATTGTAAAGTATCATGTATTATATTGAAGTAATAATGGAGAAATAAAGTTATGGCAAGTTTGTTATGAATTTAAATTATTTAAATTAAATTAATTAGAGCTAGTAGTAATAATGGTTACTATATTTGAACCAATGTCATCACAGGATAATTTAATATGGTAAAAAATAATTCTTATTGGTCTATGTGGTATTCAATGGCATTAAATCTTCTGTTGCTCTGGTTATTGCTGCTTTTTAAAAATTAATTTACTATATATATATATATATATATATATATATGATATTGTAAATAACAAGCTCTTTTTTTAATTGTTAAGTATAGCACTTTCTTATCAGTTTTAATAATTTAATGATAAGTAATTTTAACTATTATAAAGAAACATATATAAATTTTATAGTAAAATAAGGTTGCTGTGGTTCTACCTTTTTTCCCTGACTCTTCCAATATTAAATTTATATCTCAATTAAGTGATAATGGACACATACTATAGAAAATTACTAAAAATATTTAAGTCAGGCAAAAAATATGGTCTCTAACAACCTTGTAAAATAAATAATAACAAACAAGTGAACGATTTAATTTATTTAAATGAAAAAGGAAGAAAGAAACGGCATGAGGCCCTGTACAACTGCACTGGTCACACCCCTCTAAGAACAGCTCCTGTGTTCTATTAAAAAAAAAAAAAAGAAGCAGAAGTTTCTTTAAAAAAGTTCCATTAAAGAAGAAGTTTCTGCTATATAAAGGGATTGCATCTCAGCTGTAGTTATCAGTTTTATACCTAGACATTGAGGTATAAAGAGCTCTGCTTGACTAGGCCTCTGCTATTGATTACAGCTATATGCTATATGTTATGCTTTGATTCTTATGATGTCAGCTGTTATTTAATCTGTGTTTGCTGGTGATACTGAAGTTGATACTTGTTTAACAGACCTATAATCTTCTGGATTATTCTGTAAACAAACTTTCAAACCTCTCAAAGACATGTTATTCATTTACGGATAATTCATGAATCTTGAGTATGCAACAATATTCCTAAATTTTTAAAGATTATATGATTTTATTTATCACCTCCCCCCCTCAAAATATAATATAGTAATAATAAAATAAATGAATACAGTACAGCACCAATTATCCAAGGCTGTACCAATAAAAATATATCATTACAGTTAATTACACATTATATTTACAGATAAAAACCTTATAATGGGGGAAGGGGGATTGCATTATCCAAATCTGCTGTACTATGGAAATATAATAGCATAACATTATTTAGAATTTGAAAAAATGGTCTTTCAACTTGCACCTCTTACCAAATGGATAAGTAAACAAATACTTCTTTTGTATACAGCAAAATTAAGTGGATTTATTTATATATTTATTTTTATTAGATATTTTGCCTACTTTTGATGTTTTCAAATTACGTGCAAAACCATTATTTTTATTATTATTATTTAAAGTTAATAAAAACTTCAGTTAGTAATTTTTTTTTTTTTTTTTTTTGAGTTGTTTGAGTTGCTGAAAGTAAGTTAAGATGAATACAGAGAAGGAAGGGAGTTATAAAACTTAAGTTTTTTAATAACAACATTAATTTGTGTTCCTGAAAATATATGTAAATCTTAACTATTATCCAATGTTTATTAACAAAAAAATATTTTTTTAGGATGCCCTTTGATGATTTCTGCAAGTATTTCACAGATTTGTCAATATGCCGTTTAGTTAACACTAATTGGTTTAGTTTCAATAAAACATGGAGTGAAGCGTGTTTTGCAGGTAAATGGATTAAAAATTCTGAAACTGATAGAGCTGGTGGTTGCTACAATCATAGAGATACCTTTCTGAAAAATCCTCAGGTACTTAAAAGTAATATGCATTTAATAGTTTTTTAATTTCTTTTAAGCATAAGAATATTTAAATGAGTATTTTTATTTTTTAATGCAGGATTAAATTTATTGCTTCATAGATAGAATTTTATAAAATAAGATTGATTTCTCTTTTCAGTACCGCTTTGATGTAGAATCTGATGATGACACTGTAATGATATTTTTAATGCAAAAGGATCGTAGATCTCTTCGGTGCAAAGGTATAAGTCATCTTGTTATAGGATTTCATGTTATGAAGGTAATTTTTAAAAAAATATTTGCAAACATTTGAGTTATTTTTGTTTTTCTTTCTGTTTTATGATTTGAAATCTATAATTTCAATGTATGTGTTACCGCTAAAGTGAGGAAATCAGTTAATCTGCAGATTAGCTAGGTAATCTGCACATTAACTAGGGTGATCCGATAAAGTGAGGAAAATTGTTTCATTTCTCAAATTACCTAGATAATTTGCACATTACCTACTAAGCACTCGTTAAAGTGAAAATAAGATCTGTGGTGTTGTAATTGTTTTTTACATTCGGGAAAAAAAAAATAGTTTTTTTTTTTTTTTTTTCTTTCTTTTCTTTTTTATTCTGTCAATATAAGTTTGAAGATGTTATGCATTTTTAATATGAAATATAATAACTTTAATAGCTTTCAATAAATTCTATTTTATAAATGAATGTTAGAATTGTAATACAGTAACGATTTCTTTTCAAAATAAAGATATTTAACCATTTAAATTTTTAAAAAATGTTTTATTAGCAACTTATATAGCTATTACTATTTTTTAAAAAAAGTCATGCACCAATTTTTAATTCGCTAAAGAAATATTAAATTAGACAAATCAGAAGCATTATTTATGAAGTACTTCAAATAATTGAAACTGCTTTAATAATTTTTAGAATGCATGAAAATTAAAATGAGTTTTCCAATGATTTATTAAACTATATTTTGCAGCATACATATATCTGTACAAGTTCAGCAAATATATTAATTTTACAAAAAAAAAAAAATATTAACACATTTTATGTGATAAACTAAAACGAAATTATCTGAAAAAGCGAACAAAATTAAAAAAATAAAATAAAAATAAAAATATAATCATATATAAAATATGTAAAGGAAACTTGAAATTGGAAGAAACCAAAAAAAAAAAAAAAAAAAAAAGTAATGCTAAAAAATACATACAAATTTCATATTAAATATTTATTAAATAATGCCATAATATTGAATGCCATATTTTTCAGAGTTAAAAATAAATACATCTTTTTTTTTGGTTGTTGTTCAGTAAGTAATAGTACTTTAAATCAATTTTAAAATAAATTAGTTTTAAAAAGTTGTAGTTTAATAGTTTTATTTCGGAAAGAAATAGTTACTGTGTTGTAAATTTAATATTCATAATTCAAAATGAAGTTTCACGAGAGAGAGCTTTTAATTAAGATTAGATTTCATTATTAAAATGCAGACCCTTCTGAAACTTATATTGACAGAATTAAAAAATAGAAGAAATAAAATCAAAATTAAAACAATTATAACTTACTTGTTACTTTAAATTTTGTGTTGGTCATAATAAGAAACCTAATCATGGCTTCGATGCTCCACATTTTGCGTTTACCATTTATCAGTATCATAGATCATAGTGGAGCGGAAGGGATAAAAGTTTTAGTTTGTGTTTGAAGGTCATTCACGTATCTGTATCACATGACTGTTTGACGTCATATTGAATGTAAAAAAAACTAAGGCTTAAAACAAACATTTGAACTTTAGCGACACAGAAGTCGCTAATGTGCAGATTACCTAGTTAAAATGCGGAAAACTCTTGATTCTGCACTTTAACGGGTCATTTTAGTTAATCTGCATATTAACGGATTTCGAGCTTTAACGGTAACATATATATAGGGAAAATATGTAAGAATTTTGGGAATTACTAACTTGCTAGTTACATGTCATTAACTACATAGTTATGTATTAAACAGAATATTTTTTGGTCTTCAGAACAATTAGTATCTAAATATTAACACTTGGGTAGTTTACTTGGGTCATATTAATTCATTTAAATACTCCATTGTTTTTTACAATTTGATGAAGGAGGAATGGTCATTCTATATATATTGAATTAATTTAAATAAGAGGATTGCATTACATTATCTATAAAAATATACCTTAAAGTTATCATTCTTTTAGTTGTGCATGTGCAAATATATTTCGGGTGTACTCTCATCCATCCTCAGTGCACTACTGCGACACTGCCTCTTCATCTGGTTTGTTTTCACTTTTCACCTTTTCTGACGATATTCTTCACTTAATTTCATGTATTCATTAGATATTGCCATGCAGCCGGTATAATACTGTGCTCTTTGTCATTAACAAAAAGTTTGTTATTAATTATTTCAATGGCTTTGCGTTTAAGTGCATAATGGTGGTTATTGTAGGGGGCAATTTTTTGAGTGTTAATTGTTTTAAGATTAATAAGGTTAGTTCTATGGGTAGTAGATAGGGCAGTAGATATTTTATTAAGTTTTAGGTCGGATAAGTGTTCTTTTTCACGTTCGTTGATAGATCGTTTGGTCATTCCTATGTAACAAGCTTTATTACTATTATGTTCAAAATTAATTTTATAAACCCCGGAAGTAAATTTAAAGTTGACTGGATCTTTTTTATTTCAGAGACGTAGAAAGATATGAAAAGTGAATTTTATCTTTGCCATTTCTAATCCTTTATAAAGTATTATTGCTGGGTTTTATTGGGATGTTTATGTTTATTTTGGCTACTTCTGTCTTTACTTTATTACCTCAAAGGTACAAGTAATAAAATGAACCCGAAACTGCAGGAATATATAAAATAAATTTTACAGATAATTAAGAAAAAACTAGATGTTATGTTGGAATGACAAAACGAAAAATAAAGACGTGTATAAAAGAACATGAAAATGACATAAAATTTAATAAAATAACAAATGCCTTAACCAAAGTAAATGCAAAAGAAATCTTAAAAATAGATTTTAAGAATTTTTCAAAACTGGCCCTCTATATTAACTATCATTACGCTATAAAACACAAGGCTGTTGAAATCCTGGTGAATAACGATTTTTGCAACATGGAATGAGTAGAAATTGACACAAGGTGGTACGCTATACTGGAGGGGGAAGGGAAGAGGAGGCAAGTGGCGAAACCACCATATCATCAGTTTACTCACCGTGCCTGAAGAAATCTGCGCCATGCAGCTGAAAGCACTAGCTGGTGATTTTTAAATGGGTTTAATAGTTAATAATATAAATTTTAGATAATCACTTTTTAAATTATGATTTTAAACTGTAGAAGTTTTAGCATTTTGAAAATTATAAATTCATGAAAAAATGCAAACTGAGAATATGCAATTTAAAGGTTTCAAATTGTAAAAAAATACATTAAAAAACATAAGAATTGTTGCCTGAAGATATATTTTATTGAGAAAAACCTAATATAGCTCAATTTATAAATATTAAATGAATATATAAGCTTCTATATGAAATATTCAGTGATGCCAAATTAAAGGTGCCACGTACCCTTAATGGCCCTCTTCACTTACCGTCGCCGGAAGCTCGAGCCAATGTTATTCTATGGGGAGATTTTTTTTACAAATAACTTATTAACTAATACATATTTTTTAATTCTGTTTTCACATTCAGAAAATTCCCAACTGTTAAATTGACGGACCTTTTTTAAAAATGTATTTTTTTAATTTTTAATATTTTATTTTGAAATTGCAAAATGAAAAAATTTCACATATTGAAAATTCGTATTTTGCAGCTTCAAAATAAAATATAAAAAATTATTTTTTAAAAAAGGTCCTTCAATTTAAGAGCTGAGAATTTTCAGAATGTGAAAGCAGAATTTAAAAATATGTATTAGTTAATAAGTTATTTGTAAAGAAAAATTTCCCATCGAATAGCATTAGCTTCGGCTTCCGGCGGCGGTGAGTGAAGAGGGCCCTTAAGGGTTACAGATTTACACAAAAAATGAAAAAAAAAAAAACATAATTTTTTTCATTTTGCAGGTTATATATAGTAAAATCCTTATTATAAGCCCCCAGTTTTTCAAATACAAAACCAGTAAAAAATAGTGAGGGGCTTATAATCGGAGTACCTTTTTTTTTTTTTTTAAGTTGTGGTGGTGCCATCTATCTTCAGAGAATGAAATTAGTATTTATTATTTAATTCAGAACTTACAGAATAAATTTTAAATTATTAATTTAAAATTATTTTATTATTAATTTAAATTGATTATTTTAATTATTTTTTTTTCGTGTGGTTAATGTGAAAGCTGAATAATAAAAAAAAAAAAAAGATGGTAAATCTTCAAGGTCATCAAACATTCATTAATTTAGAGTATATAAATTAATAAGTTCATATATTTCGGTAAATATAAAATGCATAAAACACATTTTATTTATTGTTGTTAAACATAATATTTTATTAAAAAAAAACAAAAAAAAAAAAACAAACAATCCTTTTAAAAATTAAAAGAAATAGTTAAAAAAAAAAAAAAAAAAAAAAAAAGCTAATAATTTTTTTGAAATGCAACCTTTGTTAAATAAATAAATAAAAGAATTCTATTTTAGTATATGAAAGGTAAATAAAGAAAAGTTTACTTATACATTCAATTATTATTTTAATGAATATTGAAGAAGCATATAAGAATATTTCCTGGAATTAAGATTGGTGCTGTCATCTATGGGAAAATATGTTTATAATTTTGTTTTCAATATAGAGCTATAAATATTTTATAATTCTCATTCCCACCTCATTGTTATCTTATTAAAGCAGAAGAAGAGAGGACTTAGTCATTTTTGCTGTAAAAAAAATTATTTTAAAGAGTACATTTATTTAAAACCATTAAATATACATATGATTTTGGAAATTAATTTTTACTCTCAAAAGGAAAAAATAGAGGGAGGGCTTATTTTTAGGATTATGGAAAAAATCCAAAGTTGCCTAAAAGTGGAGAGGGTGCTTATTTTCGAACGGGAGTTTATAATTGGGATTTTACAGTATATAAACATTTTATAATAGAATTGATAGTAAAATAGTTATTTCTGTAGGACATTATCAGACAGCGTATATGAAAGTAAACAATGGTACCTTTTATTCACAAGTTTATGACTGAATCTTGTCTTGTTAACTTCTGTTTTAAATTGATAGTTTTGTTTATCTGCATATTTATATGTTTACAATTAATAATATATGAACTTTTTTTTTATAGGTTGAAGCAAACCGTAAATATCGTTTGCATGTAGTTAAAGAGAAAGCTGCTGGCTCTGATTATGCTATGTCTAGAAATGTTTTTAAGAGATGTATTTTGAAAGCTGGTCGATATGTAGTTGTACCTACTACTTTTGAACCAGGAGAGGAAGGAGAATTTTTATTGAGGATATTTACCAGTAAATCCTGCAATGGAAAGTAAGTTTATTAATTCTTTTATTTTAAAAAATGGTGGTGCACACCAAAATAACTTTTAATACAAAATGCATAAGCAATTATGAAATTTAAAGGCACTAAATCCTTAAAAAGAAGTCATTTTGCAAAAGTGGGAGTTTAATTCTTAATGTCTGCTAGAAAGAGGGAAAACTCCACCCCCCCCCTTCTCCTCTTTAGTAAATTTTATCTGAGAAAGAAGAGGAGACTTGAATGATTTTTTTCTTGTTTTGCTTTAAAAAAAAAAAAAAAAAAAAAAAAGGCTAGCTTTATGATATTTTATTGTAAGCATGTTCAGCTTAGAGCAACAGAGCTCTCCCCATGTTAAAAAAGAACAGGATGCTATTATTGAGGGAAATAAAAGGGCAAGGTGCTGCTTAAAAAAAAGGCACCAATATTGCAATAATGTGATATTGATATTGCAGTAATATGATATAATATTAATAAAGCCTTAAAAATTTTTATCTCATTGTCTATTGACCCTAATAAAAGTATTAAAATGGCTTGCTCAAAATTATGTAAGAAGTTTTTGAAAACCTGATAGTCTCCCTCCCTCCTTTTCCCTAACTGAAATTTCACCTTTGATTATATATTTATAAATATTTTTTTAGCTTCTTTGTTATTTTCCGTGGTTGTAGAAATCTGTAGGCAGTCCAACACTTACTTTACAATATCAGGCCACCCAAATTTATACAGTGACTATTTTGCTAAGAATAAATGTAAGTGTTAGTTTTTGGAAAGAAACATTTGCAGAAAATTTGCATTTAAAATATGATAAATTGCGATATTTATTGTCAATAGTTAAATATTATAGTCAATAAATATTATAATCAATTGTTATGAACTAAGAGCATTTATATAATTAGAATATTATTTAGAGGCAAATAGGACATATTTTGGTAGCAAGTAGAATATATTTTTGGAGGCAAGAGGGGTACATTTTTGTTTTTTAAAGGACATCTAGGGTGTCATTTAATTCTAAAGGACAGGTAAGGTGTATCATCCTTGTTAATGGCCTCATGGAGGAACCCTGACAGATATTTGTTGCTACAACTTCTGAGAGAAAGGAAGCAGCTAAGAAATAAGGAAAAAAACCTTTATGTATTTCATCTATTAATGTTCATACTATAATGGAAAATAGGCTCAGTGTCTGTAGGAGAACATTTTTTTTTATATGTAAGCTGTCGCCTAATCATCAGTGATTTTTGTTTATCATTGAAATCTGTGTAAATAGAAATCTTTTCATACTAATTCAGATTGGCTAATGAGTGGCAGGGTCATAGATTTGGAATAGGTTACTGTAGTTATGGTGTCAGATTAATTAGATATGATCGAAAGAGTTATAAACAAATCCTAGTTGGGCATGATCAGCAATATGAGAAATGCTGAACTGTTGTACTTTTATCCTGTTTATCCAAGCTTTCATTATAGTCCATGGGGCGAGAGCTGCTATCTTTCAGGTTCATTTGCCAAGTCACCCAACAAAGTGAATTTTTGCACATGGGTTTAACATGGTATTTCTTTTAAAAATTTGCAATGTTCCCCAATAGGCATTTGCACATTAATTTTTAGTTCACAATTCTGTCTGTCCATCTGAGTGTGTGTCCATGCTTTAATTCCCGTAAATATGCATGGAATTTCTTGAAATTGATATATGTTTTTGAAGTTCACTATTGGATGTTTCCTATTAGAAAGGGAGTAAATACAGCTAATGGTTTGTATACAGGGACCCCTGAAAACATTCCAAAGCATGAGATACTTCTTTCTTTGAGAAGTATTTCCATAAACTATATTTTAATGTCTATACTTTACACAAATCTTAATGAAATTGAAATATGTTATTCAAGTTCATTATTGGATATTCTCTTTTGAAAATGAAGTAAGCACAACCACTGATTTGTGTACAGGGACATCCAGAATTGTTTCAAATTATTATGTTCTATGAGAGGTATTCCTATAAATAAACCATATGATATTTTTAAAACTTTATTTTGCACTCATCTTAATGAAATTTAAATATGATATTTATAAGCACAAAAGAATGTTTTCTATATAATATAGTATGATTAGATTTAAAATTTACAGGACCACACAAAAATATTCAGTTACATTAAGGGCTAATATCGTAAATTTGATGCAACTGCATTTTTATTTACATTAAGTGTTTTTAACAATTTTTAAGTGTGAATATGATTTAAATTAATGTATCTCTGCCTGATTGTCCATCTGTCTATTTGTCCATTTGACCACCGCCTTATGTTATTCAAGTTTTCAATGCTCCCTTTTTAAAATGGCATTAATAGACTCTGTACAACTACTTTTTGTACATGGACACCTTAAAAATGCTAATGTATTGCGTTGAAAGAGAGTTTTTTTTCTCTTAAATACATTTAAATAACTTTCTACCGCAAAATTCATAATGAAATTGACATTTATTGTTAATATGTTAATGTTTGAAATACAATATGTCTGAAATAAAATATGATATGCTTAGATTTCAGATTTAAAAGGCTACGCTAAAATATTTAGACATATCAAGGGCTGGAACTGAAAATTGCTGGAATTGCAATTACATTTATGTTAAACTTTTTTGACACACTCCAACAATGTTTTAGAGTAATTATGAATTCAGTTAGTCTATCTGCCTTTCTCTGCTTCTGTCTGTTTGTTGTGTGATAATGTAAGCAAAGAATATTGAAGTTTAAACGATGCAGAGATTACGTACAGTCAGTGGCGGATCCAGAACTTGACTTTTGGGGGGGGGGGGCTAAGATTTTTCAAAGTGTTATTCTAGACCAATAAAAAATTTACAATTGCAATATTCGATTGTGAATGTCAGTGTTTTGGGGGGGGGGCTTCAGCCCCCTAGCCCCCCCTTAAATCCGCCACTGCATACAGTTTGAAAGTGTTAATAATCAATGTGTACCACATCCTTTTTGCTTCTTTTTAAATTTTATATTTCCCTTTAAAAGTGAGATTGTTTTGAATTTAAAACAAGTTTTATTGGTAAGCAATGATTACTAGATGTTCTGTAGAAAGCTGTGAAGAAAGTATAACATTTAATAATGTTATACTTTCTTCATGTTAGAAAGTATAACATTTAATAATCCTGTTTTAATAAAGTATAACATTATTCTATTTTATTTGAAATGCGCCATGCAATTGGGGGGAAAAAAAAAAACACTAATTCTTAAATTAAATAAATACAGATTGATAATTTTATTCTATTTTTATACCTAGTATTCAAATACATAATTATTTGAATACTAGGTTTTGTACCCATTTTAATGGCAATAGAAATCATGTCTTTTGGGTGTTCAGAAAATTTATGTTCAAATCAGTGCACAAAAATTATGCAAAGATATATATATATACATAAAAATATGAATGAAAATTTACAAATTCTATTTACTAACTATAATAATAATGCATTGTCTATTTTCATCAGCATAATATGTTTGAACTAAGATAAATATATTTTTTTATAATATACTACAAATAATAATTAAATTTCCTTGCAAGGAACGGGCACAACAGTTAGTATATTTATAAATATTATGTCTTTCATTATTATTTTGTTTTTTAAGAAATTAATGTTTACAATTACTCTTATTTAATTGTTTCTCTCTGCTGAACTTTTTGTTTGAAATATGTATCAATACATAGGCTTTGGCAAGAAAGTGTTTTAGTTATCCTCTATTTTATTTTAAGATAATTGTTGTAGAGCAAAAAGTGTGATTTTATTTGTTTTTAGATATTCATTAAATTTAAATTTCTAGAGTATAATTTTATTGATTACATTATTTATATTAAGAAAATGGGTTCTTACTAGAACTATCGAAATTATAGTTGTAGATTATATAACAATGCACATAATTAGTATTACACAAGTATACTTTTACAAAAAAATAAAATAAAATAAAATAAAAAAATAAATAAAATAAAATAAAAATCAAATATAATGCGTAAATAATTATATTCAGAGGCAAACGTAAAACAAAAACAGAATTGAGTGCATATTTAGTTTCGAAATAAGTGTGCATTGAAAATAAAAGCTGTTTAGTTGCATAAGAATTTGGTATTCTACATAAGGGGACTTGGCACCTTTAATGCACCACTAAAGTTGGTTTCATATAAAAGCCTATATTTTTGATTAATATTTATAAATTGAACTATATCAGGGTTTTTGAATAAAATATACATTCAGGCAGCATTTCTCATGGTTTTTGATATGCTTTTACTGATTTAATATAATTAAATCTGAGTTTGCATTTTTTCATAAATTCATAATCTTCGAAAAGCTATAAATTTTACATATATTTAAGAAAAGACAGTAATTTTTTGGAGTATTTAATAGAACCTGTTTAAAATAATTAGGGATGAGTTTTGAAATTTAATAGTTAGTTTTTAGGGAAAAAAAAAAAAAAAAAAAAAGTGCCTATGTAAAAATTTTGAGAGGAAAAAAAAAAGTTTTTGTTAATTTTTATTTTTAATATTTTTTCTTTCAAAGTTATTGCAAAACCCATACCTGATTCTTTAAGATAGGTTCTATTAAACATAAGGGGAAAAAATTAAGTCTCTTTTTAAATATTTGTAGAAATTTAAACATTTTGAAGATCACAAATTCATGAAAAAATGCAAACTGTGAAAATGCAATTTAAAGATTTCAAATCTCTAAAAAATATAGATATAATACCATATGAAATGTTTTCTGAATATGTATTTTATTGAACATAATATAGTTCAATTTATAAATTTAAATGAAAAGATAAGTTTTTATATGAAACCTACTTCAGCAATGTTGTCAAAGGTGCAAAGTCCCTTTAAAATGCATGTAACTTCCATAGAAAAAAAATATTTTTAATATTTTTTTTCTTTTTACAGATATTTTTTAAACGTTTTTATTATTTTTCAATAGAAAAAAATAAAATTTAATATATTGTAAAATTTTAAAGCATTTAAACAGTTTTCATGAAAATGTTGCTTATGTCGTTTTTTGCTTGTAAAAAAATTTATATGCAACTATTTTTGGGGGAAAATTGTATTGTTCTACTCTACATGCATTTACTTTTCACAAAAATAAGCAACTACTGTGTTACCAGACATCACAAACAAAACTCATGTTCTAAGCATAATTTGGCCTGTCACCCCATGGACTATCAGTCTAATAATTCTTGTTTTATGGAGTTTACCTGCTGGATTCTAGAACAAGAGTGTAATATGTTGATTTTTCAGCAACTTTTTTTTTTTTTAAATGCAGGAATCTACTTTCATATAATGAAACATTTAACCTCTAAAATGTATATATTCAATCCAAGTTAAACTCACATTCAACATATCCATAAATGCATCAGCTCATAGGTATCATTTCTGTGAAATGTTACAAAAACTCGCAAGATGGAAGAGATTGCAAGAGAGACTAGTAGAGTGTTCACTGAGCAATTCAAGCTAAACAGTACTTGGTTTCTACAATTGCTGATGCCAGGGTAGTAAAAGAGAGAATATTTGAAAGAAATATTCAAATTTTATTCAAATATTGTTCAATTCTAACCAATGCAAATATGCATACAGTTTCAAAGAAATGAATATGGATAGAGTTTCTATTTATTTTTATTACAACTTATTCTGGTGTATTTCATTAATGATATATTCATCAAGCATGAAAGCCTTAATTAATTCCTCAAAAAGTTATATTACACAAAACAAATAATGATAGCAATATTTTTTTTTTTTTTTTTTTTACTTTACTACATAAAAAAGGAATAAGAAATATTAAAAAGCTTAACCATGCTGATAACAAGTGACAGCTTCCTAAAAGCAATAAAAATTGAAATACAGTATGGGATCCGTTATCCAGAAAGCTTGGGACCTGGGATATTCTGGATAAGGGGTTTTTCCATAATTCGGAACGCTTTATTATTATATGTATAAAAATGGTGCAAAATAATTTCATAAATAGCAGTGATAAACATGAGTAATATGTTTAAACACTTTACCTATATATTTGTTCATTTATTAAATTATTTCCACAAAATGAAAAACATTCTTAATTAGAATTTTAAACTATAAATAATAATAGTAATAATAAATGAAAATAAATAAACATACATAAAATTTAATTTTGGACCTGAGAGTAAAATCCTTTGATTTGGATTTTGCAAACATTTCTGTATTTTTTTGCTTATAGTGTGTCTTTGATACTAATTGTTCATAAATGTTTCAAATACTTTTAGCACATGATGCTAAATATTTTATGAAATAAATTCTAAAAATAATGGAAATTAATAAAAAATATTTAAAATTATTTTTAAGTAAATTGGAGTGTAAAGGTTGATATTTTTATTTACCAGCTATGTGAAAAATACCAGAGTCGGGAATCGAACCCGGGCACCTCTGCTTAATGCACGGATGCTCTACCACTGAGCTACCCTAGCTGACAACCAGCTAGGCATTTCTCACATACACTCCAATTTACTTAAAAATGATTATTCACGGTTGATGAATTCATGAATAAATATTTCTAAATATTTAAAATTTTGATAACAATTGGAACTTCATGCATGCGACCAGAGTTCAAGGATAAAATTCATCTGCTATTGGGCACTTTAAGAAGTTATCTGCTATTAATGTTTATGTATTAAAAAATACCATAAAAATTCATTTTCTAACCTAAATTTGCAAAAGTTTTAGCATTTATTTGAACAGTTTTGTGCTCGCCATATTTCCCCAGAATAACACCGTAGCATTAAATAAAGTAGGTTCTAAAACTATAATTCTGACTGCTGCTATTGTATAACTTTAATTCTTAAAGTTTACGATAATTAAAAATTCTGGTAGTTGGCATTTTGCATTCTGGATAACGGGTTTCCGGATAACGCATCCTATACTGTATCACTATAACTGAAAAAATGATAGAAATGAGCTCTAAATTTGGAAACACATATTTTTGATAGTGCCCGTTCTATTCATGCAAAAATTAATGCAGGTTATAATTCATAATTTTTTGAAATATGAATTTATTGATAGTTTTTATAATTCAAAATTTTTTAATAAAAAAGAAAAAAAAAATACATGGAATATGTTTGGGTCACTTCATCTTAATGCACAAAAAAAAAAAAAAAAAAAAAAAAGAATATAATAAATTTTCAAGAGTATATGAATAAATTAATGTTTTTGTCACATTTATTTAACATTGGCATCCCCATATTTTGACAAATTATAACTCTATGAAAAATTGAGAGAAATGTGTAAATGTTACCATATTTCGTTCTCATTTGATGCAAATAATCCAAAGAATTAACAAAAATGGGAGTTACTGAAAAAAAAAAAATGAAGTTGATGCCACTTTTAATGTGTAGATGGCCCCCTAAGCAAATCTCACTATACTCTTATAAACTAGACGTTATTACTAATTATATTGGCATAAACCGCATATTTATAGGACAATTTGTGATAAAATTAGTTGGGGGGGGGGATGGCATTTTTTCTTTTGCCGACTGTACATTATGATTTTAAATGGTAAGACATAATGTTGAAACATACTAAAACTAATAATGCATTTATATATTTTATCCATGGTAAAATCTTTGAAAATTTTGCAACATTGCTTTGAATCTAAATATTTAGATCAATGATTCTTTGTAATACTTTACCTCTTTTGGAGACTGTTTATAGTAGGATTCTGCAACTTCAAGCCATAACTTTATTAATTTTAAATGTCTGTTATGTGATTTTGTGCCTTCTGAATAGACTATCATATAGATTGACTCAATCATTATATTTATTATAAACATAAATTATGGGATACGATGATGTTTATGCTGTATAAATGCTTGAATAAAGAACTGAATAGAAACACTCAAGAAAAACTTATTGGAACTACCAACAATTTATGCAAATTCCATTGAATTCAGAATGTATTTAAAAATAAAATTAATGCTTTTCATGGTGTTGCCAAATGGAAATATTTGAAAAATTGGATTACCAAATTATTATTGCAAACTTCTTTGTTAAAAACTAGTTAAAAATAACAAAAAATATTTTTCTTAAATACTTATTTGCATATTTAATTATCACTTTTGAAGGTTGAAATCAGGCTTCAATTAAAAAAATTATTCTTTTTAAAATTTGATTTTAATTGCAGAGTATCTACTGTCATCTATAAAATTTTTATGAATGGAAATTTCTCATTGTACTATTTTAAACACAAATCATACAGTGTTATTAAGCTGCTACAGAAATTTAATTATTTTTAGTGTAAAATAGAGCTTATAGCTTATTGATAGCAGTATGCATTGTAGGGTTAAACATGAAATTATTGATGAGGAAGCTTAACTTTCAGTGGATTTGAAAAAAATTAATGATATCTGTATGAAGTAATATGGTTTACACTCATTGCAATTGATATCTCTTTAATTTTTTCCATTTATAAAAGTTTTACATTATACACAATTTTTATGTTTGGAAAAAATTTGATAGCTTTTTTCTGACTTTTACATAAAAATGTCTTTAAAGTTTTGCCAGCCGACTCACTCAGAAATTCGTATTTGCTCTGTTAGCTCATTGGAAAATATGTCTTTCTTTTGTCAGCCTGAGCTCATTTGAAAAATTAACACCCAGAAAGGTGATGTTAATATTTTAGCATTATATCATAAATAGTCCTAAAGGTATGTTGAAATAAATTATTCAGCGATTAGTCAAAAATTAAATTATAAAAATTTATTTACGTTACCATTGTTTTCATTTATAATTTTATACAATTCCTGAAAACTTACAAGACATTTTCAAGTGGTTTAGAACACCTTTATAATCTTGTTATATGCTACAATACTGAAATTTTGCTTGTTATTTTATTAGTGCATGGGACACAGTTCATGTATTTGAATTTTTTTTTTTTTTTTCATGAAGGCTATATAGAAATTAAAATTTTGTACTTCTGAAATTTTTAATTAAAAGTTTTTTAGGCTTTTTAAATACAAATTTGCAATTTATAGTATATCTAAAACCTTAAGATATTAAACCTAAGATCACTTTTTTTAACACAGTGCTCATTTTGGAATTTTATCTTTTGTAGAGAATTGGTACATAATGTACCACAGCAAAGTATGTGGCCATGTATTTCATATCCTTGCCTGGTTACTAAAGTCTTTGTGAAAGGTGCTAAAGATTTAGAAAAACAAGACCGCTTTGGAAGTATTGCTGTTATTTCATCTTATAATAATAAATTTTCTCTCTATTAAGATAAGGTGTCTTAATTTTTTTTTTTTTTTTTTTTTTGAAACTGTTTTATGTATTTCATATTTTGCTTTTTGAATATGACATTGTGTACTTTATAAAAGTTTTGTGGAACAAATGTAAGTATTTTCATGCTTTTAAATCTTTTTGTTTGAAAATACTATTTCTTAACAATTCACTTATAAGTAGGGATAAAACAGATAGTTATTTTGCAGGTTACCTGATATAAGATATCCAAAACTCTTTAGCCTGCAAGATACAGATATCCCAAACTGGTTTTGGGTTTTCTTGTGTTGCATGATTTTTCTTTCTTTTTCTTAAAACAATAAATTATAAACAGGGTTTTACATATTGTCTTTTAAAAACATTTAAAATATATTTTATTAAAATGAAGATATTATACTAACTGTGTGGAGTTTTGACAAACAGTCAATAAGGATGAATCCACAGAGACCAATTTTGTGGGGCTTGGGAAAAAAGAAAAGCAAAGGGGGATATTTTTTAAAGCTGTTTTTATATATATATGTGTATATATACTTATACGTAATTATTCATATTCCTATATATTCCTGTTTATTTTTCTATTTTCATCACTTCTTTACACTTTGTAGCATTTTTATATACATGTCTTTCATTTATACATATATTTTAATTTATTTATTTCAATAGTAATCTTAATCAAATTCAGTATTTTTTCATTTTGTTTTTATCATCCCCAAATTATCGTTAATGTAATTTTTTTATGTTGCTTTTATAGTTTCTAAACTAATGTAGTATGTTATAGAACTGGTGAAAAGAAATAGACACAAATACACCATCAAAACAGCAATTTTTAACACTTTTTTTTTTCTTTTTTTGGTGAATGCATAGCAGTAAATGCTATGTGTTGTCAGTTGATTTTTATGAAGCATTCAAAATCTTTTTTTTTTTTTCAGAAGTTTATTCCCAAAAATCTTGGACTTCTTCAATAGGTTTTTATGTGTGATATAAAACTATTCAAAATTTAAACATATTATAAAATCGAAAAATTATATTTTCTTACAATTTAAATTTTAAATCTATGGTTCTTCCTCTGTTTAAACATTTTCATCCAAGGAATCAATCACTTAGACTGGATGTTGTAAAATTTTCTACATCTGATGTAAAATATTTCGTTTTAATTCAGAATTCTTTTTCTTCTTTCTATAAACAGTTATAACCTACTTATTCAAAATGCATTTAGTTATCATCTATATTTCTAAATAAAACAAACTACTCATTCTCACAAGTATATATTGTTTCTGTAAAGTTTTAATTTCTTTAAAATGTGTATGATCATCATCCATTTTTCAGATTAAGTTGAAATTATATCCTTTCATTTTCGTTTGTTTAAATAATTTTTTTTTACTGATATTGCTTTATTAAAATTTTATTTTCATCCAGTTTTTTAATCTGCTTTATAAATCTTTCAATTCTAAATTAAAAATATTTAAACTTTTGCATTGGTAAATTTTTATGTTCTAGGTGCAGACCCTTATTGCATTATTAAATGTGAAGGTGAACGAGTTAGAAGTCCAGTTTGTCGTGAAACTCTGAATCCTGAATGGAACATAACTGCTTTATTTTACCGCAAGAAATCAGATTCCTTAATAAAGATTCAGGTGGGTTCTTTTTATTTATTTATTTTTCAAGAAATTATATATTTTTTAAATGTTTCAGGAATTTTTATATTTTGTAAATGGCAAAAGATTCTAAATATTATAAAGCAGGATATTTGGAATTTCTGCCTACTTTTTTTCATAACTCATACAATTTTTTGTCTATATATAATTAATTATTCTATAAATGTTTTAACTGACTTTTATACAATGATGGAGAATTGTTTTGAGTCCCCGGTTCCCTCCTGATAAAAATGCACTTCCTAATAATTTCAGAAGAACTGTAAAATGAGTCTTGTGAAAAAAGAAAATATTGCTCTATTCATATCTTCTCTAATTACATACCTGCCAACTCTTCTGATTTTCCAGGAAGACGTTCGTCTTTTAGCGTACATGCCTTTTTTTCTGCCCAGAAAATAAAACCTTCAGATTTTCAGCTTTCTTTAGTATCTGCTCTACAAATAATAAAAATTCGTCTAATTTTTTTAAAATGCAATATAATTCCTCTTTAACATGCCTGAAATTAGCCACTTTTATATCAGAATGAATAAAATATTTCAAAGACAGGAATTCACCTCCAGAATACTAAACAACTGAGCAAAGAATGAAGAGCGAGTTTTGCCTGGGTGGATGCTGCTCCTACAAAGTGTGATGTACAGTCAGTCAAAAAAAAAAAAAAAAACGAAACACCCCCACCTATCTCATCAGTAAATTGTTGCAGAAAGACACCGAAGATACCATTCGTCAGGGAATTTTATTCTCTTTTAAGCTAATTGGAAAAAAAATAGCTTAAGGGGTCGTCTCCATATTGAAATTGTGTCAAACTTTAATTTTTTTTCAATGGTAACATATAATTTTGATTTCAGATATCAATTCTACAGTCAATTTCATCCCCAGATATAAATTTGGAAGTCATATGGTGTATAAGTTTAGGAGTTATACATGTCTAAACTTTCGAGCTTCTAATGTTAAAGTCTGATTACACATTTATATTCATATCTCCTACATTTTAATTTTTTTTACCTGGTTTTTTTTATGATGTTAATAACAGGTTTTCTAAACGAGTTTCATTAAGATTTTAATATTTTTTATCTATAGAATGAAAATTATTAAATTAATATTTTAAAAAATTATGTATTGTGACCTATAATTTTTCTAACAGATATCGATTTCTAGCACCTTAAAATACGCGTATGCAAATTCGCAGCTCACTGGGCCAAATAGTTCTCAAGATATATCAGAAAAACGATCGAAGATCAAGTTTGGGGACCATATAACGATTACAAACTGTATTTACAAGTAGCATTCACAACAATAAATTTTGAATTTTATTGCAGACGATATTAAGAAAAAAAAGTTTTAATTAACTTTCATATATTTTTAATTATTTCAACAATGTTTTTTTTTTTTTTTCAGCTGAAGTAAATTTGAATTTAATTCTGAAATAAATTGTATTATATTATTAGACATGTGTAAATTGAAATACAAGAGCACATTGAAGAATTGCATGCAATTTAAAAATGTAGTTTAACATTTATTTATTTTATTTTATTTTTTAATTTATCTCTTTCCTTGCTATTATATTATATAATGTTTTCGTAATTTTCTTTAGGAATTGTGATTTCTAATTTCTATAGACACTATTATTAATAGTGTTGGAAATATAAATTAACCAATTAAAATAATATAATATTATGACAGAATAAATTATTTCTTTGAGTTGGACAGAACTTCATAGCTGAGAGATCAGATTTTTACTTTCCGAACATACGTATGTAAAGGAAGTATTGTAATTGTGACAAAAAATCCGACTTTTGAGATTATGGGATTTCTATACTTTTGAATTACATTGAATTCATTTTTGCTAGTTTTTGATTATGAATGGGTGTATGTGTGTGAGTGAATACGATAGCGCCTAAATCCTCTGTTCAAATAAGTTGAAATATAGTAAGTATATTGTATGGCACCATAGCACGATCACTGTTGATTTTGGTGAATCTAGCACTTAAAAGTACTTTTTACATGCACAAAAAAGAAATATTCTTTATCGTTATAGCCTATAGGGCCAAGTTTTTCAAACTGCTATAGCATCTATACACCATTTTCTTTTGAGCTAATACGCGTGTTATAAATGTCTGTCGCACAAAGTTTATAGATGTTGATGTATCAAGCATTTATAGTTTTTCACAGGGACACGACAAAAAATTCTTTATCATTGTCTATGGATTCAAATAAAATAAAATGCGATAGCATTTAAACGCCTTATTCGTTTGAGTTAAAAAACTTTTATACATGTTAATAATCACCCTCGCACAAAGTGTATAGATTTTGATAAATCTAGCATGTATAGTTTTTTTTTCTTTTTACAAGGACAGAAAGAAAAATTGTCATTATGGTCTATGTATGGGCCCAAACATTTTAAAATGCGATAGTATCTAAACACCTTATTCTATTAAATTGAAAATTTATGCACATGTTATACATTACCGCCGCACGAATTGTATACATTTTGGTAAAGATAGCCTTTATAGATTTTTACAGGAACACGGCAAAAAATTATATATCATTACGATTTATGGTTTAAAAATATATGAAGTACAATAGCGTAAAATTAAGCAAGGGGAGAAAAAACTTTAACTCCCTGTAATATTTTACAATATTACCATGTTTTTATTAACTTTGATTCTTAATTGTTTGTTTGTTTGTTTGTCCAGTACAAATCTTGCAATAGATTTTTAACTAACTTCCCGACTAGCTAGATATTTGAAATTTTCAGGACAGCTCACAACACGGTGACAATACTTTTTTTATACTTTTAGTCAACTGCTTCAGGTCCCTACTAGCTTCGGCAGCGTTTATGATTCAACAGAAAATTTATTTAACTAACTTCCTGACTAGCTCAACATTTGAAACTTTCAGAATAGTTCAGACTACGGTGAAAATGCATTTAAAAAATATTTTTAACCAATTGCTTCGGGACCATGCTGTCTTCGGCAGTGTTACCAGTACAAAGCTTGCAATCAACTTTTAACTAACTTCCCGGCTAGATAGCCATTTGAAACTTTTATAATAGCTCAAAACACGGTAACAAGGAATTTTTTTAATACTTTTTTCCAATTGCTCTGGGTTCCTGCTGCCTTCAGTAGCGTTTATATGATTCAACAGAAAATTTAAAAACATGGTATATAAAAGTTCTTTTTATCTTGTAATTATTTTTATTAACTTTGATTTTTGTTTCTTTGTTTGTCTAGTACAAATCTTGCAATCCATTTTTAACTAACTTTCCGACTAGCTAAACATTTGAAACTTTCAGGATAGCTCAGACACGGTGACAATACATAATTTTTATCACTTTTAGTCAACTGTTTCAGGTCCCTACTGCCTTCGGCAGCATTTATATGATTCGACAGAAAATTTATTTAACTAACTTCCCGACAAGCTAAACATTTGAAACTTACAGAATAGTTCCGAACACGACGAAAATGCATTTTTTAAATACTTTTAGTCAACTGTTTCTGGTTCTTGCTGCTTTCGACAGCATTATCAGTACAAAGCATGCAATCGATTTTTAACTAACTTCCCGACTAGCTCATTTGAAACTTTCAGAACACGGTGACAACACATTTTTTTAATACTTTTAGTGAACTGTTTCAGGTCCCTACTGCCTTCTGCTATAATTTGCAACTGGCCGATAAAAGATTAATTGAGAACGCGATTTTTTCTGAAGATAAGAATAAGTCCAATCATTTTTTCTCATCAAAAAGCCGTAACTCCAAACTTTCATAAAAATCGCTTTGCCCATTTCCGAATAAACTCAATTTCTACCATATGCTGTAATGTATCGATAAAGAGTTAACAACGAATGCGATTTTTTCTAAAGATGAGGATATTTCCAAAAGTCTTTTCACATCAGAAAGTCCTAACTCTAAGCTTTTATGAAATTCGCTATGTCTATTTCTGTGTAAACTATATTTCTGGCAAACGTCGCAATAGGCCTTTAAAGGTTTAACAGAGAACAAGAAATTTTCTGAAGAATAAAATAATTCCAATCAATTATGCAACCTCAAATTTTCATCTTAATCCTTATACCTATTTACAAGTAGACCCAATTTTTGTCATATGTTGCAATTGGCCGATAAAGGGTTAGTTGAGAATGTTATTTATTTATTTGTTTTCTGAAGATGAGAATTTTCTGAAGGCTATTCGTTTTAGCAGTCCCCGAAAAAACTTAGTCCAAAATATTCATCAAAATTGCTATATCCATTTCCAGGTAAACTCAATTTCTGCTATATGTTGCAGTTGGTCAGTAAAGGGTTAACTGTGAATGCTAATTTGTCTAAAGAAGAGATTTATTCGTCTTTTCTCATCAAAAAGCCCTAACTGCAACCTTTCACAAAAATCGTTTTCTCTATTTCCGTATAAAGACAATTTCTGACATACGTTGCATTTGGCCGTTAAAGGATTAACAACGACAAGGAATGTTTATGACAATGAGGATAATTTCTTCGTCTAAGCATCCCCGAAAGCACTTAATGCAAAACTTTCATCAAAATCCTTACATCAGTTTCCAAATAAACTCAATTTATTTCATTTTTTGCCATTGGCCGATAAGGGGTTAACAGCCAACACAATTTTTCTGAGGATGGTGGTAAGTCTAATATTCCGAAAAAACTTAATGCAAAACTTTCATCAAAATCGCTATAATCATTTTCGAGTAAACCCAAATTCTGCTGTGTGTTGCAATTGGCCAGTAAAGGGTTAACTGTAAATGCTAATTTATCTGAAGAACAAATCCAACTGTTTTTTTTCTCATGAAAAAGCCCTTACATCGAATTTTCATAAAAATCGCTTAGTCCATTTCCGTAAAAAGATGATTTCTGACATACGTTGCAATTGCCCTTTAAAGGGTTAACATCGACAACGAATTTTTATGATGATAAGGATAATTCCATTCATTTAAGCATCCTCAAAATCACTTAACGCAAAACATTCATGAAATCCTTATATCAGTTTACGAATAAACCCAATTTATTTCATTTGTTGCCATTGGCCGATAAGGGGTTAACAGCCAACGCAAATAATTCTGAAGATGGTAGTAAGTCTAATTTTTCGAAATCACTTAACCCCAAACTTTCATCAAAATCCCTATAATTATTTTCAAGTAAACCCAACTTCTGGTAAAGGGTTAACTGTAAACACTAATTTATCTGAAGATGAAATCCAATTGTTTTTTCTCATGAAAAAGTTTCTGAAGATGGTGGTAAGTCTAATATTCAGAAATCACTTAACCCCAAACTTTCATCAAAATCCCTAGAACACTTTTCGAGTAAACCCAGCTTTTGCTATATATTGCAATTGGCCGGTAAAGGGTTAAATGTAAACGATAATTTATCTGAAGATGAAATCCAATTGTTTTTTCTCATGAAAAAGCCCTAAAATCGAAATTTCATAAAATTTGCTTCGTCCATTTCTGTGTAAAGCCGATTTCTGACAAACGTTGCAATTGTCCTTTAACATCGACAACAAATTTTTTTGACGATGGAGATAATTCCATTCGTTTAAGCATGCTTAAAAGCACTTAACGCAAAACTTTCATCAAAATCCTTATATCAGTTTCCGAATAAACCCAATTTATTTCGTTTGTTGCCATTGGCCGATAAGGGGTTAACAGCCAACGCAAATAATTCTGAAGATGGTAGTAAGTCTAATATTTCGAAAACACTTAACCCCAAACTTTCATCAAAATCCCTATAATTATTTTCGAGTAAACCCAACTTCTGGTAAAGGGTTAACTGTAAACGCTAATTTATCTGAAGATGAAATCCAATTGTTTTTTCTCATGAAAAAAAGCCCTAACTTCAAACTTTCATAAAAATCGCTTTGTCCATATCCGTGTAAAGCCGATTTCTGACATACGTTGCAATTGTCCTTTAAAGGGTTAACAGCAACAACGAATTTTTATGACGATGGGGATAATTCCATTCGTTTAAGCATACTCAAAAGCACCTAACACAAAACTTTCATCAAAATCCTTATATCAGTTTCCTAATAAACCCAATTTATTTCATTTGTTGCCATTGGCCGATAAGGGGTTAACAGCCAACGCATATTTTTCTGAAGATGGTGGTAAATCTAATATCCCGAAAACACTTAACACCAAACTTTCATCAAAATCCCTATAGTCATTTTCAAGTAAACCCAACTTCTGTACACACACACACTTCAATAAACTTGAGACGCGTTGGTTTATAGTCTGATACCTAGGGGGGGGGGAAAGCATAACAGAAATCTAATTTCAATAAAAAGCTTCTGAAAATGTGATAATAAAACATCAATTTTGAATCCCGGTGCCCCCCCCCCTTCCTCCCTTACCACACACAGGTGTTATCAGACCCTCCTGTGTTAACCTGTTTGGACAGAATATTTTTTATAGTTCGAAATTTCCATATTAATATGCTCATTGAAATTATATACCTTTTGATGTATACTACTGGCCTTTAAAATTGCTACACCAAGAAGGAATAATAATAACGGAATGAAATTTGCTGGACTCATACATTATAGCAGGAAGAACAATTGATTAAAATTTCAGGAAATTTCGAGTTATATGTACTGAGAAAACAGTACATAAAGCATCGACTTCTGTGAGCAATAATAGCGCTCATTTGCCCAGGCATTGAATCGAACAGCGATGGATGACGTGTACAGGTAGAGCACATCATGATGTTTTAACACAATGCCACAATTCATCAATCGAAGTTACTGGTGAGTGGTGGGGGGCCAGTCGCTTTTCAACGATTAAGCAGTCATTTTCTTTGGTGCGAGATCAGAAGAACACGCTTGCCAGAGCAACAGTCGATAACATTCTGTATCAAAGAAGGTCCGAACAATACAAACAACTTGTGGTTGTGCATTATCTTGCTTAAATGTTGCGCTTCGGAGGCCTTGAATATAGGGCAGAGCAATGGGCCTTAATTCGTCATAAATGTAATGGCTGGTTTTTTAAGTGGCCAGAATGAAAACAAGAGGTTATCGGGACGTGTATTCAATGGTACCACATACCATCAATCCAGGTGGTGACCCAGTATGCGGCTACCAAAATTCTGATTACCCTCAAAACTGCATCATTGATATGGACGCCATTAATGTGTGATCAACGATGAACCTGGACGCTGGAATGGCGTGAAGTCACCTTTCAGACAAATCACAATCCTGTTTACAGCATCAAGATTGCCTTATCCGTATTTAACAGCATTATGAATAATGCACATTGCCAGCTGGGATTCGACTTCATTATACTGTCCATCATTCCCAATGATGTTATGGGTTCCCATTGGATACACGTCTCGATTACTTCTTCTTCGTATTCCTGGCCCTCTGAACAGCGGCCATTAAATTTCTGATGGGTTAAGGCTCGCCCCTCTGCCCTGTATTCAAGGCCTCCGTAGCATAAAAATTAAGCAAGATAATGCACGACCGCAAGTTGTTTGTATTGTTCGGACCTTCTTTGATACAGAATGTTATCGACTGTTGCTCTGGCAAGCGTGTTCTCCTGATCTGGCACCAAGGAAAATGACTGTTTAATCGTTGAACAGCGACTGCCCCCCCCCCCCCTCCACGACTCACCAGTAACTTCGATCGATGAATTGAGGCATCGTGTAAAAACATCATGAAATCGCTGTTCGATTCAATGCCCAGGTAAATAAGAGCTATTATTGCTCACAGAGGTCGCTGCTTTATGCACTGTTTTCTCAGTACATATTACAGTCCATTAAGAAATTATAAGACCACTTTAATTTTATAAATTATAAGAAAAATAAAGATTCTAATCATAATTTAAATACATAAAATAACATATTGCTCTATATTTTTTTATAATTAGTTTGCAATAACTTGATATAATGCAATAAATGTTTAATTAAAATATATATTAGAAATAAGTGAAAAATATCCTGTTAAGAAAATATAAGACCACTTGTCGAAAAACAAAATTGTATAAAAAATTAATATGATATTGGTCCTCCATTTTTCCCGATGACTTCAAACACTCTGTTTTCCATTTAAGTAACCAGGTGATTAAATTCAGTTATAGAAATATTGTACCATTCTTTTACAATGGCTACTTCCAGTTCATTGGCAGATGAAAATTGTTTATTATTAGCATAAACTTTGCGAGATAATATACCCCATAGGTTTTCCATGGGGTTCAAGTCTGGACTTCGACTTGGCCATGGCAAAACATTATTTTTTTCGTTTTTAAACCACTCCAGTGTGGATTTAGATGTATGACAAGCAGCATTGTCTTGTTGAAACATACAGTTAGCACCACCTAATAAAGGTCCAAACGGTATCATATGATCATATAGCATAGACTGATATTGTGTAGATTTCATATGACCCGAAATCTGCTGTAAATCACACAATCCCTCATAACTGAAAGCTCCCCAAATCGTTACTGATCCTCTACCCATTTGTCGACTGAAGCATTCTTTTGGTTCCTTCCTCAAGTCGTGCCAATAGTGTTTGTAACTATCGGGACCATCAAGGTTAAATTTCTTTTCATCAGAAAATATAATTTGTTTCCACTCATCATTCCATGACATGACATTTTTAGCCCATTTTAATCTTTCTTCTCGATGGCATTTCAATAACTTTGGTTTTTTCTTCAATTTCATAAATTTCGTATTAATATTTAATTTAAGACTCTTCCAGACTGTTACATGTGAAGTTTTCTTGCTGAAACGTTTCGAAATTTCACGAGTTGAAAGACCTTTTTTTCGTTGACAGTCGAAAAATTTGCCTATTACCACGTGCTGTCAAAATATTTTCTCTACCAGATCGTTTTATTTTGTTTGAATAATCTTTTCTAATTATGACATTATGGATGGCAGTTTTAGAACAGTTCATTAACCTCGCAATATCTCTTTCAGATTTACCAGAACCTTTATAAAATAAAATTTTTCTCACTTCGCACTCTGATAATTCTTTACCTCGAGGCATCGTCAAATTAATCGTCTATAACACATTCAAAACCTAAGCCTTTGCTTCTTAGGTAATGCTTTTACGAAATACTGACGCATGCGCTTCATATTGAGTTTGACGTCATGTATAATATGCTAATTTTCTCTGGTGGTCTTATAATTTCTTAACAGTCACTGTCTTTAATTTTTAGAAAAATGAATAAGTTTTAATGAAATTTAATTTAATTTTAAAAGTTGGAATTAGTATAGGATGCGTTTTCTTATCAATTTTAAATACGCAACTAAAAATTTGCATATTATGCTCTCTTCTTCAGAAATGCACCAATACGCTTGTGGTCTTATAATTTCTTAACGCACTGTACTCCAAATTTCCTGAAATTTTAATCAATTGTTCTTCCTACTATAATGTATGTGTCCAACAAATTTCATTCCTTTATTGTTATTCCTTCTTGGTGTAGCAATTTTAATGGCCAGTAGTGTATTTAGAGATTTGTAAATGAATGAAACGCATTGAATAATAGAAGAAGAGCTGTAATAAATTCGTTGAATCTGACCTAAAATATATATATATATTCAATAAAGTATTATAACATATTCAATAAAATAACATATAAAATAAAGCAAATATTTAAAGTTTTGGCCAAATGTCTTTGAAATACATGAAAACGTTTTCATTTAGACGGCGTATAAAACAACAACAGCAACTGTTTGTGTTTTTCTTTGCTTTATAATTGTACACGAATGTTCTTTGAGAACCTCATACTTGTGGGAGGTCTCTGATTTAGGTATAGTCTTTAAACTAAATGTTCATTCTTGAAGCAAATATATAGTCTTTATAATCAGTAGAGTCTTTAAGCAAAACTTCACATTTTTTTTTTCTTCACTTATTTAATGCAACAATTTAAAATTGATAACACAAAAATATGATAATTTATGCAAATACGTATTTAAGACATAAACAATGTTATACTATACTATACTCAATTCTGAAAAAATAATAATATGGATATTAGTAATAATATTGACACTTAAAATTATATACTAATACTTGATAATAGCAATACTTACGAAAAAATGTTACAATAGCATCTCTAAATTGCTTGTGATACGTACTTCTTCAAACTACTGTAATGATACAAAACACTAAAAATGTTTGCTCAAAAAATTATATTTATGAGTGCAGAGACCCGTGAAACTCTGTGAGAGCTTGTCAACCAAGAAAGTAATATCTGTAAAAAGTGGTTCTTTGACAAGTCTCATCAGAGGAGGGAGCACACGTGTTACCTCATGCTCTTTGGGGGGTCTCCAATCAGGTGAAGTCCAGAAGAACATGAGTAAACAAGGGCGTAAAAGAAAAGCAGGTAAGAAGTAGAGGATCCTCATTTCCTGAATACGTTTACTAATATTTGTAAATAAAGTAATATTTGTAAAAAATCAAAATAAAAAAGAGTTAGGGGGCATGCCAGTGCCACTGAGCAAAAGAATGGAAGTTATATCTCCCGACATCTCTCTGAATGAATGCACAATTTCAGACTGTCTTTTAAAATGAGGATTTGGTCTATCAATTTCAAAATTAACATTGGATAACTGTTTTAAAATGGTATAGGGTCCTGAGTATGGAGCAGTTAATTTATGTGTATTTGGATATTCAAATTCTTCATATAATACTTCATCACCAACTTTAAATTTAACAGAGAGAAATTGAGCATCATATCTCACTTTATTTTTATTATGATATTCAATTGTATGTTCTTTTGCCAATTTACGATAGTTTGATTCAGACGTTCAATTTTTCCGTTTGTCCCCGGATGATGACTGCTAGTTAAAAGGTGTTTAACATTGTAATTACATAAAATTTTTTAAAACGTGATGAAGTAAAGGCAGCATTTCTATCAGTTAGTAATTTTTCAGGGACTTGAATTTGGAAAATCTGTTTTAAAAAGTTGGTATAACCTTCAGTTGTCACACTTTTGGATGGAAAACCCCACACATAATGTGTTGCATGGTCGACGACCAAATGCAAGTATTTTTTAGTTGAGTTGTAATAATTAAATCCACCAACAGTGTCTAACAACAAACATTCAAATGGTTTATCTGTTGGAGGTACCTGCTGCAATAAGCCAAATCTTTTTTATTTACATTTTTTATTTACTTGGCAGGTATTGCAGTGTTTAACAAAATTTTCTATATCTTTATTTATGAAAGGATAATAATATTGTGGAGTGATTAAATTGATCATTTTCTGAATTCCTGGGTGACATAGGAACGATGATCTTATGCAAACTTTTCTTTTTTGTTGCTATGAGATCATTTACTTCAACATACTTTTTACTATTGACTGTTGTATTTTCTTCTTTTTGCAAATCTTTAAATCATTCAAGTCAAGGAGATGTGCATGGTGAGAAATATGTTGTATTACAGGTAATCTAGACAGCATATCGGCTTCTATATTAGTGGTTCCTTTTTTATATTTTCTTTCGTAGTCAAACATACTAAGTTTAAGTGACCAGCGGAAAAGACGTCCTCTAAGATTTTTAACATTTTTAAGCCAAGTTAATGCCACATGATCAGTATGAATGTCAAATTTTTGACCATATAAATAGTGATAAAATTTATCTAAAGAATCTATGACGGCAAGACATTCTAATTCAGTTATGGCATAATTTTTTTCATAGTCTTTTAAATTTTGCGAATGGCAAGCTATTGGATGTAATTTTCCTTTCTCATCTAGCTGTTTGATTACACAACCAACTCCGTGACTTGAAGCATCTACAAATAAGTCACGAAGCTTCTAGGGATCATACAACTTTAAAATAGGTTTTTCAGTTAAGGCATTTTTCAATTTTTGAAAGGAATTTTCCCATTTATCATCCCATACATAGAGTACATTTTTCTTAAGTAAATTGTTTAAAGGGTAGCAAATTTTAGCATAATTGGATATAAATTTATTATAAACATTTACGGATCCCAGGAACCTCTGTAATTCTTTAACATTATTGGGACGTTTTAAATTTTTAATAGTTTCAATATTAGTATTATCTGGTGTAATCGTGCCATTAAAACTTCATAACCTAAGAAATTTATTTTAGATTTTACAAAATTCATTTAGATAACTTTAAATTTTCATTGACACAAATTTGAAATATGGTTTCTAAATGTTTTAAATGTTCTTCAGTTTCAGAGAAAATGATAATGTCATCAGAATAATTACTAGCAAAATCAATTTTATATTTATGTAAGATTCTTCTAATAGTGCGATTAAATATTGCAGGTGCATTTTTAAGGCCAAAGGGCCTTAAAAATGCACGAGCCATTCATACAATCCAAATGTGGCAGCAAATGCTAGTTTTTCAGTATCTTTCGGGTGGATAGGTATGTGCCAATATCCAATGGCTAAATCCAACGGGGGAAAAATTTTTGCGTGAGCCAATTTATCAAGGAGAGTGTCAATTCTGGGTAATGGTTCTGCGTCGGTTTTAGTTATAGAATTTAATTTACGAAAGTCAACACAGAGTCGGGTCTTCTTCCCTTCTTCTCGTTTATACATTAATGTTACAGGGGATGAATACGGAGAATGGCTCTCTTTGATGACTTTAGCTTGTAAGAGATTTTGTACTTGATCTTTAATTTCAGCTTCCTCTTTAGGAGAGGTGTGGTATGCTCTAAGGGAAACAGGTAAGTCTGAAGTTAGGTGAATTCTCTGAAGCTCCATTTTGATACGACCAATATCATACTTCGATTTTGCAAAAATTTTCTCATACTTATTTAACAAGGTAGGTAAATCATTATTATTTTCAGATGACAATACAGTAGGTCTGAACAAGTCTTGTACAACACTCGGTGAATGGTGCACCTGGTTCACAGCGTGTGTATTTACTCTGGAATTAGTACCTACTTTACAGCGCCGGCCCGAGCAAATTTGGCGCCCTAGGCGAAAAATTTTCGTGGCGCCCCATTAAAACAATTTTTTTTAAATGTAAGTCTCTCAGACAATTATACACATACAAATACTGTAATAAATAATCAACTATTTATTTTTATTACATATTGCATATTATTGTTTTTTCGTCGCTACTTTTACCGGTAGTAGAAACAATATCCTTCAAATGAATTGTTTTAGCTTCATATTGATCTGTTGATAATGGTGATAGTCCTACAAATCGTTCTCACGTCACTATAGAACGCTGGTAAGTTTTTATTAATTTCAATTATATGAAGCTGGGTTCTCCACTGGCCACAGACACAGGAAGTGTCAGCAACAATTTTATTGCTGTTACTAAATTCAATATGCAATGTACTAGTTCGTTTTCACAAAAATTATTCAAAACTTCCTGTAGTGTACTTTCATCAACATCCTTAGAGTCTCCTTGAGTCAGATAATCTCCTAATCTTCTACATAATTTCAAAATCACTTTGAAAGTTTTTTTTTTTTTTTTTACGACTCACAATCGTTAGAAAGGCAGCAGAAAACATGATTTATCTTTTTGGTCTGTTTGAACTTCTCATCATTCGAATTTCTTGCTGTATCAAGAAAAGAAATATAAAAATTAATCTTAAAATGATGTTTAGCATCACTTGTTGATTTATCAGCTGACTGCATAATTAAACTTCTTTTTCATTTTTCGTAATCGGGCTGGCTCTCACTCCGATGGGAATGATACCGCAATATTAATTTCTTCTGAAAATGCCTCCTGTTTATCAAATCCGAAATCACTTTTACAGTTTCCAAGAAAAAATTTTTGTTTTTAGTAGTGCATTAGTAGTGGAGTTTGGGTCACATTTTCACCATTGGCGCGTCATCTTTTGTTATGTACTGACGAAAACTTTCTTCACTTATTTTCTAATAGGAAATTAACATTTTTTATACATGATCTGGCTTGTGTTCATCGAGAATGGAGAACTAGAACGAGGCGGAGCTTTCAATGTTTGTGGGAAAAAGCTGTGCTATGATAGGCTACATTCCATTGTTTGTGGGTTAAAAGAAGACTCCTACAGGTTAAATAAAAGAAAATCTTCAGGACTTTGAATGACGTCAGAGAGTCATGTCGTCTATTCGCTGCAGATTACTCATAGAATTTTCTCACATTGCAAGGATACATAAACTCAAAGTGAAACCGGAAGCATTTTTCATGTTCTGTTTATCAAAACCTCAATCGTTATTTCTTTCATATCAATCTATTGTTTATTTACTAATTATTTTGGAAGATGAAGCAAGATTTTTGCTTATTCAGATTCAGGTGGAAAAATCTTTTGATTTTTCAAACTATTATCCTGATAGTGTTTCTTTAGGATTCGGACGAAAATAACTTTTCAAATGAGCCTTATTTGCTTTGCTAATGATATTTTTTCTCTAATTTTCTCTTACAAAATTGTACTCCAAAAAATTTTTTTTTTCTGTTAACAGCTAGTCTCAAGTATCAACTGCACTGAAAACGAAAATTCATATTTTATTACTAAGTTGAGCTACTAGAAAAAGAAACTATAACAGAATTACTTTGTAAAATTCCAAAAAGTCCCCACGCATAGCTGCTACAAAGTCACCTAGTCTAAAGAGAACTTCTTTCTAGTTAAAGCTAGCTTCCTTCAAATCTTATTATTATTATTATTTTTCTTTTCTTTTTATGTCAGTTCAAAATTATAAAATTAAAATATTTATAACTTTTCGTATACAAAGTGAATATAAAACAAAAAGTAATAAGATAAATAATAATGTAATACTTATACACATTCTTACTTTTATAATCTTTTTCAATCAATCATCTGCGTCAGACGTGTATACAAAGATAATCTGAAGTAATCCTTTTTTCTTTCGATTGCTATACCCTGGTAAAATTGCTTTTCTACGAGCTGTGCAGCTGAGAAAATTCGAATAAAAAAATATCTTTTGCGTGCAAAACACACTCAAAGTTTAAAAAAAAAAAAAAAAAGCTGGTTTCCTCTTTTTTGTCAGTTTTTTATAATCATTAAACTCAACATTGTGCCAATACATTAAAACTCTTCGCTTCATAAAATGTGCTCTTGCAGAAAAAGCAAATTTACAGTTAAACTGGAATTAAAAATGACATTCTATACATTTCTATTACGGTTGACCTTGACAAATTGATTAGTATTCAGTAAAAAATGGTAGTTTCGAGTTACCAAAGTTTCGAAGTTCTAATTCCAATAGAAGCAGAGTTCTGGAATTTCGAGCTACATTTTAGCACAGAATTAACCCGATATTTTACCATTTGTAGTCAAGAATTTAAAAAGCGGCTGATTAACTCCCGAGAAGTCGATTGTATTCAGTAAATTGTTCTGAGCAATCGTCTCATAGAGATTGCGCTTCAATCATTTGATTATCATTCCTAATCCTGAATAAATGAAATTCCTGCTGTATAGTGTAATGTAATTAATGCTCTTTACTTTATTTTTGTGATACAAGTGACTGCTTGCCCCAGGATTCGAAACAATCGAAACAGTCCAATAGGACTATTTCGAAAATACTCTTAAAAATCTTAGTTTTATTTGTCTGTTTCGAGAATATTCATTGAATTGACAGTTTTGCTGGACTGTTTCGAGAATATGAGTTAAATAAAGCTCATTAATCAACTTGAACCTATGTTTGCATTTACAATCTTCTTTTCTTGAACAAGAAAGTCGCTGTTTCATAACATTTGATTTGGCACCTGATGTAAGGCAGATACACTTAATGATTTTGACTAGAAGTGTTGCAAAAGACATGAAAGAACTTGAAGCTTAGACTGTCTAGTTAAAAGAATTGAAAGCTGGACAAAATCATAGGAGAGCAGCACAACATGAGATGAAAATCGGACATGAGGAGATGAAGGATGGATTAAAGAAGATGAAAGCTAGACAACATGAATTGAGAGAATAGCTGAAACCCTGACAAGAGGAGTTAAGGATAAAATAGAAGCCATGTAAGAAGAGATTCGTTGAAAAGTTAAAGTAATTCAAGAGAAAATGCAAGAGCGAGAGAAATTTTTGAGGAAAAAATAAAATTTACGAAAATTAAAGTTGAGAAGACAGTTCAAGCAAAGTTTCTAGAAATTAAAGGTTCCAACTGCCCATATGTAGCACTAGTGCGGCATAAAACTCACTTTCCTACCCTCCAGAAAGAAAAAGAAGGGGAAAGTATTTAAAAATAAGAAAAGATGTACAAAGGAAAGACCGAAACATAAAAGATGTGCAAGGGATGATTCATGAGATGAAACATGATGTACAATTTAGACCCTTGAATGGAAAGTCAAAACTTTATAGTTCCAATAAAGTGCAGCCCCATTAAATAATGACTTGGTGACTTTTAGATATAGTGTAAAGCTGTTAACAATTAGATGGACAGATTTAATGACGGACTGTTTTCAAAACTCAATTCGATGTTGTAAGTTTTTGAAATAAATAGATCGTTATTATGGTAAAATCAAGCCAGTTGTTTGTGACTCTTTCTCTAGCGCTTCTCATCAGATAAATTAGATTGACTTTGATGCCCTGAAAAGTCAATTCAAGGATTATCCATTTACTTCATTTTTACGCGTCCAATTGAAAACACGCCAAGAAAAACTCAGTAAATGTTTCCAAGTCATAGCAGCAGACTTGTACCTTTTAGTCCTTTCTAGACAAAGATTGTAAGTGTTTAAAATTTTCCCACAACATGAGTGCTGTGTTTCCAAGACTACATTTTATCTATTCTAAAATGACGTTAGACAGTATTAAATAAAATATATCTTGTTGTCTGGATTGTGCCGCCCTCTAGATTTGAGCGCCCAAGGCCATCGCCTAGTTTGCCTATATGGTCGAGCCGGCCCTGCTACTTTATGTTCAAAAATATGCAAAGATTGATAATTATGATTCACCTGTTTTATTAATGGAATATTTTGACCATTCTGAGTTACTGAAAAATTTGCTAAATTAAGATTCAATTTAACGCTACATGGCACCCAGTTCCATATGTGGAACACCGACTTTAATCGCTCCTATAACTATAAAACTATTAGTAGCAACATCTCTTGACATCTTGATAGAAGCTACTGACATTTAGCAATGTAGTAATACAAATCTTTACCTAAAGATTTCGTTCATGTTTTTGTTATAGTGTACTCAGTATGAAACTTGAATGAAAGTGATACGTTAGTCATTTGTCTGAATTCAAAAATGAAAAAAAAAAAATAGTTATTGAACAGTTTTGACTCGAAAAAAAATACTGTGTGTTATAACGAAGTGTATATTTTGCAGAGGTAAGTTTTTTTTTTTTATATTACAATAGTAAACGTATTAGTAAGTCATATTTTTATGTATGTTCCACATGCGGTACGTTGAGCTAAAAAGTTGATTTTTCCGTAAAATATGGTTTTATTTTTATTTTTATAAGTTTTCCCTATTTTCTGATCACTAATTACAACCAATGTATTTTTGTCGCACACTAAAAAAAAAAAATTAAGCCTTGTAGGGTTAAATAATGCACAATGAGGTAAACCAATAAGAAGATATGATAACTGATTTGAAATAACATTAAGTTCTATATTTTTCCTAATGTTTCCAATCCTTAGAGATATTTCACATTTTTCTTTAATTTTAATTATTCCATGAGTTTGTGTAGCTGTTATTGGTTCATCAATGGGAGTTTTTTTTAATCTTAACTTCTTTACTAAAGTGCATGAAATAACAGACATTGAACTTCCTGTATCGAAGAGACAAGACAGGTTTTTGTCAGGGAGAGTACTTAAGTTAGCTGATTGACGTGTTTTTCACGATCACTGATATTTTTGTGTTAGGTGTCCAGGCACTAGTAGTTGTCAACAGCCACTCGATGTATCCTCACTGGTCATTTCCTGGTTGACCGCCTCTTCAGGATGATTGACACTTCTATTGGAGTTTTGAGTGAGAGGTGCTCTAGGCATTAAAAAATTATTACATTGTTCAAATTTAAAAGGACATGTTTGCTCCCAGTGGTAGGCATTAGTAATTCCTTGATTTAAGCAAAGACGACAAGGGGATGGAGGTAACCTCTCTTGGAAATGTATATTATTTGAGACACGACTTGGTTTGAATGGTCGTGGGTTGCTAGGATTGTGAGCTGCATACACTTGTTGAGGTTGGTTGTGATAGGGGTATCTATAAGTCCAAGGTCTATTTATAGGGCTAGACAAATATTCAGGTCTAGGCTGATTTACTCTCCATTGTGGAGTAAAGCTAAAAGCATTAGTATTAAGTTTAATGTTGCTTTCCTTTTTCTGTTCGGTTAGTTGCATTTTACTTAATTTATATACAATTTCTCGCCACTCATTTGTATCTTTTGGGGAGTTTACCAATACTAGTTGCCCAAGTGAAATTGGGAGACCATCGGATAATTCATCTAGTATGAATTTGGAGTCAAGTTCTAGTCTGCGACCCATTTGTATTTTACTGTTATAATGATTATTAACATCATCACCTAAATTAAATTTAATATTAGAAAAATCAGCCAATGAATTAGTATCAAGGACAGTAAACACCTTTCTAAATAATTGAAGAAATTCCTCCCAGTGGAGAGCATGTAAGCAATTATTTATGTAAACAGTCTTTTCCTTTCAAGTAATTTTGAATATGAGTTATTTTCCACAGGTCATTTTTATTTTTTTTCCTGACAAATGCTATTGAAATAGCTCAACCAGGGTTCGAACTCGATTCCTACATCTGGGTTAAACTCAATGATATTTAATTTGTCCTGACTAGCAGCTACATTTCCTGATTCATTATCAGGAATTAGGTTCTCGGAATCTTTAGACATTGTGAATTAAATTTAATATAATATAATATAGCAATAAAAAAATATCAATTTTTACTAGAAACACATTAAAAAAAATTAATTTCCCCAAACTCTTCAAATTAATTAAATAAAACAGAAATTAAAATATATACTTATAAAATCACAAAAATTTTCATAAGCACTTCTAATATGTACTATAATAACACATATGACTGGTTTCAAAAGAAAATAAATGTACTAAAAAAAAATCTTTAAATTCCTTAAATAAAAAATAAATATAAAATCATCAAAAATTTATTTATATAAATGCAACTACCAAATGACACATACGACTTATTTTTCAAAGGGAAAGAGAAAAGAAAATTATCTACGATTTCAGATTTTTTTTCTCTCTCTCTCTCTCTCTTTTATTACATAACCCTTAGAATAGCCCTGGAAAATTTTTTAATTACCATTACGATTCGTAATCACGCAAAATTAAAATCAGTTTCAGTAAAAATTTAAGATTTTCCATAAATTTATGTTTATAAATAACATTTAATTATAATTGATTTACGATCGTTTTTTTTTTTTCCCCAAAGCTATTTAGAATAAAACAAAAATAACTTCTTCACTTTAAAGAGTCTATTGAAATACTAAAAAAAAGTCTTGGTAAAAATTAAAAAAAGTTTTTGAGTTCTGATTTTTTTTTTAACACTTTCCAACAAGGTTGAAAAGTGTTTATGACTTCGGTTTGTGTGCCTGTCTGTCTGTCTGTCTGTCTGTCTGCGCTCTAACTCCCGTAAATATTATATGGAATTTCTTGAAACTGATATATGTTATTCAAGTTCACTATCGGACGTTCCCTATTGAAAATGGAGTTTATACCTCTACTGGTTTGTGTACAGGGGCACCCGAAAGTATTTCAAAGCATTATGATCTATGGGAGGTATTTCCATAAACCATATTTTCATACCTTTACTGTAGACATATCTTAATGAAATTGAAATATGTTATTCAACTTCACTATCGGACGTTTCCTATTGAAAATGGAGTTTATACCTCTACTGGTTTGTGTACAGGGACACCCGAAAGTATTTCAAAGCATTATTCTATGAGAGGTATTTCTATAAACCATATTTTCATACCTTTAGTGAAGACATATCTTAATGAAATTGAAGTATGTTATTCAAGTTCGCTATCGGACATTCCTTATTGAAAATGGAGTTTATACCTCTACTGGTTTATGTACAGGGACACCCGAAAGTATTTCAAAGCATTGTGTTCTACGAGAGGTATTTCTATAAACCATATTTTCATAACTTTACTGTAGACATATCTTAATGAAATTGAAACATGTTGTTCAAGTTCACTATTGGATGTTTCCTGTATAAAATGGAGGAAATACCACCATCGGGTTATACACAGGGGCACTCAAAAGTATTCCAAAGCATTGCGTTCTATGAGAGATATTTCTATAAATCAAATTTTAATAACTTTGCTTTCCACGAAGTTTCAGGAAATTGAAATATGTTATTTATATGCACAAAAGAATGCTTTGCATAGAATACAGCAGGATTAGCATTAGATTTACAGGGTGGCACAAAAATATCCAGTTATATTAAGAGGTATTAATAAAAAATTGCTAGAATTGTACTTTCGTTTACATTAAGAGTTTTTAACACTTTCTAACATTTTTTACGTGTGAATAGGATTTCAGTTTTGTGTATCTGCCTGTCCGTCTGTCTGACTGCCTGTCTGTCCGAGCTCTAATTCCTGTAAATATTTATGGAATTTCTCGAAACTGATATATTTTATTGGAGTTCACTATCGGGTGTTCCTTATTGAAAATGGAGTGAATATCTCTTCTGGTTTGTGTACAGGGCCACCCAAAAGCATTCGAAAGCATTGTATCCTATGAGTGTTATTTTTATAAATATTTCCTGTATAGAATGTTCCCCATTTAAAAAGACATTAATAGGTTTTATACAACTAGTTTGTTTACAGGGACAACAACAACAAAAAAAAAAAAAAAAAAAAAAAGCCAATGCATTACGTTTCAGGAGAGCATTTTTTGAAAGTTATATTTAAAAGTCTTTCTACTGAAAAAATCATAAAAATATTGAAATGTATTCTTTATATTCTAAAATAATGTTTTGTATAGAATATGATATGATTAACTTTCTGATTTACAGGTCTACACTAAAATATTCAGAGAGATCAAAAGCTGTAATTATAATCTAATGGCTGCATTTTCTTTTGCGTTAAGCCTTTTTAACACTTTCCAAAATGATTAAGAGTAATTTTAAAATCAATTAGTCTATCTGTATATTTTTCAGTCCTTCTGTCTGTTGTGTGATAACGTAGGGAAAGAATATTAAAAGTTTATTCAATACAACAATTACGTACAGTTGGAAAGTGTTACTAATCAATGCGTACTGCATGATTTTTCTTTCTTGTTTCTTTTTCCTAATGATTATATAAATTGACACTTACCTCCGTTCATATTTAAAAAAAAAATAACTTTACTAATACTCCTTATCTCATCCATCAATCTCACGTCACAAATCGCACTGCGCCTTTGGAAGCGAAATATGGATGTGCAGGGGTGAAGAAAATGTGGGACGCAGTTCTTTCACGGAGTTCACTGCCGTCAGTGTACGTTCCCTACTCGGCATCCAAAGCTTCCTTTTCTTCATCTAATTTCATGTGCGCTAGGCACAGAGGGGCATGACCTAACCAAAGGGAGAGCCGAGAGGAGTGAGAATTCTGTCTGGAGACGCTGTGGATTCTAATTCTATCATGAAGCTCCAAGATGATTCATCAATGATCGAAAATTTCTCTGGACTTGACAGGCTCTTTATAAAGAGGAAGTTTTGTTTCTGAACATCGATGATTAACAAGCGAGAAGAAGCATAAAAATATCTCTGGATTTGAAAGGCTCATAGTTCATTTGCAGAATATCCGGATTTGCACTGACTTGATTATTAATAAAATGATTTTTCCTCGCTTGATTTGAATGGAAATGATTTTGAAGTTTTTCTTTATTTTGATGCTATTTTACAGATTTTTATATCGTTAAAAGATATTTGATCATTTCCTCCTCCTACTTTTTAAACAAAGGAGCAAAGCTAACCAAAGTCCTCCTTGCTAGGTTATTTCTGCTGGCTCTTTGTAACATTTGGGTGTACGGTGGCAAGCTGTCCGTCAGGCACACAATAAATACTAGGAGATATTCAACAAAACACATTTATTTTCTTCAACATGGCAAAGTTGTGGCGACATGGCAAGACAAGGGGGTTCATGGCAAGGCTTAGACTATCTCCGGAAACTTCTGTGATCGCTGTCCGGGATTTTACGCCTTCCGGCGTTCGTTGTTCGGAAAGCTATCACTCCTTTGCAATTTCGGAGGAGGGCTGCAGCGTGGAAGTGTTTAACAAGTCAAAATCGTTGCAAGAAGTGTCCGTTTGTTTAATGTTTGGGCTTTTATACCTAATTTTCTGAGCTGCTGATTGGTTCTTTAAATTGTCTGGGCTCTTAAAAGGAATTTCTGGGATTAATTAATATGCAGCTTGATGCAACGAAGGTTGCAACTTGTGTTAACGTCAGTGAATTTCAACTTATAATTTCGTTCTTTTTCTGATTTCTGAGTTATAAAGTCTTCTGCTAGGAAACAATCTTTAAAGGGGCAATTATGACTTATTCACGATTATAATTTCGATTAGCGATTTTTACACTTTTAATTTTGGTTTTTTAATAATTTAAATTTATTTATTTTTATCCCTTTCATATATATTAGGGTGTCCCTTAAATGAGGAGGAAATTTTGTTTTTGTTTTTTATTTTTTGAAATCCAATATCCATACCCTCTAATTTTTTTCTATTTGACCGTAAACACTTTGTAACAAAATATGAGCTCTGGGATAATGTTAACACATGCCGAATTGAACATTATCTCAGAGAGCTGATATTTTACTAAAAAGTGTTTAGGGTCAAATAGAAAAAAATTAGAGTGTATGCGTATCGGATTTTAAAAAATAAAAATAAAAGTAAAAAAGAGAAACAAAGTTTCCTCCTCATTTAAGGGACATCCTAATATATATATAATTGCACTGATAACAAAACAAAATAATAATACAGTGTATTCATGATTAACTGGCGTTCAACTAACCGGAAAAATTCAAGAAACTCTTTTTTTCCCCCCACTTCTAATAAATTGTTTTAAAAACTTTGCCACTATTTTAGGAAGCTCACGTTTTCCATTTTTAGATATTGACAGGGTCAGATTTATTATTAAACAAATCAATGTTCATATTTATAAAGGTGAATTTTATTTAAAAAAAAGTAGTTAGCATAATTGGATTCAGGTCCCCATCATATAATTGCTCTCTACAGGACATTTCTACTACAGGACATACTATATGTTAAGAGAAATGAATTTGATTTATCTCTTGACATGGTGACATACTGGAATGCCCCACATAATAGGCTACCCACCATTTAGATAGATTTTAGATTACATTTCCCTCATCATTTGCTAATTTTATTGGGGTTAGTTTCATAGTTTGGTTTTCATACAATTCCATACTATTTCCAATGCAGTGATCCCCACACACAACACAAGTTATACAACATATTGCTCTATTTTGCTCTGTTAAGACTACCTTAAATTTGGAATAACTTACAAAATTTTCAAATTAGATTATTTGTAGTCAATTATGTCCAAACCAGTATCATGAATGATATTTTAAAAGTAATCTGAAATCTCTACCATGAAAACTGCTTTCAAAATGGATTTTTATGCAAAATTTGCTCTATTCTGCCATGTTAAAAAAATCTTAAATTTCAAATAACATATGATTTTTTTTAAATTAGAAAATTCAAAGTCAATTATGTTAATGCCAGTATCCTAAATGATATTTTAATATCAACCAAAGGATATGCATTAAGAAAAATTTTAAATAGTTTTTATTATGTTTCAGGTTTGTTATTAGATGAAATTAGCTTTTTTTTTAAAAAAAATAAATGATCATTTGAATTAGAAAATCTAATTTTTTAAAAGGTTAAATTTAATCAACATTATGTACTTTTTAATAACACACCAAAAATCTTTATTATAATGCATTTTTACATTAAACTTTGAAATTTAATTACTTTAATAAATTCAAGAAATTATAATATTCATATATATATATACAGTAAAACCTCTCTAAGTTGGACACCTATGGTTTCAAGAAAAAATGTCCAACTTAGAGAGGTGTCCAACTTATAGGGGTTAGACATAATGTTAATGGATACATTCCGTTCCGAGAAAAAGCATCCAACTTAGAGGGGTGTCCAATTTATAGGGGTGTCCAACTTGAGAGGTTTCGCTGTATTTTTTTTTTTTACTTGAGATTAAAATTTTTAATATGCTAATTTGTTATTCATTGCTAAGATCTCTATGAATAATTTTATTTTATCATTTAAATTAAATCATTGTAGATTATGTTAAATTTATTAATTCTTACCATATTATTAACTATTAATTTATTCGCTACTTCTATTTTAATAAATTTATTAATTTTTCGTAGGTTTGGAATAGCAATGTTGTTATGGATACTTGCTTAGGCAAAGCTTCTATAGAAGCCCCATTAAACTCAGAAACAATTGCAAAAGAATTGGAGCTTTACGCTACAACTAAAAGTGCCCCAGAAGGAGAACAAAAGGTTGACAAAAAACCTGGAACTATTTTTGTGGAAATAACTACATGTGATGATCTGATGAGATTTTAAATAATCTTTCTATTCTTGGGTTTGCTATTGCTCAAGCTTTACTGCCTAATCTCATAAGACAAAGTATAGTCGACTAAAGTGTTCATAGCTTTAAGAAAACATTCAGACACATTTCATACATTTTGGTCTTCATCATTTTGTATAAATATCATTTGTTTATTTGAAATAAGTATTTTTAGCATTTTGCTGTGAGCTTTTATACTGTTGCTTAAAATTTCAAAGTATATATTTTTATTTTTAAATCTTATTTTTACTTTTTTTTTTTTTTTTTCAAAGATAGTGAGCTCAAATTTTTTATATTGCATTAGGAGTGTTCTATTTTAATACATGCTGAGTTGCCATTGAATGCAATTTCCTTCTATAAGCACAGATTTCATATATTAAGAAAAATTTTAATGTTTAGGGTTAATAAGCATAGCTTCTTCTAAATTTATAAATTGACTTTTTATTGAGCAAGTCAAAACCCATAATCTTAAAATATATTGTATACTGTTTTACAATGTAAAATTGTATTTTAATGTAATTTTATCAATGTAAGTTAATAGATTTTTTTTTTTTTTTTTTTTTTTTTTTTTTTAATTAAAATACTTTTCTTGTTATTATTGTACTTTAAAATTGGTGCTAAGTATTTTTTTTTTTTTTTTTTTTTTTTAATTTATGAATAATGTCCCATTTTTAAACTGTATTTTTATAAGCTGATTTTATTTTTGCCTCTTATATGTATAAGAATATTTAAGCAGTGATAAACAGACAATACATAACTTTAAAATACTATAGTAATCTTGTTTAATTAAGTGTCTAGATTAATTAAACCAGAATGTCTTAATAATGTAGTGATTAACTAATTACTGTATTATTTTAAACATTTTTTTAATATTTAATTATATATTTAATCTTTTATCAAAATAGCGTGTATGTGTTGAAAAAAATTATCCAATATGAAGATCACTTAATTTTTTTTAATTTAAAATTTCTGTACTTTAGATTTGTCTCAATTACTGCATATTCCAAGCCATTCAAATGTGTGCATTGTTTTTTTTACTTTTAAATGAAGAGGTGTTATATTGTTCTATTAAGTATATTGCTATATTGTTTCTAATAAGTACTTTAAATTCTTTTCACAAATTATATTGTCTATTTAATTTTATACGATCCATAAACAAATGAAAAAGAAAATTATTTTTAAAAAGTATACAGAAGTAACTTTAATTATTTCTCCTCCCTTTTTAAATTATGCTTCTCATCTAAGTTCTTAAAATAGAAATTAATCTCAGAACACAAAGCTGTTCTGATTTTATTGTTATTAACTTTCCTGTCCTAAAAAGTTACAAAAATATTGATAGCATTATCATTATATAAAAATTTAATATCAAATGTTGTATATGCAAAAATTATAACTAAAGATTATATATTTAAATGTATCATTAAAAAAAAAAAAAAAAAAAAATTAAGCGGAATATTAATGTTTGTCAACTATACATCCAAATTTCATGTCTACCATGGTATTTTTTTTTTTTTTTTTTTTGAAAATTACTTGACTCCATTATTACTTAAATGAATCACTTTCAGGGAGGAGAGACAAAAGGAAGAATAAATAACAACCGAAAACATGATTGAAGGTATGCAAAAGAAAAAAAAAAGTTGCAATGAGTAATTTTTGTTCTTTCTCTTTAGAAGTAAGAAAAAGTATTCATTTAGAGAAACTGGAGTGTAAGTTTTTGTTTAAATGCCAACTATGTGAAAAATGCCAGAGCCTCACTGAGCCACCCTTAGTGTGAGTGGCTTAGTGGTAGAAAATCTGCACGGTTAGCAGAGTGCTGAGGTTCAGTTCCCAGTTCTGCCTTTTTTCACATAGTTGGTATAAAAAATCAATCTTACACTCCAATTCCTTTAAATGAATATTCATGGATGATGAATTAATAATATTTCTAAAGAAAAAATATACTCATTATTCAATTCCTAGTAACAAGTTTGTATAAAAATTGCTTTGTACATAAATATTTTAGAAATTGGTGAAAAGGAAAAGCATAGATTTAAGTCATAAACTGTATAAGTTTGTTTTGTATTAAATATTTGAAAGGTTATGCATTTTTATAAAAATGATTTCTATTGTGGCTTAAAAGTCACAGAGATTTGCTAAAATTAACAAAATTGCATATATTAATGTGCCATTTATATGATCTATATCTGGAACTTAGAAAGTAATTATAGAGAAATTGTGTTTAACTTACTTTCTTATTTTTATGAAATTTTATTTTATTAACTTATGTGTTGTGCTTTTTACAACTGTGTATCATATAAATGTTATAATATATTTAATTAGTTTTGATTTGATTTGATTTTTTTTTTTTTTTTTGTAAAACATTGCTACTGCAAGAAGAATTTATGAATTTGGTTTTAAACTTTAAATGTGTGGTAACGTATACTATAAAATATAGGGCTTTTATATTTTTAAAGTTTAGAGCAATGCTCCACTCTTTTGATTTTTTAATAAGATTTTGAGATAAACTCAACATTAAGAGTTTTATGTCATTTATTTTTCCCTGAATTTTTAATATTTGAAGTTATAGTTACTTCTTTGACAGAGTTCGTTCATCACTGTTGATTCAGATTTATTTTATCAAGTGTATATTTTGTTTCTAAATGAATATTTTTATTATTGTTTTTCTTTGAATTGATTTTTATTTATTTTAATAACTCGTGCAGCTATATATATACAAGTATATTTTTATAAAAATCTTAACTTTTAATTTATTTGTTTCCATTATTCATTTTTGCTATTAATCATGACTGTATAAAGCATTTTTGATCCTTTTAATATTTGTTTTTCATTTAACAGTTATATAAATTGTGTTTAAAAAAGTATTCTTTAATTTTGTTTTAAACTTTGGGTGATATACTGTTTCTGTCCATTTGAGCTTATTTTCGTTTATATGTGCTATGTTTTAAAAACTTTTTTCATGTATCTTCCAAAAGAATAAATTATAGTAAATAAGCATATAAAATTTATCTACAAATCATGTACAAATTGAGTATATTTTTTAAATGTTACATCTATTAAAAGGTTAATTATATTGAATCATATATATATATATATTGAAAATTTGTATCATAAAAAAATAATTTTTTTATGTTCTATTCTTTTCTCAAACTTGAGTTTGTTAAATTTTTTTATATATACAAAACTTTTTGAAAATTTTATTAACATTCTGTAACTTAAATGCTGTGTAGCTATCAATTGAAGACTTTCTACTAAGGAAAATATTGTTTATATTTTATTTCCTGTTTAGTGATACATTTGTAATTTCTATTAATTAAACATATTGCAAAGTCTCTTTTAATTATCCAAATTAATAATTTGTTTCTGTGTAAGTAGTTTATTACTGTGTTTTGCACTGTTTATTGTACAAATTTATATATTAAGCTATTTTTGGACAGTGTTAGTTTTTTAATTTACTTATGTTTACTGTTTGTGAAAAATTAGAACTAATACTTTTTATTTTTACGATATACTTCCAGTAAAGCAACTATAAAAATATTTTATTATCCTGCATACATTTTTATGCTGCTAATATAATTACAATGGTGTTTTTACACAACATATTTTTGGATTTTAAAAACTGCCACTTCTATATATGAATCACATTTTTTGGGGTGCATTTAATATATATTGTAATGATTATATTGATATTCAACAAACTCAACATATCAGTTGAAGATAAGTTTTTCAGCCTGTTGTTTTATCTTTTGAAGCTAAAATTTCATTTGTCTTTAAAATTTTCATTTGGTTCTTCATTATACATAAGAGTATGTAATCTGTTGTGTATTTTCCTACTGCATTATATATAAGTGGGAAAAATGTGTCAAATTTGAGTTGCCATTGACTTAATATCTATAAAAAAAAAAGTTATTTCATTTTAATATGTTGTGTGTTACGATTGATCTGAAAATTTTTATCTATTGATTATTTTGCATTCTTGTTGAAATTTAATTTCTGTTTAATGATTTGTTATGGATTTTTGTGTGATTTAAAAAATAAAACAAAAAGTCATGTTATATATATATATCTTAAGTGCAAATGAATTTATTTCTCTGAAAAATATGCAAAAAGTAAATAAATAAATAATGGTGCTTTTTAGCTATATTTTGATTTGGCATTTTGATTTGATTTGTGATTTTAGTTTAGCCTACATTATGATGGCACAATTTACCACTTCATTTGAAGTTTTACAGATTTTATGCCTGTTTTTGATAAAATTATAAATATATATATATATATATGTTTTCTAAATGTCCCCCTTTTTTTAAATAAACTCTCAGATGAAAGAAAATAAAGTTTTTACAGCCATTTTATAAAAACTGGGTATTTATCAACAGTAATACATTTTTATATAATTTGGTCAAAAAATATTACTACAAAATTGGATATTATTTCCATATTTGATTGATTGCTAAATTATTTTTGCTTACATGTTTTTATCTTGATCTGAGATAGCTTGATCAGCTTGTATTAACCCTTCACTACCAATGGCACATATATGTCCCAACAGTGGCGTATCCAGGATTTTTCCAAGGGGGGGGGGGGGGGGGTTCGTCCTTCCGAATTTTTAATTAAGTTTAATTATGTTTATTTAAGTTTAATTAGGTTTAATTAAGTTTATTTAAGTTTAATTAAGTTTATCTTTAATTAAGTTTAACAATCCTTTAAAATATCATAATTACTTGCCGAAAATAAGAGTAAGAAAATGAAAAATAGTGAACAAAACTCACCAATTAGAAGATCAAACTAAAAAATCTTTAATTAGCGACGAATAACATAGAGCCTGTACAAACTACTACACAAAACATAAAATTCAATACATAGTTACGCAAAATATTTCATTAAATTTTCTTACTTACAGAGCGAAGTCTAATCGACAAGAAGTTTTTGCTAGTTCATTTAAAATGTCTTCTGCTGTTGGGGTATTGTTTGGGTCACCCCTTGCACATATGGTCGACCCCTCTTGTCCTTGAGTATGAACTCGTAAAGGTGAAATCCTTTCAGAGAATTGTTTTCAAGGGAAACATGTTTCGCGCCGCGCAAATGAAGTGGTTTAGTTATTTTCAGGAGTGTTTATCACAGAGTAATAAAAAAAAAAAGTTAGTCATAATTTTAAACCACTTCGTAGAAAAAAATATTCTACACTTGCCATACATTTTTTCCGCCTGAAATGTGAAAAAAAAATGTAAGGAACAGCCTAATTTTTCTTAGCATACATTTTGTCAAGGGGGAGGGGGGGGTTTAACCCCCCCCCCTTGCATACGCCACTGTGTCCCAAAGGCAGTTAAAACATAATATGAAACTCTTTTGTGAAGGTTTTCTGTTTTTGTCTTTTAGACCAGTTACTATCATGAATAGGTGGATAGAATTGTCAGTTGAGGAAATTCACTGTCTGTTGAATGAAACACATTCAAATAATTTATTTAATATTTTGTGGCAAATCTATTAAGAGGCTTTTGAGGATAAGCCTACTCCCCCAAAAAATCTAAAAATTGCATAATATTTTTTTGTTAAGATTGTTTTCTTTTTAAAGTAAATATTACTAATAATTTAAAAAATTTTACAGGTGGTTTTGTGCATTTTCTTCTTTTAATCTCTTTAATTTTTCCCTTCGTGTTGGAGGAAGGCTTTAAAGAAAAAACCTTCCACAATATAGCTTATTCATAGCATTTCCGATTTAGAACTTCAGGGTAGGGAGAAGAAAAGACGCATGCATATTGGCAATTACTATGATTATCCTTTGGCTAGCCTTTTTCCTCCCTTCGATAGAACAGTGGACACGTAACATACAGTAGATAGATTTATTACATGGCTGAAGGCTGAGGATAACTTGCAAAATGTTTTATTTTTCAAAATTTAACCACAATCTTCAAATGCATTATTGATTTTTTTTTCTGCATTAGAAAAGAATCATTCGCAAAGTATTGTATTGTAAGATTTTTACATAAAGAACTTGCATACTTCTTAAAGCATTGGTGTAACATACGTAATGAACATTCTTAAATGAAAAACTGTTTCTATAGCATTAAAAAAAAAAAAAAAAAAATACAGATTTAAAAAATAAATACTGAAGTTTGTTTATCTTGTTAATAATTATCAGATTTCAGTATTTGTATTACAATGAATGTGCACAAATGATATAAAAGACATTAGTATCTGCTCTTTTCTTCCTCCTAGATTCTTAAAACTGATAGATATTTGGATAGAAAAAAAAGAAATTTTAATATTCAATAATATACCTATTAAATATTATTTTATTATTTAAAGCTATCTAATATATCATCTACTAATTTATCAGTGAGTGTCAAGGTCATCCAAACCGCATGTTAACCTATAGGGAAGGGGGGGAAAAAAAATAAAACCTATTATCAATTATTACATAATGCATATATTTTGAAAAACTGTTTTTGCATTCTTAAAATTCATAAATATTTAATTTTTAATCTTTTATTTTGAAGCTGTTAAATGCAAAAATTCACTAAATGAAATTTTGTATTTTTTACAACTTCAAAATAAATTTGAAAGACTAAAATAAAGAAAAAGAAAGAAAAAATTGGAAAGTGAAACATAAATTAACAATTATGAAATTTCTGACTGTGAAACCAAAATTTAAAAGTATGCATTATGCAATGAGTAATAATAGGGATTATTTTCCCTATAGATTAACATAGGGTTTACATGACCTTGATGCACATTCATAGAGATCCCTCAATGTCAAAGCAAATATTGATTAAAGTAATAAGAAAGTTTTTTTTTTTTTTTTTAGTTCTCCTCTCTTTTCTTTTCTTTTCTTTTTTTTTTTTTTTTTTTTAAAGGAACATTGATGAAATAATGATCTAAAATATTCATTATCTTTTGGATTTGTTCTTTTACTATTTTATAAATATTTAAACATAATTTAATTAAAAAGTAAATTCAAATTTTTATTTTAAGCATTTTTTTTTATGCCATTAAAAAAAAAAAACCTGTATACTATTTAATAGTTATTTTATTTAACAATTTATTTATTTGTTTTTATTGTTTTGTGTGTATGAAAGTTTTTCTCTAATTTAGGCTAGTGAGGTAAATTGTTTCAGAAACTGCTTTTTGGCTCATTTTAATTTTTATAACTTGATTATTATTCCCCCCCCCCCCCCTCACTGAAATCACCACTAACTTATTATTTTTATTTATTTTTTTATTTTTTTAATGTAATATTTTATTTTACATTTAAAAATGTAATTTAAAATAATTTAATTTCGGAATGTTCATTAAATATCTGAATGATTATATAAACACTTTAAATTAAAAATTTTAATTTTTATATTTTTACTAGCTATGTATATACTTTTAGATCTGTTAAAAGAATTTTTCAGAGTGGACAATACCTAATCTCGCCGACAGATGAAATCTATGATATTCGATGTTTTTTTGTTTTTTTTTCCCAGAACTACTCATTACCCATTGTAATTTTTTTTTTTTTTTTTTAATTCCATTTTCACATTTAGGAAATTAACAACTGCAAAAAAATACCTGTTTTCTTTTTTTTTATATTTTACTTTTTGAGTTGAGAAAATAATGAGCATTTTTCACTTTTTTTTTAAAAAAAATCTAGAAAATAGAATAATTAAAAATATGAATAATCAATTTTTTGGAAACAAATATTCACTTAACAATTGGTAATTTTCTGAATATGAAAATGAAATAAAAAAAAAAAAAAAGCACATTAGGCAATAAGTAATTGTGGAAACAAATTTTCCCATAGAAGAACAGGGCCCTTGGCTGTCAGCAGGATTATGTCCACTTTTAATGTAACCCCTTTTTTTTTTTTTTTTTTTTTTTTTCTGCAAACTAAATAATTTGTGCTGTTAGTGAAATCACATAATAAAGCATAATATATATAAATTCTTTTGATTACAATAGAATCTTAAAAAGATATGGAGGAAGATCGCTGGTTGTGTAGTTTAAGGTCAGTTGACTACACTAGGGTCCTAGGCCCAGTAGCAGAAACAGTGCAGCACGACAGTGAGTTCTTCAGATTTTTTGAAGCTCTGCAGATTAATTTAACATCTCAAAAGAAATGTCAGGCATAAAAATACAAATTTAACTTACTTATATGTCTGGATTACTGTACATGTTCTGTATTCTTAATTTTCTTTGTAAATGTAAATTTGATATGTTTTATGAATTGTTTATGTTTTGATATACCAGACATCATCTGGCATTTCCGGATCACAGATGACTTTTCTTTTGCTTCAAACAGGTACAGAAAATTCTGCTACTGGGGTCCTAGGCCTATGGGTGGAATGGCCTCTGTGGAGTCTTTCTAAGGGATTCTAGCCCATATTTATGTGAGTTTTGGAGAAAACCATGAAAAACTCTGAACGGCTAAGTCGACAAGTGTGACCTGCAATCGAATCTGGCACTTCTCATTTACCACCTTTGAGTAGAGAAATGCTTGGCCATTGCTGGGGCTCATGGAGAAGAATATATGTCTAAAGTGTGGATTGCCTGTCATTCAATTGAGCATTATAAATCGCATTAAGTTCCTTGGATATTTTTCATTGTGTAGCAAAAATATGTGTCTGCATCTGCAACATATATTTTTTAATTTGAGTATAGCCCAGTTTATACGTTTTTCAAGTGATTGGTGTGGTACAATTCATGCATAAACAATAAGTCTTTGCGAATTTTAGAAAAGTGAAAAACCAAGTGTATAACTGATGTTTGCACTGTGGTAATGAAACATATTTGTATTAAAATAAATATAAGTGAATTGGGACTATACTAAATCAACCTATAATTGTAAAAAAACAGATGGATGAGAGGTTTATAAATGGTACTTAACTGTGCTTGTTTAAACATTGCATAAAGAAAGTATAAAAGCATTTTCTTTTGCTTTTCATATTATTTTAGTCTACCCATCACAATTTAATTAACTTCATCGCTGTTAATACTTAATTTATTTTTTCTCAGGGGGAAAATATATATATATATATATATATATATGTACAGTGCGTTAAAAAATTATAAGACCACAAGTGTATTGGTGCATTTCTGAATAAGAGAGCATAATATGCAAATTTTTAGTTGCGTATTTAAAATAGATAGGAAAACACATCCTATACTAATTCCAACTTTTAAAATTAAATTTCATTAAAACTTATTCATTTTTCTAAAAATTAAAGACTGTGACTGTTAAGAAATTATAAGACCACCTGAGAAAATTAGCATATTATACATGACATCAAACTCAATATAAAGCGCATGCGTCAGTATTTCGTAAAAGCATTACCTAAAAAGCAAAGTCTTAGGTTTTGAATGTGTTATCTGGGTGATTGCCAATCTAAGAGGTAGAAAATGAAGACTAATTTGAAAATATAAAAATTTTATCAAAAAATTTTGAAAAAATTCCTTAATTCCTTCTTGACAACTATGAATCTAATTTAATTGATGAGCTATCTCATTGGCTGTTTTTTGGTTGGTAATTAATTAATTTCAAAATTAATGTTTCAACGGAGTGGACATCACTGACCACGGAGTGAACTCTTATGAATATTCAATCCTGAAAGTTGTTGCAGCTCTATCTTTTCCTCCATATTGTTTTACTTGTGTTTTAGAAAATCATCAACAAATATTTTTACTTTAAATATTTTGAAAAATGAAAATAACAGGAAAATAATTGTTAATTCTGCATATTCTTTCATTTTTCTTTTTTTTTATGTGATTGATCTGATATGTTAAAGGTACTTGTATTTCTTTGCTATTTTTTCTGTTAAAACTTGGAAGACTGGTCTTGTTGTCAGAGATGGATTAATTTATGGCTGCTGAACAAGGTGTCTCAGGAGGTGTATCATCTCTGAGATGTTCTTCAAAGATTATTCTGTTTCTTCAATCTCTCCCTTTGATTTCTGTTTTGGTTCTTCCATTTTTTCCTAACACTTCTTTTCATTCCTTCAGACATTTCAACTACAGTATTCTTCCTTCTGTGATATATTTATCTTTCTTTAGCTTATCCTTCTTCATGTCTTGCGGGATCATTTCTTATGCTCCTATTACACACAAAGATGTTTCACGCGACTTTCATTTCATCCAATTTTTGGAAGCTGTAAACCGAAAGAAGGTTACAATAGTTGAATCAAAAATTGTTTGAAAAACTGGTTTACAGTACATGTCAAGGCACACCTATTTATCCTTGATTTAACGGGGATGACATGGGAGAGGGAAGATAACAACGGTGAATGAATTCCCACCGGCGCTGTCTTTTCTCGGCACATAAGGAGCTTTCTTCTCACTGGTTTATCACAGTCTGACTAGCCAGAAAAATTTGTTTGTATTCCCAATTTCTATTACACTGGGCATTGACGTGATTTGAGCCAAATTAACAATTGTCTCAAAAGTTGTAGCGAAAACTTGTTGTGTGTAATAGGAGCATTAGTCTTTCTCTTGCTCTCTGCATACTTTTTTTTTTTGTTCTTTATGTTTTTCTGTAGTTTGGCTCAGGGTTGGCAAGTTTCTTCCAAGGCGGAAAAAACCGCGGAAAAAACCATGGAAAAAACCGGCCGGAAGAAATAGGTTTCTTCCAAGTGGAAGAAATGGAAGAAACTGTTTTTCTTAAAAATTTATCCTATAAATTGCAGATTTGTAAGATACAATGGATGCATTTATCTTATAAACAACTTTAAGTAACTTTAATTTTACCTGTACAAATTTAATTACATGTTTAATTAATAATTATGAGATTTTTAACAAAATGAGCTTCGGTATCTGATGATCACGTTCTAAAATACTCAAAATCCAGTAAAAAAATCAATTTCAATTTAAACAGTGTAAAGTTTTATAATTTAGACAATTTTATTTCTTTAACAGGTAATAAATAATAGTTTGGATCACTTGCTTATACTTTCTGATAAAACAGCTCTTAACAAACATCCAGTTAATTAAAAGAACCAGTTTGCAATAACTACTGTATTACAAAATGTTATCAAAAAACTTTATTTTCCTTATAGTCATATACAGTACTGTCAACTCCCTCTAATCCGCAGATTTATAATCTGCAAATCTTCCTAATTCCTAATTCTTTTTTTTATGGTAAAAGAAATTTACATCTAAAAAAAAATCACATTTCTTACATTTTTACTTTTTTTAAATTAAATCTTTAGCATAATCCTTGCTTTGAAACACAATTAGGGGGAGGGGGATAACATTCTTGTATTTATTATTCTGCAATTCCTACAGACAAGTGCTTAAAACAAACCACTATTAGATCAGTGTTTGACAAAATTAATCAGTGATGAATATTATTTCCAGACTTTCAAAAATATTTTGTTTCCTATTTTTTAAATGTTTTACATTTTATAGTACCTATTATTTGAATATTCTTAAATTATTTACCATCATATATGAATGTGATAGATTAGTTTTATTAATATTGAAGAAATATTTTAGTCTAAAATTTATTAGAAATCGTCTTTCTGTTTTGATGTCTATTTATGAATGAATGATAACTGACTTTGTATCTGCAAAAGAAAACTGTAAACAAAGGCAACGATCCCTAATTTGCAAATTCCTATAATCTGCACAACCTCTGGACAAAACTTTTGAGAATTAGAGGGAGTTGACAGTAAAACGAATGAAAAGTTTTTTAGCAGTTCAATACTTCACTTTATTTTTCAACTTAAAATAAATACAAACTATGGATTTTTTTTTTTTTTTAAATCCTACAGAACTTGCAGGAGAGTTTAAAAGTAGGTATCTTTACTTATTGATACATTTCACTGGGTACCAGCTTCGAGTTTATACAAAAAATTGTATCCTTAAAAAAAAAAAAAAAAAAAAAAAAAAAAACTTCCAATATTATGGCTAAAAATTCCATAATTATTTATTATTATTATCACACTTGTACTATTTGAACGTATAATATTATAAGGTAGTATCTATGCAAAAAGTACTAAATATATTAGCATTGAAAAGTAAAAACTCCTCACCTGTATATATATAGTGTTTGTTATCAAATAACTAATAACATATATTTTTCTTAAAATATTTTTAATATAAATTGGATTATAGTTTAGATTTGAAATTGTATCTATGCTTTGAGTTTATATAGTTCATAAATTTTGATTTTGAACATCTGTTTTGTCTTCTGGTTGGTTTCTTCCATTTCTTCCGGTTTCTTCCATTTCTTCCAGTTTCTTCTGGTTTTTTCCAGTTTCTTCCACTGTCCTGGAAGAAACTGGTTTCTTCCGGAAGAAACCCAACCCTGTTGGCTGGAAAGTTTCTTTTGCTTGTTATTTTTCTTATCTTTTTGATTTTCAACTCGACCTTATTTTCTTTTTGACTGAGTTTGAGCTAAGGTTTGTGCACATTTGTTTGTCCTGCATTGGGTTACATGTGAATTTCCATATTTCTTGAACAGCATAATAAATTTCTGCAAAGAAAATAAATATATATTTTAAGTATTGTTTTTATAAAAAAGTTATTCAATTAATAAAAATACAAAACAATTTCAGTTTTGCTGTAAAACAAAAATATTTTTAATTTTTTTTCTTCTGAAACTAAATTTAATTATATTTTTGCAATAATTTATCTAAAGTGTTATGTCACCTTTTCTACATTTTACCTTTAAAATTAAAAAAAAAAAAAAAAAAAAAAAAAAAATAGACATATAGTATACATCATACCTTTTGCATTACTCTGTAAACAACAATCATAAAACTGTTCTTAAATTTATATTGTAGGAATTCTCTTCTTACATTTAAACCATGAAGAGAAATGCTTAACAGTTCAGTAAAAAATAGTAAATACTGTTTTAAAGAAGTTGAAATGACATTTTTATAAAATCATGAATAAAAATATAAAAGTTAAGGGGAAAATATATATATTCATTGCACATTAAGCAATCAGTAGACTAACAAAAAAATGGATAAAATTTATTTATCAAATATATTTAAATTATTTTTCAAGTGTATCTATTTTTAAGATTAATTTTGAAAGTATCCACTCCGTGGAAAGAAGTGTCCACTCCGTGATCAAATGATGTCTACGGAGTGGAAGTCCACGGAGTAGACAGAATGTCTGATTTTGAATTTTAAGGAACAAAGCAACAATGTCAGGAACAATTTAACTTTAGTGTCGAATTGAGCCATATAATCATTAATTGTAATAATAATTAGATAATAAATAATCCTTATAATTACCTGTATACTTCTGACCACGGAGTGGACTGATGAGATAGCCAAATAGAGGTATCACAGATGAAATCTATTTTAACAGAACGAAATAAAGCATTGAGTTCAGCACATGTAGGTGAAAACAAAGATGGGTTTCCTCTCTTCTTCTTAGTTACACACTGGTGACAGGCAGTGCCATCTACTGAACTTTATGGGAAATTAAATAGTTGTCCACGGAGTGGATGCATTTCATTAGGGACATTTGTTATAAATTAACTTAAAAAAAAAGATTCATTTTATAACTCTAAAATTTAATAAACATATTTTTAAGGATAATTATGTCCTGCTTAAATCAAAATGTAATTAAAAAACATTAATACTAAGCTTGAAAATAATGCTATATTCTGCATACTTCCCTTGGGGACAGTCCACGGAGTGGATATTTAAGGTTTTATCGATAGAGTTCTAAGAAAAATAACTAACATTAAAAACTTTTATAATAATACTGAACTAGAGAAAATCGTAATAAATAGCCTAGCTGTAAACTTTTTCTGATTGAAAATATTTTATATTTTTGAGGGCTAAGGGACATGGTTTCTACCCCTTGTGTTGGCAATGACCCATCTACGATTAATTTGACGATGCCTCAAGGTAAAGAATTATCAGAGTGCAAAGTGAGAAAATTTTATTTTATAAAGGTTCTGGTAAATCTGAAAGAGGTATTGCGAGGTTAATGAACCATTCTGAAACTGCCATTCATAATGCCCTAATTAGAAAAGATTATTCAAACAAAATAAAACTTTCTGGTAGAAAAAATATTTTGACAGCACATGATAATAGAAAAATTTTTTGACTGTCAACTAAAAAAGGTCTTTCAGCTCGGGAAATTTCGAAACGTTTTAGCAAGAAAACTTCACATGTAATAGTCTGGAAGAGTCTTAAATTAAATATTAATATGAAATTTATGAAATTGAAGAAAAAAACAAAGTTATTGAAATGCAATCAAGAAGAAAGATTAAAATGGGCTAAAAATGTCATGGAATGATGAGTAGAACCAAATAATATTTTCTGATTAAAAGAAATTGAACCTTGATGGTCCCGATGGTTACAAACACTATTGGCATGACTTGAGGAAGGAACCAAAAGAATGCTTCAGTCGACAAATGGTGGAGGATCAGAATTGATTTGGGGAGCTTTCAGTTATGAGGGGTTGTGTGATTTACAGCAGATTTCGGGTCTTATGAACTCTACACAATATCATCTATGCTATATGATCATACGATACCGTTTGGACCTTTATTAGGTGGTGCTAACTGGATGTTTCAACAGGACAATGCTACTTGTCATACATCTAAATCAACACAGGAGTGGTTTCAAAAAGAAAAAAAAATAATGTTTTGCCATGGCCAAGTCAAAGTCCAGACTTGAACCCCATGGAAAACCTATGGGGTATATTATCTCGCAAAGTTTATGCTAATAATAAACAATTTTCATCTGCCAATGAACTGGAAATAGCCATTGTAAAAGAATGGTACAATATTTCTATAACTGAACTTAATCACCTGGTTACTTCAATGAAAAATAGAGTGTTTGAAGTTATCAGGAAAAATGGAGGACTAATATCATATTACTTTTTTATACAATTTTGTTTTTTGACAAGTGGTCTTATGTTTTCTTAACAGGTTATTTTTCACTTATTTCTAATATATGTTTTAATTGAACATTTATTGCATTGTACCAAGTTATTGCAAATTAATTATAAAAAAAATATAGAGCAATATGTTATTTTATGTATTTAAATTATGAATAAAATCTTTATTTTTCTTATAATTTACAAAATTAAAGTGGTCTTATAATTTCTTAACGGACTGTATACATGTATTCACTACTCAATAAATGTTTAATTGAGTAGTGAAAGGGTTGAAGTTACTAAAATATTTGCCTGGATTTTTGGTGAGATTTGAAACAATAGATAAAAAATGTTTTTAAGTTTGGGGAAAATATTATAGGTAGTTAATAGTCAAAACATTACGGGTATCTTAAAATATAGTTAACAACAAAAATTAAATTAACTTGTAAGACAATTAGCTTAAAATAGCCTGGCATATGTACTCTATAATTGAGGTAGCAAATTGCTACATAAAATAGTAAATAAGATTTTATAAAATGGAAATGGTACAATAAATAAATAAATGTTAAATCCTATATTTATACATGAAACACAAAATTAAGTATTAATAAATAAAATTAACCTGGCTATTAAACTTTTACATTTGTTATTATATTATATATGTTATAATACAGTCATTCTTATAGAGTACAAAAATATAGTCAGTTGAGCAGGTTTTTGACTAAAAGTAGCAAAATGAAGTATTTAAATTAAAATAAATAGGGATCCAATTTAATTTATTGTGAAAATTGTATAGCCATTTCATATGAGTTATGATAAACTTAGCTAATTTATAGAACAAATGTTTGTTACTTTTTATTCATTGTTCATTAACATGTGTAATGACAAAGTATTAAGTTAAAAAATGTAAAAGTTGTATAAGGAATATATATTACTCTGACTTGAAATACTTAAAAAAAAAAAAATGCCTGTACTACTTATTTTTCTTGTACCAAAAATTGTTCTCATATTATTACTATTTAAATTAGTTTGAAACAAAGAATCTTAAAACATATGCATATATTTTATGCTTATTATGATCTTTCAAAATTGTTCACAATATCACAGTTCTTCTTAAAGCATTTAAAAGTACTTAATATTTTTATATTTTATTAATATACTTTTTTAAAAATAAATGTATATGCATGTATATTATGTGTATATAAATATATGTATATATTTTTAAATATGAAAAATTAGGAAGCAGAAGTATTAAATCATAAAATAGTTTAAAATTTGATATCGCGAGGAACAAGGTAGATGTTTTATATGTTAATGAATGTGGGAAAACATCTGTGGTGATTTGCTGGCTAACTACAGTGTAGTAAGAAGCAACTTTTATAAATTGGGTTTTTTAAAATTATTTTTTAAAATATCTATTCAATCTTTTCCCTGTGTGTACATTTTTTGCATTGTTCTGTGTTTATCCATATAACATTAAAAATTATTCTAAGAATGTGTAAATGGTCCGTGCCTCTTCTCTTTCCAGTTGCTTTATGGTAAGATTGGGCATGTTTAGGTGCTTATTCAATCTTTTTAGATGTCTACAAAGATCATGTATTAATGCAGTTTTTATTAAATAAAAACATATAAACTTGATTTTTATTAAAATGTTTGTTGTTTTATTTCTAATTGTAAAAGGAAAAAAAAAGTATAACAAGAAATTATTATAACTAGTTAATACCCGTTAAAACTTGACGGATCAATGACACATTAATGTGCAACTTAAATCTTTTCGTAGCATGAAGCATAAAATACATCTGCATTAATATTTCACATTGCTCTTAACTAGTTAAAACCTCCTACTTTAGTTAGTTATCTTTTGGTTGGGGGGGGGGGGAGAGGAGTAAATTTCATGAAATTTTAATGCATAAAATTAAAGCACACTCTAGATAATAAAAATAAAATCCCAAGCTTTTCCTACTTTTACTCTAAATAGAACCAAAATAAACATAAATAGTAATTAGAAAAAAGACAATCTCTATTTCCAAATAAGATAATATCAATATTTGTGATTATACATAACAAAGCATCATGCATGTAAATTAATCCCATAATAGAATTCCTTCCTGCCTACTGAATTGTTACTTTTTATCCAAAAGGAAAAAATAGATTTTCTAGCAGATTTTAATTATATTAACTTACAATCAATGGTAACAGATCACTGTTTTTCAGTAAAAGATGACATTTAAGTGTGTAAAATCATAGCCTTGATTCTTATTTTTTTCATTCTCATATTTGTGAAACTATTTGGATTCAATCCAAAATATTAATTCATTGTATTTAAAAAATAAACTGTAAATCAGAATAAATGAAAAATTTGTTTTTACTTTTTTAAAAGAAAAGAAAAAAAAAAAAAAAAAAACATTCATAAGTAGTGTTAGCTCAGAGAATTAAAACTATATAAGAACATCTTAATATTTTGAAGAAAGGATTATTCTCATATAAATCATTTTATTACCTCACATTAAATCCTTACGATGTCCGAGATTTATTTATATATTTCAGCGACCGGTCGGTGCCATCATCAGAATCCTCGGTAGAATGATTTGAAAGGTGTTAACTTTAGGCGGTTTGTTTATACACTTCATTTTCTCCCTTCCTCTTCTCACTTCACTTGTCATCTTTGTATAACTGTTGCCACTCTGGTGGAATAAGGCTATGTTCTATGTCATTGACGTTGTTATTGTTTGTTAGAATTTCGATTGCTTCTCTTTTGAGAGCATAATGGTGGGAGTTATAGGGGGCTATTTTTTGAACATTGACTCCATTAATTTTCAAAAAATAGCCCCCTATAACTCCCACCATTATGCTCTCAAAAGAGAAGCAATCGAAATTCTAACAAACAATAACAACGTCAATGACATAGAACATAGCCTTATTCCACCAGAGTGGCAACAGTTATACAAAGATGACAAGTGAAGTGAGAAGAGGAAGGGAGAAAATGAAGTGTATAAACAAACCGCCTAAAGTTAACACCTTTCAAATCATTCTACCGAGGATTCTGATGATGGCACCGACCGGTCGCTGAAATATATAAATAAATCTCGGACATCGTAAGGATTTAATGTGAGGTAATAAAATGATTTATATATAAGAACATTTTAACTATAAAAACAATGGACTGTAATAAACTTGAGACATTAAAGGTGATTTTAACATCACAACTACATTTATTAAAATCTTTAAAATGGGAGTAAAGAAAGCTGCCAGCCTCCCATGAGTGGAGTTACAAACTAAACTGAGCTCCGTTCCAAAGGAGCGATCTTTACAGAGTGCGCAGGTGCAACAAATAGCTTTATAGAATCAGTTTTTAAAAACAAATAAAATTAAACTCTTATATTCAATGACAATATCAATATAATTATGTATCACATATTAAAAATAAATAAAAAATCAAAGTAATTTAAAAAATTTCTTCTGAATGAAACTATCATGTATAAGGAAATATAAAAAAAAATCATCAAATGAGAATATTTTAAACTAAAGATTAGATTAAAATCAATTTCAAGGCTCATCTTTGAAATGTGACTATGATAGCTTGAAAGTTAAGTTTAGACAGAAACACGCTAAATGTTGTTGAATAATGATGGGGAAGGAGGAATCGTGTGAAATTATGCCTTCCTCCTATGAATTGTTTATTTTTAATTTATGAGAATATTGAGCATATAAATTTAAGAATGAAGCTACAGAAAACCCATGAAATGATCACTAAAGTAATAAAAATCAAATTTTATCCTCTTTTAAACCCAAGATGATAGGATTAAAATACATTGGTTAAGATAAGAAAGAAACAGGAAATGAGGGATGAACAAAATATCTCAACACATAATGTTCTGCTACAATAATATATTATTATTTATATATTTTATTTGACATTGACATGTAGTTTAGACAAAATTGTGAATTTGTTTAAAATATCTTTACTACTGTGTAGTGTTTAAAAAATATAGTTAAATGATTATTAAATTGCTGTACTAATGTAAACTAGCAGGCTTCGCCCGCTTCGCTGGGCACTACATTTCAAGGATTTCTTTTTAATTGAATAATTGAAGTGTTTAAATAAATATATTTCAATTGGCGACTATTTTCTTCACAGTTTTAGTATGGGATCTCCTTGACAATATCAAACATTTTTTTTTTTATCTTCTCGAATCTGTGCAACAGAACTATTATTAAACCGAATATTCTCGAAAACAGCCAAATGGAAATGTTAATTCTTCGAATATTCTGGAAACAGTTGAAGCTCTTACTCGTACAGTAAAAGTCACTATTCGATGAATGGTCGAATCAGAGAATGCACATAAGTTGTTTTTGCAGCAATCACTATAACGTACGTATGTACACTTAACCATGGGCGCCGGCACATAGGGGCAAGAGGGGGCACCTGCCCCCTCCTGGAAAATTCTAATAAATAAATAATTATTTAAAAAATTACAATTAAAACTTTAAAGCTGTGTCATTAGAATTCAAATAACCAAATGAAATTTATCCTTATAAATCCAAATAAACTTTTCCCTGCAAACAGATTTTAAATTACATTTTCCGGATAAGTGTTGGTTTAGAATAAGTTGTATAATTTCTACATGTAAAATGTTGTAGCTTAAATTACATGTATAAGAAATTGTCCCATTAAATGCTTACACACACTGGCTTTCTTAATTACCTCAATCAACTAATCAATTATTTGAATTTGTAAAAACATGCTGAAATTTTGCAGTTTCAAGTTTGCTCCCTCCTGAAATTTTTTCTAGCAACGCCACTGCATTTAACGCTTATGAAAAAAAAAATACTGGACAGCCCTACATTGCTGTGCATGAATCTCAGAACACACGAAACTCGGTTCTGCGGCAATCACTACCACGCATGTTAAAACTAAAAAAACATCACTGGACACTCCTACCTTACTGTGCATGAATCTCAGAACATGCGAAACTCGGTTCTGCGACAATCACTATCACGCATGTTAAAAAAAAAAAAAAAAAAAAAATAGAAAATAAAAAAATCCCTGGACACCCCTACTTCGCTGTGCATGAATCTCAAAACGCACGAAACTCGTTTTCGCAGCAATCACTGTCAAGCATGTTAAAACCGAAAACAACATCACTGGAAACTCCTACCTCAAATTAATAAAAATCAAATAAACCAATCAAATCACTCGTAATTCCTCATAATGTAGCTCTAGTTCAACGTAAAATACACTCAGATCAATGAAAATCAAATAAACCAATCAAATCTCTCGTAATTCCTCATAACGTAGCTCTAGTTCATTGTAAAATACACACAAACAGAGTGTCTACTAGGTCATGAAAGTCATGAAAAGGTCATGAAATTCAGCAATAGGTCATGAAAGTTAAGAACAGGTCATGAAATTCGACTGTCAGTTTGAGTCACGTATTGGTTCAGGCTACCCAATTTCACTGGTTGGTTTGAACAATTTTTTTTCTCTTGCAGTTCAGGTTGACTTGATTGAATTTTTTTTCTTACGAGTTGGGTCGACTTGAGAATATCATCAAAATAATTTCTTTAACGGGCAAAAACATAATTCAGCAACGCATCCTTTGGTGCATGCTTTGCTTGTAGCACTCGTGCCCATTTTGTTTGCCTGATGAATGGTCGTTTTTTTTTCAACTCGAAACAATTGTTGAGATTATTGCATTTTATGGTATTTATTCAAAGCTTTGTACTTATTACTAAACTTGAAGAACATTTTGTACACGTGAAGTACACAACACACCTAAATGTTTAAAAATTATTGTTTATCCATTCAGTTGAATTGCAAGATTTTTAGATGAATTATTAATTTTCATTTTAGGTTTTGAGTCGGGTGTGGGTCATTAAAATTATCTATTATGGATTCATGTCGATTTTCAGGTTACTAATATTTAGTAGCATAAATATATAAACCTAGTATAGTTATTTGTATCTTTAAAAAACAAAATTATCTTCTATGAAAATCCACAAGCATTCTATTTTTTGTTGCCCCCCCCCCCCCAAAAGAAAAAAAAATGATTTTTTTTTTACTTAACATTTAATTTTTCTAAAATATATGTATGCTCAAAATATTTTTTTAATCAAAACAGTATTAATGTATAACTGAATGAACTAATTTTTTCTAATTCAGAATGTATTCTATTTTGAAGTATAGGAAAGACATCAAAATGCAAAGTTTGAGATATATAGTTACATACTTTTTGTAGTTTATTAATTCTATTCTTCTATTCTTAGTCTTTTCGTGAAAAAAAAAAAATGTTTGTAGATTTGAAAAAAAAAAAAAAAATGTGATACATATATTTTCTTCTCCTTAATGCAAGGAAAATAAATGACAATTTTCAAATCCCCCCAAAGTAGTTACAATATTATAACATTGCACAAATAGTGTACATATGTATGTAGTTATGTGTCTGTTTTAGATTGATTTCCATTACTATTTACTTAGATTGTTAATAAAAAAAAAAGTTTTCAGGTTTTTCTTTTTTTTTAAACAGCTAATATTGTTGTTAAACAATACTTTTAAAATTAATGCAAGGTGATATATCGGTTAAAAAAATAAAATAATATAAAATGAATATGTTAATTTAAAAAGAAAGGTTGGATATGTCGATAAAAAAGGTCATGAAAATTTTTTTGAGGTCATGAATTTTTTTACTGTCAAGTCAGTAGACACCCTGACAAATCAATGAAAATCAAATAACCAATCAAATCTTTCGTAATTCCTCATAACGTAGAATACACTCAAATCAATGAAAATCAAATAAACAAATCAAATCTCTTGTAATTCCTCATAACGTAGCTGTAGTTCAATGTAAAATACACTCAAATCAATGAAAATCAAATAAACCAATCAAATCTCTCCTAAGATTCTCCATTCTGCGTCATTATAGAAATGGGAAGTTTTATATTCATATTTTTATTAAAATAAAACTAATCAAAAATTCAAAAATCTGACTTCGATATGCACAATGACTCTTTGGAGGGCACCTTTGTGTTAAATCACGCGACTGTCCGAGCTACCGTTTTTGAGAACAGTGAAATATACAAATATATATATATATAAATATTGCTCACTTAATAGTATAAGATAAAGCTTTCTTTTCTTCAAACTAATCAACATGCAAAATATAGTTTACTACATAGCATAAAAATAAAATCTAATAAGCATTGATGATACCATATTTCATTTCAATCTCAATATTGCAGTTGTGGTGCCATCTATAAGATTTAAAATTAAACAACCTTTTCATAAATTAAAAATCTTTAAAAAAAAAAAAAAGTTTTTTTTTTTGTGTGTGTGTGTCCTTGAGATTTATAAAAAGATAGTGTTTTAAAATCACATAAATTTAATTGAATTTAAAAATTCTTTTGTGTTTTCTTTATATTCTATAATTATAATTTTATTTGCACTTGGAAATAGACTACACTACTTAAAAAAAATACATAAATAACATCTTTACTTGAGTTTGATTGAAACCCACCATAGTTAATTTTAATTTTTTAACATTATAACACTTTATTTTATCAAATTAGTATATTTCAATAAAAGTATACTGTTCACACACACAAGAGTCTGATAATTAATTAAATATAAGAACCTTTAAATGTACCTCATGTTACGTCGTTAATATTTTCATCTGGGCACCCAGACCTTTTCAAACGATCTTCATCTGTGTCGGATCTCTTTGAGTTGTGGTCTTTTATAGATTCCATAAGTTGATTCCACATCCGGTTGGGGGCCATTGTGTCACTGTCATTGCACACATCCGGCGTTGTTGCGATTTCTATGGCTTCTCTAAACATCGCGTAATTATAGTTATTGTAGTTAGCTATCTTTTTAGTTTTTTCAAAATTTATCATAATTTCTTCATTATTGAAAGTTTTAGCTAAAGCTGTATTTATTTTTCCTGTTTTGATATCGTTTTTATGTTCTTTGAGTCTGGTTTTAATCTTTCTTTTCGTTACACCGATGTATGAACCTGGTTTATTGGCTTGGTTATTTGTGTACGGTATTTGATAAATTCTGACAGTTTCCAAAGGGGGGATGAGGTCTTTGTCATTACGTATTAGTTGAAAAATATTCGGATTAGGTTTTATAGGGATATTTACGCCGATTTTATTTGCAGTGCTTTTAATTTTATTCGATGCTCCGCGATCATAAGGTATGGAAGTGGTGAATTTTAAAGGGGTTTTTTGAAAATTAGGTATACAGTTACTGGCTTTTAATCTGGTTTTAATTAGTTTTTTAATAATTTTCTTAGGGTAACCTGCTTTTTTAGTGAATTCTTTAATTTAATTAAATTCATTATTTAGATCGGTAGGGTCATTACATATTAATATTGCACGATTTATATATGAACTAACTGCGTTAATTTTGTAATGGAAAGGTGTTTTAGATTTATGATGTATAATTTCATTGCTATTTGTTTGTTTTCGGTACACAGTAGTTTTAATTTGGTTTCCAGTTCTATTAATTTTAACATCTAAGAAATTTATCTGGTGCTCATTTTCTTCTTCATATGTGAATTTTATGTTATTGTCTAAGCTATTTATTTCATTTAGTATCTGTTTTATCTAAATGAAATAAATAGCTTAGACAATAACATAAAATTCACATATGAAGAAGAAAATGAGCACCAGATAAATTTCTTAGATGTTAAAATTAATAGAACCGTAAACGAAATTAAAACTACTGTGTACCGAAAACAAAAGCGGGTTACCCTAACAAAATTATTAAACTAATTAAAACCAGATTAAAAGGCAGTAACTGTATACCTAATTTTCAAAAACCCCTTTAAAATTCACCTCTTTCATACTTTATGAACGCGGAGCAGCAAATAAAATTAAAAGCCCTGCAAATAAAATCTGCGTAAATATCCCTATAAAACCTAATCCGAATATTTTTCAACTAATACGTAATGACAAAGACCCCATCCCCCCTTTGGAAACTGCCGGAATTTATCAAATACCGTACACAAATAACCAAGACAATAAACCAGGTTCATACATCGGTGTAACGAAAAGAAAGATTAAAACCAGACTCAAAGAACATAAAAATAATATCAAAACAGGAAAAATAAATACAGCTTTAGCTAAAACTTTTGATAATGAAGAAATTATAATAAATTTTGAAAAAACTAAAAAGATAGCTAACTACAATAACTATAATTATGCGATGTTTAGAGAAGCCATAGAAATCGCAACAACGCCGGATGTGTGCAATGACAGTGATACAATGGCCCCCAACCGGATGTGGAATCAACTTATGGAATCTATAAAAGACCACAACTCAAAGAGATCCGGCACAGATGAAGATCGTTTGAAAAGGTCTGGGCGCCCAGATGAAAATATTAACGACCTAACATGAGGTACATTTAAAGGTTTTTATATTTAATTAATTATGTATAAAGTGCTTCATTATAATTTAAATTTTATTTAAAGAGTCTGATGTTTTGACAAATTAATTTGCTTTGCTCATTAAATTTCTAATAATAAATTATCCTATGTAAATTTTTACTCTTATAAAATTTCAGTATTTTAAGATTTTAATTTTTCTATAGTATAGTATGGAAATGAAATATCAGAGATCGTAATAATTAGATTTAAAAAAAAAAAAAGAAAAAACCTCCTTTGATTTTAAATGTTTATCTTCATCTTTTCTAAACAAAGTTTTCAACTGATAAAAGAAACAAACTCTGACAATTTCTTAATTTTAAAAGATTTTTTTTTCTTTTAAGGATAAGGAAAAAGATAATTTTATGAATATATATGTTTTATATGCTAACAGATGGTGACAAAACAAATAATCTTGAAATACTACCATGTGTAAGGAAATTTTCGACCAAAATGCATACGGCGGTAAATGGTAAAGGCTTACAAATTGCTTTGTTTTTAATATGCTTCCTCCGAAAATATGAATTGATGAATTAATTGTGTGAATTATTTTTATCATTGTGCTTTAATTATAGCTGATATATCTGCTCGATGTTCAAATTGCACTCCATAAAGAAAAAGGAATATTCCCATTTCGAATTGGTTCAAAGATTTCCAGTGCATGCACAGATATTATTTTGGTCTTAAAAAATACCTTTGTGCTTTAATATCAGTGTTGGTAACGAACGCATTCATGAGCGTAGCTCAAAATTTTTGAGTTGAACTTTGCTCATTTTTTAAATTATGAACTTGAGTTGAGCAAAACTCATTTTTTTTTTTTTTTTTTTTTTTTTTACGAACTTGAGCGTGAAAAAGCAACTCAAAGTCATATTAAATATTTCTGTCTGAAATATAAAAAGGAAAGTAGAAGAAGAAAAGGACAGAAAGGAGAATAATTGTGCAAAATGGATCCTGGAAAAAAGGGCACTTGGAAAAAAAGACACTCATAAAAAGGGCACAGGATAAAAAGGCATTTTTGCAATTTGGAAATCGCAAAAATAATAAATATGAAAGAAATTTAAAGAATTATTTCATAATACATTTTTAGAAATTTCAATCAATTAAATTGTTTCAATTTTCACTTAGTATATACCTGGGGGAAGGGAGAGTCAAGGAGCAGATTGAAAGATAATAATTTTCTTTATATTACCTTCTTAGTGATTTTAATGAAAGAGTGCATCTGCATATAAATTTATATGCAAATTCATGCCGTAGTTCCTGAGATATAGCCTTCCCTGAAATTGTAGAAATCGTGGTATAGCCGTGCCATCTGTTGAGTAATTATCACCAAAATTTGATAAGCACTAACCTGGATCAAAGTGCATCCACATATAAATATATATGCAATTTCGTGCAGCAGTTCCTGAGATATAGCCTTCCATGAAACTGTAGAAATCGCGGCCTAGCAGCGCCACCTGTTGAGAAATTGATACCAAAATTTTAAAAACGTGTAAATTCATCAAAAACTGGAAACCGAAAATTTTTATGAATCCAATACTTTCTTTTATTGAATATAGAATAAAGTAAAAAAAGGGGAGGGGGAAAGAAATGCAAAATTAGAATCTGTAAATGCATTATAGTGTTTGACTGAAAAGTGTTTAAGAAGTTTGCCAACTAAGTTTGAAATTTACCAAATGTGCCAGTTTGTTTTAACATTGTGTGTGTAGGACTTGGGGGAGGGATGAAGGTTCCCTCTTACCTCTTGTTAGCAAGCGTTCACAAAAAATGATGAGTTCGCCTTTATCTGCATTTTCCAGAAATTCAAAGAAATCGCCTTATATCAATAACCAATAAACATGAAATAAAGTCTTCTTTCAAAAAATGAGCGAACTTTTTGTATAAGTTTCGTCTACAAAATACTACATATTAAAAATAGTATTGGTCTCTCTCCCCCTCTCACGTTTTTAATAGTTTTTAAGATTTATTCAATTTCTTCAGAAATATTAGCGAGAAAAAATGCACACTTTTTGTAAACTTCTCAAATCTTTTTGGAATTACTAGGTATCAAAATTTGAACATATTTATAAGAAATCAATTTAAAAGGAGTTTATAGGACTATCTAATAGTTTCAAATGCACGATTTTCTTACTCATGAACTTAATCTCTGCTATTGTTAATAGCATGTACATGAAAATTTTACTATCGCAAGAAAAATATTTTAGATTATTATTTTAATTTGTTCCAAAATTATAAAAACAAAACCTCTTAGTTCAAATCATTTTTAATTTTAGAATATATATTCAAGAAATATCAATTGATAATGATCTGAAAGTGTTATACCTTGAACCTCAAATTAACAGCAATTTTACAATTAATGTTGAATAATAATAATAAAAAAAAAAAAAAAAAAAAAAAAAAAATACAATTGAAATTTTAGATTTTTTTTTTTCTTCAATACAAATATTAAAATATAGGGATGTAACTGACAAGGAAAAAAACAAATAAATGTATATATGTTGAAACTTTATCTGGAAAAAAAAAAGCAATAAAATAAAATACTGGAATTTGGATGGCAAAAGTATCTTTATTACAGAAATTACTTTATCTTTAAGAAATTTTATCTTCTATTTAATCAATTAAGGAAAAAAAATAATTACAGCCTTTAATTATGTAAGCAACATATACATCATAAAATTCAATCTTTGATTTATAAAGCTCAAACTTTATTAAATGTATATTACAGAACTAAAAATAAATCTTAATAAAAGCTTAAAACAGTTAAAAAAAAAATAATAATAACTCATCCTTTTACATAGTAATATATATTGATAAATCTAAGGTATAAGTTTTTTTACACAACAAATTAAACATGTTTTTAAAATTTCTTGGAAATTATTGCGAATAAATACACTTTATAAATAGCAGTTATATGGTAAGTTTCTTTATACAGAGGAGTGATTTTCAGTAAATCTGTTGACCATTTTTGAAGAGAGGGATTTGTTTAGTGTTTTCTGCACAATTCGAACATATGGGTTAAAGGTAATTAGTAAGAGGATACACAGCAACATTGTATTGGATTCAAAAGAAAAAAGCATGAGAACCTTTTGTTACGTAGTGCAATACTTCGGTAACAACTTCCTGTATTCTACAATACTATAAAATACTAGTAGAGCATTGCTTTATGCTGGTGCCACGATGCAAAGATCTTTGGAAAGAACACCCAGAGCTATGGGACATGTACCATACCCCATAGCCCTGAGGCAGTGTGACAAATTGCCGCCCTATCATAAAAGTACTGGACATTTCATTTCACTGATAAAGACGATGCTAATCAATGAAAGGATCTGCTATCACAGGACTATTGATATCTTGCTTTATAGGTCTGAGTCCATGTTCACAGATTCTCTTATTTCTTTAAAATGATATTCCTGTTATTTGCGAAAATGATTCTTATCTTTATTTTATAACTTTTGCTTTGAAAGATAAGTATCTTTAAAATATAAAAGATTAAACAAAGATTACTGGTTTAACACATGTTACACGTAGATTAAATAGAATAATAGTATATTTTTTAATGTTTATTTATATTTTTAATATTAAAAATAAAAATGCATTCAGGTTATTGAAATAATTTTATATCAGAGATGTAGATTTTACATTAATGATTATTTTATTTTCAACACTTTGTGGGAAATGCAAATAATAATAATTAAAAATAAGATAAATATAAATAAAAACAGAATAATAATCCTCCTTATTGCAACAAGCTATTTATAATCTAATTTAAATTCTCTTATTCTTTTTTTTAATGAATACAGTCAACTCTCAAAAATCCGCAACCCTAAAATCCGCAATTCTCTAAAATCTGCATATCATTTGCAATGTAAACAAACATTGTCACGACTGATTTGTTGATTAGTGGATTGCAAAACTTCAACTGTATTAGGAGATAAATCAATTATTAACTGGTGCTGGTGAATCACCAATCACTTAGCATATTACAGAGGAGAAATTGATAAGTGTAATTATCAAAAAATAAATTATATTAATTTAGAGGAAGAAGGAGAAAGAGTTTCATGAAAGATTTTCTCACATGAAGATAAATATTTAAACTTTCTCATAGCACAAACTTATGTGATTGACCAAGAATTGCTGACTTTTTTGCAGGTTACAGGAAAATAAATATGTATGAATATTCTTACTTAAACTACTATTGATCAGACTTTTGAAAAATCTAGATAATTTCTAACTATAATATGATGTATAAAAAATGCTCCTTAAAATTTAATGAAATATTTGTACTTTTATTAGGTACACTTTATTTCAGCATTTGTATGTATAACAAATAAATAGTTTCTTAAAGATTTTCTACTTAAATGAGGTTCTTAGGTATAAATAAAAGAAATTACTCTAAAATCTGCAAAATTCAGAAATCTGCAAAACATTTCGTTTTAAGCTGTGCGGATTTTTGAGAGTGTACTGTATATGTTACCGTTAAAGCTCGAAATCCATTAATGTGCAGATTACCTAGCTAATCTGCAGATTAAAGTGCGGAATCAAGAGTTTTCTGCATTTTAACTAGGTAATCTGCACATTAGCAGCTTCTGTGTCGTTAAAGTTCAGATGTTTGTTTCGAGCCTTAGTTTTTTTACATTCACTATGACGTCAAACAGTCATGTGATACAGATACGCGAATGACCTTCAAACACAAACTAAAACTTTTATCCTTTCCGCTATGATAATTGGTAAACGCAAAACGTAGAGCATTGAAGACATGATTATTATAGGTTTCTTATTATGACCAACACAAAACTTAAAGTAACAAGTAAGTTATAATTGTTTTAATTTTGATTTTATTTCTTCTATTTTTTTAATTCTGTCAATATAAGTTTGATAAGGGTCTGCACTGCATTTTATTATTGAAATCTAATCTTAATTAAACACTCTATCTCGTGAAACTTCATTTTGAATTATGAATATAAAATTTACAACACAGTAATTATTTCCTCCCAAAATTAAAACTATTAAAACACAACTTTTTAAAACTAATTTATTTAAAAATTGATTTAAATTACTATTACTTACTAAAAAAAAAAGTATTAACTTTTAACTCTGAAAAATATGGCATTCAATGTTATGGCTTTCTTTAATAAATACTTAATATGAAATTTTTATGCATTTTTTAGCATTTCATTACATTTTGTTGTTGTTGTTGTTTCTTTCAATTTCAAGTTTCCTTTATATATTTTATATATCATGATTACATTTTTATTTTGTTCGCTTTTTCAGGTAATTTCGTTGCAGTTTATCACATAAAATGTGCTAATAAAGTTTTTTTTAATTGTAAAGTTAATATATTTGCTAAACTTGTACAGATATATGCATGCTGCAAAATATAGTTTAACAAAGCACTGGAAAACAGTCATTTTAATTTTCATGCGTTCTAAAAATTATTAAAGCAGTTTTAATTATTTGAAGTACTTCTTAAATAATGCTTCTGATTTGTCTAATTTAACATTTCTTTAGTGAATTAAAAATTGGTGCATAACTTAAAAAAAAAAAATAGTAATAGCAATATAAGTTGTTAATAAAACTTTTTTATTTTTATTTTTTTATTTAAATGGTTAAATATTTTTATTTTGAAAAGAAATCATTACTGTATTACAATTCTAACATTCATTTATAAAATAGAATTTATTGAAAGCTATTAAAGTTATTATATTTCATATTAAAAATGCATAACATCTTCAAACTTATATTGACAGAATAAAAAAGACGAAATAAATAAAAAAATTAAAACAAATCTTATATATTAAAACACAAGCGATTTTCTTTAAGACCAAAATCGGATGATCTGGGCGTGCGCGGAGGCTGTTCCTGTCTTTAGACGAAACTGGTGACCAATCGCTGAGAGCCTCTTCGGATTTCTAGAGCGAGCAAATTCAGAAACCTGATTGGCTTATGCTTTCTCGAGACTCGAGAACGAGATGATGGTTTACACAGCGAAGATGTTTACAGAGCGCTGATGCTAATTTTTAATATTGGATAAAAATTTTACAATTGTTTATATTTACAAACATTAAGGTGTGTATGCATTGATTTGTTTAGTTATTAAATTATTTCTTTTACTTAAAGTTTATATTTGCCATGGATTCTAGAGTATTGTGATAGATATTTTGTTTAGTGTTTCTGTTAACATTTGTATACGCTTATATTAAAATGTTACTGTTAGCATTTTAACCTTTAACTACTTTGTATATATATTTATATGAAATATTACTGTTTGCATTTTTTAATGTTTTGTGTTCGTATTGTATATTCAAAATGTTAGATTATTACAATTTCCGCGAAATTGCATCAAGCTTTATCGATATTTTTGTATTGCACCAAAGATAAGTATTTTTATTATTAGTTACTCCCATTATGAATTTAGTTTATTTTTGAAATTCGATTGTAAATTGTATGTTTTGGTTGCAATATACAAACTGCTGAGGTTTTTTTTTTTTCTTTGCATATTTTAAAACGCTATGCTGAGTAAATAAATACCATCATTCTATATAGTTTGTTGATTATTTTTGGTGCCATATAGAAATAACGATAGTGCACATAAGCATATATAATTTTTTGTATATACTTAGTAAGATATACATATGTAGCAGAGAGAAAAAATGTAAATGGTAACATTTTAAATAAACGTATAAAAAACAGAAAAAAAAAAAAAAAAATTAAAAGTAGTTTCCAATGCTAAAAAATATAAACAATACTCTAGAACTCATACAAATGCATGAACTTTACACATACAGAAAAATAAGACAATGCATATGCACTTTATTGTTAACAAAAAAAGAAAAAAAAAAAAAAAAAAAAGGTGGGATATTTCAAATTTAAGTGAGAAATTTTTTGATTTTGAGCACTCAAAGAGTACAATAACTGGCGTAACCTAAATTATTTAACATTTAATTATTGCAATTTTTAGCCTTCACACTTTGTAGTTGTTTGTTGATATAATAAACACTTCATATATCCTCTTAACAAATATTTATAATTGAAAAATATTCTGAAATAATTACATATTTCCTTTTTTTTTTTTAATCAAGAATTTTTGTAAAAGTTAAGTAAATAAAGGACACTACAGGCTTCGAACTAATCAATATATTACCCAACTGAACAAAAAATTGAAATACTCAGAACAATGTGAAAATATTAAGGGGCAATCCCCCTTATGATATATTTTTGAACGAGAAATTAATTGTTCTAAACAATATGTAGAAACTACAACCTAACAGTGCAAGCAACAGTTCCTTATTTAAGTGTGTGCATGTGGTGGCATGATACTTACATCCATAAGTTATGTAAAGTGTTGAGCCATTGTCGCACTAAGCCTAGCATGCTTGAACGATAAATTTGCCGCTAGCTGTATAGACCTCTCTCAGTTTTAGTTTTCCTGTCGCCTGCTTATGGGAGCACTGATCTTTTTCTTGGGCGAAAGTTTCGCAAAATTTTTCTAATTAGAGATTATGAATTATTGTTTTTTTCTTTTTTTTTTTTCATACTTTTAAGAGAGAAAATTCGTGAAGCTGTGTGCTGAATTTATTTACAAAATGTGATTCTCTAAACACAATTCACATGTGGGGAAAGATGTGTGTGTGTGTGTTGGGGGGGGGGGATTTTTGTTTATCATATCTTAAAAAGTAAAAACAATATACCTTTACAATGAAGATAAGTTAGGTGTACAGATGTGTTTACCAAATTTTGGTAAAAAATTGGAAAGTTGTAAATCAAGTCACAATTTATTTTTATTTGTATCTCAAAAACTATTTTAACGATTTTCTATTAATTCACCATATATACCATCTTGCAGATGCTTTTTATTGGTTACTTGCATAAAAATTATTATGTTCTGATTTCGTAGTCCAGTTTTAACTCTTCATTCAATACCAAAAAAAAAAAAAAAATGGTTCTACAGGTTTGTTTCCAAAATCACCATTTTATCTACCCTTTAAATATCCTTTCATATGTATTACCGTAATTTCTGGTAGATACCCCGCAGGTTATATAATTCAGTTTTGCACCAGAAATTTAATTGATAAATAAATTTGTATTTGTACGAGCTTTTCCTTCGAAAAAGTATAGATTTCTCTATTAAATAAAATTTCTGGTGAAGAAATGACACATCTTACCTGCGGGGTATCTACCAGAAATTACAGTAGTTGATTTCCAGTCTACAGATCTGTTTGTAAAGTTTTGATAAAATTGGATGTAGTATGGAATACCAACATTGGTATCTAAAAAAGGTTGATTTTCATTAATTTTGCTATAAACCTCTGTCTAAATATGTTTTTGTCTGAATTAATTGGTTAGCAAAATTTTCTTTATATGTTTCTGATATGAAAGTTCTGAGTGAAAATATTAAGCGAAAATGACTACCAAATTCGCAGGCCTCGCAGCGCTCCTATATTTCCTGTACTTCCTATATATTTATGAAACCTCCTATTTTTCCTATATTTTTTAATTGCCACTGAATATTTCCTATATTTTAGTTTTGACGACTTCCGAATGTCTGATTGAATGTGCTGTATCTACATATTAATATGAAACGTGTTTTGTCTGTATCCACTAAATTGAGAGAACTGCTATGTGTAAAAATTTGGTTGAGGGGTCTAAAAAAAGGTCTTGGTCTGTAGATGTATCATCAAAAGAGAGAAAAAAAATAGTTGAACGGATCCCCCCCCCTCTCTGGGGGGTAGAGGTTAAGAACATGTTTGCGAGCTTAACTCAGCTCCAAATTACTTCACGGTGAAAAAGTTGTGCATGAGGGGACTAGGCTCAAATACTAAAAAATCAATTTCTGCGATTTTGGAATTTTCGATTTTAAAGGGGGAAAGTAGATTTGGGGGAGGAAAGGGGGAAATTAGTTTGAGAGGGAAGTCCGTTCTAAACCCACACATGTAGCACATCATTTTAAAGGTCTTGAAATTTCATGAAGATTGGGGATATTTGTATACAATATAGTGCACCCCTGGTGGTGAAAAATGGAACTAGGTGATTTTGTAGTAGACCCTATCAAGTTACATCTTATTTTGTAGGTCTTAGTATTTCCTGACTGTTGGTGATGTTCGTACAGAACACACTGTGCCCCCGGGCGGTGGAAAGTGCAACTAAAGGATTTTGCAGTTGACACCACTATGGGACACTTTATTTGGAAAGTCTTGGAAATTCAAGGCAATTGGTGATGTTTGTATGCAACATACTGCGCCCCCTGGTGGAGAAAAGTGAACTGTGCATAACATGCCTGCTATACGGTGCCACAGCCACAGGCAGCAGAAACACAAGTGAAAGTTTCGTTCATTTCAAGGTTAATTTTTGAGAATTTTTTCATGTTATTAGTGGTCCGCATATACACTGCCACAGGCACAGGGGTCACAAGGCAGAGTCTTGTTCGGTTCAAGGTAATTTTTTTTGTTATTGCTGATTATTTTTTCCCCTGTGCTTTTATTTAAAAATAGAAATTCAAACAAAATCGAGTTAAAGATATAAAATCGTACAAATTTGAGGTTCATTTCTATTTATAAGGATTTTTCCGAAGTTCTTTTTTTAAGTGAAATGTCATAAATTATATTAGATGTTTTAACTTGAAATATATTTAAATAATGATGCAACGATTTTTGAAACATTACAGTCAATAAAATGACCGTCGAATGCGACGGGTTCCAGCTAGTATAACTTTAAAAGACAAAAATTAAAACACATACAGATTAACAGGGCCGTGCCTACACTTTTAGCCGCCCTGGGCGAAAGATTTTAGCCGCCCTCCTAGGCAAAAGATTTTAGCCACCATACTAGGCACTAAAATTATTTCCCTCCTTCTGCTTCTGAAAACTATCCTTTAAAGCCAAAAACTGCAAGGTTGCCACAGATGAAAAGTTATCAAGTTTTTTTTCCCCTCTGTTTTAAAAATAAGCCTCCGGCGGCTGAGTGGTTATGCACTCAAAGCTGGTAGACATGAGGTGCCGGGTTCAATCCAAGTTGCGCTTGTTGGCCTAGCCGATCGTTGTTTTCCATGGTTTTCTCCGAAACTTGCGTAAATACGAGCTAGGACCCCTTAGAAAGACCCACATGGAGGGCACTCCCCCTCATATCTAGGACCTACAGCAGTCAATCGGCCTTATTCCCAAATCCAATCCAATCCTGTTTTTAAAAAAATCTAACAATTTTAGTAAACCTAATTTTTAGCTGAAATTTTGTCATTTTTAGCCGCCCCTAGCTGTTAGCCGCCCTGGGCGACCGCCCCGGTCGCCCCCCCCCTAAGCACGGCCCTGCAGATTAAAATAAGTAAAGAAAGAAAAGGAAAGAAAACTAATTTTTTCCCCCCAAAATTACAACACCAGAGATCTTATTTTCACTTTAATGAGTGCCAGTAGGTAATGTGCAGATTACCTAGGTAATTTGAGAAATGAAACAATTTTCCTCACTTTAACGGATCGCCCTAGTTAATGTGCAGATTACCTAGCTAATCTGCAGATTAACTGATTTTTGCACTTTAGCGGTAACATATATATATCCACGAATACATCCACAAAAATTCAAATGTACGTGTACTAAACTAAAGATTCTTTTTCTTTTTTTTTAATGTACAGCTAGTTTTAAAATATCATTTATGATACTAGCAAACAGGATTTAATTATTGGGATTTAATATATACTTTTAAATCTTTATATTTTTATTTATAATGAAAGGCTTTCTTAAAACTTTTCTTAAATTACTCTTAGAACTTCCATAATTTTTCATAATAGGAGATATTTCACAAAAATTTGTCTTATTGAAATAGCATGGATTTGCTTGCAGGAAAACTGAAATACAAAATTGACAACAGTATAATATCATGGAAAACTGGGCACGAAAAAATTACTGTAGCAAGGAAAAGGGGGATAGGGCATTTAAGTCTTCAATCGTATTAGGTGATCAGCGGAATTTATATTTCGTCTTATGAAAGGACTGGCTTAGAGTCCTGCATGGTTCGAGTAAACTTGACTTGAAGCCAACCCGACCTGCAAAATGATTTTTGACCTTTAACATGAACTGAATCTGCAGCTTGTGACCCACTATATTGTTAAAATTGTGTTATATAATAAACTGAATAAAAGTTCTTTTAAACAAACTACAATTATACTATTGAAGAAATCTTTCAGACAATTAAATATGGCATAAAAATATTACAACAATGTATTTATCTAATTATAAACAAACTTTTAGCTGTATTAAAACATATATTTAAAAAATCCACCGTTCCAAGTATTTTGACAATAAAATAAGGAAGCAAATATAAGTCGAAAAAAAAAAAAAAATAGTTTACCAAAGCTTTAAACATCAAGTATTAATATTTAGATAAATGTAATTAAATTCATGTTATCAGTCATATCTTTAAATTACTAGGAAGGAAGATAATGACATCCAATCTCTTCATTTAAAAGTTTTGATTCATAAGTAAAGCATAAAACAATCTTCGGAGAAAACATTTTGTGAAAAAAAAAATTAATGCAAATTTTACTTGCACCCGACCAGCAAAGCAGGTAATAAGCGATTACCCGACCCGATGCGTTTCTCTCTTGTGAGAAATGCGTCATCTCTTGCAATTAAAAGAGTAGAAAGTATTGCTACCAAGAATATAATTTTTTTTCGCAAAGGAATAAAATCCATATGAGTTTCAGTTGCTTTTCCCGCTCAAATTCATGAGAAAACTAACTTTGCTCAGCTCAAGTTCACAATTAAAAAAATGAGCAAAATTCAGCTCAAAATTAAAAATGTTTTAATTAAACTCGTGAACGCGGTCCTGCACAACACTGATTTAAAACAACGGAACCTCTAAATGATAGATTTTGTCTCCTATTAATAAGTTCTCATACGCATAAACAAACGTATTGAAAATTTGAGAATAAAAACCATACAAAAGCAGTGGAAGTTATAATTAAGAGTTAAGTTTATAAGTTTAATTAAGCGTAAAATTAAAAATAATTTTCATAGTAATTGGTAATTTTAGAAAAATTAAAATTACCTATGAAAGTGTTCACAGAGGATAAGATATATTTTCAAAAAAAAAAAAAATGTACGTAAAAATGAATTTTAGTGAGTTTTGCTCGTTTTTAAAAATTAACTTGAACTGAGCGTGTTCATTTCTTTCAGACATGAGTTTGAGTACAAACTAACTCGTTTTTTACACGATAAACTTGAATTTGAACTAGTTCGTTTTTTTCGTGAACTTGCACAACACTAATTAATATATAAGATTTGATATTTATGTCTTTCATGAGGTATAATTCATTGTAGGGTAGAATGATTATGCAAAAGTTGGCTTTATAACAACAGATAGCCTTAAAAAAATAATAATTGGTGTTGAAGAATAACTAGGTAAATTTATCGGGGTAATCAATACCTATTATAAAAATTACCTATATTGAGTATCTTATTTGAAGACTTAAATGCCCTTTTTAAGAGATTCAAAGAAAATACACATTTATAACAAATCTGCTAATATGTGAACTAGTGCCCAATAGAAATTACCGACATCTGTTGCAAAAGATTAGTTGCACTATATGGAAAAAATTTCACACTTTTTTTTTATTTATTTTTAGTTACCATTTTGAGATAGATATTACTGAAAAAGACCATCTTTATTTGCTAAGTCTTGTTCTGTGAGCTCCTGCATGAGGCGTGCCGCTTTTTCTTTCACAGCTTCAACTGACTCAAATCTTGTTCCTTTTAATACAGACTTGACTTTGGAAAACAGATAAAAGTCAGATGGGGCCTGGTCAGGTGAATAAGGCAGATGGCCTAAAACTGGGGTGTTGTACTTGGCTAGAAACGTCTTGGCAGACAATGCAGTGTGAGCAGGCGCATTGTTTTGATGAAGAACCTATGACTTGCTCTTCCACAATACACACGTCTAGAGATAGCCTGGCTGTAGCCAATCAGAAGTCAGAACAGTATTTTCGCTTAAAAATCAACCTACAAGTTTCAAAATGCATGCTTCCGCCATCTATTGGTATATTAGATAAACATTTTCATGTAGGATGGATGATTAACTTAACCGAAAGACTGCAAATATAAATTTCAAATACATAAAGTATTGTAAATAAATTGCAAACAATTATGTGTTTGTGTGTGTGTACTGAAAAAATGCGCTTTTCAGTTGTAGGAAGGCAGCATAATGGAACATGCATAATACATTAAAATAGAATTTAAACTGTGACTTTATTAAAAAAAAAAAAGTAATATATACACTAAGCGACCAAAAAAAAAAAAAAAAAAAAAAAAACCGCACTTGGATATTTTCCTTTTCGCCTTCTACAACCACCAATTTTTTCGTTTAAAAAGCAAATTTTCGAACAGATTTTACCATGTCCTTCACATACACTTTAGCTTTGAGTCCAGTGTTAGTAGTGTAAAAAGGAGAGTTCACCTGCACGGTGGAGGCGTATTGAGGCGTAGGGTGGTGGCGCGCCACCACCCTTACACCTCTACACCTCCACCGTGCAGGTCAACGTCTCCTTTTTACACTACTTAGTCATCATCTTGGACGAGGGGGTGTTGCCACCGGAAGAATAGAAACTTTTAGAGCGTTGCCACCGGAAGAATAAAAAACTTTACGTTGCCACCGGAAGAATAGAAACTTTGGATATCATCTTGGATGAGGTTTGGTGGTGCCATCTATAGGGAATTTTGAGGAGTTAGATTTATTTTCCTAAATTTCGGACTTAGTATTTTTTTTTCATAATTTCGGGGACTTCAAAATTTTTTCAAAGTTTTGCGGGAAGTGAGATGACGTCACGATCTTTTGGGACTTAACCTGAAAAGAGATACATACAAAATTTACAATTAGAGAAATAAGTGAAAGGGAAATGTATAGAAAAAAGTTAGAAAGAGAATACAAATTTAAGAAAAAAGGTAGAAAGAATAAAGTTAGAAAAAAGAGAAGAGAGAGAAAGAAAGAGTTCACCTTGAGCGCCTGGGAGACTGCCCTCCCGAGGCCCTGCGGTGCTCCTTTTCACTCCGTAGAGCAAGGCGGGAGTTAGTTCCTTTAAAAAAAATAAAAATAAAAATAAATAAAAAATGTCAACCTGAAGAACTCATCACATAGTTTTCTGAGGTTGTCTTCAAAGCATGGGTTCAGACAATCTTCATAGGTGCGAAACAATTTAAAATATATACAGGATGCAGAAACAATCTTCATAGGTGCAGAAACAATTGATATATACAGGATGCAGGAACAATTTAAAAATATATACAGGATGCAGGAACAATCTTCATAGGTGCAGAAACAATTGATATATACAGGGTGCAGGAACAATCTTCATGGATGCAGAAACAATTTAAAAATATACAGGATGCAGGAACAATTGATATATACAGGATGCAGGAACAATCTTCATGGATGCAGAAACAATTGATATATACAGGGTGCAGAAACAATCTTCATAGGTGCAGAAACAATTTAAAATATATACAGGGTGCAGGAACAATCTTCATGGATGCAGAAACAATTGATATATACAGGATGCAGGAACAATCTTCATGGATGCAGAAACAATTGATATATACAGGATGCAGAAACAATTTAAAATATATACAGGATGCAGAAACAATCTTCATGGATGCAGAAACAATTGATATATACAGGATGCAGGAACAATTTAAAAATATATACAGGATGCAGGAACAATCTTCATAGGTGCAGAAACAATTGATATATACAGGGTGCAGGAACAATCTTCATGGATGCAGAAACAATTGATATATACAGGGTGCAGAAACAATCTTCATAGGTGCAGAAACAATTTAAAATATATACAGGGTGCAGGAACAATCTTCATGGATGCAGAAACAATTGATATATACAGGATGCAGGAACAATCTTCATGGATGCAGAAACAATTGATATATACAGGGTGCAGGAACAATCTTCATGGATGCAGAAACAATTGATATATACAGGGTGCAGGAACAATCTTCATGGTTGCAGAAACAATTGATATATACAGGATGCAGGAACAATTTAAAAATATATACAGGATGCAGGAACAATCTTCATAGGTGCGAAACAATTGATATATACAGGGTGCAGGAACAATCTTCATGGATGCAGAAACAATTTAAAAATATACAGGATGCAGGAACAATATATACAAAAATTTTCACTATGGATGCTGCGGTACTCTGTAATGGCCATAAGCCAGACTGGTGATTCCATCATCTAGCAGATACCTCTTGTCATCAAAAGGAGATAAACACTTTTTGTTTTGATTAACTGTATAGAGTTGATGACGTTCTTGTAGGATTCTGGTTTGTTGCTCATACGTGGCTATCTCCTTTTGCAGGCATTCTTGATAGTCTTGAACACTTAATTTTTTCCTTACGATGCAGGTTGATATGCCTTTTGCTGTCTTCTTTTCACCACCAGCTGACTGTATGGCATACATTTTTGGCTTTAATCCAATGAATTTGTAGGCAGCTTGACTGTGGAGTTCGTCTTTAAACTTTCCAAGGACCTTTTTGTTAGTTGTAGAATATAGCGGATGATTTTCTGGATACTCTGAGAAGTCAAAATGATGCTGATCTTCCTTCATATCTTGATACATGTCTGCTGTCTGGATACAGTACGTCAAGGAGTCTGTATCCGTGAACAACAAAGTTGCACGACTTTCATACTTTTTCATAACGAAATTGTAGTGAAAGTCGTACATAAGCAACTTTGCTAATTCAAGGATACAGAAACCCACGTATATTGGCCTATTCATCAGGATGGTGCGTTTTGTTCTCTCCACAGCTACGAGGTTATTGCAAAATTCTTTAAAAGTTGTGAAATTCGGTGATGCAACTAATTTTTGGGCTCTGACTTCATTGTTACACAGTTCTATGTTACGACGTTTTCTCAAATTTTCGATGGTCTTTCCATAGACGCTATTGTTCAACAGTTTAAAGAAATCTTTCTCAAAGCTGTTCTTTGCAGATTTTCGTTTATCTGTGTTGAAGTCTACATACTTTTTACGCCAGGGTGCTTGTCGAAATTTCAAAACCTTGTTCACTTTTAATAGCTTCATTCCGAGTTTTAGGTATAACTGTAGATTTCTGTAATGTACAACATACTCTGATTTATTGTGAAGGTTTGGAATGAGTTTGGGTGTTCCTGAATACTTTTGGTTCTGCAACAAGGACTTGGCATAGGTGGAGAGCACTTCTTCTGTCACGGTCATTCTTTCAGGTGCAAGTGGGTAGCTATTGTGGAGGTCATGCAGATTTGTCGGGTACTCCAAATTCACTTCAAAAATGAAGCCTTCAGCTGCATCTTCGGGTATGTTCATGATGAAATCTTCAGTAATGTTAGAGGGGTCCATCCATTGAAACTTGCCATAAGGCATGTACTGGGACATAGCCCAACCGTAAAGGTTGTTCGCATCCCAGTACATGATATAACTAGAGGGCTTACTTGAGTCGTAGTGAGGAGTGTGCGGGTTGTTTGCAACAGCGAAACGGTGTGAAATCTGCGACACACCCCCGCGCACCCCTTTTTCAATAAACAGCAGCATGTTGATATCCGTAAGCAGCTCTAGCTTAACATCAGTTATCTTCAGACAGGCTTGCCAGGACAGTCCAGGAGAGGTGTATAAATGAGCAGCATCGATGTTGTAATAGTGTAAGCAAAGACTTCTAAAATTTTGGAAGACATCGGCAAGGAGTAAAACATCTGTCTTCACATATAGGTCATGATACTCGCCGAGGTTTCTTATCTGGAAGACTTCCCATATGTTTTTTGCATGTTGATAATCAGATTCTTCGACGGCTTCGTTCGTAAGAGAGTTGAAAAACGCTGATGGAAGCGGCAGCACTGTTTCTTGGAATTTATCAAATCCAGTAATGTAGTCATAGGGGTATACTCCTTTTCTGGTGAGGAGACTTAGATCGGTACTTGAATTAAACTGGTCTTTTAGAATGTTAAACTGGGTAATATCCAAATTCTTCACCAACTTTTCTAACGAAGCAGGCAAAAATTGGAAGGAGTCAAGAAAGACGAGTTGTACAGGACTGTCAGGTTTCTTCAAAGTGAATGATATATATTTTTCTAACGTTGTTGCGATAACTTGTATCTGATGGTCTTGAAAATGGCCTAATTCTGTCATAATATGGTGGGCATCATAATTCTTCAAGTTGTGGAAAACCACGGGAATCTTCATAGGCTGCTTAAAATTAAGGTTGCAGCTAGCATGGGCGGCACCTCTAAAAACTCCAGTTTCGTGATTGTGATCCCGAACTTTAATGCATCCAGGTAACAGGGGTTGAAGACATATGCTGCACCTTGTAGCATTTTGGAACACCTCCTCTTCTTGGGCAGAGAGCTTCATAGGCTTAATTTCTCGTAGTTTGTCTTCAAGGATATCTTTTTCCATGATGATATTTTCCAGAAAATGCTTAACTGCATTTTCTCCTCGATAGCTAAAGATAGGCTTCACGGCTTTGCCATCAGACCCTACGATTACATAAGCGTAACCGCAGGGTGTATGACGGGCTGTATGTTGCAGGTAGGAGTTTGATGAGGATGGAGCAGCTGATGCAATAGGTTCTAACAAACTTTCAAAGTCTGCATAGATGATATAGCTGATAGGGTGTTGAAGGTGGGTTCCCGTGAACTCTAGTATATTTTTCTCCTTAGAAGGCATCTCAATGGCTTGGGCAGTGTGTTTTTTGCAGTTTGTTTCATGATCTTTTAACAAAAGTTCTGTTGAAAAACCATGCAGGCACCTATAACAATAATACTGTTTGCCATAGTGTTTTGTGCGGTCTCCCATCAATCTGGAAAAGTTCCGGATTAAACAATAGTGGTGAGCACCTTCCTCGTTCGCAAGGAGTAATAAATTGATAGCCTCAACATCTTCTACTTCGGAAATTCTTAGAATGGTCACTTTAGAGTTTTCGTAGCCGAAGACGTTGATTCTAAGATTGTTCAGGTTTTCTATGAGGCCTATTTTTGAGATGGGAACAGGGTACTGAACATTACCCATCTTGATTTCCTCTTCATGAGGTAAATAGTGGGAGACTCGTTCGGGATTTCTTGTGTAGTCTAAATTCAGTTTGTATGCTAGCAGGCACCATAGGAAGCACTTGTTATCTCTGTTCTGTATATTTAAGATGGCTTTCTTGGCAAGCAGTTTAGCTGGCAATTCTTGATAGCTACTCGCTCTCAAAGGGTTATATTTAACAGACTTGAATTCTAGGTAGTAGATGTTTCTCAGCACCCAGCCGGAACCTCTCTCTAAGAACTCTTCGTAGTTTTGAATAATCTTCATGAATCCTACACTTATTTGATCATCAATTAAATCAGGAGTGTGTTGCTGGTAGCAGGGTGTTCTGAAGTACGCATCCATAATTTCCAGCTCTCCTTCGGCTGTCTCTCTTTCAAAGCAGACTTTTATTACCAGGTACCATTTGATGGAATCTTTCTCATACAATTCCTGTAGGATGTTTTCTTGTATCTCGGCACGAATAGACTCTAAAAAGATTTTCACATCGTACCGAGTGGCTTCAGTAGGTTCAATGAGCACCGTCTTAAACGTGTTCAAAGCTTGTGTATAGGGTCGTCTTCGAGAGAGTGGTGGAGGAGTCGTTTTCGGTTTCTTCCGGCTCTCACTTAGGCTATTTGAATGCTGAAGTCGCATATGGTTCATTAATGATGACTTAGAGGAAAAGGTGGACTGGCATTCTTTGCAGGGGTAGTTATGACTCTTTAGATGAGCGTTGTACTCGTCCAGGCGACTAAACTTTCTTTGGCATGTAGCACATTGGTAGGTGGAAGTGTCAGCATCATGCAACTTCTTATGTCGGTTTAAGGCATCCTTTCTGGAGAACTCCTTCAAACACACAGAACAGGAGAAACCCTATAAAAGAATAAAAAACGATTTTTTAATTAAAGTGTTACAATTTTTAATCAAAGTGTTACAATTTTTTGAAATATCACAAAACAAAAACTTTAAGAAATAATACATACTTTAGAAGGACCGGGCTGAGGATCAACAGATTCTTGTAATTCACTTGTGGAGTGATGCGATTTTCGGTGTCTATTTAGGTTATCCTTTCTGGAGAATTCCTTATGGCAAATGAGACACACGAACATTTTTTCTGTGTTGTGTGTTTTCTTATGTCTAGTCAAATCACAATTTCTCGCAAACGATTTCCCACAAGTAGGGCAAACAGGTTGAACCTATAATAAGAAAGACAATTTTTTTAACTTTTGTAAAAGGGACAATTTTTCAAACTTTTGTAAAAGGAAACACTCTCATTTTTAATGTAAAACAATACATACCTTAGAAGGTTCAGGTTGGGCTTCAGGTTGGACCTCAGGTTGGGGTTCAGGTTGGGCGTCGTCGTCCCATTGAGGGTTTCGCCACTCCTCATCATTCATTTCCCCAACAGTACAAAGCATATGAAGTTCGTCATCGGGTATACCGAAGGAAATACCCAACTGAAAATAAACGAATAGGGTGCAACTTAAAAAAATTTTAGAAAAATAAATTCTTCTAGTTAAAGATTTGATATACAAAAGGTTATACAAATCTAACTTTTATACAACATAAATAAATAAATTTAATCTATTCGATGAGTCATTAAATAAACGAATCATTTTATAAACATAGGATGCAACTTAAAAAAATTTTAGAAAAATAAATTCTTCTAGTTAAAGATTTAATTAATCTAACTTTTATACATACACGCTACCATTTTAATAATCCAAATACACTATTTTAACTAAACATAGGATTAGGTATGCAACTTTAAAAAAATTTAGAAAAATAAATTCTCCTAGTTAAAGATTTAATAAATCTAACTTTTATACATACACGCTACTATTTTAATAAACCAATACACTATTTTAACTAAACATAGGATTAGGTATGCAAATTTAAAAAAAATTTTTAGAAAAATAAATTCTCCTAGTTAAAGATTTAATAAACAAAAGGTTATGCAAATCTAACTTTTATACAACATAAATAAATTGAATAAGTATAATCTAATTGATAGCTTATCAAACGATGAGTCATCCTAAACATGTCTGAACATGAATCTACTTGAACACTAACATTTTATTGTATAAGCTATGCGATGACTCATCAAACGATGAGTCATCCTAAACATGAGTGAACATGAATCTACTTGAACACTAACATTTTATTGTATAAGCGATAATTACTATATAAATCACAAAGTATAGGATGTTGGAAATTAAATAAACAACACTAGTTGATGAAAATTATAAGTAAACTGATTTTCTAGTTAATAATTAAATTTTTTATTTATAATGAATGCAAATTAAGTTTCTCATAAGTAAACAATAATAATAATAACTTCTGATTTGAATAATATAAAAAGCACCTTTAAACGAAGTATGAGTCATAAATTTTGTAAGGAAATAAATTATTAGAATAATAAATTTTTAGTTTAAACTTATGAGAATAAGTTTTAATTAAATCTTCTAATTAAAATGTTTTTCACTTATAAAATAATTTCTATGTCATATGATTGTAAAAAAATAAATAAACTTATTAAAATTTCTATACAAAGTTTTTCACTTATTAAAATTTCTATACAAAGTTTTTCACTTTTAAAATAAATAATTTCTAAGCATAAACAAGTTTTACACATACTTAAATTTCACTTTATGTAGTTTATTGAATGAAATAAAATAGATTTCGCATTTATCAAATTAAAGATTCGAAATTAAATTTATGTTAAACACATTATAAATAAAATATATTTTTACTTATAGAATAATTTCAATGTCATATGATTGTAAATAAATAAATAAACTTATTAAAATTTCTATACAAAGTTTTTCACTTATTAAAATTTCTATACAAAGTTTTTCACTTATAAAATAATTTCTAAGCATAAACAAGTTTTACACATACTTAAATTTCACTTTATGTAGTTTATTGAATGAAATAAAATAGATTTCCCATTTGTCAAAATAAAGATTTGAAATTCAATTTATGTTAAACACATTATAAATAAAATAGATTTTTACTTATAGAATAATTTCTATGTCATATGATTGTAAATAAATAAATAAACTTATTAAAATTCTATACAAAGTTTTTCACTTATAAAATAAATAATTTCTAAGCATAAACAAGTTTTACACATACTTAAATTTCGCTTTATGTAGTTTATTGAATGAAATAAAATAGATTTCACATTTATCAAATTAAAGATTCGAAATTAAATTTATTTTAAACACAATATAAATCAAATAGATTTCCCATTTGTCAAAATAAAGATTCAATTTATGTTAAACACATTATAAATAAAATAGATTTTTACTTATAGAATAATTTCTATGTCATATGATTGTAAAAAATAAATAAATAAACTTATTAAAATTTCTATACAAAGTTTTTCACTTATAAAATAAATAATTTCTAAGCATAAACAAGTTTTACACATATTTAAATTTCGCTTTATGTAGTTTATTGAATGAAATAAAATAGATTTCGCATTTATCAAATTAAAGATTCGAAATTAAATTTATTTTAAACACATTATAAATAAATATAGATTTTAACATAATATAAATAAAATAGATTTCTCATTTAACAAAATAAAGATTCGAAATTAAATTTATTTTTAACACACATTATAAATAGATTTGAAACTCAATCTATTTTGGCATAGTGTAAATCAAATTTATTTTTAACATATCGTAAAAAGTAATAATAAGTTAAAGAATTCTTATTACAATTTAATATCTCATATTTCACTAAAAATGATTAAACACAGTTAGAAAATCAATGATTACTAGATAAATATACTTACTGCATTTTCAACATCCATAGCTTGATTGTCGTTGTTGAATCCTTCCATTATACAGGTACGGGAAAAGCACACTAAACGATGCGGTAAAAACACGGCAAATTTCCGGGAAGAAAACTTCGCGAGCGTCGGTAAAGGAGAGAACACAAAGTACGTCTTAACTGCGCAGTAGATAATCTACGAATGAACCGAGAAATGAGTTGCAGCGGCTTATCTAGATAAGGGGGTTTCCCCCATGAGTCACCCTGACTCAGCTCTGTAGATCTTACGAGAAACTTCTCGAATTCTGATTCATCGTAGAGGTTGATTCATTTGCATATTTCCCCTCGTGGATTTTCCAAGGTGAGTCACCCCCTCCGTGTTCGTACAGGTATAATATCTTACGGGAGATATGAAACATACTCATTTGCATATTTCTAATGAAGAGATAATGTCTACACTTTTAATTAATAGAAAATAACAATTATTATTTCAATTTGATTATTAAAAATTTTTTTTTTTCAAGTGGATTGTTTCATGAATAAATGGTTTTATTATATGTTTTACGAAATAAAATATATCTTTTCGAAACAATATTTTTCCCGAATATAAGTTAATTAATGCATAGGAAATGGTTTTATTATATGATTTAATAAATATATCTTTAAAATTATTAAATCCCTATAAAGTGAATCTCTTAAAAATAAATTGTTTTAAGAAATAGTCATTTCAAACTTATATGTTTTAAGAAATATATTTTTCCCGAATATAAGTTATTAAATGCATAGGAAATGGTTTTATTATATGATTTAATAAATATATCTTTAAAATTATTAAATCCCTATAAAGTGAATCTCTTAAAAATATGTTGTTTTATGAAATAAAATAATCATTTCAAACTTATAAATTCATTGAATCTTTTATGAAATAAAATATTTCTAATTAAATCTTTTAAGAAATAAAATCAATAAAATATTTCAAAGACAGACAGACACAGATATTCAGTTTCAATCTATTTATTGAAATTCCATAAAAATATATACACACATTACTTATTGGATACAATTGTTTAAAGAAGTCGTTTTCATAAACACACATTACTTTTTGGATAAAGAATCTTCAATATATTTTTCATACAAGGTCATATTTAATTGTTTAAAGAAACCTTCGTTGTAATGACAGGAACAATTAATTTTTTTAACAATAACATGCATATTTAATTTTAAAAGTATTTCTTCACGATATAATTGATATTTTTCAAACATAGATTTCATTAAACACTCGTGTGAATTTTGATCGTCTGAATTAAAAACACATCCGCCACATTGAAATAAATTTTCAATTCCTAACTGAATTTCATACACGATAAAATCGAGTAAGATTTCCTTAGCACTTTGCTCATTTTCATGAGAAATACACACAAGGGGTTTATTTAGAATTAACATAGGAAGTTGAACGGTGAATATTGCATCAATAATAAAATGAGATATTCTCATTTTGAGTTCTCTAAGCCTAAAAATTTGATCCTTGGACAATTTAATGACATTCGGTTTTAAATAAAAGCCAGAAGGATTTAAAGAAAACATTTGCTGTAAAGTACAATAATCCTCATCTATGTAAGCCATTATTAATTGATTGTTAGAAATAAAACTATCATTTACTGATTCAAAATTAAAATTTTCAATCTTACTTTGAAAATAATACCATGTTTGAGCTGTCATTACAACGCCTTCTTTAGTAGGTATCCATTGACCTGTATGTAATTCTTTAAAATTACGAATGTGGATTCTCACATTAAAATTCTTTTCTATTACAATTTGTAAAAAACTGCTAAAGTTTAAATTAAATTCACCTCGTATAGGATCCCAAGATTGTTCATGTACCCATTGGTTTAACCAATCGTTTGGAGTAAGTTTTTCACACATGTCTTGAGAACAGTTTTTAACAGAAGTATCACAATGAGAGTTTTTCGAAGTATCACAATCAGAGTTTTTCAAAGTATCGCATGCACTGGATGAAGCATCACTTATATCAAGTCTTGGTTTCTTTAAAGGTGGCATGATAGGGTTGGGTATTAAGTGACGAAAAGTCAGGCTGATTCTGATATCTTTGATGATAGGATTCGGTGCAATGCCGTGGGTAAACAGTTCGTTCGTAGGCTTTAACATACTGTAGAGAGAACCATGTTCTAATGAAATCAAAGTAGAAGGTGTTTTAGGCTTCTTGAATTCAATTGTTCGTTCGGCACCAAAGCTGAGGACTACGATGGGGAAAGTTGCATCTAATCCACTTTCATTGTCTTTATGTTGAGGTATGTAGCTGTATCCATTGCTGTAGAGGTTTAGCAGAACATAGTTGAAGGTAGAAGCCGTCCATTTTTCCACTCGATCCCGCAGCTCCAATACCAGACGTGTCCAAGGGTTAGCAGGTACATGAGTTCCGCTGAAGGCATAACTCAAAGTTGAATCGCCGTATCCCAGAACTTGTCTTTTAGGCTTAAAACTTTTTCCATGAATTCTAAAGGTTGGCGTGTAGAAAGGTAAAGTTTTTAACTCGGCAAAATACCGATCTGCTTGTTCCTTTTCGATGAAGTTTGAAACATACTGGACATTCAGTCCGTTTTCCGTGAAACTCACTGCAGACATGACGAGACAACCAACACACACGAAATCAAATGGTAGACTGAGCCGTGATCGTTGATAAGCAATCTCTGATAAGATAAGACTCTCGTCACGTGACCAGAGGTAGCCAATCAGATAACTCGTGACGTCACTCACCACGTGACTGAGCATAGCCAATCACATCACTCGTGATGTCACCCTAATCACGTGTCCTCGCGTCGCTGATAAGAAGTCTCCTTATCATTCATTTCTCTCAAGGTAGCCGTTGGAGTAGGACGTGTTTTCAGGTAAGTGTATTTTATTCTATAAATAATCACACGTATGGATCGATACAAATTCATTTTATTTAGTATGTTTCCCAGGTTACAGAGTTGAGTTTAACAACAGGTTTTTTTACAATAAGTTTCTTTTTCGGTTTGACAATGTTTTTTCTTGAAGACAAATATCGATTCTTAATAATACTTTGGGGTACTCCCATATCTTTCAAGGCTTGCAAAAATTCACTTTGTCCTGTAATAGGTGGTTTTTTATTCACAGAAAAGATGAAATGAAAGAGTTCCGCTAAATTAGAATGTTCCATGGTCCTTCCGTTGTAAGTAATCTCTCCTTTCGGGTTCCACTTAAACTTGTTTGAATGAGACTTGAGAAAATTTAATAAGGCTTCGGCTTGTTTCTTCATGGGTTTAGCTACAGATGATAACACAAAGGTTTCATAGTCTTCTTGGGGTTCTTGTTTTATAGACTCCACTTGTTTAGGTTCGACTTTTTCAGGTTCTTCTTCGAGTTGTTTAGACATCCAAGGCAAATTATATTCTTGCAAATCCATTTTTCTTTTTAAGAGTTCGTAGTAGTGCTGAATTTTTTCGTGATCCGGTAGAGAACTATTTAATATTTTAGCCATAGCTAAATCAAATTCCGTCATTTGCTTTTTAGAAGGCGTATGCTTAGAAAATTCTTCTTCCGGTACCAACGCATACTTAGCTGCGAATTCCATTGATGATGCCGGTTAAAACAGACAATGCAGCCGGGATTAAAATATTTAAAAATCCACCGTGTTGAACAATCAATTTTTTCTTGTTGAATAAACTTCCTTTCTTGGTACCAATTTTTCGAAGAGTCGTCTTATATTTCCTTAAAGACCTTTTCTGATGAGAGGAGAGAGGCACGTTTCCTTTTAATACGTTCAAGGTACATTCGCAAATAGCCTTCACAAATCGAGTCGGTAATTTTTTTAACAAATGCTTGCGTAAGGTTTGAGGACAAGACTTTATAAGCTCCAAGTCTCGAAGTTGTTTCCTCGTTAACGTCATGATCCCAAATGAATTAAAATCGGTAGGGCTTTCCTTTTAAACCTTTTTTGGGCTCGTACACAAATTGGGTTTCCCCCGGTAATATACGCGTTCTGAGTCGCATTCCTTCGGGGGTTTCATTCCTTAAATCCACCAACAAATAAGAGAAGGGCTGTTTGGTAGCATCCTCGAACACTTCTTGAAAAAACTGAGTTGATCTCGGGTATAATTGTCTACCCAAATGCGTAATTTGACTCATGTCCCGACGATTTTTAAAAAGTACTAAGTATTGACTGTTTAAGGAAATACCTCTCATTTCTTTACCTTTATGAAAAAGGTTTTGAGTAATAAAAATAATACTTAAATTTAAATGGTGACTTCCTTTGGTAAAGAGGTGGGTTAATCGTTCATCACCCCCACATTCCACCATTAAATCATCTAAAATCATTAAAGAATGGGTACCTAAATATTCCCGATAATTAGAAGGAAACCCTTCCACGAACGTTACGTCGGGAATTTCCTCGTAAAGCTTTTGAGAGATGCCGTAAAACCAAACGACTTTATCGGGAGGAGGGTTAAACATACGCCGTCGTTCTGCCAGTAAATCCCGCAGAAACCAACTCTTACCGACCCCCGTGGGGCCTGCTAAGAGCATTGTAAAAGGGTGTTGAAAGCGTGGAAACTCCATTCTAAATAAACACAGACACATAGGTTTACATTATAAATAGTTTTTTATTGATAAAAAGGAGCACGTGTGCGAAATCGTTTGGATACAAAATTATAGACTCTATGGTCGTTACATATATTTTCAGTTACAAACTGCTTTAAAAAATCTTTCAAAGTTTTACCACGACATCGGCAATAAATATAATACACACAAAATTGACCACAAACAGCTGTCACATGACTTTGCAGCGGAAGTGGATTAAACACCACTCGTGAAAATTGAGATACATAGTTCGATATAGGTCCTTTAAAAAAGTTTGGCTTGTTTCCATAGGAATCAAAGAATTCCGCTTCTGTAGGGGAGGATAGGTAGAATGCCACCCAGTGGCTTCCGGCTTCTGTAGACTTGTCCACGTTGCATACAAAACATGCAGGATAACGCTCGATCTTCTTGGGTAATTGATCACTGGGGAAAACACCGCAAAAGTATTTCTTGATCACTGGATCGTGGGATAAAATAGTCTCGATTTCTATAGAATTCATTTTCAGTTGGGGAAGTCACACAACACATGTCGTGTTTTACTAATTTCTATAATGTTTTCAAATTCCGCATACACCAATACAGTCGTGGTTCTTTCTAAGGAGTCTGCAAACTTGATTTCAATTCGTAAATTTCCTTGTTGCTGTAGATTCAGATGGGGTCCGTCACACATGTCAGGGCTCAAGTCGAAAGCATACAAAGTATGCCCGTTCGCAAAGTCCTCTCGGGTTAGATAAATGCCGGTATCTCGATTAAATCCCGAAAACAAACGATGATACGCTCTTATATAGTTATTTTCTTCGAAATCCAATTCCAAGGGTTTGCTGGGTACGGGTTGTCCATCCACGTAAACACTTAAAAAGTTGACCTTGTGATGATAGAAATAAAAGGGATTTAAATCATATTGTCCAGTGTAGGCACTATTTTCTAAAAGTCCAATAATAATTCTTTTCGGCATGGCTCCTAAAAACACATTGTCTTGCATAAAGGATTTACTTCCGGTTGAGATCGAATAGGTCTTGCATAACACTCGATCGATGGGATACTTTGCTGTACTTTCTCTAAGGCCTTGGCATGACCCAGTAATACACCTGGGCTCACTTTCACTTTACGTATGAAAATAGAAGCATGTTCCAAAATCACTTTGTAGTTGGGAATGGGTTTCGCTGCATCGATTTTACACATTAAGGAAAATTCGGGCTTGCTTCGGGTCATCTTAATTTTCAAGTCAACCATATTCAATAGCAATCAATTTTGTTGAAAAATATCACAATGCAAAGGTCCAATCATATCTAACGTTTTGCTTTTATTCGTGAGTGCGTAACGTATCTTCAATCCGGGGTTGTCTCCAGCAGGATCTGTAGCAGCCAAATTCTCATCTTTGTAAAAACATTCGCAGGTCAATAAACTTTTCTTGGCATCTTCTCCATAATTCAACAGCGTTTCAATATAGGCGCGGTAGGGGTAGGTGTTACTCGACGAGGAGATCACTCTTTCGTTCAGGCTAATATCCACTTGAGAAAACAAGGCGTGTAAAAATAAATTCACGGGGGCAACTGCATCCGTTTCCGCTAAGGGTGATCCATCAAACTTGGTAATTTTCACTTTCACATACAGGTAGGAAGCCGATAAATCAATATAGTCTTCACCATTTCCGGAAATATTAAATTCCACAGGTCCTCCGTCTCGAATATTTGCAAGAGGGTGGTATTCAACAAAGTATCCTTTTTCAATAGCCGTTTGCGTGGGTGGGATCAAAAATAAATCCAATTCGGATTTCGCACAGGCAGCAGAATCTTTATGGATGAGTCCAGACATCTTTAAGCAAAAATATCTTGTACCTTCACTTTCTTGGCTTTACGTCGAATGACTGCTTTGGTAGAACGCTTCCTCTTTTTATACCGGCGGCCCGATCCAATCATCGTCTTCACTTTAGTAGCGGCTTTGTCGGTTAACGTCTGTCCAGCTTCTTTTAATCTTCGCTTGGCGGCCATTTTAATGTCTTCTCCGCGAGACAGGTCACTTAACACGTTCACGCCTGAATGAAACAACTGCTTGCCGACCGCTTTCGCTCCCGATTTGAAGAGGGGTACTGCTGCACGAAAAAGGGATCGAAACAGTCCACCGAATCCATATCCCTTTTGTAAAGTAGTGCCTTGATAATAATTTAGACCACTACCCGACTGATGGGAATAGTAATCTTCAAAAGATTTCGCACAACACTGGTAAGGAACAAACATCACGAGAGGTATTTTTGACGAAAGTGAAGCTTCACGTACGAGCGCCCACGTTCAAATGGCGTGAGTTCGCCGAGGTGGTTCCTTATAACGATTTCCAAAGAGTCGAACGATTTTCGGCTGACAGGTAAATATTGCGGTCGGTCAAATGTCTCACAAATCATTTCTCCATCTTTTCCTCTCACATTAACAATTCGTAAAAGGGGTGCTAACACATCTCCGATAATTTGGGGTTCGACAATATCCGAATAAACCAGCAACACTCTATAATGCGCACAGGGATCTGCGACATAGGTACTAAAAATAGTTTGCTCGATATTTATATCCGGCGAGGCGATTTCACCTGGTTCGAATCCCAACATCTGCGCTATCCCCTCATGCAATATCAGTTTTGTTTTATCTTTCACGTTAATACACACCTTTTTCGTGTGCGGATCATAAGTGAAAGAAATTTTATTTTTAATCTCTTCAATAGACATTGCTTTTAAAATGTCATCAACCGATTCGTAAAAGCCAGGGGGAATTCTTCTACCAAACGGGGATTTCTGGTCATTCAAATCGAAACCAAATAAATTATTATTTTGATTCACATTATACCAGGTGTGAGGGTAAATAAATTCGACAAGGCCTACTTCCCATTCTCCTTTCAATTCAACAGGGGCGGGTAATCGCGTAATAAAATGAGAAATTTTATTCTCAGGAAAATAATTCCGGGAACTGTCCGAAGGTAACGTCACGTAGAACGACATTCTTTCAAATGATCTTTCAACAATCCAAACACTTGTTTTATAAGGTGAATAAATCAGAGGATGAAATCCATTGGTCAAATTTGCTGGGATAACCTTTAAATTTCACTTTGTATTCCACACGCTTTTTCCGTATCCGCTTATCTAAAATCTTTTCAATCGTATAATTCTCTTTTGGTTTCACTTTCTGAAGTTCTTGAGGATAAAAGGTTCCTTTAATGGGTTCTTCTAACAGGTCCTTGATTCGGTAGACGGGAGGGTCTCTTCTCACACATTCAGTCACCACAAACACTTCTTCCGTCCAGTTCGTTTCATATCCTTTTTCGAAGGTTAATTTCTGCTTGGAAACTCGTACAACATCTCCCGGTTGAAACACGCAGGGTTTTCTTTTTGCATTTTGCATGTCACCGTATAAAGTATCCCATACATCGCTTTCATTTTCAGCGGTTACTTCGACTGGAGCTCTCTTGATACTTGAATGGTAAGTATGATTATAACTGTGTAACAACTGATACAACACGTCTAAATAGCGGTAGGTATGATTATGGGTAAAATATTTCCACATTTTCGTTTTCAAAGTTCGGTTAAATCGCTCCACGACAGATGCTTTCGTATTGTTATTCGTCGTAAAAAACCGCACGCCTTCTTCTTTCAAAAATTTTTGAAAAAGTCTGTTTTGATACTCTTTTCCGTCATCCGATTGCAGGGACTTGGGTTTCCTCGTCACAAAAATAGATCGGAACGCCTTTACAATATCTTCACCCCGTTTTTGCTTCAAAGGGACCGCCCACGCAAATTTAGGCAGAATGTCTATACAAGTCAGGATGTAGCGGTACCCTTGATTGAACTTTTGCAAACTGCCGAGATCCAATAAGTCGGTCTGCCACTGTTGATCGATTGAATACACTATCACTCGATTGGTCGGGAACTTTCTTCGAACAGGTTTGTGCAACGTGTATGCATCGACTCCGCTCAGCCAGTCCTGAATCTTCTTCTTCGAGATTTTGCCTTTGGCAGCACGAAATAAGGCATTTACACCACCAAAACTTCCTGCGTGACTTGGGTTCTGATACACCTCCATCGTTACAACACAAAATTTTATTATGACTCACATTCACACGAAAGCGCATCATATCTTCCTCGTACGAAGATACTTTACAGAATGACTCACTAACGCAACGTCTCTCTTTATATACCTTATAAGTGCACTCACAAGCATAGCTTCATGGCTTGATAAATAAAACCCTTATCCACTTATCAAGTCGTGAAACTAATTTACCTTCGGTTCGAATCTAACCCCCTGCAAAAATTCGAAAAAATTTTGAAGTCCCCAAAATTGTGAAAAAAAATACTAATTCCGAAATTTATGAAAATAAATCTAACTCCTCAAAATTCCCTATAGATGGCACCACCAAACCTCATCCAAGATGATATCCAAAGTTTCTATTCTTCCGGTGGCAACGTAAAGTTTTTTATTCTTCCGGTGGCAACGCTCTAAAAGTTTCTATTCTTCCGGTGGCAACACCCCCTCGTCCAAGATGATGACTAAGTAGTGTAAAAAGGAGACGTTGACATGCACGGTGGAGGCGTAGAGGTGTAAGGGTGGTGGCGCGCCACCACCCTACGCCTCAATACGCCTCTACGCCTCCACCGTGCAGGTGAACTCTCCTTTTTACACTACTAGTGTTAAAAACAAAATGCAATTGTCAGGAAAATTGTAATTTTAGAATTTATTTCAAAAATGGTAAGAATAAGGCAGTTAACGAAGCCACAAAAAAGTATTAATTTTTGAATGAAAATCAAAAAATATTTTAATACGTGAGATGGAAAAATAATTAAATGTTAACGAAGTATTGGTAAAAGGGTCTTCAGCAAAATATAAAAGTTTTTGGCCGTTTAAACTGAAAATTTGGTTTTAGGTGGCCACATTGCTCATCCAAGCGAGATGACCGTAAGTTAAAAAGCCATTGCTTATAAAATCAGTTTGTATTACATTTAGAACATAAAAGAGCTTCAGAAAAAGTGTTTAGTAGCATAATTTCTTTAACTACAGTACAACAACTATTAAACAAAGCAGGTTTAAATGACAGAAAATTTGAAAAAATTCCATTCTTAGTGAAGAGAAGTAAGAAAGCGAGACCTCAGATGGCTAAAAAAAATTAAAAAATGATTAGTTAATTATTGGGCTGAACTGGTTCTCTCTGATGAGTCAAGTTTAACTTATTTCGGGCTAAAGAAAACAAGCAGATCTGACAACGAAAATATGACTGACTTAATGAAAATCTCACTTTTAAAACAGTGACACATTCTCCATACATTATGGTACGGAGGTGCAAAACTTTTCAAACGCTCAGGAAATTTCTTATGCTCAAGGGATCAATTAACTCGAAATAAAACACAATCTTCATAAAAGTGGTGCCTGACCGACTATTTTGGAGATGATATCTTGAACATTTCCGTAAACAGCATTTGAAGATAAGGAACCTTACTACACAGCATCTGTGGTAAGTTTATTCACTTCAAAATGTCAAATTTTCTTATACATTCCCATGAGAACCTATAATTCTGTAAGTAATCATATTTTTTTTTCACTTTAAGTTAAATCCCACAAAGGATATAATAGAATATCTTCTTTACCAGACATGGTATTAGTCCTAATCGCGATCCACTCGAAAATGTTTCGTCTATAAAAAGGCAGGGGAGAGGGGCGAGGATTCAAAATTTGCAGCCTATAACTCTGCCAGAAGTAGAAAAATTTATTTGTGATATTTGGCGCATTGAAATTTCTGAGATTTATATTAAAACACTGTATAAAACACAGCCATTGCGCATTGAAGCCGTAATTCCATATAAAGGTGGAATTAACCCAATGCAGAATACATATTTTTAACAAAAAATTGCTTAGATCTATCAAATAAATAGTTTTAGTTCATATATTAAAATACAACTTGTTTATTTCATATAATAAATCATAATAGAATACAAAGTGTATGGTTACTGCTTTATGTTCAAAAAGAAAGTTTTATGCAGATTTTTAAAAAAGTACTTCCTAAAGTGCAATAAACGTATTATTAAATCGAAAATGTACATAGGTATCATTTCATCACATTGGTATTATGTAAATAAGACAGTTTTATTTGTTTCAAACAATTTTAAAGTTATTACAAATAAAAAAGGTATAAGTCCTTTTTTCTACAGTGCAGCTTTTTTTTTGTCGCTTAGTGTATATATATATATCAATACAAAAAACCCTTAACGGGTTAAAAGTTTGTGACGCAGCACTGTACTTTATGGCTATAAGAATTAGAAATACGGGTCTTAAAAATAATGATATCAAATTTTCAGTGACGCTTTGATATTAATTAAATTATACATAGATTTTCTTATTTGAATTTGCTTTTTCCTTTCATTTATATTTACAGTGTAAACGTTATTTTGAACATAAAATAATATATAGCATTTACTCATTGATACCTTTCCATTCACATCTCTTATACTATGAAAGCATTTAAAAGAAATTATATGAAATTCCAGTAACGCAGTGGTGTTACATTAAGTGATTTGTTTTTAAATTTCTCTGCAATTATTTTGTTTTGCATATTAAAGTATATGTGCACATTGAAATATTGCTTTTAATTTTCAAATACGCTGTCAAATATATCACTTTCATTAAGCTTATATTATGTACTGAAATATATTTATTTCAATGAATTATTCTATCTTTTGCGTCACGCCATCCAAAACTGAAAAAAAATTCACAGTTTTTTTCTTTGCATCACGATATCTATTTGCATGCATTTTCAATTTATTTGGATGAAATGACACAAAGTAAACATTTCCATATATTTTACTTACAGTTTTGGATGGCGTGACGCAAAAGATAGAATAATTCATTGAAATAAATATATTTCAGTACATAATATAAGCTTAATGAAAGTGATATATTTGACAGCGTATTTGAAAATTAAAAGCAATATTTCAATGTGCACATATACTTTAATATGCAAAACAAAATAATTGCAGAGAAATTTAAAAACAAATCACTTAATGTAACACCACTGCGTTACTGGAATTTCATATAATTTCTTTTTAAACACATGCTTTCATAGTATAAGAGATGTGAATGGAAAGGTATCAATGAGTAAATGCTATATATTATTTTATGTTGAAAATAACGTTTACACTGTAAATATAAATAAAAGGAAAAAGCAAATTCAAATAAGAACATTTATGTATAATTTAATTAATATCAAAGCGTCACTGAAAATTTGATATCATTATTTTTAAGACCCGTATTTCTAATTTTTATAGCGATAAAGTACAGTGCTGCGTCACAAACTTTTAACCCGTTAAGGGTTTTTTGTATTGATATCATTACTTTTTGGGGGTTAATGATCAAAACGTAAAATTAAAGGAGCATGGTAATGAGTTATAACACTGTATTAAAAGTGTTGTTTTATAGGTCATACTCGAACAAAATAACAAACTAAATAAAATTTCAAAATTTTATAAAAAGTGATAAAAAAGATGGAAACATGCAACATTACAAAGGCATAATATAGTACATTTTAAAAATGACAAAAATTTCTTATTTATATTTATTTCTTATTATAATTTTTTAGGTATAGATTTGATTTAAAAGAGAAAAATAAATAATAATAGAAAAATCTTTAAAAAGTGAAAATTTTATACTGGTAAATATTTAAGTAGTGAAGTTTGTTATGAATTTAATTTAAAAAAAAAATCTTAATCTATTCAAAATTTTATTATAGCTTAACATTTTGTAATTTATATATTATATATACTAGAAACTTAATGAGCAAATTAATTATTTTCAAATTCTGTTTTAAGAATTTTTTCAATTCGTAGTTTAAGTGATTTATCACCTAATTTTGAAAAAATTACAAATATTTGCATATGATTATCATATTATTTGTCATTTTTATGAAAATAAAGGAAAGATTTTTTGTTGTTGCAATCACCTTTTAAAATAGAACCAATTTTGAAAGTTAACAACGTATCAGCATGAAAACAATGTAAATACAAAGAATATTTTTGATAAACAAATGTCATATAAAATACAAGTACCTAAATAAATAGCTCATTTAATATATATATTAAAAAAAGAAAAATATTTTTTTTTATTTTTGTGTTTATTTTTGACGCTTCCGGATAGATGGAGCCAAAACGATTATTTGATATTCAGTATTTCAGATGGAAGAGAAGAAATTCGTCCGCAAAACTGCCGCATCACGGTATTTTCGGAGTAAAAAATAGTTCGATTTTTAAACTGAGTTATAAAAAAAAAACAAGAGTTTTCCTAGGGAAAAGGGAGATGTCAGGCACATCAGATAAAAGCGATTAATATCATATATAAATTAAACTAAATTCGCTCGAGCCATATTCGAGAAAAAATTCTTACACATATAGTCCGTCCATTTATAACTTAAATGAGCCAATTCATATCTCGAAATATATTGCACGCAGAAATGTAGCGATTTCAGGGTAGGATCAGACAGAAGGTGAAAGTCTATTTTGAAAATATCAGAACATAACCTCCCATATTTCCTGAGATATTAAGTATTGGCTTTCAGCGGTTTCTTTGATCTTAAAATTCCTGTATATATAAGTGTCGCAGTTTTCGTTCCTTTTTCCGTTTCCGCTGAGTGTCGTGGCGTTCGTTTGTTTTTGCGCTTGCGTCACTAGAAAAACTGCCGTTTTTCATGATATTTAAAATGTTTTAAAATTATATCTTTATTTTTATATATGTATATGTAAGTGAATAAATATAATATACTTTTCATAAAGTAATGCAAAAAATTATAAGAAGAAAAATAAATCATAAGAGCTTTCCATGATATATTGCAAACAAATGTAATGCATAAAAGAGATATTTATGTATATATATATATTTATTAATTGTACATTTATTTGAAACTTTTATACCCAAAATAAAAAGTAATCTATTTTTGCATGAGGTAGGTTAAAATTAATCATCTAATGCCTTGTACACGTTTTCAAAACATTTCAAAAGGAAATGTTACTGAAATATTCTAATGATAATAAAATTAAGCATATTAATAAAAAATTGAAATTTTTAATGACATTAATAAGACCAAAACTTACAGTATTCATATCATGTATTATACTTCTTTTTGGTCATATTATGGAGATAGCTCATATATTTATTTATTTTATTAATCATCATTATTATTTACAATATAAAAAGAAAATAAATTCTTGTGCTTCGAAATTTTCAACTATAATTATCATTTTTATAGCTTTTTAAAATATTTAATTTGTTCTATTTATTAAACATGCCAGTTTTAATTTGATCAAATTAAGTTTAAAAAGTTATTATAAAATTATTAAAAAAGGCTTATAAGTTTTTTAAAATGTACCTTTAAATATAAATATCTACAAAGAAATTCAATAAACTACAAATAAAAATTTTAATTAAACTTTAAAATATATACATATTTTTAAATGAATTATTGCAAAGAATTTTTAATAGATTAAAGATATAATAAAAATATAAATTAACGGACTCCTTTAAATTAAAATATGTATTCCAATCTGTTTCTAAATCATCGAAATTTAAAATTGATATAGAAATTAACATAAAAATAAATAAAAGCATCAAACATTAAGAATACGTGTTATTTAATAAAGTTGAAAAGAAAAATAAATTCTAAGATTATCGAAATATGTTTCAGTTATTTAATAATAGATGGCGACACTACTAAAAACACACTTAATATGAAAATGCTACTATGCTTTTTGATTGGCTGCAGCCAGGCTGGCTCTAGACGCTTGTTTCCACAATTTGGGTCTTTTTTTCCTTACTCTTTCACGGAGTTGAGCAAGCACCTCAAGATTGTAATGACAGTCAGATTGAACCAGATTAGCGACTTTTTTTTATATTTTCATCCGTTTTGGACGTGGAAGGGCGACCTGGCCAGTTATCATCTCTAACGTCTTCTCGGCCATCTTAGAAACGGTTGAACCACTCAAAAACTTGTGCACGTGATAAACATTCATCGTCATGAACTTATTTTAATGAAAGATAAGTTTCACTAGCGATTTTACCAAGTTTCTCATGAAATTTCACAAAAATTCGTTTCTCTACTTTTACACTTATGTTTTCAGCAAAACAAAATAAACACCTCTTACACAAATGAAGGTTACAGCCAGACTGATTTCCCTACAAACACAGGAGGCACTGCAATCGAAAGAGAAGGCTTTATGCTGCACAGCTATCGGTCGTTTGGATTTGACGAATATGTAGTTCATCTGTAGCAGTGTTGGAAATATTCCAGCTCCCAACTTTTCCAACTCCGTTACTTTTAGTGTATCACTTAGGAGTGAAGCTTTATACTTAAAGTACACCTTTATTAGTTAAATAAGTAAAATGTTTATAAATTAAATGTATCTTTTCTATTTTCTTTTAAAAAGTACTTACCTTTCTAACATTAAATGCCGTTGTTTTTGTTTTGAAATTCGGTGTGTTCTGTAAAAGAATCAAATGATTCATTCACACTTACAAAGACGTGCCATTATTTTTGCAACAGCTTGAGTTAGCGGTTACAGGTAACGTTATTGTAATATGCAGTCATTCAACGGTGCATGCTGATTCGCCGCTGTTGAGCAGAAATTATGCAAATTTTTCCATGATTGGAAATAGAATAAATAGGGAAAAAAGTTAGTGTATGATGCAGACAGGCTGCTAGCTAGTTTTAAGTAGCTTATGCAGATGCAGGACGTCTTGCAGTTTATTTTTCATCATGTATTTATATTTAATTTCTTTAATTTCATCTGTCAGAAAATAGTTCGTTTAAATATAATTTTTGAATAAAACGTAATTTATATACCGTATATTTCCGTGTATAAGCCGAGAATTTTTGGAAATTTTTTAGAAGCTGAAGTACGGGTGTCGGCTTAGTTCACATTTCTAACAAAAAATGTACATTAGAAACAATGATTGAATACATATATTTTAAGCTTAAAAACTATATATAAAGTAAAATAACGATATTAAACCTTATTTTTAAATAATTATCATATATAAAAAACTCTTAAATTAACAATTTTAAATTTATTTCTAGAGCAGCTCGATGTAGTCACGTGTGTTTCTTTCTTCCTTTTTTTAACTTTCCGAACACTATAGTGAGGAAAGTATTGTAATCATGTCAAAAATCCGAATTCGAGATTTTGATGTTTCTATACGTTTTGAGGTCCCCTGAGTCCGTTTTCACTATTTTTACGATGATGTATGTATGTGTGTGTGTATGTGTGTATGTGTGTATGTGTGTATGTGTGTATGTTTGTGAACACGCTAGCGTCTAAAGGCTTTGTTCGATTAACCTGAAAGTTGGTACGTATATTGTAAGTCACCATAGTACGAACCCTATAGATTTTGGTGAATCTAGCACTTATAGTTTTTTTACAGGGACACAAAGAAAAATTCTTTATCATTATGGCCTATGGGACCAAAATCTTAAAAGTGCGATAGCATCTAAACGCCTTATTCAATTGAGCAAAAATTTTATACCCATATTATAGGTCACAGATACTCAATCTGTATAGATTTTGGAGAATCTAGCACTTATAGTTTTTTTACAGGGACACAAAGAAAAATTCTTTATCATTAAGGCCAATGGGGCCAAATTTTTAAAAGTGTGATAGCGTCTAAACGCCTTATTAATCTGAGCAAAAAAATTGTACACATGTTATAGGTCGCATTTGCACCAACTGTATAGATTTTGGTGAATCTAGCACTACAGTTTTTTTACAGGGACACAAAGAAAAATTCTTTATCATTATGGCCTATGAGACCAAATTTTTAAAAGTGCGATAGCATCTAAACGCCTTATTCAATTGAGCTGAAAATTTGTATGAATATTATAAATCACTGTTGCACTAACTATGAGCATTTTGGTGAATCTAGCATCTATAGATTTTTACAGGGACAAAACGAAAAATTCTTTATCATTATGATCTAAGGGCTCAAAGTTCAGTAGCGTTAAATAAAACCTCGTGTGATATATGGAGAAAAAAACACTCTATTATGGTTTTCTCTCTTTTGTTTGTTTAGCAATTCCTCTTTCTTTATTTTATCTACAAAACTGTTAGTTACTCAATTTTCGGAAAGTCGAGTGGAGTCACTCCAGATTTTTTTTTTTTCTTTTTTTGACGATGAAGCATTTTTCGCCCAAGATCACATTTACAGCATTCAAAAGTAAACATACAAACAATTTAGGACATATCAACCATAAAAAGCATTTTTCTAATCTAAATAAATGAAAAATTTATGTATTACACATTCTAAAAAAAATAAAAAATAACACTGGCTTAGTTTTTGCATGCAAAGCATACGTACGCCAAAGCAATAATGTTTCAGAGCTGGTACCCCAACCCCTGCCGGTAGCTGACGTCATGGGCACATTGCACGAACGGAGCAACTTCTCTGTCTGATTCAGAAATAGTATAAGATAAACTTGAAAAAACAGGACTCCCGATCATATTTTTAATTGATACAATTAAATCATCTCTGTTTAAAATGTTTCTAGGCTTGCATTATCAAAAGAAGTGGCGAATTTTCATTTTATTTAATAGAAGTATTTTTTTTTTCTTTTGTTGAAGATTGCCTTGAGGCACTGATAAAAATACTCAAAAGTAGAAATATACAAAATAATTTAGATACGTCATTAAAAAAAATCGACACAATCGGTCTTTAAAGGGCTTATTTATGCAAACATCCAGCAGCTGCAGCATCGACGTTAGGCCTCCCGGTATTACAGCAACTATCGTTTTCAGCTGCCAGAACTTGTCCTTCCCAAGGTTCTTCTATCATAAGGTTGGGCCATTTGAAGAGTAGCCAATCAGAAGCAAGCAGAAGTGAAGCGTCACAAGGCGGAAGACCGAAACAAACTACGATACAAGATATACAGCTGTTAGCCCAGAGCTAGCTATTACTTACTAAAAAATATATCCTATAATCTGATATAAATATTACCCAAAAACGAAAATCAAGAACAGTATTACATGAATAAAAGAACATTCGTTAAAATATTTATTTTAAATACATAAAAAATTATAAAGCTTTCATAAAAAATTATAAAGCTTTCGCGTTTTCGGCAAAATTGCTATGCATTTTTGCATTTGTAATACTTCAATAAAATGATGAATTTCAATTATATTAAAATGAAATGAAATGAAATGAAAATGTAGTTATTTAATTGTTTTACTCAAAAGAAAGCACACATACTTTTTTAAAAGAATGTAAAATATATACATTTTACTGTACGATCGCGATATGTTTGTTTACATTTCAGTAAAATTATGAATTTTAATTTTATGAGTAAAAATGAAATATAAGCACATTTTTTTTTATATTTGTTCAAAATAAAACATTTATATTTTTCAATTTAAAAAGAAATACACAATATATGAAGTTATCTGTAATATTATGATATGTTTGTTTACCTTTTAAATACTTCAACATTGTCATGAATTACTTCAATAAGACGATGAATTTCAATTATATTAAAATGAAATGAAAGAAAAATGCAGTTATTTAAAAGTTTTGCTCAAAAGAAAGCGCACGTATTTGTTTAAAAAATTATATTCATTGTTTAAATATGTAATGACAGAAATAGTTTCAAAACATTTTGCTCATGTTGGCTTGTTGGTATTTTTAAAACTATTTTCATTGGAAAACATGTGCTACTACTGACACTTTTAACATGTTATTACAAAAGTTACATTGAAATGTGTTACTACATAAAAACAATTTCATAAAATTTTCAATTATCCAGATACTTTCTACAGAGAATTAAAGAAAAAAAAAAAATAAATAAAATTAAAAAAAAAGTACCTAAGATTTTTTTTTTTTTTTTTTTTTTTTTTTGCACAAAAGCTTATTTTATTTTAATTGTATTAACTGCAAATTTAATTTTGAACTGCAGAAATATTTTTGTGTGTACTGTGTATTTACTTTTATCCACTACATAAATTAAACATTTTGTTTATTAAGAGATACCTCAATTTGTTTCATGTTTGATAAAGAAAATAAATTTTAACAAAATCTTAATTATGTCCCTATTTGAATAATAATAATAATAATAAAAAAAAAATATATATATCACTTTTGACAGCAGACAACAGGCATTGGCTACTGTCAGCTTTCAAAAGAGTATACTTGAAAATCGAAGGGAAGTAGCATAAACATTTAACAAACATACTTATTACATGATTATTGCTAATTTAATATCCCTTTGATTTATTACTTCTGATCTTGAAAATGTATGATATAATATACACAGTGATATATTACGTACATGATTTGATTTTATGAGCAATCTATCTATTGCTATTATACATCCCAGTTTTTCATCAATGTTCTATCACTTTCAAAAATCTATTCTTTAAAAAAAATATGTGCTCTAATACGGAGCACGTCAAAGAAGCAACAAAAGACGTAGATTAAGATTATCACACGGTACATTTAAACAAATTCAATTAAAAGAAAAGAAACAAAAAATTAATCATAAAAACGCAATTTAAACACACTTATTTCAAATGTGAACAAGATTTGATCCATTCGCCTTATGACGTAGTGCGCGAGAAATCTCAAATAGGTAAAAATTCGCGCATCTATGAAATGGCACCACCCTGGTCCTTCCCTGCGTCTGTTAGATGCCTGTGCTAGCCTTCCTTCTGATAGGGTTGCCAGAGTTAAAACTATCACTGTTGGAGAACACACGGCGATTTTTTTACGTCATACTTAAGCAAGGTAAGGAATTCTATTGGATAAGCACGCATTCCGCACAATTTCAATGGACAGATTATCCTGAAAGTTTTATAGATTGGCAATATTTTCGCCGTTTTGGCGATATACTCGAACTTTAAAAGAATATTTTTTCAATTTGGCTTATACATGGGTTTGCAATTTTGGGCAAATTTCTGCAGAGAAAAACGTACTCAGCTTATATTCGGAAATATACGGTATTTAAATAAGTATATTTAAGATTATGGTAATAGAATACAGGGTGATTAGAAAAAAATTACCCCGATATATGAGACCATAGCTACCATACCGTTCCGAGAAACTGAATAAAAATTTGGTGGAAGGTATTTTCAGGTATGCGCTCAAGAATTATATAAAAAACTACAGTTAAACTCTAACAGTTACGGTTACAGTGACAAAATTTTGAAAATTTCAAATGGCAACACCCACTTTTTAAAAATTGAAATGGAGTCTCCATAGCAAAAAACCATAAATAGCGTTGGAACGGTACTTCTAGCATGAAAATAACCAACGCTAGGCATACTAAGAAAAAAAGGAAAAACAGCTGTGATGTGCCTACCAGAGCACGACTTACATTTTCTTAATGACGTCACATTTCACGCTGAGTCTTCGGCTCTCATTAAAGTCTACTGATTCTGCTTCGAAAGGAGAAAAATAGACTATGGTATCCTTAATTTCATGTAGGTCTACTGAATAAGGGTTTTAATTTCGTTATTAGTTGTAAGGCACCGTCATGAGTGACGTCATCAAACTGAGTGAAAAATAAGAAATTGTGAAATGCGTGATATGTACAAAGGGCATTCCATAAAAACTGAGAGTAAAATCATAAAAAATCAAGAAATATATTTACAGCAAAAAATACATCATTCTTTTTCAAAATATCTTCCGTCAGATGATATGCAACGGTCCCATCGTTCAACTCACTTTTCAAAACAAGTAGAGAATCTATTTTCTGGAAACTGATTCAAAGAACCCTCCACTGCTGAAATAACTTCAGAATCTGTATTAAATTTTCTGCCACGGAGCTTCTCCTTCAACGTCGGAAACAGCCAGAAATCGCATGGTGCGAGATCTGGACTGTAAGGGGGATGTGGCATGATTTTAATGTTGCATTTACTAAGATATTGCTGAACAGAAGTAGCGACATGCGGGCGATCATTATTGTGATGTAATGTCCAATTTCCTACCAGTTCATGACGCTTTCTCGCTATGTGTTGTCGGAAATTTCTGAAAACTGAAACATAATATTCACCATTCACAGTAGTTTTTGAAGGCACAGCATGCTGATAGATTACACCTTTATGATCAAAGAAAATAATCATTTTGACCTTTCCATCAGATTTGGTTTGTCGGATTTTTTTCGGAGGCGGAGAATCAGTATGTTTCCATACACTTGTTGCGGACTTGGTAAGGGGATCATAATGATGCACCCAAGTTTCATCATCTGTTATTACAGTCTTTAGGAGATTTGGATCATTTTGAAGCATCTGTTTCCATTCACAACATTGGTGAATTCTTGTTTTAATTTTTTTTTAGTAAGGTGATGAGGGACCCATCTGGAACAAACATAGCGAAGCTGTAAATTGTTGCGTAGAATGCGAAATATCGACGTTTTCAAAATGTTTGTTGATTCCGCTATCTCCTCATATGTCATTCGCTGATTTCCTTGAAGGATTAACCACACAGTGTTAACATTTCGATCATTCACAACACTTTTTGGTCGCCCAGACCTAGGAGCCAGTTCTGCAGACAAACGGCCTTTTTTGAAATCACCATGCCATCTAAAAATCGTAGACTCACCAAAACATTTGCCTTTGTAAGCTTCTTTCATTAACTTAACTGTTTCTGGACCTGTTTTGCCCAAACGGTAGCAAAATTTTATGGCACAACGCATTTCGTTTTTTAACTCTGAATCACTCATCTCCATTTCTGTAGGGCAAATAAAACAGTTCTTTAAACAAGCACGGAAATAGGAAAATAAAATCGTCTGCTTCGTTTAGAATTTTGTATAAACGTACAGTTAACAGTCTGAAAAAATCGCCTGCAATTCTATTTTTTAGTTTCGTGGTGTTGCCACTACGTAAAAAAATAACTCAGTTTTTGTGGAATGCCCTTTGTATCTTGCTTTCTTGTTCTGTGAACAATATGCCGCTTACTGGGAGACATCATTATCATCATTAATATCGGTTTTGATAGCCATTTTACAATGCCTTGTTTTTCACGTACTGTGATGACGTCATCATGACAGCGTCTTACGACTAACAACGAAATTAAAGCCTTTATTTAATAGCCTTACACGAAATTAAGGATACCTTGGTATCTTCTTTTCGTTTCAAAGCAGAATCAGTAGACTTTAGTCTGAACCAAAGACTCAGTTTGAAATGTGACGTCATTAAAAAAATGAAAGTGGTGCTCTGGTAGGCACGTAACAGTCGTTTTTTATTTTTTTTCTTTTTTTGTTAGTCTGCTAGTGCTGCCGATTTTCGTGCTACAGATACCGTTCCAACGCTATTTATGGTTTTTTGCTATGGAGATTACATTTTAATAAAAAAAAGTAGGTGTTGCCATTTGAAATTTTCGAAATTTTCTCACTGTAACCGTAACTGTTAGAGTTTAACTGTTGTTTTTTATATAATTCTTGAGCGCATACCTCAAAATACCTTCCACCAAATTTTTGATCAGTTTCTCGGAACGGTATGGTAGCTATGGTCTCATATATCGGGGTAGTTTTTTTCTAATCACCCTGTATATCTATAATAATCGATTTTGCTGTTCTGCTGAATTAATATCAATGCTGCTATTATTATCATGGATGTTGCTGCTTATCTACAATAATTGTTTTTTGCTGCCCTGCTGAATTAATGCCAATGCTGCTGGTTTATCATGGATGGTTACTGCTTTACTTCTTCCTCATAATTGTGTTTAAATGTCTTCGCACTGGAAGAATTTTTGTCTCCAACATCTGATAATGTGAGTTACTCTGAACTTTTAGGCTGTTGAACTGCTACTGTGTATTTCAAATTTAAAGATATTTCTTTTGGATTACTATATAAATTAATTTTTGAAAAGATGATAAATTTTGCATGTATGTATAATAAGTTTTTCTTCATAATGATATTTGCATTTATATATAAATTTTCTCAATGAATATCTCTTATAATTTTGTTTCTGTATACAATATATTTAAGCCACTAAATAAAAACTGAAATTTCTTCTAAATTTTTGCCTTTAATGTGCCACTCACACACACCTCTTGGACCAGGCTTTTATCATGTCTTTTACTGCATACGACTCTACTTTAGATACCTGGCAATTTATGTTGAACTTTTCAACATATAGATCAAGCAGCAATAGTCTCGTTGTTTAATAGCCACGCTTCGTAATGTGACCCTTTCAAATTTAAATGTTTTGCCAAATACCCAGAGAAATACTTAGTGGATTATCTTTGAACTTCATAGGTATAAAGAACATGTTATATAACATATTTTATCAAATATTTTCTCTCAAAAGCAAAAAGGGTGACCAGTAAAAAATGAAAGAAAAATATGCTTGGGAGTGCTTTGTAAAAAAATAATGCTTGAAATGCATTGTAGCTGCAGCATGTGATTAAGAGGCTTCTTTTAATTATCTCTATTCATTTGTATGTCAATAGACGTATATTCGTTAAGATATATAAAAGTTTCTTTAACAAAACTGAATTTTTTTTTGCATGAGATGCAGATACCAATGCAGTGTCATTGTTGGAAAACTTGACTTAGAAACAACATACTTTACTAGAGTATAAAAAATATTGTATATCTGATAAAATATCAGGATTTTTACTGGATAATTTTTAACTGTGCATGTGCAAGTATTAACGAAATTCCTTATGCATTATTTTATTCTCCAAATATGTATAATTATGCAGAAAGCCCCAAGAAAATATCAGGAAAATTGAAAAATGTGTCATCAATAGAATTAGTTGAATTTCAAGTACACCTAAGCAAAATTATTACCTTTTTTTTAAATTTTGAATCAATCAATGGCAATATACTGTGAATAGATTCAAAATAAAAATATGGATAAAACCATTTGTAATTTTGTTTTTCTTTGAGAACAATTAATTTAGCATTTCTACCATCATCGATGTCCTTAAATTGGCAGTAGAATCAAGTTTCAGTTAATCATAAAATAAATAATTTTATATGTAAAACAAAGAATAAAAGGAAATCAGGCATCTTACCTGATTCCATCGTCGTCTTCGCCCAAAGGTACGCGACAGGTGAAATGCCAGACTTCTGTTTGGTATGATCTGTAAATTATTTTTCATTATTAATTTCTAATTATCTATACTAAAGAATTAATCCCTATTCTTTTTTTCTTCACTTTATTTATACAAACATACAGACAAATATAATGTGGCACTAACAAAACAGAACATAAACTGATCAAATATTTCGCATTACATTTTCATCTACCTCTCTGAAAAAGAGGGTTGCTATAATCAAAGGGTTACAAGATGAATCGTTTATTGCTGCAATTCTCATAATATAATAAAAAAGTAAAATAAATAAAGAGTCAATGAAACAGTTCAAGGTAAAAATTAAAAGTCAGTTATTTTTTGTACAATGAGTCATTAAATTATAAAAATAGTAGAAAGTCAATCAGTTTACAACACACTCCCACCTTGAGTTTCGTATGTTTCACATAGAAACTCAACAAATCGATGTAAATGGAAGTACTCAAGGTAGGAGGATGTTTTCCTCACATACAAGAGTTATTGGAAAAGCAGAATGGTCATATTCACACAAATCTTTCATTTTTGAGGTTACTTCCTGGTTAGGCTTTTTAACCGTTACAAGAGTCGGAGTTTTAGTTTTTTCCAGACCTTTCATAAGCGATTTGTTTCTATTCTGAAGATCAAAGTTTGATTCTAATTGTTGATTCTTCTTCTTTTGTGTTTCTAATTCATCTGATAATTTTTCGTATTTCAACTTCGTTTCATCCTTTTCTTTCATCAATGAGTTTCAACAATTGCTCAACTTCAGCATTTCCATCACATGTCTTTTTTTCCATTTCTGACAGTGACCGAAGCGTCAGTGGAATATTTAATTTTAATCTCAGGATCTTCTTTCATCTTCAGAAGAGTCTTATCTTTTTTCATCAAGGCTGCTGTGTATTCAAATTTTTATCATTTGAGGTTTCTTTTAAACGAGGCCACTCATCTTGTGGAAGATACCATGAGGAAGGTCCCTCCCACCATTTGGACATTTCCGGTTCCTTAGTATCCCCATCAGATTCTATATTTCTTCCATCAGAAAATCTCTTCTTAAATTTCTTTATCCTTTTTGATGAATTTTCTGGAGCATCATGTGACAGGAAATCGAACTCGATAACTTCCCGATCATCTACATTAGTTTCATCAAGATCCGCTGATTCATCATTTTCAGAAATAATTTTATGCTCATTCTTCCTTAATTCTTTTCTAATTTGATGAACATCTTCAAAATATTTATCAGCAGGTCCTGATCGGTCAGTCAAAGACTTAATTTTCTTCTAGTCTTCTGTGTATGGCATACTGATTTTCTCATTCATAATCTTGTTATTTGAGGTGTATTTCTGTCGGATTTTGTTAGTTGCATGCAAAGAAAGTGACAAAGCGGAATGTGTGTTTTTCGAATTTATGGTATATGTTGTGTCTTTCCTTATTAAAGTCCACCCCATTTTAGTTTTTAATGCTATCAATTTTACTGAAACTATTTCAATTGTGACTGTGTAAATAACCTTCATGAAATCAGCCCCCAAAAGTAAATGTATTTCTCGATTATTTTCATAAGTGCATGAAGTCTGTTTTACTGACACATCGCTTAAATTTACACTTAAGTTTTCTAGTTTGTGAATACATTCCACGTTGTCTATTCTATCAATTGGTGTACATATTTTCTCCTGATCTAAAACTTCTAATTTAGCACTGTAAGATTTATCAATGTTGCTAACAATTATTTCGTGATATTTATGTGTTTCAGGCACTTGTACACCTCCAAAAAGTCCATGATAAATCGAAATTTTTTTCTTTACTTTTTAAGTTCAATATTTTCACGGCATATTTGATCATGTAAGAATTTTGGCTACCAGTATCGATTACTGTTCTCAAATAAAATTCTTTATTTGAGAACACTATCTTATTAATTAATTCACTTCGTAATTTTATTTATTCTTCTTTAGTATCCCTTTTAACTTTTACTATCAGTGTCTGTAAATAAACTACATCAGAAGAAGTTTGATTGTTTAAGGTAACCCTGGTCCCATAATTACAGTCGGCTGCAAAATTATTCGAGCACTAGCCAATAATTCCTATATTTAAAAAGTACACTTAAGACTGTTTTGCTAAGTAAATCCTTGTCGAATCATGTTCTTAGACTGATTAAGAACATGACTCGACAAGGATTTATTTAACAAAGCTGTATTAAGTGTACTTTTTTTTGGCAAGGATTATTGCTAGTGCTCGAATAATTTTGCAGCCGACTGTATCCCCATCTGAAATTTCTTTATTATCATAGCGATTTCCCTCTCCAAAGTCAATTTTACCATAGTCTTTAGGTTCATTAGATTTTTCATAATTACACATTACATCTAAATGATTATTTCCGCAGATAGAACAATTAAGTTTATTCGTACAGTCCGATGCTAGGTGAAAACGGAAAAAGCATTTAAAACAATATCCTTTTTTCTTTAGAATCAATTTTTCTTCTAGCGGTAAAGTTTTTGTATATTCACAATCTGTTTTCATGCGTTTCACTACAAAATCTGCGAGAAAATCAGAGATAGAGTTAGCAGTGGAATAAATATCTTATCCCAGCCTATACATAAGCCTATGAATCCTCAATAGAAAAAAACTCTTATTGTAGTTAATGAAAGATTTAAAAAGAAAACATTTGCATATTTGTAACTAAGTTTATGCAAATCTGCATGCTTAGAATTTGTTCAAATAAATTGAATACTGCTGCTTAAAATTTAAGTGATTGAAATAACCAGTTCAAATATAATAAACTTAAATTATAGCTATTTTTAATTAGGATAAACGAAAGAGACAAAAAAAAAAAAAAAAAAAACATTAGTTTTATTAAACTGTTAAAATATAACATGAAGTCATTTATATTGTATGTTATAAAAATTTATATGTGCAAAAACCAGTACTGAAAAAATGTAGAATAACCTTTTATACATAAAACGTTACAGTTACTTAAAACTGGAGTCAAACATCTTGAAAAATAATACAGTTCAATCACAGATAAAAACTAAGTCTCTTTGACACCACTCCCAGCATACTGAAGATGAAACAAGTATGCAAAACAATTTAGATAACAATGCACATCCCTCTTACTGTATCACACAGTATTGACAAGCGAGCTAATGAGACTCAAGCTTCTTCCTGACCAGCATTCTACCGGAGATTCAACTTAAAACATCTCTGAACATAACGCGACTAAAAAGCCGCTACGAAACAAGAGACAAAACAAGGCAAGGGAAATAAGCGAATGAACTTCGCAAAGATTCAGTACTTATAGTTAAAGAAACGAATCTTCAATTAGATATGCAAAACGTAAGCCAATAGCGAGAGAAAGCGTGCCACGCTGGCTAACAGCCAACAGAGCGTAACATTACGGTTACGGAGACAGATGATTCTGTCTTTGATGCCTCGATCGACCCGTTTTTTTGCGACAGATGTGTAGCCAATATTGAAGGTTGTAAAATTGAAACTTTTGTATCAGATCCCAACTAATCGTTGAAAAGGTTTGGCGAATGTTGTTGAATGACAAAATTAAACCTTGAAGATAACAAGCTTTTATAAAAATAAAAAATATATGATAAGTTAAAAAAAAAAAAAAAAAAAAAAAAAAAAAAAAACTTACCATATATTTTTTAACCCATACAAACAGCATCCGATTATTGTTTTTACAAGTTTAGTGTGTGTTCAAATAATTTGTTTTTATTTTTTAAACAGACATTTCCGCTGTTGCGGAAATGTCTGTTTGTTTAAATATCGAAACATAAATTTGAACACAATTTTATTTTAATTAACCTATTTCTATCTAAATCTCAACCTAATGTTATTACATTACATATTTAACTTATATATACTTATAGCAGCAAAATATTCGAGCAACTATACAGATGTATGGATGTGAATATATAGAACCACATAATTGTGTTGTGAATATGGGATCCGAAACACTTTATAAGCTCATATAATAATAATAATTTATATATATAATTTTTTTTTCTTTTGTAACTAGTAAACATTTTCTTTTCGTGCCAGCCAGACACTCAACTCGTAAAGTCTGTTCTTTTCCTCGACGTCGTAATGTTTATCCAGTTCGTCAAAATTCCTTTTTAGAGTTCCGAACACGTATTGCAACACGGAGCTGGAGTTGAGGATCCATATGCCCTCGGCCCTCACGCACATGGAAAAGCCCTTAGGTTTCTCGGGCACGTCATCCGGATCCTCGTGTCGAGATTCTACCGACGGGGGTGCGTACTGGTCGAAGACCGTGCGAGCACACTGGTACTGCGGGCACACCGGTACCCCCGGAGCCAGTTTTGGAGTTTCATCTCGCCCTCGTCTCGAACCGTGATTTCGAACGCCGCCTTTCTGTCGATGGGTATGATCAGCGGAAAAGAAGAGGTGAACCTTCCCTCGTACCACAGCTTCTGCGTGCGACGGATCTCATCGAGAGGCATTCGGGAGCACTTCATCGCCGCGTCCATGAACTCTTCAAAGTCGATCACGTATCTCGAACTCTTTCTGAGGAAGGACGCGCGGGGAATCATGGTGTCCAAGTTCTTCGAGGCGTATTGAACGGCAAAGTTTTAGAGTGATGCGTAGTTCAGAAACCTGCCTTCTTCTGCGGCTGCGAAGTAAGTCTTGCCGTTTGAAGAGACGGCTGCAAAGTCAATCTTGTCGTTTGAAGAGACGGCTGCAAAGTAAGTCTTGCCATTTGAAAAGACGGCTGCAAAGTAAGTCTTGCCGTTTGAAGAGACGACTGCGAATAGACATGGTTTGGTATCGAAACAGATTTTGAGCGACATGATTTTGTAGTGAAGATGCGATGCCAACGACGCTTTTATAGACTTAAAGATTAAAGAAAAAAAAAAGATTTATTTAATTAAAAAAAATGTGTTATATTTTATTTTGTATTGTTAGATGTGTCTTGTTTCTGGACAGGTAGTTGTAAGCTAGTCAGCAAGTGTTGGTTTCGTAACTGAGCGTTTCTTAATTCTGTTTGTAATTGTCGGACTTGACACTGAGTCGAGAGCAAGTGGTTCTGCAAGTGCTGGTTTTGAGCCTGCACCAGAAATCTGTTCTGTTCCACGGCCAAGTCCGACCTGAGCCTGAATATTTCTTCGCGCAGGTTGTCCAATTTGGCGTACAGTTCGTCGACGCTCTCGCATTTCTTTTTCAGGAGTTCGGTTTCCTTATCCAGTTTACTTTGCAAGTCGGACATCTGTTTTTTCAGGTTTTCTATTTCGGTCTTCCAACATTGCTCCTGGTCGGGACAATGCGTTGTCGATTCGTTGTCCAAAGGTCATGTTTCCCAGATTTTGTACATGCTGAAGATATTGACGGTTTAAATTGTCAGAGACAAGTGATGAGAAACGTGTTTGAGCACTTTCTTATAAATATTAGCGAAGCCACCCCCACAGTTAAAAAAAAAAATAATAATGCGATATGAATTCTTCGAAAGCGAGCAGCCTTATATATTTTTTATAACAAATGTCATTTTCGGCATTGTTTGCATTTTTTCTGCACATGGGGCAATTTGATGAAACCTTGAGCCATTTTATCATGCATGTAATATGGAAAGCATGGCTGCACGTTAATCAAATTCCTTAACGCTTAAACATTTTTATTGATTTTAAACATATAGGACACTCTCGCTTCTTTGCGATCGTTAAAAATCACCAAAGATGATCTGACAATAGCGTGCAAAGAAACACTTATAAATAGTAGCTATGTCACTCCCACTCGTAAAAAAAAAATAAAAAAAATCATTTATATTTTATCTGTTTCCAGAACCAATCTGAGAATGCAAAACTTTCTTGCTTGTTGCAGTGTGCGTGCTTACTCCCGTTTCTAAATTTGTTGTGGTAGCCACAAAGTGTTGTGGTCTCGTACTTTGGGTGGGGGTAGATCGTCGAATTTCGGACAGTCGAAAGTTGATCGAGGGTATTCCCAATTTACCCAAGAGATTTTTTTCGTTTTGACCCCGTTGTAGGGCACCAGATAACTGTCCTCGGTCTTGTATTTTTTGTACAGCTCCGTCATCAGCGGATCCAGGGTCTTCAGATATCTCACGGGCTCTCGGAAACGCCTCCTGAAAGACAGTCCGTGTATGTTGAGAGCAGTACCTGATCGTCTGCTAGTCCTTGTCTGGAAGGTCGCCCGCGTCATGATTCAGCAGGACGCAGTCGCATCGACCTGTGACGACAATGGGGTAACCGAACTCTTGGGGATAGAAAACGCGGTACACGTAAAACCCGTCCATGTCTATCCCCAGACAAATACCTGACAGAGACATTTTCGAATCTTAACATAGGAGAACTTCGTCGATAGGATATGCGTGCTGACACTCGCGTTTAAAAAGAGCTAAGCCACGCCTACAAGTTAATTATTTTTTTCACGTTTAGGTTTGACCTTTATCTATATAAACCAACGACCAACGTGCCCGCACCATCGTTTGTATCTGAACGTCTTCCATCAACAACAGAAAATTTTTCAGATGCCTTATAATGGGACCGTCTGGACTAAAATTTCATGTGGGTCAAAATTTTTGAAATTCAGTATCTTATAGTGGAACCTTTGAAATGTGTAAAGAAACAGAGACGAGTTAAAATTTTCAAAAATTAAGCCCTCGTACAGCAGTCTTTAGAACTTAGAAAAATTTCGAGATCAGCGAAAAATGGCTGAATCTTTATAACGGGATCGTCTGGACTTTGAAAAATTTCATCTGGGTCGAAATTTTGAAACTCCGGTATCTTGTAGAGGATTTTCTGAAACGCGTAGAAAAACTAAGACCGGTAAAAATTTTCAAAGATTAAGCCCGTAGAAAAGCAAAGAAAATCGGCAAAAAATGACGCCTCACAAAGAGAGTGCAACATCAAATTCGGTGGAGATACGATATGATAACAGCCAGCAAAGCTAATGCTTATATAAAGCTAAGCCACGCCCACTCAAAAAATCTGGTTGGCGTGGTTTTGTTCTATATCAACAACGGTCAACGTGCCCGCACCATCATTGGTGTCTGAACGCCTTCCAGCAACAGTCTTCAGGTTTCATGGCTTATAATGAAACCATCTGGACTTTAAAAAATTTGTGATGGGTCAAAAATTTTAAAATCTAGTATCTTATAGAAGATCTTCCGAAACACGTAAAAAAACTAATACAGGTTAAAATTTTCAAAGATTAAGCTTTGATACAGCAATCTGCGAAACTTAGAAAAATTTCGAGATTGGCGAAAAATGACTAAGTCCGAAGTTTTATAAATGAATTGTCTGGACATAGAGGATCTTTTGAAACGCGTAAAAAACTAAGACCGGTTAAAATTTTCAAAGATTAAACCCGTACGAAAGCATAGAAAATCTATGAACAAAGTCCAAACTTAACAGTACGACGCGCAGCAAGCAAATGGCAGAACGAAGTCTCGCGCTGCCTTATATAGGCTGGTGTAGATGCGCGAACTTTGTGCGCAGAAGCTTCAAGTAAAAATTGGATGCGCGAGGTTTGTGCTCAGAAGTCTCAAATGAAAAAAGTGTGAAGCGAAGCCGATGCATTACCCATGATGCCTTTCATTTGATGTCGAACGTTCGAAGAGTGAAGACGTCTGATGGGCCTCTTATAGAATTAATAGTATAATATCAATATTGACTTAAAACGTATATAGGCGCTTGACACAAGTCATCATGGGGGTTCTGAGCGCCCCCCCCCAAAAAAAAAATTGTATTGGTCTATTTTGAAGCCATAGTAATGTATCCATATTGAGTTAATGTTGGATACATATATAAGGCTCGACAGAAGTCACCATGGGGGGTCTAAGGGGGCGTGGCCTATAAGCATTCCTAAATAATGTTGTGCGGTTCATAGACCACGCCCCCTTAGGCCATGTCCCATGCCTCTGCATTTCGTGCGGCCGGTGACGCTGAACCCCGAACCGTAGCATTACAGATACGTGTTCGGCGAAAAAGCGTATCTGGAGGCCGCTAAATACTACAAACCCATGCGGGTTTTTGTTTGAATGGTCAAAAAAAAAAAAAAAGCGGGTCGAATGAAGTGTCTCATGGCAGAGGTTTCTGTCGTTGACGCTTCGTTCGGCCCGTTTCTTTTGCATCAGGTATATAGCCAATATTGGAAAGACCGCTAATAAAACAGTTTTATGTTTTATATGTAGTCTCTTCATTACGTCCAAATATACATTTTACAGTATTAACCAATAATGTAGAAGGAAACATTATCCAAATATATATTTAAAATATTAATCAATATCACGAAAAGACAATTATCGAATCTTTATCAGTCTGGCTTCCTCAGAAACATGATATTATGCAACTCGTTTCTCTAGAATCTAAAAAATAGTTCTATGTTTGAGCGATAAGACTGGATGTTTGCGGCCTGATTTCTTGATAAAGCTAGATAAGATTAGGTCTCGGATCGCATATAAATACGAGGCGTTTTTCCAGACACTCATCATTTCGACTGCTGCTTCTGCTAGTCACTGCTCTTTCAACGCCATGCTTTTCACGTTGGAACACCCCCAGCTTAAAACGAAGATACTCCGTCGTTTCGGCCGACAGACTCTTGTTCGTCAAGGAGTCCGACATTGCCAAGCTCCTGGAAAAAAAAACCGCCAGTTCCTATGGTCTGTGGACGGCCAAGCTGAAGGTGAAGGACCTCGTCTATAGGAGGGTGAGGCTCCCCGTGTCTCTGGCCAACACGTGGGTCTATTCCGCCGACGAGGTCAAGTGGCGGCTGAAAGACGTCCTGTCTTCGACGAGATTCGAAGCCATGTTCCGCTCGGCGAGGGTGGAGATATTGGTTCCTTGGTGCCGACCACGAGAGTGAAGAACGCCGTTCGCGTAAGGATCGTGAGAGACTCTAAGGTCTCCTTTGAAGAGTTTCTCTACGATTTCTTCGACGGCGACCACGACGACGATCCTCGGCTCCACTTCGAGACGATCGCTTGGACCAAGGCCCCTCACTCGAGGATCAAAGTTTTCGTGGGCGACAGGTCTCGCTGGTACGACCTGATCGCCTGAGCTGTAGGCGGGGGCAAAAAAAACCCGGGTCGAACGAAGCGTCTCATGATAGAGTTTATCTCTGTCGTTGACGCTTCTTTCGACCCGTTTTTTTGTGATAGATGTACAGCCAATATTGGATCGGGTCTAAATGGAGCATCTCCGATAGAAATTTCTGAGCTTACGTTATCCCAGCGTTGGAAAACATTTTTAAACGTATGTTATCCCAACATTGAATGGAAATCTTAAATTTACATTATCCCGACACTGGATAAAATTTTTAAATTTACGCTATCCCAATATTGGATAAAATTTTCGATGATCCGATATATAAATACAAATAAAATATTTAAATAATATATTTAGAGCCAAAAATTTTATTATTAAAAAATTTAAAGTGTGAGGCCGAAATCGGATTGCAAAAATTTCAGAAGGGGTGCAGACGCTCGAAAATTTTGTCGACCGACTGCGTACTTCGTCACGGCACGTGCGGATTGACGTCCTTTGCGTGTCCTTTTTAAGTTCTGGAAGCATCTGGAAAGATTTTCCCCCTCCAAAAGCGCGGGAACTACGAAATCTTTAAGTAAACATGGCTGACTTCGGATTTTAAAAACTTAGTGAATATAAAAAGCTGTTTTTGAACTTAAGATTTTTTGAAAGGAAAAATATTAAATTTTAAGCTATTTTAATGAGTGATATATCAAATTAAATGAAAATTAAAAATCTCATGAAACCAAAATAAATGCAAATAAAACTTAGAAAAAATATTTTAAATACAAAAAATAAACATTATCTGTTGATAAAACAAGTTAGGAATTTTCTGTTTTAAAAAATTTTCTTTATTTATTTATCTGCTATTTTAGGGATTTCTTTATTTTTTTTTAATAGTCGTTTTACTGAAAGGAAAATCGATTGAATGATCGTTTTAATCTGGAAATATTGCAATTAATTATTTATTTATCTATTTTAGAAAAAGGCTAATTTACAAAGTTAAAACGGAGATATTTAAAAATTTAAATCGGGATCAATTTAAACAAAAATTTACAAAGTTTCAAGATAGATTTCAAACCAGAAAGCTTTTTAAATAAGAAAAAAACTATAGTTTTAAATAAAATAGATTCATGCTAATTGAAACATAAAATTAATGCTAATTAAACCTTTTACAGGCCGAATTTAGATCCAGGTATATTTTTCATTAGTTATTTGCATATTTTACTTTATAATACTTTAGTTAAGGGATGTTAATCATTTAAATGAAAAAAAAAATACGTACATAAATATTAATTGAATTAATAATAATTATTAATATTTTTAAATTATTAAGATTAATATTATAGATTATTAATATAATCTGATTAATATTATCAAGTTTGATGTCCTTTTTGACAATAAGAGCTATTTAAAATAAACCAACTGATATTCAGAGTCATGGGATACTTTCAAATTTTTATGCATTTTTTTTATTTGTACTCTGTGGGAAAAAAATATGAAAATGATCATTTTGGGGATTTTTTGTACAGTTACCAACTAATGATAGGAATGTTGCTTCTGTTTTAAAAAATCAAGTCATCTTTTAAGTATGTCCGCTAATTTTTTCAAGTCAATATTAGTGCAATTAATTTTTTAAATAAGTTTTAATTTGATGTTCCCAAAATGGAACATTGGCCTGTAAAAGGTTTTAAAGCATAACACATACGGTGTTTTAAATTTAAAATATATTAACATTACTAGCTGTTGTGCCCATTCTAGCCCAGGAATTTAATTATTATTCATAGTATATTATTAAAAAAAAAATATATATATATTTATCTCAGTTGAAGCTTACTTTAATATGCTGATGAAGATAGAGAATAGGTTATAAGTATAGTTAATAAGTATAATGTGTCAATTTTCACTTATAGATAAATATATATTTGCGTAATTTTCGGTGCACTGATTTGAACATAAATTTCCTCAACGCTCAAATAACATAATTTCTATTGCCATTTGCGTTCCAAAAAACGGGTACAATAGTTAGTTAAACAAAAATCGCGAAGTGGGTTCTATACTAAAGCTGCACCTTTTCTTCAATATTCAACTGCATCAAAAATATATTAGTTTTTTCAGCATTGAATTTTCGTCAAATGTTGAATCCATTGCGATATTTGAATCCAATATTGATAACAGGTAATCACTTAACCCGTAAACGTCCGAATTAATTTTGCAAAATATTATTATCTGATTATTTCACTTCTAAATTAATATAGACAACTGACAGTAAAATATATTAACTTAAAGAATTCTTCCGATAGTTTTAAATTTAAAACCTATCCTCATTTATTGACGTTTAGTGTTCTAACGAGAAAACTTCGAGATAAAAAAACTTTGATATAACAGATTAGTTTCCTATTATATGTTGAGAAAGATCTCGAAAGTAAACTATTATAATATATATAATTATTCAACTTGATTTAAGTTAGTATACCTGCACAAAAAAGCAAATATATGTGCGACGAATGAAAAATCATAAAATGACTATCCAAATTATGAAATAATACTTTATAGTAGGCGCATAAAACTTTCAGAGATCATTTAGAGTGACGCTATAAACTGTCACTAAAATGCACAAATCATTCCAAGAAACCACAAAAATTATACGTGCTATTTTATTAGCTGTCCTCAAATGAGGACACTGGGTGCTAACGGGTTGATATATATGCGTTATAAAATAGAGAAAATAATTATATTTTGGAATAGTTTTAGTAGCCACACTTGGCGAAATTTGAAATTTGGCACAAAAGTAGCTCGGTCGTTTCTTGCAAATGTTTTTTCTAAAGTAACGGTGATATTGACATTTAAATTCATAGCCAAAATGGAACAAAAATTTAAATGTCAGCAAGAGCGTACTGTACTAAAGCTGTGCCAAAGTCCTTCAAAGAACACATTTCCTTCTGCTAAATTAATATTACATTATATGCAAATTACTTTAAAATTAGCAGAAGTACATTTTTCTTTTTTCGTGGAAACTAATGTATATGTATATGGCAATTATCGTGTTATTGGCGATTATTTGTTTGGATTTTTTTTTTTTTAATCTTATACTATTAAGTGAGCAATATTTGTATATACACTGCTCGACATTGAAATTGCAACACCAAGAAGGAGTGGTCAGAAAGTGATGAAATTTGGAAAAAAGACAGAGACAGCAAGGAACAATAAGTGATCTTTATTTCAAAATGATAGTCAGAATACAGAGCAAGAACGGCGTCAGCTCAGTAGGATGTAGGACCACCGCGGACAGCGATGCACGAAGAAACACGTCTAGGCATAGAGTCAATAAGAATGCGGATGGTGTCCTGAGGGATGGCTCTCCATTCCCTTTCAACCATTTGCCACAGTTCGTCTTCTGAACGAGGCAGGGGCAGAGTCTGCAAACGGCGTCCAATCACATCCCACACATGTTCGATTGGTGACAGGTCAGGAGAGTACGGTGGCCAGGGAAGCATCTGTATACCTTGCAAAGCATGTTGGCATATGTGTGGTCGGGCGTTATCCTGCTGAAAAATTGCATTAGGCAGCCCCTGAAGGTAGGAGATTGCCACCGGCCGCAGTACATTATCCAAGTACCGTTGGGCCGTCATAGTGCTCTGAATACGAACTAGAGGTGACATGGAATTATACGCAATAGCGCCCCAAACCATTATGCCACGTTGTCGCGCGGTGGGGCGTTCCACAGTTACTGCCGGATTAGATCTGTCTCCACGTCGATGCCACACACATATGCGGCGACTGTCACTGGATAAACAGAAGCGTGACTCATCTGAAAACACGACGTTTCGCCATTCTGTCATCCACGTCGCTCTAGACCGGCACCATTCCAAACGTTGGAGTCTATGCTGTGGGGTCAATGGCAGTATTCTTAGTGCCGTGAGTGCAGGCCACGTGCAACCAATCGACGGGAAATGGTTTTGGTCGACACGGGAACATCCAGGGTATCTTGCACATGCTGCAGAATCGAGGTACAAGTGACTTGCGGGTCCGCCACAGCTTGTCGGCGGATGCGTCGATCCACGCGTGCTGACGTCACTCTGGCTGCACCTGCACCCCTCAATCTTGTCACATTTCCTTGTTCCAACCATGTTCGCCATAGCCGATGCACCGTGCTCGCATCCATGTGGGTATCAGCTATGATTTGACGTAAGGACCAACCCCTCCCCCCCTTCTCAGTTCGATCACCATACCCCTCGTAAAATCGCCTATCTGCTGGAAGTGTCTTCGTTGACGGCGGCCTGGCATTCTCTCCTATTACACGTATCCTCCGAGACAAAAACAAAATTTCTTCGATAATTCGTCTGGCAGAAATAACGACACGAATATTGCCCATTCTGCAAGCGCCTTCCCTTATATCTTACTTCACGTGCGTCGGAGAGCTGCGCATTTCACATCATTCGCATAACTCAATGCCGTGCGTCTACTCTAAAATTTGCATAAATTACTGACCACTCCTTGGTGCATTTTCAATGTCGAGCAGTGTATATACGTATATTTCACTGTTCTCGAAAACGGTAGCTCGGACAGTCACGTGATTTAACACAAAGGTGCCCTCCGAAGAGTCATTGTGCACATCGAAGTCAGATTTTCGAATTTATTAGTTTTCTTTTAATTATTAAAAATATGAAAATAAAACTTCCCATTTCTATAATGACGCAGAATGGAGAATCTTAGGAGAGATTTGATTGGTTTATTTGATTTTCATTGATTTGAGTGTATTTTACATTGGACTACAGCTACGTTATGAGGAATTACAAGAGATTTGAATGGTTTATTTGATTTTTATTAATTTGAGCGTATTTTACGTTGAACTAGAGCTACGTTATGAGGAATTACGAGAGATTTGATTGGTTTATTTGATTTTCATTAGTTTGAGCATATTTTACGTCGAACTAGAGCTACGTTGTGAGGAATTACGAGAGATTTAATTTGTTTTTTGATTTTCATTGATTTGAGTGTATTTTACGTTGAAATAGAGCTACGTTATGAGGAATTAAGAGAGATTTGATAGGTTATTTAAGTTTCATTGATTTGAGTGTATTTTAAGTTGAACTAGAGCTACGTTATGAGGAATTACGAGAGATTTGATTGGTTTATTTGATTTTCATTGATTTGAGTGTATTTTACGTTGAACTAGAGCTACGTTTTAGATTTTATTTAAAAATATTTGAATTTTTAATATTTTAATACTATGCGACTTTTACAGAGAGCAAATTACGATGGGCGCCGCAGGCGCCCGAGAGCATGATTTTTGGTAAAAATTTTCCTGTGAAGCCAGCTAGTTGAAAGATAAAGCAAGCAAATTTATGAAAAACATTTCATTTTCAGCTTTCCAGTTCTACAATTTTTTTTTTCATTTAATGCAATAATCTAGACATATGTATAATTCTCATTAATTATTATAATATATATATATATATATATATATATATATATATATATATATATTTATTAAGTACGAAAGGACTATTTTTTTTTCAATTTGTGATTTTGCGTAATCAGCATTTGTAGTGTTCTGCCTGAATTTAACGTTTCATTTTATGTAAAAAAAAAAGACTATGCAAACATATTATAACTGAAAATAAAGTTAATGCTTCTAAAATAATGATGGCAATTTCTAATAAACTAAAAAACACAGAAAAGGCTTAAATGTAATGAACAAACATCGTGACATAAATTTGACTACTAAAATTTTATTAAAATTATAAAATCTATAGATCGAGAGAGTATATTATCTATGAGCCAAAAACAAACAAATAAATAAGTAAACGTCTTTCTTTTTATGAAAAAAAAAAAAAAAAAAAAAAGGAAGGGGGAAGAAAAAGTACGTACAATTTTTTTTTTTTTTTTTTTTAATAATTAAAATAAAATCGAGAAAAATCGTTCTAAAGAAGTGTAACAGCTTTAGTATAGAATTTCTTGACGAAATTTGAAATTTGGCACCGAATTAACTCGGACGTTTCTCTCCACGACCTTTATTTTCGCATTTACGATAGCCACTTTCATTTATCGCCAAAATGACAATAAAAATTGAAAAGCCGCCAAGGGGATCCTGTACTACAGCTATAACAAAGAAATTTTAAGAAATGTATATACTTGGTGTTGCTAGGGGATGAAACACAGTAATTACATGCCTTTGTGTGGAAGAATAGATTAAAATAAAATTTATGTAAAAAAATCATTTTTTAAAGTAAGAAGCTTTTTATTGTGAAGCCGTAAAAAGCATAAAATAAAATGTATTCTGCAAAGACATGCTACAAAGAAATGAAAGTTTCAACACTAAGAAAATTTTGGAGAAAAATATAGGTACTTTCCTTTTGCAAGAGATAAAAATTTTTTAATGTTCAAAATATTTTAAAAAGCTTTCGAGACCAATATTCTTAGTTATTAGTTTTTGTAAAATCATTCATTAGGCCTGAAATCTCAAATGTCTCGAAAGCTTTTTAAAATATTTTGAACATTAAAAAATTTTTATCTCTTGCAAAAGGAAAGTACCTATATTTTTCTCCAAAATTTTCTTAGTGTTGAAACTTTCATTTCTTTGTAGCATGTCTTTGCAGAATACATTTTATTTTATGCTTTTTACGGCTTCACAATAAAAAGCTTCTTACTTTAAAAAATGATTTTTTTACATAAATTTTATTTTGTGCTTTTTAGTTACAAAAAAGGAAAAAGCTTTTTAAGAAAACTAATTAAAATTTCTTAAGATATTTTGTAGACAACGGAAGATTTTCGTTTATCAATTGGCATTTTTCTTCTGTTATTTATCTGCAAAAAAAGTACTATATCGTCTTTCGAGGACCGAATCCAGGACCATCGCGTTATCAGTATGACGCTCTAACCAAAAGTCTAAGAACTGTCAAGAAAAATCATAGAACATTCTAGAAAAATCTAACAAATACTTATACAAAAGAAATATTGTTCTCGAATGCTTTTTAAAATATTTGGAATATTTAAAAATTTTCATGTTTTGCAAAAGTGAAATATCTATATTTTTCTTTAAAATTTTCTTGTTGTTGTAACTTTTATGATTTTATAGCATGTCTCTGCAAGAATAAATTTTAATTTTAGGCATTTTAGGGCTTCGCAATAATAAAAAACTTTCAGTGTTATTTTTATTTATTTATTTACTTACTTATATTTTTATTTTTATTTTTACTGAAATTTTTATTTTGTGCGTTTAGTAACTCAAAAAGAAGTTTCTTTAAAAAACTATCAAAATTCCTTAGGACACTGTGTAGGCCACGAATGATTTTATTTTATCAATTGACATAGTTTCTATTAATTATCTGCAAAAAAGTAACACATCGGCTTGCGAGGATCGAACCCACGAGCATCGCGTTATCACCATGAAGCTCTAACTAAATGCGCTAACGAGCGACGAAAAAGGTTGTTTAAATTTACTTTAAAGTGGAGGCGCCTTTTTTTCAGAATGACACAAAGACACGATGATAAAAATCCAATTTCAATAAAAAGCTTCTAAAAGAATATATATATATATATTTAACTTTATATTTTGTGTTTTTAGTATCTAAAAAAAGACTTCTTTAAAAAAACTCTCCAAAAATTCTTAGAATACTGTGTAGACAATAAAAAAATTTCTTTTATCAATTGGCATATTTTCTATTACACATTTCATCTGTAAAATTTAGCACATCGATCCTTCGGGAATGGAACTCACCACCATCGTATTAGCAACTTGACGCTCTAACCAACTGAGCCAACGAGTGACTATAAAGACTGCTGATATTTACTTTAAAGTTGAGGTGCCTTATTTATTAGCGTGACATGAAGACGCGATAACAAAATACAATTTCAATAAAAAGCTTCTAAAAAAATCTTTATTTATTTCTTTATTTTTATTTAAATTTTTATTTTGTGCTTTTTAGTTGCTAGATAAAAAGCTATTTAAATGAAATCTTGAAACATTATTAGAATACTGTCTACACAACGAAATATTTTATTTTATCAATTGACACTTTTTCTATTAATTATTTGCAAGAAATAACACCTCGGTCCGGCGAGGATCGAACACACGACTCTAAGGCTCCTATATATACGAGCTGGCGCATCAGGCATTTTGTTGCCTTAGGGTTGCCACATGTACCCAGTGCGTTTCCCTGATAAACAAACGACAAACATTTTTTTTATCGTCTTACGTTACTTTAGAGTAACTTGTTTTATTATATTTCATAATTTTAGCTAAGTAAACTATGATATGGAAGTTTGTTTCACGATAAACTGCTATAATCATTCAAGAAGGGAATATAAAGTGTTTACACACCTTCTATTACTGTGTATTTGAGTTTTGGCGACATTTTGTAGCAGAAACCGCCCTAACAACACATCTTACAGTACATCTATTGGATATCCTCATAATAAAATGACATCCTGAGAATGTACTGTGAAAAAAATGTGTTTTGGGGAATATTATTGTTGCTTATTGCTCTTATTTTGACCGGATTAGCTTCAAATCAAGATTTCTTAAAACCATTAGGGAAGCAATAAGGACGCCAAGCGGGAATGCTGTCCTCTTCGGAGGCAAAAAAATGGCGGTGATGCGCCGGCCTATTATTTTATTTAGGGGCTCTACACGACTCTCGTACTATCAACATGACGCTGTAACCAGCTGATTCATTAAAGGGTACAATGAGTTGCTTACAATTTTTTTTTTTTTTTTTTTTTTTTAATATATATATATAATGGAAGCGTCTTGGTTTTTTAACGTGACAAAAAGCCGATGACAAATCCAATTTCATATAATAGTAATATATAATATACATATATACATATAAAGCTTCTAAAAATATTTTTTTTATGTATTTTTTACTTAAAACATTTTATTTTGTTCTTTTTTAATATCTAAAATGTTTTGTGTTTTCCAATATCTAAATAAATAAATAAAAAAAAAATGCTTCTTAAAAAAACTCCTCAAAAAAATTCTTAGTGTAAGCAACGAAAAATTTTCTTGTATCAATTGACACCTTTTCTACTAATTATCTGCAAAAATTAACACGCTGTACCTTCCGGGGACCGAACTCATGAACACCGTGCTACTAACTGGACGCTCTTACCAACTGTGCCACAGAATGACAAACGAAATAGCTTATATTTACTTTAAAATGAAGGCGCCTTGTTTACTAGCGTGACACGAAGACACGATGACCAAGTCAATTTCAATTAAAAACCTTCTAATAAGCCTTGTCGTACTACTAAATATCGCGATGTAGGACTTCAACATTGCCCATTCTTAGGCAGCAAAATAAACTTAGGTTGCAAAATAAACTTAAATAATATTCTATTTCTTAAATTATAGTTTATATGACGTATCTAATTACGGAAAAAATGTTTCTTAATGTTATAGTTCCAGATGGCGATTCAACCGAGCACCAAAGTTAAGTATGATATATATAACAGAAACAAGTTATTTCAGAAAATGAAGATTAGAATTTGATATATAAGGTTCTGAATCTGAACATAAATACAGGATTGCTCATTTCTAATAAATGAAAATAAAGTACATTGTTTATAACATTAAAATGATTCCTAAACAGAAAAAATTAGGTTGAATAGTTATGTATCCAGGGTTAAAAAAAAAAAAAAAAAAAAAATCGGTTTAAATTTATTAATGATAATACGCTAATAAAGCACAGAAATTAAATATGTTATGTAATAATTCAGTTTTTTTTTTTTTTTTTTTTGGGGGGGGGGGGGGGTGATTTTGCAACTTTAAATACGCGGTACTTAATAAAAAGATTATTTATTTTCGATTTCTTTCAAATTCATCTCTTTCTACAATTAAAATAAAGTGATGGAAATACGACATTTTTGGTTTTAAATAGAAATTGAAGTTTTAATAGTACAATTTTTTATATCCAAGAAAAAATATAAATGAATAAAATTACAAATAAGGAAAAAAAAATGCAACGCTTTGAATTTTTATTATTAAATATGACCTTTAGAAATAAAATTCAATTTATTATTTATAAGTTAAAAAAATATATATAAAAGCGAAATTTCATGTTTTACTTTTACAACCAATTTATAACACCAAATAACATAAAAAAAGGATTATAAGTTTGAAGAAAATATTAAGGGCCAGATCCCAAATATCTAAGCAAGGTCACTCGTTCCGTCTACAGAAGTTTCTTTGCGTAACACAAAGTCAAAGAATATTTATTAAACTAGATTCCCCGACATTTTGTCAGGTCTGACAAATTTTATCCTTTAATGGATTATAAGAAATAATAATACACGTGAACTTAAAACCATTTATTAAAAAATTCCCAACACTTCGAAGAATGGAAAATAGAGATAACCTATATATTTTCATTTATAACACGTATCGTTGTATTTCTTCAAAGCCTTAATATTGACTAATATTTCTTCTTTTTCGTTAGGGAATGAGTGAGGGATATAAATCATTTGTATAAGATGAATGTTTAGAAATGTTGAAAAGGAGTTCTGTTCTTAATAGCTATACTGGCTCATTTGGTTAACTTGATGGTATTCCTCTCGTTGTTTGGATAATTTATATTCTCTGATATCGTCTAATGTGTTAAATATAGAGCGAAACTCAATTTATCAACAAGTGTAAAAGAAATAAAAAAACATAACACACACACACACACACACACAAAAAAAGCAATTAATTGTATTTTAATAGGATTTTTTTCTTTTTCTTTCTTTCTTTTCCTTTTTTTTAATACAGGACATATAATTAAAATGCATATTTTAAATTACCCACTTTTATTTATTTATTTTTTATTTGCAATCTAAGCACGTATCTAGTAACATTCTAACTTTTCTTAACTATGTAATATTTCAATATAATGTTTCCATTCCTTCTACACCCAACTTCTCTTTCTACTGAACGGGAATAACAGATGTATAACCCTTTGCGGCGCAAAGTAATTCGGATCATTTAAATTATACTGCTACCGGAATTCACAAACAGAATTAAATTAAAAGAAATTTTAAATTTTAAGTTTAAAAAAAATACGGCCTTTTCTACTATGTTATAAACGTAAATTTTTGCTAAAAAATTTCTGGGATGAGTTTTTGCAGCGTGGAGGTGGTTTCGCACTTATACCACCGCGCGTTAAAGGGATAACTGATGCTGTAATTAAGTGTTATTAATTTTGATACAGTCCTGGTTCGCACGAATAAGCCTTTTTCCAAGGACTCTTCCACTAATATTTTTGTGCATATATTTCCCTTTCACTTTTAAGGCTTTTTTCATGTCAAAAATTGCTATATAATATTAGTGGTGCAAAAAATCAAGAAAATTCAAGGGCAGTACGAACCATGATAGTACTCATTGCAGTTGCAGATAGCTATTATATTTTCTATAATATGAATATACGTATTATATTTTTTATAGTAAAGTTTCAAAGGTTAATAACCTTGTCATATTTTACAGAATGTGAAAAGTGTAAAATATTTTCGATTTTTTTACTGGGAAAAAATAATTTAGATATAAATATATAAGATTTGCTCAGACATAATATTAGTTTATTTTGTCAAATTATTCACAAATGTCATAAATAAAAAAAAAAAAAAAAAAAAAAAAAAAAAAACCTGAAAGAGTGAATTCAAATATCAGGGTAAAACAGACAGTATGCAATTTCAGCGTTCTAGAAATGTGCTGTAGCTGTAGCATATGATTATGATGTTTCTTTTAACTATTTATATTTATATACTTGAGAATAGTACGTATATTTAGACCTGCTAACTAAGCTAGTTTATCCGTAATGGTATTAAACCCCGCCTTTTTTTCACACCAGAATAGTTGTAGAGTAGCATTTAGCAATATGTTCTCATGATTAAATAAGAAGACTACTACTACCTACTCTACCTACAACTATTCTGGTGTGAAAAAAGTTGGGGCTTAATACCATTACGGATAAACTAGCATAGTTAGCAGTTCTATGTATTCATGGAGCTAAAAAAAAAAAATTTCTTCATTTTGCATGGTCAGGTTTAGAAAACTTGACGTACTACAGTATAGAAACACCATACTGCAATCAGAATTAAATATATTCAATAACTGATAAAATATGAACATTTGTACTAAATTATATGCGCAGTGTTAACAAAATTTCTATTGTCTGACTTTTTAGCCAAATGTAGAAAAATACTCTTATATATATATATATATATATATATATATATAAATGCCATTAAATATCAGACATGTACCGTTGATAGATAGCTTTGAATTTCCGTTGCTCCCAAAAAGAAATAAATCAATAAATCATTGATTCAAATTATACATGTGGATAAACACCTTGTCGATTTGATATTTCTTGAGAGCAAGTGAAATATAACTCATTCTATCGATGATATCTTTTCCAAGTATTTGCTTAGGTTTTTCCAAAAGAGTAACTCTAAAGTTTTGAGGAAAAAAAAATATATCGAAAAGAAATTTTTATAACGCTCGTGCACGGCAGTTAAACATTATTTAGTTCAAATTCTCATCAGATGATTAATATTTTTATATTCTGATAATATTATGCACTCTCTATTGCTGTATGTTAAGTTTTTTTAAAAGTCCCATTGAATTAGTTTGAAAACACTAAATGTTATTTTTTTAAGCGAACATTTTACGATTTTGTTAAAGAAACTTTCATATCTCCATGAATATCCCTGCTATTTTCATATAAATCAATATAAAATGAAGGAAGTGTAACCACGGAGTAAGTGTAACCTCGCTCTAACATTCAGTTAATAAGCTGAATTTGGATAATATATTCATCCTCATATCTGTTGTTTCGACCTATCGTTGTTATATTTAACCTTAAAAACTGAAATTAAATATGAATGAGTTTTAGAAGTTAAAATGGTTGCTTACATTTTAATTTCATTATATCAGGGTAGAACAGACAGTGGACAATTTTAGCGTTCTTAAAAAAACGGTACTTTCTGATAGACTACAGATGTCAAAATTCGAAGTTTTGCCATTGCTGTATTTGTGACGTAAACGCCACAGTTTTTGGTTAGGAAACTAAATTTTGTATTTATATTTAGAATATAACTTCAGATTTTTAACCCTTCCAGGGCAGAGTAATTTTGATCATTTAAAATGAACAACCACCAGAACTTACGATCAATGTTAGAAGATAAGAAATAAAGCAATTATTCCATTTAATTTATAAAAGTAAAATTCTATAAAATTTTTCCGCGGAATGAGTTTTTGCAGTTGGGAATTAAAGGAGCCGTAATCATATGCTACAGCTACAGCGCATTTTAAAGCATTATTTTTTACGGGTTGGTTTCGAACATTATTTTTTTTAGTATGTTATTGATCCCCTTTGTGATTTCGGGATAAAACCTTCTGTGAATATACAAGGTATAGCATGTTCATCACACCTCTAAATTTTCAAGTTTACGAAACCTGTATTTTTTTTCGGTTTTTCGAAAATTTGGAAATATTTTCGGAATTTTCAAGTTCTTTATCTCAACAATTACAAGGTTTAGAAACAACTTCTGCTTTTTTTTTTTTTTAATTATAAAGTCACGAATTTAGTCTTCTACTACAGAGTGGGGAATTATTTTTATTGCATTTGAGTAAAATACGTTAATCGGAAACAAATGAAAAAAAAATCTAAAAATTTATTGTGTATTGTTTTTTCTGGTTACAGTTTAAGTCTGGTTACAGTTATTGTTTTTTCTGGTTAGAAGGTTCGAAACTTTGGTTTTTATCTAGTGCCTAGGTATATATACAACATACCACAAAAGAAAGTTTTGTCACCTTTTGTAAGCAACCTGCTTTTTCAGTACTTGTTGACTAGACTATCAATAAAATTGAGTAATTTCTATATTGCCTGTTGTAACAGTTCAAGTAAGTTTATTAGCATTTAAATTAAAGTTTTTCGCAAGTTACGTGTATTGTCTAAAGTCCAATGTTGTTTTGATTAGAATCGGCCTTTACTTACAAGGGAAATATGAATCAGTAAAATTCCTATTGGTATTAAACCCAGCTTAAATTAAAGAGCATGATCGAAAACATAAGACAGAATAAAAATTTTACGCAGCAATCCCCATGGTTCAAGATATAACGTTAAAAGTTTGAGTTGTTACTATTAAAATTAACGAAACAAAACCGATTAGTACAGAAGTGTGGCGCCGAGTAAAGTGTTTGTCACATGTGTGGAAAGTACAGCGTTCCAGCCTCGGCGTGACTTTTCTTTATTTCAACTGATTTTTTTCTTTTAATTGTTAACGAAATTAAATTATTAATTTAAGAGAAAATATTTATTATATATTAATACAGTTTCTTTCTTCTTTCTTTTTTTAATGAGTGTACGAATTACTAAAATATAAACGAGGAATTAAAAAGAAATATTTATTTATTTATAAAGACAAAAAAAACAGATTTAAAGATACAAATTTAGTTTTTTTTTTTTTTTTTTTTTTTTTTTTTTAATTTATAATGGCTATAATTAGAAGTAGAGAATTCTCGAAAGTATTAACATTGAGCACAAGATATAAAAGAAAAATGATCACAATTAATTGCATAACAATCTTGTTCATAGTCAAATGTTGTTTATTACAAATATTTTTTAAAATATTCGGCTTTTCGTCGAGGTAATTATATTTGTAAAGTTCATATTTACTCAGATTTTGAAAATTTTGAGATGAAAACTGATTATAAATTAGTGAAGACGTTTTGAGAAAATTTGTCCTTGTGCTCAATTATGTCAGTTTCCTCAAGAACACGATATTTGACAGATGTTTAATAAAATTTTTCAAATACAAGTCAAATGTATTTCAATTTTCAATAGTTTCCATAGTTTCAGTTTTCAACAATTAGACAACAGGTGATGTCGAACTGTTGAGCAACAGCTGTTTCCATTCAGGATTTTTCATGAAAAAATTTGAATGAACAATAACAGTTAAAAGCAGACGATGAACACTTGCTGTTAGTGGCGTCGATAAAAACTTCTAATAAAAAAATTACGTAAAACACTAGCAAAAATCATTAATGAAATTTTATTTAAATGTAATATGAAGTTATTTTCTCTTGCTGTTAGTGGCGCCGATAAAAACTTCTAATAAAAAATTTACGTAAAACACTAGGAAAAATCATTAATGAAATTTTATTTAAATGTAATATGAAGTTATTTTCTCTTAAATTATTCATTTATCTTAGTTAAAAAAAAAAAATGCTAAATTCGACTGCATTGAGTTTTGAACAAGGCACCTTCCAGACACGCATCAAGCACGCTACTACAGCGTCCTGCTTTCGTGCTACCTGCTTGTCTTTCCTTGGTTTGCATAAAAACGGTTAAAACTTAACCATATCTTGACCCATGGGGTTTGTTGCGCAAAATTTCCACTCTAGCTAATGTTTTTGACAAGATTGATGATTTCAATAGGAATTTTACTTATTCATACTTCCCTTAATAGTTTAAAGTGCTGACTGTAACACACAACTACATTAAGATAAACTCCTAATTTTTATTTTTAGTATTATATTATGTTACTTTTAGTAAACGAATATCATAATGATTGATGAAGCGAATACTACGAATCTTACAACTTTAATGTTCCATAAAATATGGTAAAGTTGAAATAATATATATATATATTCAAAGATTGTGTTACTAATTAATTCAATAATTTAAAGTAATTTGCTTTAATTAATATTGCATTTGATTTTTTAAAATAGAAAAACCTGTTTAAATATGCGAAATTTCGATAGAGAAGGTTGGATAATCGAAAGTACAAGATTTTTAGCATCTGAAAAATACTGTGTGAGGTCTGCGGTTTGCACCCCGGCATCTACAGCAGACTCCATCTTAATAACGACTTAAATTATAAAATGATCAAAGAGACTCTTGTATAAAAGCTAAATAATATTTATTCTGACTTGAATAAGAGTAAGGGGTGGTGGTGGGGGGGACGAATAAAAGAAACTTACAATGTATTAAATAAGTAAATTAAAGCTATTACGAATAATTATGCTCACCACTATTGGCTATGATAACTGTCTTTAGAAGCTTCACTTAACCTTTTAGTCACTCGAGGAATACCTCCAAAGCTCACACAACATTGACGAACAACTGGACTCTCCAACTAAATCTTTTACAGACTAAACTTTACAACGCCTTATATATCACTACTACTCATCAAATTATCGAACTTCACAGTCTAATTCACTAATAACTTGACAATCGCATAAAGCTCTACTCTCTTCAACACCAACAAGCTTCCATTCCAACATCTTGCTATTTAAACACCTTCAAAACAGAACACAATTGCCCATCTGCGCAGCATTAGTGCGACGTAAAACACAACCACAAAACAGAACACATCCTTCACTTCGATTTAACAGGTATTTAACAGGGAGGAGGTACCACTCCAAGAGTGGTGTCGAGCGCTTCTAGCTATGCTAGGCCCCCTCCTCCGGAACGTTTATTACAAAAAAAAAAAATAAAAATAAAAAAAAAATAATAATAATAATAATAAAATAAAAAATAAATAAATAAATAAATAAATAAAAAAAGAAAATTACAAGGTTCGCCAGAATGAAGTTAACACAAGACAAGGGGGGACATATAAGCCGCCGAAAGAACATTCTCTCACGACATACAGTGCGGCCACATATCCTAAAACTAGCAGTGAGGACGCGTCCAAAATGTGACCGACAGTTTAAAATTTGGAAAACATCCAATGATTCCGCGTTCTGTTATTGCTCATCTTCTTTGAGTCAAATGACTGTCACCCCTATTTTAGCATTGGATTCGTTGAATTAGCACTTACGCAGATGCTTCCATGGTTTCATGAAATGTGGTCGAAGAATATGGTGAAAAAAAGCATAGTAATTTGAATGTTTACAGTCACTCTAATTTCAACATATTTGAATAAGTACAGAGAGAGAGGGGAGGATATTAACAGAGGGTAAAATTCGCCAGAACAATATTCCCGCGCCACATAGAGCGAAGTATTACAAATAGATAATAATTATTAACAAACTTTTAAAAAATAATACACAAAGGTAAAATTCGCTAGTACAGAGTGCTCACGCGACAGGGGGCGAAATAAAATAAATCTTGAAAACTCAAAACCACAATGAGTTCACCAACTTACATCTCCAAAACTAATCGCATTCAATCATTTTTACTCAATCTGCGTAGATTCTAATTTTCTTTTAGATACTCCATGCCGACCTAAAATCACCCTAGCTCAACAACTTCAATTTATCGATTTCACCGCTACCGTCGCGAACGATGCTGGATCCAGCTTATACTTTCCCAACCTATGATCAACATCTTACTTTCAGTACTGATTACCTACAGCGACATCCTTTTGCCTCAACTCGACGTTACATCCCTCACAATTGGAGGGAAATGAGACTTTTTGAAGTATTAAAATGCTTAAAAAGTGACTACAGTGGTGGACATAATTATAAGAAACCTACAGTCGGTAACAAAAGTGTCCGAACACTAGCAAAAATTCCTATGTAAAAAAAGTACACTTAATATTGTTTTGTTAAATAAATCCTTGTCAAATCCTGTTCTTAGACAGTCTAAGAACAGGATTCGACAAGGATTTCTTTAGCAAAACTGTATTAACCCTTTCATGGTCATGAACGTGTATACACGGTCAGAGTTTTTTACTTCTAAATCATTTATTCATTGCTACGAATTTGCTAAATAGAAAACAATCAGTTTCTCAGTATTCCTGATAAATTTGTAATATTATCAGTACTTAATGACTTAAAAATATATAAAGCACATCCCACTAAAATGGCTTTGAAACGAAAAAATTAAAAATGGCGTGACCATGAATGGGAAGCGTACTTTTTTTATATAAGAATTTTTGCTAGTGTTCGGACACTTTTGTTACCGACTGTATCTAATTTGACAAATAGTGAAAGAAAAGATTCAGAACTTAAAAATGTTTTATCAAATACGTCAAAAACATAAATTTATTCTGTTATCATATATAATTATTTTATAATAATGATATTTTCATATAATTTAATGGGGCCGCGATAGCCCAGTCAGTAGAGCGCCGGCCTCGTAATTGGGAGATTGCGGATTCGGTACTCGAGCCGGCCAAAGACCGTCGTGTACACTAATGGTGGCTGGTGCACGTAAAATCTGTCGTGGCCGCAATGTCCTCCATGTTCCCATCAAAAATTATACCTCTGGGGGTCACCGAAGCGGGAGAGCCATCCTTACCGCGGAGGATCAAAATTGTGATGGCATGTCTCCGGATCACCTCTAGGGGTGTGTCCCGGACCGTCGCCAATTGCCCATCTGCGCAGCACTAGTGCGACGTTAAACCCAACCATCCAACCATCCATATAATTTAATGAAAAAAAAAGAACATAATGGACAAAATAATAAGATACCAACCGTTTTTTCCAAATACAGTGGTCAACATAATTAGCTGACACTAATGGCCTAAAAGAAAATCCTCTAACATGGTTATTCAATATTTGGTGGAGCCGCCATTGTTTTTTATAACATGAAAGATGCGATTCGGCATCGAATCTATCAATTCTAACAAAATATTGCAACACAGTTCTTCCCAAGCACATTTTATAGCATTCTTTAGGTCTTCGACACAAATAAACTGCCTCCCATTTAGGTAAACCGCACGAGCTAAGATCCCCACAAGTTTTCGAAGGGATTTAAGTTTGGGGAACGAGAAGGCCACGGGAGAACATTGATACTTTGTAGCTTTCGCCACAAAGAAGTTCATCGTATATGGCTAATTGATCTTTAAGAAGACTTTTATACTTTTCGGAATTCAATCTTGAATGCACAAAAACAATATCCGTTTTCCCTTGAGCCGAAAAACCAGCCCAAACCATTACTGAGCCTCCACCCATTTGGCGGCTCATTAGTACACAAGGAGACTTCCATAAATCATGCCAATAATGTTGAAACCCATCAGGACCATCCATGTTAAACTTTTTTTCATCAGAAAATAACTCAGAGTACCGTTTGGAGGTCCAGTCCAGAGTTTGCTTAGCGAAGTTTAGACGCTCGGGTTTTGTGCCAGCTTAGAAGCGGTGGTTTTTCTTCAATTTTTTATATTTCACATAGGAAGCATTATGCAACACCCTGCGAATGGTTCTCCTTGAACAATTCAGTTTCAAAGCATTTTTAATGCCTGTAGTGGTCATCTTATTCTGTGTAGCGAGCGAAAGCACATGTCTGTCTCTCGAGGACAAGCAAGGAGTACGTCCAGATCTTTTAATCACCGATCCATTAATTCCTCTTTTCAAAACATTTCTAATTGCACATCTAGAGCGTTTAATAACTTTTGAAATAATATTAATTGAAGCACCAGTTCCATTTAATCTCCAAATTTCGCGAATTTCACTTTCTTTTAATTCTGTACCTCGTGGCATGTTTGTAAATGCGTGAAGTCGGTTATCGTCTGCTTTAGTTAACTGCTGACGTCATAACAGCGTGCAGAAAATTTGCATATTGCACATTATTTTCGAAAAAAAGCAGGTGGTTTAAATAAAATGTTAGGGTGTCTTATAATTTTGTCCATGGTATTTTTAATTTTTTTTAATTAAACTCTATAAAAATATCATTTCTGTAAAACAATTACGTGTGATAACAGAATAAATTTATTAAAACCGGAATAAACTACTACGTCAGAAACGCCAAAGAAAAATATTTGAGATGCATGCAGCTGTTTCGGTATCCTTAAGCGTACCGTCTTATTAGCGTCTAGTCGGCGACGAGCAACTCTCACACTTTCCTTCAGATTCCGCGCATGCGTCGTATGTCGGTGCTGAATTTTATTTATGTTTATTGGATGTGTTTATTTCCCATTTTCATCCAAGACCTTCTTTGGTAGTGCTGCCATCTGATGGTCAATATAACTGTTTGAATTATTTTCCATATCAAATCAAACAAAATTTTAAATTTTCAACCTTCCAAGATTTCAACAGGAATTCTGGGAATCATTCTCATTTACGTTATAAAATCATTATAACGTTATAATTTTTATATCTCGTTGGGTATTCGTGTAATTAATTTTTTAATAATAAAAAATAACATTATTGTTTGGTTTGTGTAGACTTAAATTTCCCAAGTTCTATCAGACATAGAGGGCTGTTTAAAACCTCATTTTAAAGAGAATTTCATGGGGTTTATTTTAACACGCAACTTACCTATACTTGTTATTATTATTATTATTTTTTTTTAACTTACATATTTATATTAAGTTGGCTTTTTTTTTTTTTTTCTTTTTTAAAGTTTCAAAAATGTCTTTTATTTTTTCATTAGCTACACATTTTAAAATTTGTAGAGTGGAATACAATGGATTACTGCAAAAATTCCATTTTTTTTTTAATGGAATGTTTTTTGGATCTTTCCATGAATAAACTAATTATTCATCCTGACCATTTTAGATTTCAACAAGAATTACAGTATTTATTCTCCTTAACAATAAAAAATGATTATAAAAACATTGTTATTATATCTGTTTAAGGTTTCAGGTAATATTTTTTTTTTTTTTTTATCTTGAAAAATCTTTTTTTTTAAATTTTTTTTAATAAAACTTTTATAAGGGCCACACCACCGAATTATTTTCAATTTGAAAATTGATCATCTAATTAACGCTCGAATCACCATGATGCACAATCAATAGAAAACAAGTAGCATTTAGATTAGCCATAGGGAAAATATAGTTATTATTTATATATTGAATTACACGTCAATTAAATAATTTATATATCGCAGAATAGGAGACATTTTGTAATAGAATAAATATCTTATTCAAAACTTTTAACATATGATTTTTCCTGGGGCATTTGAAATCAACAAGGACATTTTCTAAACGTAGAATGTTTTCTGTCTAGCACACACAATGAGGAGAAAAGGGAAGGGGGGGTATTTTTTCACTTTTTATATTATTAATGGCAAGTTTGTTTAGTGCTCCTCCCCGGAAAAAATTCAAAAATGACAGCCAATATTTTATGATAAAGACAAAATATTAAAAGTAGATTTTTAAAACAGGGTTGCCATTCAAACAGTAGAATGGAATTCCCTGACTTTTCCAGAAATATTAAAAAAAAAAAAATTCCAATGTAACCATATATTGGGCATTGGCTGTGTCGAGGCCAAAATCATTATGGTACCACTTGAAAAAAAAAAAAAAAAAAAACAGAAGTTACATATGATAAAAGTTGCATATAGTGATAGCATCTGTTGCTTATAAGCGAGATAAGAAATTTCTTTCATGAGTGGAAAAGAAGGGTGGGAGTGTTTAAAACAAATGGCAGAAGCTAAAAAAGGAAAAATGACCCTACGTTGGCAGAAAAATTGTTTATTTTATGGTAATTATCATATGAAATTACCTGACTTTTCCAGATTCTGGATAAAATATGCATATTCCCTGATTTTTCTAGTTATTTTTCGAATTCCCTGACTTTTCCAGGTAGCGTGGCAATCCTGTTTAAAACTTGCCATACTATTATTTAAGGGGAGGGCTAAATTAGAATAGAAAAACTATTTCTTATGCAATAAGTGGAAAAGTTTGCAGAAATAATAATAAGAATAATGGGAAGACAATTTATTTCAGAGAAATTAATGTAAGGTAAAAATTGTATAACTGAAAACGTTGGTCTCATTTTTTTTAGTTTTTTTCAAAACTAAACTAAGTGATCTTTAAAAACTAGACATGTGCTATAACATGGTAATTAAAATTAATTTATAACAGCCCATTTTCTTATCTATATACTAAATCCTGAGATATCCGGATTTTGAAATACCAGATAAAAAAAAAGCAGCCTTAGAATATACCCAGACAGTTTTTTTTTAAACAATTTATTATTTTTGATTTACAAATTTCATGCAAAATGTTCCCTCTATTGAAGGATTGTGAATTAATTTATTAAAGTGCAAAAAACATAAGCAGAAAACATAAACAGAACTCAAAGTGGGGCAAAAAAACAACAGCGAATCTTGAAAATAAACATAAACAGAATTCAGCGCCGGCATATGACGCATGCGCGGAATCTGCAGGAAAGTGTGCTAGTTGCTCGTCGCTGGCTAGTTGCTAGTTACCGTCTTCAGTGCAAAAAGAATGCAAAGAAGCGTACCGTCTTCAGTGCATTCTTTTTGCACTGAAGACGGTACGCTTATGGCTACCGAAACAGCTGTATGCATCTCAAATATTTTTCTTTGGTGTTTCTGACGTAGTAGTTTATTCGGGTTTTAATATTCCAACGCCAAGTCTCCTGATATTAGAATAAATTTATGTTTTTGACGTATTTGATAAAACATTTTTAAGTTCTGAATCTTTCCTTTCACTATTTGTCAAATTAGATAGGTGTCTTATAATTATGTCCACCACTGTACTTTCGAAATAAACAATTTTATAGATTTCTTTAAGATGCAAGATATATTAAAGATGTTCAAAACGGTAGAACATAGGTTTGAAGGTTATTTTATCGACATGCTTGTCAACTTTTCCTTTTTGTAAAAAGGTTTAGTACCATTGTTTTTAGAGAGTAATTTCTTATGACTGTGTAAAACAAATGAATTTCGATATTATTGATGAAAATTCTACTCTAAAATAGGAGTTAATGTACAGCTATGTAATACTTTTAAAATCTGTTCCTTTTCTAAAAAAATCTAGAATTTAACAGAGCCAGTTTTCTCTTTTTACAGTTACTATAGTTTTTGCGGGATTAAAAATTTAGAACATATTCAAAATGTTTAACATTTTCAATAAATGTTTCTTTCTGTAATTAAATTTACAACATTGAAAGTGATTCTTTAAACAATCTTGACTTTATGTTTTGAATTCTTATACAATTTGATTTGATTTTTATTTGATTTGATTTGCGTTAAAAACATTTCACTGATAATAAAAAAGAATGATATACTTTCACGAAAATGAAATGAAAAAAAAAAAAAAAAAAAAAAAAAAATAAATAAATAAATAAAATAAAATCTGGTGAATTTTATTTTAGTTCTAATCAAAATTATATGCTTTATTAAAAAAAAAAAAAAAAAAAAAAAAAAAAACCCTCTAAAATGTTTAAAAACCAACTGGTTTAACATCTCTGCAGAAATAAAATCAGAATGGAAAATGTTATATTGATTTATGCTTAATGGAAAAGCAGACTCAATGTAGTATCTGAAAGGATAAAAAGAGTATGCTTAAGATGATTGATGTTACTGTCAACAGAAAATTACAAAATTTTATGAAGAAACCCGCTTTAAAATAACTTCACAGCTTTACCATACTTTTACTTCCTATTTTTCAATGATTTTGATAAATTAAGATTTTTTCAGTTCGACTTGTGCATTTATTAAAAACTTCGATGGATATTTTTTTTAGTTTTTCATAGCTAAGCGCTATTAGATAAGATAAACTTAAGGAAAAACTACAGTTTTAAAAAGAAGATTGAAGCTGAAATTTTATTTTGAATTATTCTTGCAAATTGTGTTGTTAATTTAAAAACCTAACATAAAAGGAAATTGGTTATTAATGCAATAGTATATGCTTGGTTTTTAAAGTACACTGCTCAAAACAATTAAAGGATATTGCGGTTTTAGGTGGATTTTGTGGCTGGGAAACTTTTTAGCTGATTGATACATGGTCGACGGACGCAGTAGGTTAAATGAGAATAAATTACACATGTTTGGCAGAAAAAAATGCATTTTATTGCGCAATTGTGTACAAAATGAAAAAAAAAAAAACACAATTTGTGCATATGAGAAAAAAAAGAATAAGAAAATGTGTTTTCTTCAAAGGAAATCATTTTCAGTAGGGGGTATGGTTTCCACGGACGGCCAGCAACGTTGAACACCTTTGAGGCATGGAGTCAATGAGGCTATTAATCACGAGTTGGGGTATTCTGTCCCACTCTTCCAGAAGAGCTCTTTCCAGTTCTTGGAGAGTTTGTGGGGGTGGTTGGCGGCCAGCAACTCGTCTTCTTAGAGCGTCCCAAACGTACTCTATTGGATTCATGTCTGGAGAACACGCTGGCCATTCCATTCGTACGATTCCTTCCTCGAAAAGGAAATCCTTCACGTTAGCACGATGTGGCCTGCAGTTATCGCCCATTAAAATGAAGTCATCTCCGATTGCTGCAGCGTAAGGGACTACAATAGGTCTGAGGATCTCATCCCTATATCGGCGACCAGTCAGAGGTCCATCTCGAATGATGTAAAGGTCTGTGCGCCCGTCAATGGAGATGCCACCATACACCAACACTCCCCCACAGCCAAATCTGACACTTTCGTGCACGAACGCAGAATTATTCCTACTGCCACGGTCCCTCCAGATGAAAATACGCCTATTATCAGGCTGAACCGAAAAACGGGGCTCGTCAGAAAAAAGAACATTGCTCCATTCATTTCTCCTCCAGTTCACATGCTCTGTTGCCCACTCCCTGCGGTCGCGACGATGCCTTGATGTTAGTCTAACGCATACCATCGGTTGGCGAGCATACAGACCTACACCATGGAGTCGGTTTCGGACAGTCTGTGTTGAAACCGTGGTGCCAGTAGCCGAGCGAAGGTGTTGTTGGAGAAGAGTAGCGTTCATATTTCGGTGTCTCCGAGCCGTTAACACTAAATAACGATCTTCATTGGGCGTTGTTGCCCATCTATGACCTTACCCTGGTCTTCGGCCTGCACTTCCAGTCTCCAAAAAACGGTTCCAGTTCCTGGAAATCACACTTTGTGACACTCCAATGGCTTGCGCTACTTCGGCTTGAGTTTGGCCCCCTTCTAACCTACCAACAACTCTCCAAGCTTCTGAATCGGTTAATTGACTTCGCTGAGACATCGTACTCATCGAAACAAAGCAGTCACTGAATGCCGATCATCCTTGTCTTCCTTGTCTTTTATTCAATTGAAAGTCAAATTTCATTCGCTGCCACTGAAGCGACGTTTTTGACGTCGAACTCAAAATTAGCATACTCTACAGTTTGAAAATCAGAAAAATTTGCATTTGTGATTCTCTTCTTCCATTTTCGGCAAAAAAAAATTTCGCTTTTTGAGCAGTGTATTTAACATTAAGATATGCTTTAATCTAGAAAAATATAATTGATTTATAATTTTTTATTAAGTCATTAATGTCATATGTTCTTTAAGGGTAAAGAAAAAAAAAAAAAAAAAAAAGATGTAGATTCTCAACCAGTTGCTTGGATGGACATGACAACTTTTTTTTTTGTTAAGTTTTCTTTTTATTCTATTATAGTATTCCTCGTTGGTAGCGTATTATTTCTTCTCTATACATTTTTTGTACTTTTTTCGCAAGCTGGATTTTCTGAACAGTCACTATTTTGAATACCACCCTTTTTAACACTTTCCAACAAGGTTGAAAAGTGTTTATGACTTGGGTTTGTCTGTCTGTCTGTCTGCCTGTCTGTCTGTCTGCCTGTCTGTCCGTCTGTCTGTCCGCGCTCTAACTCCCGTAAATATTTATGGAATTTCTTGAAACTGATATATGTTATTCAAGTTCACTATCGGATGTTCCCTATTGAAAATGGAGTTTATATCTCTACTGGTTTGTGTACAGGGTCCCCCGAAAATATTTCAAAGCATTGTGTTCTATGAGAGGCATTTCCATAAACCACAATTTCATACCATTACTGTACAAAAATCTTAATGAAATTGAAATATGTTATTCAAGTTCACTATCAGATGTTCCCTGTTGTAAATGGAGTTTATACCTCTACTAGTTTGTGTACAGGGACCCCCTAAATTATTTCAAAGCATTGTGTTCTATGAGAGGCATTTCTATAAACCATATTTCCATACCCTTACTGTACACAAATCTTAATGAAATTAAAATATGTTATTCAACTTCACTATCGGATGTTTCCTGTATAAAATGGAGCAAATACCACCACTGATTTGTGTACAGGGACACACAAAAGTATTCCAAAGCATTGCGTTTTATGAGAGATATTTCTACAAACTAAATTTTAATAACTTTACACGACAATTTATGAAATTGAAATGTGTTATTTATAAGCACAAAAGAAAATGCTTTGCATAGAATATAGCATGATTAGCATTAGATTTACAAGGTGACAAAAAAAAAAAAAAAAAAAGCAGTTATATAAAGAGTTATTAATAAATATTTGCTAAAAGTGTACTTTCGTTTATATTAAGCGTTTTTAACACTTTCAACAATTTTAACACCTCCCAACAAGGTTGAAAAGTGTTAATGACTTCGGATTGTCTGTCTGTCTGTCTGTCCGCGCTTTAACTCCCGTAAATATTTGTGGAATTTCTTGAAACTGCTATAGGTTATTCAAGTTCACTATCGGATGTTTCCTATTGAAAATGAAATTTATACCTCTACTGTTTTGTGTACAGGGACACCCGAAAGTATTTCAAAGCATTGTGTTCTATGAGAGGTATTTCAATAAATCATATTTTATACCTTTACTGGACACATATCTTAATGAAATTGAAATATGTTATTTAAGTTCAATATTGGATTTTTCCTGTATAAAATGGATTAAATACCAACTCTGCTTTATATACAAGGACACTCAAAAGTATTCTAAAGCATTGCGTTCTATGAGAGATATTTCTATAAATCAAATTTTAATAACTTTACGTTCCACGAAGTTTTAGGAAAATGAAATATGTTATGTATATGCACAAAATAATGCTTTACATAGAATATAGCATGATTAGCATTAGATTTACAGGGTGACACAAAAATATTCTGTTATATTAATAGCTATTATTAAAAATTTGCTAGAATTCTACTTTCGTTTACCTTAAGCGTTTTTAACACTTCCTAACATTTTTTTAAGTGTGAATATGATATCAACTTGTGTATCTGTCCGTCTGTCCGTCTGTCCGCCTGTCTGCCTGCCCGCGCTCTAACTCCCGTAAATATTTATGGAATTTTTTTAAACTGATATATGTTATTCAAGTTAACTATCGGATGTTTCCTATTGAAAATGAAATTTATACCTCTACTGTTTTGCGTACAGGGACACCCGAAAGTATTTCAAAGCATTGTGTTCTATGAGAGGTATTTCAATAAATCATATTTTCATACCTTTACTGTACACATATCTTAATGAAATTAAAATGTGTTATTCAAGTTCACTATTGAATTTTTCCTGTATAAAATGGATTAAATACCAACTCTGTTTCATATACAAGGGCACTCAAAATTATTCTAAAGCATTGTGTTCTATGAGACATATTTCTATAAATCGAATTTTAATAACTTTACGTTCCACGAAGTTTTAGAAAATTGAAATATGTTATTGATATGCACAAAAGAATGCTTTACATAGAGTATAGCATGGTTACCATTAGATTTACAGGGTGACACAAAAATATTCATTTATATTAAGAGCTATTATTAAAAATTTGCTAGAATTCTACTTTCGTTTACCTTAAGCGTTTTTAACACTTCCTAACATTTTTTTAAGTGTGAATATGATATCAACTTGTGTATCTGTCCGTCTGTCCGTCTGTCCGCCTGTCTGCCTGCCCGCGCTCTAACTCCCGTAAATATTTATGGAATTTTTTTAAACTGATATATGTTATTCAAGTTAACTATCGGATGTTTCCTATTGAAAATGAAATTTATACCTCTACTGTTTTGCGTACAGGGACACCCGAAAGTATTTCAAAGCATTGTGTTCTATGAGAGGTATTTCAATAAATCATATTTTCATACCTTTACTGTACACATATCTTAATGAAATTAAAATGTGTTATTCAAGTTCACTATTGAATTTTTCCTGTATAAAATGGATTAAATACCAACTCTGTTTCATATACAAGGGCACTCAAAATTATTCTAAAGCATTGTGTTCTATGAGACATATTTCTATAAATCGAATTTTAATAACTTTACGTTCCACGAAGTTTTAGAAAATTGAAATATGTTATTGATATGCACAAAAGAATGCTTTACATAGAGTATAGCATGGTTACCATTAGATTTACAGGGTGACACAAAAATATTCATTTATATTAAGAGCTATTAATAAAAATTTGCTAGAATTGTACTTTCGTTTACATTAAGCGTTTTTGACACTTTTATAAATTTTTTATTATGAATATAATTTCAGTTTGTGTATCTGTCTGACTGTTCTTCTGTCCGTCTGTCTGTCTCTCTGTTTGATTTTCTGCGCTCTAATTCCCGTAAATATTTATGGAATTTCTTTAAACCGATATATTTCATGGAAGTTCACTATCGGATGTTCCCTATTGAAAATGGAATTGATACCTCTTCTGGTTTGTGTACAGGGACACCCAAAAGTATTCGAAAGCATTGTGTTCTACGAGAGGAGTTTCTATAAATCATATTTTAATACCTTTAATGTATAGAAACTTTAATGAAATTTTAATATGTTATTGTATTCCCTATCGGATGTTTCCTAAGTAAAATAGAGTACATTTCTAACTGGTTTGTGTACAGGGGCACTTAAGAGTACTCTAAAGCATTGTGTTGTATGAGAGTTATTTTTATAAACCAAATTTTAATAATTTCATTTTCCCATAAAGCTTAATGCATTTAAAATATATTATTCGTATGCACAAAAGAGTGCCTTCTATGTAATATAGTATGGTTAGCATTAGATTTACAGGGCCACACAAAAATAATCAGTTACATTAAGAGGTATTAATAAAAATTTGCTGGAGTTGCACTTTTGTTTACGAGAGCATTTTAACACTTTCTTATAATTTTAGTGGGAATATGATTTCAATTTGTGCACCTGTCTGTCCGATTGTCTACCTTTCTATGTGTTTGTCTCGGACTGCTATCATCCGTGAATATTTTGAGATTTTTTTAAAAATGATACACTCAAGTTCCCTATGAAATGTTTCCTATTTAAAATGTCATTAATAGGTCCTGTACAACTAGTTTGTTTACAGGGACAACAACAATAACAACAATAAAAAAAAGCCAATGTATTACATTTTAGGACAGAATTTTTTAAAAGTTATATTTAAAAAACTTTTTACTACAAAAATCTTAAAAACATTGACATGTATTATTAATATTCTAAAATATTGTTTTGTATAGAATATGATATGATTAACTTTCAGATTTACAGGGCTGCAGTAAAATATTCAGAGAGATCAAAAGCTGTAATTATAAGCTAACGGCTGCATTTTCTTTTGCGTTAAGCCTAGTTTAACTCTTTCTTAAAATCAATTAGTCTATCTGTATGTTTTTCAGTCCTTCTGTCTGTAGTGCGAATATGTAGGCAAAGAATATTAATAGTTATTCGATACAACAATTGCGTACAGTTGGAAAGTGTTACTAATCAATGCGTGCTGCATAATTTTTCTTTCTTGTTTTATTAATCTTCATTAATCTCTTTTAGTACATTATCTTCGAAAAAATAATACAAAGATTACATTATATAAAAATTAATATGCAAAATGGCACTGCTGAGAACCCTTTTCGCAAGAAGGCCCTGCGTTGTCATGACATCTGAGTGAATTATGATATGAGTGGAGAGGCTATATCATAGATAAACATCTGTGGCTTTACATATGTGATAGTTCTTTGAAGAAGAAATATGGAATTTCTTTGACGGATGCATAGAAAGTAGGATGTAGGTTTTGAGTTGCATTCGCATCAAGAGGAGATGCTAGATTATCAATTAAATGTTTTTTATTTCTTACCTGTACATGTTATACAAATGTTTGAAATATTATTTAAATGTTTAATTTTTAATAAGTCACGTCAATATTTATATTTTTTCATTTCATTCACACATCCAGGGTGGTTCTGAACTCATGATAAAAACTGAAAGGGATTATATGTAGAATGTAGCTTTCGAATTGTATTCACGCCATGACGTATTTATGAGGAGCTGCTAGATGAGCAGTTAAATGTTTTGTTATTTTTTACCTTACATTTTATATAAATATTTGAAATATAATTTAATTGTTTAAATTTTAATGAGTTGCGTCCGTGTTTTTTTTACACTTGACTCACATATCCAGTGTGGTTCAGAACTCATGGGTCAAAATTCAAAGGGTGTAAAAATATTATCAAAACATGGAATAATCATCATTTAATGCATAAACTTAACGCAAACGATTTTACTCTAATTGCATTAAAAAAAGAAAAAAAAAAAAAGACGCGTGAAAAAATAATTTTATAAATAGCACTATGAAAAGACATAATTACAGTAATTGCTCAATCTGGAAACCTCCAGCAAGAATGCAGTACTTAACCTGCGTTGTAGCGTGTGGCGCACTTTGCCGAAGACATCAGGGATCTACATCATGGACAGCAACAACTTTCCTCGCAACAAGGTCGTATGAGTCGATGCGTCTCTCAGATGAGACATTCCAGGTGTCACGATAGGAAGGAATACAATCAGGAAAAATGCACAATCGTAATGGCAAAGGTATGGAATAATGGAACCCTCCCTCTCCGGCAGTTCCATCGGCTTGATCAGGTAGAATTTAACGAGTTCAGTACATCTACAGTCGGTAACAAAAGTGTCCGAACACTAGCAAAAAATTCTATGTAAAAAAAGTACACTTCATACGGTTTTGTTAAATAAATCCTTATCGAATCACGTTCTGACACTGATTAAGAACAGGATTCGACAAGGATTTATTTAGCAAAATCGTATGAGGTGTATTTTTTTTACATAGGAATTTTCGCTAGCGTTCGGACACTTTTGTTACCGACTGTACTTTGAAATGAGATAGCGCTGTGCCATGTCGGAACCATATATGCATTAATGTCATGAAGTATAAATATACCGAAACGCTTTCTTATAAAATTGCAGAAATATTTCGCTATCGAGTCAACTGGGCAGAAGATCGAAATTCCAATTCACATTTTTATGCTGAAACACTGCTGATAGGAATGCAGAGATGTGACTTCTAGATTTCCGAATGTTCACAGGTGATTGTTGCGAATTTTAAACTCGCCTTCATCGGTTAAAGTGTACCCATAATTGTCTGAGCGACAGAGAAGATTAATACACAGCGTTTTTACCTGGGTCTGTGGTGCCTGATCCTCTATAGCTACGATGAATATTAAACTCTTTCGTTCAGGATAACTCAAAAAATATTTGTTGAATTTCGTTCAAACTTCCACATGAGGTGCATTTTGCTACCATAACAAAATTCTCCTATTTGCAGTGGCGGCTCGTGCACCGAAAATTCGTGAAGAGGCACACTGTATTGTACACTGTATTCATTTATACAATATAAATTTACTTTTAAATAAGTATTTTGAGTTAAGACCATGCTTAATAAAATTTATGGTTAAAAATACTTAAATATTATTTTTGAGCTCTTCACCTAATTTTGGTTCACGAGCCGCCACTGCCTATTTCAGGGAAAAAATTTCAAACCATTCAGAAATTAGACAAAAATTTCTTTATTTATTGACTTTTCTGTTTCGTTTTCTAAGATGTATTACTTTATTTCAATCGTTTGCATATCTTTGCAACGGCTATTAAACATTTTATTTATTTATTTATTTAATTTATTCATTTGAAGGCGAAGACTTTTTTTCTTTTTTAAATTTATTATATTAATTGAAATTAAATGGTAAAACAGTAGAAAAAATTAAATACATTACATTTTAAATTAAAAACAAAAACTATTTATTACACTTATGTTTATGTATAATTTTTACAATAAACAACTATTTATATTTTTCATTTATTTAATTAATTATTTAAAAGATATATATACACACATATATATATATATATATATATTATTATTTTATTGCATTTATCGGAAAAACGGTAATATAGTATGTTTATTTAAAATGTACTTATTTTTTGTTTATTTATTTCATTTTAAAGGAAAAACTACTTTTTCTTTTATTTACTATATTGGTCGGAAATATTTGGTAATATAGTGCAAAGAGCGAGGGATATAAAATACATAGTTCAAAAACTAAAACATTTAATAGATGCTGAGATACAATCATCATAAAATCGTAGTTCTTGAATAACTCTTAAATTAAAACGTTACGTTAAGATCCACTTGTCGTCGATAAATACCCAAATTGAACTGTTGATAGGAAAAACCTTTCTGTAGGCAGTGGGAACCTGAGCCCAATGCATTGTGGTCGAAGAAAGACATGCCGTATTCAGCAGGTACCCAAAGCGAGGTTTAGAGTGATTTCAATGATTTTTTTTTTTTTAATTTTTATTTATAAAGTGATGTAAAAAACAGTCATTCATTTTTTTTGAAAATTCATTTAAACATAGTGACCAGCGAATTCAGCGTAGCCTGCTAATTAAAACAATGAAGAAAAACAATAAGCATATAAATAAGTTATGTGCAAATACTTAGTATTTTTAAATAATATAAAATATTTTATTATAGATTAGAGTAAAGGATCATTTAATTTATGAGTGAGCTGATTTTATTTTTGATCATATGTAATTTTACTCTAACGTTTACAAATATAGCTTGTAATATAAAGAACTTTTAATGGCGAAGTTTATATATTTACAACTGTAACTTATTACAGAAATATTTCACTTACTTATGTATAATTCAATCGATCTTAAAATGACAGCAATATGAAGTCAAAGTTAGTATTGCGATATTGGATGGTACACTGTAAAAAGCTTTTGTGTAACTGCACACCAAAATTGGTGGCAACTGCTTTACGCCAAAAATGGTGTAATGAAATTTCTGGTGTAATGAAACACCTTTAGTTTTGGTGTAGGGAAACACCAAAAATTATTGGTGTTTCATTACACTACACTTTTACACTATTTTTGGTGTAAAGTAGTTGTCACCAATTTTGAAGTATAGTTACACAAAATACACTCCCGCTCAAAAGTTTAGTAAGATTTGCAAACGATCAGTTTTTTTCAATTTAAAAACATATATCTCGATAAAATGTTTTCAAACATTGGTATTTAAAGAGTTAGTTCTTCTTCATGTTTTTCAGTGAATATTCATTCAAGGAGCCGGCAACAAATTGAGAAAATCAGTAATGTTTTAATCACCCTGTATCGTTAAGTGAACGAAATGATCTGTAACTTTAGGGTATGCTAAATAGACTCAGTTTAATTTGCGGATGAATTTGTGTGTCGATAGTATATTAAGTAACTGAGATATGAGCATTTATTTTTAATCTAAAAAAAAAAAAAAGCATGTTTTTAATTTATAATACAGAGTTTTTAACGAAAATTACTCCCACTTTCAGATAAGTTAAAAAAACCTTTTTAGAACAATATATTGCAATCGGAATACAATTATCTTAAATACCTCATGATATATGAGCATTTTTATGAAAAACGTTTTCACTGCACATGTGCGAAAGATAAAAGAAGTTTTATTGCATAGGTTGAAAGTTATGGAAATATTTTCCTAACTCGGTAGAACATGGTGAGCTCATTAAACAAAAATTGAAAAGCAATTATTTATTTTTCAAATTAAAAGTATTGAAAAAATTATGAGCTTACCTTTTCTGTTCTGAAGAGTCTGGTGTCCCATTGATGCTATCTTTTTAATGTTTTATTTTATATATTTTATTTTCTTTCTGTAAAAGTGATTTTGTTAGTAAGATTAAAAAAAAATCATGTCGACAAAATTGTTGTAGGTAAACTTGTACATTTAATGAAAAAGAAAAGAAAAAGAAAAAGAAAAGGAAGCGAGATGTAATCTCTCACTTTACATAATGAAACATAAACTAAATCAGAATTTATTCTGATGAAAAACAGGCAGATGTAAAATCACGTGACAGTTCTATTAATAGATCTTCACCGCTTAAACTAGGAGGCAATGAAAAATTGGGGAGGGTGAAAACAAATACATTTTTGTTTTTATTATAATGTTTGTTTTTCACAGAACACATTTGGGAATATAGGAGTCTTTTGAGTTTGTAATTTTTCTGTCATCCCTCCTCAAACGAGGAATACGATATTAGTTCCAAGCTATCGCGGTGTTTCAGAAATATTGGCTTAGGAGTAGGTTTGGTAAGCACGTCCGCAGTCATTAATTTACTCTACAGATATTGAAGGGTAATTGTTCCTTTTTCACACAGGTTCTTTACGCAGTGGAATCTTATGTCAATATGCTTGGAGTGTGCTGTGTGTTTGGGTGATTCAATCATTTTGATTGTTGAGTGATTGTCATGGAATAATCTTATGGGCAATTCCTGTGGTAAGTCAAGGTCCTCTAGTACCTGGTCAGCCATAAGATCTCCTGGCCAGCATTTGCGGCTGATACGAACTCTGCTTCTGCAGAAGACAGAGCTACACAAGTTTGCTTTTTGAAATCCAGTGGACTGGTGTTTTTCCTACGAAGAATAGGTTTTCTGTCATCGATTTGCGATCAGATTTATCACCGGCCCAATCGGCATCGGCGTAACAAGTTAGACTAGGTTTTTCCTTTCCACTTATGACCAAATTTAATTTTTCAGTCGTTTTCAGATAACATATAATCTTTTTCGCAGCATCCCAGTCTTGCTGCCTGGGCTTCTCATTGCGTCTAATAAGAATATTGACTGCTGCTGCAATGTCAGGTCTAGAAATAGTAGCGATATATAATAGGGATCCGATGGCTTGTCTGTATTTTGTATCGTTACTTAGTAAATTATCATCGGAGGCATTATTTAGATAACCGGGATTCATTGGTATATTTGTGGGCTTAGCATTTTGAAGACTGAATTTTTCTACAAATTCTTTTATTTTAGTTCTTTGATTTATTAAGCATTCTCCTTGTTTTGATTTTTGTATGTTAATGCCGAGATAGTAGCTTATTTCTCCGAGATTTTTGAGCTCGTATTTTGCACTAAGTTTCTCAATAGTTTCTTCTATTTGTTAGTCCGATCCGGATATTAATATGTCATCCACGTAAATAATGATATGTATGGGATTTGCTTCATCTTTTCTAAACAGGCAGGCATCTGCTGTGCTTTGTGCAAAACCGAATTCTTTTAGAGTTTCACCAATTTTCAAATGCCATGATCTGGCGGCTTGCTTAAGGCCATAAAGGGCTTTCTCTAATTTCCATACTTTATTTTCGTTTCCAGGTGAAATATAGCCTTTAGGCTGTTCCACGTATACTATTTCATCTAAATCTCCATGCAGGAAGGCAGTTTTAATATCAATATGGTGAACCTGTGTGTTTCTGTGAGCGGCACTGGCCAAAAAGGCTCTAATTGTACTATGTGATACCACCGGGGCAAAAGTTTCGTGAAAGTCTTCACCACATTTTTGACTGAAGCCCTTTGCTAGCAGTCTTGCTTTATATTTGGCTATTTTGCCTGAGGAGTCATATTTGACCTTATAAGTCCATTTGGACTCAATAACTTTTCTTCCAGGTGGAGGTTCAACCAATGTGAATGATTTATTTTGTTTTAAGGAATTCATTTCTTCCTGCATCGCGTTTAGCCAGTTTTGTTTTTCTTGTGGGTTTGTGATGTTAAGAAAATCGCTATAATCTTTGGGTTCATTGCCTCAAAGTTTTCTGTTAAGTAAATTAGCCTTTCAGGACGTATACCTTTATTGTGTCTATTTGACCTTCTCAAGGTGTCATTTGTGTTGTGTTCACTAGTGATATTTTGATCTGGTGAACTTATGTCAATTCTGACAATTTCGCGCCCTATATGCGATTCTGTGTCGGGGTGTTCATTTGTGTTGTTTTCTGAGAGTAATTTTATTTCATTGTTTTCTCCTGAATTGTTTATAGTATCTTCAATGAATTTAACTGTTCTTGCAAGTATTACGTAGTCATTTTTCAGGTAGATTCTATACGCTTTAGCGCTGTTGTCGTAGCCGACAAAAATGCCTTCTTGGGCTTTGTCATCTAATTTACCCCGTTTACTTTTATGAATGTAAGCATAGGCTTTACAGCCAAAGGTTTTTAAGTGACTTAAATTTGGTTTGCTACCATGCCATAATTCATAAGGAGTTTTTGTAATGGCTTTTGTAGGTAGTCTGGTTTGGAGGTAATTGGCGGTGTTTACAGCTTCTCCCCACAATTTTTTGTCTAAGTTGGCTTCTGATAAAAGTGTACGTGTCATTTCGATAAGTGTACGATTCTTTCTTTCCGCAACCCCATTTTGGGCTGGGAAATGTGGTACGATGAGCTGATGGTGAATACCATTTTCTTTAAGAAACTTTTCTACATTTTTGTTTATGTATTCACCGCCATTATCTGACCTTATTATTTCTGGTTTCTTTCCAAATTTGTTTGTGGTAAAGTTGACGTATTCTTTTAATTTCTCGATTACTTCGCTCTTTTTATTTAGAAAATAAATCATTGTATAACTAGAATAATCGTCAACAAAAGTTAAGATATATGATTTACCACCTATTGTTGGTATTTGAATAGGTCCGCAAACATCGCTATGTACTAATTCTAGTATTTGTTTTCCCCTGTTTTCTGCAGTTTTTGGATACGGGTGTCAGTCAGTTTTGTTCTGATGCAAGTTTCGCATGTTATCTCGTGTTTGCAGTAATTGATTTTTATTCCCAGAACTAACTGATTTTTGTTTAGTTCTTTAATAGAGTTGAAATTTTTATGTCCCATGCTTTTGTGCCATAGAGTAATACAGTTAGGATTTTGGCATTCTTCAGTCAGGTATGTGTTATGTTTGTTTATTGGCATGGGCAAGTTTAACTCATATAAGTTGTTATTTTTTTACCCTCTAAAATGGTTTCATTTTTCATAGATATGTATCACTTTTGTTTAGTGAATGTGACTTTACAGCCATTTTGGGTGGCTTTGTGTATATATAAGGTTTGCCTTTAATTCTGGAACATATAAGACTTCCCTTAATGTTAGTTCCCTTTTTTGTTTGGGCCGCTGTAGCCCAGTCGGTAGAGCGCCGGCCTCGTAATTGGAAGATTGCAGGTTCAGTACTCGAGCCGGCCAAAGACCGTCGTGTACACTAATGGTGTCTGATGCACGTAAAATCTGTCGTGGCCGCATTGTCCTCCATGTTCCCATAAAAAATTATACCTCTGGGGGCCACCGAAGGGGGAGAGCCATCCCTTACGTGGAGGATCAAAATTGTGATGGCATGTCTCCGGACCACCTCTAGGGGTGAGTCCCAGACCGTCGCCAACTGCCCATCTGCGCAGCGCTAGTGCAACGTAAAAAAATAAACCAACCAACCAACCAACCCTTTTTTGTTTATTTGGATCCAGGTATTCAATTTTTATTTCTCCTGAACCTAGTGAAGTGAGGGTGTTACCGTTTGCTACACATACTTGCGATTTTTGTGACTCATCTAAATTAACGAAAAGGTCTATATTGTTACTTATATGCGATGACGAACCACTGTCTATTATAAAGTTGTTCGTCATTGCATTTTGAGTCGTGAAAGCCATTTTTTTGTTTGTGATGTTATTTGCTTCATTTGTTTTGAATGGCTTTGTTGTTGTGTATGTGAGTGTGGCAACTCATCATTGTGTGTCACTAACTGTGTGGAATTGGTAGTTTTGAATTTATTTCTAAATTGTTTGTTTTTAGTGTTATCAGCATTTTTATTCTTCAGATGCCAGCACTCCGATTTATTATGATTTGTTTTTCTGCAGTAAGTGCAGTATTTTTTTTCTTTTTTTAAATTACTATTATACTGTTGTTTTTGTTTATGTGAAAAGCTTTAGAAGTGTTTGTGTTGTTTTCGGAGGCTTCTTTTCGACGATTGAATTCATCGATCAATTTGCTGCTAACATAGTTAGGTGTCAATTCATTTTCTGGGCAAGCTTCAAGGGCTATCATTAAAGTTTCATAACTTTTAGGTACAGAGCACAATAACAATGCAGAAATGTGCGCGAATTTGATTTCTTCCCCAATGGATTTCAATTTATCGATAATTTCCAACATTTTTGTTTATGTGGGTTTGCATATCGCCACCTTCTTCTAGTTTTGTGCTATATAATTTTCTCAATAAATACAATTTGCTACTTAGATTTGTTCTTTCGTGGATATCACGCAACTTGTTCCATGTTTTTAGGGCTGTTTGGCATTGTTTCACGTGTATTATTTGGGAATCATCAATGAGCAAGTTTATTATGGCACGCGCTTTATTGTCCTTTTTCCGCCATACATGTGTGATAGGATTTGGCGGGTCGTCTGTTATTACATCATATAATTCATCCTTCATCAGATACATTGACGTTTTAAATTTCCGTACTGAATAATATTCAGAATTTAATTTTTCGATCATTGGACTTTCTTTAAAAGATGCCATTGTTGATTTCTTTTTATTTGTAGTGAATACTTTATTTTTGAGAAGAATTTATTTTTGAAAGTTTTGTTTTTTCAAAAAACGTTACTTTTGTTTTTATGATATTTCTTTATTAATTCTTCAATTTTCAAAAAACGAGTTTTCTTAACTTTCTTAATTCAAAAAATGTACGAATGCATTATTCTTATTTTTCATTTTCTTAATATGATTTCAAGCACTGAATATTTATGCTTTATTAAATAATAATATTATTTAATTTTGGTGTTTTATTTTCATATTAATTTACTTTTACTTTTACATTTTTTATCTTCGGGACTGCCAGATAATTTATAATATACTTATAGGTAAGCTTTAATATGTTCACTTAAGAACAATAATAACAATAATAAATTGTTTCACTTTTCATTTGTTTAATATTTTATCGGACTCATAATCTTATGGAAATATTTTCCTAACTCGGTAGAACATGGTGAGCTCATTAAACAAAAATTGAAAAGCAATTATTTATTTTTCAAATTAAAAGTATTGAAAAAATTATGAGCTTACCTTTCCTGTTCTGAAGAGTCTGGTGTCCCATTGATGCTATCTTCTTAATATTTTATTTCATATATTAATTATTATTTTCTTTCTGTAAAAGTGATTTTGTTAGTAAGGTGCAAAAAAATTATGTCGACAAAATTGTTGTAGGTAAACTTGTACATTTAATGAAAAAGAAAATAAAAATAAAAATAAAAGGAAGCGAGATATAATCTCTCACTTTACATAATGAAACATAAACTAAATCAGAATCTATTCTGATGAAAAACAGGCAGATGTAAAATCACGTGACAGTTCTATTAATAGATCTTCACCGCTTCAACTAGGAGGCAATGAAAAATTGGGGAGGGGGAAAACAGATACATTTTTGTTTTTATTATAATGTTCGTTTTTCACAGAACACATTTGGGAATAAAGGAGTCTTTTGAGTTTGTAATTTTTCTGTCAGAAAGCTAGATATATTAGGCATTTTTTGTCAAAAGGGCATTTGAACAGAATAAAAATTAAAAAATATATACAAAAAAGAACGAGCTAGATCTGAGATATTTTCCAAGAGTTGAAATATCTTAAGGGGTTTTTCACACGCTACGTAATTAATTTAAAGATCCAATTATTTTAACCACTTACCAGAAGTTCTTTTTTGTGAAAAACCCCTTATAAGCTTCTAACTCGAACAGATTTTAGTTAAGACATGTAAGGTGATAAGGGTTTTTTTTCACAAAAAAGAACTTCTGGTAAGTGGTTAAAATAATTGGATCTTTAAATTAATTACGTGGCTTGAGAAAAACCCCTTAAGAAACTTCAACTTTTTATAAATATCTAAAATCTAGCTAGTTATTTTTTGTATAATTTGCTTAACACGGTGGAAGGCGCGCACAAACCCGCGAAAAGTTGGAATTCAGTTGGAGCTGCCTCATGCCATTACTGTGCTAACTCGCCAACGATAGCAAACTCTCGTGTTGGTTGTTTCTTCTGTTCATTTACGTCATCGTTTTCGTCGCAAACAGATTTAGTAAATGCATCATATTTATGGAACAGTGTTGAATTTGTATTTTGAAATAAACGTCTGTCGTATGAAATCTGTATAGGTTTACTTAGTTTGAATTGTTCTGTTGGTTAAATGAAGGTATTAAATGAAATCAAAACATTACAAAGGAAGTTCCAAATGGAAATGCGACTTTTAATAGAATTACAAGTTTTATCGAAATTATGGCTTCGTTGTAGTTGGACTGGAAAGTATTTTACCTGAAATTCTTTTATGACGATCATTCAAAATGAATCTCTGGTATGATCTGTCTCCTCCGTGGAGGATGAAAAGTTTTATAGTACAGTCGGTAACAAGTCTCCGAACACTAGAAAAAATTCCTATGTAAAAAAAGTACACTTAATACAGTTTTGTTAAATAAATCCTTGTCGAATCCTGTTCTTAGTCAGTCTAAGAACGTGATTCGACAAGGATTTATTTAACAAAACAGTGTTAAATGTGCTTTTTTCATATAGGAATTTTCGCTAGTGCTCGGATACTTTTGCTGCCGACTGCAGTCATATATTTGGAACGCCTGCAAACGGCTTTGCGACTGGAAGTGTTTCATTTGTATGTAACCCATAATAAACAAGTACAGTCGGTAACAAAAGTGTCCGAACACTAGCAAAAATTCCTATGTAAAAAAAATACACTTCATACGGTTTTGTTAAAAAAATCCTTGTAGAATCCTCTTCTTAGTCAGTGTAAGAACATGATTCGATAAGGATTTATTTAACAAAACCGTATGAAGTGTACTTTTTTTACATAGGAATTTTTGCTAGTGTTCGGACACTTTTGTTACCGACTGTACAAATTCTACAATAAAAAGTTTTAGCAGGTTGTGATGACTCAATGGTGTGGCAGGGTGTGGTGGTCTACGCGAGTGCTACCGGTCTAATTAATATAATGATATTTTAGTGAATAAAATTTAAGAGAGCCGCGCTGAGCGAGATTACCCCACTAAAAATAATCTCAAAATTTTCTTTAAAAAAAATCTGCAGAATATCTTAAGTTATTTGGCCCACTTCTTAAGCCTATATGTTCTGAAGAAAATCTACAGAATATAATCTTCATATTTTTTTCAAAATATATAGGCCTAAGAAGTGGGCCAAATAACTTAAGATATTCTGCAGATTATAGTTTTTTTAAGTTAATCTTAAAATTATTTTCAGTGTGATCTACAGAAAAGTTTTGCATTCAAATCAGATGGAAGATAATTATAAATGAAATAAAGTATAAAGTCTTTTCAAATTTAATATTTTATTCATTTAGATTATTTTAAATACTTATTCAAGACTTAAAGAGAAGGTTTAGAAGAAATTATATATTACTAAATTATGACATTTTGCATAAGACAGATCTGTTCACACACACACACACACACACACACATATATATATATTGTATCTCAGCTACTAATTAAAATAATTTCATAAGTAATACATCATTTGAAAGATTTGTTAATCTGAAACGGAAGAGCAGATTGCAGAAATTTCTACCGCAAGATGGAGCTGTAATATTTTAAAATTTCAATATTTCAAATTCTAATTATGATTAAATTATTTTTAATGCATCATTCGAAAGATATTTTAAAGTTCTTTTATATTATCGAAAGTGGAATTCGAGATTTCACCTGATTTACACGTTTTAAGGTCTCCTGATTAGGTCTTCTTCTGCATCTCAGCCAATTGAGTTAGACCGTTCAAAAATGGTATATGTAGGTTAATTAGGGGGGCTGGAAAGGTGGAGAAGGAACAGGCACACACAGCGCGCAAAGAACTGCGCTGACGAAAGCAGTGGAGACCCGGTAGAACTTTTTACCCGATGAGAAATGATTTTTTAAATTTTCTTTTCTTAAGAATAAAAGTTTGATTTCAGAAGGAATATGTGCATACACCGCACGTATATCTTCACACATACAAGTAAAGCGTGCATGGGTTGCGACCCGGTGCGAGTTTTTACCCGATGAAAAATGATTTTTATTTTATTTTCTTAATAATAAAAGTGTGAATTGAGAAGGAATATGCGTACACAGCACATGCATTATTAAGATTATGTATGCAATAATACAGTAATTTTTATGAAAATTTTTTTAAATGACACTTCGTTTTAATCGACAATACAGTCGAACCTCGTTAACGTGAATCTCAAGGGTGGTAACTGATCGCTTCATGTTATCAGTAGTTCATACTATCAGTAACTCGAAAACTAATCTTCCTGTTGACAGGGATTGTGGAAACAGTTCACGTTAAAAGTAATTCACGTTAAGCGTGTTCACGTTAACGAGGTTCGACTGTATTCGGTAGCTTGCAAAAATGGATTTGAGCCATTAGTGAGAATTTTTTTAGTTAAAAATAGATTTTGTTACTTATTTTTGAAATAAATAACATATAAAAGTTGTATAAACTATTCAAATTCAGTATTATTGATGAATATTTAGTTTTTTGTGAAAAAAAGTAAACAGATATTTTACGATATTTATGTTTTGCATAATTTTTAACGTTGAGCAATTTTCTTGCAAAAATTTATTTACAATATTCATAAAAGGTTTATTTGAAGTATGAATCATTATTGTTTTACCTTATCGAGGTCAAATATGCAATAATATTGGTATTTCCTTGGAAATTTCTAAAAAATAACACTTGGTTTTCATCGCCAACATTCGGTAGTTTACAAATATTGATTTTTAACCATTACTAAGAAATATTTTTGATAAAGAGGAATTCTAATGCTCAATTTTGAAATAAATAGTACATAACTGTATTTTCAAGGTCTAAAATTTAGTTTTATTCATGAATTTTCAGTATACTTTCAAAAAATGCAAAACAAACACTTGAAAAATTTTCTGTTTGTAAAAATTTGTAATGCTGAGCAAATTATTTGTTAACATATGGTAAAAATGTTCATATAGGCATAATTGAAGTGTAATTCATGATTATTTTGCCTTATTCAGATGAAATATAGAATAACGAAGGGATTTTCATGGAAATTTTAAAAAATAACACTTAACTTTCATCGTCTTTATTCGCTCCGTCCCAGAAATTAATTTAAGCCATTAGTAAGAAATCTTTTAGTTAAAAATGGACTTTGTTATTCACTTTTGAAGTAAAAATAACATGTACAAGTTTTATAAACAACTGAACTTAGTTTTATTGCTGAATTTTCAGCATTTTGTGAAAAAAAAGTGAACAGATATTTTACGATTTTTATGTTTTGCACAATTTTGAATGTTGATCAAATTTCTTGTAAAAATATATTTAAAATATTCATAAATGGTTTAATTGAAGTATAAATCATGATTGCTCTTTGCCTCATTAAGATTACGTATGCAATATAATACAGTAATTTTCATGGAAATTTTAAAAACTGACACTTTGTTTTCATCGTCAATATTGTCGAACCTCGTTAACATGAATCTCAAGGGTGGTAACAGATCTCTTCATGTTACCAGTAGTTAATACTATCAGTAACTCGAAAACTAATCTTCCTGTTGACAGGGATTGTGGAAACAGTTCACGTTAAAAGTAATTCACGTTAAGCGTGTTCACGTTAACGAGGTTCGACTGTATTCGGTAGCTTGCAAAAATGGATTTGAGCCATTAGTGAGAATTTTTTTAGTTAAAAATAGATTTTGTTACTTATTTTTGAAATAAATAACATATAAAAGTTGTATAAACTATTCAAATTCAGTTTTATTGATGAATTTTTAGTTTTTTGTGAAAAAAAGTAAACAGATATTTTACGATATTTATGTTTTGCATAATTTTTAACGTTGAGCAATTTTCTTGCAAAAATTTATTTACAATATTCCTAAAAGGTTTATTTGAAGTATGAATCATTATTGTTTTACCTTATCGAGGTAAAATATGCAGTAATATTGGTATTTACTTGGAAATTTCTAAAAAATAACACTTGGTTTTCATCGCCAACATTCGGTAGTTTACAAATATTGATTTTTAACCATTACTAAGAAATATTTTTGATAAAGAGGAATTCTAATGCTCAATTTTGAAATAAATAGTACATAACTGTATTTTCAAGGTCTAAAATTTAGTTTTATTCATGAATTTTCAGTATACTTTCAAAAAATGCAAAACAAACACTTGAAAAATTTTCTGTTTGTAAAAATTTGTAATGCTGAGCAAATTATTTGTTAACATATGGTAAAAATGTTCATATAGGCATAATTGAAGTGTAATTCATGATTATTTTGCCTTATTCAGATGAAATATAGAATAACGAAGGGATTTTCATGGAAATTTTAAAAAATAACACTTAACTTTCATCGTCTTTATTTGCTCCGTCCCAGAAATTAATTTAAGCCATTAGTAAGAAATCTTTTAGTTAAAAATGGACTTTGTTATTCACTTTTGAAGTAAAAATAACATGTACAAGATTTATAAACAACTGAACTTAGTTTTATTGCTGAATTTTCAGCATTTTGTGAAAAAAAAGTGAACAGATATTTTACGATTTTTATGTTTTGCACAATTTTGAATGTTGATCAAATTTCTTGTAAAAATATATTTAAAATATTCATAAATGGTTTAATTGAAGTATAAATCATGATTGCTCTTTGCCTCATTAAGATTACGTATGCAATATAATACAGTAATTTTCATGGAAATTTTAAAAACTGACACTTTGTTTTCATCGTCAATATTGTCGAACCTCGTTAACATGAATCTCAAGGGTGGTAACAGATCTCTTCATGTTACCAGTAGTTAATACTATCAGTAACTCGAAAACTAATCTTCCTGTTGACAGGGATTGTGGAAACAGTTCACGTTAAAAGTAATTCACGTTAAGCGTGTTCACGTTAACGAGGTTCGACTGTATTCGGTAGCTTGCAAAAATGGATTTGAGCCATTAGTGAGAATTTTTTTAGTTAAAAATAGATTTTGTTACTTATTTTTGAAATAAATAACATATAAAAGTTGTATAAACTATTCAAATTCAGTTTTATTGATGAATTTTTAGTTTTTTGTGAAAAAAAGTAAACAGATATTTTACGATATTTATGTTTTGCATAATTTTTAACGTTGAGCAATTTTCTTGCAAAAATTTATTTACAATATTCCTAAAAGGTTTATTTGAAGTATGAATCATTATTGTTTTACCTTATCGAGGTAAAATATGCAGTAATATTGGTATTTACTTGGAAATTTCTAAAAAATAACACTTGGTTTTCATCGCCAACATTCGGTAGTTTACAAATATTGATTTTTAACCATTACTAAGAAATATTTTTGATAAAGAGGAATTCTAATGCTCAATTTTGAAATAAATAGTACATAACTGTATTTTCAAGGTCTAAAATTTAGTTTTATTCATGAATTTTCAGTATACCTTCAAAAAATGCAAAACAAACACTTGAAAAATTTTCTGTTTGTAAAAATTTGTAATGCTGAGCAAATTATTTGTTAACATATGGTAAAAATGTTCATATAGGCATAATTGAAGTGTAATTCATGATTATTTTGCCTTATTCAGATGAAATATAGAATAACAAAGGGATTTTCATGGAAATTTTAAAAAATAACACTTAATTTTCATCGTCTTTATTCGCTCCGTCCCAGAAATTAATTTAAGCCATTAGTAAGAAATCTTTTACTTAAAAATGGACTTTGTTATTCACTTTTGAAGTAAAAATAACATGTACAAGTTTTATAAACAACTGAACTTAGTTTTATTGCTGAATTTTCAGTATTTTGTGAAAAAAAAGTGAACAGATATTTTACGATTTTTATGTTTTGCACAATTTTGAATGTTGATCAAATTTCTTGTAAAAATATATTTAAAATATTCATAAATGGTTTAATTGAAGTATAAATCATGATTGCTCTTTGCCTCGTCATTAAGATTACGTATGCAATATAATACAGTAATTTTCATGGAAATTTTAAAAACTGACACTTCGTTTTCATCGTCAATATTATCGAACCTCGTTAACATGAATCTCAAGGGTGGTAACAGATCTCTTCATGTTACCAGTAGTTAATACTATCAGTAACTCGAAAACTAATCTTCCTGTTGACAGGGATTGTGGAAACAGTTCACGTTAAAAGTAATTCACGTTAAGCGTGTTCACGTTAACGAGGTTCGACTGTATTCGGTAGCTTGCAAAAATGGATTTGAGCCATTAGTGAGAATTTTTTTAGTTAAAAATAGATTTTGTTACTTATTTTTGAAATAAATAACATATAAAAGTTGTATAAACTATTCAAATTCAGTATTATTGATGAATTTTTAGTTTTTTGTGAAAAAAAGTAAACAGATATTTTACGATATTTATGTTTTGCATAATTTTTAACGTTGAGCAATTTTCTTGCAAAAATTTATTTACAATATTCCTAAAAGGTTTATTTGAAGTATGAATCATTATTGTTTTACCTTATCGAGGTAAAATATGCAGTAATATTGGTATTTACTTGGAAATTTCTAAAAAATAACACTTGGTTTTCATCGCCAACATTCGGTAGTTTACAAATATTGATTTTTAACCATTACTAAGAAATATTTTTGATAAAGAGGAATTCTAATGCTCAATTTTGAAATAAATAGTACATAACTGTATTTTCAAGGTCTAAAATTTAGTTTTATTCATGAATTTTCAGTATACTTTCAAAAAATGCAAAACAAACACTTGAAAAATTTTCTGTTTGTAAAAATTTGTAATGCTGAGCAAATTATTTGTTAACATATGGTAAAAATGTTCATATAGGCATAATTGAAGTGTAATTCATGATTATTTTGCCTTATTCAGATGAAATATAGAATAACAAAGGGATTTTCATGGAAATTTAAAAAAATAACACTTAATTTTCATCGTCTTTATTCGCTCCGTCCCAGAAATTAATTTAAGCCATTAGTAAGAAATATTTTAGTTAAAAATGGACTTTGTTATTCACTTTTGAAGTAAAAATAACATGTACAAGTTTTATAAACAACTGAACTTAGTTTTATTGCTGAATTTTCAGTATTTTGTGAAAAAAAAGTGAACAGATATTTTACGATTTTTATGTTTTGCACAATTTTGAATGTTGATCAAATTTCTTGTAAAAATAAATAAAAAATAGTCATAAATGGTTTAATTGAAGTATAAACCATGATTGCTCTTTGCCTCATTAAGATTACGTATGCAATAATACAGTAAATTTCATGGAAGTTTTAAAAAATGACACTTTGTAATTACACTTCTAATACAGGGGTTTTCATAGGAATTTCAAATGAAATTTACTTACTCAACACATAAACACAAAATATTTTTTAAAAAATGAAATCGAGCAACAATGAATCCCATTTTAGCTACCGCTGGTTAATTGAAGTATAAATCATTGTTGCTCTTTGCCTCATTAAGATTACGTATGCAATAACACAGTAAATTTCATGGAAGTTTTAAAAAATGACACTTTGTAATTACACTTCTAATACAGGGGTTTTCATAGGAATTTCAAATGAAATTTACTTACACAACACATAAACACAAAATATTTTTTAAAAAATGAAATCGAGCAACAACGATCGCCATTTTAGCTACCGCTAGTGCTAGCACGCCGGCGTCTTTTTACTCCGTGACGCCGGCTGAATATAGTAAACAAACATTTTTTATTTTTACCTGGTCACATCTTCGAGTTGAGTTGTAATTCTCTAAACTTGAATGAATTCCATTGCAGGAAGTAAAACGTATGGTCGTTGTTTTATATTTATCTAAATTTTAATAAAAGCAAAGAAATGGATTATCATTATTCACACACGCACACCACACTCCATGCACAAACACGCGTACGTACTAAAAGCTGTATGATTCAAAATGCCCACAAAAGTTCTACAAATATTTTTCAGATTTAATTTTAACTTTTTGCTATTAACCTAAAATAATAAAAGTGTTCGTGTTAAAACTTAAAAAAATCTGAAGTTCTTTTAATGATGAAACAAAATCTTTATAATGCCTATAAAACGTCGTAAAAAAATCTGTGGTTATTTTGGTGATAAATCTAAATCTGAAAAATTTATTCAGATAATTTTAATATTTCTGTAGAAAGTCGAAATTTTTTAAGATTATCTCAAGATATTTTTTAGTGGGGTAACGTTGCGTTATGCTACGCAATGGGCGATTGGAGACGCTTTGTAGTAAGTTGGTTGATTTTTAACGTCACACTAGTACTGCGCTATGGGTAATTGGGTGAACCCTAAAGATGGTCCGGAGACATGTAATCAGAATTTTGATCCTCCACGGAGGGGATGTCTCTCCGCTTCGGTTACCTCCATAGATGTAATTTGTATGGAAACATAGATGACATTGCAGTTAAAACGGATTTTATGTGTACCAGCCATTATTAGTGTACACAACGATCTTTGTCCGACTCGGGTATCAAACCCGCAACCTTCCAACTACGAGTTCAACGCTGTTCCAACCGAATTATTGTGCCCGGCTACAGTCTGTCTTTCACCCTTTTTATCCTCTGAGTGGGAATGGCTTACCTGTTTTGATAACTACAAGAAATATTAATCTCGGAACAAGGAACAACCACTAAAGATTGCTCGTCATACATACTAATGGTGCACCAGCTATTAATAGTGTATATGATGCTCTTTGGCTGTCACAAATATAGAACCTTCAATCTTCCAGTTATCAGCTAGGCCCTTCTAAAGTAGGTTTCAGTCGGTAACAAAAGTGTCCGAACACTAGCAAAAATTCTATGTAAAAAAAGTACACTTAATATTGTTTTGTTAAATAAATCCTTGTCAAATCCTGTTCTTAGACAGTCTAAGAACAGGATTCGACAAGGATTTCTTTAGCAAAACTGTATTAAGCGTACTTTTTTTATATAAGAATTTTTGCTAGTGTTCGGACACTTTTGTTACCGACTGTACCTCTCCCCAAAAAGTTAAGGGGACTCTCTACCTATCGTCTCTGAAAGCCGAAGCCAATGTTATTCTATGGGAAATTTCGCCCAATTATAATTCGTTAATGCATATTTTTAAATTCCGTTTTTACTTTCCGAAAATTCACAACTATTAAACAATATATCGCTTTCTGAAAATTGATCTTTTTTTATTTTTAAGGTTTCATTTTTAAGCTCAAAAATTAAAAATTCCACATTGTGAAAATTCGCATTTTACAGCCCCAGAATAAAATATTAATTTTTTTTTTTAAATAATGTTTAGAAAGCGATAGTTTGATTGTTTAATAGTTGTGAAGTTTATTAATCTGAAAACGAAATTAAAAAATATATATTAGGCAACGAATTATAATGGGGAGAAATTTCCGATAGAATAACATTGACTCTGGCTTCTGGGGACGATAACTAGAGAGGCCTCTTAAAGTAATATATTATAACTAAATTTAAACATTTAGTATTTTTTTTTTCCTTTTTTGAAGACGCTCACTATATGCTTATAGAGATTAGTGTATAATCGATTTTAAACTTTTTTTCCCCAAAAGTTATTTTAAAAAAATGGCGTTTGGAGGAGTTTTTTCTGTTTTTTTTTTTCATCAAGAATGAGGTTGAGTGAGTTTAACGTCTAACTAGAACTGCGCAGTGGGATATTAGCGATAGTCTGTGATTAACTTTAAGGGATGGGTTAAAATGTTATATTATTTACATATAATATTATGTGTATTAAATTTTATATATAATGCTTAAATTATATATATATATACATATAATTAAAACATGTATGTGTATATATAATAAATTGTTTCCATACGTATTTTCAACCTTACCAATATTGTCTCCAATAGCTCACTATGCAGTTCTAGAGCGACACTAATAAACCCTTTCTAGTCTAATCCACATGTATTCAGCGTTCTGTTTGATGTATTCTCACTCTCTTACGTTGGCTGTGGAGGGTTGCAATTTTCGACACGATAAGAAAAGCGCCATGTTTGCGATTTTTTGAAACCGGCTACCTATTCCAATAAATTGTCCCTGTTGGGGGTGACTCAGTCACCCTAGCGAGTGCTACCGGGTTAATAATGCAAAAACTTTTGTTAGTTTTGTGTTATATAAAAATAATTGATAATATTTGTAAAAATAGTCTTTCCTCAAAGTAGATTTTTTATAGAGTTTTTTTCATTCATATAAAGCAGCTCACTTTTAGTTTAAAATGATAAAAATGCTTAATTTTTATTACCCTCATAATCGTAAGAGTATTTGTTTTATAATAAATAAACTTTAACATAACGTTCAACGGTAAAAAATGAAAGACACCTGTCGAGGTTAAATTGGTTAAATTAAAAATCTCAAATTAACAAACGTCTTGTTAAAAGAAATGTTACAGAACACTTTGTAAATTTAATTTTAAGCAAAAGCTTTGTTAGCAGTAAAATGTATAGAAAAACTGCTGTTGAGTAAATAAATAATAATAAAAAAATATCAATCAAACGTTAAAAGAAATAAATTATTTGAGTGAGACTTAAATATATTATTTGTAGAATTCTTTCTTTTTAAAAAATAAATGCTTATAGACAAAATCGATTTATTTATTTATTTTTATTTTATTTTACTTTGAATAAAATAAAATAAATATTTTGAATAAAATTTTATTTTGAATAAAACTTTAGGATAAATAAAACATTTTTTTTTAAAATTTAGTTTCTTTCGAAAAGTAAGAAAATATTTTATTTTATTTTTTAAATAAAATTAGAAAAACATTCTGCTTGATTTAAAAAAAATATATCTTTAAATACATTATCATTATTTTTAAAAAAAGAGGATTAATTTCAATTTATTATAGTTAACTTTTCATTGCATCAAAATCCTTTAGAAGGTTGAGCTAATATATTTCGGCTTCCAAACGGAGACATATTCAGAGCTCATGTGACGACTACAGCTGGGCAGTATATTTTCATTCTTCATCTCTTGTCTATCACTCTATTCACTTCTTTTCTTAGATTGGAGCAGGTGTTGCTAATCAGGTTGTATTAAACTATGTTCGATGTCATTTACGGAGTCGTTAGTCATTAAAATTTCTAGGGATTCTCTTTTGAGGGCGTAATGATGTGAATTGAAAGATGCTATTTTCTGACATTTAATGGTATTAGTGTTAATGGGTTTAATATTGTTAGTTCTTGAGAAAGCAGAAGATGGTTTATTTTATTTTAGGTCGGCAAGGTGTTCAGAAATACGGTCTTTTATTTTCCGCTTGGACATTCCAACATAAGTAGCATTGTTTTTTATCATGATACTGAAAATTAATTTTATAAATTCCTGCGGTGTGTTTAAAGTGAATTGGGTCCCTTTCATTCCGGATTCGTTGGTATATATTTTTATTTGGCTTAATCGGAATATTAATGTTATGTATTTTAGCTTCATTTTTGATTTTAACAGAGCCGCCTGTACAATAGGGTTTCGCGGAGGTGAAAGTAGGTTTTATTTTTTGAGCGTTTGGAATATAATTAAGAGATTTTATACGTTTTTTATAGAACTTATCCACAATAGCAGGGTTATAGTTGACTTTTTAAGCAGTACTTTTAATAAATTTTAATTCGTTATTCAGAAGGTTTTATTAGAGCAAATGAGAATAGCGCGATTAACATATGAGCGTAAGGCGGCGTATTTATAAGGAAGGGGGGTGCGATATTTATTGTTAATAATTTCGTTATTATTTGTGGGTTTACGGAAAACAGTAGTATCAATGGTATGGTCTTTGTTTTTGGTAATATTAACGTCGAGAAAATTTAAACTATTGTTACTTTTAGTTTCATACGTGAATTTAATGAGAGGGTCGAGATTATTAAGTTCAACAAGGAATTTTTCAGGATTAATATATATATATATACACCGTGACCAATAAGTTCTCATACACATTCAAATTTTTATTACAGTAACAAAAAGTAAATCATACAAAAACTTTTTACATAAAATTAAAGTAGTAATCATTGAGTATCTTTACAATAAATACTTTGGAATAATTCCGCCTTTTAGTTTCTTAACGAGCTTAAGTCCCTTTTCAAATCAATCACATGCGGCACGCACGTCTTCCATTGCATTTCCTGTCATTTCGTTTGAATTACATTTTTGAATTTGCTCAAATCGGTAATTTTATAGTTATTCAGTTGGGAGAGATATGACAACACAAAATAATCAAGCAGGTTCAGATCGGGGGAGTTGGGAGGCTATTCGTTCTTTGGCAAAAAGTCAGTTAAATTTTGACTGCACCACTCCTGAACCAAACGTGCGGTATGAGAAGGGGCATCATCTTGTTGGAAGCAGAAATATTCCACCCCATACATACTCTGGACATTTGGTAGTAAAACGTTTTCCAAAATCTCAGTTTTATAATACTGGGGATTGATTTTTACCCCTTTATCAATGAAGACTAACTGGAGTTTTCCGTTTTTGGAAATAGCGGCCTAAATCATCAGAGACGAAGCATTTTGATAACGCGCAACGTAATGCTGTATTTCAGAGATGTTATCAATAGAAACTGACCATACTCTGTCATTTTGGGGGTTCAGACTTTGCTGTAAAATGAATAGTTTCTCGTCTGAAAAGACAAATTCATCCCCAGCGTGCCAACCAAGAATTTCTTCCACGCTTTGCTTCCTTTTCATCTTAACAGAATACGAAACTCCGTGAATTTTACGTTTTCTATAAACCTTGCACCCAAGGTCCTTTTTCAGAATGCATAACATTTATCCCCTCGATATTTTGAGCTCTCGTGCTTGTTTTCTAGCAGATTTTTGTCCGTTTCGTCGTATGCTTTCCCTGACCCTTTTCACAGCCTCTTTTGTCTTAACGTACCTCGATCTGCCAGATCTTTTCTGTCATCAACAGATGACGTCTCATTACACCATCTGATAGTTCTGAAAATGAAATCTCTCTTCACCCCAGGGCTTTCAAGTCTCTGAAAATTTCAACCGGCTACACTCATTTGATGAATTTATTTGTCACAATTTTTTCATTCTTCTTAGGTAAAGGGAAATTATAATTAGTACAACATTTACGCTTGCAAAAGCTTTATACCTAACATTAAATTGCCTGCAAAATAATTGGGACTACAGTAACACATATGTACAACTTTTTAACGTGCTTCAAATGTTGTATGAGAATCTATTGGTCACGGTGTATATATATATATATATATATATATATATATATATTGTGGGGGGGGGGTAATAGTAAAAATATCGTCTACGTAACGGACCCAAAGTTTACAATTGTTAATCATATTATGGGCAAAAGTTTTCAAAAATCTTCATTTTTAGTTCAGCGGGGATCCCCGAAATAGGAGTCGACCCTCTCATTAAATTCACGTATGAAACTGAAAGTAACAATAGTTTAAATTTTCTCGACGTTAATATTACCAAAAACAAAGACCATACCATTGATACTACTGTTTTCCGTAAACCCACAAATAATAACGAAAATATTAACAATAAATGTCGCACCCCCCCCCCCCCCCCCTTCCTTATAAAAACGCCACCTTACGCTCATATGCTAATCGCGCTATACTCATTTGCTCTAATAAAACCCTTCTGAATATCGAATTAAAATTTATTAAAAATATTGCTAAAAAAGCCAACTATAACCCTGCTATTGTGGATAAGTTCTATAAAAAACGTATAAAATCTCTTAATTATATTAATTCTCCTATTTCGGGGATCGTCGCTGAACTAAAAATGAGGATTTTTGAAAATGCCGTCCATAATATCATAATATTTTATTTCTCTGGGTGTTAGTAAACTACAACTAATTTGCACTACAAACACAAAAAGTCAAAATTTAACTTCGTAATACATACGAATGGTGACACACTTTTTCACTTAGTTTTAGTCACGTCATAATGATTTCGGTATAAGTTTACAAACATGAACCGTGCGACGAATGCAATCAACTTTGGAGCCCCACTAGAAGACAGCAGAATAGCGTGTATAATTGTTAGTTTTTTAAGGCTAAATTTATAAATTCAATGGCAGAGAGGACTAGGGCAAGCCTGCCTCCATACTAAGCGTCTGCGAATGTGGTGTCGAGGTGAAGTCATGGTAGCATGATACCCTGGGTGTTATTCTCCATAGGTTTCGTTAGTAAGAGCCTGAGTACACTTGTGATCGGTACTATTAGTGATAAAATTTGTCCTCGAGATATAGCACGGATCTCAAGCAACATCAACAACAGTGGATAATCAAATACTTTGTTAACAAAAGTACGAAACCGAGCATTGCGCCGGCCCTTCTGACCTTTCAAACCATCAGCACCCTAGTTTTAATTCTGGAATTGTTATAAACCTGGAAATGATCTACGTGTTCCAAAGCCATGCAAAATTCTATACATATTTGTTCGAAACAAAGCAGTGTTATGTTACTGACATTATTTTGCATATAACAATATACGTATAAGATTTTAAACTGAAAACTTTTGAACTATCACTATGATTTCTGTTTCATACTTTTTAGTAAATTCTCAAGAGAAAGAAACATAAGAAAAGATATATCATAAATAACTAGAATAAATTCAGGGTTTTGTCATTATAAGAAAAAAAGGAAAGCAATTCTAGGAAGGAAAACTTGGCTTTTTTTTACTTAAAAAAAGAGGGCTCTTAAGGTAAATTATGTCATATTAAATTTTCACAAATGTATTGTCGCGTGTCATTTTAAAAGTATACGGCAAAACTTTACACAGAATTGTGCTTTTATACAAAAGAATTATTGGAAATAAACACAGAAATGTGTCATATTTGATGCAGGAAACCACTTTAAAACTTTGAATAGGCAACAAAAAAGCTGCAGCGAGAAATGAAATTTTACAAGAATATGTTATGAAACATACGAAAGCATTAAGTTATCTTGACGTAAGTGACAACGTCTTCTAAATAGAACATAGTATAAGAAGCATTTTTAAAGAAAATCACTCAAAATTAATCATCCTATTTGCGTACCAAAATTTGTGCCAAAAAACTGAATACTTGTCAGTTGAAAATAGTTTTACCATTTACTTTTCATGATTTGTTTTCGTACAATAACTTAAACGCCAAAGCAAATTAATTACAATCACATAACATATTTTTGATGATTACGATATTAAGAAAATTATGAATAGCCGTAAAATTATTTTTTATTTATTAAAACATGATATATGCATAAAATTTATAAATTTCATGCAAATGTATGATTTAAACAGTGATAGAATTTAAAGATAAAATAATAATAATAAAAATAAAATTAGTTTCAATGTCCTTTGTCCTTTGGTTTATTCATCACTATAAATCAAAATGAAAATAAAAATAACTCTATGCGAAAACGCTAACAAGGAATCTAGTATATTCATATTATTATTCTCGAAAGTGTCATATTCCTCTCACTTGTCACAAAAATAACGATTTCTGAATAGAAATCTTATCTACAACTCGTTTTTCAATTTTTATTTAGTTATTCGTATATTTTCTTATTATCCTTTTCTTTTACACGTACTGTAAGTATAAATTTAAAACTATAATTTAATTTCTAACAAGCTTTTTAAAATTTGTTATATCGGAGAAAAGAACAAATAAATAACCGCGTATATAAAATGTTATTTTAAAATATTAAAAGTAACTTTATCATTTTTAATCAGTTAAAACTTATTTTTTTTATCTTTACAATTTTTAAAATTGTATCTCATAAAATATTAACAGAAAATGAATGATGAAATATTTTATTTGAAATTGCATTTATTATTAATCGACTTCAAAAAAGAAGGAAGGTTCTCAATTCAAACCGTATGTTTTTTTTTTTTTTTTTTTTTTTTTTTTAATGTTTGTTAGCTCATAACTTCTGAACGGATGCTCCGATTTTGATACTTTTTGTTTTTTTGAAAAGGTCTTGGTCTGAAATAGGTCCCATTGTAATATCTTTACGATCTAAAGAAAATACAGGGTGCCCAAAAAAATCAGTCCCAACTCTATTAACTGTTAAACGGCTGCAGCTACAGTGATAAAAATGGTATGTAAGCATAGCAAAGTGGCCATGCAGTACAAGGTTAAACTGCTTGCAGCGCCACCTGGTGGAAAATACTGGAGATAGTGTTCTTATCGCGAAAACGGTTCTAGAGAAAAAAATGAATTACAAAGTTGAAGAGTATCATCGATATAGTACAAAAAGATAGTTTAGACATTCATGCTAGCGTTCCTATCTCGGAAACGGTTCAAGACAAGGGGGAAAAAGTGAATTATAAAATTGCAGAGCATCATCGATTTAGTACGAAAATATAGTTTAAACATTGATGCTAAAAATACAAGGCTAGAAACGTGCATTTGTTTGTTCACAATTTCTTACACTATGCACACTTGAGCTACATTGCACACGTTGTAGCGTAGCTGGTGAGACATACGCTATATAGTTCAAAATACGGTTACTTGATACTTTTTGTTTTGTTGTAAAGACCTTGGTCTGAAGTAGGTCCCATTATAATATCTTTACAATCTAAAGAAAATAATGCGTCATCTGGTGAAAAACAGCGGAATTAGCGCTCCTATCTCAAAAACGTTTCAAGATGGGAGAAAAGTTAATTACGAAGTTGTAGAGCATTATCGATTTACTACGAAAAGCCAGTTTTTAGACATAATTGCTAAAAATAAAACGTTTAAAACGTGCAGTTGTTTGTTCACAATTTCCTACACTGTGCACACTTGAACTACGTTGCACACTTTGCAGCGTAGCGAATGACACGTATACTCTGTGGTTCAAAGTACTGTTACTGTAAGCGGTCACATCGATTCGCGCAAAGTCGTTTTCAACCAACTTCAGAAACGAGGGTGTTCTTAATTCGAGCTATGTGTTGTTGTTGGTGTTTGTAAGATTATAACTTTGTAAGAGAGGCTCTAATTAACCGACTTCAAAAAGGAAGAGGTTCTCAATTCAAAGCGTATGTTTTTTGTTTTTGTTTGTTAGCTCATAACTTATGAACGGATGATCCGATTTGATATTTTTTGTTTTATTGTAAAGGTCTTGGTCTGAAATAAGTCCCATTGTAATATCTTTACGATCAAAAGAAACTAAAGGGTACCCAAAAAAGTCAATCCCGACTCTTTTAACTGCTGAACAGCTGCAGCTATAGTGATAAAAATTGTATGTAGGTATAGTGAAGTTGACATGTGCTACGCAATTCAACCGCCTACAGCGCCACCTGGTGGAAAACAGTGGAGTTAGCGTTCCTATTTCGGAAACGGTTCAAGACAGCGGAAAAAAGTGAATTATAAAATTGCAGAGCATCATCGATTTAGTACGAAAAAATAGTTTAGACATTAATACTAAACACAGAACGCTTAAAACGTGCATTTGTGAATTCACAATTTCATATTTTGTGCCCACTTGAACGACGTTGCATATGTTGTAGCGTAGCCGGTGACATTTATGCTATGTAAAATTTAAAGTATGGTTATTGTAAGCGGTCACATCGATTAATGCATAGACGTTTTAAACCGACTTCATAAAGGGAGAGGTTTTCAATACAAACCATATTTCTCAATGTTCATGTTGAAATTTGTTATCTTATAACTTCGTAAGAGATGATTTAATTTTAATACTTTTTTTGTTGTCGTAATTTTCTTGGCCTGAAATATGTTTCATTATGATTTCATTAAGATATAAACAAATAACAGGGTACTCACAAAAGTCTGCTCTTACTCTAACTGCTGAACGCATGCTGCTATACTGGTAAAAGCAGTATGTACAGTCGGTAACAAAAGTGTCCGAACACTAGCAAAAATTCCTATATAAAACAAGTACACTTAATACAGTTTTGTTAAATAAATCCTTTGCGAATCCTGTTCTTAATCAGTCAAAGAACAGGATTCGACAAGGATTTATTTAGCAAAACTGTATTAAGCGTACATTTTTTACATAGGAATTTTTGCTAGTGTTCGGACACTTTTGTTACCGACTGTAAGTATCGATGTTGAAACTTCTGTCTGTCAGCTACAGTGCATATTTTGCTCTTTGTTTGAACTTTAGGCTGCGCAATTTCCAGCGCAGCGGGTGACAGGTATTCACTGTAAAGTTCAATATATATGCCTAACAGAATTTTTGGTTTCGAATAGAGCGTATCCGTTCTTTACAGTCGGTAACAAACGTGTCCGAACACCAGCAAAATTTCCTTTGTAAAAAAAGTACACTTCATACGGTTCTCTAAAATAAATCCTTATCGAATCATGTTCTTTGACTGACTAAGAAGAGGATTCGTGAAGGATTTGCTTTACAAAACCGTATGAAGTGTACTCTTTTTACATAGGAATTTTTGCTAGTGTTCGGACGTTTTTGTTACCGGCTGTACATTTCTAAAGACTTTTTAATTTAACTTATGTTTATTCAATAGATAGTTTTTTGCTCATATCCAATAAAGGCAAGAAAAGTGACACAACTTAAAAATGCAGCATTTGAGAAAAATCAACTTAAAAAGGACTTGACTAGAATAAAACTGTCACAACTGTCTCTGGAGTGGATAACTTTCTAGATGGAGATGTAACCTTTTTTGTTCACATTTTGTTCACATGTATTTTTCAGTGACATAAACCATTTTTTGAGTTACGTCATTTTTCTTGGAAGTTGTGATTTGTGAAACTGCCGTTGAACGTCTTTTGATGTTCTGCTATATGAATAAGTTTTCACTGAAAGGAGAAAAATAAAATGTTTTTGTAAAAAAATGGAACCGACTCCAAAAAGCAACAACTATTCAAACAACTAAAAAAAAAAAAAAAAAAAAAAAATGGTATGAAATGAAACTGTAAATTGCGCCTAAAAGTATAAAATAATTTCCTTCTCCAAACAACTTATAACACTACAATTAATCATAACTTTCGAAGTCGGCGCAAAATTAAATAAAAATTGATACCTTTATTCAATATAAAAATCAAATCCTATTCAAAATACACATCTCACATTGTCACCTGCAAAACTCAGCCGAAAACTACTTTGATTCAAGAAAACAAGTAAGATTTCGTAAGCAGCAAAAGTTGGCGAAAATGCTGGTATCTGACGTCTTTGGTGAATGAAAAATCGCAAAATTATCTGGCAAACATATTTAATTTCTTTGGGATATCAGGATTATTTCGATAAGGTATATTAAGAGAGTAATCAAGAATATGAAACAATACTTCGTACAATATATATTACGAAAATATGCATTTTTCGTGTATATTTTTTCATTACGTTTTGATCGCCAAATCAAAAAGCTACCAAGGATGATAGTTATCAAAGTTATACCAAATTTGCAAAGGAAACTTTAACTTCGTAGAAACATAAATACCGCATTCTGAAGAATGTTCACTGTTCTATGTAGATGCTTCTGATGGACCAATTGTATACAGTGATAAAATAAAGGAAACATGAAAATGGATCATTCGAGACAACAGCGTTTGTTGCTACAATACAAACCTTTAAAAACTAATTAAATTTTATTTAATTTTGCGCCGACTTCAAAAGTTATGATTAATTGTAGTGTTATAGATTGTTTGGCGAAGGAAATTATTTTATACTTTTAGGCGCAATTTACAGTTTCATTTCATACCTTTTTTTTTTTTCTTTCTTTTTTTCTTTTTTTTTTTTTTTTTTTAGTTGTTTGAATAGTTGTTGCTTTTTGGAGTCGGTTCTATTTTTCTACAAAAAGATTTTGTTTTAAATCTAATTTAGATGCATTTTCGCATTTAGTTATAATGTTTATAGTTGTCACTTAACATTTAAATTCTAAATATTTGATTTAAATCAACAACCGAAGGCTATTAAAAAGGAAGTATCTATATTTTATCAATTTAATCTGTCGTAAATTTCGTTACTTTTAAACAAAAGAAAAATAGCCAGCCAATAATTAATTTAAAAAAAGAAACCGAAGTTCCTGTGACCCACGTTTCTTTAAACTACTTTTTGAATTTTGCTGATTTTTAAAGTTTTTAAAATTATTTAAGTCCTTATAATATCTTATTTTTATTTCCACTTCATTATTATTATTTTTTTTTTTTTTTTATGTTGGATGAAGCAGACAGATTTAATATAAACTAATTAAATTTGTATATTAAAAAATATATTAGAGTTTACTTATATTCAAAACAGAAAACTTGTAAAATTGATTGAAAATTTTGAAATTTATAAATTTATTTCGAAATAATTTATTAGAACACATCTTGCGCTTAGTTTAAATACTTTTGAATGTACAGTGAATGCCTTGAAATAATATATATATATATATATATATATATATATAGATAGATTCTAGAGTGTGCTTTAAATGAGGGGGGAATTTCGTTTTTGTTTTCGCTTTTTTATTTTTTGAAATCTGATACGCATACCCTCTAATTTTTTTTTATTCGACCCTAAGCCCTTTTAACAAAATATCAGCTCTCTGGGATAATGTTAACACGTACCAAACTGACAGGGAATTCCTACAAAAAAAAAAAAAAAAAAAGATTTGCATCCAAACTTTTATTTATTTATATACTAGCAGGCTACGCCCGCTTCGCTGGTCACTATATTTAAATGATTTTTCAAAAGAATCGAATCACTGTTTATTTTTTATATCACATTATAAATAAAAACTAAAAAAGAAAAAAAAAAAAAAAAAAAAAAAAACCTACATTGGAATCGCCTTAAACCTTGCTTCGGGTACCTGCTGCCTACGTTTTCCGCCCGCACTGCATCTTGTGCAGGTTACCACTGCCTGGACTATTCCGGGTACTTCAATTTGGATATTTATCAGCGAAAGGTAGGTTTGTTATTATTTAGGAACTACGATTTCAAAGATGGCTGTATCACAACATCTATTAAATATTTTAATTATTCAATAGCAAAATTTCATTATTCGCGTGGAAATAGATTTTTTTTTTTTGTCGAAAACAATGAACTGGAAAACTTTTTTGGTACCTATTAAATTTAAAACTAATATTTAAATGGCTGATTTTCAATCTATTATAATGAAATTATTTTCATATTTTAATAAAAAATAAAAATAAAAAATCTAACAAATATAAAAAGAATCTCAAATGGTTTTCTGGAATGCTTTTAAAATATTTTGATTAGTTAAAATATTTCATCTCTTGCAAAAGTGAAACATCTATATTTTTCTTTAAAATTTACTTATTGATGATGCATTGATTTTTTTACAGTCACATATCTTCAAGAATAAATATTTATTTTATGACTTTTAGGGCTCCATTTTTTTTCTTTAATTAATTTTTTAATTTGTGCATTTTAGTAACTGAAAGAAAACTTTAAAAAAATCGAATCAGAATTTCTTAGGACACTGTGTAGACAATGAAATGTTTTCTTTTACAATTGACATCTTACCTATTATGTATCAGCAAAAAAAGCAACACGTCCGCCACCGAGTATTGAACCCACGGTTATTCCATTAACGGTTTGACGCATTAACCGACTGAGCTATTGACCAACGTAAAAATTACCTCACATTTACTTTCAAATGGAAACGACATGTTTTTTTGCATGACTCGGAAACATTATGACAAAATCCAATTTCAATAAAAGAAAACTTCTAATTAAAAGAAAACTAATAAAAAATTCGAAATAGAGCTTCGAGGTACATCAGGAGAAGTCATTGCGAACCTCCATGCAAATTTGTGTACCTCTGCGATCAGCTGTTTTCCTAAAATGCTCCGGACAAACATACACGATGACTGACACGCACACACAAACATCTTATTTTATTATATATATAAAAGATAGATTCCCTTTGAATGTCTTTCTTTTATTTTCATACCACGTACAGAAGAAACGATATCTCCCAAAAATTAAATGCTCTAAAATTAGAAAAATTTCTTACGCAATTGCAATACATTTAGTCGATATTTTCAAGTAAATGCATATATTAATATTAAATATACAAATTCATGTATTTTAAGTTGAAATAATTACTAAACAAATAAATTTCAATTATGCAAATAAATGCCTAAACAATCTATGAATACCCAAAAGACATTTAAAAATATTTGAACAATGTTTTACACGTAACTATATAATTAAAAAATGCAAAATACATAACATGTAAAAGGGAAAAAATTACCTATATTAGATCTACTTCTCCTTCATATTAGAACTTTAAATTCAACAATCAGTAACTTTAAAGGCATAAAAATAATAACATTTAATGCCTTAAAAATTTCTGCCAGCTAGATTAAATTTTTAGACGATTCTTCATATGTATAAAATTTCTGTAAATTATACTAATGCATAAAAAGGCTCAATGATACATATATACCTTAATATTATAGTTTATAACAAAATTTAAAACGATAAAGAAAAATCATGCGGCGCGCACCGATTATTAACATTTTCCAATCGAGTGCACTTGTTGTATTGTACAACTTTCGATATTCTTTGCCTACGTTATCACACAACGAAAAGGCAAAAGGTCTGAAAGGCATAGAAATGGACTAATTGAATTCATAATCATACTAAAACATGGTTGGAATGTGTTAAAATTGCTTAACGCAAAAGAAAATGCAGCCCTTAGATTGTAATTGCAGGTCTTAATGCATCTGAATATTTTAATGCAACCCTGTAAATTGGTAGGTTAATTATATCTTATTCTATACAAAACATTATTTTAGCATATTAAAAATAAATGTATTTAAGGAATTTTGCAGTAGGAAGTTATTTAAATGTGATTTATTGAAATGTCTGTCCTTAAACTTAACGCACTGGCTTTTTTGAATGTCCCTGTACACAAACAGTTATACAGGACCTATAATTGCCATTTTAAATAGGAAACATTCAATAATGAACTTGAATAACACATATCATTTTTCAATATTTCTGAAAATGTTTACGAACGCTGGAGGTGGGCAGACGGACGGATAGACAGGTGGACAGTCGAGCAGAGAAATACACAAATTCAAACCATATTCACTCTTAAAAATTGTTCGAAAGTGTTAACAACTCTTAATGTAAACGAAAATACAATTTCAGGAAATTTCCAATGACGTCCCTTAATGTAACGGAATATTTTTCTGTGGCCCTGTAAATCTAATGCTAACTACACTACATTCTGTTAAAAGCATTTATTTGTGAATAACATATTTTAATTCTATTAAGATTTGTTCAAAGTAAGATTATATTTTTAAATATATTGATAAAGTTTTATATCAGCTTTAATATTAATATATGTATATATATTTATTTACATTGAAAAAGGTTAATTTTATATTGGATGCTGCTAAATAGGAACAGTCGGTAACAAAAGTATCCGAACACTAGCAAAAATTCCTGTGTGAAAAAAGTAGACTTATAATGTTTTGTTAAATAAATCCTTGTCGAATCATGTTCTTAGTCAGTCTAAGAACATGATTCGACAAAAATGTATTTAACAAAACAGTATTAACTCTACTTTTTTCATATAGGAATTTTTGCTAGTGTTCGGATACTTTTGTTACCGACTGAACTTTTAACAAATTTTATGTTAATGCTCTTTGAGAAAAAACTAAAATTATTGTTTACATAAAAGTTCTATAGATACGTTAATCTCAAAACGTCAGTTTGGGATCAATCCCTACGTCTGATCCGGAAACATGCCATACAATTTTGATCCTTCACAGAGGGGATTGGATTCCAACTACAAATTAATATCATTATCTAATTTTCAGTTAGTTTTTTTTAAGGTAATCCTTGCCAAGAATAGAATTTAAAATGTTCAAAAGTATTTTGGAGCCCCTGGATAAAGGTGCTCTAGGCCGAGGCCTAGCCAGCCTGTGCAATAATCAGGCCCTACGTTGAAGACTTTTCCTGTCTTTACCCCTTAGTGTTCGAATATTTGAAGTTTGCCCCAAGCTGCCCCTGTGTCTCTAAATCCATTTTTTTATGTAAGGGGCCCTGCTCCCTGCTCGCTCCGCTCACCAATTCACGAGGGAGGCTTTGCCTCCTTTCGACTCAACTCATGCAGATCTCTGTTCGCCTATTTCCTGCTTTGTTTTCCACTGAATAGCAATATTAATAGTGCATAACACAAGACAAAAGCAGAAAAATGTAAAAAAATCCCCATATTGAATATGTATTTTTTTTAAATAGAAAAAAATTCTCAGTGTTTAGATCATTTTGCATTACAGCTTTAGTATATGACCCTTTTCATTTCTTTTTCACAACCATGGATCCAGGTCGCAGTACTCCAGTTGGTAAATCTTCGAGCTTGTAACTGAAAGATTGCAGGTTCGATACTTGAGCCGGCCGAGGACCGTCGTGTACACTAAAAGTGGCTGGAGCACATAAAATCGTTGTAGCCGCAAACTCCTCCATGTTCGCATCAAAACTGCAGTCGACAGCAAAAGTATCCGAGCACTGGCAAAAATTCCTATGTAAAAAAAGTACTCTTAGTACTGTTTTGTTAAATAAATCCTTGTCGAATCATGTTCCTAGTCAGTTTAAGAACATTATTCGACAAGGATTTATTCAACAAAATAGAATTAAGAGAACTTCTTCACATAGGAATTTTCGCTAGTGCTAAGATACTTTTGCTGTCGAGTGTATACCTCTGAGGATCACCAAAGCGGGGAAGCCATCCCTCCATAGTAGATGAAAAGTGTGATGGCATGCCTCCAGAACATCCCCAGGTGTGCATTCCAGACAGTCGCCAATTATCCATAGCGCAGTGCTGGTGCGACGTTAAACACAACCTATCTGCCTACAATCATGGATCATATTTTAATTTTCTTGTGTACAATGACTTCATGACAGAAAAACAACGTCACTGGGAGTCACTTTTCTCAAGGTGGCAAATTGTACCTTCATAAACCCGGCTTTTTTATTTAGTAACTTCTTTAATTAAAATGATAGAAATTTCTAAGCAGTTGAAATGTCTTCCTTCGAGTATGCGGAACACATTGATACCTCTCATGACGCGAAGGACACTTTCCCAAAGGTCTGCACGAGCCGAAATTTTGAGGCCCAGGCCCGACACGGCCCGTACGACAGCTTTGCTTACCCGGCACGGTATGAAATCGAAAATTTCGGCCCGGGCCTGGCCCGGACAAAAAACGATAAAGTCAGGTCCGCTCCGGCTCAGCCCGATTAAAAAATATATAAAATAACAAAAAGAAAGAAAGAAAAGAAAAAAAAAATGCATGCTTTTCTACGAAAAAGATTTTTATTATGTGTTTTATAGAGGTTTTATATAGTCAAGCAATCGAATGTTCTTTAACAAAACAGCTGAACTTTTACAAGTTGATTATATATAAACAAAAATTCATTATTACAGGCGCACAGAAGGCACAAAGACAGACAGAAAGTCAAATCGAAATATTAGCATTCTTCAAACAATATAGTAAGATATTTAAAATGGTTTATACTACTAAAAATGCAATTTCAACCATTTCCTGTTATATACCCGTAATGTATCCGAATCTTTCATGTGATCCGGTAAACAAAACTTTAATGCTAATCCAACGATATTCAATAGAAAACATGCCTTTGCACATGCTAAAAATGATGCTACTTTCATCCAGTGCACTGGAGAAAAGAAAAAAAGGCCTTAGAGAAAAATCTACAGCGGAAGGATTTTTATAGCCTTCATATCACCTAAACTCTACAGACCATAGGACACAAAGCCTTATAAACTGTAACGTACCTAATTTCTTTTGTTTGTAGATGTGCGAAAACTAAACTAATAGTGACATGCGTACTATTTTGAATAGGAAACCATCTAATATTACTTTAAATAAAATATATTAATTTCGAGACATGCTTAACATATTTGCGGAAAATCAGATCGCGAACAAACAGATTGATAGACAATTAAATTGAAGTTACAGACATTTTTGCAACAAAATAAAATTTTATGTACAGTCGGTAACAAAAGCGTTCGGACACTAGCAAAAATTCCTATGTAAAAAAAGTACACTTCATACGGTTTTGTTAAATAAATCTTTATCGAATCGTGTTCTTACACTGACTAAGAACAGGATTCGTCAAGGATTTATTTAACAAAACCGTATGAAGTGTACTTTTTTTAGATAGGTATTTTTGCTAGGGTTCGGACACTTTTGTTACCGACTGTAACATACCAGCTTGTAAAATTATGTAAAATAGATGACTGAAGAAATATTTTATCATTTTCCTTTTTTGTTGATTAACGAGGAAACTAGAAAAAGACCGGACAAAATTTCATCTAGGCGCAGCCCGGCCCGAGTATACACAAAAAATTTAGCCCGAGCCTGCAAAAAAAATTTAAACCCGAGCCCGGCCCGGCCTGAGAGCAAATTGAAAACTTCGGCCCGAACCCGGTCCGAGGGCCGGGCCGTGCCCTACCCTGCCCTGCGAGAGAAGATGCGATCACAGACAAAATAATTTGACGCCAGCGACAGTAACTTTTTTATATTTTTTATATAGAGATTAAACGAAATGACCCTCAAATTGATTCAACACGCGCTTTACAGTTTACAGAAATTCTGATACTTTCCCAAGTTATGTGGTAGGGTGTGATTTTTGAAGGACCCTCTATAACAAATTTGATATTAATACTGTTGGCTTATGAAGATGAATTAAAGCTCTGTGAGCAAACAATAAAAACAACAATGATTCATAATTTGCACATTTTAAGACATTATATTGGCACAAGTTTTATAAGGTGTTGTTTTAATAATTTTTATTTGTATTTGCACTCTGTTTCATTTTATAAAATTGTATGCTAGATCTAATTTTTAATTTCACAGAAAATAAATTTGCTTCATTAATATACTTTTAAGTAATTATTTTTTATGGCTGAAGTATGCGTGAAATCCTTAGTATCCACAAATTTAAGAGATACATAAACTAAATTAAGTTTTATTAAACTTTTAACTACGGATATCGCCAGTAAATGATTTAAGACGTATACCTTGGATTCCAGTACTTGTCAATAGACAATTCGTGTTATTTATTTATTTATTGTCACCATTTTCACATCCACTTATTTTTCTGTTTTGAACAGGGAGCTTCAGATTATTTACGAATTATTGCTGAAATCATTCAAATTTTATTCTCAGCAATTGATGCGGTACATACCAGTTTTATTAGCCAATAGAAATGAGTGTTAAACACCAATATGCATGATCCCTTTTTAAATACATTGTTTTAGAAGAACGGTGAAAGACTAGGCTACTTTTCTTTGTTGTACAAGAATCCACGTTTGCTATTACCAGTGTTCTAAGATTGATTTTTTTTTGTTTAAAGCCACTCTTTTTTAACGTTTTTTCTGTAATTAAAAAGTTGCGTGTATTTTCACTAATTTTATGCGTAATTAAAAAAAAATTTTCTTTGTTTTTTCATGCAAAAATTATAGACCTAAGAAATGCCGTTTCTATGGTTAAATTTATCTATATTTTGAAAAGGAATGATTGGGATGAGCTGTAAATTTGTGCACCTGTATTTATTAGAATTGCAATTCATTTTATGTAAAAATTAATGTATGTCAAATTTTTGCCTAAGAATTTATTAATATTTTTCTTAAATTAAAATACGTTTCTTAATTAACTATTATCTAGAAATACCTCTTTTGTAAACTAAATAGGCAATATATATATGGAAAAAATACTAAAAAACAATTTATATTTTTGCAATATAACGAATTCCATATTTACTAGTTATGCTTCGAGAGCAAAATGATAAGAACAGCACATATTTTCTAAATTTTAGTATAATTAAATATACACCGTGGCCAATAAGTTCTCATACACTTTCAAATTTTTATTACAATAACACAAAATAAATCACACAAAAACTTTTTGCATCAAATTAAAGTAGCAATCCTTGAGTATCTTTACAATAAATCCTTTTGAATAATTCCGCCTTTTAGTTTCATAAAGAACTTAAGTCTCTTTTCAAATCCATCGCATGCGGCACGCAGGGCTTCCATTTACATTTCCTACCATATCTTTTGAATTACATTTTTGAATTTGCTCAAATCGGTGATTATATAGTTATTCAGTTTGAAGAGCATATATGACCACACAAAATAATCAAGCGGGTTTATATCGGGGGAGTTGGGGAGCCATTCGTTCTTTGGCAAAAAGTCAGCTAAATTTTGACTGCACCACTCCTGATTCACACGTGCGGTATGAGAAGGGGTACCATCTTTTGGTAGCAAAACTATTCCTCCTCATACATACTTTGGACATTTGGGAGTAAAATATTTTCCAAAACCTCAGTTTTATAATATTGGGCATTGATTTTTAACCCCTTATCAATGAAGACTACCGGGAGTTTTCCTCTTTTGGAAATAGCGGCCTAAACCATCAGAGACGAATCATTTTAATAACGCGGAACGTAGTCTTGGCTCTCAGGGATATTCTCAATAGAAACTGACCATACTCTGTCATTTTCGGGGTTGAGACTTTGCTATAAAATAAATTGTTTCTCGTCTGAAAAGACAAATTCATCCCCAGCGTGCCAAGTACGAATTTCTTCCATTCTTTGCTTCCTTTTCATCTTAGTAGACTCCGAAATTCCGTGAATTTTACGTTTTCTGTAAGCCTTGCACCCAAGGTCCTTTTTGAGAATGTTTAACATTGACCCCATAGATATTTTGAGCTCTCGTGCTAGTTTTCTAGCAGATCTTTGTCTGTTTCGTCGTATCCTTTCCCTGACTCTTTTCACAGCTTTTTTTGTCCGAACGGACCTCGGTCTGCCAGATCTTTTTCTGTCATCGACAGAGAACGTCTTATTATACCTTCTGATAGTTCTGTAAATGAAATCTCTCTTCACCCCCAGGGCTTTCAAGTCTCTGAAAATTTTACCGGATGAATTTCTTTGACGAATTTCTTTATCACAATTTCTCTCATTCTACCTAATTAAAGAAAAAATATAATTAGTACAACATTTACACTTGCAATAGCTTTATACCTTACACTAAATTGCCTGCAAAATAATTGGTACTACAGTAGCACATATGTACAACTTTTTAACATGCTTTAAAAGTTGTATGAGAACTTATTGGTCACGGTGTATATATATACACTAAGCGACAAAAAAAAAAAAAAAAAGCCGCACTGCAGAAAAAATGACTTATACCTTTTTTATTTGTAATAACTTTAAAATTAATGTTTGAAACAAATAAAACTGTCTTGTTTGCATAATACCAAAGGTATGAAATGATACCTATGTATATTTTCGATTTAATAATTCGCTTTGTTGCACTTTACGAAGTACTTTTTAAAAATCTGCATAAAACTTTCTTTTTGAACATAATGCAATAACCATTCACTTTGCATTCTATTATGATTTACATTATGAAATAAACAAGTTATATTTTAATATATGAAATAAAACTATTTATTTGCTAGATCTATGCAATTTTTTGTTAAAAATATGTATTCTGCATTGGGCTAATTCCATCCTTTATATGGAATTACTGCATTAATGCGCAATGGCATAGTTTTATACAGTGTTTTAATATAAATCTCAGAAATTTCAATGTGTATAATATCACAAATATTTTTTTCTAGTTCTGGCAGAGTTATAGGCTGCAAATTTCGAATCCTCTCCCCTCTCCCCCGCCTTTTTATAGACGAAACAATTTCGAGCGCATCGCGATTTTGACTATTTCCATGTCCGGTAAACAAGAAATTCTACTATATCCTTTGTGGTATTTAGCTTAAAGTGAAAAAAGATATGATTACTTACAAAATTATAGATTCTCAAGGGAATGTATAAGAAATTTCGACAATTTGAAGTGAATAAACTTACCACAGACGCCGTGTAGTAAGGTGTCTTATTATCTTCAAATGCTGTTTACAGAAATGTCCAAGATACCTCCAAAATAGCCGGTCAGGCACCACCTTTATGCAGATTGTGTTTTATTTCGAGTTAATTGATCCTTTGAACATAAAAATTTTCCCGAGTGTTTGAAAAGTTGTGCACCTCCGTACCATAATGTACGGAGAATGTGTCACTGTTTTAAAAGTGCGATTTTCATTAAGTCGGTCATATTTTCGTTGTCAGATCTGCTTGTTTTCTTTAGCTCGAAAAAAGTTAAACTTGACTCATCAGAGAGAACCAGTTTAGTCCAATAATTAACTAGTCATTTTTTTAATTTTTTTAGCCATCTGAGGTCTTGCTTTCCCAGTTCTCTTAATTAAGAATGAGATTTTTTCAAAATTTCTGTCATTTAAACCTGCTTTGTTTAATAAGTTGTTGTACTGTAGTTAAATTATGCTACTAAACACTTTTTCTGAAGCTCTTTTATGTTCTAAATGTAATACAAACCGATTTTATAAGCAATGGTTTTTTAACTTGTACTGTAGTTAAATTATGCTACTAAACACTTTTTCTGAAGCTCTTTTATGTTCTAAATGTAATACAAACCGATTTTTTAAGCAATGGTTTTTTAACTTATGGTCATCTCGCTTGGATGAGCAATGTGGCCACCTAAAACCAAATTTCTATTTTAAACGTCCAAAAACTTTTATATCTTGCTGAAAATCCTTTTACCAATATTTCGTTAACATTTAATTATTTTGCCATCTCACGTATTAAAATATTTTTTGATTTTCATTCAAAAATGAATACTTTTTGTGTCATCGTTAACTGCCTTATTCTTACCATTTTTGAAAAAAATTCTGAAATTACAATTTTCCTGAGAATTTCATTTTGTTTTTAACACTGGACTCAAAGCTAAAGTGTATGTAGAGGACAACATAGTTAAAATCTGTTCGAAAATTTGCTTTTTAAACGATAAAATTGGCGGTTGTACAAGGCGAAAAGGAAAACATCCAAGTGCGGCTTTTTTTTTGTCGCTTAGTGTATATCTATTAGGCCTCCTTTGTTGTTAATAATTTCAATAAAGGGTTTTGGCTTTGAATACAGAAGGATTCGAACTTCCCGAGATCATACTCTCAGAAATAATATGCTCAATTTTGACGATTCAGAAATCTTCAGGCTTAATTTCGTTGTTTATGACAACCATTTCGTCAAGCGATCACGTGATTTTTGAGGAAACGTGAACTCTCAAATATTTGACGAAACTTTTTACTCACAATAGCATGTGCTAGCTTTCATTACCGCCATATTGTTTTTTTTCCCTGCATTGTTTCGACTTTACGTTACGGGAACTTTTATTTGCAGGCCTGGTGGTTCGGTCGATAGGGCGCTGCCTTCCGTATTCCCAGGTCTCGGTTTCGAATTTCGGTGCGGGCATGGATGTTTGTGATGTCCTATGTCTACAAAATATTGTGTGCGCTTGTTTCTGTGCATTTCTGTAAAAATATGGATCGATTGAGACACAAGCCATTGTAATTATAGGTCTCAAATCTGTCAAATAAATGTCCAAATGACTTTTATTTGTTTGCCCTGTTTTATTTATATTTTCATTAAATATAATTAGGATTTAATGTCTAAAGCAACGAACTTGCGTGTAATTTTTAAATTCTATAATTTGTATTTTATTCTGTATCGCGAAACTAGGATGAAAAAATGTATCTTTATTTTTGACGAACTTCGTATGTTCAAAGAAGTAACGAAAGTATTTTTCTCAATTTGACGAAATATTCGCTCGGAGTATTTCCCTGGAAACGGTTTCAGGAAAATTAAAGAAAATTTCGTGAAATTTGAGTATCCATTTCTGAGAGTGCATGAAACAATAAATAACACACGAAAATCAAATTTAAGTGCTACACTAAATGACCAATAAAATAAAATAAAATAAAATAAAAATAAAAATAAAAATAAATAAAATAAAATAAAATAAATAAATAAATAAATAAATAAATAAAAATAAATAAATAAATAAAAAATAAAATAAATAAGTAAAAAGAAATAAAAATAAATAAAAGCCGCACTTGGATGTTTTCCTTTCGTCTTTCCGCAACCGCCAATTTTATCGTTTAAAAAGCAAATTTTCGAATAGATTTTATTACATTGTCCTCCACGTACACTTTAGGATTGATCCAAGTGTTAAAAACAAAACGCAACTGTCAGGAAAATTGTAATTTTAGAAAGTATTCAAAAAATGGCAAGGATAAAGCAATTACCGATACCACAAAAAGTATTAATTTTAGAATGAAAATCAAAAAAATATTTCAATACACGAGATGGCAAAATAATTAACTGTCAACAACATATTTGTGAGATGGTTTTTAGCAAGATATAAGATTTTTTAGCTGTTTAATCTGGAAATTCGACTTTAGGCGGTCATGTTGCTCATTTACGCGAGATGACCGCAAGTTAAAAAGCAAGTGTTTATAAAATCTGTTTGTATCGTGTTCAGAACTTAGAAAACACTTCAGTTGACCAAAAAAATAAAAAATATAATCAGTTAATTATTGGGCTGAACTGGTTTTCTCTGATGAGTCAAGCTTACTTTATTTCGAGCTGACAAAAACAAGCTAATAGGACGACGGAAAGGTGATCGACTTAATAAAAAGTGCACTCTTAAAACAGTGACACATTCTCCATACATTACGGTACGGAGGTGCATAACTTTTCAATGAATCTGGCAAATTTTCATGGGATCAATTAACTCGAAATAAAACACGGCATTTATAAAAGTGGTGCCTGACAGACTGTTTTGGAGGTATCTCAGACTTTTCCACAATCAGCATTTCAAGATGATAATGCAGCTTCCTACACGGCGTCTGTGGTACGTTTATCTAATTCAAATTGTTAAATTTACCTATCCACTCACCTGAGCACCTATAATACTGAAGTAATCATAATTTTTTTCACTTTAAATTAAATCCCACAAAGAATATCATAGAATCTCTTCTTTACCAGACCTGGAAGTAGTCCTTATCTTAATCCGCTCGATAATGTTTTGTCTATAAAAGGGGAGGGGGATTCGAAACTTTTAGCCAACAACTTTGCAATAACTTGAGAAATTTATTTATGATATTTGGCACAGTGAAATTTCTGAGGTTTATGTTACAAAACTACTATTTCATTGTGCATTAAAGCAGTAATTCCATATAAAAGTGGAATTACCCAATGCAGAACACACATTTTTATTAAGTAATTGTTTATATCTAAAAAATAAATAGTTTTATTTCACATATTAAAATATAACATGCTTACTTCATATAATAAATCATAATGGAATATAAAGTATATGCTATAAACGTATTATATAACGTTTAAAAAGAAAGTTTTATGCAGATTTTTATTAAGTACTTCGTAGAGTGTAATAAAGGAAATTACTAAATGAAAAATAAACACAGTTATTCTTTTCATCTCTATGGTATCCCTGTGGCAGAAATTTATTATGCTTTCTGCGACAAGCTTTATCAACACCAATATCTTTCTGCAGGAATAATTTGTGAAGTTAAAATTTACGAATTCAAAATAAATTATTTCTAAATAGTAAATAATATTCAGTATAACCAATGTATTTGAATTTTAACTAGGCACAAATGCATATACCTCCACTATTGCAAGAAAATACTCTATTTTTTATATTTTTTAAGAAAGGTGAAAACAAATCTATTGATCTTAATAGCTTCAGATTTTTTGTTCACAATGATATACAATATTGTTTATAAAATATTCAATGAATTCAAACCATAAAAGTAAAGAAAAGAAAAAAATCAGAGAAGTTACCAATTTTATAACTTAAGATACCCATTAATATTTATTGCTAAGATCTTTTACTACATATAAAATGCTAAATATCAATAAAGTATTTTTAAGATTAATTTCTTAATTTTCTATTTTTTGAAGCAAGGTTTGAAGCTTCATTTTTTATTTTGCGTATAACTACAGACGTTACAAATTTCCCCATAGTCTTATTTCTGTATATATTTGTGAAATGTATTGCATAGTTTGAACCAAAAATTAAAATTAATGCAGCTTTAAAAAAATTACGTGTATTTACTACCACGCACGTATGCACGCTTCGCATAAATTAAAGACAAAAATAAATCACTAGATGCAACTAATTTGTCGCGCGTAAATCAGAAAATGTATGAAAATTGGTACAGCAGCAATCACGCACTTAAAAAAATTACTCCATGCAGCTATTTTGTTATGCATGAATCTGAAAATGCATGAAATATGAAATTAGGAAAATGGTCGCAAAGCCACATTCTTTCGAAAAAACATCTTTTTGCTATACAATAAATACACACGATACGAGCGGCAGGTGCGGCTCGAAAACAAAGTTTGGAGACACGAAAATGAAGTTCCGATGTGAAGAGGTTACCAGTGAAAAGTGTCGATACACTGAATCATATCACCGCATCACGAATCGCTAAAGCATGCCGTATCAAAGCTAAATCAAGTGAGTTACATCCGCTATATCTCCTCTCCTTATTCAGGATTGAGGCGATCGTATCTGCAGAAACGAAAATTTGTTCTGCAGAACAGATTATAAACCATTTTTTGAGTTTCTTTCTCTCTCTTTCTCTTTCTCTCTCTCTCCCCCCCCCCTTTTTTTAAACACAATGGCAAAATTTATTTGACTTAAGTAAAATCTTTCTGCAAGAACATTTCTGTTTTTGCGACATTGTCACCGTGTCGCCATGTTTCAGCCACGGGGTATGGTATTATGGTACACCTAAGACTACTATATAAGAGGCTGAATCATTCGCCGCCATTTGTACGTCAAGTCCGTCATTACTAAATTTAAGATTACTATATAATTGTCTAGTTTCATATAATAGTCTTATATGGTAGTCCGTCATTGCTAAACCTAAGATAACTATATAATAGTTTTATATAGTCTCATATAATAGTCTTATAGTCTATAGAGTAGTTTTAGGTTAAGCAATGACGGACTTGACGGACAAATGGCGGTGAATGATTCAGCCTGTTATATAGTAGTCTTAGGTACACCATGGTATGCCACGGGGTATGGTACAAACACTATAGTTTTATTTGTTTCAATCATTAGTTTAGATGTTATTTCAAATAAGAAAGGTGTAAGTCAATTTTTCTGCAATGCGGCTTTTTGTTATTCTCCCTTAGTGTATTTTGAACTTTATGACCAATTTTATCGGTAAATATTGCTCCTTATGATACCCCAAACGTTTTTCATCAAATTTAGGTCCAGAATATTAGCCAGCAATAGTTCCTAGCAATCTTACTATCTTCAAACCACTTTTTTTAATGCCTTTTGCAAAGTTAAGAGATGCATTCTTTTCTGAAAAATAACACATTCCCAATTTTATTTTCACTTTGTTCAGAAATTGCTTTCTAATAAAATAATATACATATGTCTATTTTGTGGATCTTCTACAAAAAATATTCATTTAAATTCTAGACGAAAAGCGGCTCAAACATAGATATAGTAATAACAATTGATCATTGCAGGGTAAAATGTGATTCTTTTTCATTCGGGGAAAGACAGTCATTTTACTCTGTAGTGGCCTTCTTTCCCTTAGCCCTCTCAGTCGCAGTGTTCCCGCTGATGGAACACCTAATTTTAATTCTCAAATGCAAAAACTCATCCCGGATTTTTTGTAGCAAAAATTTACATTTATAACATAGCAGAATAAGCCTTTTTCTTTAAACCTGAAAATTTAAAATTTCTTTTATTTTAATTTTGTTCGTAAATTCCGGTGACTGTGTAATTTAAATGATCCGAATTACCCTGCGCCGCAAAGGGTTAGTGAATGCACACGGATAATTCAGCAAATAAAATTTATGAATAATTTATGCACTAAAGGTGAACTCTTGATAGAGTTTCAAATTCTTTTTTTTTTTACTATATCTATTAACTTAGTTAATATTTAAAGTTGAATTTTTTTATACATTAAAACCAGCAGACTTTACCTGCGCCGCTACTAACTATATTTAAAAGAATTTTGAAAATTCCATAGTACTTTCTAATATAAAATCTGAAAAATATTTTAAAAAAAAGAAAAAAAAATCCGTTAAATATCAAAACAATATTTATATCATAATAATAGCAAAGCAACTGATTATATAAATCATATTTTTCATAAATTAGTCAAATATAACTTAATGATGAAAACTTATCTCATTTCCTTTCATATATTTATTAGAATAATCAAAATACGCGCAGTATTTCGGCATTTTCAAATTTCATCAACATTATATTCTATTACTATTGCCGAGTTGCAGTAACCAGTAATGGCTGATGCCAAGTCTTTTGTTTCTGCATAAAAAACCTTTGGTCGATAACATGGAGATGATAGATCTATATAAATTACTATATCTATGGCTTCAAATCATAAGAAAGGTACCTCATTGTTGACGTTTCGAAAACCTTCCTTTGGAAATTTATCCCAATATAAATATATGGCATCAAAACCATCCAAATTAAGCTTCTTTTTATCAACGAAAACAATTTTTGACCGATTTTTTTTTGTTTTTACGATGTTTCTTTGCAAGCTGAATGCGAGCTTTTTAATGGCCAGGTGTTAAAGGCAGACACAGACGACGTTTTACATATCTAAGGATATCTTCTCTTTAAATTGCTCTTCTTACAATTCGAAATGGTACGGGAGTCTTTATCTGATTTCTGATTTATATTTCTGTCAGTATTTAATTTGCTACCGTGCAAGAAATGAAACGTCCGGGACATTTCGAAATAATTCAAGGCCCTCCTGTTGATTTTACGTTAACTTATGTAGTGAGAATTTGTAGGAAAATTATTAATGTAAGTCTTTTAAAGTTTTATTTTATCAGTAATTCTTTGAAGGAAGCATCATTATAAGCTAAAATTTGTCCTCTTTGGATGTCGGAGAACATTTATTCTCTTCCCCTCATTTAAATGTTTTACGAACTGAACGAATGCAAGTAAAAAATCTTTTAAATGTTTTGCTGAATGATATGCAAAAAATCCACCACTTATGAGTCGTAGTACTGAAATATCTGACAACGTTCTTATCATTTTGCACCTTCGTAAATGGAATATGGTACACATTTAAAAATATATTTAAAAAATCTGTACAATTTTATAAACTCTTGTTATAATATTAATTGCCGTATCATTTATTCAATTTTAATAAAAAGATTTGAAAATTTGCATATCACAGTTATTCGATTTCTAATCTTTTTGTGTTCTTCCTGTCATTTTACACCCCGCTGTATAAGTACTTACAGAAAATCATACAAACTGTATACTATTTCACTGCCAGAATCCCTGAAATTCAAATATGAAGTCAAAATACAGTTTTGCGGTAAAAACTTATATATTGGAGGTTTTTTGTATATTAAAACTAACTTAATAATTTTTTTTTTCAATGGTAAAACTTTTATCTCTGAAAAAAATGTAGAACGAGTTTTAACTTGTAGAAAACCTCCAATATAAAATATAACTTCATTATTTAAAGTTTTACACAATTCCCCGTCGAATGATCTGCTAAATACTTATGTTAAGGCTACAAAGTATATTTCAATATAGTTATTTAAGCGTAATAAGTCAATTTTAACATTGAATATCTCAGTCAGTATGTACTGGGAATCATAGAAATTGTCTTTAAGAATTTACGCACTATCCTCTTCCCTTTGCTGGATGTGAAAAAAAATTATGCACTGAGAAAAAAAAAATATATGTATATATACCGTCTTCATCCAGAACGAAAATGTAGTCATTTTCTGAATTCCTATAGCAGAAATATAGATTTCCGAGTTATGCGTATAAGGTAAACAAATAAACTGAATAGGCGAAATGATCGGAAATTTCTGGTCTGTACTTTTCTAGATGGGTAAACAATATTATGATTATTATCAATCCTTTGTATTGCGAAAAATTGTAGCTTTATTTCCTAGAATTGGATCATAAACCAAAATTATAGTTTCTAAAACTCGCCTCTTATATTCGCATTTATTTGTAAAGACATCTAAATAAGTTTGATCACAATAATATGGGAAAATGCCTTAAAATTCTAATAAGGGTTTCTAGAACTCGCTAGCAAAGAGAACTAGAATTTATAAGGTTGACATGGAACTATTTTCACTAGAGAAACAATTTATTTTCTAGATGTCAGTCACAGAATTTTTTTCAGTGTGCCATTGTCATTCTTGCCGACTTTATTTTATTGTATTTATGGACGACAAGTAAACATTTTTAATTATTATTAAGAAACAATAAAAAAATATATTTTTAAATGTCTGATATTTACCTTTTTCCCCTACTTCAAAAAAAAAAAAAAAAAAAAGAAAGAAAATGAAGAAGAAGATTACCTATGGTTTCGCATCTGTCTAATTTTATTGGTCTTTGTATTTATATTTGTATTATCTGTGTATTCCCAAATGCAGTTTATAATTTATTTCAGTTCAGAAATCAGAGACTTTTCATTTATTTAATATGTTTGACAATTTCCGCTGTGTCTCAAAAATAGTAGAAAGGAATGTTTATATTTCTATATATATATATTTCACAGATTTATTTAATAATTTATTATGCCACTCTCACATTGTTATTAATTCAGTTTGTATTTTTTTCTCAACCTACCAAAGTGAATCATTGTAATTGCTGAATAAAACTTAATTAAATAATTCATATCTTTGTTTGAAATAACAATAACGTTGATTTTTATTCTCCTTCTTTTACTACACATTATTGAATATAATAATAATAATAAACTTTTAAGAACACATTACTAAAATCATATGAAAACTAGGACTTTAATTACTCGCAAATTTAATCGCTTTCAGAATTTAAAAATTTTGACACATCCACTGTCCGATGCTTTAAAGGAATTCCAAAAGCTAATGCACGAGAGAAATATTTTACACTTTCTTTTGCTAATGAGATTAATGTTGTCTAATATCATAATTATTTCCGTTCTCAAAATTTTCGTGATATTAATAAAACAGCTGAAATAAAATAAAAACACACGGACAGAGTAGTTTCTCGTCGTTCGAACAACCAGTAAAAGTCAAAAGAATTCCCAAGCAATATTAATAGAATATTAGAATTTTATGTTTTTCTACTATACTTCTGATTTTGAAGCATCAAATCAATTTACTTCACCGACGTTTTCGTTTAATATTGTTTACTTGAAAACCCCCCAAAACATTTTTACAATTTTGTTTTTAGACCTACTTTGCAAACTCTTAAATACGTTTAGCAAACTGCTAAAAACGTATATATATATATATATATATATTTGACAGAAAAATATGTGCAAGATATGTATATTAATAAAATATTATTAAATCGATAAATCCTTGAAGAAAAATCTTAAATTTATTGCAGGCTCTTGCTCTCTCTATTGATAATAAAATACTTTTCTCAATGAAGAAACTGCACCCAAGAGCAGAATATACCAAAAAAAGTTTTATTATCTTTCTAAACAGGCAATACTTTCCCGAAAAAATAATCTGTGTATAGTATAATCTGAGCAATAATATTATTTCCACCGAGATAGTAACCCATATATAAAATAAGAATCAGTTTTATGAAGCATATCAGATTTTGAAAATAAATATATGATCCTGTAAGCAATCAATAAATCTTCAGAGTCTAAAAGAAAAAACTTGAGTTATTGCTACCTTTTCTTTTTTAATTCGGAATTTCATCTTTAAATGTATATGAAGCATTTACACAGACTTATGTTTTTCTAAAAAAATGTGAAAAAGAAAAAAATAGATATATGTTATACGATTTATAATGAAATAAAAGTCTCAGCTAATTACGATTGTGTTTAATGTGATTACATTTAAAGTTAATTCTAAATGTTATACGTTAGTTTTATCATTTCCAATGTAAGATTTATTTTAATGGCAAGCTAATTTATGAAATGAATTTTTTGTTAGAATAAAATTATATGGTTACCGAAATGTCAGTTGAGGCCTCCATGTAGAGATTAAAAAAGATTTTGGGCTCTGTCTGTGTATAAGTATGTCTCACGATAGCGTTCGCAAAATCATCCTATTGATTTGCAAATTGGTACACATGTTTATGAATCACATACAATCAGATGTATAGCTTTGGATGTGTATTCTATTTGTAGTTCGTGTACAGGGATACACCAAATTTTTGTTATCATTACGACCTACGGACATAATTTGTATGTATCATAATTGCGTCCGCGAAAACCCCGCGATTGACATGCAGATTAGTACATATATTTAGGCGCTACATAAAAATAGCTGCATAATATTTGGTGTCTATATTCTTCATTGTTCATGTACAGAGATACACCAAAGTTTTTCATACCATTATGGCCTATGGACAGAATTTCGTTTACACGCATTTTAATATGGTTACGCTACATTTAACAAAATGAAATTAACATACATTACTGAGATGACTAAAAGCCTGTTTTCTGTAGAAAATGTTTGCTTAGACATGATAATTAATTTACAGGCCTTACAAAAGTCTTTCGAAATTGTCATGTAATCATCCAAATTATGTTGAATTTCGAACAATTATTCATGAAATACTTACAAAAAGTTGTATAGTTTTTACTGGCGTATATAATGTTTATAGCTCATTTAAAGATATATAGAAAATAATTTAGGTACATTAGAGCTTAAGGACAGATTTTTATTTATGCCTATTTTAATGCGTTTATGCTCCATTTAAGATAATATAATTAAAACAGATTATTAAGATGGTTAAAAGCATGTTTTCTCTAGAAAAAAGGTATGTAAACAAAATAATTCTTTTACAGGACGACACAAAAGAAATCGGATGGCATTCTGTAATCATCCAAATGATGTAAAATTTGGTTAGTTCAAATATTAATAAGTTACTATGAATTAGATATACATAGTATATATTTTAGTATACATGTATATATTTTACTTGTGAATATAATTAATGTGGCTCGTGTACAGGGACGCTCAAAAAAAACCCATGGCGGTCTATAGACAGTATTTCTTATAAGTGCATTTTAAAATGATTACATTGCATTAAACTTAATGAAACAAACATATGTTATTAGAATGTTTAAAAGTATGGTTTATGTGGAAAATGAAAGGCATAGAATTGGTAATTAGTTTAGAGGGCTATACAAAATAAATTCAGTCATTTGTCATCAGTTTGGTACAAGAATTTATGAGTTACAAGGAATCAATACAAGGCTATGAGTTACAAGGAAATATAGATATATACACATATATACAGATAGATATAGACAAAGAGATATACAACGGGAGTTGAGTGTTGTGATGCCCCTCCCAGAAACGCATATGATTATGTAGCGAGTTAATGACATATGTGTGCGTGTATATATATATAATTATTTTAAGTTATATGGGAATAATTAACGTATATGGTTATATAGCGAATTAATCATATATATATATATATATATATACATAATTATTGGTTGCATAATGATCTGTGTTATTAACTGGGACGAGACCCTCCAGCTCCATTATTCATGGCTTGGAGGAACCGACCAGGACATAGGTCTAATGTCCAGTTCGTACCTTCACATGGTGCAGCTGTTTGTAATGCCTAGCATTACGGACCAACACGGATGGTTTCGCACCAAAACGCATTGGCGTGGTGTGACTTGGCCAATACCCCCATCATATTTCAAAATGCCTCCTTCATATGTACAATGACCCTCAGTCCCCGGCAGCTGGAATGCCCCTGCTCTGGGCAGCAAGCAGGAAAGCAAGAAGGCAGAGGGTGCGAAGAATCTCCGGGTCAGCTGTCGAAGAATGAATATGTGTTCTTTAAATTGCAGGTCCTTGAGCTCCGAAGATGTGCTCCGAAGATTCTTTGCGCTTGAAGAAGAATTACGACATATCACAAGGGATATTGTCGGTCTCAGCGAAGTTAGAAGAAAAGGTGAAGATTTTTTAGATTTGAAGAGTGGAAATAGGCTTTATTATCAAGGATCAGTATAATGGAAGATCAAGCGGAGTAGAATTTTTGGTTAACAAGAACTTAAGAAACAGAGTAATAAAAGCTACAAGCATTTCTGATAGAGTTGCTATACTCACCATCAAGCTCTCTAAGCGTTATAACGCTGAGATAATTCAAGTCTGTCCTCCAACCAGCACATGTGAAAACCAAGTTATTCAGAAATTCTATGAGGATGTTACGAAGGCCCTCAGAAGAATTGAAGAAGGCACAATCTTAGAATCATTATGGGAGATTTCAATGCTCGAATTGGTACCAAACATTCAAATGAACGTGTAGTTGGGGGCATTTGGAAAGGTAACTAGAGATGAAAGTGGACGCAGACTGATTGAATTAGCTGATAGTGAAAAATTTCATGTCATGAATTTATTTTTTAAAAAGAATCCAAAGAAGAAATGGACATAGTGGTGTCCCAATGCAGGAACAAGTGAAACAGACTACATTCTAACTGACAAGAAATACACTTTTACGGATTGTGCTGTGATAAATAGATTTAACTCTGGTAGTGATCACAGACTGGTACGTTGTAAGGTAAAGTTCCAAGTTGCATTGGAAAGACAGAAACTGGTGCAAATTTGTAACAAGAGAATTCAACCACAGCTTCTAAAAGTTAAAAAACAAGAATTCCAGCTTGAACTAAAGACCAGAATTTAGTTACTTGAAGATACTGAAGACGTCAATGAATTCACTGTGAATTTTGTCAGTGTTGTTCTGGTATCAGCAAAACATATTACTGGTTCATAAGAAGATAAACCTGTTAAAAAAAGTCTCGGAAGAGACACGATAGCTTATGGAAAAGAGAAGAAAAATGAAATACAAATAGGAAAATATTACTGCAAGAGTTGAATTTTCAGAACTATGTAAAACTCTGAGGAAAAAGTTTGTATAAGCCGCCAGGAAATACAATTGTAATATGATTCAGCAAGCAATTGAAAAAATAAAGTTTTGAAGACTGCAAAGTGAAATCTGATGCTTGGTAGGAAAAGAATTCTAGCTTTGAAGTCAAAAAGTGGAAATATCACTAGAAATTAAGAGCAAATTCTAAAAGAGGCAGCAAATTTTTATTCAGAATTGTACAGCTCACCAGAACAACTCAGTAGTTCACATACCTCATCAAATACAAACGATGCTATATCAGCAATATTGAAGGAAGAAGTAGCTATAACAACAAAAGTAAAGGAAAATGGAAAAGCTTCAGGAGAAGACAAAATCACTGTGGATATTTTGAAAGAAGCAGGGAATGAACCCATTGAAGTTATTACTGAACTAGTCAACAAATGTATAACATTATGTGATGTTCCAAAGGACCTAAAAAATGCCATCATAGTCTTACTCTTTAAAAAAGGAGAAAAAAAAAAGATATTAGAATCTATCATCCATTCAGCCTGCTGTCAATTTTGTATAAAATTCTGATGAAAGTTCTGACATATTGCTTACAGGAACAATTAGATGCAGCGCAACCTAAAGAACAAGCATGATTTCGAAGTGGTTTTAGTACCAACGACCATATTCATGTAATTAGAGAAATTATTGAAAGAAGCAATGAATACAATGAATATTTTGACTCTGTAACATTACTACCAGTTATGAATACAATAGGGAATACTAATATTAATTTAGGATATATTCACCTTATCCTTTTGGGTTCGTTGGTACCCAATTGGGTACTTTCGTAAAATGCGTGTAAAATGAAAAGATAATGTTTAATAGCATTCAAATTCACGATACTAATTTGGGGAGAGACTGTTTTAATAGTTTTTCAAGAGACTGCAGTACTATATCGTGAAAAGATCAACTTTATCATAACGAAAAATGGCGAAAAAGCATCGACTCTTCGACAAAGAGAAAAATAATGAAAAACATATCTTTATATTTTTTATAATAAAAGAAACAAAATTTGAACATTTTAGACGTTATTTTATATTAAGAGATGTATAATTTTTATAATGAAGGTAATTTTAAGAATTTTAGATTATATTTTGTTGAAAATATTTTGTTTGCAATTACGCTAATTGCAAACAAAATTACTTTAATTTGAGCTAATTAAAATTTTTTAAAAAGTATTTTTTTCTCTTTTTTCGCTTTTAATATTGATAATTAATCAAAAAATACTAGAATTTTTTAAAAACAGTGTTTATTTTTTTCTCGGGTCTGAAGAGGTTATTGGAAAAATTTATAAAGAAGTAACAGCCAAATTAAAACTCCACAAAACAAGTAATGCATTCAAAATTAGAAAGGGTGTAAGACAAGTGGACACAATTTCACCCAAACTCTTCAATGCAGTACTTCAAGAAGTTTTTAAAAAATAAATTGAGAACAGAAAGGCGTAAAAATCCATGGAGAGTTTATAAATCATTTGAGATTTGTGGATGATATTGTATTGCTTGCCCCATCATTTGAGGATTTGCAAGAAATGCTGCAGGAATTAAACAAAGAAAGTAAGCACGTTGGATTGAAAATGAACCTCAGCAACAAAAACGATATGTCAAATTCCGTTGTTTCTCCACTGATGATCGCTGTTGATATGGATGAATTAGAAACGATATGTAGCTATACTGATCTGGTACAAGTCCTTACGATGAACGGGAACATCATGGTAGAAATTAACAACCAAGTTAAACTTGCATGGAGAGCATTCGCAAGAGATAGCGTTATATTCAAAAGCGACCTTCAAATTTGTTTGAAAAGAAAAGTTTTTGATCACTGCATTTTGCCTGTTTTAACTCATGTTTCAGAAAATTGGACATTAACATGTAAAGCTATACAAAAACTGCAAACAATCCAGAGATGCATGAAGATATGCATGTTAGGATTCATCCGAAGATACAGAAAGCGAAACACTTGGATTAGGAAGGAAACCAAAGTTGCTGCTATTTCTAGAGTCAATAAGTTAAAATGGAGCTGGTCTGGTCACCTTTCGAGAAGAAATAATGATAGATGGACAAACAAAGTCCTATTTCGGATACTAAGAGATGAGAAAAGACCGAGGAAGAGACCTCTGTGTCATTGGAGAGATGAAATTGTGAAGTTTGGAAAACCAGAATGGAGAAAAATTAAAGAAAACAGGGCAGTTTAGAATCATACTGCAGTGGATTGATAAAGGCTGAAATTGATGATGATGATGATATATAATTATTATAAATAATATGGAATAAGTAGAAATGGTCTGATAAGTAATGAGGGATGCAAATTGTACGTTAAGGCTCCTGATCTGCGGATCTTATAGTAAAGATAATTGCCGAAAAGCTAGAGGAGGCCTCCATGTGGAGACTCAAAGAGTTTTTGGGTTCTGCTAGTCTGTCTATATCCCACGCGATAGCGACCGCGAAATCACTCTATTGACTTTTAATTTGGTACACATATTCATTAACCACACAGAAATTAGCTGTATAGTTTTGAATGTGTATTCTATTTGTCGCTTGTGTGCCAAAATTTTACACCAAAATTTTACTTATGTACACCAAACTACTTGTGTACTTGTGTACACCAAAATTTTACTTATATTTATGGCCTATAGACAGAATTTGTGTGTGCCGCAATAGCAAGCGCAAAAACCCTTTGATTGACTTGAAAATTGGTACACATGTTTAGTCGCTATACAGAAATAGCTATATAGATTTTGGTGCCTATATTGTTTATGGATCGTGTACAGGGACACACCAAAGGTTTTCTTATCCTTACGGCCTATGAGAAGGATTTTCATTAACCCTAGATAACTAAACTTAAATCAGTGTCACTCTGTAACTAATCATTCGACTCAATGACTGCAAATTAAAAGTATATTTTTATTTTTCTATATATTTTTATTTTTCATTTATTTATTTCAAACGAATTAGCGTAACTGAAAATAAGTATTATAAGTTTGCTCACAGAGTTTTCATACATCTTCATATAACAACAGTATTAACATCAAATTTGCTATAGAGGGTCCTTCAAAAATCACACCCTATCACATAATTTGGGAAAGTATCGGAATTTATGTAAACTGTAAAATGCGTGTTGACGGACTTTGGGGCATGGAGGACTTTGGGGCCACGACGGATTTTATGTGCGTCAGCCACCATTAGCGTACACGACGGTCTTTGGCCGGCTCAAGTATCGAATCCACAATTTTCCAACTACGAGCTCGGCGCTTTACCAATTGGAGTACCGCGGCCTGGATCCATGGTTTTGAAAAAGAAATAAAAAGGGTCATATACTAAAGTTGTAATGCAAAATCGCCTAGATATTATGAATTACTTTGTAATTTCTGATTTTGTCTTGTGTTATGCACTATTAATATTCCTATTCAGTGAAAAAAAAAAGCAGCGAATACGCGGGCAGAGCTCTGCATGGGTTAAGAAGTAATTCGGGGGAGACGAAGCATCGCTCGGGAGTTGGTGAGCAGGGGGAAGAGCCCCCTAGTTGATTAAAAAGTAGAAAAATGATAAAAATTTGCACTTATGGCAGATGTTAAAAGGGTACTCTCTACAAATAGCCTTGTTTCACACGTAATTTGTCATTCCGAGTTTCTTACAAGGAAACATTCAAAAGGTGTCGTCTTCAAAATATATTGAAAAAAATATATGTGATTCTACTCTTCCTAAAACACCAGGAAGTGAAAAAATTATCGGCTGAAATGAATTACAGCGACCACAAAAAAATATCAAAATTAAACATATTTGGCGATTTAGCGCTGTTAGGCGATAAGTTTGCTAGCACTGAGATTGCCGTGTACGAACAGAACCGTGTTTTGCTTGTCTGCCAAGTAATCAAAGTCAATCGCCTAACAGCGCTAAATCGCCAAAAATTCTTAATTTTGATAATTTTTTGTGGTCGCTGTAATTCATTTCAGCCGATAATCTTTTTACTTTCTGGTGTTTTAGGAAGAGTAGAATCACATATATATTTTTTAATATTTTTTGAAGACGACACCTTTTGAATGTTTCCTTGTTAGATGGATAGAAAGTACAAATTCTGCGTTTGTTCGCCACATTTTTAGTCGTGTCTTCTGTGGGATTTTCTATATTCAAAGTATCTTTAATATTTATTTTGATGATCACTACATATTTGACTGTTTGACGACGATTACAACAAATCTAAAAAAAGTAACAAGTGTACGGCCATGCTTATCACCTTAGGATAACTCATTTTACTAATTATGAAGGTACTGTGAGTGAGGTGGTTTGAGCGCAACTGGAACATCTTGAATTCGCAAAATTGGCAGGGGTCGGTAGTCAAAAAGACGAATGTTTAGTTATCTAAGGTTAAACTCATTTTAACGTACTTACATTGCAGTCAACAAAATGAACTTAACATGCATTACTGAGATGCTTAAAAGCATATTTCCTGTAGAAAATATTGCTTAGACTTAAAATTAATGTACACAAAAGTGTTTCGACAATGTCACGTAATCATTCAAATTATGTCAAATTTCGGATAATCATTCATGAGCTACATAGAATAAGTTGTATATTTTTTGTTGGTTTATATAATGTTTATGGTTCGTTGGCAAGGACGCAAAACAGAATTTCATGACATTAGAACCTATGGCGAGATTATCATCAAGCTCATTTTAACGCGTTTATGCTGCGTTCAACAAAATAGAATAACATACATTATTAAGATATTTGAAAACATGTTTTGTCTAGAAAAAGAATATGTATAAAATAAATAATTTATTTAGAGAATCATATGAAAGAATTCCGATGACATTTTACAATCATCCAGAGATGTTAATTTGCCTCAATATTCATGAGTTCCAACGAATTAGTTTATACTTTTTATTAGTGCATATAACTAGTGTGGCTCAAGTACAGGGACATTCAAAAGAATTTTCTACCATTACGGTTTATAGATAATATTTCTTATAAGTGCATTATAACATGATTACACTCCATTAAATTTAATTAAATAAACAAACAATAATAGAATGTTAAAAAGCAAGGTATCAAGTGTTTGTGAGTTAAAAGGAATTAACACAAGGCTGTGAGTTACAAGGAAATATCATGAGACACGGCCGTGTCTCCGTGACCCAGCAAAGCTCAAACGAAGCTTACCTGCGACACTAGATATACAGCTAATTTAAGAACAAAGGAATTTGGAAAAGCCGTCATTTAATATCTCAGTAAATAGGAGATATTTTGACCTAATGTTTTCAGAATAAACTTTTATCTTCTGCCTGATGCTATCCTGAATGTTTCACACTTCAACATTCTATATATTTTGAGATCTGGAATTGCAATTTAAGATTTCAAAGGAAAAATTGTAAACGTGTAACTTTTTTTTCTCGATAACGGCTCAGAGAATTGTTATGAAATTGATATATGATATTAATTTCTTTTGTCTGAGAAGCATGACGTGCCCCGTTTTTCCCCAAAAACTCTTGTTTTGTATATATTTAACTTTAAAAATGGAACTATAATACCTCGCGGATTACACTATTTTCTTTCGCATCGCTCAAAAGAAAAGAATGTAATCCGGCTTGGAATGTTCGCGGACGTATACAGTCTTCGCTTCCATTTGAAATATTCAATCTCAGATATGTAATTTGGCTCCATCTATCGGCAGTTAGTGTCAAAAACAAACTTACAAAATAAAATATTTTTCTTTCTTTAATATATATATTAAATGAGTTGTTTATTTAGAGATTTGTATTTTATATATATATATATATTTTTTTTTTATCAAAAATATTCATTCAATTCATATTGTTTTCAAGTTGATACGATGTTAACTTTCAAAATTGGTTTTATTTTAAAAAGTGATTGCAACAAGAAAAACTTTTTTCTTTACTTTCATAAAAATGATAGATAGTATCATCATATGCAAATATTTGCAATTTTTTTTTAATCTATGTGATAAGTCACTTAAACTATGGATAGAAAAAATTCTGAAGAAAAAAAAAATAATAATAGTAATAATAATAATTAATTGATTAATTTGCTCATTAGATTTCTATAATATAGTATGTAAATGAAATATTTTACAAAGATTATAATAATTATAATATATCAAATCCAAATCTAAAATTTCATGTTTTCTGTTCTTTTTTTTTTTTTTTTTTTTTTACTTTTATAAAATAATATTATAATTAAAAAAAAAAAAAAAAAAAAAAAAAAAAAAAAAAAAAAACTTGATTACCAAACACTTAAATGCATTGGAAAAACTCTGAAAACAGAATTAAAATTAGTAAAATAAGTAATAAATAAAATGAAGTAAAATGCATCTTTATTTGACTTCAATTTAAACCCATAATATATTTAAAAAAATATATTAATTAATTAATTTTTTTTTCGCATTGAGATACTTAATTTTACGAAATAATACATTTCTGCAAAGCATACTGGTAAAATAATTAAGAACTATATAGTGTATTATTTTATAAATTACTTTGTTCATTAAATTTCTAGTAAAAAACTCTATATTTACCAGTATAAAAGTTTCACATTTTAAAGATTTCTTTTTTTTTATTTATTTTTCTCTTTTAAATCAAATCTATACTTAAAAAATAATAATAGTTTCTTTCTTTCTTTCTTAAATTTAACAGTAGGGAGTAGGCATGAATATAACGATGAAAGCTACTCTAGAAAAAAAGAAAAAAAAAATCCTCCTTAACTTGTATAGACTTATTTCTTACATATAATATTGATATAAAATGAAATTACCGTGTATCTGCAACCTTTAAATTAGAAATTAATAATACATTTCAAATTTTGTATTATTTTGCAAATTTTGTTTATTGCCTTTATTCAGATATTGCAGTTTATTGCCTTCCCTTAGTATATTGTTCCCTTATGTTTTTTGCCTTCAGAACATCAGGTTTTTCCCCCCATAAAATGGGTATTTTTGAAATAGTGATTGCATGTACCAAACGGTACCGCTAGGATATTCCTGGTTAATCGATTTTAGAAAAGTGTGTTTCTGAAGTTCATACAAAATCTTGAAAAACAGAGTCGAATACGATTTATTCAATTTGTTTTTCTATATCCAGTAATTTTCGGAATTTCTAAAAACTGTAAAACACGTCTTCGACAATTTTACGGGATTTTGTTTAGTTAAGAAATAAACAAATATGTATGGTGGAGGTGGCACAAGGTGCCAGACATGGGCAAATTTTAATTTTGTAAATGTGAAAATTGGGGAAGGGGGAATCTTCTGTTACTTTGATGGAAAGACCTTTTCAAAACAACATTTTAACAAAAAAAAAAAAAAAAGTTTTTCTCTATAATTATTAGTTAGAAAAATATGAAAGAAAATTTTTTGTTTAAAGTCTTCCCCCCGTGTCTCGAGAACACCTTGGAAATTCTAAAACCCTAAAAAAAAAAACGGGGGGGGGGGGGCTTAATCAGTTTGAAAAATCATTGTTTTGTTTGGAAATTTTGGAAAAAATTTTGGAAATTTCGAAAACAGGGAGCAGCTTTGAAATTTTAAATAAATGCGGTGCTTTTTTCAGTTTGTCGAAAATGTCTTCTGTAAACATAAACAATTTCTTAAAAAAAAAAAAAAAAAAAAAAAAAAAAAAAAAGAATGAAAAAGAAAAGAAATTGAAGCTGTATTGCGATAAGGGGAGCCTTAGAAAGCAAACAGTAAAATTTGGAGGGGAATTAGGGGGGTTAAGAGATCATTTAAAGTTCTTACTTACAGACTCATATTCAATTTGCCCATTTCTTACAATTTTCAAAAATTTCGAGTCGTTTCCGATAGATTTGGGGAGGAAGATGAGACTTTTAGAAAAAAAAAATAAAAAATTATAAGTTCCTTAAAAAGGCCCCACCAGCGGCCGAGCGGTGGATGAGAGGTGTCGAATTCGGTCCCATCCCGCACTCTTTGACTTAGCCGTTCCTTCCGTGTTTTTCTCCGAAACTCGCTTAAATACGGGCTTCGACAGACCTCATGGAGGCCATTCTACCTACATGCCTAGGACCCTAGCGTAGTCAGTAGGGCCTTAAAACCTACTACCAACCAACCATAAAAAAGTATCGCTAAAGTAATTGTATCTAGAAGATTTCTCGAAGTGCTAAAAAATCCTTATCATTTAAAATTTTAATGTTAGATCTCTTAGTATACTTTTTACCCCCATAACCCAATTTTAGAAAGTGAGGCAATGTCCAAAATCCCTTCACCACGTTTTAGAAAATTTTCAGGAATTCTTGCGTGATTACGAAATACCAGGAAGAATGTGGGAACTATGTACAGTATATTTAACCAGATCGGAATAAAACTACATTCAACAAAACATTTTCTAAAAAACGTTTTCCCAATTAAAATTTCAAAGTATTATAACTGATTGCCCCCCCCCCTCCTATTTTCCCCATCTGAATTAATTTTAAATCAAACACAATTGATTAAGCACTCAGATTGATTAAGCATCTTTTTTAGAATTATCAGAGTTTCCAAAGGAGGATCTGAACCCCACCCCCATGGTGTTAGGTATTTTGGAAAATTACTGTCAAATCCTTACAACATTTTACTTTAAACATTTTCAATTAAACATATAACAAAATATTAATATTTTGTTCATTCAATTGGACCATTTAAAAACTTGTGTTTAATTTTTTTTATCTAACCAAAATCTATGCGGTGAATGGAGCTCTTTTAAAACTTATTCATAACACTTTTTTACAAAAACTTTCGTACACAAATTATTTTTTGAACATTTGTTATAAATATTCTGTTGAACTATTTAAGAAACAGACGAACCGTTGAACCAAAGAAATTGAATATTAAATAAAATAAAATAAATCTCTCTCTCTCTCTCTTTTTTTTATTTGCAGAAATTGTTTGTTATTTTTAAAATATACTATATTATGCCTTTGTAATGTTGCGTGTTTCCATCACACAACAAATATTCTTTCTTAAAGTTTTTTATTTATCACTTTTCATAAATTTTTAAAATTTCATTTAGTTTGTTATTTTGTTCGAGGTAAAATTTAATGTGGTATGAACTATGAAACTGCACTTTTTATACAGGGTTACAAACTCATTGCCATGCTCCTTTAATTTTACATTTTAATCATTAACCCCTAAAAAGTAATGATATCAATACAAAAAACCCTTAACGGGTTAAAAGTTTGTGACGCAGCACTGTATTTTATGGCTATAAGAATTAGAAATACGGGTCTTAAAAATAATGATATCAAATTTTCCGTGACGCTTTGCTATTAATTAAAAAATACAGAGATTTTCTTATTTGAATTTGTTTTTTTCTTCTATTTATTTTTACAGTGTAAACGTTATTTTCAACATAAAATAATATGTAACATTTACTCACCGATACCTTTTCATTCACATCTCTTATAATATCAAAATATGTGTTTTAAAAGAAATGATATGAAATTCCAGCAACGCAGTGATGTTACACTAAATGATTTGTTTTTAAATTCCACTGCAATTATTTTGTTTTGCATATTAAAGTATATTTGCACATTGAAATATTGCTTTTTATTTTCAAATACGCAGTCAAATATATCACTTTCATTAAGTTTATATTATGTACTGAAATGTATTTATTTCAATGAATTATTTTATCTTTTGCGTCACGCTATCCAAAACGGTAAGTAAAATTTATGGAAATGTTTATTTTGTGCCATCTTATCCAAATTAATTGAAAAAGCATGCAAATAGATAGTGTGCTGCAAAAAAATATTTGCGAAATTTTTAGTTGTAGTTTTGGATGGCGGGACGCAAAAGATAAAATAATTCATTGAAATAAATACATTTCAGTACATAATATAAACTTAATGAAAGTGATATATTTGACTGCGTATTTGAAAATTAAAAGTAATATTTCAAAGTGCAAATATACTTTAATATGCAAAACTAATCATTTAGTGTAACATCACTCCGTTGCTGGAATTTCATATCATTTCTTTTAAAACACATATTTTGATATTATAAGAGATATGAATGAAAAGGTATCGGTGAGTAAATGTTATATATTATTTTATGTTGAAAATAACGTTTACACTGTAAAAATAAATAGAAGAAAAAAACAAATTCAAATAAGAAAATCTCTGTATTTTTTAATTAATAGCAAAGCATCACTGAAAATTTGATATCATTAATTTGACTCTCGTATTTCTAATTCTTATAAGTACAGTGCTGCGTCACAAACTTTTAACCCGTTAAGGGTTTTTTGTATTGATATATATATATATATATATACACACATAGATATAAAAGCCCCCTCATAATCATATCTATTTATGTAGTGAGCTAATCATATATATAATTTTTTTACATACTATATAATAAGTAAAAATGATTTGCTGAGTAATGAATAATACAAATAGGACGTTGAGGCTCCTGATCTGCAGATCCACTAGTTACCGAAACGTCAGTGTAGGCCTCCATGTTCAGACCCAAAAACTGTCTGTTCTGTCCATGTGTATCTGTATGTCTGGCGACAGCTGCCTCAAAAATCACACTATTGACTTGCAAATTGGTACACATGTTCATGGGCGACATGGAATTAGTTGTATAGTTTTGTATGTATATATTTTTTTGTGGTTTGTGTACAGGGACACATCAAATTTCTTTTTATTAATACGGCCAATGGACAGACTTTCTTTGTACCGCGACAGCGGCGACAAAAATCACTCGATTAACTAATAAATTGGTAGACATGTTCATGAACCACACAGAATTATTTGTATAGTTTTGAATGTATATTTTGATGGTGGTTCGTGTACAGGGACACACCAAAGTTTTTCTTATCATTAAGTCCTAAGGACAATTTTTCTGTACCGTGATAGCGGCGTAAAAATTCACCCGATTGACATACAAATTGGTACACATATTTCCGTGCCATACAGTAATATTTTTACAGATTTTGGCATGTATGTTGTTTATGATTCGTGTACAGAGCCGTATAAAATTATTTCTTTCATTACGACTTATTGGTAGAATTTCGCTTAAAATCATCTTATAACGGTTACACTGCATTCAACAAAATGAAGCTGAATCTTTAACTATGAGATTATTTAAAGCCTTTTTAGAAGAAATATAGTTACTTTTCACTTTCAATATCGCTTATGAGAATGCTTTTTATTCTTTTATTTATTTATTTACTTATTTCAGAATTATTGACTAATAGGTATTATTCTGCAATTTCATTACTTAAAACAATTTTTCGTTTGAATCATATGTAAAGTTAAATTATCCCTTTTTGCTTAAAATAATAATGTAATTGAATTTTTTTTCTTAGTAAGTTTGATATATAAGTGTACGGAAATTGTGTCTGATAAAAACAAACAAACAAACAAACAAACAAACAACAACAAAAATAAAAATAATAAAATAAAATAAAATAAATAAAAAATATAATAAAATAAAATAAAAAGAAAAAAGAAAACGAAATGTTTTAAAAACAAAAAAATTAAGGAAATTAGAATTCATCGATTAAAGCGAATGGTAAAGATATCGTTTTAAATTTGAAAAATGTCGTTTTTATAAAGATATTGTTTTCCTCTTGCAATAAGTATCTTGTTATTTTTTTATACTCAAGGGAAAGTGATTTTTCTGCGATTTTATTATTATCATTATTTACACAATTCAGCATATTATTAATTTATTTTATAATTTAATTCGTTAATCAGGCTTTTACAATATGCCTAGATGAACAAAATTTTCTCATATTCTTTCAAACTTCCATAATTAATTCCAATGTATGTGAAAAAAAAAAAAAAAAATTCTTTAAATCTGTCTTTAAATAAAATTTAATACAGCTTAAAATTATAATTATTTCTTGTAGAAAGCCTTTTAAAGGTTGTTTCAATTTCAGCATAAATACTCACTTTTTATATACCTTTTTCTTAAGCTCTCACTGTCTGCTAAAATAATTTTAATAAAGCAAAATTACACATGTAAGCAAAAATATAAGCTAAATAAATAACAGACATTTTACAAAAACTCAGTTTTTCTTTTTAATTCTTTTTCTTTTGTAAGTATATTTAGACAATGTTAAAACATTTATATTTTTTGAAGCATGATTTCTTCTTTTCATGTTAAATTAGTTATATATTTAAATAATAATAATATAAAAATATATTTTCATTTATCATTTTGCAAAACTTGAATGCAAAAATTGTCTTGAAATATTAAGTACTATGCAATTAGTAGAAACCAAGAATTTATTTGCTTGTTAAAAATTATCTAACTTGATTCAATAGAAAAGACTATTTTAGGGGGGAAAAAAAAAGTTGTGATCAAATGCATATGTATATATGTATGACTAAAAAAAATATAATTCCCTATACTTAAATGTATATATTTGGAGGGAATAAACTATTTTTTACTCCATTATTTCAAACTTTGATAAATAATCCCACTGCACGTGCACAAAATTTAAATTAAGGATTCTGTAAACCTATCTTTAAATAATATATAATGCATCTTAAAGCTAAAGTTATTTCTTTTATATGTTTTATAAAATCTGTTTCAATTTCAGTTTAATTACTCTTTTATTTATTTATTTATTTATATTTCTTTCCCAGCATTTTTGCTTCAAAAAAAGTAAGATATAGCAATTTTTCTTCTTTTGAAATGGAATGTTATCTTTACTTAGATCCACTTCATTAGATCAGATTCTATATTGGTACATACTGGTATGATTAAAATGTAAATAATGATTGGTATGATTAAAATGTAAATATTCAAACTACTTTTAATTTTTGAATGAATATTGAATAAAATAATATACTGTTATTCTAATTTTTAAGAATCGAAATACTGAAAATAATTATATGCAGTAAATTGACTTTAAAATGATAATCAATCCTCCCCCCTCCACACACACATACACACAAAAATTAGTTCAATAATATTTTAGTAACAGTAATTAAAATTGTTTTAAAATAATACAGTATTAAAAGCCCAAGATTTTGTTTCTTATACTAATCAAAATGTTATAGCAATTTTCTCCAAAATCTTAAAACTACTTTTTAACAACATAATTATAAAAAATATCTTTCACTAATAACATTTATCAATTGAGTTATAACAAAAAAAATATTTTTTTTTTTTTTTTTTTTTTTTTTTTTTTTGACAGCATTACATGAAGATTTAAACTGTTAAAAAGTACCGCATGTCAAATAATGAGACATGATGTTCATAATTTAAAACTTCAACTTTGCATTAACAAAATACTCATATTATTTGCTTATTAAAAGTTATCTAATTTGACACATTCGAAAAAATTCTTAATTAAAAATATTACAAACTTGATATTTAGATTTGTGCAAATATTTTTCTAAAATTAATCTTCATTAAATATTAAAAGATTAATAGTTTATAATTTTTTTTTTCGTCTGAATAGTTAGAAACTTTTAAATAAAGAAAATCGAATAACGTTATTTCAAATGCAGATGTATTTCCAACAATATATGTACTTATTCACATTCCTCATTAAATTAAAAACAATGATTAAATAAAATCAGAAAACTTTTTTACTTTCTCTTACCCATAAGGTAGAGAAAGTATTGTTTTTGGGTCAAATTTTCGAAAGTGAGATTTTGTTATATTTACACGTTTTGAGGTCTCCTGAATACGAAAATCATGTTTTTAGCGGTTGGTCTGTGTGTATGTCTGTGTGTCTGTCTGTTATCAGCATATCTCAAGAACAAATAGTAGCAGACATTCCAAACCTGGTATTCTAAATGTGTATCATATAGGGATGCTACAGTAAGCTTTTCGTTAAGATCAAGCAAATGTTTCGTGTACAGGAACAATCAAGAGAATTTTAATACATTACGTCTATGGGGGAAATTGCAGGTAAGTAGAGTTTAACGTCTATAGACTGCACTGAACGAAATGAAACCGAATATACATTTTTTGTAATAGAGATAGTCAATTGGGAAAATTTTTTTTGTGTATGTTGGAGCCTCGCCTTCCTCCCTGGAGGGGAAGTCCCCCCACGAGGAGAGTAAATTTTCATGATGGGTATCTTTAAAAAGAGCTCGCTAATACCTTTAAAATGAATGATAGAACCATCGATCTGCGATAATTTAAAACAAAGTTATCGATTTTTTTTTTTTTTTTTTTTTTTTTTTTTTTTTTTTTTTAACGAAAAAAAAACTTAGATATATATATATATATTTTTAATATTGAGAATAAAATGGACTTTTTTTGAATATTTATTGTTATACTACTTCTCTAATATGGAAATCGTTTGTAATATCATCAAAGATAATTTTTTTAAATAATAATTTTAATAAATTATTTTTTAACAACCGAATTAAATTCTATATAAATGTAGGTGCAATAATGAAACGGGGGGGGGGGAGTTGAGGGGGCGGTAGCCCCCCCCCTCACACAGAATTAATTATCATATAAAACTCTTCCGAAGCCTAGTTTAAATTTTTTAACATAGGTTTACATAACATTGTTATCTTACCTCTTAATCTCCAACCTGTATTTATAGTATTAAATTTCAGGGTAAGAGAAAGTCGGATGAGTGACACACCAGATTATTAAATTACCCCAATGTAGATGAAACAATGCTGCAAAATAAAATGGTATTAATCCAAGTAAGGCACACAAAATTATTCATTTTATGACACATAAATATTGCGATAAAGCTTTTATTTCCCTAGGATATTTCATATTGAAATAGAATGCCGGCACTAACACTAAATTTTAACTTATTATCGACATAGAAAACATGAAGTCACACAGTATCTTCACATTTTACCAAAACAGATTTATAGAAGCACAAAATGTTTCAAATTCTTTCTATACAAAGTTCTGAAGATAATATTAAATCCATGTTTTTTATGAAATATATACAGGACGAAATCTGTAGTTTGTCGTGATGACTTTGAAAAAATATAATTGCTTGACTTCTACGAAAAATTTCAGAATATTGCATCATTTATAACGATCGATCCATTTTAGAAGTGATCGAATCTAATTAATAACACTTGCAGCACTTAATTTCCTTTTAATCATAATCATTAAACGTTTGAGACAAACAAACATATCCTAGAAAAAGATCGATTAATGTCTGGACAAAATGCGGATAATAATTGGCAGAAGAATCTTGAGGCTTGTTCATATATGTGCATCACAAGTCATACACAGCTGTTTGTAAAATATGCAACACCAAGAAGGAATGAGAATATTATAATGATGTTTATTGGGCACATACATTATAGTAAGATGAACAATTGATTAAAATTTCAGAAAATTTGGAGTAACATGTACTGAGAAATCAATACATAAAGCAGCGACTTCTGTGAGCAATAACAGCACTTATCTGTCTAGGCATTGAATCAAACAGCAATTGGATGACATGTACGGATAAAGCACTTCATGAAGCTTCAACACGATGCTACAATTCATCAATCGTAGTTACTGGTGAGTGGTGGGGGGGGCAGTCGCTTTTCAACGATTAAACAGTCATTTTCATTGGAGCGAGATCAAGACAACGCGCTGGCCAGAGCAACAGTCGAACATATTCTGCATCAAGGAATGTCCGGACAATACGGACAACATGCGGTTGTCCATTGTCCTGCTTAAATATTGCGCTTCGGAGGCCTTGAATATAGGGCCGAGCGACGGGTCTTAACTCGTCAGAAATGTAACGGCTGGTGTTCAGAGTGGCGGGAATGAAATCAAGAGGTGGTCGAGACGTCTATCCGACGGTACCGCATACTATCACTCCAGGTAGTGAAGTGACACAGTATGCGACTACCAAAATTTTGATTTCCCTTAAAACTGCATCATTGATATGGGAGCCTTTAATGTGTGATCAACGACGAACCTGGACGCAGGAATGGCGTGAAATCACCTTTCAGACAAATCACAATCCTGTTTACAGCACCAAGATTGCCTTATCCGTATTTAACGGCATCGTGAATAATGCACATTGCCAGCTGGGATTCGACATCGTCACTTTGTCCATCAGCTGCAGTGATTGTATGCGGTCCCATTGGATACACGTTTCGATTACTTCTTGTTCGCATTCCTGGTACTCTGAACAGCAACCATTAAATTTCTGTTGAGTTAAAGCCCGCCCCTCTGCCCTATATTCAAGGTCTGCGTAGCTCAACATTTAAGCAGGATAATGCACGACCGCAATTTGTCTGTATTTTTCGGGTCTTCCTTTATACAGAATGTGTTACCCGTTGCTCCAGCCAGCGCGTTCTCCTGATCTCGCACCAATGAAAATGACTGTTCTATCTTTGGAAAGCGAGCGGCCCTCCACCACTCACCAGTAACTACGATCGATGAAATGTGGCATCGTGTTGAAGCTTCATGAAGTGCTCTACCCGTACATGCCATCCAATCGCTGTTTGATTCAATGCCTAGGCAGATAAGTGCTGTTACTGCTCCCAGAGGTCGCTGCTTTATGTGCTGTTTTCTCAGTACATATTACTCCAAATTTCCTCAAATTTTAATCAATTGTTTTTCTTACTATAATGTATGAACCCAATAAATATCATTATCATATTTGCATTCCTTCACGGTGTTGCAATTTTTACAAACAGCAGTTTATTTCCGGTTGCTATGGCAAGCCAATGTAAAAAACACTGACTTCTTAGCTTAGATTTCCGGTGAAAAACATCTTGGAACAGAAATAAGTAATTATTTACTCAATAGCAACGTCGAGTGAAGATTTATCACGAACTAAATGTAGATATCCATTAACAGGGAACCTTCCAAGCCTTTGAGATAATTCGTATAGATGCATTCTTAATAGGCCTTGTGTTAGGCCTAGCAGCAGATCGGAAGCCCGGTGAGTCATGAAAAAATGTTATCCACTGGTATAAAAATCTTCTTTCGCCACAAAATGTATCCATAAAGACATCGTACCGGATATTACATGATTATATAAGGGTCTAAATACAAGAGAGATTTATATTTTTGCAAACAAGCTTGACCGCGACACCATTCGCTCGCAACGGCTATAAACGGTGCCGCGGCCGGGCGAAAAACGTATACCTCCGACCAACGCTAGCTTCTAAAGCGCAGTATCCACTACGGTTGGTTCGAGGCTGGCGCTATTCAGAAACATTTGATGTGGTCAAGCGGTTGTACGTGGTTCGACGTGGTTGGTTGTCAGGGAGAAGTCCCTAGCCCTAACCCCCTGCTGAGATAATTGAGGGGCCAGAGGCAGATAGCTTTGTCAATTTTGCATGTTTTCCTTTGAAGTAACTGCGCAATCTGATAAAAAGAGGTTACAACTGGTGACAAGACATTTGGCTCTTTGTGTCGAACGCGTGATTAATGGTTTTTTGAACCTCGAAGCTTCAACGCTAGTGGAAACCAGCCTTAAGCGAGAGAGATCAGAGACGCTAATCTAATTTCCCGCTAGCTGCGAATGACGTACCTCCTACGCGCGGTAAATAGTTCTTAAAGAATGGATTTTAATTAGATCGTAAGCTCAAATAAAAGTTAAAGAATTAAGATTAAATTAAATTAATTTTGATGGAGGAAAATTTATTTTAGACTATTTTTTAGAATGATTATTTTATTATGAAATCTGATTTATATTTTTAAAGAGACGCTACTTTTAAACGGCGTAGTAATACTGCGTTTGTGCGGAACTATTCGAATTTTCTAGAAGGAATTTTGAAATCGCAATTAAAAGTAACATTATCAATTTTAATTAACGAAATATGAACGTCAGAAAAATTATAATTATTATTTTTAAATTATTTGAGAGCGATCCTAAATGATTTTAAATCAATTTATTTATTATTTATTATTTGATTTTTCTGATTGGCGAATTTTTTTGTTTATATTCGGAAACGCCGGCGGGTTGTTTACAAACAAACAATTTCATAAATTATAAAAATTTCTTTTTTACTGAATTTTGAGTAATTTAAATGATTAATTGGGGGGGAAATAAATAATATAAATAAGAACCAAACTATTTTTAGTGGTTTTGAAAATAATTAATTAAACAGTATTAAAATTTTTCAATTTTAGCATATAGTATTCCAATTAAGAAATATTTCAGAGAAAAATATCATTCAAAACAATGTCAGAAAAAATTTAAAAATGTCATTGATCCTTTAGACCATCGAATATGAGAATATACTATTCTAGAGATATTCTCACTGGTCCGCAACCGAAAAGTCTCTTTAGCCCTTAAAAACGTCCATAAAAATTAAAAATTCTGTATAAAGTTTAGCAACTTTAACAGACGCCAAATTTAAATGAAAATGTAAAATGGTAATAATTTTCTAAAATGTAAAATGGTAAATAATTTTCTAGACTAGAAAAACGTTTAAATATCCTTATTGAAATAAAAGAATGTCTGTAAAATTTGGAAAATCATAGAACAGAAATATCAATATTTACACAACGTTAAAAACGCCAATGTAAAACGTTGTTAAGTGCAGACTGCAGTTTCGGTAGCGTAAAGCGTACCATCATCAGTGCAGAAGGAAGAAATAGATTATTGCTCATATATATAGGTAGGGAAGCGGAGATTATAGGGTCAGAGTAGCAACCAATAGGAATTTAGGAAAATAGAGCTATAAGCGAATAGGAATTTGGGATGAAGAAAGCTATGTAAAAATTAAGAATATGTGGATTTTATGTTATTTTCTAACAATCCGAGAGAGGGGATACAGCAAAATCGCAATTAATGATATTTTTATGATTTTTATAGATATGGAAAGCTTCTAGCAAATCGAGTTCATGTAGGTGTTTAGGCTGACAAATTATTTTAGCTGAATTAAAGTTGAAACTATTGTTATTTTCCCAACAATGCTTAGCAATGGCTGATTTTTTAGTTTCTTGTTTCTGAATATAACTCATGTGTTCTTTAAGGCGAAACTAGAGTTTACGTTTTGTTTGGCTAGTATATGATTGTCCACATTGACAAGAAATACTACTATATATACCCCAAGAGTGGTGTGTATCAATAGGGTCTTTTAATCTAGAAAGGGCTAATTTATTTATTTATTTATTTAAACAATATAACTTTAAAAAAATTTTCTCACCCATATGACAGGAAATGTTATACGTACTTTTTGTATAGTAGCCTGAAAATCTTTTCATATGTTCTTAAATAAGTTAAAGAGTTTATTTATTTATTTTTTGTATGTATGTGTGTGTTGTGTGTGGGATAATTTTTATACATAAAATTTTAAGCATAAAATACAATACTTATCAACGAAACAACAAATTTGATTACAAAACTTGGGGACTTTTTTTTTCTCTTAACGCTGCTTATTGCATAAAATGTATGCAATTTTAAGTTTTAAGAACTATAATTAGCAATTTTTTTTTTTCAGTAAAATATTTTGAAGTATTTTCTTTTTCTAAACAAAGAAGGAAAAAAAAAAAAATCATAATTCGTAGAATACTGAATGCAATACACCAAAAATGAAGGGCTGATTGTCTTATATAGAAAAAATATTAACTTATGTAACAGATATTGGAAATAAAGAAATAGTTAGTGATATTGGTGATGGTGTTGGTATTAGGGGCGAGGCCAATTGACCGCGCTGGGGTCCTGGGGTCCTCCGTGGGGGTCTTTCTATGGGATATTAGCCCGTAGGATAAATAGTTACTAAATATATTATTCTTGAGCAAATTAAACCACTAGAGGGAACTGCTTCTACAATGTAAAATATTTTTTTTTTTTATTCCACAAAACTATCTTAGAAAAATAATAACCGATTTCTTATTCATATATTACAGAAAATATTTTCAGAAAGCATTTTGTGAGTAAATATTTTGCACTAGATTTGCATTTAATATCACTGCTCTGCAAAAAAAAGAAAAAAAAATCGAGATCTGATACCATTTTTGCTGATCTTATGTAAAATTACGTCCTGAATCCGAATATGACTCCCATTTTGCCCAGACACCCACCGTTTTCTAGATGCACCACCCCCTCATCAATTTATTTCCCTGTTCGATAATTTTATGACCATGAATTTGATTTGAAGAATGAAAAATAATTAATTTAACGCTTAAAAACAAAAATATATGAAGTTTAAAAAATAGCATTAATAACAGATTAAAAAATAACATTAATAACAGATTAAAAAATATAAGATATGTAATGCATAATTTCATTAGCAAATTACCCCCCCCCCCCCCAAAAAAAAAAAAAAAAAAAAAAAAATCCCTTTGTCGCAAATGTCCATATTTTAGAATTTTCCAACTCCGTAGCCCGCCAGAAGATGTTTAACGGTTAAAATAACCCCCCCCCCCTCCTAAAAACCAAATTTATAGCCATACAATCACTGAAAATTGAAAATAATAGGGGCCATTCCTAAAAAAAACGGTGGGTGATAGGGCAAAATGGGCGTCATAATTGGATTCAGGAGGTCATTTTACATAAGAATATGCTGAAATGGTGTCAGAGGTAATTTTCATGTCGAGCAGTGTATTTAGGAGATACATTTATTTTACAGATTTCAAGAATAATTATTTTAATCAAAATTGCTTTAATCTTTTAGCAACTATTTATTTATTTATTTTTATTCATTATTATTATTATTAATATTATTATATTTAATGGGAAAAATTATAATTTTTTATCAAAAGGAAAAAATACAAAATGTACCAAGAAATGCGAAAATTCAAGCGGATGAATTTAAATTAGAATTAAAATTGTGTTTTAGAGCCTTAATAAATCGAAATTGAATGATAAAAACTAATTAAAATTTATTTGAAGTCAAACATAAATCATTAAAATCTGAATTGTTTAATTACCTTTTGTTGTTGTTGTTTTTGTTTCCAAACTATTCCAGATTACAGTGACAAATTGTGTGGAGAATTTTGAAAAACGGAAAATTGTTAAGTAATTTAAATTTAAATTAAATGTTTTATAGAGACTTTTAAAATTTAAATTATTTTTTAAAGATAGCTTGATAATTTTATAGAAATAAAGAAAAAATCCATATCCACCTGTTTATTTAAATGCCCAAATTTTTAATAATTTTTATTGAAAAAATTTTATAATTTTTTTTCTTCTAAACTATCTGCTTGACTATAAAATAACTTTCATAAACTCGAATCAAAACTTTATTTATTTATTTACTTATTTTTTATTTTATTTATTTATTTATTTACTTTCATTTTATTTTATTATTATTATTATTATTATTATTATTATTATTATTATTATTTAGATAGGTTTTAATTGTGCTCCTTGATTTTCTTCTTTAGAAATGCTGTTGATGACCTCTGAAATAAAACTTTTTTACTTTCTCTTACCCATAAGATAGAGAAAGTATTGTTTTTGGGTCAATTTTCGAACGCGAGTTTTTGTTATATTTACATGTTCTGAGGTCCCCTGAATAAGAAAATCATGTTTTTAGCAAATGGTCTGTGTTTATGTCTGTGTGTCTCTGTGTGTGTGTGTGCCTGTTATCAGCATATCTCAAAAATAAATTACGGTAGAAAGTTCAAACTTGGTATTCTAAATGTGTATTATATAAGAATGCTACACTAAACTTTTCGTGAAGATCAAGCAAATGGTTCGTGTACAGGTACACTCAAAAGTATTCAAATACATTACGTCTATGGGGGAAATTGCAGGTAAGTAGAGTATAACTTCTATAGACTGCACTAAATCAAATGAAACGAATATATATTTTTTGTAATAGAGGTAGTCAACAGGGAAAAAAAATTGTGTATGTAGGAGCTTCGCCTCCCCCCTGGGGGGGGGAAGTCCCCCCTCGAGGGGAGTAAATTTTCATGATGGGTATCTTTCAAAAGAGATCGCCAATACCTTTAAAACGAACGGTTGAACCATCGATCTGCAATAATTTAAAACAAAGTTATCGATTTTTTTTTTTACTTTTAACGAAAAAAAAACTTGGAAAAAAAATCGTATTTTTATATTTTTTTATTTATTTATTTTTTTTAATATTGAGAATAAATTGGACTTTTTTTTTATATTTAGTGTTATGCTACTTCTCTAATATGGAAATCGTCTGCATTATCATAAAAGATAATTTTTTTAAATAATAATTTTAATAAATTATTTTTTAAAAACAAAATTATTTTTTAACTGCCGAATTAAATTCTATATAAATGTAGTAGCATTAATGAAACAGGGGGTTGAGGGAGGCGGTAGCTCCCCTCACACAGAACTAATTATCATATAAAACTCTTCCGAAGCCTAATTTGAATTGTTTAACACAGGTTTACATAACAGTACTCGTTATCTTACCTCTTAATCTGCAACCTGTATTTATAGTATTAAATTTCAGAGTAAGAGAAAGTCGTGTAAGTGACACCAGATTATTTTTTTTCTTTTGGACAATTTGTTTATTTTATTACAAGCCTAATAAATTGAGAATGGTCATTGCTTAAATTCATTTATTACTTTCTCTTACCCATTAGGTAGAGAAAGTATTGTTTTTGGGTCAAATTTTCGAAAGTGAGATTTTGTTATATTTACACGTTTTGAGGTCTCCTGAATACGAAAATCATGTTTTTAGCGGTTGGTCTGTGTGTATGTCTGTGTGTCTGTGTGTGTGTCTGTCTGTTATCAGCATATCTCAAGAACAAATAGTAGCAGGTATTCCAAACTTGGTATTCTAAATGTGTAGCATATAGGGATGCTACAGTAAGCTTTTCGTTAAGATCAAGCAAAGGGTTCGTGTACAGGGACAATCAAGAGAATTCTAATACATTACGTCTATGGGGGAAATTGCAGGTAAGTAGAGTTTAACGTCTATAGACTGCACTAAACCAAATGAAACGAATATATATTTTTTGTAATAGAGATAGTCAACTGGGATTTTTTTTTTGTGTATGTAGGAGCCTCGCCTCCCCCTGGGGGGGGGGGAAGTCCCCCTCGTAGGGAGTAAATTTTCCTCATGGGTATCTTTTAAAAGAGCTCGCCAATACCTTTAAAACGAATGGTTGAACCATCGATCTGTAATAAATTAAAACAAAGTTATCGACTTTTTTTATTTTTAACGAAAAAAAACCTTAGATTTTTTTTTAATATTGAGAATAAAATGGACTTTTTGAATATTTAGTATTATACTACTTCTCTAATATCGAAATCGTCTGCATTATCATAAAAGATAATATCTTTAAATAATAATTTTAATACATTATTTTTTAATAACCGAATTAAATTCTATATAAATGTAGGTGCATTAATGAACCGGGGGGGGGGAGGGTTTAGGGGGCGGTAGCCCCCCCTCACACAGAATTAATTATCATATAAAACTCTTCCGAAGCCTAATTTGAATTGTTTAACATAGGCTTACATAACATCGTTATCTTACGTCTTAACCTCCAACCTGTATTTATAGTATTAAATTTCAGGGTAAGAGAAAGTCGTGTGAGTGACACACCAGATTATTATTACTTAGAAAAATGTTTAATTTCTTACATTATTATAAGTTTCTGAAGTCATACATATTACGGCGTATTGCAAATATCTTATAGATTCTAAAAATTGTTATAAAAAAAAACAGAAATTATTATTTCCGTCATTACAAAATATTAAAATATTGAAGAATTATGAATCTTAATAAACTCAAAGATCAAGGTTTTTTTTTTTTTTTTTTTTTTTTTTCTTTTCCGCAAGCTAAACATTAATAGAAAATATAGAAAATTGTTTGTATTATCACTGAATATTATAATTTTAACTAAGAAGAAGTTATATGATTGCTTACTGATTTCCACTGTGTAATTATGCGACTGTTTATTGAGACTCTTAAGCATTGTTGATAATGTCTGAAAACTAATATTGTACAATGAAAAGCATTTGAGTGAAAGATATTTGAGTCCGATTGAAATATATTTCATACATCCTGCATATTACGAAAATATTTTGTTTTTCTCTCTTGTAAAAGCTTTTATGAAAATTTTCTTATTTATTTCAAAAGATAATGTGCTAGGTAATGTGTCTTAAAATTTCTTTGTTGATTATATATATAATGGAATGTCCCAAAAAGACTGAAAAGCGGTTTAAATCTTTGCCTATTAGGATAGATGGACAACCAAAATTGCAAAAGTGTTAAAATAAGGTACGAAATAAAACAGCGTTAATAAAGGTTTCTTTCCATTAATTTTCAAAGATTTACACTTTTTAAACTAGAGAGTTAAAACGATTTTATTTTTAATGGAACAACAACATTACAAAAAACCGCATACCTGTATCTTTAAAATTGAATAAGTTATAATGAATTAAAAATTAACGCTGAACAATACCAAAATGGAAATTTAAATTAGTAACATGTAAGAAGATAATATGCATGATAATAGTTATATTAAAACTGTTTTTGTTAGTTTAAAGTCGATTTATGATTCAGTTACACATTCTAAACTGCTTTTTATATTAAGATTTGTTTCCATTTTATGTTAAAATAATTAAAATAAAACTATTTTTTAATTTTTTATATTTTTTTCTAAACAAAGTAAATAATCCCCCCCCCCTTTTTTTTAATTGCATAAAGATTAAAAGTTCTTAAAAATCTACTAAATCCACTAAATTTTTAAAACGTTTTTACACAAGTTGTTAAATTCTAAATTTATATTCACTACAATTTTCTAATTAAATTTTTATTGTAGCATATTATAAAGAACATCATTTTTAAAAATACATTTTCCAAAATATATTATTTGCATACGTATTTTTAATGAGTGCCAGAGCTGCAAAACTGTATAAAATAAAATTGAATTCAAACAATCATGTCACTAATTATCTGTGTATATTTAGGCTTTGTTTATGTACGTATCGGATTTATTTTATTTTATTTTTTTACTCATGTGATATTTTTATTTTAAAATTTTCTGTAGAGTGTAAAATAGAGATTTGGCCGTTTAATGTCCCAGATACTTGAAATAAAACGGATGCATATAAGTTCATCAATGAAACTAAAATTATGCACTCAAAGCTTTAAGAATGAAGTCACATATTACTTTGAGACTTTTCAAGCCGCATGTTATATTCCTTATGAAAATTTCCATTATCAACATGCGTATAATTTTTTTTTTTTTTTTTTTTTTTTTTTTTACAGAAGAAACAGACTTTTGTGGGATACGAAAAAGGGCATAAATCTTTTTTTTCTGTCCATCATAAATCAGTTAGTTTTAGGAATGCAATTATATGAGTTTTTTTCCAATGGTCTTGTTGGATGGGAAGTAAGAACTTTCTAATTGACCAAATTTTTGTAACACTGCTCTGCATGAAAATCGGCCTAACACCATTTTTGCAAATTCTTATGTAAAATGACCTCTTGAATCCGAATATGACGTCCGTTTTGCCATATCACCCACCGTTTTTTAGGGACGACCCCCTATTTTTATCCCTTTTCGGTAATTTTATGGCTATGAATTTGATTTGTAGGGAAAAGATTATTTTAACTGTTATATATTTTCTCAGGGGCTACTGAAGCGAAAAATTCTAAAATATGAATATTTGCAGCAGGAGAAAAATTTAGGAAGGGGGGGGGGATTTGCCAATGAAATTATAAACTATATTTATTATATTTTATTAATAAATTAATAATAATTATGTATCTATAATAATAAATGGAAAGGTTTGTCTGTCTGTCTGTCTGTTCTTTTATACGTTCAGCCCCTATTGAACGCAGAAGTACAAGAATTGACATACGGATGCTCTGGAGCCTTTCCGATGTTTTCCTCGAAACAGAATTTAAAAATCTTAATTAGTTTCGGAGATATTAATTAAAATGTTGACCCATGTCGAAAAATGACCAAAAATCCTTATTGCTTAAAAAGAGGCATTCTATCAGCATTCAGCAGACGATTTTAACGGCTGTCTCTAACGGAAACAAAACATGTGCAAGTCATTAATGTCACATGATTTTTAACTGGGGTTAAAAATTGCAAATTTCAAAGTGATTCAAAATTTCTTTTTCGTACACAACACTTAATATACAACCTATTCAGCACAAAACCAACCTGCAGTTAAAATTTCATCAATTTTCATTAATAAACAAAGCAGTTACATTTTAATTGCAAATTAAATTTTATTCTAACACGTAATCTATCTTTCAATAGACGATAGGAGTTTCCATAGCAACAAAATACATTTGAAGGAACTAAAAAATACTTTTTCTTTTTCTTTTTACTTCCATTACCCGACTACCGTGGTATATATAGGTTTTGGGGGAAATAAAAAATATTTATTTTTCTTTTTACTTCCATTAATAAAACTACCGTAGATAATGGAATTAGAGATTTCACGTGATTTACATGTTTTAGAATGTCCTGATTAGGTTTTCTTTTGTATCTCAGTAAATAATTTCATAAGTAACACATTATTTGAAAGCTTTGTTGATTTCGAATTGAACAGTAGATTACAGAAATTTCTACCGCCAGATATTTTAAAATTTCGATATTTCAAATTCCAATTAAATTATTTTTAAAAATAAAAAATATTTCTTTTTCTTTTTACTTCCATTAATAAAACTACCGTAGATAATGAAATTTGAGATTTCACGTGATTTACATGTTTTAGAATGTCCTGATTAGGTTTTCTTTTGTATCTCAGCTACTAATTAAAATAATTTCATAAGTAACACATTATTTGAAAGCTTTGTTGATTTGGAATTGAACAGTAGATTACAAAAATTTCTACCGCCAGATATTTTAAAATTTCGATATTTCAAATTCCAATTAAATTATTTTTAATACATCATTCGAAAGATATTTTAAAGTTCTTTTAAATTATCGAAAGTTTTCACCAGATTTACACGTTTTGAGGTCTCCTGAATTAGTTTTCTTTTGTATCTCAGCTACTAATTAAAATAATTTCATAAGTAATACATCATTAGAAAGCATTTTTGATTGGGAATCGAACAGCGGAATACAGAAATTTGTACCGCCAGATGGCGCTGTACTATTTTAAAATTTCAATATTTCAATTTCTAATTATGATTAAATTATTTTTAATACATCATTCGAAAGATATTTTAAAGTTCTTTTAAATTATCGAAAGTTTTCACCAGATTTACACGTTTTGAGGTGTCCTGAATCAGTTTTCTTTTATATCTCAGTTATTAATTAAAAAAAAATTCATAAGTAATACATCATTTGAAAGCTTTGTTGATTTCGAATTGAACAGTAGATTACAGAAATTTCTACCGCCAGATATTTTAAAATTTCGATATTTCAAATTCCAATTAAATTATTTTTAAAAATAAAAAATATTTCTTTTTCTTTTTACTTCCATTAATAAAACTACCGTAGATAATGAAATTTGAGATTTCACGTGATTTACATGTTTTAGAATGTCCTGATTAGGTTTTCTTTTGTATCTCAGCTACTAATTAAAATAATTTCATAAGTAACACATTATTTGAAAGCTTTGTTGATTTGGAATTGAACAGTAGATTACAAAAATTTCTACCGCCAGATATTTTAAAATTTCGATATTTCAAATTCCAATTAAATTATTTTTAATACATCATTCGAAAGATATTTTAAAGTTCTTTTAAATTATCGAAAGTTTTCACCAGATTTACACGTTTTGAGGTCTCCTGAATTAGTTTTCTTTTGTATCTCAGCTACTAATTAAAATAATTTCATAAGTAATACATCATTAGAAAGCATTTTTGATTGGGAATCGAACAGCGGAATACAGAAATTTGTACCGCCAGATGGCGCTGTAATATTTTAAAATTTCAATATTTCAATTTCTAATTATGATTAAATTATTTTTAATACATCATTCGAAAGATATTTTAAAGTTCTTTTAAATTATCGAAAGTTTTCACCAGATTTACACGTTTTGAGGTGTCCTGAATCAGTTTTCTTTTATATCTCAGTTATTAATTAAAAAAAAATTCATAAGTAATACATCATTTGAAAGCTTTGTTGACTTGTTACAAATTTTAAAGTACTTTTACATTATCGAAAATGGAATTCGAGATTTCAACCGATTTACACGTTTTGGTCCTGATTAGGTTTTCTTTTGTATCTCAGTTACTAATTAAAATAATTTTATCAGTAATACATCATTAGAAAGCTTTTTTGATTTGGAATCGAACAGTGGATTACAGAAATTTCTACCACCAGATGGCGCTGTAATATTTTAAAATTTAAATATTTCAATTTCTAATTATGATTAAATTATTTTTAATACATCATTCGAAAGATATTTTAAAGTTCTTTTAAATTATCGAAAGTTTTCACCAGATTTACACGTTTTGAGGTGTCCTGAATCAGTTTTCTTTTGTATCTCAGCTACTAATTAAAATAATTTCATAAGTAATACATCATTAGAAAGCTTTTTTGATTTGGAATCGAACAGTGGAATACAGAAATTTGTACCGCCAGATGGCGCTGTAATATTTTAAAATTCCAATTTCTAATTATGATTAAATTATTTGTAATACATCATTCGAAAGATATTTTAAAGTTCTTTTTAAATTATCGAAAGTTTTCACCTGATTTACACGTTTTGAGGTGTCCTGAATCGGTTTTTTTTGTATCTCAGTTATTAATTAAAGAAAGTTCATAAGTAATACATCATTCGAAAGTTATTTTAGTTGGTACACATTTTAAAGTACTTTTACATTATCGAAAATGGAATTCGAGATTTCACCCGATTTACACGTTTTGAGGTGTCCTGATTAGGTTTTCTTTTGTATCTCATCTACTAATTAAAATAATTTCATGAGTAATACATCATTTGAAAGCCTTGTTGATCTGGAATGGAACAATAGATTACAGAAATTTCTACCGCCAGATGGCGCTGTAATATTTTTAAATTTCAATATTTCTTATTCTAATTATGATTAAATTATTTCTAATACATCATTCGAAAGATATTTTAAAGTTCTTTTACATTATCGAAAGTGGAATTCGAGATTTCACCTGATTTACAATTTAAAGTGTCCTGATCAGGTTTTCTTTTGCATCTCAGCTAATTGAGTAAGACCGTTCAAAATTGGTATATGCAAGCTAATTAGGAGGGGCTGGAACGGTGGGGAAGGAATAGGCGCGCAGCGCGCATCGGTTTGGGACCCGGTGCGAGTTTTTACCCGATGATAAAAGATTTTTTTTAAATTTTATTCTCTTAATAATAAAAGTTTGAGTTGAGATTGAATATGCGTGTACAGCGCACGTATATACTCAAACGTTCGCGCGCAGCGCGCATGGGTCTGCGCTCCGAAGGCAGTGGCGTCCCGGTGTGTGTTTTTACCCGATGCTAAATGATATATTTTTTAATTCCTTTTCTTGAGAATGAAAGTTTATGAGTAATAACATGGAATTTTGAGAAGTCATAAGGATGGTGAAGGAATACGTGCGCGCAGCGCACGGGTCTACGCTGCCGAACGCAGTGGGGACCCGGTGCGACATTTTTCCCGATCAGAATTTTTTTTTCTCTTTTTTTATCACATGATAAAATTTAATGCAATTTTGAGAATTCATTAATTATTGTGATTCATTTAAAAATAGTGACCAGCGAAGCGGGCGTAGCCTGCTAGTAATAAATAAATTATTATTTATTATACATTATATTTTTCTGCTTTTATGTGTTAAAATAATACTTTTCCATTCTCCAAATCAAATTCACGGCCATAAAATTACCGAAAAGTGATAAAAATAGAGACCGTCCCTAAAAAAGGTGGGTGATTGGGCAAAATGGGGTCATATTCGGATTCATCAGATCATTTTGCATAATAATCATTAGAAATGGTATCAAGGCTTGGATTTTTTTTTTTTTGCAGCGCAATGTAATTTTTTTTTAATTAACGGGCGTATTTTTTTTGTATATTTCACATTTTCTCAGACAAAATTTCTCTAACCACCAATTGCTTGCTCAAATAAGGAAAACTCCTATAGTTTAATCTGAATAGACTTCTGCTTAATCTTTTGGATCTCAGTAACCTAAAACACTTGAATATTTTATAAATTAAAGAAATTGTGTAGAATAAATATTTAAACGTAAAAATTTCTTCACACGCCATAAAATAAAAGGAAGCACTGCCAGTTTCGAAAACCGGTAGTGCTTCCATTGCACTACCCAAATCTGGTCTTGCTTTTGCCTCCAAGGTAGTAGCATGTGTTTTTTTCCCACCTCACTGTTAAAAGAATACAACTTTTCTGCCAGAAATTCTCTGCAATTTGAGAAAAAAAATCGTAAATCACGGAAAAATTACGTTGACAAAACGTACTTTTCTGTAATTACAGAGAATTTCTGGCAGCAAAGTTGCATTTTTTTTTCACAGTGCTGAAGAAGAAAGGTTACTCCTTTTCGAAACCAGTAGTGCTTCTTTTTATTTATGGTGTATGAAGAAATTTTTACATTTAAACACTTGAGTATAGCTTCATTTACTAAACTATGCTTTTTTTTAATCCGAATTATTTCAATTCTTTAGATTTTTTTTTTAAACGATCTCCTTATTTTATACAATGTTAATAATTTGATTCATGCTACGACAAAATTTTACTGCATATTTCCTTACAAGACAAATCTTTATCGTGATAATTTAAAACTTCTATTTTTTCATCGAAAACTCACTTATAGGAGAAAGTAGGTTTTATATATTTAAACTCACCAAAATAAACTGAAATATTCTTTGTCATTGTGAATACGACTACGGCAAAATTTCAAGTATTGTTAATCTGTTTTGATGGTTTCATGTTACAAAAAGTAGCGTTTTCGTGCAAAATATTTAGTGAAGGAAAAAAAAAAGTTTTTTTTTCGGGTAATATGGAATATTTATTAAGGTAAATATTGAATACCCATTTAACATTAAATATGAAATACGATAGTATTTTTACAGAATATCATGAATATTTGCAATAAAAACATTTTATTTTGAAATTATTATTGAAAATAAACAGTATTGAAAATTTACCGACATTCAAGCTTTACGAAAATTGCAAATAATATGGAATTGTTGCTATTCCACATTATCCTAATCGCCATCAATCGACTTTAATCACCTGTTCTTAGAAATAAGTTCATGGGAATAAGATTATCTCAACTTCCCTACCAGAAATGACACAAAGTTTTCTCTCATTTCACTGTTATGTAAATGAATTACAAAATTCATAATACGTACCTCAAAAAAAAGTCTGAATCATATTAAAGCTGTATGACAAAAAAACTGCTTTTCTCACTGGCACAAGGTGAACTACCGTTCATATTTGAGGCCCACTGGGGACTTTTGACGTGCATCCGATAGTTGCAGCTTCGTATAATTGAGATATACTGGCATTCCATTTTACACGACTATTCCATATTCTCCATCCTTTCCCTAAGTCATGTATTTGAACTTATTTGCTAATTTATATCACAGATCTACATCTAAAATTTTGATTTACTAATTTTTGGTACACTGAAACCGAAACTTCAGCAGTTTTTCTCTGTCGCGTTTTTGCCAATACTTGAAGTCTGCTGACAATTTCTTCCGTGACTTTAACACCAATATAATTATATGATAAATTTATGGTATGCTTCCATGGTTATACTAGAAATTATCAAAAATGAAGGAATTGGGCTGACCTGTTTTGACAAAACTCTATACATGATAGAGAAAAATTGGCTTTATTTCTGGTGTCATCACATAAGAAAAAAAAAAAAAAAAAAAAAAAGCTGAAATTATCAAATAAAATTTTACTAAAATTATTTTTGTAGACCCGTGTGTGATATAAAATTCAATTTTCCAAATCTCAGTTATAAGATAAATGCATATTCAAGTCAAAAGGAAAATAAATTTATCTGCTTTTCGTAGCGTCAATGTTAGGGACAAGAAGAAATTGTCCCTTCAACATACGCAAACTTTTAGTAAAGCTTCACAGTAATATTATTAGCTATGGAGGTTCTGCTGTGTTCCCTCCTCACAACTACCAGATTTGAACATCTGAAATTATTTTTTCCTTGTGTTTCATGAAAAATACAGTCTACAAAAATGTATAAATGACTCCGGAAGATTTGCTAAATCGTATTTTTTTAGTATATATGTAGAATTGTTATAATGATTATGTTACTCAAATTATGGTGAGAATTTCTTAAAACCGTTAAAGCCCGAGTTAATTTTGCAAAATATTATTAGCTGATCATTTCACTTCTAAATTAATATAGACAACTAACAGTAAAATATATTAATTTAAATAATTTTTCTGGTAGTTTTAAATTTAAAGTCTATTCTCATTTATCGACGTTTAGTGTTTTAGCGAGGAAACTTCGAGATAGAAAAACTTTGAGATTACAGATTAATTTTCTATTATATGTTGACAAAGATCTCGAAAGTAAAGTATTTTAATATACATTATTATTCAACTTGATTTAAGTTAGTATACCTGCGCAAAAAGGAAATATATGTGTGACGAATGAAGAGTCACAGAATGACTCTCCAAATTATAAAATAATAATTAATAGTAGGCACACAAAACTTTCAGGGATCATTTAGAGTGACGCTATAAACTGTCACTAAAAAGCAGAAATCATTACAAGAAACCACAAAAAATGTACGTGCCATTTTATTAGCTGTCCTCAAACGAGGCACTGGGCGCTAACCGGTTAATGAACGAATGCAATTTAGATTTTAACAAAAGAAATCTAATTACGAAAAATATTACAAAAACATGATTTCTTACATCATTTTTATCATTTTTTGTTTTCTTTCTTTCTTCTTTTTTTTCACTGAATCACAAATTCTGTGTTTTTTTCCCTTAAGTCATTGAACACAAATTGTATTTTTTCTACTTTCATTGTCAGTACGTGCTATATTTTTTATATTTTCGTATGTGCTACAAATAATTACTATGTTTTTAATTTTAATTAGTGAATTGTATATTACTCTGAAATCTAATCCAATGGAAATGGTAGTGAGTTAAGAAAATTTTACTGAATGCAACTAATAGAAATAAGGGTCCGAATAAAAATTTTAATTTCATGAAAATGCATTTATTCAATTAAACTATTTCTATAACAATAAGTTTTTATATTTAAAACAAAGTTTTAATTACGAAATTTATTTCATGATAATATATACAGAAATTTTTATATGGTTATTTTTCCCTTTTTATTTATTTATTTATTTATTTTTTCTTTAGGTGATAGCGGGTAAAATGTGGTTAAGAATTAATGACATAGAAATTATTTAATATAAGAAAATAGCTAACTGTATTTTTCTAATATAACTGATTATTATTATATAATATATTATAAGGCCACAAAAAATAACTGCAAATAGTGAATCATCGGAAAAAAGCAAGTTTTTCTAATGTATAATATAAAATAATTAACAGGCGAAACAAACGTTATATATTAAGTAACGTTTTACAAGAAAATAAAAATCTAGCTTACGTACAGATTTCTCTCTTTAAAAAATTATAAATAATTTAATAAACATAGTTAAACATACTTCATCCAGTTTTGTGGAAATATTTATTTTACGATTATGCTAATATCCTTTGGGCAATATGATGCTTTTAACGAATGTTTTGAAAATGACTGATAATAAGCCTAACAAGCATAGAAAAATTGTTTAACCAGAGATTCTTCTAACAAAATAACATCCTCGTTATGCATCTTATCTCAGTAGCAACAAAAATATAAAATTTATTTTCTCTCAGGGAAATTCTCAAAAATTTAATTAATATTTCTGGGATTCTAGAAACCAAAACTTTCTCTGCTGTCATCATGAACGTTTATTAACCTCACTGTCGCATTATCCTAGAATTTTTAGATACTACTTACCAATTAGCATTTATTTTCTACTTTAATCTTCATTATTTTAAGATTATAACCTTCAAATGTAGCCGCCCCCCCCCCCCCAAAAAAAAAAAAAAAAAAAAAAAAAAAAAAAAACTTGTTTAGTTTTGTGAATTTGGTTTTGAAATATTATATATAATAAAATGGCTTTAATGAGATAATAATACTTTTATGAGATACTTTTAAAATGAACTTGATTTGTAACAAATTTAATTAAAAACAGTCTATATACATTATATTGATTTCAAATTATTAAAATAGGTTTTACAGGCTTTTAAAAATGTTGTTATATAAATTATTTTATCATTTAAGTTTTATTTCCCCTTTCTATGAATTCAATGTTTTAAATCTTATTTCCTGTTTTTATTCCTAAAGCCCTCTATAAGTGTTACCGGACAGTGAACTCTAAATTTTGGCGTTCAGAATTACAGAAATACACCTATTTTGCGTAGAATATTCAATCAATGCCCTTCAAGACGTATATCAATTGGATTCTGATTATTTTTATTTAAAATTTACTAATCCTTCGTGCGATGTTTTACATTTCATCACGTGCAATGTTTGAAAAGGTTTTTATATTTTATATATATATATATATATATATATACACAGTGAGAGAAATAGAGATTCTGTAACAATTGTATAATAATTGCTTATATAATAATATATATTTAATGAATTATAGTAATTAGTTTACATACAAATATAGTATAATAATTAGTTAATTTTTAAATGCCAAGAATTCAGTTAATTTTATGTTACTTTCTAAAACACTGTAATTCCAAATTACGCTATAGTAGATATTTTATAACATATGTGGCGCATTTGCATACGTAATATACGTTATGATTTGTATATATATATATATATATGTATATATACACTGATAGTATATATTATATATACAAATTATAACCCACTCATTTTTGCCTTATACCAAACTATTCAAAAGATGCTTATAATAAAATTATTAATTTCAATATTGTTAAAACGTATTACTGTAAAATGAATGTGAAGTAAATTGACATATTATCTGGAAAATGCTTTTAGCTTACTTAATTTCTTTTATTTAATTAATTAATTAATTTATTATTTGCTTATTATTTTTTTTCTGTAACTTTTTTCACTTCTAAATTAATATAGACAACTGACAGTAAAATATATTAACTTAAACAATTCTTCTGATAGTTATAAATTTAAAGCCTATCCTCATTTATTGACGTTTAGTGTTCTAGCGAGGAAACTTCGAGATAGAAAAACTTTGAGATTACTGATTAATTTTCTATTATATGTTGACAAAGATCTCGGAAGTAACGTATTATAATATACATTATTATTAAACTTGATTTAAGTTAGTATACCTGCACAAAAAGCAAATATATGTGCAACGAATGAAAAGTCATGAAATGACAATCCAAATTATGAAATAATAATTAATAGTAGGCACATAAAACTTTCAGGGATCCTTTAGAGTGACGCTATAAACTGTAACTAAAAAGCAGAAATCATTACAAGAAACCACAAAAAATATAAGTGCCATTTTATTAGCTGTCTTCAAATGAGGACACTGGGCGCTAACGGGCTAATGAACGAATGCATTTTAAATTTTAGCAAAAGAAATCTAATTACGAAAAATATTACAAAAACATGATTTCTTACATCATCTTTATCAGTTTTTGTTTTCTTTCCTTTCTTTCTTTCTTTTTTTTTTTTTTTCACTGAATTACAAAGGCTGTGTTTTTGTCCCTTAAGTCATTTAACACAAATTGTATTTTTTCTACTTTCATTGTCAGTACATGCTATATGCTATATTTTTTATATTACCATGTGTGCTACAAATAATTACTATGCTTGTAATTTTAATTAGTGAAGTGTATATTATTCTGAAATATAATCCAATGAAATATTCCCCATCCTTCCCCTAAGTCATGTATTTGAACTTATTTGTTGATTTATATCACAGGTCTACTTCTAAAATTTTGATTTCATAATTTTTGGTACACTGAAACCGAAACTTCAGCAGTTTTTCTCTGTCGCATATTAATTTTTGTCAATACAGGATGTCAGCTGACAATTTCTTTCGTGACTTTTCCAAAAATATAATTATATGATAACTTTATGGTATACTTCCATGATTATACTAGAAATTACCAAAAATGAAAGAAGTGTGTTGTAGACACCCTGTTTTGACACAATTCTGTACATGATATAAAAAAATCGGCTTCATTTCTGGTTGCATCTCATAAGAATATATATATATATATATATGTATAAGCTGAAATTATCAAATAAAATTTTGCTAAAATTATTTTTGTAGCCCTGTGTGTGATACAAAATTCAATTTTCCAAATCTCAGTTATAAGATGAATGTATATTCAAGTCAAAGGGAAAATAAATTTATCTGCTTTTCATAATGTGGCCTTTTAAAGAGGTGTGCAATAGTACTTGGGCCTCTAATGGAGGTTAATTGGTATTTAATCTTACGGACAAAGTTAGGGACAAGAAGAAACTGTCCCTTCAACATACGGAAACTTTTAGAAAAGCTTCACAGTAATATTATTAGCTATGGAGGGTCTGCTGTGTGCCTTCCACGCAACTACCAGATTTGAACATTTGAAATTATTTTTTCCTTGTGTTTCATGAAAAATACAGTCTACGAAAATGTATAAATGACTTCGGAAGATTTGCTAAATCGTATTTTTGTAGTATGTAAACGTGTTATAATGATTATGTTACTCAAAGTATGGGAAGAATTTCTTAAACCGGTTAACGCGTGAATTAATTTTGCAAAATATTATTAGCTGATCATTTCACTTCTAAATTAATATAGACAACTGACAGTAAAATGTATTAAGTTAAGCAATTCTTCTAATAGTTTGAAATATAAAACCTATCCTCATTTATTGACATTTAGTGTTCTACCGAGGAAACTTCGAGATAGAAAAACTTTGAGATTACAGATTAATTTTCTATTATATGTTGACAAAGATCTCGAAAGTAAAGTATTATGTTATATATTATTTTTAAACTTGATTTAAGTGAGTATACCTGCGCAAAAAGCAAATATACGTGCGACGAATGAAAAGTCATGAAATGACTATCCAAATTATGAAATAATAATTATAGTCATCATTTAGAGTGACGCTATATCATTTAGAGTGACGCTATAAACTGTCACTAAAATGCAGAAATCATTACAAGAAACCACAAAAAATATACGTGCAATTTTATTAGCTGTCTTCAAATTAGGACACTGGGCGCTAACGGGTTAATGAACGAATGCATTTTAAATTTTAGCAAAAGAAATCTAATTACGAAAAATATTACAAAAACATGATTTCTTACATCATTTTTATCATTTTTTGTTTTCTTTCTTTTTTTTTTCTTTCTTTTTTTTTTCTCTGAATCACAAAGGCTGTATTTTTTCCCCTTAAGGGCCCGCTTTACTCACCGCCGCAGGAAATCGAACTAATGTTATTCTATGGGAAATTTTTCTTTACAAATAACTTATTAACTAATACATATTTTTAATTTCTGTTTTCTCATTCTGAAATTTTCCAGCTGTTAAACTGACGGACCTCTTTTAAAAAATTATTTTTTAAATTTTTTATATTTTATTTTGAAGCTGCAAAATACGAATTTTCAATACGTGAAATTTTTTCATTTTGCAATTTCAAAAAAAAAAAAAAAAAAAAAAAAAGGTCCGTGAATTTAACAGTTGGGAATTTTCTGAATGTGAAAACAGAATTTAAAAGTATGTATCAGTTAATAAGTTATTTGTAATGAAAATTTCCCCATAGAATAACATTGGCTGGGGCTTCCGGCGATGGTAAGTGAAGAGGGGCCGTTAAATCATTTAACACAAATTGTATTTTTTCTACTTTCACTGTCGGTACAAGCTTTATTTTCTATATTTCCATATGTGCTACAAATAATTACTATGTTTTTAATTTTAATTAGTGAATTGTATATTACTCTTAAATATAATGCAATGGAAATGGTAGTGAGTTAAAATTTTACTGTATTCAACTAATAGACATAAGGGACCGAATAAAAATTTTAATTTCATGAAAATGCATTTATTCAATTAAACTATTTCTATAATATTAAATTTTTATATTTAAAACAATGTTTTAGTTTTGAAATTTATTTCATGATAATATATACAGAAATTTTTATATGGTTATATTTTATTTTCCCCTTTTTATTAATTAATTAATTAATTTTTTCTTTAGGTGATAGCGGGTAAAATTTGGTTAAGAATTAATGACATAGAAATTATTTAAAATAAGAAAATAGCTAACTATATTTTGCTAATATAACTGAATATTATTATATAATATATTTTAACGCCACAAAAAATTACTGCAATTATGGAATCATCGGAAAAAAGCAAGTTTTTCTAATGTATAATATAAAAATAATTAACAGGCGAAACAAACGTTTTATATTAATTAACGTTTTACAAGAAAATAAAAATCTAGCCTATATACAGATTTCTCTCTTTAAAGAAATATAAATAATTTAATAAACATAGTTAAACATACTTCATCCAGTTTTGTGGAAATATTTATTTTACGATTATGCTAACATCCTTTGGGCAATATAATACTTCTAACGGATGTTTTGAAAATGAGCGATAATAAGCCTAACAAGCATAGAAAAATTGTTTAACCAGAGATTCTTCTAACAAAATAACTTCCTCGTAACGCATCTTATCTCAGTAACAACAAAAATATAAATTTTATTTTCTCTCAGGGAAATCCTCAAAAATTTAATTAATATTTCTGGGATGCTAGAAACCAAAACTTTCTCTGCTGTCATCATGAACGTTTATTAACCTCACTGTCGCATTATCCTAGTATTTTTATTTACTACTGATCAATTAGCATTTATTTTCTGCTTTAATCTTCATTATTTTAAGATTATAACCTTCAAATGTTAGCAAAAAAAAATCGAATTTGTTTAGTTTTAGGAATTTGATTTTGAAATATTATATATAATAAAATGGCTTCAATGAGATAATAATACTTTTATGAGATACTTTTAAAATGAACTTGATTTGTAACAAATTTAATTAAAAACAGTCTATATACATTATATTGGTTTCAAATTATTAAAATAGCTTTTACAGCCTTTTACAAATGTTGTTATATAAATTATTTTATCATTTAAGTTTTATTTCCCCTTTCTATGAATTCAATGTTTTAAATCTTATTTCCTGTTTTTACTCCTAAAGTCCTCTATAAGTGTTATCGGACAGTGAACTCTAAATTTCGGCCTTCAGAATTACAGAAATACACCTATTTTGCGTAGAATATTCAATCAATGCCCTTCAAGACGTATTGATATTGCCTGCTTTCATCAATTGGATTCTGATTATTTTTATTTAAAAATTTCCAATTCTTCGGACGATGTTTTCCATTTCATCACGTACAATGTTTGAAAAGATTTTTATATTATATATATATATATATATATACACTGCATAAAAAAAGTAGACGGACACTTGCTTGTAATACTTTAAAGCCATTTATTTCTTTAATTAGAGATATGAGGTTCATTTCTCTAATATAATTATATTCTTGAGACATCATATATTATTAGATTTTGGATATAGATTCAATCCTTTTGAATTATGTAGTGAAAAAATTCAGAAAACAAAAATGGTGCATATTTGCACTGTAATTTTTCTTAAAAAAAGTAGACGGACGCATCCTGTATCTCTAAAATAAAACGTTTTGTTGGAAAATTCAGTTTTCTCCTCCAAGATCACACTCAAATGGCAAAAGCTCACTGCTTAGCGTTTTAGTACAATCTTGTGAGTCTGCTTCTTACTTAGGAACACTAAATTTGACCTTCCACCATAGCCAACAGCTAGCCACACTATCACGCCACCACCTTTAACTTGCCGAGTAGAGTACACTTCGTCTTCTTTCTCCAAACTGTGCCAATAATATTGATATCTATCTGGGACGTCTAAATTAAATATTTTCTCATCTGAATGAACTACAGATATCCATTCTGTAGTCCAATACATATGGTTTTGAGATCACTGTAGGCGTTCTGTCACGTGGTGATAGCATGGATGATGTTTTCTCTTCTTATATTGAAAGAGCTCTGAGTGCGTAATATAGTTATAAATTGTCTGAGAAGTTACGTTAATAATTCCTGTGCTTATTCAAACTCTGGGAATTGATGCTTCAGTTTTTTTCAGCTCAGTAAAAATTTTTCTTTGGTCTCTAAGCGAAAATTTCTTTGGCTGGCCACTCTTTTTCTTTACGCCATGGGCTTAAGGAGCACGTAGAAAATCTCTGATGCTACTTTTGCTTATTATAAGTAGCCTACTAATTTCTCTGACTCCTTTATTAACATTTTTCAGCGCTTTAATCGGTCCTTTCTGGTAATCAGTTAGAGGAATTCCTCGTGGCATGGCGCATTCATCTCCAAGAAATTTAACTACGTAAAACCATATTGTCAAGCACGTTAGCAATTGGCAAAATGCTAAATGTACATGTACATGCAAAATTGGTATTCCCCAAGAAACACCCACTTAGATAATTGCAGTTTTTGACCAGTGTCCGTCTACTATTTTAAAAAAAAAAGTATTGCGAAAATGTATATATTTTCTCTTTTTTGCAATTCCCTACACTGAAATTATAAATAATTGAATATTTTTATTTGTCTGTCAAAGAGTAATAAGTATAAACATGTTAAAGAATTTTAATTGACATTTCCTATTAAACAAAGACAGGGTTTTAAAAAATTGCAAAGAAGTGTCCGTCTACTTTTTTTATGCAGTGTATATATACACAGAAAGGGAGAAATAGAGATTCTGTAACAATTGTATAATAATTGCTTATATAATAATATATATTTAATGAGTTATTATAATTAGTTTACAAAGACATATAGTATAATATTTAGTTAATTTTTAAATGCCAAGAATTCAGTTAATTTTATGTTACTTTTTATAAAACTGATATTCCAAATTACGCTATGGTAGATATTTTATAATATATGTGGCATATTTGCATACATAATATATGTTATGATTTGTATTTATATATATATATATATATATATATTTATATATTATATATATACAAATTATAAACCACTCATTTTTGCCTTATATCAAAAAATTTAAAAGATGCTAATAATAAAATTATTAATTCCAATATTGTTAAAACGTATTACTGTAAAATGAATGTGAAGTAGATTGATATATTATCTGAAAAATTCTATTTGCTTACTTAATTTCTTTTATTTATTTATTTAATTTATTTATTATTTGCTTATTATTATTTTTTTCTGTAACTTTTAGCTACATTTTAACTTTTTTCTTTGTTATTATGTGGTTTTTTAGAAGATTTGGGAAAAGTTGGGTGCATTCGTCGGCTCAGCTTTTCAGAGTTATTCGTATTTTTTCCCGACACTCGCATAAATGCATGATAGAATTCCTTAAAAAGGCCTTGCACATCTCACTCCAGGCTCTCCCTACAATAGAAAATAAGCCTTAACCCTAAAAATACAATAACAACGAGTACCCAATAAACTAAATTTATACAATATTATTTTCCTATTTATCATAAATAAATCCTTGTCGAATCATGTTCTTAGACTGACTAAGAACATGATTCGACAAGGATTTATTTAAAAAACAGTATTAAGTGTACTTTTTTATATAGCAGTTATTGCTAGCATTCGAATGATTTTGCTGCCGTTTGTTTGTATCATCATCTACAGTCGGCAGCAAAGGTATCCGAGCGCTAGCAAAAATTCTTACATAAAAAAATGTACACTTAATACAGTTTTGTTAAATAAATCCTTGTCGAATCCTATTCTTAGTCCGTCTAAGAACACGATTCGACAAGGATTTATTTAACAAAACAGTATTAAGTGTACTTATTTTTATATAGGAACTTTTGCTAGTGCCCGAATACTTTTGCTGCCGACTGTATAGGAGTTTTGCTCTTTTTTCTTATAAAAATATTATATTTTGTAGTACGATATATTAATTCAAGAAAGAATTTCTTTCTTTCTTCCTCTTTTTCTGTCTCCTCTTTAAAAATGCTTGTGAATAAAGATTAATTACAACTTAAGATTTTTCTGTATAAGGCAATATTTTCGTATTTTACGAAACTTTGTATGTGCGTTCTGCTACAGTCGGCAGCAAAAGTGTTAGAGCACTAATCAATAATTCCGGTTAAAAAAAAAAAAAAAAAAAAAAAAACACTTAATACTGTTTTGTTAATCCTTGTCGAATCATGTTCTAAGACTTACTAAGAACATGACTCGACAAGGATTTATTTAACAAAGCAGTAATAAGTGTACTTTTTTTTTAGACAGGGATTATTGCTAGCGCTCGGATACTTTTGCTGCCGACTGTATAACTGTAAATATGACAAAAAGTATTTCAGCAATATATAACAGTTTTTAACAGTCTAGAATTTTACAGTTACTTATACTGCGTTATAACAACTTGGAAATTAAGATTACTGCACTAGCCCTACACAAGTAAGTTTTGGAAGAAAATTAAATTCCCGCTCATTGAATTTAATGATGCAAATTTTGCAGGACATTTTAAAATTCATAGAAAATAAGAATTTAGAATTAATTTAGAAAGAATCGAACAATGTATTTAAAACGTGGATATCTTACAATATATAATTTTTGAGAAAAAGCTCGAACAAAACGTAATTTAAATAAGGGATAAAAGGGCTTTCTAAAAAAATTCCGGTCCGCGGTAGCACGGTCGGTAGAGCACCGAGCTCGTAATTGAAAGATTGCGGGTCCAATACTCGAGCAGGCCAGAACGTCGTATACGTATACATTAACGGCCTTCTTCACTTACCGTCGCCGGAAGCCTGAGCCAATGATATTCTACGGGAAATTTTCTCACAAATAACTTATTAACTAATACACATTTTTAAATTCTGTTTCCACATTCAGAAAATTCCCAACTGTTAAATTGTCGGACCTTTTTTAAAAAAGAATTTTTTTTTAAATTTTTAATATTTTATTTTGAAATTGCAAAATTAAAAAAAATTCACATATTCAAAATTCGTATTTTGCAGCTTAAAAATAAAATACAAAAAATTAAAAAAATAATTTTTTAAAAAAAGGTCCATCAATTTAACAGCTGGAAATTTTCAGACTGTGAAAACAGAATTTAAAAATTTGTATTATTTAATAAGTTATTTGTAAAGAAAAATTTCCCATAAAATAACATTAGCTTCGGCTTCCAGCGGCGGTGAGTGAAGCGGGCCCTTAATGGTGGCTGGTGCACGTAAAATCTCTCGTGACTGCAATGTTCTCCATGTTCCCACCTAAATAATACCTCTGGGGGTCACCGAAGTGGGGGATCCATCCCATCCATAGAGGATCAAAATTGTGATGGCATGTCTCTGGACCATCCTTAGGGGTGCGTCCAAGACCGTCGCCAATTACCCATTGCGCAGTACTAGTTCGACGTTAAACCCAATCAACCAACATAAAATAATTCAGAAGGGGGCACTTTATCTAGAAAATTGGTCCATAAAAAATTCAAAATGTTTTCAAAATTAGTAATTTTTTTCCCTAAAAAATTCGCAAGACGTGCAAAAAAAAAAAAAAAAAAAAAATGTAAATATTAGTAAAATTAATTTGAAAAAAATCTTAGTTTGGTTGGTTAGTTGGTTGGGTTTAACGTCGCAATAATACTGCACTATGTGTAATTGGCGACGGTCTAAGAAGCACCATTGAGGATGGTCCGGAGACATGCCATCGCAATTTTTATCCTCCACGGATGAGAAGGAAAGCTTATTAGACCTGATGAGGAGAATTAAAATACAGGGGGATTATAATTAAAGTTACGATTTCTAAACGCTATAATTTTAAAACTACACATCAGAGCGATTTGATATTTTACCAGAGCAATCGTGAGGCAATGAAATTTTGTTTGGCAAAAGAAAAAAAAGTTCCAAAATGTGCCGTTAATTATCCGTAAAGAATTTGTTTCATGAAGTTCCTATTTTTCTCTTTTCACTATGACTGTTTCCGCTATAAACACGGATTCTTTTCTTTTTGCTAAAAAAATTGTAGTAAACCTTTGAAGTCTATTGCTTCTTGCTATTCCTCTGTGTGTGATTTACACAATAATAATTAACTACATAAGGAGTCACATATGTTAATATTCATTGATGAATTTTTAATAAATGAAAGCTAGTGTAAACATTTTAAAGTGTAAATCGTAATTAGTTTAAATAATAATAATAATAAAAAATGAATACACTATTTTTTTTTTCCATGCAGAAGAAAAATCATTCAACTTTAAAAATAATCGGTTCAATACATATTTTTACTATTCAACAAAGTCACTCTACATCTTTCTGGATACTCTGATATTTTTATATTTTACTTGCGAAGAGTTTTCAAAATAATTCTAAAATGAAATTTAAAATATGCAAACGAAGTATTCTTTTCTATTTTGAATAACGTACCTTGAAATGTTTTGCATTATGCACTGAAATGTTTGAAAGTTATTTCTATTTCCTACAATCAATAACTCAAATAAGTTTTTGTTTGAAACAAAATGGCATTTAATACCTAAATATATAAATTTTAAAAAATAACAAGTATATTTCAGAAATATTTTCAAAACATAAACCTCTTCCTAGGTGTTATAAGTAAAACATTTTAGAGTATTTTAAATAACGTTGTTTAAAATATTTCTAGGGTTTGCATGTTGTGTAATTTTAATGCAAACATAGGCGTAGTCTCAATGTGTTTTATTCTGAATGTCATAAGACAAATGAAAAACACCCAGAAGTTAGAAAACAAAGGTAGATTTAAAACCTGAATAAACTACTACGACAGAAACGCCAAGAGAAAAATATTTGCGAAGCATACGGCTGTTTCGGTAGCCTTAAGCGTACCGTCTTCAGTGTAAAAAGAATTCTGAATCTGGAGAAGTGCTGGTATATATAGGAGAGGGACCGAATTTAGTTCAACCAATAGGATTACGAGAAAGGCGGAGTGTGTGGCCAGTAGGAATTTAGGAATGTTAGCTGTGTAAACAGTAGAAAAATTAAGAAAATGTGGACTGAATGTAAAATTTCCAACAGTCAGACAAACAGGGAACAGCGAAATCACAATTTACAAGGTTTTTAAAATTTTTATAAATATGAAAAGCTTCCAAGAAGTCGAGTTCATGAAAGGATTTAGATCTGCAAATTATTTTAGTTGAATTAAATTTAAAATTATGATTTTTCTCCCAGCAATGTTTAGAAATAGCCGATTTATTGGTTTCTTGTTTGCGGACGTAATTCATATGTTCTTTTAGACGAAATTTAAGACCGCTTTTAGTTTGGCCAATATATGATAAACCACACTGACAGGAAATACTATAAATGCCCCAAGAATTATGCATATCAATAGGATCTTTTAACTGAGTAAAGGTGAGCTTATTGGAAGGCGAAAATACTATTTTAAAATCATATTGTTTGAGAATTTTAGCTATGGTTTGTCTGGATTTAGGAAAATAGGGTAAAACAATACTGATATTAGAAGAGACTGATTTAGTAGACGAAATACGAGGGAGCTGTAATATTTGGATGGCGTTGTCTATAATGGAAGGGTCATAACCTCTGTCAATTGCAATGGCTTTCAGGTATTTTATTTTCAGATTTTAATAAAATAGGATTTGAACAAATATTAAGGGCACGGTTTACAAAAGTATAGAAAGCAACAATTTTTTGGTTAGGTGGGTGACATGAACCAACACCACCTGTAATAATGCCTCCGAACTGAGCTCTACGTCACGGAAGATCGGCCGATTTCATCCAATCCCCACGATCCAACATGTATCATAGGAAGTGTTGATTGGATAAAATCGGCCGAACTTCCATGACGTAGAGCTCAGCTCGGAGGCATTATTACAGGAGGTGTTGCATGAACGCGCATGGGGAGAAAGGGAGACTAACCAAAAAATGGCTGCTTTCTGTTCTTGTAAACCGTGCCCTTAATACATTTCAATTTTTTATTTTCGTTTTGTTTATATTATGATATATGCACATATATGTATGTTTTCTGAAGTATTATATTATTGCAGTTCATTTTAACTGGTCAACTGGCTTCAAATATTCTTTTTAGTTCCAAGTGAATTATTTGTTTGAAGAATTTGATATAATTAATTTTAATTGGTTATCGTTTTTTCTGTAAACAATTTTAACATTTGCATCATCATCCAAATGTTCACAGGGTTGTTATTTTGTCCACTTTTTTGTCAAAAGTCCGGGACTCTGGACAAAAATGGAAAAAACCATATGAAACTGGACAAAATAAAATCCATTCAACTGTAGATGTTCGCTGCATAAAATTATTCTGTTAAAGCAATAAATTGTACTTTTAACTTTGAATTAGCAATTTTAGCAATAGAAATATTTTATTAGAAATTAGTAATTTGATTAATGAAATGTGTAATTTCATTTTAATCATGATCAATAATCATAATAATAATAAAAAAAATCATAAAGAAAATGATAATTACAGTAGTTATGTATAGTTTGCATATGTAACAAAGTAAATCTGTCATGGACTATTATAACATTATCATATTGGATATTAAGAGGAAAAAAAGTTATTTAGTGCTATATCTATATCTTTAAAAACAAAAAAAAATAGACAAGACTAGGATTTCATACATAATGTTGAGTTATCTTCAGTACATAATGTTGACTGTTAAAAATAAAGAATACCTTAACCCCCCCCCCCTCAACACTGAACCTTAGACCTTATATAGATAGACTACGCCACCGATGGGACTTCCCATTATAGAGAATGTCTTCAACATGAGGGTGTAATCTGATACCTTCATCGTTTGCGGCCAGCTCCGTATGTCACGTGAAAGGGACTTGAGGAAGATTCTTCCATAAGAAAGCACTTATTTTTGTAAGAATTCAAACAAAAAATTCTCCTCTTCAAAATAGTTTCTCACAAAAGAAACTCTTTTTTATAATTAATCTGTGACATTTTAGCTTTCCAACGATGCGTAAATCTAAAGGCTTAAATAAAAAGTATGTGTACAATACAAAAATTAAAAAAACTCAAAACTACTTTCTTTCCTATAGAAAAATAACATAATATTCATTCCCGTCTCTCTCTTCAGGTCCGCATCACGTGATATTTGAGCTGGGGAAGCTAGCTAATGTCGAGGACAGATAATGAGGAGGATGCGTGGTCTATCTATATAAGGTCTATGCACTGAACACTCCTACCCCCTCTAAAGAGACTATTTTTAATATTAAAGTTTTTCACGATCAACGTGATTAATACATAGATGATTATGATCTTAAAAATAATTAAAGTTGTTTCTTTGTCATTTTGTACTTAACATGGGAATATCTTATTTAACATTTCTATAAGTACAGGGTGGTCCGAAAAACATGATAGAAAGTATTTTAAGTTCCTGATTTCAAATTTATTGATATAAGTATAATTCTTCCATATTGTAATAGCACACATATTGACATTTAAGGTGAATGTTTGATTACCGGAAATAATGAATAACCAGTATGGAATCACTGACCTTGGACAAACGATTATTTATTGTAAGAATATTTTTTGAGGCGCCATTGCGGCACGAAAAATTCTCATCTCCGTGTCGTCTCACGACTGTATCCACAAAGGGTCACGGTGTGGTGTGCCATATCGTCAAAGTGGATGAGTGGTCCGATATTCATTGACGGTATGGTCACGAAAGTGAAGTATCGAGAGTTTCTAGAAAGTCACTTTGGTCCTGAAGCAGACTGTCTCAACATGATACGCCAGTACTGATTCATGCAAGATAGGGCTCGTCCCCATAGAACTGCTGATGTCTTCCTGTGGCTTAAAACCAATGTTGTGCAAGTTCACGAAAAAAAACGAACTAGTTCGTTCATCGTGCAAAAAACGAGTTAGTTCGCGTTCAAACTCATGTCTGAAAAAATGAACGCACTCAACTCAAGTTCATTTTTAAAAAGGAGCGAAACTCATTAGAAGTTCATTTTTAGGTCCTTTTTTTTTTTTTTTTTTTTTTTTTGTCTTTTCTTTTCTAAATAGATCTCCTCTGTGAACACTTTCATAGGTAATTTACACTTTTTTTTTTAATTACCAATTACCATGAAGATTATTTTTAATTTAATGCTTAATTAAATTTATAAACTTATAGTTCTTAATTATAAATTATTAATTTAAGTGTAGTAAAAATTATTTAGCGGACACTTCTGAATAGTGGACCCACTGTTTTTGCGTGGTTTTTATTCTCAAATTTCCAATACGTTTCATTATTCACATGAGAAAACTTATTAATAGGAGACAAATTCCATCATTTGCAGGTTCAGGTTCCGTTGTTTTGAAGTATTACAGTATTTTAAAAATAGTGTAATACTTCAAATTACACTATTTTAAAAATAGTGTAATGCTTTGATTTAATTAATCTTTGTTTGATTGCGCCACAGTCAATGTCGGTTTTGAGTTCTTGGATAAATCAGTAGAAAGTTTCGCTTGCTATTTAGCTTACTATGCAGGAATAAGCATGTGTGTCAACTTGTTAGTTTGCGTACAAATTGTCTCAAGAACAAATTATCTCAGAGGTCAATCCAGTTTTAAAAAATATCATTTATACATTTATGACTTAAAACTTGAAAAGGTAGTAAAATCTTATTTTCGAAAATTCAGCAAATAGCAATACTTTCTTTAGTATATAAGTTTAATAAAATTAAAAATAGAAATCTGAATTCGTATAAATTGTTTTATATATATTATATTTCTGAGTGACGGGATTTCCCCTCTTCCCCCCAATGCCCCATTCAATTATTTACATATTCATAAAAAAAAAAAAACTTAAAGTTGTAAGGAAATTTTAAAATATGCATTCCAAGTTCTTCAGAGAACTTGTATCGGTAACTTACTGATCTTAGACAAAAATTTCAAGTAACATTTCCAGATAATCTTTAGCATTCTAAATTTAAATTTCTTCCATTTATTTCTTTTCATTTATTGCGATAATAGAACCATACAGGAGCTGTTAAAAGTTTTATTTCTATATTCAAGGCAACTCAAAATGCGAAATTATCCTATAAAGGCAACGTGAAGTATAGAACTCTAAAGAAAGTTTTGTGTACATGAAAGTAAGCGAAAATAATTATCATTCTCAAGCAATTTCCTTTCACAAGGTAAATTTTGGCAATTTCCTCAATTATATCCAATAAATAAATAAATAAATGAATAAAAGTGAGATCTTAACTGACTTCCATAGAATAATTTTTCGACAGAATAAATATATATATATTTTTGGCAAAATACTTATTTTAAAATTTCAAATATTATGAATACAGCTAGTGATAAACACAGAGCATTTTTAAAGTTTTTTTTTTTTTTTTTTTTTTTTTTTTTTTTTTTTTTTTTTTTGGGGGGGGGGGGAGATTACGACATAGCTTTATTTATTATCTTCTAAATTTACATACATCATCATTACATTAAATAAATCAATGTCTTAGCGTGAGTTATTATTTTGCTCAGTTTTTAATTTTAAGGGGATGCTTTACCAATCGTCGCTGACAGCCAAACTCGTAATATCATTAAACTGATTTTTGTTTTCCGAAACGGATTTTTTTAATTTTTAACATTTTGTTTTGAAGCTGTAAAGGGCGAAAAATACTTTTAGTTAATTATGCGCATTTTAAAGCTTTAAAACAAAACATTAAAAAAAAAAAAAAAAAAAAAAAAAAAAATCAATGTGTGGAAAGGATGAATTATTTTAACGATTGTGAAATATCTAAACATTATTTTAAAAAATACATTAGGTGATGGGTAATTTGCATTACAGGTTTCCCCATATAATATCACGGGGTTTCGCTATCAGCGACAACAGTTGAAGAGCCCCCTCTTCCCTTTATTAGTATTGCTTAGAAAAAAAGAACATTTTTCTGTCCAATTCTTCTAAAGCGGCCGAGCGGTTCTGCGCTCAAAGCTGGTAGATGGGAGGTGCCGGGTTCGATCCCAGGTCGCGCTCATCGACCTAGCCGTTCGGAGTTTTCCGTGGTTTCCTCCGAAACCTGCGTAAATACGGGCTAGGACCCCTTAGAAAGACCCCCACGGAGGGCATTCCCCCTCTAGGCCTAGGACACATCAGGAGTCAATCGGCCTTAAATCCTACAACCAACCAACCAACCAATTCTTCTAAAATCTCGCTGTTCAAACTGTGAATGGTTCCTATCTTAATCTTCAGTAATTTTTATATAACGTTGTTTAACAAGATTTTGAATAATTTTTTTTTTACGATTAAATAGGGAAAAAATTCTATGTTCGGAAAAAGCCGTAAGACAGAGAATCATTGCCAACGTTGGATGAACATATTATTGATTGAGAAATAAGTTTAATTTTATAAAAACAGATTTTTGGTATTCTGTAAGCTAAATCTGCACGGGACATATTAATCCGAATACGAATTAATTTTTCTCTTAACTACTACTTATTTGAATTACAGAATTAGATAATTTTTTAATACTATATTCATCAAAAATAATCAACTTTTTCCCTCTTAAAAATTAATGATAAACAACTTAATATTTTTTAATAAATATGCATTTTCTTATAATATTATAAGGGCCCACAAGCGGCTGAACGGTTCTGCGCTCAATGCTAGTAGATGGAAGGTGACGGGTTCGATTCCAGGTCGCACTCATCAGCCAAGCCGTTCGGAATTTTCCGTGGTTTCCTCCGAAACTCGCATAAATATGGGCTAGGACCCCTTAGAAAGACTCTCACGGAGGGCATTTCCCCTATAGGCCTAGGACACATGCGGAGTCAATCGGCCTTAAATCTTCCAACTAAACTATATTATAAGTTAACAAGAAATCAAATCAGACTAAGAAAAATTCGTAAATGAAAATGAATAAGCTAAAAAAAAACAAGTGTTAAAGTGTATTTATATTGAAAAACAATTTTGAAAAAATCATTCTCATTTTCCTTTTTGCTGGACATTTTTAGATTAGCTAGAATCACAAAATCATGAACACAATATTTCTATTCGGAAGTTTGGATTTTAAACTTTGTAAGTATAATAACAGCAATAATGATATTAATGTAAGTATATATATATGTTTATGGTTATCACGCACAAAATTTATTTTTTATTATTACGATTATTTCAGATAGTTTTGAAATTTATATATTAGGTTGGTTGTATAGCATAAGACCGATTGACTATACCAGGTCCTAGCTTATAGGTGGAATGCCCTCAATGGGCGTCTTTCTAAGGGTTTTAGTCCGTATTTACGCGAGTTTTGGAGAAAACCACAAAAAGCTCCGAACAGTTAGGTCGACGAGCGCGACCTGGGTTCGAACCCAACACTTCTGTTTATCAGATTTGATAATTTATATTTGAAATATTAAATATATATATATATTTTAATTTTTAGAAATTTAACTAAAGGGACAGTCATTTTCTATTGCACCTTAATGAAAGCATTAAAATGACAGGACATTTAATTTCAAGCATATATACTAAAGTTAAATCTCGGGTGCAAAGACAAATAAAAGTGATAGAATTCGCATTAATTCTCCGAATATATTGAATATGCAAATATTTATCATTACAATAATAAAAAAAATTAAAAATCTTTTCAAACATGAGTGAGTTTTAAAACAAGGCAATAATAATAATGTATAATATAATTCAAATATAAAATTAGTATTTACCTCTTAGTCTTGTTAATGTGTACATCAATATTCGAATTTCAGAAAATGAGATGTGGTGCGTCTTTCGCATGCAGTGAAACTGATTATAAATAATATAATGATTTCATCCTGTTTTGTGTGTGTGTTTTTTTTTCTCATTAATTCTGGAAAGACTTGGTGCCTGGTTGTCCAAATCTAAAAGCTTCTTTTTTTCCAAGGCCGCCTTAAAAGGATGCAATGTATACACAACAAGGGGGTGGCGCAGCCTAAGGGCAGCAGATTGCAGAGATTTTGTTACCGAAACCGTTTTCTACAAATATAGGAGAACAACAACAATAACAAAAAAAAAAAAAAAAAAAAAAAAAACTTATACACCCGCGACGAATTGAACCACCCTCATAAAACTAATTTCCGAGCATTTCCTTTCATTGATAAAGGGATGAAGTGAGAATACTGAAAGCCCCACTGAAACTGCCCTATGAACTGCCCATAGTACATCTTTTTCTTTAAAGAATGGTACTTCCGCTATTCCCAAAAGCCATTTGCTTCGCTTGTAGGGTGGGCTGGGAGATGTGTGTGTGAGCCCTAAGGGGATAAGAGTAATTGTACAAAGTTCTATCTGTGGATGTAGATGAAAGATCAAATATTTTAAATCAATTTATTTCAATCAATTTATTTTATTTGTTATTCACAGTAAGAATTTCAAAGATTTATGTAATTATTTATATATAGTATATAAATATTATAAATATTTTTAACGATATTTTCTTCATTTAGGACTAAAATTTTCACCAAGTTAGCCGGTTCTGGGGTGGGCTTCAACCCCTCAAGCCCTTCCCCCCCCCCCCGTGGGTGCGTCTCTGACTTATTTCTTTATTTGTCTTAAGAAATAACTATTGAAATGTATGAAAGCTGGAAATTTTTATCACCATTTTCATCTTGGAAAACTCCTAAAACTAAAATTAGAATTTTACAAAAATGATGATTATTCCACTAAACGCTGCCTTAAATATTTCAAAATTTATTTATATTATATAGTTATCGTTTCTCGTAACTAAAAGTTTACTGAATCTATATAAAACATTTTTAAAATCGTAAATATTTATTAAAAAAAAAAAAAAAAAAGCATCCCGTAAAATACAGACAATTTATGAATATTTCGTAAAATATACAATTAACGAGACTTTGCCATTTTTGATAACATAATTTCCATAAAAACTTTTAATCTAATTAAATATCACTGTAATATTACATTCAAATTGCAAATTAATATATACACAAATACCTTCAAAGCTGCTAGGCAGGAAGTGCTGGGGTGCTGGGTTCGATCTCAGATCTATGTTATTAAAAAAATCCCCCCCCCCCCCGCCTTCAGTCACCGAAGTATGTGTGACACTGTATTTTTTTTTTTTTCATAAAGAGCAATTGACTATTAGACACAGTTTCATTAAAATCAAAAAGAAAGTGATATAAAAACAATTATTGTCTTTCAATCTGCTCCTAGACTCCCCATCCTCCAGGTATATAGTAAGAGAAAGTGGTACCAATTTAATTGATTTAAATTTCTAAAAATGTATTAAGAAAAATCATTCTTTAAATTCATTATTTGATGTTTATTGTACAGTAGAACCCCTCTTAACCGGCTTAAATGGGACCGAGGGTAAGCCGGCTAAGCGAAAATCCGGTTAAAGCGGAGAAGAGAAAAAATGTGAGATAATATGCACTTTTTTTTATAAATAAATGAAAATTTTAATTATTACGTCAATTTATCGCATAAATTTACAATATCACAGATTATCACATACCTTTAAGATGAACTAGTATTAAAAAAATCAGTAACTTTTTTTTGCTGGAGACGGGAAGTTCGACTACTTGCAGCATAGTTTCGCCATTTTTTTAAGAGCATCACATCCATGGAAGAGGCCGATGCCTGCTGCTCCACATAGCACAGTGCCATTTATAAAGCTTTTAGTCCATCCGTATGTGATATGATGGATGTGGCGGAATTGCCGTCGGTGTCGTCGTCCTCGTCATCTTGAACATCTGAGACGGCGCCTACGATTTCGTCATCCGACAAGTCTCTAGTCTCTTGCTGGAGATCCTTCAGCCACTGCTCCACGTCTTCTGCATCGACGTCTTGACATCCATCAAGTCCTGTTAATGTTGACAAAAAGGTATCTGAAGAAAGTTCTGTTGAAATGACCGTCTCTTCTTCGATATGATTATTAGACCAAATTTTTTGCCAAGATAACATCAGTGTGGATTCCGGTAGCTCTGACCATGACTCAGCTATCATGTAGATAACATCATTTATGTTGATCTTTTTCAACAAATCGATGACGCTGATATCACTGCTGTCTTCTTCACACCATGCTGTCAGAAGCTTTATTCTGCACCTCCTCTTAACACTCTCTATCACGCCCTGGTCCATGGGCTGTATCAGAGCCGTCACATTCGCTGGCAGAAAGATTGCCTCAATGTCACCCAAATTTCTTTTGAAATTTAGCCGCTTCTTCATAGTTGGACGATAACTTTTCTCCAGATATCGTGAGCATGTGGATCCCGTGCCTTTTCTTCCATCTGTTTAGCCAACCTTCGCTTGCTTTAAAATCATCTTCTCCACCCATTTTCTGATGAAGAAGAACAGCCTTTTCTTTAATGATGGGTCCGCTGATCGGCTTTCCATTCGCTCTTTCCTGATTAAACCATAGAAGAAACGCATCATCTAGTTTTTCCAGCCTTGGTTTCTTCAGGGTGGAACGGGATTCAAGGGCGTCTTTCGAATCTAATTTTGAGGAAAATGACTCGATTTCGGACCTCTTCTTCTTCCAGTCACCTACAGTGCTTTCACCAACACCAAAAGATAAAGCAATAGATTTCAGGCTTTCACCCTTATCAATCCATTTTAACGCCTCCAAACGTAATTCCATCGACACAACAACGCGCTTCCTTTTCCCACAAATCGCCATTTTTGAAAGAACTTTCAGCTTTTAACACGTTTAGTCGGGAACAAACAATGATCTGTAAGTGATTTCGTCCTTTTGTCGCATTTCTAGTCATTTCCTTCCTTTCACCCTTTGCAACTTGGGATCGTCTGACTCAGCCAATCACCGCACTTCATTGGTAGAACACGTGCCTCCTTCTCCAATGTCAAGGTCAAATTGTGCCTGTCCCTTTTCTGAGTGCAAAAGCGTGTGCGATATTGCACGCAATGTTTCTTTTTGAAAACTTTTATTGTTTATAATATTTGAAAAAAAAAAAATACTTCAAATAAATATCGGCCCGGTTAAAGCGGAGAACCGTTTAAACGGAGGCCGGTTAAGAGGGGTTCTACTGTATTTGAAAATTGCAAATTTCAAAAATGCCCTTTTTTCTCGGGTGCCCTTTTTTTTTTTGGTGCCCTTTTTACCAGTGCCTTTTTTCCCAAGTGCCCTTTTCTTCCAAGCTCCCTTTTTTTCCGGGATCCATTTTGCGCAATTATTCTCTTTTCTGTTCTTTTCTTCTTCCACTTTCCTTTTCCTATTTCAGACAGAAATATTTAAAATGAGTTTGAGCTTGAATTGTTTTTTCACGCTCAAGTTCGTGTAAAAAACGAACTACGCTCAACTCAAGTTCATAATTTAAAAAACGAGCGAAGTTCAACTCAAAACTCAAAAATTTTGAGCTACGCTCATGAACGCGTTCAAATGAACGCGTTCGTGCACAACACTGCTTAAAACGGCGTTTAGTGAGCGTTTGATTGCTTTGGATGAAGAAAAATTCACGGGGCACGGGATAGAGGGGTCCCCATATAGTCCGGACCTAAATCCGTGCGACTTCTTCTTATGGATTTACACAAAGGACAGAATCTATAGGAATCCTCCTGATTCACTTGAGGACCTGAAATCGACCATCAGAATCGAGATTGATGCACTTGATTCCGACACACTCCAGCGCTTTATGACAGAGTTTCGGAACTGGCTTTATAACACTATAGTCGGGGATGGTAGACATTTCGAGCACCTTGTATATTAAATGTCATTCATATCTTTATTCAATAACATAGCTTTCATGTTCTTGCATATTTTATTTTTTCCACAACAATCGCTTACTTTCTATCAGGTTTTTCGGACCACCCTGTACTAGGTAAAAAAAAAAAAAAAAACCTCATAAATGTAGATTGAATGTTTTTATCAATTTATGCCAGCAAGTCCTTTTAAAGCAAAGCTTTCATTTCTGTATAACATTTTATTTGCAAAACGAACATGATGTCATTTTTTTATCCAAGAATTTAAAAAATCAAATTTACATAATCATTTGTTAATTTTATATTCTTATTTTAATTTTGTAAAAAAAGTTATTAATTGGTAATAGAAATTCCAGATAAAAAAATACAAAATTAAAATTTTACTTCCAAATAAAAAAGTTATTTATTTTTTATTTATTTATTTTTCAGAAAAGTAATGTCTATAATAATATAAATGTGCACATATATGTATGTATGTATGAATATATATATATAATCTATTTAGTAAACATGCAGAAACTTTAAGAGAAATAATAAAAATGTTGAGTGGCTCGAATTTCTGAACATTAAGTAATTCACTGTTGTTTAAATGAAATAAAGTAAGAGAAGTCATTAAATAAATAAATGCGAAAATTATAATTAGTGTTTGATTATTTTCTCCCAACTACTAGTATATTGTTTAACGAAAGAGAATGTATCCAAATTCTTTATGTATCTCTGTAAAAGAACTAATAGTGCTAGATTCACCAAAATGTATACAGTTCGTGTGACATAGACATAACATGTATATAAATTTAAAGCTCAATCAAATGATGCATTTAGACGCTATCACATTTTAAATAATTTCAGACTATAGGCCATAATATTACAGAATTTTTCGTTGTGTCCCTGTAAAAAAAACTATAAATTGTTAGATTCACCAAAATAAAACTGTACAATTCATTCGATGGTGACCTATAACATGTATATAAAGTTTCAGCTGAATCGAATAAAAAATTCAGATGCTCACACTTTAAGTTATTTGAGCCCATAGGCTATAATAATAAAGAATTTATCTTTGTGTCCCCAGTTAAAAAAAAAAAAAAAAGCTATAAGTGCTAGATTCTCCAAGATGTATACAGTTTATGCTACAATGACCTGTAATATATGTACCAAATTTTAGCTGGTTTGAACAGAGCATTTAGTCAATATTGTGTTCACTCATACTCAGACATACATACAGCATCGTAAAAATAGCAAAAACTAAGCTCATGGAACCTCAAAACATGTAGATACACCAACTTTGCAAAGTCACGTTTTCGTCATGATTACAATACTTTCCTTACCTGAGTATTTTCAGAACGTAAAAAATTCCATGAAAGGTATGTGGACCATTCAATTTCATCATGCTTAATAACAAATTTTTAAAAGGTATTTATGACTATGAGAGAGGAAATGACAATGTAGTTGGAAGCAGTGGGGGAAAGAGAGGGGAAATTAAAATTGAAACTTTAAGCTATCACTTTTGCATCCTGTCCACCCTTAGAAAAATACAGATATATTTATTTATTAAATATTGTAACTTTGCATGTCTATGTCATTCATATCTATTTTGAAGTATTTAAATTGATTATATGCATAGGGTTGCAGGAATTTGTAAAAAAAGAACGGTCAACAACAAAAATTTCTGGTAGCACATATAAAAAATATACTCCATCGTTTTCTTTCTTTATTTTCTTTTTCAATTAAAAAATTTACTTCAATATAGAAATCAAAGTTCTGTGCATAAAAACCAATTATTTATTAGGCTGGAATGATACACCAGGAAACACCTGTTTAAATTTAACATCATGAAACCAGTTTTATTATTTTCATTAAAACAATACGCCATCAGCATTGATACATCATTACACTGGCACAACAATTCAGCACCAGGTCAATAGCATACAGAAACAAGAGCAGTGTAAACCAATAACCTAAAACGGTGCAATAATTTAACACCAAGTTCTGAAACATGCACGGAGATGTGTAAATCCCCTAATGGTGTATTGATTCAACACAGTGTCTCAAAAAGTGGTGAAAGAAGCAGGAATCAAAACAGCAAGAGTTAGCCTACGTTGAAAGTAGAATCGGAGCCCGATTCTGGGACCAATTCTTTCGCCAAAATATTAAAAAAAAAATGTTGAAATTCCTTAAAGTTGAAAACATTTCCAGTTAAAAAATAATGGTCGCCAATGGTGACCAGGTGATCGTATTTTATGAGCCCCACACATTTTAATAAAGAATTGTTTTATATGTATGGAAAAAATAAAGATGATTTTTAATTTAGTACTCGCAAATAATTAATAGTGGACAAAAGTGGACAAAACAGTATTTTGTCCGGGACGGTTTTAACCAGGTTTTTTCCACTATGGAAAAAACCGAACAACCCTGAATGTTCACTATTATAATTAAGTCTATATTGTTTTATACTTTGTATTGAGGTCATAGAACACTAAAATAAATAGAATTGAATTGAAGCTAAATTCGAGATTTCTATAAAACTTCAATTATTTAATAAAGTATAATTTCAATATTTTGGAGGCTACACTTTGTATGAAAATCAAGTGTGTGTGTTATAAACATATTTGTTCATTCTTCATTGAAATCTAAATATTTATTAAATTTATTACCTTATAATTACATGGTTTGAAGTGAGTAGATGACTAAAATTGCAAAAGATACAAAGAAGGGAAGAGTTAATGTTGCTTTAGCAAGAGTGTATACATCTATTGAAAATGCAGTATGTGGTAAGCTCGATATCCAAATATCAACTTTCATTATTAAAAATCAAAATCATTAAAAGTTCATAAGCTGTAAGAGTAGATTATATTTTACTTACAATTGCATACAACTGATTTAGTATTGATGGTATTAGATATACTTATTTTATTTTCTCTCCCAGTTATTTCTGCACTTTTAACCAATATGTATGAATATAAAATTATTTAAAATGCTACTTAAATTTGCATTGAGAGAATCAACTGCAATATAGTTATTTTATATTGTCTTGCTTATTATAAATAAAATCTTTCATTAACTATTTATATTTTTAAATATTGGCAATAAAAATACATAGAGAGTATTGATTTTAGTTTTAAAATTAGATGATTATGTATTTTATTTTTTAAATATGTGGTTAAGAAGATCTGAACAGATAAATATTGAAAAACTTTTGTAGCTTATTGAACTAACATCTGAATGGGAATTTATGTGTTATGTCAGTTTTACTATTTTGGCATAACATATTAAGTTTAATAAAAAAGCACCACAAAACTGGCGTTGTAAAAATTATTACTTACAAACTTTGAATAAACACCATAAAATGCAATAAACTCGCAACAATTGTTTCGGGTCGAAAAAACACATGATACTTCATCAGGCGAATAAAGTAAGCACGAGTGCTGCAGTCAAAGCGGCAACGGAAATTTAACGCATTTGAAGTTTAATGCACTTTCGTACGTTGCCGCTTTGACTGCAGCACTCGTGCTTACTTTATTCGCCTGATGAAGGGTCGTGTGTTTTTTCGACCCGAAACAATTGTTGCGAGTTTATTGCATTTTATGGTGTTTATTCAAAGTTTGTAAGTAATAATAACATATTAAGCTCTTTTTCGGATAATGATGCTACAATGTTATAAATGCTGAAGTTCAAATGGAGTTCTGTTAAAGGTAAGATTTAAATTAAAAGTTTTATTTTCAAATGATAAATATTTTTACTTAACTGAGAAATGTTACATTTTAGATTATGAATGATAGCAACACCAATTCTATGTGATGTTTATATTCATTTACTTAGTATTATTTTATTTATTTAGATGTAAGTATTGAAGAATAAGCAAAATATTAAAGTAATGTTATAAAAGTATTTATAATTAATTTTTATTCGCCCCTCAATTATTTTATTTTATTAATATTATATGATTTATATTTTAAATACCATTCGATAAAGACTATTATAAAAATTCTGATTTTATAAGATGGAAAAAAATGTTAAGAAATATAAAGGCTTATAATTTTATTTTGTAAGTATTTTGTTTTTGATTTTTTTTTTTTGTTTATGATCAAGAATATGCTAATTATTCAATCGAATGAGTATTTTTAAATATCAGTGCATTCACCTCAATCTCGAATTAAAAATCTCACTAAATTAAGAAACTCAGTGTGACCTGATAAAGAATATTCCAGTTTATCGAACAACTATCCGAATAAGAATTTGGCTGTTATGTCAGTTTTAGAAGATTGGCATAACGTACTAAATTCTCTTTCAGATTGTTCAATGAAGCACAAAACCTTGAAACGTGCTTCTTCTTCTGAAATGAAGCAGTCGTCTACTTGAAAAATATACTAAGGCATATAACGGATTATGTTTTTTGTAAGTATAATATACTTTTCAAATTTTTATAGTTTTTATTATTGAGAAATTGAGTGAGTATTTTAAAATATGAATGAATTTGATTCAGTCTTGAACCAGATTCTGGCAGGTGAATGTCGATCTGATCAATGAAGAATGCATTTTTTCTTAGATTTACGAACAAACATCTGAATTAGAATTTGTATGTTATGTCAGTTTTAATATATTGACAAAACAAGTTATTTTTCAGATTAATTAATGATGCATAAATACTGAAGTTTAATGCACTGCTGTTAAAAGTATCATTTATTTCATGGATTTATTTTTTTTTATTATCAAGTATGATAAACAATTTACTATAAATATTTACATAATGCTAAAAATGCCAATGTAAAAAAATATTAAAACCAAACTGTGGTTTCTGTAGCATTAAGCGTACCTACCATAATCAATGTCAAACCTGATTGAGAATTTGTAAACTGATGGATGGTATGCTTGATGCAATCTGCACTGATAACGATATACTTAACGCTTGCTACTGAAATTGCAGTTTGGTTTTAGCATTTTTTACATTGGTGCTTTCAACATTGTGTAAATCTTTCTGTTCAATGTCAAGTCTGGTTATATAAGTAATTTATTATTTTAATTATTATTATTATGCTATTTTATCACCACTAACTATTTGGTCAAATATTGAATATTCTTCAAGCTAAATAGTAACTATGTAGCTAGCTGATTACTCTTATATTCAGGTGTCATTAGCTTAATTTTTTACTACTACTACCCTATTACTGTGTAAGTAATGGAAGTATTGTGTTCAGTTCAAAAATTCAATATCGAGTTTTCACCTGATTTACATGTTTTAAGGTGTCCTGAGTCCAAAAAAAAAAGTTTTTAGCAATTGTTTAGTATGTGTGTGTTGAATCTTCTGACTATCATTTATCCGAAACTGATCGATAGAACTATGAAACTTCTGAATTGAGACACGCCGGGTGTATAGATGATTTTTCCAGCTTTTGATGAAAATTCGACTATCAGGAACCAGGAGTGGGGTTGTAAGCTCATATTTCAAAAACGGTTCTAACGATTTTATTCAAAGCTGCTGTATATACACTTGATTAGATGTTCTTTAATATGAATGAGTTGGTTAGTTCAGAAAAATTGATAGGTGTCCTGTAAAATTATCTCAATTTCAGGTCTCACGAGTGCATTCCTTTAAAAACAGCTGTACGGTTTTTTTTTCAAACTTCTCATATTAACCCTTTCACGCCCAAGGGAAATATTTTTCCCTTCTACAAAAATCGTTATCGATTGTTCAATTATTATTGAATCGATATTTTTTTTACTGAATGTCAAAATAAAACGTATGTCCAAGGCAGCAAATGGGTTTCTGAACGAATAAAAAAAAAAACTTATAGAAAATAGGACACATAATAAATGTGTTATGTGCAATGTCCACTTGTGCTTCTTCACAAGTAAACGAAATTGTTTCGTAGAATACCATAACTAGCTATTTATTTTACTTTTCTGATAATTTTTATATTACAAAGCAATAAATTTGTATTACAAAGCAATAAATAAAATACCGATATAATAAACCTAACTCTTCGTTTATTTACTTTTATGGTCCATAGGGAAAATATTTCCCATGAAATTATAGGAAACCTATACACCCTGCTATGTTTTTCTGGTGATATTCTCTTACTTTACACCCACAATAGCTAAAATATTGTGTTGTATTGGCATATTTAGTCTTGGAAATCTTATGGTCCTGAAAGGGTTAATCTCCTTTTAAATATCCTTTTGTATGTAATTGTTATTTTTGTGTCAGCAATTGAGTACGCCAAGTTTTGGTAAAAGTCAGTATCTAAAAAGCGATTCTAATGACTTTCTTGAAAATTATTGCATAAACCCATTAGATATTTTTTCTCATGTATTACATAGTTATTACAGGAAAATTAACAATTATACTGATTAGGTAGGTCAGTTTTAGATCTTAAAATTAGTGTTTCAAAAATAAAAAAAGTTTAATCTGATTTTTTTTGGCTTATTTTTTAACTCGCTATGTAAATTCTGTTTTATATGCATATATATGAGTATCGGCTTTCTCGTACTGGAAAATTTTCAGATGTGTATTTTATTAGGTCAGTTTTATGATTTTGATTATATTATTTCCCAAAAGTACATGTAATAGTTGGGTAAAGGAAGTCGTGTGGTTGTTTCAAACTAGATTTTTTTTTTTTTAACTTTTTGAATAGTACCATTTAAACTTAGTAATTTTTATTTATTTATTTTAAATTATGGAAATTATAAAAAATTACTCTTCAGAAACAGTGGTTTACTTCAATGTAGAAAATTCTTAGAAAATATTATTATACCTAAATAGTAGTGTTATGCTGAATTCACAGCAAAGAAAATTATTAACTGTTAGTCTTCTTAATAAACATATAAGTTTTTTAAATAACAGTATCTTGTGCCGGGGTTTGAAAAATGACACAAAAATGCAGCATTTGAGAAAAATCAACTTACAAATAACAAAGTTTACATTAAAAAATTGACACAAATGCCTCTCACGTGGATAAATTGTGAGACAGATGTTATGCTTTGTATGCATGTTGGGGCACTTCACACACATTAAAAAAAAAAAAAAAAAAAACACAAAAAAGGCAGGGTTAAACAATAAAAAATAAATGTAAAATAAAAATTTGAAATGAAAGACACAAAAAATGAGAAGAAAAAAACAAGTGGAGGGGATTTAACAAACAAAACAATAAAAAGAAAACAAACTTTCCACAAAATTACTTACTTGGTGTAAGAAGAAACAAAGATTATAAAAAAAGGACCATAGAAGTCACGTAAAAAATAAAGTATGAAACTTTGAATTAACACCATAAAATGCAAGAACTCTCAAAAATTCTTTTAAGTCAAAAGAAAACACGACCCTTTCTCAGGCGAAGGTTGTGTTTACTTTCAGCCTGAAACATTTGTTGCGAGTTCTTGCATTTTATGGTGTTTATTCATTTTTTATACTTATTACTTTTAAATGCCAGTTCTGTAGTGTTATTTTTTATATTTAATATAAAAATGTTTATTAAATTAACCAAAAATTCTAAATTTATAAAATTTTATTGAAATATTCAATTAAAATTTAATCACAAAATTAGACCTTGATTTGACTAAGCTTTACTATAAGGCACCCCTTGGTAATTCGTGACACAGTTATGTGTGATAAAAATGTATTGACATTTTTTACTAGTAACCTTTTTGCATTGGAACGTCGTTTACATGTCTCGGAACTTTCTTATTGTTTTTTTTTTTTTTTTTTTTTTTTTCTTTTGCTTGGCAGCCCAGCTAAATGATGCTTTTTTTTTTTTTTTTTTCTTTAGTGCATTTTTCAGATTTAAAAATTATTTTTTGAGTTATTTTACTTATCTCTATACATAAAAAAAGTTACTGTCACTGGCGTCAATTTTTTTTTTGTCTGCGACAGCTTCTTCTAGTGGAAGGCAGGGTCTTTCGCGTCATGAGAGGTATCAATGTGTTCCGAATACTCCAAGGAAGACATTTCAGCTGCTTAGAAATTTCTATTATTTTAATTAAGTAGTTATTAACTAAAAACGACATGTTTATGAAGGTACTCTGTTTGCCATTTTGAAAAAAATTTCTCCCAGTGACGTTGTTCTTCTGTCATGAAGTCATTTTACACGGGAAAATTAAAATATGATCCATGATTGTACGTAGGTAGGTAGGTACGTTGGATGTAACGTCACACCAGTACTGCGCTATGGGTAATTGGCTACGGTCTGAGACACACCCCTAGAGATGTTCCGGCAACATGCCATCACAATTTTGATCCTTCACTGAGGGGATCCCCCGCCCCTCCTCCCGCTTTGGTGATCACCAGAGGTATAGTGTGGATGGAAACATGGAGGACTTTGCGGCCACGACAGATTGTATCTGCACCAGTCATGTACACAATGATCTTTGGCCGGCTCAAATATCAAATCGGCAATCTTCCAATTACATGCATGGCGCTTTACCGACTAGGGTACCGCGGTCGGAAACCATGGATGTAAAAAAGAAAGAAAATATCAACTTTTTTTCGCTACTTTTAGAAAGTTAAAATATCATCCATGGTTGGTAGGTAGATAATTAGGTAGGTTGTGTTTGACGTCGCAGTATTACTGCGCTATGAATAATTGGCGACGGTCTGGGACGCACCCCTACGGATACGTGACACCACAGTTTTGGTCCTTCACGAAGGGTATAGCTCCCCCGCTTCGGTGGCCCCCAGAGGTATAAATTTGATGAAACATGGAGAATATTGCGGCCACGACATATTTTACGTGCACCAGCCACTATTATTTTACACGACGGTCTTTGGCCGACTTGAGAACCGAACACGTAATCTTCCAATTACGAGCTCGGTGCTCTACCGACTGGGTTACCGCGGTCTGGATCTAAGGTTGTAAAAAAGAAATAAAAAGGGTTATATACTAAAGCTGTAATGCAAAATGGTCTAGATATTATGGATTTTTTTCTATTATGAGAATTTCCATAATAATTTCCGGCTTTTGTCTTGTAATATGCACTATTAATATTCCTTTTCAGTGAAAGAAAGCAGCGAATAGGAGGGCAGAGCTCTGCATATGTTAATAAGTAAAGTGAGTCGGGGGGAGGCGAAGCCTCCCTCGGGGGTTTGTGAGCGGAGCGAGCAAGGGGCAGAGCCCCCTAGTTTTTTAAATAATTGAAATTATTTAGAAAAGTAAATTGCGTATGGCAGTAATTGATGCAGTACAGATATTCATACACAACGAATTAGTGATATTCAGTGATTTTTTATTTTCTTTTTTACCATGTTTTTGTTAACTCTTATTCTTGTTTGATTGTTTTTTTTTGTTTGTCCAGTACAAATCTTGCAATTGATTTTTAAGTAACTTCCCAATTAGCTAGACATTTGAAACTTTTAGAATAGCTCAGAAAACGATGACAATGCATTTTTTTAATACTTTTAGCCAATTGTTTTGGCTTCCCGCTGCCTTCATTAGTTTTTATGATTCAACAGAAAATTTATTTAACTAACTTCCCGACTAGCTAGACACTTGATACTCTTAGAATATCTCAGAACACAAATGCATTTTTTTAATACTTTGAGCCAATTGTTTTGGGTCCCTGCTGCCGTCGGTAGCATTTATATGATTCAACAATCATATAATTTCTCGATTAGACAGATATTTGAATCTTTTAGAATAACTCATAAAACGATGACATTTTTTACACCGGCGTGTCACAGCTACAGTCTGCAGAAAAAATATCCGAGCACTAGCAATAATGTCTGTCCAAAAAACGTACACTTAATACTGCTTTGTTAAATAAATCCTTGTCGAGTCATGTTCTTAGTCAGTCTAAGAACATAATTCGACAAGTATTTATTGAACAAAACAGTTTTAAGTGTACTTTTTAATATAGGAATTATTAGCTAGTGCTCGGATACTTTTGAGTAGTCTACGTAAAACAAATGCGCCAGCATGAACGTGTTAAATACTTTAAGCCAATTGTTTCGTGTCCCCGCTACCTTCGGTAGTGTTTATATGATTTAACAGTCATATAACTTCCTGACTAGCTAGACATTTGAAACTTTTAGAATAGCTCAGAACACGATGATGATGCATTTCTTAAATAGTTTTTGCGAATTGTTTCGGGTCCACCCTGCCTTCGGTGGAGTTTATATGATTCAACAGAAAATTTAAAAACATTGTATATAAAAAGTTCTTTTTATTTTGTAATAATTTATTTTTTATTATAATGCTCGTGAAGTGAGCATACATCTGAATATTAACCACTGCAACGGTGGCGTATCCAGGGGGGGGGGGTTGGTGGACTGCAGCCTTTCCTGAAATTTTATGTATGTATGAAATAAAGGCAATAAGCTGATGGGATATCCTTATAGCGCTTTTTACATAATACTATGCACTGTATTGCCCTTCAGTGCAAATATTGAAGTTGCATTCATAATGAATATGATTTTAATAATTTTCATTGTAAGTATTGAAAAATACATATTGAACATTATAAACAAATAAATAATAATTTTAATCAAACTTACCTGATGGACTGTAAGATGAACTCCTACTAGAGTAAGTAATTCTCTGAACAACCATAGTCCATGTGTTTACTTAACAATGAAATTTAAAAATTCAGGACTAAGTAATATTTAATCATAGAATTAGATTATTTTCCTCAGTAATATTTACATAGAAGGATAAGCTAATACATGGCCTTATGACAAAAAAAGACAGTGCACAAGATTATCCCACCAGTATTAAAAAATAGTTTTTAGAAAAAATATTTATATCCAATCCTTTTGAATAATCAGAGGAAAAATATGAAAATGTTTAATACAAAGTTGTATCATGGTCTGTTAGTAGTATATCAGAGTATTTCTGAAATTTAAATAAATTATTCTATTATTTATGCACTATTATCCACATTTAAAATGGTTATAAGTTATACACTGATATATAAAATAGTAATGTCTAAAAAATAATAGCGATCCTCAAAAGTCACAAATAAACAAAAACAAAACCCCACTGAATTTTCCGAATTTTCTGTCGAATATTTTTCGATTCGTGTATTCTTGTTTCCTATTGGTTTATCAATCATCGCAATCGATAATTCTTGCAAGTTGACGTCACCGCCTGCAAGCGTTCCAAATGTATGACTATTTGCAAACCACTTGCAAAATTTACGTCATCGAAGCTGCAAGCGGTTAATTTGCAAGCGTAACGTTTGTATGTACCCCTTACAACATCGTAGGTGATCTGAAAATGACCATTGAAAAGAGTTGGAAAAGCATACCAAAAGACATTTTGAAGAAACTTTCTGAATCTATGACCTCGAGAATGATTTCGTTAATTGAAAAGAAGGGAAAATTTTTGTATTATTAGCAGTTCTTTTAATACTATCTTATGTGTATCATTTCTTCCAGTTTTCTACATGTATTAAAGAAAAAATGAATTGTAAAATAAAAAGTAATTTTAATATTTGAAATATTTTTATACATTTATTTAAAACTGTCATTCATTACATTGTGTTTGAAAATGCATAAAATATCAATATGTATACGTAAAAGTTTTTTTTCCCAGATTTTTAATTTCTTTTCTTTATTTTATAATCTCAAAAATGATTAAATTAACTGAAAATAAGGCGAAGTTTTTAGATTATTAGCTGTTTTTTAAATAATATCTTATTTGGCTTTAATATTTTCCCCAGCTTTTTACATGTATGAAAAAAGAAACCAAGTTTTAAAAGAAGAAATAATTTAATTTTTTTGAAAATTTTTTATAGATATAATTAAAATTGCCTTTTCTTGTATTTTATTTAAATTTGCATACAGTCGGCTGCAAAATTATTCGAGCACTAGCAATAATCCTTGCCAAAAAAAAAGTACACTTAATACAGCTTTGTTAAATAAATCCTTGTCGAGTCATGTTCTTAATCAGTCTAAGGACATGATTCAAGAAGGATTTACTTAGCAAAATAGTCTTAAGTGTACTATTTAAATATATTAATTATTGGCTAGTGCTCGAATAATTTTGCAGCCGACTGTAAAACTCATACGAGCGGTTGTGAAATAAATTAAGTTTTTCGCTTGGTCTTAACATTTTTTCCAGTGCGGTTTTTCTGCTTGATTTATAGAAAGATTTCCTATATTGAACATTAAAAAAAAAAAAAAAAATCCACCATGGTGTTTTTATTTTCTTTAATGATGTTATTATTTTCGTTTTCTTTTTTTTAAACTAGTATTTTATAAAATAAAGAAATTTTGATAGAACGTTGGAAATTGGGTTTAAAAGCCCGAGGAAACGATTGCGGAAATTTTTGAAAGTGTAAAATTATTATGAGGGGCGGTATTTATGTTTTTCCCTTACGATAATATAGAGATTCCTTAAGAGTGTCGAACATAAATGCGCGCGCGCAGCGCACAGTGGCCTGCGCTGCCGAAGGCAGTAGCGATGCGACATTTTTCCCGATCAGATTTTTTTTTTTTTTTCACATAAAATTTAATGCAATTTTGAGAATTCATTAATTATAGTGATTCATTTAAATAATAGTGACCAGCGAAGCGGGCGTAGCCTGCTAGTAATAATGTAAACAACACTATAATATTATATATTAATGATAACTGCTTTATACATTATGTTACCATTGCTATACATATTGTATTTTGCCGTTTAAAGAGTTTTGGTACTAAATTATATCCATAAAATTTTTGGTGATGAAGGTGTTACCAAAAAGCCTATATAAAATACCTATTCTCGCCGACAGCCAAATCCGCATGTTATTCTTTAGGAAAATATTTTGCCAGAATTACTCATCACCGAATATATATTTTTTGAATTCCATTTCCGCGTTCAGAAAATTCACATCTGTAAAATTAGTACTCGTTTTTGAAAACTGATTTATTAAATTTTATTTTTGAGTTTAAGAATTTAACTAAGTGCATTTTTCGTTTTGTAAATTGTAAAAAAAAAAAAAAAAAAAAAAATCAATTTTTAGAAAACGAGTACTAACTTTTGCAAGTAAATTTTCTGAATGTTAAAAAAAAAAAAAAAAAAAAAAAAAAACATTTAAAATTACATCTGATTTTAATAAAAAATACATTAGGTGATGAGTAATTCTGGCAACAATAATCCCATAGAATAACATGGGCTTTGGCTGCCGACGAAGGTAGGCACTGTAGGCTCTTAAGTACCAACTGATATAATCACGATATAATTCCCTGAGAAAGCACTCTAGTGCACGGAAGAGGATAGCGTATTAAAAAAGACTATAAAACAATGAAAGCTTAAATATATTTTAAAATATTTTAAAGAACACATGATCTAGAGGTTTCTGAGAAATTTAAATTAGATGCACAGATTACGGCTCATTTCATAACCTTTATTGATTATCACTACTTTACATTAAAAGTTAAGATATAAGTTTACAAAAGAATAAAGAAATGTACTTTAAAAGTGTTGGTATTGGTAGTATTGGTGTTAGGATTAAGACCAATTAACTGCAGGAATGTCTTAGGCGTGTGTGGTGTACCCTCCGTGGGGGGTCGTTTTTAGGAGCCCAAGCCCGATTTTGCGGAAGCTTCGGCGAAAACCACGGAAAACTCTGAATGGCTTGGTCGATGAAGATGACCAAGGATCGAATCTGGCACTTTCCGTCTACCAGCTTCAAGAGAAGAACGTCTCGGTCACTAGTGGAGCCTCCTATAAAGATGAATTTTGAAAATTAAATGTAAGTTTACATTTTACTTTTTCATTTTAGCTAAAAAAGACAAATATAGTTATGATAAAATAATTTTATTTAAGATGTATGATAAAATATTATGTTAAAATATTATGATAAAATAATTTTGTTTTAATTCATAAGCTAAAAATGCTTATGATTTTTAATCGTTATTTTAAAAGAATGCTAAATCAAAATTTAATTTTATGGGGGAAAAAAATAATATCCATTTCAAACAACAAAAGTCGTTTTCACTATTGGGCAGTATCTTCTTATACAGACTCACTGTGAAATCGTAGATTAGCGGATTTCAAGGTGTTATATATTTTCCTTAAATTTTTATCAATTTATGTGAAAAATTGTGCATAATAATTATAATATTAATTCAATATTCACATTCTTTTAAAGTCCTTGTAACATTAATGCTACAGCTATCAGTATTATTAAATATGTAGAATTATTCTTATTTTTCTTTCTATATGTAATTACACTTTTCTATTGCATCTAAACTAAAATTTATGTATTTAATTTTGATAGGAATAGCACCCGAACTGGAATAGATTTAATTTGGAACTGCGAGATAGTTATATATTTCTTTTTTTTTCGAATCTAAAAATTAGAAAAAGAAATTCAACGAATTAATTTATTAAATTCTCACTGGAATTAAAATATTTTTAGACATAGGATGCATCACTAAAACAGCTCTAATTCAGCTCTATCGCAAGTAAAAACGTACATTATTTATATTATAAATGCCTATTAATTCAGATAGTGCTCCTCTTCCAAACTAGAGGGCAGCACACATCCCATAATATCTTAAAATTGTTTCCAAACAATTTTCAGAAGTATTATTGATTTTTTCTCCAACTTTTTCCCCCGTTTTTATTCCGTTTCCTGATGTAATTGTTACTTAATGAAAGCACAAGTGCAATTTATTCTAGTGTTTTACAAAACAAATAATTCTGAAATATATTCTTTTCTAATTGATTATATCTTTTTTTAAATGTAATTTTACTGAAAAATGAAAAATATTTAAATATATTTGACACTGTGTTGAAACTTTTAGATGAATTTATAAACAAATTTTATTTTATTTATTTATTTTTCTCTTTAAACGGTATTTGTTTCCGAATTGTTTTAGATGTATTCATCAATAACCTCACACATAATTAGATTAGAAATTGTGTGACAATTGTGAGAAATTGTGAGAAATTGAAGGACTGCCACAAGCGACATTTTTTAAAAAAATTATTATGTTCGTATCACTATTTCCATAACATGAAATTTATAAAAATTTATGCAAATAAATTATGCAGTAAATTTATATTAACAATTATGCAATAAATTATGCAATAAATTAATAACAATTTATTATAAATTTTATTTTTTGGAAATAGTGGTTCGAAAAGAATATATAAAAAAGTCCCCTGTGGCAGCCCTGTAATACATGTAAGCTAAATATTTTTGAATGAAAGGCGGAATTAATTTTAAGCACAGAGAAAATTGAGCAGGCTGAAAATCGAACCTGAAACTTCAGATTGCAAATGCTCTTGCGGCTTACGGTTGTCTACCGGGAACATTGGTGCAATATGCCAAAGTTTAAGGTTCAATCTTTTATCACAGTTTGCAAGATTTTATCTCTTCTTAAATTTAATGCGATCTTTCGATAAAAGATATGTAAATATAACAGTGAATTTATTTCGTTAATTTCTGAACCAGCTAGAACAACTTATATAAAAATTTCACTAAATTATCATGAAGATTTAGAACGAAAGAGGAGATATAGTTAGTTGCGTTTTAATTTTTCTAAAATTAGCTGTGTAGTGATCTCACTATTGAACTGAACTGAAAAAAACACTTTCAGCTTTATGATATATGAACTGAACTGAAGTAGTCTCTGGTTAAAAATGTAAAAAATGTTGCGTTGTTCTTTTTGGTAAAAAAATCTTTTTGTGATTGTGTTAATATAAATTAAAAAACCTTCTGATTATTTTAAACATGGAGTTTTTAGTAGTTCATTAAAATCAAACTACTACATTGATGACTTTTGGACGTGATAATTTTCATAAATTAGCCTGATGTTTCTCATATATTGAGATGCTGCAAAATGGTAAGTCCTTTCCAGACATTTATTACATGCACCTGACTATTACAACTATTTATTTAATGGTAAATGTTCCCAATTATTTTTATTTTTATTTCTTTCAAATCATAATTTGTTTCTTTAATTTCTATATAATTATACTGACCAAACGTCCCCATTTTCTGGGGACAAATGGGGACGCCCTTTTTTTTTGAAGGCATTTTTCTAAGTTTAAAAAAATTGTAGAAACTAAATTATTAATCAGTAACTCTTTATTTTTAGTCCTTATTCATTAGGAATGAAAAAATGCATCCATAATTTGATAATCGTAGCAATTTTTTACGCTTCTCTATTATAAAGGTACTTTGATCTGGTCAGCCTATATATAATGCATTTCGGTAAAATTATACATTTTTAATTAATTGTCGTTTAATAGTGTTGCATCTTATTGTGTTTTACCCTCGGTTGAAAATACGCCTGATATTTTAGAAAACGTCAGCGACACGACCGCGTCTTCTCAGTTAGCTCGCGTTGCAGTGAAACGCCTCCTTTTTGACGTTCTGATCCTGCTCTTTGTTTTCTGCAATTAGATGCTCAATTTAGACTCAGTAATATAACCGCTGATGAAACGCAGTTTTACTCAGCTATTTCTGCTTTGGATACTGAAATTCTTCAATCCGCTATTGTACTTAATCCACCACAAATTAATAAATATGATGCTCTCAAGGCAAAATTAATTTCAGTATTTGCCGAGTCTGAAACAGTTAAATTGAAACAGCTTTTGCAGGACCTACAACTGGGTGATATGAAACCGTCACAACTTTTATCTAAGATGACATATCTTTCTGGTGGTAATCTCAAAGATAACGTTTTAAAATCTCTCTGGTTAAGTAGACTGCCCAACAACATACAAGCGATATTAGCTGCTAGTAGTGAGCCGTTGGCCAAATTAGCTGATATGGCTGATAAGATTCAGGAATTGACTACTTCATATCAAATTAATGAAGTTCATTCTTCCTCACGTACTATTGCAGCCTTACAGCAGCAAATTAATACTTTAACTGAACAGATTGCCAATTTAACTACCCAAAGGCAACCCTTTTCGCGTAGTCGCACACCGTTGAGAAACCGCCAACCTTGGCAACGCCGTACACCCTCCCGAGGACGAAATATTAATAACGATATTTGTTGTTATCACCGTAAGTTCGGTAATAATGCCCGTAAATGTACCTCCCCCTGCAGTTATCAAACAAATTCGGAAAACTAAATGAGCCGTCACTCGAACTCATGAGTGACGAAGGCCTATCCATTGCTCGACTATTTGTAGCCGACATGCTAACCGGTCTCCGTTTCCTTGTGGATACAGGAGCCGATATTTCCGTTGTCCCTCCTTTATCGTGCGAGTCAAACCGCCCTCACGGAAAACTTCAGCTATTTGCTGCAAACGGTACTCCTATCAACACCTTCGGCAAACGACTTCTTCACGTTGATTTAGGCTTACGCCGGAAATTTCAGTGGCCATTCATTATTTCCGCTGTCTTCCACCCAATTATCGGTGCTGATTTTCTTCGAAATTTTTCCCTTTTGGTCGATATAAAAAATAAACGCTTATTGGATTCCATTATGCACTTGTCATCCGTGGGTTTTGTGCGTAATGCAAAAAACAATATTAAGCTAATATCAGGTAATTCCCCATTCCACCAACTCCTTAAAGAATTGCATCTACACGTTTGATTGGCCGACGATCTGCGTCATTACAATGTCATGTGTGACGTTAATTCCATTGCAAATTTGCATATCCAAAAACGGGTAGAACTTTCGAACTCACCCAATATATTCTTTCTTATTATGAAAAACACAATGATTATTTGTTTAAAGAATTTTTAATTAAAGATAAATTCGGTTATTTTCTTTTTCTAATTTTTAGCGGGAAGAAAAGGAAAATAATTATCTTTCAGTTGTTAAATGAAATCTATTCCAGTTTGGGTTCTATTTCTATCAAAGTTAAATGCATAAATTTTAGTTAACGTGTACTAAAAAAGTATGGTACACGTAAAAAGAAAACTTGGAATAATTCCGCATATTTTATAATACTGTTAGTTGTAGCATTAATGTTATAAGTACCTAAAAAATTGCAATAAATGCTCACTAGAGGAAAATTACAGTTGTAATGTGCACTAACCGTAATGAGCTTAATTTGAAAAGCATGGTGTTGAGTTGAAATTGGTGTAGGGATTAAGAACAAGCTAGGGATCTATGCTAGGATGAAGTGCATTTCGTGTGAATCTTTCTATGGGATCATAGCGCGTATTTATGCACGTTTCGGACAAAACCACAAAAAACTGCAAAATCTAGGTCGATGAACGTGACCTAAGTTCGACCTCGAAACCTCCTGTCTACCAGCGTAGAGAGCAGAACCTCTCAGTCACATATAGGGCTCGAAAAACATAAAAGTTTATGACTTATAAAAGTTATAACGTATAATACAAGGACTACAAACAATGTTCTTAGAACATACTATAAAATTTCCAGGATGAATAAGTAAACTATATTTAATTTGAATACATCATGAACACTGAATTTATAATTTTTGGCAGATTTTACATAAAAAATAAATAAATAATAATAAAAAAAAATAAATAAATAAATAAAAGGATCGATATCATAATAATTTTGGAATTCAGTAATCTTATTAAAACATATTTTTACGAGAAATGTATATTAATTATTACATTTAATTGTACAGCTTATAAAATATTCGCAAAGAGTACTTTGCTTTAGACGCTTTGTAAGATTGTAAGCCTCTGATTATAATAGTCAAGAAACTTTAAACACCATCATTAAAGCTTCAAATAGAGTTAAACTTAATTAAATTATCTTTAATTTCCCAGATTTTAAATCCAAATGTTCTCGAATTAAGTGCAAAGGATTATTAACGAGGAAAATTTCTAAGCATTTAATTAGCGTAAATTATTGATTTTAAATTCATGTATGAAGGAAATGATAGCTTTAATATTTGTGGGGTATTTCTTTTTATACATTTAAAAAAATGAATTTTAATTTTAAAATTTAAATTTGCGATGGTTTGCACATAATTTAAATTATCTTTTATGTAAACAATTTTCTTATTATCTTTAAGTAGGGATTTAGAAAATAAAAAATCTATAGAAATTCTCTGCTTAAAGTATTTTACAAATACCTTGTTTATCCTTTGAAAAAAGAAAAAAAAAGGAAGAAAAAAGAAAGAACTTACTAAAAAATACATGAGAAATGTTAAGCAAACAGTTTTAAGTGCTATAAAGATGTTTAACTTTTAAAATAAAGAGAAAAACGAGTTATTTTGTTTAAATGTTAAATAGCAGGTTTTTATCGTCTAAAAATGCATTTATAAGACGGTAAGTGTTAAAAGTAAGAAAATATGACTTTTTTTTTTTTTGGTCTTGTCTGAAGAAACAGAAGTCATCTTTCATAACCGTGTGTAAGAGGAGCGATTCTATTTTTAATTTTCTGCCTTTTTTCTCCTAATCTTATTCGCTTCAACAACAAACAACACGAAGAAGAAATAACTTTTGTCATCCATATCAAAACAAAAGAGTGTACAGTTTGGAGCTTGTCGAAAACAATATTTTCTTTTCTAAATTAAAGGAAGGGGAAAAAAAAAAGAAACACTTACGCTTTTATGTAATAATGAAGAAAAGGTTTGTTTATTGCGTTGTTTTCTTGTTTGGTTAAGTACGGCACACACACGCACACAAATTCCTGTTAATTGTGAGCACTATAAATTAATTTTATAAAAGCTTTGAAATGATATTGTTTAGGCTGTTATAAATGCATTTTGTGATTTGATAATCTATATTAATAAAATCAGAATTTTCTCAGTATTTTTCTCAGAATAAAAAAATTTGCGATATCGTTACGTTTCACGTAACGTGAAAGCCAAAACAGACTTAAGAAAAATTTCTGTGTGTATGTGGGGGAAGGATCGTTGTGTCTGTATGTCTGCAATGCTATTTTTATCCGGGTATCACTTGAGAACGCATGAACGGAAATCAACGATACTTGGCAAGAATTTAGGTCTTTACCCAACTTAAAATTTTATCTATCGAATATTTCAAAATTTTGATAAGATTTGGAGAGATGGGCAAAAACGCCTGCACTAGAATCTTTGAAATGATTTTAGAATATTTTGTCTGTGTGCATGGGAGGAGTGGAGGTATACAGAACGTTTTTTATTCGACCGGGTATCACGGGAAAACGGCTGTTCGGAATTCAGTGACACTCAGCTTAGGATTAGAAGTAGGTAGAAAAGGCCGGTTCTAGGGCAGGCGGGTGGTGCACCGGCAAGCCGCGCGGGTGTCACGCGGAGTGTGGAGCGTGTTCAATCATGTTCACGGCCTTTGCGGAGCTCGGAGCACCCCCTCTGACTTAATCGTAAAACGTGTCGAGGGTGTTAATTAATGTTGTTAATGATGAAATTTTAATGAATGGTGTGAAAGATGATGGTGGTTTTAAAAAGAGAATTTTTGTGAACTTGTGTGAAGGTTATTGTTTATGACTAATGAATTATGAAAATGTAAAAAAATTTAAAAAATTTAAAAAAAATAAAAAATTGAGAATAAATAAGAAATAAATAAAAAAATATGAATTTAAGAATGAAAGATGTTCATGCAAATATAATACGAAAGAAATAGAGAGGATCGACTGGGATTCGAACCCGGTACCTCGCTGTAAAAATATTTCCATTGTGTGTGTTGATGCATGTGTGATTTTTCTATTATATGTCTGCACATTTCTTTTTAAACTTATGAATGCTATTGCTCGAAAAGAATTCAATCATTTAAATGATATTAATTACAGAATAATAATTAAGAAAAATATTAATTAAGGATTTTCTAGTAAAAGATTACAAATGTTTTATGAAAAATGACAATGAGAGAAAAATTAAGTGGAAAGAATGAAAGAAAGTATCGAAATAAAGAGGATCGACTGGTATTCGAACCCGGCACTTTGTAATAAAAATATTTCCATCGTGTGTGTGCGATTTTTCTATTATATGTCTGTACAGTTCTTTTTTAAACCCTGCAAACATATATTTTTGGAAACTCATTTGAAGAGTTCATTTTTCTTTGAAACCTTCAAAAGAAGATTTCTTATTGTCTTTTTAATTTCAGATCTTCTAAATTTTCTTTATTTAAGAAAAATATTAATTAGAGATCTTCTTGAACAATTCATTAAATGTTTTCCGAAAAAAAGATAATGCACGTGGAAATTAAGTTAAAAGATGATTAAAATATCAAATGTATAAGTGAAATTCGAACCAGACGTCTACCTTGTGTTATTTTAACGAAACCCACCACTCCCTTACGTTGAAATGTAGCAGCCCACGATACCTTCCACACCCCACAAAATAAATAGAATAGTCTGCCAAACCTATTATCTATTTCGATAATTGCGGAATGACTCTTTTTTATCTTTTGTAATTAAAATTCCAAACATCCTTCACCTTGAAAAATTCGTCAAATGTTTTCCGAACAAGAATATGAAATGAGAGTGCTACTAGTGAAAATTAAGTTAAAAGTTGGTTAAAATCTCAAATGTATAAGTAAAATTCGAACCAGACGTCTGATTGCCTTGAGTTATTTCACAAAACCTATCACCCCTTCAATAATGTGGAATTGCCTAATATCCCTATTCAATAAATGGGATAGTCTACGAAACCTATATACCTTTCGATAGATGTGGAAAGACCCATTTTTTATCTTTAGTAATTAAAACAGTGTAATTACAAAACTATTAATTATGAATTTACTTGTAAAAGGTTACAAATGTTTTATGAAAAATGACAATGAGAGTAAAAATTAAGTAAAAAGATGATTGAAAATTCTTCAACATGTCTGAAATTTGATTAATTAACGAATGTCTAACGAAGAGTTTATGCGAAAGCCAATATTATCCAATCTTACATTACTATTAATTCTCATCGAAAACGTGAAGGTTATATCCACCCTGTTCAAGCCTGTTTTTCTCCCCTACTCACACGCTCGAAGGAAATTGACCATTCCTGCCTTCTTAGTGATGAGAGAGAAAATATCAGATATTTTTTATAGATTTCCGCTAACTTTTTTTAAATATAAATTCATTCCTTACATTACTTTTGAATAAACTTTACCCGTTTCTACACTTAGTATTTGGCAGGATTTTAAAACAGTAATATTTTCGGATACATTTAACAAGATATTTAAGACATTTGGCGATAAGATAATTAGGATTTGGCAAGAAACATACAATATTAATTTCGAGTGAAAGAAAATTTTGTCACTTGCTAACTTTTTTTCCAGGAGTGAGAACGTTCATTTTATTAACTGAATCCAGTGTTACATATTGGTAATTTTATTTGGTGTTAGAGATGAGTCTACCCGTAGAGATACCTATTTTAAATCAGCCTTTCATCCAGTCGCGAATAGATGACAAGAAGTTGTCCAAATTTCCGATATGTTCAACTTGTAATAAGACTTTTTCTAAAAAGTCTAATTTAATTCGACATTTGAGGATTCATATGGGTGTGAAATCTTTTGTGTGTTTTGTATGCCAGAAAGCATTTCAGCGCTCAGAAGATTTGAAAAGACATTTAGAAATTTATGAAAAGACTCTTACAGAATATGAATGTGAACAATGCAGTGAAAGTTTTAATCGCAAGTATGATTTATCGATTCATGTTAGAAAAAATCATAAAAAGACTTTACTAAGCATGTTTGTGATGTATGTAGTGAAACCTTCAGATGGAAATATGAATTATTGAAACACATAAGAAAAAATCATCGGAAACCTTCACCCCAACATTTATGTGGATCATGTAATGAAGTATTCAATAGTAAAATAGATTTGTATTGTCATTTACGTGCTTCAGTCAGGCATCAGTCAGCACCGAAAACTGTAGAAAATTCTTCTCAAGATCCACTTAAGGAGAAAACTAAGTTTTTAAAAGAAGTGCTGTTATTGTACATACATCCACTATCTTTGACAATGAAAATAATGATATGGATTTGTTATCATTTTTTAATAATTTAAGAACTATCATTTTAACCGAATTGAATTTTCAATTAAGTGATAAAAAAGGAATGAAATGGTTTATAGTTGTTAAACTCACCCTTAAACGTTCTATGGAAGGTAAAGAAGAAGTTCTTTCCCATCATTTGCAATCAAAAACCTTTTCTACATTTTTATCAAGTGATTTGAATAATGATCTTGAAAATGCTTTCAACAAAATGATAGAAAGTTTTGAAGAATTTACTGATTAAGAATTAGGTTGTATTTTAGTTGAAATTAGCAAATTACAACTTTGTATGGTAAAATTTTAACTCATGTATCACCTATCTCATGTTTTTTCATTATATTCAATAAATTGAAAAACAAAAGTTCCTACATAATTTGTTAAATAAAGCCCAACATTAGTTATTTTAAGGTATATTTGCTAAGAATTATTCAACAATCTATGTCAAATAAAGACTTCCCAACTACATTTTTTACTACTTTTCACTATATTCTACAACTTTAACATAGTGAAATGCCCCCCTCATATGCTACCTTTCACTCAGTTTTTCTTTACAGATAGCAAATTTGTAAATAATGAAAGCTAACTCTGAAAAAATCCAGAGCTAAGAAAATATTAATATGCTTTATAAAGACATTCCTGTTCACAGATGCATACTTAGGTTTTCTAAAGTGTATTTAAACATTCTTTAAAAATATTTTAACCAAGTATTGTTGATTACAAATATATGTATACTTTAAAAATTTTACAAAGCTTTTAGAAATTAATTAACTTATTTTAGAATAAAAACATAAGAAACTTATTTTTTATAATAATAAGAATGAAAATGTAAGATAAAATCTTATTCTTACCAATTTAAGAGACTAAGTATTTTTAAAATTATGAAATATGGAATTTTAGTGTTTCACACGTGTTAATAACACATCTTATTTTACAAAGTAATATATTTCTAAGTTCTTTAAAGTCATTTAGTTTGAAGTTTTTCAGGCATATGCTTATAAACGACATTTTTTTAAATGAAAAATTTTTACACAATTTATTTTAATACAAATACTATCTCAGAAAATTTTTTCAGATTAAAAATGTACGATAAAATCTAACACACTTATCAAATTTAGAAGTTGTATAATATAAACTGAAGAATTTAAGAAGCTGCAGACGTATCACGAAATCATGAACTTGAAACTTTAAGTATTAACAACCTATCTTCTTTGAAATACTAAACCACATGTTTCGACAAATCTATAATCTACTGTTAAAAACATAGATCTTAGAATATTTTTTACCCTAAAAAATTCAACATAGATGCTTCATCCATAAAAATACAGAGTGAAAGTGTACAAATTATCTGTTTAGACATGTTGATAAACTAGACTTTTCCACAAGATTCGAGTATTTTAGCAAGGTATGAGATTATATTTGGCTAAATTTCCACTAATATTGGTGATAGTTATAAAAATTTGGCCTGAAATGAGAGAATTTGGCGTAAATTCTTAGTAACAAATGAGTAGTAACAAATGAGTTAGCAACAGATAACTTTAACAATGAAAATCTAGACTTGTTAAATTTTTTTGAATAACTTTAATGCCGAATGTATGAACGATATCCCAACAATATAGATTTGTGTGAATTTGCTGTTTTGTATTATCGGGAATGAATTTTAAATAAAAAGATTTCAATGAAAATGGTTTGTTTTAATATTTATTACAAAATACCTTTTTTATAATATTTTCTATTAGAATATAAACTTAAGTGCCATCTTTTTAAAATAAAAACATGTAAAAAGTTTACATACGTAAGATGTATTAGAGATATACTTTTTTCATTACTGTAGTAGTATTGATTGGGTATAATATTTAAACACTAAGTAAAAATTATACACGATAGTAGTTTTACAAACTGACAAACTTACATCGAAGAAGAAAAAACTTGTAAAACTGTTTTACTACTCATTTGTGAAGTACTTGTGAAAATCTTAAATGAATTTATCTTATAAACAATTTTCCTGAAAAACTAACTTATAAAAATTTTAGATATAATTATGAAGTTAGTATTTTCCTAAGTATCACGTTTGAAGCTTACTTTGAATATGCATCGTCAAAGTGTTTTGTACTTTAACTAAAATCACAATCTCTATTCCAAAGAGTGTAAAAATAATTTTAGAGTAACAACTTAAACTTTTATATATAGATACGTCCACGATTGTATTTTAACTTTTTTATTTTTAGAATACAGAAAATATTTTGTAAGAAATGTGAAAGCTTAATTTTAGAAATTTATGAAATTTTACAATATAGTATAAACATTTGTTTAATACAATATAGTATAAAAATTTGTTTAATATAGTATAAACATTTTTGTCAAATGTTTTCTTTATGTCACATCACTTAGAAAAATGTAACTGTTTTTAGTAGGATTGCTAACACAAAACATTAAGTTAGAAAATTTGTCGATAAAACTTATAAGATAAGAAAAACCATATGCGAAGTAATAATAAAAAAATATATATATATGTACTTGCAAGTTTAAGCATGACTAGACAACCTTGAGGAAACATTAAAACCTGTTGCTGACGTCATAAACCCTGTGACGTAAATTCCCCATTACCACTACGTCACAAATGTATAATTTAGCAAAAAGTATTTATATCTACCCACAATTCCTGTCTTGTATTATTTTACTTTGTGTATTAAATCAATGATCCGTAAAAAACTTTGTCATTTTTATACACTTTGAAGTAAAAATTTTCTCCCTAAACATCAAATTATATTTTACAAACATGAATTGATATGTATTTCTTTAAAATATCACTAAGTTACATTATACCAAAGTATATTTTCTATTATTTAAACAATTCTCATTTTACAAAAATTAACTTGTATGCATTTCCAGGTCTTTAATAAAAATCTTTAATTTTTTTTCTACCCTCAAAGACTTTAAACTATTCGAGATGTTTGTAGCTTAAGTGCAATCCAATACTATTTGCATAACAATGTGGAATATCATATGTGAAGAAAATCTTAAATTTTGACTAAGTTGCAAATCTCAGTGAAAGTATTTTAAGATTACTTTGTTAAAACTTACTAAGTATTATAATATTTTTCAGTTATTAAACGAAAAATTGTGTAAAATTTACTAAGTGTTTCATTAAAGTAGGAAATTACACTAAAATGTTTTGACAAGAAATACTAAATTCACTAAGGCACATACGTGGACGTAAACACACAATATAAGAGAAACCTTTAAAAACATTATTGAAAAAACTAAATTTTTTAATAAATTGTTAATTTTAGATTGTAAAAAATATTTAACAATATTTCATAATGATTATAATTACAAGCATGCTTGTATGTATACGTGTATGTGACTTAGTTAATTTAGTATTTCTTGTCAAAACTTTTTAGTGTAATTCATTACTTTAATGAAACACTTAGTAAATTTTACACAATTTATTTTTTTAACTCTGGATTTTTTCAAAGTTAGCTTTCATTATTTACAAACTTGCTATGTGTAAAGAAAACCTGAATGAAAGGTAGCATATGACGTGGGGCATTTCACTATGTTAAAGTTGTAGAATGTAGTGAAAAGTAAAAAAATATAGTTGGGAAGTCTTTATTTGACATAGATTGTTGAATAATTCTTAGGAAATATACCTTAAAATAACTAATGTTGGGTTTTATTTAACAAATTATGTAGGAACTTTTGTTTTTCAATTTATTGAATATAATAAAAAAAAATGAGATAGGTGATACAAGAGTTAAAATTTTACCATAAAAAGTTGTAATTTGCTAATTTCAACTAAAGTACAACCTAATTCTTGATCAGTAAATTCTTCAAAACTTTCTATCATTTTGTTGAAAGAATTTTCAAGATCATTATTCAAATCACTTGATAAAAATGTAGAAAAGGTTTTTGATTGCAAATGATGGGAAATAACTTCTTCTTTACCTTCCATAGAACGTTTAAGGGTGAGTTTAACAACTATAAACCATTTCATTCCTTTTTTATCACTTAATTGAAAGTTCAATTCGGTTAAAATGTTAGCTCTTAAATTATTAAAAAATGACAACAAATCCATATCATTATTTTCATTGTCAAAGATAGTGGGTGCACGAGGTCTGTTTTTTTTTTCAACCTCCGATCGCACGGTATGAAGACCACACATGCAGCAGGTGAGTGGCGTGCACAGTATGTGACTGTGCATCTCCTCTTCTACACGCTCTGTCACTGCCGAGTGCAACAAGCTAATTCGTTTTCAGCTGCAGTCACTTAAACATGGCTGTTTTTATTGATTCTCCCGCCAAGTGTGAATTGCAAAGTGTTATTCGTTTCTTGCAGGTAGAAGGGAATAGTACAGAGGAAATTTATCGAAGAATGAGTAGAGTGTATGGAGACAGCTGTATGAGTGAGGGTGTTGTTCGTGAATGGTGTCGAAAATTTGAAGAAGGCCGCACGTATGTGCATGAAGAATGAAGTCAAGGACGCAACTCTGTTGCTACAGACGATCTTGTTCAACGACATGACCAAGTGGTTAAGGAAAGGCGTAGGTTCACCATAAGTGGATTATCCATGAAATTTCCGGAAGATTCAAGATCTGCCCTGTACTCTATAGTTACTGAAGAGTTGCGCTACAAAAACATTTGGGCTCGCTGGGTTCCAAAGATGTTAACGGACAACCACAAAACTTACCGAATGGCAGCAGCTTTGTCGTTTCTTGACCGTTACAATATTGGTGGAGAAAAATTTTTAAATGCATTGTGACCGGTCACGAGACATGGATTCAATATGACAAGCCCGAAACGAAACGACAATCTCAGCAATGGATGCACACAAGTTCTCAAAACAGACTTAAAAAATTCTAACAAACCTTCAACAACCGTAAGATTATGGCGACTGTTTTTTTTGGACTAAAAAGTTGTGTTGCTTGTGGACTTTATGCAGCTGGGGACAACAATTACTGCAGATTCTTATTGTGAGATTTTGCGACGCTTAAGGAGGGCTATTCAAAACAAAAGAGAGGCTTGCTAACTTCCAGAATTGTTCTGATCCAAGGCAATGCCTGTCCTCGCAATGCTCGTGTAACCCAACGGCTCTTTGAGCAATTTAAATGGGAAATTTTCGAACACCCACCATATAGTCCGGATCTAGCGCCCAGTGGTTACCCATTTCCCGAAACTAAAGAAGTGGCTTGGAGGGCAACGCTTCCAAACTGACGAGGAGCTCAATGAAACCGCCATAACTGACTTCAAGTCACTGGCGGCAACATTTTATGAAGAGGGTATTTCAAAACTTGTTCACAGCTATGAAAAATGCCTCAATCGTCAAAGTGATTATGTAGAGAAGTAACTTTTAATCTACATTACTTTTGACAATAAAATCATTTTTTTATGTTTACCCGTTTTTCCTTTATGGCCAATCGGAGGTTGAAAAGAAAAATAATAGCCCTCGTATATACAATAACAGCACTTCGTCCTTTAAAAAACTTAGTTTTCTCCTTAAGTGGATCTTGGGAAGAATTTTCTATAGTTTTTCGTGTTGACTGATGCCTGACTGAAGTACGTAAATGACAATACAAATCTATTTTACTATTGAATAATTCATTACATGATTCACATAAATGTTGGGGTGAAGGTTTTCGATGATTTTTTCTTATGTGTTTCAATAATTCATATTTCCATCTGAAGGTTTCACTATATGCATCACAAACATGCTTAGTAAAGTCTTTTTATGATTTTTTCTAACATGAATCGATAAATCATACTTGCGATTAAAACTTTCACTGCATTGTTCACATTCATATTTTGTAAGAGTCTTTTCATGAATTTTTAAATGTCTTTTAAAATCGTCTGAACGCTGAAATGCTTTCTGGCATACAAAACACACAAAAGATTTCACACCCATATGAACCCTCAAATGTCGAATTAAATGAGACTTTTTAGAAAAAGTCTTATTACAAGTTGAACATATCGGAAATTTGGACAACTTCTTGTCATCTATTCGCGACTGGATGAACGGCTGATTTAAAATAGGTATCTCTACGGGTAGACTCATCTCTAACACCAATTAAAATTACCAATATGTAACACTGGATTCAGGTTATAAAATAAACGTTCTCACTCCTTGAAAAAAAGTTAGCAAGTGACAAAATTTTCTTTCACTCGAAATTAATATTGTATGTTTCTTGCCAAATCCGAATTATCTTATCGCCAAATGTCGTAAAAATCTTGTTAAATGTATCCGAAAATATTACTGTTTTAAAATCCTGCCAAATACTAAGTGTAGAAGCGGGTAAAGTTTATTCAAAAGTAATGTAAGGAATGAATTTATATTATATTTAAGTTTTAACTTAATTTTCACTAGTAGCACTCTCATTGCATATTCTTGTTCGAAAAACATTTGACGAATTTTACAAGCTGAAAGATGTTTGAATTTTAATTACTAAAGATAAAAAAGAGTCATTCCGAAATTATCGAAATAGATAATAGGTTTGGCAGACTATTCCATTTATTTTGTGGGTTGTGGAAGGTATCGTGGGCTGCTACATTTCAACGTAAGGGAGTGATGGGTTTCGTTAAAATAACACAAGGTAGACGTCTGGTTCGAATTTCACTTATACATTTGAGATTTTAATCATCTTTTAACTTAATTTCCACGTATGTTATCTTTTTTTCGGAAAACATTTAATAAATTGTTCAAGAAGATCTTTAATTAATATTTTTCTTAAATAAAGAAAATTCAGAAGATCTGAAATTAAAAAGACAATAAGAAATCCTCTTTTGAAGGTTTTAACGAAAAAGGAACTCTTCAAATGAGTTTCCAAAAATATATGTTTGCAGGGTTTAAGAAGAACTGTACAGACAAATAATAGAAAAATCGCACACACACGATGGAAATATTTTTATTACAAAGTGCCGGGTTCGAATACTAATCGATCATCTTTATTTCTATACTTTCTTTCATTCTTTCGACTTAATTTTTCTCTCATTGTCATTTTACATAAAACATTTGTAATCTTTTGCAAGAAAATCGTTAATTAATATTTTTCTTAATTATTATTCTGTAATTAATATTATTTAAACGATTGAATTCTTTTCGAACAATAGCATTGATAGGTTTAAAAAGAACTGTGCAGACATATAATAGAAAAATCACACATACATGCACACAAACAATGGAAATATTTTTACAGCGAGGTACCGCGTTCGAATCCCAGTCGATCCTCTCTATTTTTTTCATAATATATTTGCATGAACATCCTTCATTCTTAAATTCATATTTTTTTACTATTTCTCATTTATTCTCAATTTTTAAAATTTTTTAAAAAATTTAAAAATTAAAAATTTTTTTTTTACATTTTCATAATTCATTACTCATAAACATTAACCTTCACACAAGTTCACAAAAATTCTCTTCTTAAAACCACCATCATCTTTCACGCCATTCATTAAAATTTCCTCATTAACAACATTAATTAACACCCTCGTCACGTTTCACGATTAGGTCAGAGGGGGTGCTCCGAGCTCCGCAAAGGCCGTGAACATGATTGAACACGCTCCGCACTCTGCGTGACACCCGCACGGCTTGCCAGTGCTCCGGTGCACCACCCGCCTGCCCTAGAACCGGCCTTTTCTACCTAATGTTAGATCTGTACCCAACTTAAAATTATATCCATGAAACATTTTAAAATTTTAATTAGATTACAGATACCACCGAAAAGCGCTTCTGTAAGACTTTACAAATTATATGAAGGTATTTAAATACGTTAAAATGAATATATTTGACATAAAACGACATTTTTTATTGTTGTTTTGTTTTTCGATGTAGGTGCTGCGTTCCCAGACGATATCTTTTATTATTTTTGAAAGTTCTTTTTAAAATTTATATTTCCCTTTAAAAGTTAGATAGTTTTTAATATAAAACACACTTTATCGCAAGCAATGATGATTAGATGTTCTGTAAAGTAATTTAAAGAAAGCATAACTTTAGTCTATTTTAACTGAAACGCACAGGGGGAATAAAAGCAAAGAACGAATTATTAAATTAAATAAATACAGTTTAACAATTTTAATACATATTTATTTGAGCTCAAGCTTTTGTACCAGTTTTTCGGTGCACAAACAATTATACAAATTAAATACTATGTATGTACAATAATCCATTCTCTGTCTTCATCATCATAGCAAGCGTCAACTAAAATAAGTAATTTTTTTTTTTTTTTTTTTTTTTAATATATATACTGTGAAGAATAATTAAATTCCCATGGGAATAATGATCACAGTAGCTAACCATTAAATAAATGAAAAATAAATAAATAATGGTTTTTTTTTTTTTATACTTCACGGAATAAGATATTTTTGGTACCATATCAGTATTTTTCGAAAGAATAATAGATGCACGCATATAAATGGCCTTCAAGTGTTGCTTTTCCGCTGAGTTACATCCTACATTTTTACACCTGATAAAGGATCCTGCTAATTTATACATCCCAAAAATAAGTTTTGCATTTTTTTGCATTTAATGGTTTTTTTCATAAAGTTCTTTTTCTTCTCCTTACTGCTGTTGTAAAGGTACACAGTCATGCGAAAAACAGCAATTAAACGGTAAATGACAGAAGAAACTGGTACCAGTCGATATAAGAAAAAACTTCTATTTTTATTTGATGCTGTATTGCCTAAAGTAATATCGCATTCATTAATAGATCACGGAGTTTAAAATTTTAATCCCAACCTTCAAATGTGACAAATAAATAAATAAATAAATAAAATAAAAAATGAATAAATAAAATAAAAATAAAATAAATAAATAAATAAATAAATAAATAACATATAATAAAATAAACGTTCTTTACTTACAATTACAATAAATACGAAGTCTGACGGAATTTTTGCAATTCAATATAGAAACATTAATATTTTTATAAAGAAACAGTATAGCTGATATTCTCTCTGAATTAAAATATGATTTCGTAAAAGAGGCGTTGCAATTGATTTCATTTATGAATTATTGTATTTTTTTTATATATTTATTTATTTATTTTTTATTGACCTCTCCTCTCAACAAAAGACAAAAAAATGTAAAAAAACTCCCAAAAGTTTAAAATAAATCGCCGTCAGTAAGTGTTATATGGAAGTGAATTTTCTGATGTTATGTTTGTATATGTCCATAATGCATGATATTATGCCCATAAAAGGATCTGTTACGCTTGAAAAAAAGAAAAAAAAATGTTGCTTTTACACAGTTTTTTATTCAGAGAGAAATATTTATATAAAAATCTCTTGATAAAGTGCAAAAGGAATTTGATGATGTTATAAAAGTGGTAAACTTCATTAAGTAAAAGTCACTTCATTACAGAAGTTTTAAAAATCCCTGCGAAAACATGGATAAAGATCAAGCTAATCTGTTGTTGCACACTGAAATTTGGTGGTTAAGTAGAGACATAATTTTTAATCGTGTTTTTTAGCTAAAGGAAGAAATGTATGCACATTTTCAACAAAACGACAAATAAAGTTTTATTAACTAGATTTTACTAAATGCTTTCAAGATAAAATAAGGGTGCTGATGTAACCTTATTTAACAAATTTTTTTCATGTTTTGAAATAACTGAGTAGGTTATTGCAAAGCGGTGGAGAAAATATATTCATTTCAAGTTACAAGAACCTTGGATTTAAAAGAAAACTTAAGTAATGGGAAGATCATGTTGTAAAAAGTATTTTTGATATGTTTGAATTACTGACGTAACTAAAAAGGGAATATGGATACCAACCAACAAATTTCAAGTTTTATTGTGTCCGACCTAGAGGAGCTGTTGTGAGACACTGCTTGATTAATCTTCGTCGTCTATACTACAACAAGTAAAATTGCCAGAAACCTCATTAACTTTCATGTCTTTAAGTCTCTCTTCTAGGTGTAAGTTTCTTATACAGACGTAAGAGACATTTTGGCGAAGGTTGACTAAACAACATCTGCAGAGCCTCAACCGACAGCCAAAACAAACAAATATCTCACGCAATTTCTGTCTTGAATTCGATCAACGTCTCCAGACGATCATCGGACCTGACAACATCACCAGAGTCGTGGAAAGTGCAGATCACATCGGCTGGAAATCTGATTCGCCCGGTGTCTCAAGTCATCTTCCTTCCTGCACGTCGAATCCTGCCCCGGTGCCTCCCTTGCCCGCGCAGCCTGTTGAAGAAATCGGACCGGATATGCGGCGCCAATTCTCCCAAGTAGACAGTCACGTGAAAAAAAAAAAAAAAAAAAAACTTTCATTATTTTTCTTTTATTATTGCTTCTCTCGGAACATATTAGTTCAGTCAAGTCAAACCTTTTGGTTTAATTCGTAGTCTATTCAAATCATGCTAAAATGATGTATGATTATTCTGTATCGAACTTAATTCTCTTTTATTGCAGTTTAGCGACATATTCTTTCAGTCAAAATAAAAACATTCGTAATTAATAATCGCGTAATAATGACTGAACCATGAATCTGATTGTATGTGAAAAATGAAACATTATTCTTTATTTGATATACTTCACTCAATGTACAAAATGTACAATATTGGTAATTCGAAAAACCTTTTAAATGTGAGGCGATTAATTCTGTGAAATAATATTATGCTTGTTTCATCAACTATTCTGAATAAGAGTTTGTAATTAAAAATTCAAGATTCTGCATTCATTTGGATTCTTCATTATTTATACGTGGCCTTTTTTATTGCAATCATCGTGGAAATCTGAGAGAATGATGAGTACAATTAAATTTAATCTTATGCATGCAAAATAAGTTTCGGTTTAGAAAACCCCAACAATCTTTTAATTATAGAATTTCAAGTGTTATGCTCATGTTTCTTATCTATTGGAATTTAGAAAGTCATGATTAATGTAATGTAGATACATATCAAAAAAAAAAAAAAAAAAAAAAAAAAACACCATGTTTCTCACTTAATTTTAAATAATTTAAATTAACTTTCAATAAATAAAGAAATAAAACGGGCTACCATCTTAAAAAAAAAAAAAAAAAAAAAAAAAAGAAAAGAAAGAAAGAAAGGAAAAAGAAAGAAAAGGAAAAAAAAAGAAAAAAGAAACATCACGGATGTTTCTATTAAATCGCATTTAAAAGAAAAATCCTTTAATAATAATAATAAATGACAATTTTATGCAGCTATTTAATCCATTTATCCATGTAAATCCATTAATTATTTATCTAAAAATTTTACAATTTATTTACATAAAAGTTTTAATACACTATTCTGAAGGGAAAAAAATCGCATATTATTTTTATTTTTATTCCCCCCCCCCTCATTTAAATTCAAAACACTTTAGTTAAAGAGGTCTTAAATTCTTATACAAGCTTTTATCTCAAAGGCTAATCTAGAAAATATTTTTGACTATTACCAGATTTCTTTTTTTAAACACTAAAATTTTAAACTGCGATATATAACTCTAAAAAATTCACCGAAAAATCAATGAGGGGAAAAAAAAAAAAAAAAAAAAAAGAAAAGAAAAACGTAATGCAGAAGTCGCCAAATATTATCCGTGAATTGCATGGTTAACAGACAGGTTTTTTCCCCTATAGTTTTGTTCCAAAGGGCAGGAATCTGCTGGCCCATCCACGAGAAAATTACAGCGTGCTTAAACTGGTAAAGCAGTTAGTCGCCAAATATGTTAACCTGATCTTCTAGTAGAATAAACTGTACAAATAAACACGCCAATTTCGGGCCGAATGTAAACGGCCCGCTGTATTAGATAAGGAAAAGGTAAGTAGCGGTCTCTCTCTCTGTCATTAGTGATTTGTGACAGCTGGAAAAATATATTGACAAATAAATGATAATGAAAGAAGACTAAGAAAAAGTTAGATAGACGTAGTTATTTTGTATATATGTTTTTGAACAGTTATAAAAAACAAAACTATTATTATTATTATTACTATTTTAATCGAGAAAAAATTTAGGTGGGGCCGTGCCCGTTGGCCATCAATGTAGAACCGCCACTGTCTCCGCCTAACGTCTCGAGTCTGGTAAGTCCGGCTCTATGAGCAGCGACCTTACATTTCTCATAAGTTAAGGCCCGTGGCTTTGCCCTGTATTCGAGCCCTCCATAACGCGACATTTAAGCGCCCGTGTTGTCCGGACCTACCTTGACTCAGAATATGTCCGATTGCTGCTGTGGCCAGCGTATTCTCCTCATATCACAACAACGGAAAACACCTGCACTACAAATAAAAGAGTCTTAAAGTATTTAAGAAAAAAAAAAAAAACTGAAAAAGCATTTTAAACAAATAAATGTCGTAATGCAGGGCTTAGACATAATAGGTATCTTATTTTAAGACACTTTAGTGTCTTACTTAATAAACTGGTGGTGCAAATAAACTAATATAAAGTGGCTTAATATAACAAAATGCCTTAAAATAAGTCGTTTAAGATGAGCGTCTTAAATTGTAAAATGCCTTAAAATAAGACATTTCTCATTTCTTCATTGGCTATTTGGCCAGGATGGTAGTGGTGCCATCTATTATTGGAAATCAAAATCATCTTCATCATATCAAAATACCATTATAATATAATTATAATAATAATATTTAATTTTCTGCACACGCTCTGATGTAGAAATGGATTCAACGATCAGTAACCTGTTGCCCCTTGTCGCGAGGAGCGCACGCACGGCAACAGGGTAATTGCACCACAGCAATTATCTTAATATGTTTCAGCTGTTTACTTCATGAACTCTAAATGAACTTTATGGACCAGAATTAATTCAAACCAAGAACTTTTCTCTCAATTATTATTTTACTCTATCTCGCCCTTTGTCGGTCTGGCGAAACTTTGCATTTTTTTTTTTTTTTTTCAATAAACCTCGGAGTAGTCCCCTTTGTCTCGACATTGAATCGCTCAGCATCGCTCCAATAGCGATGAGTGGGGGCTGCTCCCTGTTATATATTTAATTTTCAGATTTTTTTAAACATAGTAGCAGAAAGAAATATTTTCTAAAATTGAAATTATAATGCAAATGTCAAAGGTTTAAATCTCTTTTATTGATGAAAGAAAAAAAATAGTAAGTGATCTTGTTTATGAGATTTTTCTGAAAATTTTATTAGGTAAGAAAGGCTAGTCACTCTTATTTTACTCCTAGTTTGAGACTTGTTAAATTTCATTAAGTGAAATAATTTAAATATGTCAAATTTCAATAAATATTCCATGAAAATATTTTAATTACTATGATTTAATTAAATGTGCTACATACATTTGCGTAAAAATAACGCTAAAAATAATGAAATAAATTACAAAAATTGCGATGTTTTGCTATGTTATGAAGTTTAAATAATCTCAGTATAAAAATTTTAGATTTAACATAACAGATATGTACCTATAAATTTTAAATTTAGCCTAACGAATGGCAAATTATGTGTATCTTATTTGCGTTGAATTATGTTTGAAATACTTAATAAAAAACATATTTAGGCGCGAAACTTATTTGGTAAAAACAAAGAAAGAAAAAAATTACCTTTAATTAAAGCTTTCTCATATTATCAAAGAAAAAAATATTAAGATGAACTAGTAGTTAAGAATAACTTGTAGCTTAAGATTAACTTGTAGTTAAAAAAGCGAATTTTTTACCAATCTTAACCAATTTGTGAATAGCTGCCTTTTTTTTTTTTTTTTTTTTTAAATATCAGTTTATAGAAAGAAATCGTTTTCAAAACATTGTAGCTGCGGTTTTGATATATTTGTTTTTATAATTTACAATTTTAAACTTCTACACATAAAACTTAATAGAATTAATACATGTTGAGATTAGTTATAATCTTGAAAACTACAATTCATTTCGTGAATCAAAGTACCAACTTCAGTTTCACCAGAAAACACAGCTTAAACAACAGCCGACAGCTTCAAATTCACAGCATAAACGCTAGCATAGCATTTACACACAGCAACAAGCTGTAATCAAAGAGACTCTTTATGCAGTAATCGATGCCTTGGCTAAAACGGACTGACCTGGCGGATCGAGACTCCTTATATACAGTCGGCAGCAAAATTATTCGAGCGCCAGCAATAATTCCTATGTAAAAAAAGTACACTTAATACTGTTTTGTTAAATAAATCCTTGTCGAATCATGTTCTTAGACTGATTAAGACCATGATTCGACAAGAATTTATTTAACAAAACAGTATTAAGTGTACTTTTTTTATATAGGAATTATTGCTAACGCTCGAATAATTTTGCTACCGACTGTACCCGCGTAAAAAATTGAGAATGTTCCAGTAAATTCAATTCTATTCGAGTTAGAGCTTAGATATTTGGTATACCGATAATAAGGATGTTTTCGTCAAAGTCGTCAAAAAAGTTGCCAGATTTAGCGCCAAAGCCATTACCTGCTTTCGTGAAGCGTTTTAACGGGCTTTTATCGTAAAATGAGCTATTTTAACGTGAAGACAAGCTAGAAAGGCAGAAAATAACATTTTATAACCTAACTAAACCTCTTTGCACGAATTTACGTAAAATTAACTACTATAATTTACAAATCCGTAACATATCAAGTTTTCACCTTATGTACATGTTTTAAGGCCTCCTGAATACAAAAATGTCTTTTTAGAAAATTGGCCAGTACACACTCTCGTGTGTGTATGTGATAGGGAATCTTCAATGTTAGTGTCCCTATACACTCTAATAGTGTGTGTAGGAAATCGTCACTGTTGAAAAGTGCAACTTTGCTGCCAGAAATTCTCTGCAATATGAGAAAAAAAGTCGTAAATTACGGAAAAATTACGTTGATAAAACGTATTTTTCTGTAATTACAGAGAATTTCTGGTAGCAAAGTTGAATTTTTTAACGTGTTCTGATTATCATATCTGCAAAACGAAAAAAGATAGAACAACGAAACTTTATGATTAAGGCAGGTCCAGTGCATAGATTAGTTTGCTACTTTTAATTCTGGGAAATGATAGAATATATACTGGATCACTGACCTGCAGGTTGTCAATTCGAATCCAAGTGTTGACAATTAGGAATTAAGTAAGGATATGTATGAGATTAGGATATATTGTGCATTTAAGTGAGTGAATGTTTTTAATGATAATTTAAAGTGCTCCACTGCGCCCTTTGGTGGCCAAAATAGGAATTCATAATCTATTATAAATAAATAATATTTCGTATACATGATTATTTATAATTATTGTATAAAGTGAAATTAAGATTTTTAATAATGTTAAAACAGCATTCAGCGCCCGTTAGCTGTGAAAATGTTTTAAATGTGTTGTAATCAAAGAACTTGTGTGAGATTAGGATAAATTTTGTGTTTAAGTGAGTGAATGATTTTAATGATTTTTTAAAGTGTTTCACAGTGTCCCTGGTGGTAAAATGGGAAGTTATAATATATTATGAATAAACAATATTTTGAATACATGAATAAGCATAACCATTGCACGAAATGAAATTATAATTTTAATGATGTTGAAATAGCTTAAAGCGCCGTTCCCACCCCAAAGGGTGGCCTGGCGAAATGTCATCACAATTTTGATCCTCCACGAAGGGAAAAAACATGTTTTGAACTATCATCATGTGAAACATTATTATATTCATTATTTTACAACGGTCGCCTTAAGCACCTTACAACAGACTAGTTGATCAATACTGAAAAAATCTTCAAATCTCTAAGCAATTTAAAATTTCAAAGTTATATCTTGAAACTTATTTATAAAATTAAAATTACTAGTTTTCTGTAAATTACTGAGACAGTGATTAATATTATTATAAAGCCCCCCCCCCCCGAAAAGAAAAAAAAAAACAAAAACTATACGATATTTTTTTTTTAAATCACACTGTTTATAAGAAACTAATTATTTGTCACTTCATTTTTTTAAAAAGATATTTACAGTTCAAATATTAAATAATCTGGTGTGTCACTCACACGACTTTCTCTTTCCCTGAAATTTAATACTATAAATACAGGTTGCAGATTAATAGGTAAGATAACGAGTACTGTTATGTAAACCTACGTTAAACAATTCATATTAGGCTTCTGAAGAGTTTTATATGATAATTAGTTCTGTGTGTTCTCCCCGTTTCATTAATGCACCTGCATTTATATAGAATTTAATTCGGTTATTAAAAAAATATTTCTCTTTTTAAAAAATAATTTATTAAAATTATTATTTAAAAAAATTATCTTTTATGATAAGGCAGACGATTTCCATATTAGAGAAGTAGTTTAACACCAAATATCCAAAAAAAGTCCATTTTATTCTCAATATTAAGAAAAAAAAAAAAAAAAAAAAAGTTGAAAGATACCCATCATGAAAATTTACTCCCCTCGAGGGGGGACTTCCCCCCCAGGGGTGGAGGCGAGGCTCCTAAATACACAAAAAATTTTTCCCAGTTAACTGTCTCTATTATAAAAAATATATATTTGTTTCATTTGGTTTAGTGCAGTCTATAGACGTTAAACTCTATTCTCCTGCAATTTCCCCCATAGACGTAATGTATTAGAATTCTCTTGATTGTACCTGTACACGAACCATTGGCTTGATCTTAACGAAAAGTTTACTGTAGCATCCCTATAACGAGTACTGTTATGTAAACGAGTACTATTATGTAACGAGTTACATAACGAGAACACATTTAGAATACCAAGTTTGAACTTTCTGCCATAATTTGTTTTTGAGATATGCTGATAACAGACAGACACACAGACACACACACAGGCCATTTGCTAAAAACATGATTTTCGTATTCAGGGGACCTCAAAACGTGTAAATATAACAAAATCTCGCGTTCGAAAATTTGAGCCAAAAACAATACTTTCTCTACCTTATGGGTAAGAGAAAGTAAAAAGTAATTGAGTGAATATATAATAAGTATGATTCTTGTTTTTACTCTATTCTTTTTTATTTTCCATTTTCTAAAGAATCAATAGACAGTTTTTTGTTATATCCGATTTCATTTAAGATGAGCAAGTAATACCTACGGTGTTTTCTAATATATGCAAAAAAGTACAATGATTCTACGTTCCATAAACTTATAGAAAGCACGAATTTCACAAAATCTGAAGTGCATTATCTCATTTCTCAAGTAGAACGTTATTATTTTCATATCGGAAAAAAATATTTCATCGAAAAAGAAAAAAATGTTGTTTGGCGACATTTTCAGTTGAAAAATGAGTCTTTATTCTACCAATATTATTCAACGGCTTTCACAGTGGGGTGATAAAGGTATATAACATATTATGCAAAAATAAATAAATTAAATTAAAAAATTAAAAATATTAAAAATATTAAAAATATATGAATACACTGCTCGGCATGAAAATTGCCCTCAACACTATTTTGGCAAATTCTTATGTAAAATGACCCCCAGAATCGAATATGATGTCCATTTGGCCATATCACTCACCGTTTTTTACGGACGGCCCCCTATTTTTATCACTTTTTGGTAATTTTATGGCTATGAATTTCATTTTTAGGGGAGGAAAGATTATTTTAACTGTTAAATATCTTCTGAGGGGTTACAGAGTTGGAAAATTCTAAAGCATCAACATTTGGGGCAAGGGGAAAATCTAGGGGGAGGGGAGGGATTTGTCACTGAAATTATGCATTACATTTCTTATATTTTTTTAATCTACTATTAATGTTATTTATTAAACATTATCCTTTTTTGTTTTTAAGTGTTAAATTAATTCTTTTTCATCGCTGCAGAAAATTTTACTAACGTTCCTCAAGAACGCTGTGTACATTCCCTCAATATGCGTGTGGAAAGTGTTAAGATTTTAGAATACACTGTTCTTTTGAGCAACTTCACACATCTTGTTTGAGAAACTTTACAAAACAAGGAGAAATCGGGAGAAACCAATTTTAAGACTTGCAGAGGAAGACATCTGATAAAAAGCTGACCAATTAGGTTGCATTACTTCTTATATGACGTCATTGCCCAGAGGAAGCGAAAGTGGGCGAAATCGAGATCGCCTCAACTCTGTTAGTAACAGAAAGCATACCTTTCGTGGGAAGGAGAACGAAAATTTAAGTACACATATTAGAAATTGGAAATGATTTAACTATTGTTAAGTATGAATGAGATCTTAACCCATTCTTAATTAAATCATTTATATTTGCTAAATATTTTCTAAGGATTATTTCTCGAACTGCTAAATACATAATGAAAGTACATAAATATGAGTCTTTCAAGAAAACATATTTAAAGAAATAAATACATACTTAATAATTTTGGAAATACTAGTAACTGTACAATAAATTTTATAAAAAAATTGCATAAAGTTCTGACGTACACCATAATAAATTAATTTATATGATGAGCCTTTTTTTATAATTATATTAAAGCAAATTTTAATTACAAAAAACTATAAAATTCAGACTGCTAATTTGTTTTAACAAACTTTTAAAAAATGGATAGATATTTATTGATTCCATAATCAAATGAAATTATTTGTACAAGAAATTCATACGTAAAAAGAGAAATTTAGACGAAAGAAAAGCCATTTCTCTTATTCACGAAAAATTAAAAGCATTAATCTTTAAATAAAATTTAACCCCCCCCCCCCAAAAAAAAAAAAAAAAAAAAAAAAAAAAAATATATATATATATATATATATATATATATGTATATATATATATCGAGAATCTTAACAAAATGTTATTTTATAGGCTGCCGTTGAAAGGACCCAATACATGACATATTAAACCCCATTTTCAATTAGCATCTAAACTTACTGCTCAAAGTATGCAGTTGTGCAATGAAGTTGTATAGTGTGTGTATGTATAGTATTCGTATGCAGAGAAATACTTTTGTAAAATAAAATTACAAAAACATAAATAGATATTAAAATTGAGAAAATAATTTCTCTTTTCTTTAAAAAATTCATCAATATTAAATTTTTAGTTAGAGACAAATAAAAAAGCAAATTTTTGAAATTATGAAATTTATATGTAAAAAGAAATTATAAACTGAAATTAATAAAATAAATTATTTGTTTTAATATTTCAAAGTCACCAGCATTAAAATAGCAGGTTTACAAATGCAGAAAAATTATTTTTCTGCAATAAAATTTTATAAGTATCGAAAGACAAACAAGCACATTCTGTTAAATATTTCTCTTTTAGAAATGGCAAAGACAGCAATATTAAAATTGATTTAAAAAATAAATGAATATTCTGCTTTCATTCCAAAAATCTACAAAAAATGTGAAATGTTATTATTATTATTTTTTTTAAAGAGAAATCTACTGTCATACACAAGTGCAGCACCAACAACGTACGAGCAAGTACATTGTAGCTTTTACCTGTTATTATTTGATAAAAGGCGATGCTATGTTATTTTGACTGCAGTTTAAATAAAATAATATTATAGTTTTAAAAAATTAAAGAACACGCTTTTATATAAATGTGAACTAAAAAGCACAAATATCTATCTTAGTATTAAAATGCAGGGTAAGAGAAAATCATGTGAGTGACACTCCATAATATTTACATAAATTTAAATCTTTAATTAAAATAATTTAGAGTTAAACAAAAACCATTTTTAAAAAATCTCCCCTGACTGCGCTCGAACGCTAGACCTTTAGGTTCGTAGCGCGGAGCTTTGCCTCACAGCCACAGCGTTCACGTAGGGAAAGTCTTTTTTTACAATATAGATTTTTTGTTTGCTCTCAGAGCGGATACAAACATACAAACAGGTGAAGCTAATAAAAGCTTGTTAAAATGGTCATAGTATTAGGATGAAATCATTGGAGAGATTTGACATTTTAGCACACATAACTTTATAGAATTGACACCAGTAGGCTTTAAAATTGAAATACTGTATGCGTAAATTGCTTTAAAATATTATATAAGATTGTTCAAACAAGGGTCATTGTATGTCAATATGTCGACTACGTCCCATCACCCACGTCACAGATTTTTATAAAACATCACAGATCTCTCTCTCTTTTTTGTTTATAAATAACCGTCTAATTTTTTTTCTTTCTATCTTAAAAAGTTTAAAGTTATAGACTTTCAAAATATAGTGATTTTGCATAATTTGGTATTTTAAAAACGCTCAGGATGATCTAGTATTTTTATAAAAAAAATTCTCTAATGTTAGAAACTTTAAAATTGTTATACAAAAACCTATAACTTCGAGAATTTAAATAAATATATATATATATATATATATATATATATATATATATATATATATATATATATATATATATATATATATATTGTAACAGACTATGCTTACACTAACTTATTTATAAAAAAAAAATAGAAGAAGAAGAAGAAAAAAAAAAAAAAGAAAAGCAAACTTACTTTTTTTTAAAATTAGGATCTAAATTAAACTCTGTTTTTTTTTTTTGTTTTTTTTTCTAAATGATCGTAAATAAATGCTTTAACATATCCAATGAAAAAATACGTGGTACTAATTCCATTCTGTCCCCTCCCATTAAAAAAAAAATATATATATATCACTGTCATGCTTTTAAATTTTTCACTTACTTCAAAAACTGGCCTATTATTAATTGTAATAAAATTTTAAATGTAAAGCAAATTATAAATATAAATTTTAACTCACGGAAATATATACAGTCGAACCTCGTTAACGTGAATCTCAAGGAGGATAAATATTTGTTCATGTTATCAGTAGTTCCTGCTATCAGTAACTAATATTCATATAACTAAACTAATCTTCATTTTGACGGGAATTGTGGAAACAGTTCTTGTTAAAAGTAATTCATTTTAACAGTGTTCACGTTAACTAGGTTCGACTGTATGTATGGCACTTTCAAGATTTAGTTTTATACTTTTTAAGATTGTAGGTCAATAAAAAATGCGGTGAGTTGATTTAAGTTGCCACAATATTTTATTTAGTAACCACATGTTGAGTAGATATTTTCAAATCTGTGGTACAGAGTTAAAACATTTTAAAAAGTAATGCCCCCCCTCCCTTCTCCCAGTGGCTGAGCGATTCTGTGCTAAAAGTTTGTAGACGGGAAATGTCTGGTTCGTTCCCAGGTTCACGCTTATTGACGTAGTCGTTCGGAATTTTCCGTGGTTTTCTCCGAAACACGCTTAAATATGGATTAGGATCCTAAGTTAGACCTTCATGGTGGGCACACCACCTCAGACCTCAGACCTTCGAGGACTCAATCAGTATTATCCCCCCCCCCCCAAAAAAAAAAAAAAAAAAAAAAAAAAAAAACCTCTAAATTTAACAGTTTTTTTAAAATTATTAAAAGAAATTGTTAATACTATTATTAATTATATATTTTTCCATTTCAGGTGACAGAAAAACTGATAACAGACTCTGAAAATTGCAATGGGCACAAAAATTGATGTGGGATCAAAACTTAATGCAAACGAATTAATGAATCAATTCAGTTCTTCAATACGGAGAACCCTACACTGACAGAGATGAGCGTTAAAGTTATTTTCATGCATTAAATCATGTCTTGTCAACTAATTATTTATATATTTTTTAATTAAATTTGTTACTTTTTTTATTTTTTTTTTATAGTTTGGTAGTTTAATAATTTGTGTGTAAAAGCTTCATTTTTATTTTAATGCGGGACAAAAGTATTTTGTTAATATAAAATGTTACTATATCTTTTTTCAATAAAAATTTAGACTGTTCTAGAATCTCATGCATTTAATATTGACTTTAAAAGCATACATTTTATTTTACCTATTTAATTTGCATGAAATATTCAATAAAGTTTGAAAACAAAATGGATTCTTATTGGTTTAGTTTCTTTGCAATTTTATTTTATTTTATTTTATTTTTTAGTCTTAGTCTCTAGTATAAATTTCAATTACTTTTGTCATAGGAGATTATGTTTTTTAGAAATAACCTGTGAACGTTTTATCTTTTACCATCACTGAATTACACCACCGCTTTCACATTTCTTTATTTAAAATTTCCTACAAAAAGTAAACAAGACACCGCTTTCATGCAACTGACAATTGAACATATTTCCAAACTAGTATGTTGTGGCCACCACAAGACTTTCTTCTATATTTACCTATACATATTCAATCAGTAACAATATTAAAAAAAAAAAAAAAAAAAAAAAATGTACGATTTTTTTTTTCTAAGTTTTTTTTTTTTTTTTTTTTGTTAAAAGTGAAAAAAATCAATAACTTTGTTTTAAATTATCACAGATTTATAGTTCAACCATTCGTTTTAAAGGTATTGACGAGACCTTTCGAAAGATATCCATCTTGAAAATTTATCCCCCCCGGGGGGGTGCTTCCCCCCCAGGGGGGGAAGCGATGGCCCCCCCATGCAGAAATTTTTTTTCCTAGTTACATACTACTATTATCAATAATTCATATTAATTTTACAATCACAAGTTTAAAACAACTCTAATTATGCACATTTATACGAATTTTTGTCCTATGCTGCCATGTTAAAAATTTAGATAAAATGCTATCACAGCGCCACCTGTTGAGCTATTGATCCCCAAACATAATCAGCACCAGTTTATGTCGGGGACCAACTAAATACCAAGTTTGGTTAAATTTCGTTAAAAAAAAAAAAAAAAAAAAAAAAAAAAAAAAAATTGCGATATTTTTCTAAGTTTTTTTTTGTTAAAAGTAAAAAAAATCGATAACTTTGGTTTAAATTATCACAGATTTATCGTTCAACCATTCGTTTTAAAGGTATTGACGAGATCTTTCGAAAGATACCCATCTTGAAATTTTGCCCCCCCGGGTGGGAACTTCCCCCCCCGGTGGGGGGGCAACCGATGCCCCCACATGCACAAAATTTTTTTCCAAGTTAACTATTACTATTATCAACGAGACCTTTCGAAAGATACCCATCTTGAAAATTTACTTCCCCGGGGGGGATTTTCCCCCCCGGGGGGGGGAACCGATGCCCCCCCATGCACAAAATTTTTTTCCTAGCTAACTACTACTATTATCAATAACTCATTTTAATTTTACAATCGCAAGTGTAAAATAACTCTCTTTATGCTCATTTATACGGAAATTTGTCCTATGCTGCCATGTTAAAAATTTGCATAAAATGCGATCACAACGCCACCTATTGAGCGATTGATCCCCAAATCTAATCAGCACCATGCCCCGTCAGGTTCCAACTATATACCAAGTTTGGTTGAATTTCATTCATTAGTTCGTGAGATACGGTGAAAAATACGAAAATTTGTCCTATACTGCCATGTTAAAAATTTACATAAAATGCGATCACAGCGCCACCTGATGGGCTATTGATCCCAAAATCTAATCAGCACAATGCCCCGCCAGGGTCCAACTATATATCAAGTTTGGTTGAATTTCATTCATTGGTTCGTGAGATACGGTGAAAACACTAAACCACAGACAGACAGACAGACAGACAGACAGACAGACAGACAGACATTTTTTAAAAACTATCAATTCGTGTTCAGGACACCCCAAAACGTGTAGATCCGTCAAAAAACGGAGGTCGAAAATTTTCGCGAATCCAATACTTTCTCTATATTACATATAGAAGAAAGTAAAAAGCATGCTTTATATAATTTATATATAGAAATGTTTCTTCTGTATTTTAAGACGCTGAATTAACCATTATCGTTTTTGTGTCGCTTCTAAAGTTACTTTAAATTAATGGTAGAATAAAGCTTCTTCTATTTTATTAATACTATTTCCTTTAAATTATTAAAATTAAAATTCAAAATTTAAATATATAAATTATGCAATAAATTTTTTTACAACTTGTAATAAAGTGCACATAAAACTGGCAAAGCACATAAAGTGATAGAGAGTAGTTGTTTCACATGGAAATAATTAAGCATGACCCTTCATGATGGAAGGGTGCTCTTATAAAAAATATGCGTTTTCCAAATAACTTTAAGCGTGCAATTTTTTTCGAAATTAATTAAACTAACACTCTCCCGCTAAATTCGATGGGTTTATTGTTCGGTTTCGGTTGAGTAACCTAACTTGTCAGTAGGAGGCAAAAAATGAATAAACAAATAAATAAATAAATAAATAAAAATAATAATAACAAGGCTCAGCCTTTTGACTAATCAAACAAATTCTTCTTAGTCGATTGACAAGATTGGAACAGTTTATTTTTATCCTCTAATTTGACTAACCAGTCAAATTTGAGGAAAATGAAAACTGTACCAGGGAAACTAGTCGTCTAACAAGTTTTAGAACCAAAACTGAACAGCAGACGAAAAATAATTAAGGGCGGGGTAAGGGTTTTCACTTTCGAAAAATAGATTTTTTTTTTTTTTTTTTTTTGTCTTATCTTATTGTTTAACATTTCAAGAATATGTCCTTAAAATTTTAAGCCGATATAAGCAATATTCTTAAAGTTATTGTCTTATTAATCTCCTGGCCTTTAACGCTATAACTGTAACAGCTGCGGGCGGCCGGGATAGCAGTGCAGCTGTCGAACAGGTATACAGTTTAGTCATTGCTATTGTCCTGACCCATTATCCAAATTCAGAAATATTTTATTCAGTAAGGGTAGGTAATAAAAGGCATAAAGATATATTTTTGTATGTATACTATACACTACAATATTTTAACACGTTCAGCGCCCTGTCAGCCATCGGTGGCTGACACTGAACTTTCTGTTTAGGCCACGTCAGCCACCGGTGGCTGACAGTGTGAAATAGGATATAAAACTAAAAAAAATTATATTGTTTTAAGTAATTACCGACGATTTATTTAAAATTTACTTAATTTTTATTTATTATAGGATTATACCGTTAAGACATTTTAATGGATTTTATTGAAACACGGTATAAACATAACACGGTAAACGTAACACGTTTCTGGAATGGAGCTGGAATCGATGATTCTGTGTAAGTTGGAAAAAAAAAATTTTTTTCTTCACTTTTTTAGTTCATAAACTTTAGACGCGTTTTCCTCAAAACTACTTTTTCAAAGTCAGTGTTCACTGCCATTTAAAAACTACTTGACCGATTCATTTCAAACTTTGTACACATTTTTGACATATAAAATACCGCCTCCCAACGTTTACTTAATTTTTTTTTTTTTTTTTTTTTTTACATTAAGGGTGTTTCCCACCCACAAAATTGCGGAAATTTTCGTAGAAAATAACAGTTCACACTTTTGATGGCCGCCAAAAATTTTTAGATGAAAAAAAAATATATATATCAGAGAACGTTGGGGGGGAAGATTTGATTATAATTTAACTAATTTTCATGGTTTTTTATTTTCAGATAATTTCCGGCCGAGTTATGGTGAACACCGCAAATTGTTTTTTTCCCAAGACGTTCTGGGGGAAGCTCTGTTACCGGCTTATGATTCAATAATTCTGCATGAAAAAATTACACAACATTGTCAAAAGTATGCTCAATAATGTACAAAAGGTTCGAATGAAATTGCTCAATCCATATTTGAGGAAAAAAATCGCAAAAAAGTGTTTTTTTTTTACGCTGAAACCCTTACCCCGCCCTTAAAGATACATAATAAAATAATACGACTTTTGTGTCTGATAACTAACTAGTAATGTCGTGCAGTGTTTTGATTGTTTAACCCTTTCAGGGGCGGTGGCTAGAGGGTCTATCCACGTACTTTAGACATTTTTCTCTAAGTGTGCAGTGGCTACTTTTTTTATCCACTTTTATGAAAAGTTAATGTGTACTTCTAAAATTGAAATAGAGATGGCAGAACTACAGTAACTTTAAGCAGGATGTGCCTGTGACTTTTTTAAATGGACAAGTTGCGGGAAAATTTTTTGAAGTTTCTTTTACATGTTTTTATGAAAAATAATTTTTTATTCAAAAGTATTTGGTAGTGTAAATATACTGTAATGCACCTTTTAAATACAACAGATTTACATATTATCTTAGATCATTAATTTTAGTTTGATTTTTAGGAGCATCTTTTAGGTTTATAGACACAGTGGCTAGAACGCCTAGCCACCACCCACAAAAAAATACCCACATGCTGAATTTTTTTCTTCATCAAATATGACTTGTAGGGGATGTTTACTTTATGATATATATATATTTAAAAGGAAATTCAATCATTTTTACTTAGTGCCCCTGAAAGGGTTAAAATTTTGCGTAATTTTGTGCAAATTTGTCAATGTACTTGGCAAATGTCTCGTATCACAAAGATGGCAAGTCTCTTGACAAGATTCGAGTTTCCATTTTTCTGTGTGGTAATAAAGCAGCTTTAGTACAGTACACTCTTGCTGACATTTAAATTTTTGTTCCATTTTGGCCATAAATTAAAATGGCTGCCTTAGTTATATTAGAAAAGACATTGGCGAGAAACGACCGAGCTACTTCGGTGCCAAATTTTGAATTTCGCCAAGTAGGGCTACTAAAGCTATTCCAAAATATAATCATTATCTCTATTTTAGAACGCACCCATATTAAGTGATTCCCTGTTATCAATGTAAGGTTCAAATATAGCATCTGATGTAAATTTAATGTAGAAAAAACTATTATATTTTTGATACTATGTAGTATTGAAAAAAAAAAGTACAGCTTTAGTATAGAATCCTTTTCGCGACCTTTCTTTTATTAGCTATTGTACCCGTTTTTCGGAACGTAAATGGCAATACAAATTATGTATTTTGAGCATTGAGAAAATTTATTTTCATATCAGTTCACAAAGAGTTATTCAAATTTGAAAGATTTACAAATTGCACTTAATAACTATAATAACCTATTCTCTATCTTCATCAGCATAGTATGTTTCAACTAAGATAAATATTTTTTTAATAATATACTGTGATTAATAATTAAATTCCCTTCTGAGGAACGGGCATAACAGCTTGTTTGAAATAAAACCAAATTTATAAAAATATTATAGCCATGCAAAAAAGTTAAGAAAAAACATTCAACTTTATAATAAATTATATTTAAGTAAATGCCTAAAAAATAAAAATAAATAAATAAATAAAAATAAATAAATAAACAAGATGTAACCTCATTTGAGAAAAATAAAATAATATATTTTAATCACATTAAAAACTAAGACAGATAATATACATTTTAAAATATTAAAAACACAAAAACATAAATTTAAACGTTTCGAGCCTATTACAGGCTCCTCATCAGTAAAAAACATCAAGTACAAATGATGAGATGAACAACAGACTTTATGTGAGTACAACGTATTCATCAGGAACTGCGCATGCCTCATTAAGTGGAGAAAAATGTTGATTTGTGTACCAGCCCTCCAGGAAAATTCTTGAGTGATAATTTAAACAATTAGATACGATTATTTTAGTATTGTTAAAATCAGGTAAATGGTCAGTTTCTATGGCATGTTGTACTATTTTTGAATGTATATCACGGTTTTTGAAATTTGTTTTATGTTCTTTAACTCGAGTATGAAGAGAACGGCCAGTTTGACCAATATAAACTGAACTACAAGATTTACAAGGGATATTATAAACAACACCTGTACGGGAAAAAGGGGGGATAACAGTTTTAAAATTTGAAAGGAAATTACGAATTAGAAATTGAGGTTTATAGGAAACAGATAAATTAACAGTGCGTAAAACTTTGGCAATAGATTCAGAAATATTTTTATAGTAAGGAATAGTAACAAACGATTTAGGTGAATTAGATGAATTAGTTTTATGATTTTCTTATTAAAATCATACTCTTTTAATTTTCTTTTAAGCCAGCGAGAGGGATAATTATTACCTTTAAGTCCGAAAAAATTCTTTTCAATTCCAACTGGAAAAGTTCATCGGTACTGCAATATAATTTTGCGCGGTGAAGTAACGTATGGAAAACAGCAGATTTATGTGAAGAAGGGTTAACTGAATTAAAATTTAAATATTGGCCTGAAAATGTAGGTTTACTATAAACAGAAGTAACAAATTTAGAATAAGTATCAGAAGATGAACGCTCAATTAAAATATCTAAGAAAGGGAGTTTATTATCTTTTTCTTGTTCTAAGGTAAACTGAATTGAAGGATTAACGGAATTAGCATATTTAAGAATATCAGAAACATAATGATTATCAGTGATTATAAAAACATCGTCCACATATCTACGCCAAAAATAAATTTTTTTATGTAAATGAGAATTAATTTGATTTTCAATAAACTGCATGACTATTTCTGCAACTCTAACTGAAATGGGGGAGCCCATAGCAGTGCCATTAATTTGTTGGTAATAAGAATTATTAAAACTAAAACAGTTGGAAGTTAAACAAAAAGAAATAAGTTCAGTTAAAGTATCAGTATCTAAATAATTGTTGAAAGAAATGTTATCGCAAGATTTTCGAATAATATCACAAGGATAAGGGATAGGGATAGATGTGAACAGAGAAACAACATCAAGTGAAATCATTAAACTATCAGAGGGAACATTACTTTGTTTTAAATCATCAAGAAAGCTATAAGCAGAAGGTATACTAAACTGGGAATTCAATGTAAAAGGTTTAAGATAATCAGACAGAAAACGAGATAAATTATACAGTGGGGATTTAGAATAATCTATTATTGGACGAAGAGGAGAATCTGTATCTCAGGAGGCATGCGCAGTTCCTGATGAATACGTTGTACTCACATAAAGTCTGTTGTTCATCTCATCATTTGTACTTGATGTTTTTTACTGATGAGGAGCCTGTAATAGGCTCGAAACGTTTAAATTTATGTTTTTGTGTTTTTAATATTTTAAAATGTATATTTTTAATGTATATTATCTGTCTCAGTTTTTAATGTGATTAAAATATAATTTTACTACGAGACGTAATGATTTTTAAATATTTTAAAAATAAAATAATAGATAGATATAATGCGACCGTGGTTGATGCGCCTGGCATAAAATAAACCTGATGTAACCTCATTCGGAAAAATAGTAGGTAGATATAGTGCGACTATGCTCGACTTGCATAGCCTTCTAAAAGCCGCGATCGAATATATCCGTTCTCTGAATTGTGTTTTTTTCTGTAATATACTTATATTTTAAAATTTCTTAGTTAAAAGTATTTTGCTTGTATTAATGTGCGAAGCTTTCATAACAGTCTTGCCTTTATATAATATACGTAATTATGTTTTAATAAGGAGATGATATAAACATTTGTTTTAGTACATTATAAAACTCGGCAGTGAAAACATTTCGATTCTGTCCTTTTCCAAAGCGGTCAGACGGATAAAGAACTATTCTAAAGGCTTGGAGGGCTGTCAAATTGACCGATAGCTTCGGATTTAATAAACATCCGACCATTTCACATTCCCTTAGAGCTTATTTTCTCTCGACCACAAGGGTTAGCATCCCTCACTGGACTCCTCCTATCACCAAGCTCCCATGGTTCTAAGAAATGGGATCAAACTATGAATTTGAAGCATTCTATCTATTTAAATTTAGATAGACCGTGACTTAAATGGACCCACTGGAAGTGTCTATCAAATTCCCATCGGACAACAAAGAACTTTTCTATTAGATTGGACAAACTAAGAGAATTTTAAACAAAAGAATACAAGAACATATACGTAATATCAAAGAAGGAAATAGTTCTACTCTGGTAGACTTCATTTATGCTAACCCAAAAGCTAACCCTATATGGGATAACGCCAAAATTATTACAGCACCACCTACTATCCAAGAACTTTACATATCTGAAGCAATTAATATAATTAAATGTAAAAATACAATAAATTCTAAAGATGCAGCAATTTTGCAAATAATTTGGTACAATATTATAAAATAACTAATATTTTATTTCTGCTTGTTCATTATAATTTTTATCCTACACTAGCCTCGTGTGATTTTTCAATAGTTCCATCTTACTTTTCTTAGCTCCTTGATCCAAACTTCACTGGATTTCAAATTGACTTTACTACTGTTCACGTTATTAAAAGACTTACACACAGAAAAATAAATTGGTCACAGTGACCTGCCAAAATGCTCAGCTGACAATACAGAATTGACTAACCAAAATAACTGACTAGCCAAAAAGTGTACTTGCTGAACTAGTCTCCAAAACTGAAAAGTGTACTTGCTGAACTAGTCACCGCAACTGAAAAGTGTACTTGCTGAACTAGTCTTCAAAACTAAAAAGTGTACTTGCTGAACTAGTCACCAAAACTGAAAAGTGTACTTGCTGAACTAGTCTCCAAAACTAAAAAGTGTACTTGCTAAACTAGTCACCAAAACACTACTCCAGACTAGGAAGGTTAATATTATTAGACAAAGAAGGCTAGTCGATAATCATAATTATCTGACCAGGAAGGTTAGTCAACAACCGCAGTTGCCAGACAAGGCAAGTTAGTCAGAATCTGCACTTGATTAAGACGGTTAGTCAGCAGCCAACAGGTATCTTACGAAGCAAGCTAGTCAATTTTCAATGAATATCTGAAGAGGCAGGATAGTCAAGACTATTTACCTGACTAATCTGTCTGGTAATATTTGAAAAGGAAAACTAGTCTCTATTTGACTAAGCTGCCTCATAATATTTGTGGAGAAATTTTAGCCCGAAAAAAAAAAAAATATTTGACTAGCCTGTCTCATAATATTTGAGAGAGATTAATCAAAAAAATTTAATAGATTAAAATCCCTCATATTTCATGAGGAAGTGGCCTCATACTTGTTTGTAGGGGCTTTTGGAAAAGCATTGTTGTTAGTCTTAACCTCATTACTTTTGTAATCGTTTAATTTTTTTCCCCGTTCAAGATGTTCAACATTGGAAAAACATTTAAAGAACTTTTCTGAAAAAGATTACTTGTCCATCATTTGGAATAAAATACTCATAGCTGCCAACTTTTTCAATTTATTACGGAATGCTTCGCCCTTTTCTTCGTACAATATTCTTTCTACAGTAATTTTCATTAGCATGTAATTACAATTAAATATGAAGGCAATTACTCTTCAAATATGATTTGAAAAAAGGGCGGTACTAACAAAATTCCTGAATCAATTAAAATAGTTAGCAGCTATGAATACTGGAAATTTAACAAACCTAGTGAAACAAAGAATTCGCTGGTTTAAAACTTCCTACATTTATTTTAGTTCCTTCCCTACATTTATTTATCATTAACACATGCATTTATCTCGCACACATGTTCAAGAAATGGAAGTTCGGGGATCAATTGTGTGTTGGTGTTGCATATTAAGGCCGATTGACATCACGAGAGTCCTAGGCCTATTGGAGCGTTGCCCTCCGTGGGGAGGGGGGTCTTTCTAAGTGGTCCTACTCCGTATTTTACGCAAGTTTCAGAGAAAACCACGGAAAACACCGAACGACTGGGTCGGCGTACGCCTCCTGGAATCCCACTTTCCGTCTACTAACTTAGAGCGCAGAGCCTTATGGCTGACGTCATCACAGACAGGCGAACATTATCATCACCGGCTGTGAGCGTTTTGTTTGGTGTCAGCTGCGATTTTTTTCCCTTTCCTCTTCATAAAAATAAAAATTGAATGTAGTAACAGAAGCAAATTTTCGCAACTACAATATTGAACTTGCTTTATTTAAAATCATTTGAATAATTTAAGGATGATTGGATTTAGCAAAAATTTCTGAATTTAAAACCAGTTAAAAAACAAACAAGAATACTCCAATGGCAATATCGTTCCATTTACAAATGAAAATAACTTATTTTCTAAAAGAGATTATAAAGATGCTTTCTTACTCGCCCCCCCCCCCCTTAAAAAAAAAAAAAGTTTGAAATGTTATATTTTTTAAAACTGAATTTTTTAAGTTTTCCGATATTTACGAACAGAATTCTTCCCATATTTAATTTCAGTGGACAATGATAAAATAATAAATAACTATGTAATATTAAGAGGCATATCTAATATAGTTAAAAAATAAAATAAAAAGCAAATAAAATAATCATGTAAAAAAATATCCAAATAACGGGAAATAAATTATTGGAATAAAAAACTTTAAAAGTTAATATTATTTTACATGCACAAGAACAAAGTACTGGATTCCTGAAGTTTTTGAACACCAGTTTTTGATGAACTTATCTGGATACTGTATCTTTCGAATCGATGAACATGATTTAATTCAACTTGATATTTAGTTTGACCTTGACCTATATTGTGTTGATTACATTTGGGGATCAACAACTAAACATGTGGTGGTGTCATCGCGTTTTTGCGGAATTTTTTAATAGGTAGTATAGGAAAAAATTTCGCATGAGTTTACATAATGGAAATTATTTTTGACTTTTTAATATGAAATTAAATAAATATGTTTATAGTAGCAAGAGTCAACCAGCTAAACAAATTGTATATGTAAGCGCATCGCTTCCGCCCTCTTGTAAGAGTAAATTTTTAGTATGGGTATCTTTCAAAAGAACTCGTCAATACCTTTAAAACTAATGGTTGAACATAGATCTATGATAATTTTAAAAATATATATGTATCAATCTCCCCCCCTCCCCAATTTAAAAAATAAAATAAATAAATAAAATTGAGAAAAGTAAAGCACATATACATATATAGAGAGAAATTTAAGATTTTTATTTTGAACAAAACAGAATTTATTAAAAATAGAAACTTCCCCAAAATTTATTTGCTGTTAAATTTTCATTTAGGTTTCTATGACCATTATTAAGATTAAAAAAAAAAAAAAAAAAAATCACGCTTTAGTGCTTTTTTTAAAAAATTACTATTAAATTGTATAATATGAAATTCCTGCTCATAATCCATAAAAGTTTCTTAAAATTACTGGGTCTTGAATTTTACAGTCTCCAAATTTGTTAACAGATTACTTTATGACATTCAAAAATTTACATTATGACATAAATACTTAAATGGTATCTAACTATAAAGGTTATGATATACCAATATTGTTGCAGTTAAGTAAAATATAGTTTCCACTAAATAAATAAACAATAATTAAAATAGTTTTTATCTATTAATTTATTTTTGTTGGATTAAATAATAAATAATAAAGTGTCTTAAATTATATATAATGTGTATATTTACTCTTTTGACAGACAACACACAATTTTGGGGTGAAAAGTTATCTTTTATGTATAACAGAGAACTGAGATTTTTGATACAGCTGAAATTCTTTGCAATATATAAAATATGAGCTGGCGTGACTAAGCATAATTTTTGTTTATAGACTGTTTCTTAACATGTGTAAAAAGGGGTACTTATTTATAAATTTTACTACAGTACTCAAATTCTCACATCTCTCCAAAATTTTAATTGCTTAATATCACTACAATATTATAAAGCTAAAAACACTACAATAAATTCACACACATACGCGCACGCGCAAACACACACACACGAAAAAAAAAAAAAAAACAATTTACATAAAGCAAGTTTATTAAGCATCAATCTTGATTATATGAAAAATTATAAAATTACATTTTAACACATCATAAAATAAACAAATTTAACAGATAATATTTATAATTATGAAATGATCTTTCACGATCTTCAATTTGAAAATTATCTTTCACGATCATCCCTTGAAATATGCTTTTCAGTAGGACTCACTCTTGATATTGTCTTGCGAGGACAAATTAATAGACAATCCAGAAAAATACATGGGATAGCACCTGCTTTCAAACACGGACGATGTAAAGGAACACAAAATTTCTTTTCATCATAGGCAAAAGTTTCATATTCTACATCCGATTTCTTGAAATGTTTTTCAGAAACCTGTTAAAAAAAAAAAAAAAAAAAAAAAAAAAAAAAAAAAAACTGTAGCATGTATTATGTTACTACCTTAGAAAATACGAGGACTTTTTGCAACTTTACAATAAAGTTGCGTATATATATATAAATCCAGTTTAATAAACATAATGCTTCAAAATAACCTTTTCATATATTAAGTTTAGATCTATTGTACGCAATACAACCTGAGATGTAGCTTTCCCTTAAATTGCGAATATCGCTGTATAGCAGCGACACCTTTTGAGCGATTGATGTAAAAAGTTGGCATAAACTAATTTATGTTAAGGTGCATCTACGTATAATTTTATATGCAATTCTGTGCTGTTCCTGAGATATAGCCTTTCCTGAATTTGAGAAAATCAATATATAGTAGCGTCACCTGCTCTGTAATGGTACCAAAAGTTGATAGGCACTAACATATGACAAGGTGCATCTGCATATAAATTTACATGCAATTTCGTCCAGTGGTTCCTGAGATACAGTCACCACAAAATTTTTGTCACACACAGATGGACAGACATTTTCTAAAAATGATCAAAATGTGTAAATCCATCAAAAACCGGAAATTGAAAATTTTTCTGCATTCAATACTTTCTTCTGCTGAATACAAAAAAAAAAAAAGAAACTAAAGAATAGCATGTATGTTGCTTTAATGCAAAGTAATTTTAAAATAAGAAAATAATATAAAGAAGTTTAAGCATAATTTTAGATTTAAAAACAATTAATATGAAATGATTGTGTTTCTATAAACAACAATATAAGAACAACAGAAGTTTTAATTAATTGCTAAAATTAAAATTGTTATGTGAAAACAAAATTTAAGACGCAAAAAAAACCCAACTCATTCAAAAAATTTATGTTTAATCACTCACAGCTAATTGCTCAAATACTTTTTCTTCTTCTTCCTTTTTTTTATTTTTTTTTTTTTTTTTTTAACTTTCTTCTATATTCAATAGAAAAAAGTATTGGATTCATAAAAATTTTCGACTTCCGGTTTTCGACAGATTTTCACGTTTTGAGAGGTCTGGAACAAGATTTGACTATTTTTAGAAAATATCTGTGTGTATGACAAAAATTTTGCGGCAACTGTATCTTCGGAACTACTGTTCAGAATTGGATATAAATTGACATGTAGTTGCACCTTGAGCTAAATTAATGCCTATCAACTTTTGGTGCCAACCGCTCAACAGGTGGCGCTTCTATACAGCGATTTCTACAATTTAAGGAGAAGATATATCTCATATTCTATTGCGTATGAGCAATGAAAACTTGATATAAGAGAAGGCCATTAGGAGACATTATGCTGATTCAATATGAATGCTTATGATTGACAGGTGGCGCTGCTATACGATTCCCGCAATTTCAGGGAAAGCTATATCTCAGGAACTACTGCGCAAAATTGCATATAAATTTATGTTAATGCACCTTAACCTAAATGAGTGTCTGTCAACTTTTAGTGTCAACCACTCCCCAGGTGGTGCTGCTATATAGCGATTTTTTTTTCAAATTCGCCATATTAACTCCCTTTTAAATACCCTTTTTTATATAATTAATGTTTTCCGGTCAATAATTGAGCATGCCAAAGTTTTGGTAAAAGTTGGTATCTCAAAAGCGGCTCTAACGACTTTCTTGAAGTTTGTTACATAAATTCCTTTTTGATACCCTTTATCATGTATTATGTGGTTATTACAGGAAAATTAAGGTTATTCTGATTAGGTCACAGTTTTAGATCTCGGAAATTGGTGTTTAAAAATATAATGCATAATTTTTCTTAATTTTTAACTCGCTAAGGAAACTCGGTTTTATGTCTTTACACTTCTATCAAGTTTCTCTTACTTGAAAATTCCTAAAAAATGAATATAATATCTCTAAAAAGTTCATATAATGCGTGTAATAGTGGGTAATGGAAGTCTTGTGGTTGTTTCACACTAGATTTTTTTTTTTTTTTTTTTTTTTTATCATGATAAAAGTTTTTTAGACGAATGAAATTTTAGTGTACTCTTTGTCTCTGGTATGTGCAACCTCGAATTTTTAATACAAGGAAGCACAAAAATGCTCTTAATATTGGAAAGTCTGGTAATCTATGATATGTTTATGATTTTACATTTTTGTTTAAATATGAATAATCTTGTATCAAAATGTATGTTTGTATGTAAAAAAATCTGGTGTGAAACAACCACACAACTTCCATTACCCACTATTACAGATATTATATGCATTTTTTAGAAATAATGTGATCAGAAGACATAAAATAGGCCTAATGCAGAAGACACCTGACAAATTTTCCATAAGAGACAGCTGATAATATATATATATAAACATGTGAAACAGAGCCTACATAGTGAGTTAAAAAACAAGAAAAAAGTGATAGAGTTATTTTTTGACACACCAATTTTTGAGATCTAATAAAACTGACCTACCTAATCAGGATGACATTTAATTTTCCTGTAATAACCACGTAAACATGAGAAAGGATATCTAAAATGGATTTATGTAACAATTTTCAAGAAAATCATTAGAACCGTTTTTGAGATACCAACTTTTACCGAAACTTGGCATACTCAATTATTGACAGAAAAACAATAATTACATATAAAAGTATACTTAAAAGGGAGTTAATATGGCGAGTTTGAAAAAAATTCATACAGCCGTTTTTAAAGGAATGTACTTGCGAGACCTGAAATTGAGTTATTTATACTGGGCACCTATCAATTTCTTGAACTAACCAACTATGTCATTCGACAGGACATCTAATATAGTGTATTTTTGAGATACGGACCTACGGTCCCACTTCCGGTTTTCCAATTTTCACCAAAATTTGGAAAACGCATCTGTACACTTGTCCTGTCTCAATTCCAATGTTTCGTAGTTCTATCATTATTAGTTTCGGAGATATGGTAGCCAGACGATTCTACACATACATACACACACTGACCAATTGACAAAAACTACTTTTTTTTGACTGATGAGACCTGAAAACGTGTAAATCAGGAAAAACTCGATATCGAATTTTTCGACCGAATATAACGCTTCCATTACTTACAGTAGTAGGGTAATGGAGTAAAAATGCGATTAGCAGATATTAATGTGAATAAAATAAATTGAAGGAAATTTTAACAAGAAATTAATAATTTTAACAGAAGAACAATGATGTTAATTATTATTTTCTAATTCTATTAGTAATACAATTTACTAAGGTATTTAAAATCCTTTCAAGAAATATTTTTTCGCAGTTAATTGTAAAATTTTATTTAAAGGTAATTCAATAATATATTTCAATTATTATTATAGAAAACTATGTGACATTGATACAAATTAATACATTGTAGAGAAAACAATTTAAATGTATTAATAATATGGTAATACAAAACATAATAAAAATAGAAGACACATAATAATAATCATGATGGTAATCAGGCCCTGATTAACGCCAGGGCATGCGGGGCAGTTCAGAGCCCAGTTTACCCATTTAAGGGCCCGGGGCTGTGATAATAGCGGAGCCCCCCCCCCCCCCCCCACACACACACATTTTTCTTTTTCTTTAATATGAATGTTTATCATTAGATAAAAATTTTACAATGGTCATGTTAGAATAAGATTCTCATTACATTTAAATAAACTCTGAAACTGTTTGCAAAAAGATTAATTAAAACAGAAAAAAAAATATTAACAACAAAAGAATCTAACTCACCAACCAAAGGAAAAGTTGTTGCATCAAAAACTTTAATGAATATACTTTGCAGAATAAAAAAATGAAATTGGCTTCTTCCTAGCCTTTGCCGCGCTGAAAATTTCAATTACATCTTTAAAATCCAGGTTGCTTGTTAAATCGTGCTCTGAGCACAGCATAGCCAAACATTGCAGCTTATTCAGCTGCATTTTTGTTCTTCGAAGAGATAGAACTCTCTTTAATTTGGAGTTTGCTCTCTCGCCTTCGCAATTTGATATTGGTAGAGTTAAATAAATACTTAATGCAATAAACATATTTGGAAAAATCTCATTTAACTCGTTTTTAAACATATGATCATAAATATGTATCGGTGAATTTTTAATCATATTTATTGAAAATTTATTTTTCCAACTGAGTGAAAATAATGCCTGGACCGGGAGTCAAACCCCGGATCTTTGATTTTCACTCAGTTGGAAAAATAAATTTTCAATAAATATGTTTTTTTCCCAATCTGTTGATTGTGTGATATTAATAAATGTATTTATTCCTCCCATTGTTTAATGTTGTTTTCCATTACCTGCGGCTTATTCTGTCGAGCTATCTACATGATAGACCAGTTGCTCTGCCTAAAGGTTGTCTGAGTGAGTAATGCCCATTTAATTGTCGGCCTAGATAGCTCAATTGGTAGAGCTTTGACCTTTAAGTCAAAGATTCGGGGTTCGACTCCCGGGCCAGGCATTATTTTCACTCAGTTGGAAAAATAAATTTTCAATAAATATGATTTTCTTCCCATTTTGTTGATTGTGTGATATTAATAAATATATTGTTCTCCCCCCCCCCCTCATCTCTTGAATGACTTTTGAAATTTTCAAATGTTAATGCATTTTTAAAAAATACTTAAAATTTTTTTTTTTTTTTTTTTTTTAAGTTTAAGTACTAAAAGAAATTTTCAAAAATTTGTCTTTTTAAAATATTTTTACATAAGAGTATCAAGGATTTAATTTTTGACTGTAAAAACAGAATAAAAAAAAAAAAAAAAAAAAAACTTGTTTCTATTTACTGGGGTTTTTTGCCCCTATCTAGGGCCCCCTTGTTCATTGGGCCCGGGGCTGCAGCCCCCTTAGCCCCCTCTTTAACTGGGCTCTGGGGCAGTTCCCTTGGGCCCCCTTCTGGAATGGGCCTCCCAACAGGCATAAGCAGAAATTTTGCAACCTAAAGACCTCTTGTCACTGCAAGCCCCCCCCCCCCCCCCAGAATAAGCTTGTGCGGGGACTCGAGGTAGCCCTGATGGTAATAACTATCAACTGAAAAAGAATTTTTAATTGAAAGAAATGTTTATTGTAAACTTTATTCAAGGATATTTAAGCACTTTTATCAATTATTTACTAGAAAATGTTCACAAAACTGTCACGCAAAAAATAAATATATCTATATTAAAGCAATATAAGAAATACTCACACGTAGATATTTTTGGAATGGCTTTTATCCAAGCTTTCTTTATATCATCAACTTGAGGCAATCTGTACAGTTACAATCTTCATCATAATTACTTCTACAGGCATATTGCACCACTTATAAATAAAAAACATAAAATGAAAAATTAGTATAAAATAGTGTATATTAGTACTATATAATAAAAACTAGAATGTTGTGGCCACCACATGACTTTTTCTATATTTTCCCATGCAAATTCACTCAGTAAAAATAATTTATTAAAATCATTATTTAATAAAATGATCTTCCATGAAAATGCAATACGATTTCCTTATTAGAGAAGTAGTATAACACTAAATATCCAAAAAAAGTTCATTATTGTTCTCGATATAACATTAAAAAAAAAAAAAAAATATTTTGTTTGTTAAAAATGAAGAAAAAAAAAAAAAAATCGATAACTTTATTTTAAATTATCGCAGATCGATTGTTCAACCATTCATTTAAAAAGTATTGGCGAGCTCTTTTGAAAGATACCCATCATGAAAAATTATTCTCCTCGAGAGGTGACTTCCCCCCCAGGGGTAAGGTGATGCTCCCACATATACAATTTTTTTCCCAGTTGACTATCTGTATTATAAATAATTCTTGTAAATTTCATGATTATTAAAAAATAATTCTCTTTATGCACATATACAAAATTTTGTCTTATACCACCATGTTAAAAATTTAGAAAAAGCGGGATGGCAACGCAACCTGTCGAGACAATTTTTACCATAAGTTGATAGGCACTTATTTATGTCACGCACACACACACAGATAGACATTTTCTAAAAATGGTCAAATCGTGTTCTACACCTCTCAAAACGTTTAAATCCATCAAAAAGCGGAGGTCAAAAATTTTTACGAATCCAATACTTTCTTCTATTGAATATAAAAGAAAGTAAAAATAAAATGAAAAATTAGTAAATAAAATAATATTTTATGACTTCTAAGCTGCATTTATTTATTAGCTATTGTTTTAAATTAATATTTACAGAATATTAAAAGCAACGTGTTAAATTATAATGTGACATTCGCATGCATAATTAAATATACCTAAATGTAAACACTTTTAAAATATTAATCGCAATAAGGTGAATATTAAAGTATAAATTATTACTTTCTTCTATATGTATATATAGAGAAAGTATTGGATTCGTGAAAATTTTCGAACTCCAGTTTTCGATGGATTTACACGTTTTCGGATATCCTGAACACGATTCGACTGTTTATAGAAAATGTCTGTCTGTGTGTGTGTATCAGAAATTTTGTGGACGCTGTATCTCACGAACCAATGGACGAAATTTAACCAAACTTGGTATTTAGTTAGACCCTGACATAAACTGTTGCTGATTCGATGTGGGGATCAATCGCTCAACAGGTGGTGCTGTCATCGCATTTTTTCTAAATTTTTAACCCTTGTTTTTATTTAACATGGCAGTATAGATCAAAATTTGGTATAAATGTACATAATGAGAATTATTTTAATCGTGTGGTTGCAAAATTAATATGAGTTATTGATAATAGTAGTAGTTAACTAGGAAACTACTATTGACTAAATTTTGTGTAAAACTATATAGAGTATAGAAGAAAGTCATGTGGTGGCCACATCATACTAGTTTTTATACATAGATATAGTAATAAGACATAGATTAATCAGCGAGAGGGAAAAGTGATACCTTTTTTTTTCGGGAAAAGTCACTCTAATGGCTGCCTTTCCCCGAGTAAATCACACACAGGGATACACACGGATAATTTTGTAAATAAAAGTTATGAATAATTTATTTACTAAAGGTAAATGAACAACTCCAGATACAGTTTCAAATTCATTTTTCTTTTTTTTCAATACTCTCTAATGGCTGATTTTAGAACTTTTTTTCGGCATCAAAATTTTTTGCTCGATAACATGGGGATGATACATCTATATACAGGGCCCGATTAAGCTCTGAAGCTAGGGGAAGCTCAGCATCATTTCAGGGCCCCCTTTCATTTCGGAAAGTCTGGTTTTCCTGTTACATATTATAATATAAAAAGGCTATAGACCAAAAAAAAAATGTGTGTTTGTTATTATTATTATTATTATTATTTTCATACATCTGGGTGGTTTCTGCACAGAACATCAAAATCATACAACTTTTTAATTAAGAACATTCAGATTTTTGAGGTTAAATAGTAGATTTTTCCCGAAATAGTGAGTGTTTTGTCTTGTTTTAGGTAACCTTTCTCAGAAAAAATTCAATCTCAGTGTGAAAATATGAAACAAAAAATTCAAGACCATGTTTTTAATCCTTATGGGGCCCCCTCTTAAATTTTAGAGAGGAAGCTCGTGCTTCCTGAGCCTTTTGGATAATCAGGCCCTGTCTATATATATTACTATATCTATGTTTTTATATATCATCTTGCACAACTTTTTGAAGAAACGTTCATGAAATAAAAGCCAAATCTTAAAATTATATTCTCACTTTAGCATATTTAAATACAGAGGGGCGGTACTAACAATCTGCCGGATTTGGTTGGCAGCTCTGTAAATATAATTATGAATTAACATACGTAAAAATGCATGTTATGTACTATATATATATATATATATATATATATATTTATGGCTTTTTCTTTATACAGACATGGTGCAAGCTTACAGAAAAAAGGCTGAACTTTTCACGCCCCCCCCCCCTTTCAAAAGTGGTATCAGGCAACTGACACAATATAAATTTTTCAATAATAAAAATAATGATAAATCTGATTGCATACATGTACACACAGTAAACAAATCAGAACAATAAATCTTATATTGAATATCTATAGAAGCATTGTTTGCTGGGGCAATTGATTAGTAAAATAATGTAGTTCAAGTTCATTAGGAAGATGCAGTTGAAGTGCTATTTCTTTTTTATTTTCTCAAAGTTTGAATTTGAGATTTCTTGAAAACCAATCACATAGAAATTTCTAATAATATATTGCACAAATTCAGGCTGACCCCCCCCCCCCCCCCCCCCTACACACGTCCAAAAAGTTTGAATGCGGATTTGCATTAATCCCAAGAATAATAATTTTCAAGCTTAAAAAGGTTGAATTCAGCCTTAAGAGGCCTCTCCACTTATCGTTCTCAGAAGCCAGAGCCAATGTTATTCTATGGAGAATTTCGCCCCATTATAACTTATTAGCTAATATATATTTTTAAATTCAGTTTTCACATTCAGAAACTTTTTAACTATTAAACAGTTTATCGCTTTCTAAAAATTATTATTTTTTATTTTTATATTTTATTTTGAGGTTGTAAAATACGAATTTTCGCAACGTGAAATTTTTCGTTTTTGAGCTTAGAAATGAAATCTTAAAAATTAAAAAAAAAAATCAATTTTTAGAAAGCGATAAATTGTTTAATAGTTGTGAATTTTCGGAAAGTGAAAACGGAATTTAAAAATATGTATTAGTTAACGAATTATAATGGGACAAAATTTCCCAGAGAATGACATTGGCTTCGGCTTTCGGAGACGATAGGTAGAGAGTCCCTTTAAGGCTGAAACGTAACATGTCTGTTTATATTATAAGCTAGTTTACTTATTTTTACTTGCGAATTTTTAAAAATAAATCCAAGCAGAATATGCGATTACAATCAAAACATTTAAAATAAATAAAAAGCTTTATATACAAATAAAGTGAAATTACTAAAATATGCTTAATATCACGAGTACAGATATTTTGATTCCAATTCATACACTTATTTGACTACAGATAAAAGTATAATAAACTATCATTAACGTTACATTATCAGTATTGATGTTATGTACAGATTATTCTAATATTAATACCTTATAAAAATATTCAGAACTCACCCTTATATTTTCTTGAATTACTTCATAACCTTTGACTTTCATAGACGCAGCCGACGAATCTATCATTTTTCGCTATCGCACGTCGCAAGACGGGAAGAAAAGAGAAGTGCATGCAATGCAATGGCTTTTCTTCTCGTGTTTACAGGTTTACACGCATGTCCACGAAGAAACCAATCGCCTGCTAAGCTGACGTCATCAGATTTTTTAGAATCCGAGGCTCACTCATTCGTTGGCAACGGCCGAACCTGATAAAAAAAATTTCATCAACCCGGAAACCGACCCGAACCCGCAATAGAGAATTTTTGCGACCCGAACCCGCTTTCTTTACACCCGAACCTGACTTTTCATACCCGAACCCGACTCGGAAAATGAAAACTAAATGAACATTACTTATTCATCTAAAAATCATGCAAAACAAGGTAACGTCATATAACATCATATAAAATAAAGTAAATTTCCATTGTCACACAGTCGGTAAATTATTTTAAAAATCTGGCGTGAAACAATACGACTTCCATCGCCCTCTATTACACGTATTATATACACTTTTAACCTTTTGGAGATAATGTGATCAGAAGACACAGAATTGAGCTAATGAAATAGATAACTAAAAAATTTTCCAGTAAGAGAAAGTTAAACACGTTTTCGGTAAACGCATGAAAACATAAAGACATAAAATAGAGTTTACATAGCAAGCGGGGAAAAAAAAAGTTTTTTTTTTTTTTTTTTCTTTTTCTATACACTAATTTCCGAGATCTAAAACTGATCTATCTGATCAGGATGGCTATTAATTTTCCTGTAATAACCACGTAAAACATAAGAAAGAGTATTTAAAATGGGTTTATGTAACAATTTTCAAGAAAATCGTTAGAACCGTTTTTGAGACACCGATTTTTTCAAAATTTGGCATATTTAGTTGTTGACCGCAAAACAACAATTACATACAAAAAGATATTTAAAAGAGGGTTAATATGGCAAGTTTAAAAAAAAAAAAAAAAATCCATACAGCCGTTTTGAAAAGAATTCACTCGCAGTACCTGAAAGTCTGCTATTTATGCAGAATTCCTATCAATTTTCCTGAACTAACCATATCATTCGAGAGAACATCTAATAGAATATTTATACAGCAACTTGGAAGAAAATCGTTAGAGCCGTTTTTTGAGATGTGGACCACCGCACTTTAGAATTAAAAAAAACGAGGAAAGAATGGCTAAAAATCCATAGAAAAAGCATGGGATGAAAACGAAAAAAACTCAGAATGTCAAGTATGGAAAAAAAAAGCCTATACCGGAAGAAATAATGCGGCAAAACTGACTAGAAAAAGACATTGACCGAGCGGGAGGGTGGGTTGGGGCATTAAAGCTATAGTCGGGGGTTTAATACGACTCGCCTAGAATGTGGCTCGGCAGTGGCCTTTTATCACTTCCGATTTCGGATGTCCCACTTCCGCTTTTCCAATTTTCACCAAAATTTGGAAAATTCATCTGTACACACCAGTTCTGTCTTAATTCTGAAGTTTCATAGCTGAATCTTTATAAGTTTCGGAAATATGATAGTCAGAAGATTCCCCACACACATACACACAGTCTGACAAATTGCCAAAAACCATCTTTTTGGACTCAGGAGACCTTAAAACATGTAAATCAGGTGAAATCTCGATATCGAATTTTTGGACCGAATACAATACTTCCATTACCTACGGTTAGTCGGGAAATGGAAATAAAAAAATTCAAAATGTAATTACTTATTGTATAAAGTTAAAAATTAAAAAAAAAAAAAAAAATCTGAAAAGTGGATTAATGATAATGTTTAACCATTTATGCGAGTTGTGGAATTCAAGAACACAAAAATATGCATCAAGTTCAGTATTACAGTAGTTCATTGTTTAATTCTTATATTCTTAAAAAAAATTAATATATCAATAAAAATAAAATAAAGTAAAAAGTGTATATTTATTTATTGCTTTCGTTCGATGTGAATGTTTACTTTACTGTAATGTAATAATCTAGATAGCACGGATATGATTCATAGATAACATTTGCTTTCCCACGGATCACTTTAAATTCAAATGGTCAGCAAATTACATTCCTCCAGTTGCAATTAATGCATTGTTTATTTGTTCTAGAGTAAACGATAAAGAATATTATCTGCCTTGATGAAATCTGCTTCCTAAATGTCTTCATTTTACATTACTTTTTACTTTCATCTATATTCAATTGAAGAAAGTATTGGATTCGTAAAAATTTTCGACTTCCGTTTTTCGATGTATTTAGACGTTTTCAGAGATCCAGAACACGATTTGACCATTCCTAGTATGTGTGCGTGACAGACACAAAAATTTTGTGGCGACTGTATCTCAGGAACTACTGCAAAGAATTGCATATAAATTTGTATGCAGATGTACCTTGACCTATATTAGCACCAATCAACTTTTGGTGCCAATTGTTCAACAGGTGGCACTGCTAACAGTTTTTTCCCCAGTTTCAGGGAAGGTAATATCTCAAGAACTACCGCGCAAAGTTGCATATAAACTTATATGAGGATGCACCTTGTTTTTAATTAGTGACTGTCAACTTTTGGTGTCAATTTCTCAACAGGTGGCGCTGATATACCGCGATTTTCAAAATTTCAGGGAAGACTTTACCTCAGGAACTACTGCACAAATTTGCATATAAATTTATATGCAGATGCAACTGAAACATAATTTAGTGCTTACCATATTTTGTTGTTAATTGATCAACAGGTGGGGCTACTATACAACGATTTTCCCAATTTAAGGGAAGGCTATATCTCGGGAACTACTACACAGAATTGCATATAAATTTATCATTAGATGCAACTCGTCATAAATTAGTGTTTAACTAACAACTTTTGATGCCAATATCTCAGCAGTTGGCTCTGCTATAGTCGATTTCCGCAATTTCAGGGAAGGCTATATCTCAGGTTTTATTGTTTATAATCAAACAAAACTGGCATGTAAGAAGGCCATTATATGACATTATGCTGATTTAATTTGGATGCATATCAGCCTATAAGTGACGCTGCTATACTGCATATTTACCTGAGAATGGGATGGCTATATCTCATCTTCTATGGCATATAACAGTACGGAACTTGATATATGAGGAAAAAATTATATATACGCATTTTTTAAGACTTTACTTATCAAGAATTAAACTTTCTTTTCTTATATTTAGTGCTAGTTTTTTCTAAAATGAAAATCATCTGCATTTACTATGGTAGATAATTTTAATAAAAACGAGTTTTAATAAAATATTTTTACTGAGTGAATTTCTATAGGAAAATATAGAAGAAAGTCTTGTGATGGCCACAATATACCAGTTTTGAAATGAAGTTTCAACAAGTATTTCCTCTATATTTTCTATATATACAAGTATAAACGGAAAAAAAAATTTCAAAATTTCGTTCACATAAAAGCGAAAATTGAAATTCACTAAAAATAAAGATATATATATATATAATAGTATGTTGTGGCTACCAAAAGACTTTCTTCTATGTTTTCTAATACAAATTCACTCAGTACAAATAATTTATTAAAACTATTATTCATTAAAATTAACTACCATAATGATGAATGCAGACGATTTTTATCTTAAAACTTACGCAAAATTTATAAAAAAAGACAATTTTATATTTTATAAATATTATATTATAAAATGCGTTTTCATAAAGGCTATCTCAACTATCTCTCAAATTTTGTACAATTACACAACATAGAAGTCGAGATATAGCTTTCCCGTTCTGGGGGAAAAAGGCAGTAAAGCAGCGCCACCTATTGGTCGATATGCATCCAGATTGAATCAGCATAATGTTTCATAATTGTCTTTTCACATACCAAATTTTTTTCATTATGCGTAATAGAACCTGAGATATCCCTTTCTCTTAAACTGTGGAAATCGCTGTATAGCAACGTCACCTGTTGAGTTTTTGGCACCAAAAGTGAACAGACAATAATTTATGTCAAGATGCATCCACATATAAATTCATGTGCAAACTTGTTCAGTAATTTTTGAGATACACAGCTTTCTCTTAAATTGTGGAAATCGCTGTATAGCAAAGCCATCTGTTGAGCGATGGACACCAAAAGTCGATACGCATTAATTTTAATCAAAGTGCATTTACGTATAAATTTATATGCAAATATGGGCAGTAGTTCCAGATATACAGTTGCCACAAAATTTTCGTCACACACACACAGAGACAGACTGATATTTTCTAAAAATAATCAAATCTAGTTCTGGAGCTCTCAAAGTGGGAAAATCTATCAAAATCCGAAAGTCGAAAATTTTTACGAATCGAATACTTTCTTCTATTGAATATAGAAGAAAGTTAAAGAAAAAAAAAGTGAATTGTGAATTTTTTTTAATTTCTAGAACGTAAATGCGAGGTTATACAGTGAAAAAGATTTAGGATTTTCTAATTTTCGCACAGTTTGTACAAAAGATACGTATTAGTTTCGTTAAAGAAAAGAAAACGGATCCAGATATAAATACGGATCTATTTTTCTGGTGGATATCCGCGGATACGGATACGAATACATACGGAGCTCCGATACACAGTATGTTTAAATCTGTTTTATAGTTATAAATATGCCTACAACATTATGTTTAAAATTATAAGAAATATTTTGAAAGATGTTCTCAAGTCGATCAGACTTGTTGAAAACTAAACCTGAACGCGACCAGCAAGAGAAATAATTTTGTCAACCCGACCCGACGGGTAAAATCGTGTTACCCGACCCGATGCAGGTCATCCGATAATAAAATAAGTTTAAGAATTGAGAACAAGTTTTCGGAACAAGAATTTGGAATTAGTGAAACATTTAGAAAATTAATTAATTAAAAATTAATTAGGGAGCTGTCGGTGGATTAGTGGGAGATAGAATCATTTAAGTGTGTAAAATGAGGCTTTAATTTTAATGGAGCTTTTAATTATATTACATATATATATATATATATAAATAAGTAATCAGAAAACATATAATATATATAATCATATTAATTTCACTTCTAAAATAATTTGTTGAAAAGCATAATGCGATGTAATAATTACGAAGTGAAAACTTCTTTAGGTGCAATTTACACATTAATTTATTCAGAGTGAATCCTTTTGGCCCTATGTTAAAATAACTTTACTCGTTTTATAAAGTCGTGCATATTAACGCCACAAAACACGTAAATTGATTTTATTCTAAGCTAAGTAAACAAATTTCTATTGCGAAGTTCAGATGAAGGTCTTCCAAATCCAGAAAAATGATTTTAAAGGATGAAGTCATTTTAAATTGACTAGAGTGGATGGGGTAGGGTTTTACGGTTATTCCTCATTAAAAGTTATATTAAAATGATGTGTAGAACTGGATGTTCATATACAGAAACGAAAAATAATTCCTATACATTGTAGTCTATGTGCAGAATTTCTAAGAGTACATTATTAACCTCATTTTGTTTATTTGAATTAAAGATAATAAAATTAACTTATGCTTTTGAGTTGCACAAAAGCTTGTCTTCTGTATAAAATTGGAGGTATAGCATTAGTGTTTTGTGTGCAGGGTTACTCGAAGAATTCAGATGCATTACAGGCTACGAATGATAAGCTTGAAAATGCATATTTAATTGTATTACGTCATTTTTATTTATATATATATATATATTATTATTATTATTTTCAGTGCTTTGTACAGTATATATACAATATACAGGACCACGTGCAAGGCTTAGTTAGACGAAGTCAAATCCATTATTTTCTATTGGATATAATCGATAGGGATATTTTTTAAATTATATGCATTACTATACAAATGTACACTTCAGTTACCTCAAAAATAAGCATTTATTTATCTATTTATTTTAAATTTGTGAGTGTTGGAAAGACCCTAAAGTAATTCTAAGAACAGAAACAAAAATCAAATTCGAACTACACCGAAACTAAACCTTGACCAACACTTCTTTCCCAGTGAAACAAAGAATTCACTGGTTTAAACATTCTTCTTTTCATCATTATCACATACATTTATCTCCCATATACATGTTCATGAAAGCTCAGAGTATGTTGATGTTGGGTATTTAGGCCGATTGACTTTTCGAGGATCCTAGGCCTATTGATTGGGTAATTGAACCCGGGTCTTAGGCCTGATGGGAGTACCCTCCATGAGGGGGGGGGGCGTCATTCTAAGCGGTCTTAATCCGTATTTACGCGAGTTTCAGAGAAAGCCACAGAAAACTTCGAATGGCTAAGTCGATAAGCACGATATAGGATTGAAGCCGGCACTCCCCTTATATCAACTTTGAGCGCAGAACCGCTCGGCCATTTGTGTGTGTGTGTGTGTGCGGGGGGGGGGGGTCTTAGGGTCTAATAAAAAAACAAAACGTGTACCATTGTTTCCAAAAAATTAGATGTTTCTAAATCTATGTTCGTATGTCCCTAACATGATGAAGCTGACGAAAATAGTCTCAAAAGCCCCACAGTTAGCAATACTTTAAAGATTATACAATAAAATTTTCCTGAGAGGGCCATACACCGTGGTATATGAAATTAGCCTTTTAGGGAGGTGGCCTTTTAATAGAGGTTATTCAGAAAATTTAACTCTGACAACAAAGTGATATTCAATTTTACATAATCTGTCTATATATGTAATGCAAAAAGAAGCATAGAAAGAGCTTTTACTAATTAATTATCAAATTAATTAAAGTTTAATAAAAAAATAACTATGTACAAATATTTACATTAATGACCACATAGGTCCAAAAAACATATTATAAATCCACTAAGGATTCTATATCATCAAAGAATCTATTTTCTATAATAATAAAAAGAAAGGTTTGTCTGTCTGTCTGTTCTTCTATACGTTCAGCCCCTGCCCCTATTGAACGCAGAAGTACAAAAATTGACATACGGATGCTCTGAAGCCTTTCCGAGGTCCTCCTCAAAAGATAATTTAAAAATTTTAATTAGTTGTGGAGATATTAATTAAAATGTCGACTCTTGTCTAATCAGAAAGCGATCTCAATGACTGAGAATTGACCGCGATTGCATAAAAATAGATATATTAACGGAGTTAAAAGCAGAAAAAGTGGAAAATAAATTAGAAATATTAGTCTAATCGTTACGAATTTGGTACCAAATGAAAGGGACAATTTTTCTGAATCTAAGAGTGCAAGCGGCTTATCGGTACAACAGTTAGATTTTTTTTTAAATTAACTAAAGTATGAATTTTTTGTGGCAACATCATTTCAAATGCCAGACTACTGTCTGAGATGAAAAAAGGAAATGATTGTAACCGATTAATATGTCATGTGTTTTATAGTGGGGGGGAAAGGGGGGGGGGAATTGCAATTTTCAATTTTTTTCAAATTTTCATTCACGTTACATTTGAATTAATATTCGGCCTAGACAGCATATTATAAAGCTACTGTTCAATTTTCATGAAATTATGTATATAAACAAAAAAATTACATTTTTATTGGGAATTATATTTATCACGACTCATGTGAACAAAATACAATGTAAGATTATGTTTTGTTTAATATTTTGTAGTATTTTAAATTGAAATATGCCGTTGAAATTTCGTAATATTTGGTTTTAACGGCCAATAATCCGATTGTGAATATTTTTGAAAGTGCAGAATTATTAGGAAGGGCTTGAGGAGGGGGGGGGCAGAAAAAAAGAGTTACAGCGTTTGAAATTGGTATAATTAGGTTTTAAGGCAAGATAAATCAATTGCGGATATTTTCAAGCGTAAGATTATTAGAAGGGACGGAAAGGGGGGGGGGAGGGCAAAAATGTATAAAAGGAACGGTTGTTTCGGAGAAAACGACGGAAAACCCAGAACGCTTTTATTCTTTTATATTTTGCAGAGTTTCGAATTCTGATACTCCGTTCACATTTCATACTATGGATTTTTAACAGTATTTAGTCCGGAATTATGCAAGTTTCGGAGAAAACCACGAAAAAGTCAGACATAAATCGTTTTATAATAGTGTTTATATCATTTTTGTATTTCAGCTTCTAATTAGCATAATTTCAAAAGTAATATGTCATTTTAAAACTTATTTGAATTGAATTTCAAGAGTAGACGCCACAAATCTCTGTCCCCTTCCATTAACCGACTATCGTAGGTAATGGAATTCGAGATTTCACGTGATTTACGTGTTTTAAGGTGTCCTGATTAGTTTTTCTTTTCTATCTCAACTAATAATTAAAATAACTTTATAAGGAATACATTATTTAAAAGCTTTGTTGATTTGGAATTGAACAGTAGATTACAGAAATTTCTACCGCCAGATGGCGCAGTAATATTTTAAAATTTCAATATTTCAAATTCTAATTATGATTAAATTATTTTTAATGAATCATTCGAAATATATTTTAAAGTACTTTTATATTATCGAAAGTGGAATTCGAGTTTTCACCCGATTTACACGTTTTGAGGTGTTCTGTTCAGGTTTTCTTTTGTATCTCAGCTACTAATTAAAATAATTTCATAAGTAATACATCATTTGAAAGCTTTGTTGATTTGGAATCGAACAGTAGATTGCAGAAATTTCTACCGTCAGATGGCGCTGTAATATTTTAAAATTTCAATATTTCAAATTCGAATTCTGATTAAATTGTTTTTAATACATCATTCGAAAGATATTTTAAAGTTCTTTTATATTATCGAAAGGGGAATTCGAGATTTCACCTGATTTACACGTTTTAAGGTGTCTTGATTAGGTTTCCTTTTGCATCTCAGCTAATTGAGTTAGACCTTTCAAAATTGGTATATGTAGGTTAATTAGGAGGGGCTGGAAGGGCGGGGAAGGAATAGGCGCGCGCGGCGCGCAAGGGATGCGATACCGAAGGCAGTGGGGACCCGGTCCGACTTTTTATAAAATGAGAAATGATTTTTTAATTTTTTTTTTTTCTTAAGAATAGCAGTTTGATTTCAGAAGGAATATGAGCGTGCAGCGCACGTATATCTTCACACGTGTGCGCATGGGTCTGCTCTGCCGAAGGCAGTGGGGATCCAATGCGAGTTTTCACCCGATGATTAATGATTTTTTTTAAATTCCTTTTCTTAAGAATGAAAGTTTGTGAGTAATAACATGGAATTTTGAGAAATCATTGGGATGGTGAAGGAATACACACGCGCAGCGCACGGACCTACGCTGCCGAAAGCAATGGGTACCCAGTGTGAGTTTTTATCCGATCACAAATGATTTTTTTTTCTTTTTTTAAGAGTGATGTCAATGAGTAATAATATTCAATTTTGAGAACTCATTCATTAGAGTGGTTCATTTAAAAATACTGACCCACTAGCGGGCGAATGCAGGGGGACCCGGTGTAAATTTTTACCCGATCAGAAATAATTTTTTTTTTTTTAGAATAAAAGTTAATGAGTAATAACATGTAATTTTGAGAAATCATAAAGGTGGTGAAGGAATACACGCGCGCATCGCTCATATATATGCATTCGTGTGCGCGCATCGCGCATGGGCCTACGCTGCCGAAGGTGGCATTTTCCCCGATCAGAATTTTTTTCTCTTTTTTTATCATATGATAAAAATTAATGCAATTTTGAGAATTCATTAATTACAGTGTTTCATTTAAAAATAGTGACCAGCGAAGCGGGCGTAGCCTGCTATTTTATAATAAAGGGCACATAATATAAAAAAAAAAAAAAAAAAAAAAAAAAAACAGTTCTCTGATTCATCCTGGCGACAGATTTCCGTCTACTACATGATGCAATCTCTTTCGATGTTTCGATTGTACTTGAGTATAGATTTTTTTTTTAATCTTTTTTTTTCTTCTACATATTAGTTTTAAAATATTTTAATGTTAGTTTCCTTGAACTTTGTGTGGTTTTTAAAAAGATTTTTTTTTTTTTTTTTTAAATACATTGGAACAAATTTTGCCGCTTAGTGTCATTTCTCAGTGGAAAGATATTTCTATTTAAGTTTGCGTGCAGGGAATACAGATTTCAGTCTTTTAATTTTAGTTGGGGTAAAAAATTAAATGTCTGTTTTCAAAAAAAAAAAAAAAAAAAAAAAAACCTCTTTTTCTATCTGTTATTAAAAATTGCCGAGCTCCTTTGCTATAGTTTCATGTCATACTTAGAAAATTATTTATTAGATTTAAAAATACAAAAACTGGAATTAGCATGACACAAAGTTCTTATAAAAAACATGCGTTTCCCAAATAACTTAAAGCGTAATTTTCTTTTTCAGAATTAATGAAACTGACACTATCCCGCGAAATTCGATGGGTTTATTTTTCGATTTCGGTTGACTAACTCAAGTTGTCAGAAGGAGACAAAAAATAAATAAACAAATAAAAAAAGAAAAATTAAAGAAAAAAAAAATAATGCTGAGCTTTTGGACTAGCCAAACAAATCTTCTTAGTCAATTGACAAAATAGGAATAATTTATTTTTATTCTCTCATCTGACTAACGGTCAAATTTGAGGAAAATGAAAACTGTACCTGGGAAATTAGTCATCTGACAAGTTTTAGAGCCAAAACGGATCATCAGACGAAACACATTAAAGATACATGGTAAAATAAAACGACTTTTGTGTCTCATGACTAAATAGGATTGTCAGGTAGTGTTTTGATTGTTTAAAATTTTGCGTAATTTTGTGCAAACTTGTCAATGTACTTGACAAACGTTTAGTGTCACAAAGGTGGCACGTCTCTTGACAAGTTTCGATTTTTCATTTTTCTGTGTGTAACTGTTAACTGTGAAATGCAAAATATTTCAAAAACTGCTCGTTGGAAACGAGTAATAAAAATTACAGATGATGCTTTGGTATTTCAAAGCGAAACGCTTCGGATAATGTTTTAAAATCTTTTAAATAAAGTTTAATTTTACGTGTTTTAAAGTGTTTTTAATCTAAATAACAAATGACGCGTGTTATAACTTAACTTTTTTTTAGAGATAATTTATAATTCTATCTATGTTATATTATTTGAAATGAAAGCAAGCAAAATATCTTGTAAAGGTCTATATTTTAGGGAATTTACTGACATTTAAAGAATTGAGTTTTTTAAATGATCTTAAATATGTATTGATAGACATGTGCAATTCCATCCAATTTTATTAAGATCAAAATTGCTACACGTATGAAGAAACTTTATAAAGCTAAGATAATTCAGCTTTTATAAATTTTACTCATATTTAAAAAAGTAACTGAATAAATTTCACAAAATGTTTGCTATAAAATTTAACTTTTTACATTTAAGTACAAAATAGCAACGTTATAAGTTGCGACAATGAATCGTGTATTTTCTCGTTAATAAAGATGAAGTGCCATCTGTATAGAAAATAATAAGTCAATATTGAAGCAGATTGAAGAATAAATAGTTTTTATATTTTTTTGGCGATGTTATAAACAAAACAAGAAGTAAAAAGAAAAAGTCATTAAAAACGAAAAAGGTGAAGTTCGAAAAAAAAAAAATGTATTTAATAATTCTGAATTTGGTTCCACATTTATCTTAATCAATCAAATACGCTCCAAATCTTTGATAGAAAATGATGAAAAAAAGAAAGAAAATGTTCTTCGTAGATTTTTATACGACAGTCTTCACTCTTAGATCGATATTTTACTCTTTTCAGTATACTTTACAAAATTTTGACATAAAAAGTAATATTTACATTTTATTAAAAAAAAAAAGTTGAATTTTTTTGAAAAAGAAAAAAATCAATACTTACGAAGAACTGCTTATTTCGTACATCAGAAATAAATTTTAGCTTAACAATGTACTACTTATTATTTATATTTGAACATGACGGTATTATCTTCATACCTTAAACATGTATTATATAATTTCAGTAAAACTTACTGAAAAACTTTTTTTGAATTAAGAATAATAAAGGAAACTTTGTAAGAAAACAACACCATAAATTGCAAAAATACCTAAAATTTTTTAGGGTGGAAATATTTATGCTTTTTATCAGGTAATAAAATATAGGCATGAGTGCAAATTATAGGGAAAATATTTATTTACAATGTATTATACTTTGTGGCGACATAATTACATTACATTTAAAACTTTTAAAATGAAAGTATTTTTTCAACATCGACAAACATCGAATATATCACGATACAAATAAGTGTAATTATATCTAAATATTTCACTCAGGTTTTCCTTGTAATTAATTCGCAGCAGTATTTACCAGCTGTTAGGCAAACTATGATGGGAATTTTATTTGCATAGGAGAATACTTCAACTATCGTAGAAAACTGAATTAAGTACAATTTTCGCAACAAACCTAAAAAGAAATATTAAATATCGAAAAAATTAATTTAAGATAAAAAGGTTTATTTTAACGATTGTGAAGTTTCTAAACGTGAAAATGGAATTAAAAAATACATTGTGTAACGAGTAACTTGCATAACAAATTTCTCCATAGAATGATTTGGGGTTTACCTTATGGCAACGATAGTTGAAACTTAATAATAAAGTACTCTTCTGTCTTAAATCCAATAACACCAATTCCATATTATAACTGCTGTAACTCATTACCTCGCGGTGCCCTCGCCATGAGGACGCAATTATTAAATCCCAACTACAAAAACTCATCTCAGAATGTTTTTTAAACAAAATTTTTCTTATATAACATAACGGGAAAAGGTATCTTATTTTTTGCATTTTAATTTTTTTCGTAAATTCTGGTGGCAGTCTAATTTAAAGGATCGTAATTACCTGACGTGCCAATCAGTTAAGGCGGTGCCGATACGAAAGTCCAACTCTACATCGAGTCAAATATTTTATTTTTCATCTTCCGAATCTAAACCCCTTAGAAAGACCCCCACGGAGGGCATTCCCCCTCTAGGCCTAGGACACATCAGGAGTCAATCGGCCTTAAATCCTACAACCAACCAACCAACCGAATCTAAACCCGTCAAGGAATTTAGAAGTATGTTTTTCATATTGAGTTCGTGCTTCTTTCTCTCTTAAAATACGCATAGAATAACACCATCGTTTGTTGAGTTTCTACTGATGGAATACATTTCAATTTTTTTTTCTTTTTTTTTGAGAAGCACCATTTCCTGAGTCTGCCCTTTAGTATCCTCAATGCCTCAGTTATAAAATGATAAAAATGCACTAAACATGAAGTTCAGGATGTTTAAATTTACGCTTGTTCTGAATAAGATTAAAAAATAAATAAATAAATAAAAGAAGGAAAAATCATACGGTACACATTGATTATTAACACTTTCCAAACGTACATAATTGTTGTATTGTATAGCTTTTAATACTCTTTTCCTACGTAATAACACAACGAACAGATAGCAGTTCCGAAAGGCATACAGATAAACTAGTTGAATTCCTAATCATTCTTAAACATTGTTAGAAAGTGCTAAAAAGGCTTAACACGAAAGAAAACGTAGCCCTTATATTCTAAACGCAGCCTTTAATGTGTCTGAATATTTTAGCGTAGCCCTGTAAATGTGAAGGCTAACAAAATAATATTCTATACAAAACATTATTGTAGCACATTAACAATAAATGTCAATTTCTTTATGATTTTTACAATACAAAGTTCTTTAAATGTAATTTATCAAAATGTCTGTCCTAAAATGCAATGCATTGGCATTGTTTTGGGTGTCCTTGTACACAAACCAGTTGCACGTGACCTATTAATGCCATTTAAAATAGGAAACATTCCATAGTGAATTTGAATAACATACATAATTTTTTTAAATTTCTGAAAATATTTATGGACGCTGGGGGCGGGCAAATGGACAGTCGACTGATCGATACACAAACTGAAATCACATTCATACTTAAAAAGTGTTTAAAAGTGTTAAATCGCTTAATGTAAACAAAAATGCAATTCCAACAAATTTCCAATAAAAGCCCTGAATGTAACTGCATATTTTTGTGTGGCCCTGTAAATCTAATGCTAATTACACTACATTCTGTTAAAAGCATTCGTTTGTGCATATCAATAACATATTTTAATTCTATTAAGATAATTATTAAAATTTGGTTTATAGAAATACCTTTTATAGAACGAATGCTTCGGAACATTTTAGGTGTCTCTGTACACAAACTAGTGGTGGTATTTACTCCATTTTCTATAGGAAAGACCTGATAGTGAACTTAAATAACGCATTTCAATTTCATTGAAATTTATGTAAAATAAAGGAATTAAAATATAGTTCATAAAAATAGCTCGCATAGAACACGATGCTTTGGAATACTTTTGGGTGTCCCTGTACACAAACCAGTAAAGGAAATCACTAGATTTTCAATAGGGAGCATCCGATAGTGAACTTGAATATCATATGTCAGTTCAAGAAATCACATGAATATTTACGGCAGTTAGAGCGAGGATAGACAGACAGACGGACAGACAAACAAACTGAAGTCGTTAACACATTGCAACCTTATTGGAAAGTGTTAAAAACATTTAGAAAGTGATACAAATGATTAATATTAACGAAAATGGAATTCCAGCAAATTTCCAATAATACTCATTAATGTAACTGAATATTTTTGTGTGGCTCTGTAAATTTAATGCTGAGCACACTGTAGTGTATGGAAAGCATTCTTTTGGGCATACGAATAGTATATTTTAATTTATTAAGATTTGTGCAAAGTAAAGCTCTTAAAATTTGGTTTATAGAAATACCTCTCATAGAACGCAATGATTTGGAATACTTTCGAGTGTCCCTGTATACAAACTAACAAACTAGTAATGGTATTTACTCCATTTTCAATGGTGAACATCCGATATTGGACTTGAAAACAATATTTCAATTTCATTAAGATTTGTCTAAAGTAACGTTATCAAAACATAGTTTATAGAAATACCTCTCATAGAACACAATGCTTTGGAATATTTTCGGGTGTCCCTGTACACAAACCAGTAAAGGTATTCACTCCTTTTGCAATAGGAAACATTCGATGGTGAACTTGAATAACATATATCAATTTCAACAAACTCCATGCATATTTACGGGAGTTAGAGCGCGGACAGACAGACGGAGAGACAAACAGACAAACCGAAGTCATTAACACTTTTCATCCTTGATGGAAAGTGTTAAAAAGAGCTGATTGAAAAACACTTATTTTGTCAGAAAAGACGTGTTTTATATTATAAGGCAGGTTTACAACTAGAAGTACCTAGGGCCGGATGGAGTGCCCTCCGTGGTAAGCAACGAATGTCACCTGGGTTCGAATCTGGCACCTGCCTGTCTAGCAACTTTGCGGGCCGAATCTCTCGGTCACTTGTAGGATTTTATCAGACAGGAAATAAAGAAAAACTTTTAATATCTTAGTGAAGACGAGTTTCCTACTCCGAGTACGAAAACGCAGTTAAGGGCATTTTTAGGATCGGCTGACCCATTATATAAAAGATTACGCGGTGAAGGCTGCCTCCTTGACAAATGCTCTGAAAGGAAGGGTCAGAAAAGAAAAAGTGGAGAGGACAGCTGAGTGTCAAACGGCATTTGACGAGTTGAAATCTGATTGAGCGTAGTCCAGTTCTTTACTCTCTAGGTTTTACTAAGCCGTTCATTTTGCAGACGGACGCGAGTTTGTTAGGCACCGGCATAGTCTTTTCACAAATTCAAAACGGAGAGAAACATCCCATTCTTTATCTTAGTAAAAAGTTCTCAAAAGCTGAACAAAATTACAGCACTATAGCAAGAGAACTCGCAGCCATTGTGTACTTCCTACAAAAAACTAAATCATTATTGGGATGGTCAAAAATTTGTGATTGAGATAGATCACAATCCACTCAATTATATAAAAAGAATAATGGGAACAAATTCACGTCTTACTCGACGGGCTATGTGTTTACAACAGTACAACTTTTCGATAGAACACAAGTCTGGGAAAAAACAGTGTAATGCAGATGGTTTCAGTAGGTTGAATTAATCTGATTGGAAATGTAAATCAGTGAAGAGAAATCATTTGTAAATCATTTTAAGGATTAATAATAATTTTCTTTTCTTTTATATTTTTATAATTTTAATTGGAATAAATTTAATGTTTAGAAAAGGGTTCATTGAATATTGTTTAGAGAAAAATAAATTATTTATTTTATTTTATTTTATTTTAAGTAATTTGTATAATAAAATGTTATTTTGAATCTCATGAGAACTCTAATAATGTTCTCATTATTCTGGGTATAAGTCTCATAGATTGTGATTTTTCACTTAACCCCTTAACGCGCGCTGTCCTCGCTGCGAGGACGCAAAATTTAAGATCCAGCTGCAAAAATTCATCCCGGAAATATTTTAGCAAAAATTTACGTTTATAACATATCAGAAAAGGTCGGTTTTTTTAACCTTAAAATTTAAAATTTCTTTCAGTTTAATTTAGTTTGTGAATTACGGTGGCAGTATAATTTAAATGATCTGAATTGTCTTGCGCCGCAAAGGGTTATAACTGAGTATATAGTTTAGGTCAAATTTTGTTTTATTTTTCTCCTGAATGATAATTTTTAAACTTAAAATATAAATATTGGGGCTTCATGAAATTGGAGCCCTGTTTCTAAGATGAAATTTCCTTGATACTAAGGGAAATCTTTTAGGGGGAAGGGCTGTAATGACCCCCCTTTCTTCACGGAATCTTCGCATCTGGATCCAATGGACTTGACGGGCAGCAGAGACATGTTGTCTGTCTCAGTGAAAGACTATGGATGCTAGCCTGCTCTTAGTGTATTACCGACGCCATTGAACTTGATTTCACGTAGTCTTTTGATGATTCCGATGTCCAGCGAACTCATGAAGGTGGGACGGGACATCTTAGTGGCGCCAAGTTCGGTCAAGCGACTGGTTCGGTAAAAGTTTTTAGGTGTAGTCCTGAATCCTGGGAACCTATAGGGTTCCTGAAAACATCAGGGCTGTTTACCCCTCTCTCCAGACCCAGGAACGGACAAGAGAACAGAGAAGAGGATCTCTAGATCTGAGAGAGGCAGGAGAGCTGAAACAAAAAAAAATGAACGTTTAATTTTTTTTATTTTAATCAGGCATAATGCCTATATACCATTTCATACTTTTTTGGTACCGTAAATATTGAAAATTTGATCGTAATTAAATCGTAAATTGATCGTCTGTTTTATTCCTGCCTAATCAATGGATTTTTACCTTTTAGCTGTTCGGATATCACGTTACCACATATATATATATATATTTCTGGTGCAATGCAAAACATGAAATTAAATAAGCACAAAATAGTATGCGCACTTCTCTTGTGGCGACAAAACAACCTGAAATTTAATTTTTAAGAAATTTGTAAGATTTTTATATATATGCAAGACGTATTTTAGAGGCACAGTAAAATAGGATTATGCAAGCAAAGACTTTGATTTGTTCTTTGCTAATTTATATAAAGAAAATATTATAAGAAAAGAAAAATTACAAGAAATTATATACATACGTGCTACTTCCGAGCGTGCGATTTCCGAACCGTGCTATTTGCAAACAGATCTTACACCTGGCAGCTTATTCCTTCCCCATTTCAAAATAAGGGGGTATCGTGCCAGAGAGCACAGTCATAATTCCCTAATCGATCAAGGGGATTAGCTACTTTTGTTAAATTATTACTTACAGACTTTGAATAAACACCATAAAATGCAATAAACTCGCAACAATTGTTTCGGGTCGAAAAAACACACGCCCCTTCATCAGGCGAATAAAGTAAGCACGAGTGCTGCAGTCAAAGCGGCAACGCACAAAAGCGTTTAAAGTGAAAAGAAGAGCTTTATAAAGTAGAAAGTAAATATAGCTACTGGTGTGAGTAGAATTATACAAGAAAACAAGAAAATAAATAAATGAGTGAGATTAAACATATAACAATCTAAGGATATCAAAATTAAACGAAAATCTAAGTTACGTGAGTAACTTCCAAGCATCAGAGAAGAAAGGAGTGGAAGAAATATCATTAACAAGATTTTTCGAATTTTTGAATATGTAAAATGCTTCATGAATATCCAAATGGGAGGAACAGACAGGAGATGAAATTATGTTAGTTTTGGAAAAATCAAAACGATGACATTGAGACCAGCAGTGGGAAGCAATAGAAGATTTGGTAATCTCTGCATTACGAACATTCCGACGGTGCTCATTTATTCTGTATTTCAAACGCCTCCTAGTTTGACCAATATAACCTAAGTTGCAGGACGAACACGGAATTAAATAAATTCCAGAACGGTTTTCGGTGGGAATGGGATCCTTAAGAGAAGATAATTTAATTTTATTGACGGGTTTGTCCCCTGATGTCGATTTGTCCAATTTACTTTCTTTGGTCAATTCGATTGACCCATGCATTCAATTCACTTTTGAGGTTGAAAAGGATTGCTCTTTGCCTTTCCTTGACGTTCTTGTGAATAAAGAAAAGGATTGTTTCTCAACTACTGTTTTTAGAAAACCATTCTCAGTCTCTTTGCCGCCGCATGCTCTCTCAAACCACGCCCCTCAACAAAAAATGTCTGCTTTTTACACTTATGTTTATCGTGCCTTACACATTTGTTCTGATCCGTCTAATCTTTCGAAAGAAATTAATTATTTAAAATCTCTTGCTCTCTCTCGTGGCTATAACCCATCTATCATCGATAAAGCTCTATATAAATTTAAGAATCCTAAACGTTCTGCTCCCAAATTAAACGATCACAGTCTCATCCCAGTTGTTTTACCTTTTCATTCTTCACTCTCTTTTAAAATCTCTAAAATTCTTTCACCGTTTGGTTTCAAAGTTATTTACAAACCCGTCAATAAAATTAAATTATCTTCTCTTAAGGATCCCATTCCCACCGAAAACCGTTCTGGAATTTATTTAATTCCGTGTTCGTCCTGCAACTTAGGTTATATTGGTCAAACTAGGAGGCGTTTGAAATACAGAATAAATGAGCACCGTCGGAATGTTCGTAATGCAGAGATTACCAAATCTTCTATTGCTTCCCACTGCTGGTCTCAATGTCATCGTTTTGATTTTTCCAAAACTAACATAATTTCATCTCCTGTCTGTTCCTCCCATTTGGATATTCATGAAGCATTTTACATATTTAAAAATTCGAAAAATCTTGTTAATGATATTTCTTCCACTCCTTTCTTCTCTGATGCTTGGAAGTTACTCACGTAACTTAGATTTTCGTTTAATTTTGATATCCTTAGATTGTTATATGTTTAATCTCACTCATTTATTTATTTTCTTGTTTTCTTGTATAATTCTACTCACACGAGTAGCTATATTTACTTTGTACTTTATAAAGCTCTTCTTTTCACTTTAAACGCTTTTGTGCGTTGCCGCTTTGACTGCAGCACTCGTGCTTACTTTATTCGCCTGATGAAGGGTCGTGTGTTTTTTCGACCCGAAACAATTGTTGCGAGTTTCTTGCATTTTATGGTGTTTATTCAAAGTCTGTAAGTAATAATTTTTACAACGCCAGTTTTGTGGTGCTTCTTTATTACTTTTGTTAAAAGCTGCTAGTAAAAAAAGAACGATTAAGTGGGACTGTGAAAGTCCATCATTCTCATTTTTATTTGAGTATGCTCTCTCTTTCGTTCAAGATAAATTGGTAGAGAAAGCGAATGAACAGCTTTTAGGCAATCTCTAATTTTTGGAGATTTTAAATTTCTGCTAAGATACATGATTATGTTGTGTGGATAAATGTATATGAATGCTTTTAATTTGTATGAAAATACATTGTATGCGTGTGTATATATATATATATATATATATATTGTGTGTATGTGAAATTTTTTACACCGTAATAGTGAAATTAGATATTTCATTTATAAAACTATTGTTAAAATATATGTATATATATATATATATATTTTTTTTTCTATGACTGACATACACTGGAAAGATATTAAAACTTCTTCACACACCATAAATTTTAAGTCAGCACAAACGGTTTCGAAAGAACGTAGCCTTTCTTCATCAGGTGCAAAAAACACGTTGTTAATAAAAAAATTTCTAAATCATCTATTGCGAAGCACAGTTGGGAATTTGACCATAGTTTTAATTCTAAGAGTGCCAAAATTATCTTTCATGCCAAACGCGTTTCCGAACAGGATTTTTTGGAAAATTTAGCTATTTACCTTAATCGTGATAAAATTGTCAATGAAAAATCTGATTCCACTTTGCTGTCTACAGCCTGGAAAAATTTGTTTAATGCAATTAAATAATTTCCTTCATTATGTTTATAACTTAATAATAGTTATAATAAAATTAAAATATAATAATAATAAAAAAAATAATTTTATTAAATTTACGTATTAGTATAATATTAATTAAATAAATAAAACAAAATAAATTTAATTGTTTACTCCTTCCCTCCCTCCCTTTTTTTTGGTGTGTGTGTATGTGTGTTCCTCTCTGATTGGTCCTGCAGGATGCTTCCTATTGGTTGTTTGTGTTGCTCCCCCCCTCTTGTTTTTCCCCTGTTTTCAGTCTTGCTTTTGCCTCCAAGAAAGTAGCTCGTGTTTTTTGCACCTGATGAAAAAAGGCTACGTCCTTTCGAAACCGGTTGTGCTGACTTAAAATTTATGGTGTGTGAAGAAGTTTTAATAGCTTTCTATTGATTGTACGCCAGTTTTTGATTTAAATTTTCGTGACATACAGTGATTCATAAGGGGCGAAGGCAGATGTTTTCTTAATTCCTTTAGAGTTGACTATATACATACAAGAATTTTTTTTTTTTTTTTGTCGTATTTATTGCTTTTATAAATAATGTCTTGGAAGAAAATTGTGCTATTTGCATATGCATATTGTATAACAGGTCCTCATATATGACTTTTTTTATATATATATATATATACATGTGTGTATTTGCACGTTAATTTTTATTTATTTATACATTATTTTTATTTTTTTACATCAAGTTAATTTTTATTTACATCAAGTACTGACTTATCAATTGAATTAATAAATATTTGTATTTAGAAATAAAACCTTTTACAAGGCAAAATATAATGAAAAATTTATTATGAATTGTATATTGTTGTTGTTTATATACAATAAACGTAAACAAAATATGACAGAAAACAATAATCACTAGAAGAAGAATGAGCAAAGGCCACAACGGCTTATAAAAAGAATTAAGAATTAAAATTTAATGGGAAATCTTTGAAAGATTTGATTAATTAACATGTTAATTAAATGATTATAATGTAAATGAGATTTTAGACGATCTGCAAGTTCAGAAATAGTAAGGATATTAAAAATTGTGTTGTTATACAACATGTCATATTGTACTTTTAAAGACGTTCGTTAAATGAATTTCAATTTGATTCAATAATTTAACTAAACATAATTTTACTAAACATTTAACTAAACATTTAATCTTAAACATCTTAATTAATAACCTTACTTTTTAAACAATATAATTATTGTGATGTTATTTTAAACTTATTTTATACATGAATTATATTTCTAACCTTTATATTAAAATTAAAATAGTTATCTAAATTCATAGATATTGCATAATAATGTTAATAATTTATTATTATTATTATTATTTTATGCTGTTATACTTGTTTCATATTTGTTATCAGGGTTGGCAGGATTTTCACGCATGACAATTTTTGACGGTTTAAACCATGGTTAAAACCGTCATGTCAAAAACCTCCTTGTCAAAAATGTCAAAAGCCTATATTTATAATTTAATTGTCATATAAAAACTTAGTTTAATAAAATATAGTTTATAAAGATTTTTTGAAAAGTAAATACATTGATGTTTGTTGAAAAACACATTGTTACAACATTTTGATTAATGTACAAAACAAAACTTTAGGCTTTTAAAATTTTATTATGAATAACTTTTATGTTCATTCAAAATATGCGGTGATACTTTTATATATTACAACGAAATATATTTGTAACTATGTTTAATATTGTATATGTTAAACATGTTAATGTTTTTGGGAAACATTATTATAACATTTTGATTAATATAAAAATAAAACTTTAGGCTTCTAAAAATTCATGATTTATAAATCATTGATAGATCATTTTGATTGATAAATCATTTTATTTGCAATACAACATTGTGTATTTCATTTTTTTTAGTATTGTGCTTTTAGTATTATATATTTAACCAGTAAAATAAAGCATAGCCTAATATTTGCATTTAAATATTTTATAGAAAAATATAACTTTTTTTTTTTTGACTGCTGATATAGCAAGTTTTTAAGAAAAAGCAATAATTCTAAATGTTAAACAAGCTTGAAATGTGTCTGAAATTCTTATAATTACCGTGAAACAAAAGAAATAAGAACGCTCTCTGAACGTGCGTAAATTGTAATGAATTTAATATTTACTCATACAGATTTTTAAAAAATGTATTATTCTAAGCTGTAGGGCCTACTAGCGGCCAAGTGTTTCTACGCTCAAAGCTGGTAGACGTGAGATGCCAGGCTCGATCACAGGGCGTGCTCGTCGGCCTAGCCATTAAAAGTTCATGGTTTTCTCAGAAACCTGCATAAATACGGGCTAGGACCGTTTCGAAAGACCCCTCCCCCCCAGAGGGCACTACTCCTTAGGCCTAAGACCCTAGAGTAGTCAATCAGTCTTTCTCCCAAAACACCAACAGTCCAAGCTATAAGCAGGTACAAATATTTATACAATCAAAAATAATCAAGCGATAAAAATTTATTAATAAATGTAGATTATAAATATAATTATTTTCAAATTTATATTGATTTCTGCCCACATATATTATGTTTTACTTAAAGAAAAGAAAAGAAAGAAAGAAAAAAAAAACTCCAGTATTCCTGTGTTTTCATGGCTTATGTCAAAAATGTTAAGTAAATTTGGAATTTTAAAATTTCATAAATATTAATATAAATGTATATATTAATATATTTAGAAAATGTACCTAATTTAATTGTTAAAAGTTATGTATACACACACACACACACACATATATATATATATATATATATATATTATAATATTTTATTAAATACCTTTTTGACTAATTTTTCGAATTATAATAATCCTTATATCTATCTACCTATATATATATATATATATATATATATATATATATACTTTTAATATTAAAATTATTTTAAAACAGATTCTTTTATTCCCCACATTGAAAAAAGAAACATTACCATTAAGTAATTTCAATCAATTCATTAGAAATACATAATTTTTTATTAATAAAATTGTTTATCTAATCGTTTTAGTTAATTTTTTAAAACTATTTTTATTTATTTAATTTCATTTTTTAATCATTCATAGAATTTTTCTTTTTAATTAAAAATATTTAAAAATTGGTTTTCAATTTAAAGATCAGGTAGTTCTATTAAACAAATTAAGTATTAAAAATTTTCACATTTGATAAATAAAGTAGTTTTTAATAATTTTTTAAAATACTTAGAATATATACATATACACACACACACGAAGTATTCTGAATACAGATTAAAAGCATCCATACACATTTATCAGCGCATATAACGACCAATAATCATGTTTTAAACACAAGCAAAATTTAAAAGATCTTATCAGCTTATCTATGACCAGAGAGGGGACATACCCAAATAAAAATGAGAAGGGTTGACTTTCAAAGTCCGAATATATCATTTTTCTTCCGGACAACTTCTAACAAAAACAGTTAAACCCTTCATAGATTAGGGGAGGAGAATTGGGCCCTCTGGGAGGGGAAAGAAGCGGAGGGGAAGCTAACAGGTGTTCTATTCGGAAAACGCACGATAATCCCCTATTTCGGAAGTCGCACGTTCGCAAGTAGCACGACACCATACATATGTACACAAACAGAAATTATGAAAGAAATCTAAACAAATGCTTCCTGAATTCTCTTGACATTTCAGGGGTAAAAATGACATATAATGCCAGATAAATTCCAGTGAGAGTTTTGTCCTGAATGTTAAAACTTTATAAGTCACCAATTAACCAAAAATATATAATCTTTAAGATCGCCCTGCAAAAAATAATGCTTATAATAATAAGTAGCTATAGTGTATGATTATGAGTTTTCTTTCAATTATTGGTATAAATTTAAATGAGAATTGTATTTATATTGAAGGAGATATAGAGATTTCTTTAATAGCATCGATAATTTTTTGTACGTGTTTTGTTTTTACATGCAGGGTTTAAAAACCAAAGCTGTGAGTTTTAGAAAACTTGACATACTACGTTAGACACAACATACTGTAATCAGAATATAAAAGTATCACATATCTAATGAAATATTAGCATTTTTACTAAATAATTTTTAATTGCGCATGCGTAAGCGCTAGCGAAATTCCTTTTGCATAATATATTAGCCAGATGTATAGATTAACATTAAATAACTCCCCAAGCAAACATATTTAAATCTCAAAGCGATAACATCGATCGAAAAGATGATTTTCAAGTACTTTCAAAATGATGCAAAACGCTAAGGGGTTTTACTCTGATTTTCATTTTGAATATTTGCATAGCAATGGATTGCATGGTTGCATAGATTGGTAAAGGCACACTTCGCATTTTCTCAAAAAATGTTGAAAATAATTGAAAAAATGTCTTTTATTAAAACATACTTTTTATGTAAAAATCTTTAATATCTTAGATATAGTCAATAATATTGACTATAATTTTATTCTATCTGATATTAAATTTTCTGTGCTTTTCCTCTTGTCTTTCAATTTTAGTTTGAAAAGTTCTATTTATTTTTATAAGTGTAATTATTTGAATATTTATTTAATGCTTTATAGTTATCATTATAATATTCTAAAGATTATATAAACAATTTATTTTAGTAAAAATAATGGTTTTGAAATATTTTCTATTTTTTGAGAAAATGAATAGTATGCTTTCATGATTGTTCGTCGATTCAAAAAGAAAATATGGGTAAAACCCCTCAGCGTTCAGCACATTTTTCAAAGTACTTGAAAATCAACTTTTCTATCGATATCTTTTCGAGTTTTATCGATATTTGCTTGACAATTATTTTTCGAATTAGTCTATACATTTGACCAATAAGTTAGGCAAAAGAAATTTTGCTAGCGCTTGCGCATGCACAATTAAAAATTATTTGGTATAGATGCTCGTAATTCATCAGATGAATGATTTTTTTATATTCTAATTGCAGTATGTTGTGTCTAATATATAGTGTATCAAGTTTTCTAAAAGGGACATTGCTTTAGTTTTAAAACCCTGCATGTTATAAAGAAAGAACGTACGAAATATTGTCGACGTTGTTAAAGAAACCTTTATATTTCCTTTACGGGGACTTAGCCCTTTTGACTTGGCAAAAATGAAGGTTTCATGTAAAAGCTTATATTTTCATTTAACATTTATAAATTGAACTATTAGAGATATATCTTTAAATTGCGTTTTCTATTTTTTTTTTCTTTTTAATGAATTTATGATCTTCAAAATGCTAAAATTCTACAGATATTTAATAAAAGATTTTATTTTTATTTTTATGTTTAATGGAACCTACTTAAAAGAATTAGGGATGGATTTTGTAATATCATTAAAAGAAAAAGTATTTAAAATAAAAATATAACAATAATATGCAAATTTTTATGCAAATTTTTACAGAGACGTGCGCTTTTCAATTTTTTCTCCAAAACTAATTAGGTAATAAATTTCAATGTCCATCCCTAATTCTTTTAAATAGGTTCTATTAAACATCTAAAAAATATTATATCTTTTCTTAGATATATTTTGGAGTTGTAGCATTTTGAAGATCATGAATTCATGAAAAAATGCAAACTGACAAAAAGCAATTTAAAGACTTTAATCTGTCAAAAAAACATTTCAATGACCATAAGAATTGTTACCTGGATGTATATTTTATTAAATAAACTTAATACAGTTCAATTTATAAATATTAAATGGAAAAATAAGCTTTTATATGAAATCTTCAGTGGCGCCAAGTGAAAGGTGCCAAGCCTCTTTAATATAAGTGCGATTTTCATATAAATTTATATCTATAATTAATAAAAGGCTCGTAATCATATACTATAGCTACAACTCATTTCAAAAAAAAATTTTTTTACAGAGTTATCTCACAGATTATATAAAATTTCGCTAATTTATGACTGATTCGAATTTAGATTTTGGGATAAAACTCTCACTGGAATATATGCCTTATAATCTGTTCTTTTTACCCTAAAGTTTCAATAAAATCCATGAAGTATTTGTTTAGATATTTAAATAAAACTCCTAGATAGCCTAGCTATTGGCACCCGTCTTTAGCAATTGTCCACCATTGTATACATCGGCAAATTTAAATATCAAAAGACGGCGGAAATGCGAAATAAGTCAATATTTCAATAAAACATTTATAAATTAATGTTAAAAACAATTTAATGTTTCTTACTTGTAGATGCATCATTCTTCTATCAGTCTCTATTCTAAATGTTACATTTCTAACCCTTTTTTTGTTATATGATATTAATGTGGAGAAAAAAAATGTCAGCGAAACTTTTGGTAGAAAGATTAATAGTGTGTCTAATCAAAAATTATATAGTGAAAAGGATGAAAAAAAAAAAAAAAAAATGTTCAACATGTAGGCAGTATTGTCAGACTTTGCGACTTTTTTATTTAATAGTCATCAATAATTTTGGGAAGTGATATTTGATATACGTAACAGACGATTCTTCGATTCTATTCGTCTTTTATGTATATCAAATATCACTTCTCAAAATTATTGGTGACAATTGAATAAAATGTCGCAAAGTCTGGTAATACTGTAGGTAGATTGAAAAGAAATTTTTTTATTTTCGCTACAAAATATGATATAATTTTTTCTTCTTTTATCTGCTTACATAAATAATTTTAATTCTTTGCATAAATGAATTAAAAGGAGATTTTTTTTTTTTCGCTCATTTTTCATTATTGTAAATTGAAAGCACCGTTTAACCCTGCTGCTGTGTTCATTACGAATGAACGAAATGGACATTCATTTTTTAATGTACGAAATGGAATCCAAACGAGACCAAAAGTTTTAATTTCAATATATAACCGTACTTTCATTCCTATTTTTGAATTAAATTTATATAACATTGGTTATAATGTTTTTACGGAATGTAATCTGCATAAAATACAAATTTTCACGTATGTCGATGCTGGGTCGAAATGGACCCGAACACAGCAGCAGAGTTAAATACAAATATATATGTTTAGATGTACCATGATGTAAAAGAAGTTAGAAACCATTGCTTTTGTGAATGATAAGCATTTTACGGATGTAATTTTTTTTCTCTTTTTTATTCGAAGACTGTGCTTGTTTATGTTTATGGATAGTCAGAAATTATGTGATTATGGAGATAATAAAATCTAAAGATTTGTAAACACAAACAGTCATTCAAACAAATTTCCCCTGCCTTGCTTCATTATGGCTGATAATAAATATTATAAAGAATGAAAAATGAGGATGTATAGTTCTGAATGTAATTAGCATTTCACTGGAGCGCAACACTCCGAAGAGGTTTACTCATTTAATACCAGCGCTGTATATATAGATTTTCCACTTCAAAAACTTCGCAAAATTAGACAAAATTTCTCTTTGCAAACATCTAATTGAGTTATATTGTTCTTCAATATCTCCATGAAAATTAAGAGCAGAATGAATGAAAGATTAGCTGCTAAAAATATTTTAATAGCATGATCATTGATTACAATATATATATATATATATATATATATATATGTTCTGCATAGGAAAATAAAATACTTATGACCATGTCCTATTTCAAAATTTAATAGTTTAAATGCCAGAAAACGAACAATATTCCAATGTTCAGATCTTTATATTACATATTTTGTTCAAAAATTCACAGTAAGCGGAAGTATGTATGTGTTTTAGATAACCGAAAAAAAAAAAAAAAATAATAATAACAGCTTAATTTTTAAGAAACAAGATTTTTTAAAAAGCCTCACATAAAAAATGAGATTTTTTTTCCAAACACATTTTCCTCTTTTTCCTTAAAACCAGTAAAAATTCTGAAAAGTATCTTTATTTATTTATATTTTTATAATCCACGTCAAAATTATGGCGCTATATGTTTCGACAGATTAAAAGCAAAACAGTCTTTTGCTTAAAGTTAAGAAAAAAAAATATTTTTTTCTTATAAAAACTAATTAAATTTACTCTTTTAAATTTCGTTGACAAAGACTTTATAATGACATGAGTTACTTTCATTTTCCTATGTAATATTAATTTAGTTGAGGATTTTTTTTTTTTTTTAATATATCTTTTTTTCTTGAAATTGCCTTTTATACTATTGCAATATTTTCTTTTTTGGTATTTTTTTTTATTCATTTATTGTAGCATATTATAAAAGAGTTCATGTTAAGCCAAAACATGTTTATCTGCTAAGAAAAATTAAAGTTGTTGAATTCTAAGCTTCCATCAATTCGAATTTTTCGCTACACTGTAAAAAATACTTTTTCAACGTTCAACCATAGAAAGGATTCAAATTAGGTGATTCAGATTCAACCAACACTTTGGTGATAAGTTTCAACGTTTTATGATAATACTAAAATAGCACAACTAAAACGATCATACCAAGCCTTTCAAAAATTTTAAAATATTGATTGCAGTTAAACTGGTATCATTTTTTTTTTTTTTTTTTTTTTTTTTTTTTCCTGAAACACGCAGGGTGTTCCGAAATTCGATCGACAAATTGAGGGAGTGATGAAGACATCAAGAGTAGGAAAATTTATCATAGAATATGGTATCGTAAATGACGATGAGAGAGGAAAAATCGCGAAAAACGCAAGCAGGTTTCGACGTCACGTTAGAACAACAAAAGTACATCGCTCACTACAAAAAGATTTATTGGATTAATTATTACGAGAGTTGTTGGAAGCGGCGCCCACTGTCGTCATTGCACAGTCTACGTAAAAATGATTCTCGGACGCGCTCGAAGATGTCAGGTATGATTTTGATGTTTGCCGCTGTGACGAAAATCCTCCGGTACGTGTCCACAGGCATCCTATAAAAAGTGATTGAAGGTGACCCCATAAGAAAAAGCCACACGATTTAAGACCATGCGAACGCAAAGGCCATGCAAAGGGTCCCGCGCGTGTAATCCAATTCCTTGGTTTTTCCCGATTATCAGCCTCTCAACGTGGTTTGCGACGCCATGTTCTATGATAAGTTTTCATGCTCTTGATCTCTTCTACCACTGCTATGTATATGTCAATCGAATTTTGAAACATACTACATATTTGATTTTTAACAGTATATGTATGAATTGCAGTTAGAGTAGCAAGTTTTTTACGACTTATTAATCGCTTAAAAATGCTATATGCTATAATATAATTATTTGAATGATATCATATCATACCTATGATAGCCATTTTCATTTAGAATCACATAAAATTGTGGGCGTAAAATCACCCTTTTCTAAAAATATGACATACACTTTTTTAGTTATTTTTCATGTAATAATAATAAGAGATAAAATATTAAGAATATAAAACAAATATGGCAATTACTTTAATCTTTTTACCTAGATATAGTAAAGTGGCAATGATCTAAAAGTTAAGATAAGTTATATCGCCACTAAACGGCAAACAACAGAATTAGCTATCTTAAATTAAAAACGGCAAATGATGTGGGGAAAAAGCCAGTTAGAAAGTTGTAGAAGGTCTTCTGTTTAGTACGAAAAGATACCTTGAATACAATAATGTTAAGAACACACACGTAAAATGTGCGTTTGTATGGTCAAGATCTCTCTAATCAGTGATATTAAAAAAGCGTATAGGAGTAGTAAGCCGCCCCGTTTGGGTGACGGAAGTGACGTCAAAAGAGGGGGGAAAGGAGAAGGGGAAACCGGAAGTGACGTAACGGTTGGTTGGTTGCTTGATCGTGAAAGATGACGGGGGTAGAGTTTCGTTTTATCCGTTGGCAACCTGGACTTCTTGTCAAGACATGTGACGGAAGGGGGAATGGGGGAGGAAACCGGAAGTGACGTACTGGTTGATTGGTTGCTTGATCGTGAAAGATGACGGGGGTAGAGTTTCTTTTTATCCGTTGGCAATCTGTCAAGACATGTGACGGAGGGGAGAGTTTTCTTAAAGGGACAACACAGAAACCTGTAAGAACATGAAAGAGAATGACGTCATCAACCGAAAAAAGGACAATGTAGTATATCTTTAATTAATTTTTAATGAGCAGTTCATTAATCAATTTTAATAAGTAAATTTTGTTATTGTATTGATTATTAATTAATTATTTAACTGACTATTTTAATTCGCTAGATACTTTACAAAACGATATTGCCTTGTAGGAGGTTCGAACCCACCATCTATGGCATGCGAGACCAACGCGCTACCGATTAAGCTACGATGACGTTCCCTTGAGCTTTCTTCTTTATGTTTTCACCTCTTACGAGATAGGGCTGGGAAGAGGTTTTCCCCACATGGCTTTTAACTTCAAAGTATAGTCCAAGGAGATTGATAAATGACGTGATTTTCTCAAAATATTCATATGATATTGGTGATTTGTTCATTTTTGTGAACATTTTTTTAAACAACTAGAAAATATTGTTCGAGATATTTCTTTCTTGAAAATATTAAAACAATCCCATTTTCTTAAAATTTTATTTACATTATTAATAATACGATCAGATTTTATTTTTTAAACATGCAAAAAAAAAAAAAGATTTTGCACATGTTCCTTATTTATTTTATGTTTTTATAAATTGCAAAACATATATATATATATATTATTTATTATTTATTTATTTATTTATTTTATTTATTTATTATTTTATTTTATTTATTTATTTTATTTCATTTCATTTTATTTTTATTTATTTATTTATTTTTCTTTTTGAGAAAAAAATTTATATCTTTTTCTGGAAAATTTATAAAAACAATTCAAAAAACTTATGTTTTAGTTATTTCTTTTCTAAAAAATTTAAAACAATTTTATTTTCTTACAGTTTACTTACAATAGTAAAAATACTATCATATTTAATTTTAAAACATGCGAAATTTTTTTAACAGTTATTCATTTTTTATTTTTAAGTTTAATAATAATAATAATTAAAAAAAAAAAAATTAAAAATCTTTTTTTTTTTTTCTGGAATGTTTAAACTTTTTTTATTTTTATTAATGTAACTGTTTTTAGGTTTAATGAAATATTTTTTAAAAAATATTTCTCTTCTTTTTCAGTTTGTTAATTCTATATTTTCTTTTTCTGAATTTTTAAACTTGTTATTTTTGATTTTATTAATGTAACTGTTTTTAGATTTAATAAAATATTTTTTAAACATATCTCTTCTTTTGTTTGAGATTGTGAATTTTATATTTTCTTTTTGTGAATTTTTTTAACTTGTTATTTTTTTTCTTTTTATTCTTATTACTAATTTTTAAGTAAAAAAAAAATATCTTTCTTTTTTAATTTTATAAATTCTTTTATTTTCTTTTAGTGAAAAAATATAACAAAAATTACTTATTATTACTATTTAATGAAACTTAATTGTATTACTATAATTATTATTATCATTATTCAGCAATATAATGAGATTTTTTATGCAATGTTCTTTTTCAGTTTAAAAAAATTATATTTTATCTTGTGAAAAACTTTTTAGTCATTTATTTATTTCTTTAATGTAACTGTATTTTCTTACTCGCAAATTTTCAAAAGAGTTATTATCATTTAATAATTTGGATTAAGTAAGGAATCTGTTTAATACTGTCATATTTTAAAAGATATTTTAAAGAAAAAATGTTGAATGTTCTATTTTAAGGAAATAAAATTTAACTTATGTAATCTGCTAGATTTGCTCAGGGAAAAATTACATTGAGTGACTAAAATTATAATTGTAGTCCAATCTAAAACAGAATTCCACTCGGCATGTGTTGAACTAATGGATTTCCTTATTACTATTATTATTAAATAAATTGTTTTGGTATTACTATATACCCATTATGATACTTTTTTCATCACACCACAATATAATTCATCATATTCACAAAACTTTCCATTATTTTCATATTACTTCTTAAATATATAAATCTACTGAAACAGACACCGAATCTTCAATAAGTTAATTAGTTTTAAAAATAGTTTATATCTTTTTGGGAAAAAATGTATGAAATCTTGTATTATTTACACATAGCTACATCAATATTCGAAAATAATAATTTTCGAAATTTTCTTGTACATAACAGTTTTTCATAATTCTCATAGAAATTTATAAAAATGAATTACCTTACAATGACCACCTATATCATTAAAGTCTTCAAAACACAAATCTTCATTCATACACATGAAATATTTTCATTATATTATCACCTTGTTGACAATTCGAGTTCATGCTATCCTTTTTATTCAAAAGCATGTTAACAATTTAAGCCATGACACTTACCTATGTTTGCATAAAGTTACAATTTAAATGTCCCATAGTTTTACAATTATTTTTTAATAGCTAAAATAATAATAAAAGTGTTTGAAATTATTAGCTTTATAATTATACATTTTAAAAAATAACGAAGTTTTAGTACCATTTATAAACTGGAAATATATTGTGTTAACTTTCTTATACGATAAATAGTTTAAAAATAAATATTTACATAGTTTTTATATTTACGATAGTTTTATATACAATGATTCATTGAAAAAATATATAAGTTATAACTGATACCTATTTATTAGAGCAAGAATCTAACTAAATAACATTTATCTAATTTTTAAGCGATCAATAATAAAAAAAGTGGCAGTACATTTTTTAAACAAACAGAACATTATATATGCATTCTTCAACTTATTAACTTAGACAACACATTCTGTTTATATTTGTACACATGCATCATCTCATTTTGGATTTTAACTTAAATAAATAATGTTTATCACTGTGGTTTACAAAAGAAAAGAAATTCTACACATAAAAGTTCTAATTTATGAATATTTACTGATTAAAATAAATATATCTTATAATGAAAATCATCTTTCATAATGTTCATTAAAAAACTTAATAAAAATTCACAAAATTTTCTAAAAATAATTTTTTTCACATATACAAATAAAAAATATTTTACTATGTTATCTGTTTTGACAATTTTTTATGTCTGGGTGATATTATTTTAGCATAAAGGAATTTATATCAGATATGAGATTTGTTGGAACTTTCAACATTTTTTGATAATTTTTCAGATATTTTGTTGTAGTGAAATTTATTTTATTTCTCATGCAAGCTGTCAGAAAACGCGATGCAATGTTTTATTTAATTTTTCTTATTACTTTTTCCTGTATCTGAGCATTCTACTTTCAAATATTTTCTAAGTTTATATATTGAAAATATGGTACCTTGCATACGTTTAATTTCACTTTTGGGGTAAATCATCGAGTTTATTGAGAATACTAGAAAAATCGCACTATTTTTAAAATTTATGCACGGGTTGCGAAATTTTTACTCATTTCTTAATATCCGGTATATTCCATTTAGTATGTTTTATGGAAGATCATAATAGCACACTTACAATAGAAAAAAATAGATATAGAGCTCAAGAACTTTAATGACTTAAAAAAAAACGCTTGCCACGAACCTTTTTTTTCTTTTCACTTGAATTACATTTTAATTTTTAAAAAGTTACTTTTAAAATAATTTTCTAATAATCTTAACATGAATTAAACACAATCGATTATTAATTTTTCCGGCAAATTAAATATTTTGAACAAAGTTGACTTTTATGAAAGTTTTGGCGTAACACCAAATGAAATTTCGAAATACTGTTTTTATAAAAAATACGCTAGATTACTAATAAAATCATCCAACCTATACAGAAAAACGCTATGATTTTTTTAAATTGTGAATAATATGAAAAATAATTTATTGTAAATTGTGTTTATATAACTTAGTTTGTAATGAAAATAAAACTTGAACTATGGCTTTATGCAATTTTATTATTATTATTATTAGTTATATTATTATATATGGAAGATATTATTATTATTATTTTTTTTTTCAGAAAAAAAATATTTCATAAATTATATGCTCGAATGATGACCAAAAGCATATTATTTTAATGTGTCTTATAATTAGCTCTTTAACGAACGATAAATGTATATTACCTTAGATTTTCAAATATGTTTTTTAAAAAGTACATTCAATCGCATTTATTTACTACACATTATTATAAATGCAAAGGGAATATATCTATCATTTATAGACAGGATATTTTTTCTAAAGAATATTAACATAAACTAAAATATAATTTTTCACAAAGCCTTTTTGTCAAAAGATAAATTTACAAATAGTAATCTAATAAAGTAAATTTTTCCATTAAAATGTCGCATAAATAATAATTATTTACAAAGCAGTTTTTATAATTTTGCATTTTAAAAATCTATATATGATATTGTGCGTAAGTGTATGACTTTCATCATTGAAATAACGAAAGTTATTTTTAAATGTTTAAACTTCCAATATGAAATTTCTAATAAGTTTAAAGAGTCGCATCTCCATTCATTTATTAAAATTAATAATAATTCAAATAAAATTATAAATACTCATACCCCAATTTTTTTCTTTATCCTATGACTCTGCATTTTAATGATTGGAAACCCATTAAGTGAATGGATAATTTATCTTTCAATTGAATGAATGCTTTACACAAGTTACCATCACTATCAGTAAATAAAAAGTGTTTCATACAATACAGCTAAAATAACTAATAATTACAATTTCAAGTAAACAGAGGTAGTATTTTAGAAGTATAGCACTTAGTAAATTTTTTGTTTTAATTGTTTAAATGCATGTCTTTTTTTTTTTTTTTTTTTTTTTAAATAAAATATTATAAATTAGTATGTTTGAGAGATAAGGTTTTATTACATTCTTAATCAGTCACGATCACAATTAACTAACATTTTTATTTTGAGATAAAAACAATTCTTTGCATGGATAAATATTAACAAAGGATTTAAATAAGTGAACAGAAAATAGTACTTTTCATAAGTACTTATATACAAATGTAGTTTTAAAATTCAAGATATATTTTTTAAAAATCAAATAATATATTTTTCTAATTTTATTTAAAAAATAAAATAAAATATTTACTTACTTTTCGCAAGAAATTAAATTAAAAAAAAAAAAAATGTTTTATTTACCCTAAAACTTTATTCAAAAAAGTAAAAAAATCCATTTCCTCTATCCTAAGCATTTAGTTTCATAAGAGAAAAAATTCTACAAAAAACGAATATATTTAAAGTCACATCCAAATATTTATTTATTTCATAATGTTTTATTAAAATTTTTATTTATTTTATTATTTTTTATGTATTCAACAGCAGTTTTCCAATACATTTTTACTGCTAACATAGCTTTTACTCAAAATTAAACTTACAAAGTGTTCTCTAAAATTTCTTTTAACAAAACGTTTTGTTAATTTGAGATTTTGAATTTAACCAATCCACCAATCGATCTTTCGATAAGTGTCTTTCACTTTTTACCGTTGAACGTTATGTTAAAATTTATTTAGTATAAAGCAAATACTCTTACGATAATGAGGGTAATAGAAAAAAGTATTTTTATTATTTTAAACTAAAAGTGAACTGCATTATATGAATGAAAACAACTTTATAAAATAAATCAACTTTGAGAGAAATATCAAATATTTTTATGTAAACAAAACTAAGAAAAGTTTTTGCATTACTTAAAAATTCCTTATCAAAAATATTATATCTTTTTGAAGATTAAAAAATATCAAACCAATGATTAGTGTAATTTTGCTTGAAACAACAGGAAAAACTTTCTTTTAGAATTCAAATGGTGTTGTACCTGTGAAGCAATTTTTTAATTATTTTGTTTATATAAAGGTTAATTACGTTGTATTCATCAGGAAGATTTCCATAAAAACATTGTAATTTGGTACGATTTTTTTTTAATCGTTAGTTAGTATTTTAACATTATACGTATTCATTTTAAAGGTTTTGCACTCAGAAATTGTAAATCAATCTTACACATAGCTAAATGAATTAAATACTATTATTCATAGATGTATATGAAACCAAAATTCAGTGTTATTTCTGATAAAATATTTCGACCAAATTAAAAATTAAGTGCCAGTAGACATAAATTTTTAGCAAGACATTTTTAAAACATTTTCAGAGAAGTAATACGTTATCTAAGAAAATATATATCTGTGTTTTATGTCCCCTTTTTGCACACGGAAAGTGAAAATTTTTATTTGTATACTCTTTCTATGTTTTACGACATGTGTATAAATATCGTTTTTGAACTGAAGGTGAAACTTATGAAATTTGATCCAATTTAAACAGACAAAAAACAATGATTTTATTAATTTATTAATGAAATCATAATTTTTGTCCATGTGTTAAAAATTGAGGTACATTTCATAAGTTTCGCTTTCAGTTCAAGAGCGATATTTATGCATAAGCCGAAAGAAAACATAAAAAGGGTTAACAAATAAAAATTTTCACTTTCCGAGTGCAAAAAGGGGGGACATCAAACACTAACATATATTTTTTTAGATAACGTATTATTTCTCTGAAAATGTTTAAAAAATGTCTAACTAAAATTTATGTCTACTGGCACTTAATTTTTAATTTGGTCGAAATATTTGATCAGAAATAACACTGAATTTTGGTTTCATATACATCTATGAATAATAGTATTTAATTCATTTAGCTATGTGTAAGATTGATTTACAATTTCTGAGTGCAAAATATTTAAAATGAATACGTATAATGTTAAAATACTAACTAACGATTAAAAAAATCGTACCAAATTACAATGTTTTTATGGAAATCTTCCTGATGAATACAACGTAATTAACCTTTATATAAACAAAATAATTATAAAATTGCTTCACAGGTACAACACCATTTGAATTCTAAAAGAAAGTTTTTCCTGTTGTTTCAAGCAAAATTAAACTAATCGTTGGTTAGATATTTTTTAATCTTCAAAAAGATATAATATTTTTGATAAGGAATTTTTAAGTAATGCAAAAACTTTTCTTAGTTTTGTTTACATAAAAATATTTGATAATTCTCTCAAAGTTGATTTATTTTATAAAGTTGTTTTCATTCATATAATGCAGTTCACTTTTAGTTTAAAATGATAAAAATACTTTTTTCTATTACCCTCATTATCGTAAGCGTATTTGTTTTATACTAAATAAATTGTAACATAACGTTCAACGGTAAAATGTGAAAGACACTTATCGTAAGATCGATTGGTGGATTGGTTAAATTCAAAATCTCAAATTAACAAAACGTTTTGTTAAAAGAAATTTTAGAGAACACTTTGTAAGTTTAATTTTGAGTAAAAGCTATGTTAGCAGTAAAAATGTATTGGAAAACTGCTGTTGAATACATAAAAAATAATAAAATAAATAAAAATTTTAATAAAACATTATGAAATAAATAAATATTTGGATGTGACTTTAAATATATTCGTTTTTTGTAGAATTTTTTCTCTTATGAAACTAAATGCTTAGGATAGAGGAAATGGATTTTTTTACTTTTTTGAATAAAGTTTTAGGGTAAATAAAACATTTTTTTTTAAATTTAATTTCTTGCGAAAAGTAAGTAAATATTTTATTTTACTTTTTAAATAAAATTAGAAAAATATATTATTTGATTTTTAAAAAATATATCTTGAATTTTAAAACTACATTTGTATATAAGTACTTATGAAAAGTACTATTTTCTGTTCACTTATTTAAATCCTTTGTTAATATTTATCCATGCAAAGAATTGTTTTTATCTCAAAATAAAAATGTTAGTTAATTGTGATCGTGACTGATTAGGAATGTAATAAAACCTTATCTCTGAAACATACTAATTTATAATATTTTATTTAAAAAAAAAAAAAAAAAAAAAAGACATGCATTTAAACAATTAAAACAAAAAATTTACTAAGTGCTATACTTCTAAAATACTACCTCTGTTTACTTGAAATTGTAATTATTAGTTATTTTAGCTGTATTGTATGAAACACTTTTTATTTACTGATAGTGATGGTAACTTGTGTAAAGCATTCATTCAATTGAAAGATAAATTATCCATTCACTTAATGGGTTTCCAATCATTAAAATGCAGAGTTATAGGATAAAGAAAAAAATTGGGGTATGAGTATTTATAATTTTATTTGAATTATTATTAATTTTAATAGATGAATGGAGATGTGACTCTTTAAACTTATTAGAAATGTCATATTGGAAGTTTAAACATTTAAAAATAACTTTCGTTATTTCAATGATGAAAGTCATACACTTACGCACAATATCATATATAGATTTTTAAAATGCAAAATTATAAAAACTGCTTTGTAAATAATTATTATTTATGCGACATTTTAATGGAAAAATTTACTTTATTAGATTACTATTTGTAAATTTATCTTTTGACAAAAAGGCTTTGTGAAAAATTATATTTTAGTTTATGTTACTATTCTTTAGAAAAAATATCCTGTCTATAAATGATAGATATATTCCCTTTGCATTTATAATAATGTGTAGTAAATAAATGCGATTGAATGTACTTTTTAAAAAACATATTTGAAAATCTAAGGTAATATACATTTATCGTTCGTTAAAGAGCTAATTATAAGACACATTAAAATAATATGCTTTTGGTCATCATTCGAGCATATAATTTATGAAATATTTTTTTTCTGGAAAAAAAAAAATAATAATAATATCTTCCATATTTAATAATATAACTAATAATAATAATAATAAAATTGCATAAAGCCATAGTTCAAGTTTTATTTTCATTACAAACTAAGTTATATAAACACAATTTACAATAAATTATTTTTCATATTATTCACAATTTAAAAAAATCATAGCGTTTTTCTGTATAGGTTGGATGATTTTATTAGTAATCTAGCGTATTTTTTATAAAAACAGTATTTCGAAATTTCATTTGGTGTTACGCCAAAACTTTCATAAAAGTCAACTTTGTTCAAAATATTTAATTTGCCGGAAAAATTAATAATCGATTGTGTTTAATTCATGTTAAGATTATTAGAAAATTATTTTAAAAGAAACTTTTTAAAAATTAAAATGTAATTCAAGTGAAAAGAAAAAAAAGATTCGTGGCAAGCGTTTTTTTTTAAGTCATTAAAGTTCTTGAGCTCTATATCTATTTTTTTCTATTGTAAGTGTGCTATTATGATCTTCCATAAAACATACTAAATGGAATATACCGGATATTAAGAAATGAGTAAAAATTTCGCAACCCGTGCATAAATTTTAAAAATAGTGCGATTTCTCTAGTATTCTCAATAAACTCGATGATTTACCCCAAAAGTGAAATTAAACGTATGCAAGGTACCATATTTTCAATATATAAACTTAGAAAATATTTGAAAGTAGAATGCTCAGATACAGGAAAAAGTAATAAGAAAAATTAAATAAAAAATTGTATCGCGTTTTCTGACAGCTTGCATGAGAAATAAAATAAATTTCACTACAACAAAATATCTGAAAAATTATCAAAAAATGTTGAAAGTTCCAACAAATCTCATATCTGATATAAATTCCTTTATGCTAAAATAATATCACCCAGACATAAAAAATTGTCAAAACAGATAACATAGTAAAATATTTTTTATTTGTATATGTGAAAAAAATTATTTTTAGAAAATTTTGTGAATTTTTATTAAGTTTTTTAATGAACATTATGAAAGATGATTTTCATTATAAGATATATTTATTTTAATCAGTAGATATTCATAAATTAGAACTTTTATGTGTAGAATTTCTTTTCTTTTGTAAACCACAGTGATAAACATTATTTATTTAAGTTAAAATCCAAAATGAGATCATGCATGTGTACAAATATAAACAGAATGTGTTGTCTAAGTTAATAAGTTGAAGAATGCATATATAATGTTCTGTTTGTTTAAAAAATGTACTGCCACTTTTTTATTATTGATCGCTTAAAAATTAGATAAATGTTATTTAGTTAGATTCTTGCTCTAATAAAAAGGTATCAGTTATAACTTATATATTTTTTCAATGAATCATTGTATATAAAACTATCGTAAATATAAAAACTATGTAAATATTTATTTTTAAACTATTTATCGTATAAGAAAGTTAACACAATATATTTCCAGTTTATAAATGGTACTAAAACTTCGTTATTTTTAAAAATGTATAATTATAAAGCTAATAATTTCAAACACTTTTATTATTATTTTAGCTATTAAAAAATAATTGTAAAACTATGGGACATTTAAATTGTAACTTTATGCTAACATAGGTAAGTGTCATGGCTTAAATTGTTAACATGCTTTTGAATAAAAAGGATAGCATGAACTCGAATTGTCAACAAGGTGATAAGATAATGAAAATATTTCATGTGTATGAATGAAGATTTGTGTTTTGAAGACTTTAATGATATAGGTGGTCATTGTAAGGTAATTCATTTTTATAAATTTCTATCAGAATTATGAAAAACTGTTATGTACAAGAAAATTTCGCAAATTATTATTTTCGAATATTGATGTAGTTATATGTAAATAATACAAGATGTCATACATTTTTTCCCAAAAAGAGATAAACAATTTTTAAAACTAATTAACTTATTGAAGATTCGGTGTCTGTTTCAGTAGATTTATATACACGCACCTTTTCAAATAACCAGAAATAGAATTTTTTTAAATTTTATAAGAAGGAATGTGACTTACAGTTATTGCATATGATTAACAACTGAATAAGGTGCTTTGAGCACGTATGTTTCAGCTCATACAAGCTTATGTAAATGAGCGTTTAATCATTTTCTTATTTTTCCTGCTTTTCGTTTGTTGCGCGAAATTAAACGCACTCTGTATTTTGCGTTTAAAATTTAACAGAGCCACCGGAATTAAATTAAAACACAGATAGTCGTGTTGCTAAAGTTCTCTAACAACAGTTTTAATGCTTGGGTGCACAATTTACGGAGTTTGTGCAGGATGGCAAGAAGGAAAACTTTGACAGTAGACGAGAGGATAAAAATTAACTTTATGCGTAGTAAAGGCTTTAGCAATCGTGAAATTGGGCGCCAAATCGGAAGAAGTGAGAGTGTTGTGAGAAATTATACAAAGAAAGGAACAAATTATGGGGAAAAAGCGTATAAGAAGCGAACAGGAAAGCTCACCAGTTACGACAAACGTCGAATATGCACCGCTGTAAAGAATAAAAATATTTCCTGTGTGAAGATAAAGGCTCAATACAAGCTGGGTGTTCATCGGACAACCATATGAAGAACTATCAAAGCTGCAACATTCATTAAATTTAATAAAAAGAAGGTGAAACCACCCTTCACTCAAAAGCACAAAGATTTGCGGTTGAAATGGGCAAGAAAATGGATTCTAGATCGACTAAATTGGGAAAAAGTCATCTTCTCAGATGAAAAAAAGTTTAATCTCGATGGCAAGGACGGATTTGATAACTATCGGCACGATTTGAAAACCGAAGAAATGTACTGTTCAAAACGTCAATCTGGAGGCGGGTCTGTCATGGTGTGGGCAGCCATAGGTTTTAAAGGGACTTTCGAATTAGCGTTCCTGGAGAACACTATGAACTTTGTAGATTATGTCCAGATGCTCACAAGGAACCTCCGCCGTCTAGCAGTCAAGAAAGCTGGAAGAAATTATATTTTTCAGCAAGATTGTGCATCTGTTCATACAGCACATATCGTGAAAAAATGGTTCAGTGACAATAAAATTAAAGTTCTGGTCTGGCCCTCAAAAAGCCCGATTTAAACGTAATGGAGAACGTATGGGGTATTCTGGTTCACCGTGTTTACGTAAACGGAAGGCAGTTTAACACGAAAGATGAGCTAAAATCGACCATTCTATTAGCTTGGAAGACAATCAGCTTGGATGATCTCATGCCACTATATCAACAATGTCAAGGCGTTTGCTGGCTGTTCTAGAAGCCCATGGTGGCTTTACAAAGTATTGGATATAGTATTTGTTACTCAGTTATTTACTTTTTACATGTGCGTTTAAATTCATGCAACATGTATTTTTGTCATAAATTCAATAAAATTATTTTCTAAAAAATCATATTAGTCTTTCATTGTTTTAACTCGTATTTTCATTTTTTGAATCATACTTATTGAAGATTCGGTGTCTGTTTCAGTAGATTTATATATTTAAGAAGTAATATGAAAATAATGGAAAGTTTTGTGAATATGATGAATTATATTGTGGTGTGATGAAAAAAGTATCATAATGGGTATATAGTAATACCAAAACAATTTATTTAATAATAATAGTAATAAGGAAATCCTTTAGTTCAACACATGCCGAGTGGAATTCTGTTTTAGATTGGACTACAATTATAATTTTAGTCACTCAATGTAATTTTTCCCTGAGCAAATCTAGCAGATTACATAAGTTAAATTTTATTTCCTTAAAATAGAACATTCAACATTTTTTCTTTAAAATATCTTTTAAAATATGACAGTATTAAACAGATTCCTTACTTAATCCAAATTATTAAATGATAATAACTCTTTTGAAAATTTGCGAGTAAGAAAATACAGTTACATTAAAGAAATAAATAAATGACTAAAAAGTTTTTCACAAGATAAAATATAATTTTTTTAAACTGAAAAAGAACATTGCATAAAAAATCTCATTATATTGCTAAATAATGATAATAATAATTATAGTAATACAATTAAGTTTCATTAAATAGTAATAATAAGTAATTTTTGTTATATATTTTCACTAAAAGAAAATAAAAGAATTTATAAAATTAAAAAAGAAAGATATTTTTTTTTACTTAAAAATTAGTAATAAGAATAAAAAGAAAAAAATAACAAGTTAAAAAAATTCACAAAAAGAAAATATAAAATTCACAATCTCAAACAAAAGAAGAGATATGTTTAAAAAATATTTTATTAAATCTAAAAACAGTTACATTAATAAAATCAAAAATAACATGTTTAAAAATTCAGAAAAAGAAAATATAGAATTAACAAACTGAAAAAAGAAGAGAAATATTTTTTAAAAAATATTTCATTAAACCTAAAAACAGTCACATTAATAAAAATAAAAAAAGTTTAAAAATTTCAGAAAAAAGAAAAAAAAAAAAAAAAAAGAAAAAAGATTTTTAATTTTTTTTTTTTTTAATTATTATTATTATTAAACTTAAAAATAAAAAATGAATAACTGTTAAAAAAATTTCGCATGTTTTAAAATTAAATATGATAGTATTTTTACTATTGTAAGTAAAGTGTAAGAAAATAGAATTGTTTTAAATTTTTTAGAAAAGAAATAACTAAAACATAAGTTTTTTGAATTGTTTTTATAAATTTTCCAGAAAAAGATTCCAATTTTTTTCTCAAAAAGAAAAATAAATAAATAAATAAAAATAAAATGAAATGAAATAAAATAAATAAATAAAATAAAATAATAAATAAATAAAATAAATAAATAAATAAATAATAAATAATATATATATATATATATATGTTTTGCGATTTATAAAAACATAAAATAAATAAGGAACATGTGCAAAATCTTTTTTTTTTTGCATGTTTAAAAAATAAAATCTGATCGTATTATTAATAATGTAAATAAAATTTTAAGAAAATGGGATTGTTTTAATATTTTCAAGAAAGAAATATCTCGAACAATATTTTCTAGTTGTTTAAAAAAATGTTCACAAAAATGAACAAATCACCAATATCATATGAATATTTTGAGAAAATCACGTCATTTATCAATCTCCTTGGACTATACTTTGAAGTTAAAAGCCATGTGGGGAAAACCTCTTCCCAGCCCTATCTCGTAAGAGGTGAAAACATAAAGAAGAATGCTCAAGGGAACGTCATCGTAGGTTAATCGGTAGCGCGTTGGTCTCGCATGCCATAGATGGTGGGTTCGAACTTCCTGCAGGGCAATATCGTTTTGTAAAAAATCTAGCGAATTAAAATAGTCAGTTAAATAATTAATTAATAATCAATACAATGATAAAATTTACTTATTAAAATTGATTAATGAACTGCTCATTAAAAATTAATTAAAGATATACTACATTGTCCTCTTTTCGGTTGATGACGTCATTCTCTTTCATGTTCTAACAGGTTTCTGTGTTGTCCCTTTAAGAAAACTCTCCCCTCCGTCACATGTCTTGACAGATTGCCAACGGATAAAAAGAAACTCTACCCCCGTCATCTTTCACAATCAAGCAACCAATCAAGCAGTACGTCACTTCCGGTTTCCTCCCCCATTCCCCCTTCCGTCACATGTCTTGACAAGAAGTCCAGGTTGCCAAAGGATAAAACGAAACTCTACCCCCGTCATCTTTCACGATCATGCAACCAACCAACCGTTACGTCACTTCCGGTTTCCCTCCCTCCTTTCCCCCTCCTATGACGTCACTTCCGTCACCCAAACGGGGCGGCTTACTACTTATAGGACAGGTGAAAAATTAAAGGTGTTTTAACCATGCTCCTTTTGATCGCAAATTATGGGCTATTCCACCGAATTACGTCGCCAGCTACGTTTTGGTCGAAAAAATAATATTTTTTCCGTCGTCTATGGTTTTCGATGCCGTGGATTAAAGAAATCTCGACCAATTAAGCGCGCATTTTCCACTATCTTTTCTAAGCATTATTGTGCGAAAAGTGTTTTTTCGTACTAAATCAAGGACGCTCTGTAGCTTTGTAATTTATTTTTTCTTGTACCTTTTATTGTTTTCGATTTACAAGTGCCTATTCCGTTGTTCATCGAAAGGTGGCGCTGTACTCTATCTTAACTTGTAGCATATAGCCACTTTACTATATCTAGACACCACGGCTAAAAATATAGCTATATTTGTTCTCGAGTTAAGGTAGATGAGTAGGCCTTTAGAGTATATCCTATATATTTTATGTGATGGAAAAAGAAAAGAATGAAAAATCATGCGGTACTCATTGACTATTAACACTTTCCAAATGTACGAATTTGTTGTATCCTACAACTTTCAATCCTCTTTGCCTACGTAATCATACAACGGACAGACAGTAGTTCTGAAAGGCATACAAATAGACTAATTGAGTTCCTAATCATTCTTAAACATTGTTAGAAAGTGTGAAAAATGCTTAACAAAAAAGAAAACGTTGCTCTTATATTCTAATTGCAGCCCTTAATGTATCTAAATATTTTAGTGTAGCCCTGTAAATTTGAAGGATAACAAAATCCTGTTTTATACAAAATATTATTTTAGCATATTAACAATAAATGCCAATTTCTTTTGATTTTCACAATAGAAAGTTCCTTAAATATAATTTATAAAAATGTCTGTCCTAAAATGCAATGCTTTTTCATTTTTTTGGGTGTCCCTGTACACAAACCAGTTGCACAGGACCTATTTATGTCATTTAAAATAGGGAGCATTCCATAGTGAATTTGAATAACATATATAATTTTGTAAAAATTCTGAAAATATTTACGAACGCTAAGGGCGGGCAGACGAACAGATGGACAATCGAATAGATAGATACACAAATTGAAATCATATTCACACTTAAAAAATGTTAAAAGTGCTAAATCGCTTAATGTAAACAAAAATGCAATTTCAACAAATTTCCAATAAACGCCTTAAATGTAACTGAATATTTTTGTGTGGTCCTGTAAATGTAATGCTAACAATACTACATTCTGTAGAAAGTATTCTTTTGCGCATATGAATAACATATTTCAGTTTTATTAAAATTTGTTCAAAATAAAATTATTAAAATATGATTTATAGAAATACCTCTCATAGAACGAATGCTTTAGAATACTTTCGGGTGTCCCTGTACACGAACCAGTGGTGATATTTACTCCATTTTCTGTAGCAAACATCCGATAGTAAACTTGAATAGCATAATTCGAATCCATTGAAATTTGTGTAAAATAAAGGAATTAAAATATAGTTCATAGAAATACCTCTCATAGAACACAATGCTTTGAAATACTTTTCGGTGTCCCTGTACACAAGCCAGTTGAGATAGTCAGCACCATTTTCAATAGGGAACGACCGATAGTGATGTTCAATATCATATATCTGTTTCAAGAAATTACATGAATATTTACGTGAGTTAGAGTGCGGATAGACAGACTGACAGACAGGCAAACCGAAGTCATTCAGAAATTTTAACCTTATTGGAAAGTGTTAAAAATATTTAGAAAACGATAAAAACGATTAATATAAAAGAAAATGCAATTCCGACAAATTTCCAGTAATACCCATTAATGTAACTGAATATTTTTGTGTGGTCCTGTAAATCTAATGCTAATCATATTGTATTCTATAGAAAGCATTCTTTTGTGTATATGAATAATATATTTTAATTTTATTAAGAGTTATGCAAAGTAAAGTTCTTCAAATTTGGTTTAGAGAAATATCTCTCATAGAATGCAATGCTCTAGAATTATTTCGGGTGTCCCTGTATAGAAAGCAGTAATAGTATTTACTTCATTTTAAATGGGGAACATCTGATAGTGGACTTGAATAACACATTACAGTTTCATTAAGATTTCTATAAAGTAACGGTATTAAAATATGGTTCATAGAAATACCTCTCATAGGACACTATGCTTTGGAATACTTTCGAGTGCCCCTGTACACAAACAAGTAAAAGAGTTCACTCCATATTCAATAGGAAACAACTGATTGTGAACTTGAATAACATATCAGTTTCAAAATATTCCATGAATATTTACGGGAATTAGAGTACTGATAGACGGACAGACAGATGGACAGACAAACCGAAGTCATTAACACTTTTCAACATTGTTGGAAAATGTAAAAAACGCAATCTTTCGACTAATTTCTCCGTAAGTTATCATAAGTAACATGCGGTTGCTGCCGATTGACTTATGATAACGCCTGGCTATTAACACAATACTTAAATTCTGGTTGGGGTGGGGGGGGGGAAGTCGTGTACATATTAAAATTCACCTTAACCTTGAATGACAACACCCATTTTTGACTCCATATTCGAATTTCGGAGATGAAGGCGGTTCGGAAAAAGGTATAGTTTATATACTTTAATTTTTAATAGAGTTACAAACATAAATGCATTAGTGGTTCATCCCTATATTTTAAACAATTAAATTAAGATGTGTCACAGAAAGTATTATATCCATTCAGATAATAACCGGAAATAAGTATGACAATTTAAAATGCATTCAAATGATCTATCAGATGAGGTATCACAGGTTGTCCCCCGGGCTAAGACTCCTATATAGGGAGCTGACGCATCCGCCATTCTTACGCTCAAAGGTTAACATAAGTACATTCTTCTGTTCAGTGTGGATTGCGCGTGATTGTTTTTAAACGTATTTTCAGATAATTGTTTATGTGAAATATGGGTGATTGTGTAGCCGTCAATTGTACAAATTACTCTAGTGACAATTTCGATTGTATAAGTTTTCAGTTGATAGAGCAGAATGGAGAAAATGGATTAAAAAGTTGTAGAAGTGGTTCAAAATTCAAGAGCTGAATTTTGCGAAATGTTGTTACCTGTTTGATATTAAGGAGCTTTATTTTTAAGATTTAAGTTCTACATTAACATTCTGAAAGGCATTTAAATGACTCATTTACAGATTTAATTTTAAAAAATTGTATTTTTGTAACGGTGAAAATAATTATTTGGTTATGAAATTTACTAGGGTTGTTGGCGAATTTTTTGACAGTGTTCGCCAATGTTTACTAATCTTTAAACAATGTCAGATGCGAACTGATTTTTTTCTCCATTTAAATTCTAACAGAATTTTGAATTAAAAAAAAAAATACAAGTATAAAATTATGTATTTAAAATCTTAATACTTAATTTACTTAATTGCGATTTTCATTAACAATGATTTGAAAAAAAAAAAAAAAAAAAAAAAGAGAGAGAGAGAGAGAGAGAGAGAGAGAATATTGTTTGTTACTATTCTTTGCATCAATGATAGCTGAATTTTGCGATTATTTTATGATTTCAGTTATCTATATTTTTAGAAAATGAAAATAAATGAATTAATAAAGTTTTTGACTCTTTAAATAGTAGGCTGTTTGCAATCTAATTTATATACAGATATGTATCGATATATATCTGGATTCAACATTTTGAAAAATGCTAGGTAGCCAGTAAAAATTTTTGGCAGCGGTATAGATATAACTCTTAACCATATGACTTAAACAACTTAACCATGTGACTTAAAAAATTTGTTTTTAAAATACTTAAAATGTTCAATGCCCAAACTAAAAGAATAATGCATAATATAGTAATAATAAAGAGCATAACGTTAAATATTTTAAGTTATCGACCTACCAGCTGCGGACAGGTTCTATCCTCTAAACTGGTAGATGTGAGGTGCCGGGTTCAATTCCAGGCCGCGCTCGCCGGCCTAGCCATTCGGAGTTTTCCGGGGGTTTCTCCGAAACTTGCGTAAATACGGGCATCAAATTCCAAAATATTTATTTCAAGAAGCTATGATTGACTTTTGTGTGTGGTGCTATTATATGGAATGATATAGACGAAAGTTTTATGATGGCCACAATATGCTAGCTTTTAATTAAGGACGTTTTTTTTAAGTTGTATAATGTGAGGGTAAAATATGTGATAATATAAGTGATTAAAAGAAAATAATGACATTTTAAATACCAGCCAATGACAGAAATGTTAAATATTTCAAAAAGTGTAATTTCTTACTATAATAATTTAAGTATTATTTATTTATAATGATCACATGTAATAAGAATAAATGACGGAAATTTGTTTTATTAATCGAAAATGAGATTAATTATGTAAATTAATTGTTATTTCAAAGACACTGAGATATATTAAAATTTTGCCATATTTTCTCTAATAATATTAAAAAAAAAAAAAAAAAGGTGATATGAATATGTAATATTTTAATGGGCCTGCTTATTCTTCATAAATTACTTTTAAACTGTTTAAATTATATCAATGGGGGATGTCATCATCCCTTCTTTAGTTGTATTATGATTTTTTTTTTCATTACTTCTTTTACAAACATTTCAAATTTTGTTGAATAAAAGAATAAATAATGTAATTTTCCATTAATCACCGATTAGCATTCTTGTGATTCTTGAACTCTGTTAGAAAAGTTGCTCTAAATACAGGAATGTTACATTTCACTTTCTTAAAGTAATCTCGAAAATTGACCGACATTATTTAAACCAGTCAAATATTTGCTCCGTAAAAGCAATAATGACGCCAAGCGAGTAACACGTTTTAGTTCTGGTTTCGCTGAAGCGTAAAAATGGCCGCCGATGCGTCAGCCTGTATTATAGGAGCTCTACCCCGGGCTCTTAGGGTCCCTACGTAATACAAACTCATTTTTTTTTTTTTTTTTCAAGTAGAAAGTTGCTTTTCTTTCTCAGATTCGTGTAAAGCGAAAAAATCCGTTTAAAACATGTTTTGATTTTTTATTTTTCAAAGAAGGGGGTCTCGGGGTCCGGTTGTTATGTTCTAATGAAAATCTAGAAACCCTCAATTATATTAAAAAGAAAACATTTTTGATTATGACTTTGATATACAAAATTTCGTGCATTCAAATAATCTATTAGATGAGGTAACACAGGTTGGTCCCCGGTTCCACCCAACGTGACACTATTTGAACTTTTTTGAATGGAAAAACATCCTTTTTCCGCAGAATCATGTAAAGTAAAAAAAAAAAAAAAAAATCTACTTTGAAACATGAATTGCGTTCTTTTCAAAGTAGGGGGCTTTATTTAATTTAGTGTCTTGAAATTCTGAATTATCTGAAATTTAAAGCAGTTTGAAGCAATTCTGAAAACATTTTTTTTATGCAATTTTTACGTCTTCAAATAATTTGTCAGATGAAATATCACAGCTAAGACCCCCAAGGCCACCAGACTACCCCTTGTAACATAAACTTCATTTTTAAAAATGAATTATTTTTTTTTTAATTCTATTTTATTATTGTTATTATTATTATTTTACAGAATCATGTAGAGCGGAAAGAATCTGCTTTGAAACATGCTTCATTTTTTAAATTTTCACTTTTAGGTGTCTTACGGCCCTTGTTTTCATTGGAACTCTGAAACGTTTTGAAAAGAAAACAATGTCGTTGAATTCGTTAATTTAAAAAGTTTTGTTATTTAAAATAACCTATGATATGAGATAACCTATGATAACCTATGATATTATAGGGTGCCGTATATTATTTTCGAACATAAGAATTTGTTCTCGGGGGGCCCTTACCTTAAAAAAAAAAAAAAAAAAAAAAAAAAAGCAGTACATGTTTTAAAACAGATTTTTCTGAGTAACACGATTTTGTGAAAAAAAAAGTATGGTTACTATTTGAAAAAAATTAAATTTATATCACGCAGGGTTACGAAAGGCGTCGGGGGACTTGTGATACCTCAACTGATAGATTATTTGAATCCACGAAATATTTGAAATCAATGTCATCATCTAAACTGTTTTCCTTTTAGGATATTTTGTGGTTTGGACACTTTTATTCGAATATCTGTATTTGTGTACGGTACACCATTTTATATATTAAAACTTTGAACTCTAATTTCTCCGGGAATATTGGTCGTATAAATATCGGACTTTTCGTATTTGAAATGTTTTTGGATGGACAAGATTTCCCTAAAAAGGTAAAATAGGAATCTGGGGTCTGTATACAAATTTAGATTGTTTTTTTCTTTTTAATACTAATAACTTTTTCGCTTCAAACTTTTAATATTTTCACTCTGTATCTAATTTTGACGATTTTTGTGATTGGAAGTATGAATCTAGATCTAAGGGTTGCAACAATAAGGGTCGTTCAGGTTAAATGTGGACACCCTGTATATACATGTGCTTTGCCGCATTTCGTTATTTGATTGAATAGTGAGGTCAGGCAAAAAGGAACGGATTTAGAAAATTTGTGTATATAGAAAGGGATCAAAGAAAATTTGTACCAGAAACAGTTCTCAACGAAATTCAATTACTCTTATTTAGATATTTTCAACTAGACATTTGATTTAAAAAGTCCACATCGAATTGTAGTAAGCTAAAGAAAATATTTCCTTCTACAGAATAATTTATTGAATAAAAGACACACGAATTTCTAAACCGTAAAAAACTGAAATTCCCTAAAGAAATAAGTAACTTTGTTTCAAACAAAAATAAACGCTCTGTCGGTTAGCCTATAGTGCATTTTCAAGATTTTGAAATAAGATTCCAAAGAAGCCTTTACTTCGAGGAAAAATATTTTTCAAAGGCAGTTCTTCAAAGTTAAATAAGTTTAAGCAAAACAAAAGAAATAAGAATTTAAACAAAGTTTTCATACGTATAAAATTTTTTTAAAATGCCATTTTTAAAATTCTCCTTCTTTATTTATTTTGTAAATTTTCATTTTATTTTAGTATAGTTAAATTCTTAAGATTTAATCTTTAAGCATTTAGGTTAAAAAAAAAAAAAATCACTTTTCTAAAATACATTTTATGAAAATTGCATAATTAGATACATTAATTACGTAATTTTTATGTTTGTTATTAATATTTCTAAGAAATTACAATTACAAGAATATAATTTTAAAACGTAGAAATATTAAATGTTTATGTATATATCCAGCATATATACATATTTAATTACTCATTTATATTAGTTTTTAAAAATGTGTATTTCATTTTATTCCCTTTACCGTATACCGTTTAGTTTAATCTGATAAATAATTAAAAAATTAATTAATCTCAAGCAGAATCTTAATTTAGTTTGAAAACTCGAGAATAATCTTCATTCCCCAAGAAGCATAATATTATGAAAACAAAGAAAATACTAAACTTATATCCTATATATTAAATACCATGCAGCTGAATAACTTTTTTTTTTTTTAAAAAGAGTTTTATTAATGTTCGTTTGGTAATACTTATATTAAAAATAAAAAAAAAACAGAGAGAAAAAAAAAAAAAAAAAAAAAAAAAAAAAAAAAGATTTTTTTTTTAAATTTATTTTTATTCAACAATTAAAGCTTGATAATTTTGGGGTACTTAAGAATGGTAAAATGAATATACTGTACTTGAAATTATTAGTCTGAAATAATGAGCATCATGCAAAATATCCGAAATAGATGAAAGATGCTTCCTTACAGAATAACGTTGATTTTATTTAAAAGCGAGAAAAGAAAAACAAAAATAAATAGATGCATACGCAATATATGAATATCATTTGTACATATAAATTGGAAAAACAAAAAGGGAAAGTAGGAAAAACTGTTATAAATGAGCAGTGCATATTTGGTACGTGCATTTTCATGACATCAATCAATAAAATTATACGTATGAAGTATTTTTCCGAAAATCTCGCTACCGAGTAAATCCAAAAATCTTGGTATTCTCGGAAGTGGCACATTTTTATGCTGGCCGTTACATTTGTATGCATGTAGGTTAAAGGTTTTAGAAAACTACACTTGAAAATTATACAACCGCGCATATCCAAGACATTAATTGGTTCAGTTGTGCGAACAAAATGTTTTTATATACCCACATTCAAAGAAATCCGTGATAGCAATATTTCGTGACTTCGGATTTCATTCCACAAACCATTGTAAACGATGTACGATCGCAAAATGTTGGTATAAAGTGTATATAGATATAACGTGATAATAAACGTGTCATTAATATTGCTTATGTGATAAATCAGTATACCATGCTAGAACCACAAGGACTGACAAGTAAACCTTCTCTCCTTTGATACCGGTTTTCCGGAAACCCATATATTTTCTGAAAGCTTATGTCACAAGTATAAAAACTGTGAAATCTTAGGGGCAGAAGGACAAGCGTTTAGGAGATACAGGGCCACAAAGTATCAGTAAAGTGTGTATAGAGGGACATATTCCCATAAAAACGTCTCTATTCCTTGTATGTTCCCGTATATTGCTGTCAAGTACTAACGTATTGTATGTCTTCTTCTTACATTGCTTCTTATTATATGGATACTATAGTCGTTGTGGTGGCCTTGGTCTCCCGATTCGGAACAAATAATCGGTCTCCGAACATCCAGGAATTGGAGATGATAAAACACATAATTATTCTCCTGGAAAATGATATGGAGATTGTGGAAGGGATCCGGACATTAGGGTTTGCTAGAGGCGATGGAGAAGAACGGACGAGGATATGGACTTCGAAGATGATGGTGTCTATAAGGAACAGCAATGCTCGTCGCAACAGTCACAGTCTCCACTTCTGTCATGACATATTTTGGTCAAGTATGGCTAATGACAGGAAGAAAATTCTGCTTTTAGTGGATTCATGGTATTCTAACAAAGATCATGCATTGTCTGCTTCCGAAGTACTTGATGGTAAAGTCCTACAAAAAGAATTGGTACCTGAAAGATGTACAGGAAAGATTTAGCCTCTGGATATTCATTTTTTCAGACACTAGAAATCTTTTGTTCTTTACATAATGGAAACAATTATTATCGAGACACATGACCACATCTGGCACCGCGATAGTTTTCTGGCCCCGCAGTCTTTTTTCCCTATATCAGTTCAATGCTCCTCGTTTCAAGAACTTGATTAAGTATGCTTTTTATAAAAGCGGATACTTGGACGACAAACCTGGAATGTGGATTGCGCAAATGGATTACTGCTTCAATTCATTGACAAATGATGAGTTTGCAAATGTGCGGCTATCGCTTTTGTAAAATGTGCCCATTGTGAACTGTCTTTCTGCCCGTCTCACTGTTTATGTGGTGAATTGTACATTGATTGTCTCTTGTAATGGAAGTCAGTAGCAAGTATCCCAACGTATACTGTTTCTTTTCAACGAGTTGTTTCTTCCTTTATAATGATACCTCCACCTTCTTACCATATTATTAGTTCATATAAATACGTGAAACGAACATTTTAGCGACTTTTGGTGTCATCTTTCCAACATTTTATGTCCTACAACTCCTAAACGCTTATCCCTCTGCCCCTAAGATTTCACAGTTTTTCTACTTGTGGCATAAGCTTTCAGAAAATATATAGGTTTCCGGAAAACCTGTATCAAAGGAGAGAAGCTTTACTTGTGAGAAAGGACATCCAAAAGATTAGGTAAATTTTTTTGTGAAATTTGGGGATTTCTCTGTCTGTGTATTGCATTAGTAAATAATACAGCTCTTATTAAGTGAACATTTTTTATGCGATACCACACAGTTTGGATCAGCTAATTGATAGTACGTATAACCAACAAGATAAATAAGCGAAATTATGTAGCTAATATATGTTTAATTGATTGTCACATTGAACTATCGCTTTATACGTCTCATAGCATGACGAAGAAAGATCTGCATCCTTTTTCATAACACAACTGCATCAATAAAATTGTAGCTCATTGATTCCTGCTAGCAATTTAGGTTCGTGGTATCACACGATAAGGATCAGATCTTTTCAGGTAGTCGCATTCCTGTCAGAATTACGAGGAATTACAGGTCTTTCTATTTTTCATAATTTTAGATATCTTTGTCGCATGTTTCGTATAGTCAGATGCATATCTGATATAATATGAAAAAATATATGCACATGTACATTTGTGTTACATTCATTATAAACGGGTATTGTCTTATAATTTATACACAAGATAAACATACCAGTTTTTCCAAAAAAATTCAGCAAATAAATAAATAAATAAATAAATAAACAAAAACATTAAAATAATTTAATAAATACCTGAATAGCAGAAATAAATTCAAAATATAACAATCTAACTGCAAAACTTTTCTTCCTTTTTAATTTTAATTTAATTATTTATTTTTTACTTTAATATTTTTTATCTATTTATTATTTTGTTTTCGTTTTTATTGCCCTAATTTTATTTTCTGAATTTAAAGTTGTATTTGGATGTGCCTAAAATTTCTATTGTTCCTTCATTTGTAAAAACTGTCAGCGTTTTCCGTAAAAATAAACGCGTTATGTGTTTTGGATATTTTGATCTATACGGACAATTATATTTTGTAACAGCGAGTCCAGTATATTTATTCATAAAATTTTACTAATAAAAGAAAAGAAAAGAAAAAGAAAGGAAATTGAGGGTGATGTACAATATTTTACATAAAAAGTTCGTTGTACCTTTTATAATTTTTGAGATAAAAACTTCACATTCAAAACTGAACACCAAAAATAGTTGCAAACTTCTTCAGAAAATAAAGAATAATTTTGCTGTATTTAGGCTATATATCTCTCTACTATTTATGTTATATTTACTATAATTGCTATATCTCTTAGAAATGGCTGTAATTAATTTGATGAAATTCATTTTAAGTTATTTGTTGTTTATCGGACGTATATATCTTCCATATTAGTATGAATTTTCTATACAGTATCTTTTTGCTCTCTTACCCATAAGGCAGAGAAAGTATTGTTTTTTTTTTTTTTTTTTTTTTTTTTTTTTTTTTGGTAAGTCTTTCGAAATTGAGTTTTTGTTATATTTACACGTTTTGAGGTCCCTGAGTCCCAAAATAATGTTTTTAGCGGTTAGTCTGCGTGTGTGTGCGTCTGTGTGTCTGACTGTTAACAGCATATCTCAAAAACAAATTATAGCAGAAAGTTCAAACTTAGTATTCTAAATGTGTATCATATAGGAACGCTACACTAAACTTTTCGTTGAGATCAAGCAAATGGTTCGTGTACAGGAACACCCAAGAGAATTCAAATACATTACGTCTATGGGGGAAATTGCAGGTAAGTAGAGTTTAACATCGATGGACTGCACTAAACCAAATGAAACGAATATATATTTTTTATATGCGTAAAAACATGTTTCACGTAGAATATGGTATAGAAATCATTCACGGTTCGTTTACAGGGCTACACATAAGAACTAGATTATAATGCGACAATACTTAAAAATTGATGGAAGTGTACTTTTGGTTGTGCCGTGTGTTATTAATATAGGATTATATTTATGAGCACCATGTGATGTGTACATAATTTTCAGAAGATACACAGGGCTGCCAATATTTAAGCCATAATATTTTTTTTATTTGTTAGTGGATGTGCTTTACAATAATATTTTACCATGTCCAGGAAAGCTGTTCAGGAATTGAAATTAATTCATCATAGCCATATGGTAAAAAAATGTATTTTTTTAAGGTACATATTCATCGCTTGGTTTTTTGTATATTTACACGTTTTGAGGTTTCCTGAATACCGAAGTTAACTTTTTAACGTTTGATCTTTGTCTGTGTCTGTTAGAGTAAATTAAAAACAAATAAATTCAAGCGATCAAAATGATGTATTTTGAAGTTAATTTGTTTGATATTAGAAAATTTGTTCAAGATTAATGAGTTTCAAAGAATGATACGCCTGAAAGTTGTCTGAATAATTTTAAATGAACTTTTGAACTTAATAACAGAATTCTATTGGATTCTATATAAATGTAGGTAGAAAAATGAAACGGAGGGTTGAGGGGGCGGTAGCCCCCCTCACTTAGAATTATTTGTCAAATAAAGCTGTTCCGAAGCCTAATTAGAATTATTTTAACATAGGTATACATAACAGTACTCATTATCTTAACCTTAATCTCCAATCTGTACTTATAGTATTAAATTTCAGGGTAAGAGAAAGTCGTGTAAGTGACACACCACATTATTTTTTAAATGTAATAAATATAATAACACTGCGCTCAAAAAAAAAACGAACACTAATACCATTTTTTCTGACTCTTATGTAAAATGACCTCCTGAATACAAATATGTTTCCCAGTTTGTCCAGTCACCCATCGTTTTCTCGGGACACCACCCCTACCCCAATTTTTATCACTGTTCGGTAATTTTATGGCCATGAGTTTGATATGGAGAATGAAAAAAAGAATTAATTTAACACTTAAAACCAAAAAAATATAATGTTTAAAAAAATATCATTAATAGTAGATTAAAAAAATATAAGAAATTTAATACATAATTTCAGTGGCAAATCCCCCCCCCCCCCAAAGTTTCCCCTTGCCGCATATGTTCATGTTTTAAAATTTTCCAAATTTGTAGCCCCTCAGAAGATATTTAACAGTTAAAATAATCCTTTCTCCTCATAAATATCCAATTTGTACCCATAAAATTACCGAAAAGTGATAAAAATAGGGGACCGTACCTAAAAACGGTGGGTGATAGGGCAAAATGGGCGTCACATTCAGGTTCAGGAGGTCATTTAACAGTTATTTTGTATAATCTTTACAAAAACTTTCATAAAAATTAATGTTGACAAATTAACTTTTTAAAATCAAAACAAAGCTGACAAGTAACTTCCAGTTTAATTTTTTGAAATCTAATGAATTAAATTTTAAATCCACAATTGTTATTTGATATCTGATTTCGAAAGAATACTATTAATAAAGCATATAAACATGGTGCAGCAAATTCTATTTTAAAAATTAATTATGAAAGTTAATCAAATCAAGTAATGTTTTAATTAATTTTATTCAATTAATGAAATTAAACCAAATGATGTTTTACTTATTCAATTATATTATTGTTTTACAAAATGGTTTTCTGTTTTTTTTTCAATTAATATAGTCTACATTGCTTTAAGTGTTGAACGTACAAATGAGTGTGTGCTTTTTACGTCGCATTACTGTTACACTATGGGCAATTGGCGACGGTCCGGGACTCACCTCTAAGGATGGTCCGGAGACATGTATCACAATTTTTATCCTCCACGGAGGGCTTTTCGCGTTCAAAGAAATACTACTACTACTATTAATAAAATTAATAAATATCAAACTTCTAGTTATCATCAACTTATTTGAAACTGCTAATACTAATATATTAAAACTTTATTTATTAGCAGTGAAAAAAGAAAACATAATATTTGAAAAATATTTAATTAAATCATTCCAACGTGCTGCATCAGTTAGATTAATAAACTACTGTGATTATAGCGAGGGAATTTCTGCTTACCACATCTAAGAAATATTAATTACATCGTTGAGGTTTCCTGGATATAAAGTGAATGTTACATTTTTGTTATTATAGAGATAAGGTTCATAACTAGAAGTTTAATTAGTTAGAAGAATCTTTACTTAAACGATTTTTCCCCAATTTGTTAGAATTATTAATACTCATTTTCAAAATAGCTTTAAGATATATTTACTTACGAAAAGGATAGAGAAATAAATATTTTCGTAAACGTAAATAATGTACCTCTTTTACTAAGTTTATTACATTTTTTTAAAAGTAGAGAAAGCTTTAAAAAATCTATCTACTCATTTACATTAATATTACGTTAAAATATAAAAATAATGCTGCGAATAGACAAATTTATCATTTCTTTTTTTTAGAGTTTGAGAGTTTTAAATTTTAGAAGATTTAAAATATATTTTATGTTTAAAATCATTTTTGTATACTGGTAAATAACGTTTAAATCTTATTTTTATTATTAAATCACAAACAATTTTGATATCTGACTATTTCACTTTAATTAATAATTAGAAAAAAAGTCAAATTCCCAGTTTGAAAAAAAAGAATGAGCCAAAAATCGAAAATTGACTTATTATTTCTTTAAAAATTAATTTGCCTTGACACACATGCCAGATAAAAGAAGGCAACGAAATGTGATCGCAATTTTGGAGTTGCAAAACGTAAAATAAGAAAATGCGATCGAATTCATGTACGCCAACAATACATAGAAATGATTAAAACTTAAAAAAGAGAAAAAAAAAAATCCTGATTCTATGCGCAGCAAATTTTCTCTTCTGATTTTACTAAATTACGTTTCTTTCGTTTTTCCAAAAATACTGATTTTGGACTTCTTCCGTTCTCCAAACGGGTGATTCAGTTTAAGAGGAGGTTGCGAAAGTGCTCATAATCGACGTGAAGGCTACCTTTCGTATATGTGTCATTTGTATGTCTAATATGAGCCCAACGCGTGCACATAACGTATACATAATAAAAGGCCTTACTTGTGTGATAATGATAGTACTAAATACAGTATATAAATTCTATTACAACTTCTATATACAGTTATGATTATTTTAGGTAAAGTTCTATTATTGAAAACTGAAATGACTTGCATCATCTTATAGGTCACTGCAAAGAACATTGATTCAGTAAGCTTAACGACAAGCAATAACTTTTTTTTCTTTTCTTAAATCAAGTTTTTGCTGTGTAAATAAGGAAAAATATTACAGCATGGATAAAATGTCTGAGATATGTGAGCGAGTTGCTCCCATATGCTTTAATTTCATCAAATTTATTCTATTCTAATTAAATATCTATTTATTCACAATTAAAATTTATTAATTTTTAATAATCCTTATATATACTACTGGCCATTGAAATTGCTACACCAAGAAGGAATAATAATAACGGAATGAAATTTGTTGGACACATACATTATAGTAGGAAGAACAATTGATTAAAATTTCAGGAAATTTGGAGTAATATGTACTGAGAAAACAGTACATAAAGCAGCGACTTCTGTGAGCAATAACAGCACATATCTGCCTAGGCATTGAATCGAACAGCGATTGGATGAAATGTACGGGTAGAGCACTTCATGAAGTTTTAACACGATGCTACAATTCATCAACTAAGTTACTGGTGAGTGGTGGGGGACCAGTCACTTTTCAACGATTAAACAGTCATTTTCATTGGTACGAGATCAGGAGAACGCGCTGGCCAGAGCAACAGTCGAACACATTCTGTATCAAAGAAGGTCCAGACAATACAAAAAACTTGCGGTCGTGCATTATTTTGCTTAAATTTTGCGCTACGGAGGCCTCGAATACAGGGCAGAGGGGTGGGCCTTAACTCATCAGAAATTTAATGGCCGCTGTTCAGAGTGCCAGGAATATGAACATGAAGTAATCGAGACGTGTATCCAATGGGAACCCATAACATCATTGCGAATGATGGACAGTATGATGATGTCGAATCCCATCTGGCAACGTGCATTATTCATAATGCCTTTAAATACGGATAAGGCAATCTTGATGCTGTAAACGGGATTGTGATTTGTCTGAAAAGTGACTTCACGCCATTCCTGCGTCCAGGTTCATCGTTGATCACACATTAATGGCGCCCATATTAGTGATGCAGTTTTGAGGGTAATCAGAATTTTGGTAGCCGCATACTGAGTCACCACCTGGATTGATGGTATGTGGTACCATTGGATACATATCCCGGTCACCTCTTGTTTTCATTCCCTCCACTCTGAATACCAGCCATTACATTTCTGACGAGTTAAGGCCCATCGCTCTGCCCTATGTTTAAGGCTTTCGTAGCGCACCATTTAAGCAAGATAATGCACGACCGCAAGTTGTCCATATTGCCTGGGCCTTCATTGATGCCGAATGTGTTCGACTGTTGCTCTGGCCAGCGCGTTCTCCTGATCTCGCACCAATGAAAATGACTGTTTAATCGTTGAAAAGCGACTGGCCCCCCACCAGTCACCAGTAACTTCGATGAATTGTGGTATCATGTTAAAACTTCATGAAGTGGTCTACCCGTACATGTCATCCAATCGCTGTTCGATTCAATGCCTAGGCAGATAAGTGCTGTTATTGCTCACAGAGGTCGCTGCTTTATGTACTGTTTTCTCAGTATATATTACTCCAAATTTCCTGAAATTTTAATCAATTGTTCTTCCTACTATAATGTATGTGTCCAACAAATTTTATTCCGTTATTATTATTCCTTCTTGGTGTAGCAATTTTAATGGCCAGTAGTGTATGTCAGATTTATTTGAAATTTATTAAATTCTTTATTGAAAATTAAGATACATAATCTTTTCTAGTTTTAAGAATGAATTCAATAATAAGTCCATTGATCTCCTTTTTAGCATAATGCAATATATATTTTAGGGATCTTATACACAATTTAATTTTATTCTCCCTGAAAGTAATTATTTTTTATTTCTATTTCACTGAGTTTCTCAATAAATGTATTTATATTTATAGCTGTAAAAGTTCCATTAGGCAATTTCCGTTATATTTTTTTATTGTTTTGTTTTACTCTATATGCATATAATGTATTTAATTGCGGTTTGAAATTAACTAATGACCCATAATTTAGACATCAAGTCGCGAGAATTTCGTAATATTTCATGATTACTTACACCTGTTTGTAACGTTTTTTTTGGCACAGTGATATATGCCAAGTTAGGGTTGCTATTTTTACAACCGTCTTTTTAGATTTAAAATTTCCCATTAGAATATCATTAAGACAAAGAAAAATTAGTTGGCGCCGTTGGCTTCTGAATGTAATGATGTTACCACAATTTGGCGGTTTACAAGTGTGTTGTTGGTCTGGATTCCACACACTTCGACTAAGATCACCGTATAGTAAATATGTAAGCGTTTTGCTCTCTCTCCCGCAACTTTTAACGGTTTCCATTAAAATATTGAATCGGAGTTATTTTAATAGTAATTGCCTTTAATTTATTAATAATGATATTGAGAATGTTTGATTTAAAATAAATTTCAATAAATATCCTACTGGTTAAGAAGAATTCGTCTTTGTATTATTTTAGAGTTTGTTTTTAGTTTCGCAATGTACAAATTATTTCATCAATAGAACTTTAAAATAAATTACTTTTCTACATGGATTATCCACTATTCTACAATATATATATATATGAATTTATTGATATAACGTAAAAAGATCTAACGTTTTAATGAAAATTATTGTAACATTTCTTACAACGGAAAATTCTGCAATATTTAGGCAAATTAATAATCAAGAAGAATTTTCAGTACTTTATCAAGCAAATTTAATTTTTCAGATACTTACAAAGAGAAACATCAGCCGAAAAGATGAAATGAAATGCATCATATTATTCTCTAAATCCTACTATTGACTGTTTTCAGTAAGACCATCATTCTTTTCTACCACATATGAAATCTCGTATAAAACATTTTCTATGGCTGGACATGATGTGTTACCAGTTATTCTCTCAGTGTGTTATTCTCTCAGTGTGTTATTCTCTCAGTGGTATATTCGCCTTAAACTTAACCAAATTTATCAAAGAACTATAATATGTATTGGGTTTCAAATAACTGTACAGTAAACAGTCATAAGAGGTTGAACAGGGTGGGGTTGCAGCTAGAAAAACGGACTTATAGCATTTTCTTTAGTAAAATAATAATACAGCAGCTGCCGTAACGGTAGAACAACGTATTGTTGTGCTCGAACCTATGCTAGTTATTTGGGTTGGTTATTGCCTTTGTTGTAATTATAATTACACAAAACTAGTGAGTATATCGCGATAATTTTGGTTCGTAATGGTATAGGTATGTGATCCTGTTCGCATCGAAATAATACATAGTCCAAGAACAAAGAATTTCATAAAGCCACACCAAATTTTGAACTTTCCTGAATCAATCGTTTTTTTTTTTTTTTTTCTGACTACGTGGGCTTGTTAGGATGCCCAAATTCAATAACTGTACATGTTGACAGTTATATATAGATAAAAATGGTTATCAACTGTCAATAGAATTTTTTTGTGGTAATGAATAGTCAAATTTTAATCTGCTAAGATGTATTAAACCAAATGTTAACCGCTGTACTTTTTAATTCATGCAGACGAGTTACTTTGTATGAATAGAAATGAAAACGATTTCGCAAAGTTTTCCAAACCGTTGACAGATTTAAACCCAATTTGTTGTAGTTCATTTTGGTGGGTTATCCGGTATAGATAGAACTAAAGAACTTTCTGTAAGACTTTTCAAACGGTCAAATAATTCAAATATGGTTGTCAAGATACACCGAGAGCATAATACTAGTAACAGCGATACCCTGTGTTCATATAAAAAATGCAGTTGCACTACTAATATCAGTCTTTTCCAATGCTGGTTTTCATCATGTATCTGACTGAAATGATAGGGATACAGTTTCTTCATATTTTATAACACTGATTTTCAATGAACTATTATAGGTTCTTTGCGTTTATTAATTTTTGGATTCTAAATTCACAAAAATCGACAACTGCAATATATGTTGGTCAAGATAAAAGAGTTAAAATACACTGGTGTTCGAAATAAAGAACAAATTAGGAAACTGCGATAAAAAATGGAATGAGGCAGCAGAAAGTACCGAAATAGCAATCAGAAAATACACTTAAGCCTCGTATCGTATACACTAAGTATCGTAGAGCATGTAAGATATGACACTTAAGTACACAGGCAGGTACGCCAGTAGTTCAATAAAAGCTATTTCACATTTTATTGTAACATAAATTATTAAGAATTGTCTTTATATTTATTTGAATTGATATGTAAATAAAGAGATGTAAAATTATTTAAAATGTACAATAAATGACATTGATAGGGCTTTTTAAAATTTAAAAATAAAGCGTTATTTTTGAATGAGCGATATACAGGGTGATTATAAAAAAAGATCCCGATATATGAGACCCTAGCTATCGTACCGTTTATAGAAACTGAATAAAAGTTTGGTGTAAGGTATTTTGAGGTATGCACTCAAGAATCATATAAAAAGCAACAGCTAAATTCTAACGGTTAGGGTTACAGACAAAATTTCAAAAATTTCAAATGGCAACACCTACTTTTTTTTTTTTTTAATTGGAATGGGATCTTCATAGTAAAAACCCAGAAATAGTGTTAGAACGTTACCTGTAGCATGAAAATCGCCTGCGCTAGGCAGACTAATAAGAAAAGAGAAAACAACTGCGATGTGCCTACTAGAGTACAACTTTCATTTTTTTAATGGTGTCACATTTCGCACTGAGTCTTCGGCTCTGACTAAAGTCCTACTGATTGTGCTTCGAAACGAGAGGAAAAGACTATGGTATTCTTAATTTCATGTAAGGCTATTGAATAAGGGCTCTAATTTCGTGGTTAGTCGTAAGACACCGACATGACTTACGTCATAGCCCTAGTTGAAAAATAAGGCATTGTGAAATGCGTGATGTGCATCTTGTTTTCTCGCTCTGTGAACAACATGTCGCTTACAGTAAAATAACGTGGGGAAATTGTAAAGATTTGTTACTTAAACGGAAAAAATGCCGCAGAGACATTGCGTCTTTGGATGTGTAACGCAAACACCATGGGGAACACCATGGGCTCGGGATTTTCATCCAGTGCGATGCTGTTGTTTTTTATATGATTCTTGAGCGCATACCTCAAAATACCTTTCAACAAATTTTTATTCAGTTTCTGTGAACGGTATGATAGCTATGGTCTCATATATCGGGATAGTTTTTTGTATATACATATATATACTGGGCCTGTATACATATATATATATATATATATACATATATATCAGTAAGTTTTAGCCAGAACAGAAGATTGAGTGTTAAATGTGAGGTCATTAAAAAATGAAAGTCGTGTTCTGGTAGATACATCATAGTTGTTTTTCTTTTCTTCTTAGCCTGACTAGCGCTGGCGATTTTCGTGCTACAGGTGCTGTTCCAATGCTATTTCTGGTTTTTTGCTATGGAGATTCCATTTCAATAAAAACAAGCAGGTGTTGTCATTTGAAATTTTTGAAATTTTGTCACTGTAATCGTAACTGTTAGAGTTTAACTATTGTTTTTTATATAATTTTAGAGCGCATACCTCAAAATACCTTCCACCAAACTTTTATTCAGTTTCTGTTAACGGTCTCATATATCTGTTTAGTTTTTTATAATCACCCTGTATCAAAGCATTTGATTTTTTAATGATTTTTATAATTAAACCTAGCAGTGTATCATTTTTATGTTACAAGGAAATATATCAATCATGTACTAAAATCTTTAACTAACAAGGAGAGGTAACGAGGTGGAAAACACAGATCGGGACCAAATTGCGCAGGATTGTAGTATATTATGAAGGTAACAACATATTAGAAATGTAGCACCCACTAGCCCCAGAATTGCGAGGAAAAAGTCTTAAAAGTTTCCGTAATCTTTAAATACAAGTTAATTCACAAGCGAGCTAGCGCCCCAGTAACGTGAGCGTAAAGCGCGTGGCTGCCACGTAGACGACCTTGGATCAAAGCTACCTACGGGCCTTCTTTTTATTTAATTTTTTATGTAATCTAAACTTTTCATTTATTTGTACTTTATTTGATAATTCAGTTCAAAATTTGAAAATTTTAATAAAAGGTTATATAATTTTCTTGAATGTAAAATAAATAATTTTTTTATTTTTAATATTTATAACTTAAAAATACAATAAATTTCTATAACTTAAAAAATAAATGTTAGTTTTGTTTTAACTGTAAAATAAGGTAAAACTAAAGAAACTGTTTTTATTTATTTGTCCAAATATTTTATTTTGTTTTAGGTAAATATAAAACAATTCTAAATTTTGTTTTTTAAATTACAAAATAAAATAAAAAAAATCAGAAAAATGATGATTTTAATTAGATATATTTATAATTACTATCCAAATTAAGTAATTAATTCTCCAATCAATACAGCTTCTTCAAAAATTATAGTATAGGTTTACGATGCTATTAAATTATGACAGGCAAATAAATGTTATCTTTAAATGTAGATTTTAAATGATAATCAACATACTTTCTTCTTCGACAACGACTTGCTTTTATTTTTTTTATTTTATTTTATTTATTTTTAACCTTCTGTGCACGAAATAAAATTCCAGCTGCTTTCTATCATTATAAATCTTATATTTTAATAATTTTTCATTGAAGAATTCATTAAGTTTTCAAACTTCATATTACACAATGTTGTAAAAATTCTAAGGTACATATTCTTAAATTTTAATAGTACCAAGTTGAATAAAATTAAATGAGGATGAAATAAGTATTCATAAAGCTATGATAAACACAATAATTAGTCATTATCGCCAGAGCCTGATTAAGGGGGAAGCACACATTATTTATACTTACACCGTTATTTTTTAACAAATACTTTCCTCCTATAATAAACAGAAAATTTTCATTAAAAATTATTTTAAAAGAATTCTGGTGTCTAATAACGGTGAGTAAATTGAATTGTTTTACACCATTCATTTTTTATAAAAAATATTTCCTTGTCAAAGCGTGAAATTTCTATGACATTAAGTAAAAAATAATTGTAAAAATATTCCGGTGACAGCAGAGATAATGTGTGCTTCCCCCTTAATCAGGCTCTGATTATCGCTATTCCTTCTCTTAATATTACTAATGTTCTAACCCATAAAATCGATCTATTACTATTATATATATTATCAGGCACTTACCAAATGCTTTTTATTAATAATGACTCTAACCAACTTCAATTTTATATAAGTGCGACACATGCCCAATAAAAGAAAGAAGTAACGAACATATTCTAGATATAGAAAATAAGATCAGAAATTAGCTCTTGCAAAATTAGCCGCAAGGAACTCTATTAAAATACAAATTGAAGACGTTAAAATTGTACATCAAATCTCTGAAAAGACAACTGCTCTATTTAGAGAAACAACAGATATCACAGAATTACAAAAATAACTTTATAACAACTTTTCCTGTTTACAGAGCATGAACTCTGGTTCGAATTATTGAAAAATAGATAAAATTCTTCAGTTCAGTTCTTCTACATATTCACATTTTACCCCACCAGAGGGCGCTTGATTGTTAAAACTTTCAAGTCCCATCGTATTGCGTATGATAATATAGTAGAAAAATTGGAATGATTAGAATGATGTTTACAATAAAGAATTATACTGTTTGTACTTTATGACTAATTTATTGCATTCCCTTTTCATTTGATTCCACTTGGTATTATTGTAATTTAAGGATATGTACCACAAATTTTTTGGAACATTATGTAATATAATGTTTGAAAACTTAGTGAATTCTTCAATGAGCATTAATCAAAACACCGAACTTACACAGGGTGTCCCTGAATTCATGGGTCAAACTTTAAGGGAAAATAGGGCACTTTATAAGGATTAGAATTGCATAAGAATCCATGTCCCCAAACGTCATTTTAATTCTTTAAGAACTGGATGTTTTGCGCAACTTTGTGCTACAAACTCCGCCTATTCTGTAAATTTATAAGCTTGCATGCATCATTCAGAATGTTCGTATTATTGCACAATGTTCGTATTATTGCACAATTTGCGTGTTATTGAAATCATTGCGATAAAATACATCGATAAAATCAGAATTTTTTTATTTATGTAAATATTAGCATGCAAAAACTTTTTTAAAAATGCAATATTGGACTGCCGCGCCCATATCCACTAAAAATCACCCGATTCCTAAAGGGTCAAAATGACATTTGGGGACATGGGTTCCTGTGCAATTCTGAATCCTTATAAAGTGCCCTATTTCCCCTTACAGTCTGGCCAAGGAATTCAGGGACAACTTGTTTTTTTTTTCTTTTTACATTTGAAGCGATTTTTAAACTATGCTATGCCGAAGAAGACTCTGCAATAAACGAATTGAAAGCTAACTAAATGATGTTTCAACAAGAATAATTTTTAGCTATTTGTGCAGAGTTTTAAACTTAGTTAAATAATTTTTTTATATAATTGTTATATTTACTTGTAACATAAAAATGATACACTGCTAAGCATAATTACAAAAAAATCATTAAGATATACAAAGTAAATGTACAATAATTTGATTATTATTATTTTTTTTTTTCAGGAAATAAACGTTAATAATAATAAAAAAGACTTTGATTAATTCTTTTTGAGATAATTTTGGTTAATATTGAAAAACAGTATCGTTACAATAACCTCTAAAAGAACTTATAAATCAATATTCTAATAATGGGAGGTACTTTGAAAAAGTTTAGATAATAAAAAGTAATTAATCAGTTAACTCTTACTTAAAATATTGAATAAGGAAATCATAACGAAGCGAATCAATCAAGAAAGTGAAGTTAAAACTTGTAGCAAATATATAACAAACATTAATTGTATCATATGATAAATATTTACAAAGACTTTTTTTTTATTTTTTTAATCCACATGTAATAAATAATCTAAATGAAGGAAAATACTAAAAACTGTTTACAAAACTATTAGATTTAAAAAAATCCGTAGTTTAATTATTATAACGCATGATAGGAGAAAATATTACATACGATTAAACTAATTTGAATCTCTATTTCTAGAAATGCTTTACCCATGAACTGAAATGAATTAAAGAATAATTTTTTTTAATTATTCAATTTTATGTTATCTCTAAAAACAAAGTAAAAAGAAATTTCATAATTTTATTTTAGAGTAGAATCTGGCGTTATTTAAGGCCATATGTTAAATATATTTCTCGTTATTAAAGGAAAAAAATAATTTACTAGACATTTTAAAAAAAGAAAAAACGTTTTGTTTATAAGCTAATTAATACAGAAAAGCTGTGACATTATGCCTACAAAAAATTTATTCAGAAAATTCATTAAAACAAAAGTATTAATATTATTATTTCTTACTTTGTAACTATTTTGTTAATATATCTTTTTGCGATAGTGAAATATTTTGTTTCCTGAAACTAACAGAAAATATAAGCAATACGTGAAATATTTATTTTAACAAGATACATGGAGTTTCCTTTTGTAATATTATTATTTTCTTCTATATTTTATAGAAGAAAATATTAGTTTCGTAAGAATTTTCAGCTTCTGGTTTTCGATGGATTTACACGTTTTAAGAGATCTAGAACACGATTGGGCCATTTCTAGAAAATGTCTGTCTCTCTGTGTGTGTATGTGACGAAAATTTTGTGGCAACTGTATCTCGAAACTACTGCACACAATTTACAAATTGATATGTAGTTGCACTTTGACATAAACTAGTGCCTATCAACTTTTCACGAAAATCGCCCAAAAGGTGGTGTTCCAATCCCCCCATTTTTTAAAATTTTTAACATGGCAGTGTAGGACAAAATTTCCTATAAATGTTCACAGTGAGAGTTATTTTTAACAAATAATTTTGAAATTGAAAAGAATTATTTATTACTGTAATAATCGACTAGAATTATTTTGTACACGTAGTAGCAATGCTCCCCCCCCCACACACACACAAACCTGTGAGGGAAACTTTTCAATATGAGTACCCACGAAAATAACTTGTCAGTACTTTTAAAACGAAGGTTTGAATAATAGATCTCTGATAATTTAAATCAAAGTTACGATTTTTTTTAACGAAAAAAAAATTAATTAATTAATTAATTAAAAAATAAAAAAGAGCATTTTTAAGATATCGTCAGTAGAGCAAACAATTGGTTTTCTTTGGATATTTAATGTTATACTTCTATAAGAAAAAGATCGCCTGCATTCATCATTGAAAATAATTTTAATGAATTATTTGTACTGAGTGAATTTCGATAGAAAAATAAAGAAGAAAGTTTTGTGATAACAATAACGTACTAGTTTTGTATCTTTTTACATTAAATTATTTCTCTAAAATTTATAAAAATATATTAACATGAAAATTAACATCTTTCAATTTTGGGGGGAAAAATCATATTTTATCGATTTTTCAATTTTTCATATTTTTCATGAATCATATAATTATTTCTTGAAGTCGCTTATATAATACGCTAAAGAATATCATTGAAAAAGAAAGTCCCGTTTGAAAGTACTTTCAATAAGAGTAGTATGTTTCCTTTGGCGTGTCTAAATTCCTTTTTTACTTGAGTGGTCTCACTGGCCCCAATGTTGTTGTTACCCTGATGGTTTTCATTGATTTTACCGAAGGCTATTTTCGATTTGGAGGAATAAATTGATTTTCAATTCATTTTCAATTCTACGTATCTTTTATTTCTTAAGAAAATGTCTTTCGTAAAACTGCAATTCATTTTCTGATATATCAGGTTCTTTGAACAATTATTTGTATATCATTTTTTCTAGAGAAATTTTATACGTTTCATCGATGGATAAAAATAAAA